>OY720347.1:51819820-54223987 GCA_963082975.1 Labia minor
ACTTTATTGATTTTTCAGATTTTGTAATTTTTTTCAAAACTAGTTAATACGATTCTCTTAAAAATCTATTGAAATATTTAAATCAGAGTTTTCTGTTTGTTTATAATTGATTATACTCAGGATTGATTTACTTTGATATCACGAAAATTAAATGTGTCAAATTTAATAACATATTTATATATAATTATTAAAATAAGATTATTGATAAATAGAATTAATGACAAAATATAAATATAAACGGATATTGTGTGATTACAAGGATATATAAGAATAAAATTATTTATTAAAATAAAAATTTGTTTTGAACCAACTACCTGAGTTATTATAAATTTAAATAATAATTTTTGATTTTATAAATTGTTTATCTTAATGATAATATATTAAAATACAATTATATGAAATGATTTTATCAATTTATTTATCGGATATCGTAAAGTAAATAAATTAATTGAATGGATATTTTTTTTAATATTGCTTGGTTAATAGATTCCAAAACTTCAGACAAAACACAGTACTACGTGAACAAGCTATTTGAGATTGGTTATTAAATAATTTTGTAGAAAAATCTGGAGTGTCTCCACTCGACTATATCGCAAATTTGAATTGGATTAATTATCATATATTATATTTAAATTAAATTTAATTAATGAAATTATAAATTAAAATTAATAAATAATATTTATTAAACCAGTGCATGTTTGGCTCTTTGTTAATGGCAACACGTCACGTGCTGGCGCGTGATTGCCTGTCAACGTGTTAAAAAATTGATTCCAATACTTTCAGCGATTCAATCAAGCTGAAATTCTATATATAGCAGTTTTATACAATTTTTAATCATGTGAAAAACTATCAAACATAAATCTTTATTTTTACGGTCAGTTTAGAGGAAAAAAAAATGAAAACATGGTAGGTAATGGTCCACTTCCAAATGAGCTTCATTTCTCAAAAGTTGATAGAAAACTTCGAATTTTGAATAATGTCCGTGTAGCAAATTTCATTATTCTAGCTCAAACTGTTTTTGAGTAAACTTGTCTACATACACACATACACATACACACACACACAGACATTTTTCTCAACCTTTGTGAAAATGACTCAGGGACCTTCAAAACGTATAACATCAAAATTTTCGTGATCGCAATACTATCTCTGGTGAGATAGTAAAAACATTGTATTATTTATGAATATATTCTTTGATTCTTTCCTATTTGAATGATTTCATTAATATGTTTTGTAATTCGTATCATCTATTGTATAATAAACAATCAAAAAATCTCATTTAACTAACATTTTATAAATTATAATAATCAAAATTTAAGTTTATTATAAATAACCATATAAAATTATATATATATATATATATTTTTTAAACAAAATTTTTAAAATGTTTTTGTGTATATCTTTTTTATCATGTGCACTTCCCTTCTATCTAAATATATAAATATATGATTAATTTAATATATGTATATGTAATTAGAAATAAATTATGTAGATTAAACATAATATCCGAAATCAATAAAATTAATTCCGAAAAATATTAAAATTGCGAAAAACCACATATGTCGCTCTGTACATTTGATTGAATAATTGTATATAATATACTATAGATTTGATCTATATTTATTTAAAAGTTAATAGAATATATTTTTTTATTTTTATTTTTTTGCTTAGGTATTTGGTTATTAATTAATATATATATATACACAGGATGGGGGGGGGTTTCTATCAACAAAATTTTTTTTATAAAATCATGGATTATATAATATATATATCTATATATATAAAAAAAGGTTTTTGTCTGCACATTGCTCAGAATTTAAAAATTTTTGCATATCTTCGCGTTTCATGACCTCTAGAATCCAAAAGTGACTTTAGAATTTTTCACGTCTGTCTGTCTGTCTGTCTGTCTGTCTGTCTGTCTGTCTGTCTGTCTGTCTGTCTGTCTGTCTGTCCGGAAAATTACTATTTTATAGACTCAGAATTGGCTGAACCGATTTCTTTGAAATTACATCACAATATTCTTATATACCTCTAGAGTAACATAGGCTATAAATTTTATTAATATCTTATCAATAACCGCAGAAATTAATTTTTTAAAGTTTATATAATTCTCCGTGTTGTTCATTCAAGAGCAGCTCGCGGCTCACTGTCGGCCAAGCGGAATCATTTCAAACAATGAATTATCATAGAGATTCCCAATCGAAGAATTATTATAATATTTCCCTTTTTATTTTAAATTCTAATATACAAATATCAATTCAATTAAATAATTTATTCTAAAAGTTCTCAATTTAATTAAAATATTTATTAGATCATATTTTTATCTTAAATTATTTTTTATTTAATTGAATATTTCTTCTTTTCTATAATATATATATAATAATATATAAATTTTATCATTGAATAATAAAAAAAAATATTATTTAACCTGAATTAAAATGACTGAATTATATTATCTTTGTTTTTTATTTTAATTTAATTACTCTATTATTAATTAACTATATATATATATATATATTATATAAAAATTAAAATATGATGATATAAAGTTGTTTTAAATTTTTGACATTTTTAAATTGGGTATATTTTTTAAATTTATTAAAATGTCTTTTTTATTTATTATGTTTAAAAGATTCATTTTTATTATGTGATATTAATAAAAAATAACGATGCTCTGTGCAAGTCGAATCATGTTGCACATAATTAAATAACAATTGCCAAACAAAGAATATAATATTTTTTTAAATTCTTATATTTAAATATCATTTCAATTAAATAATTTATTCTAAAAGGTCTCATTTTAATTAATTTAATAAAATATTTAAATCACCATTCAATTTTTTATTAATAGGCTTCTTTTTTTATTTTTAATTTTTAATAAATTCTCTTTTTTTGATATGATATTAATAAAAAATAATATTAAATTGTATATAAATATAAAAATTAGAATATTTGAATTTTTTTAAATTTTAACACATGTAATCAATCATATGCATTAAGAATGGAAAATTTTTAAAATCAAATTGCTATTAAATTCAGAAAAAAAATATTACTATTCGAATATAATTTAAAACTCTTTCTCTCCTTCTATTTTAAATTAAAAAAACGGAGTTTTAAGAAATTTAGATGCCATATGCAACATGGGTGGGTAAATGAATTGGGCTGGAAGAGGAGGCAATTTATAATTTTCTTCTAATTCAGATTTAGGACAAATCGTACAACATTATATCAAATCTCGCTAAGAACATTCAATATTTTTGTACACAAAATATTCAGAGTATTGGCTAAGCGTATCACTCACAATCAGTTTATATTGAAATTTATATAAATTAACAAAGTAAAAATTTTTATTTGTTTAAATTTTATTATAATGAATCAAAAAAAATTAAATATATAGATCACATGATTAAGAGAAGCAAAAAACTTAACAGAAAATAACTGTTGGATGGAGGTCGGACATGACAGAAACTGTAAGCGAAATCTTCATATTGCGACGAATAATTTTCAAATCCCCTAGCACCACAGAATTTAAGTTTCTTTTAAGGAAAATAACTATGATCTAAAAAAATTAATAAATGAACTTAATAATAAAAAAAAACAAATAAATCAATTAATTTAAATTAATACTATTAATGAATGTATATATTGGTCATTTATCTATAGTTTTATACCGTTAATTTTTATAAATTGTCTCAAGTCTCTATTTTTGCATTTTCTCAAGTTTCATTATAATTAAAAATATTCAATAATAATCTAGCAATGAAAATAAAATACCAAAATGTAATGATCAAGAAATATTATACTCTATTATAACATATACAATACTTATAAACTATAGGCGGAGGAAATATGAGGAGATATCATTGCGGGTTCAGGCCAAATCGACCAACATTAATTAAGATATTTTCATTATGACAGATATTAGGAACAAAACCGCGAATTCAATATTTCTGTTCACTAATTATTTGTAGACTTTAGTAAAACATACGCATAACTCAATAGATCCGGATAAACTTTTTCAAATTTTCAATCTTCAAATTTCTCTTGAAGGTAGTAAAGAAAGAATAAGATGCGGAAATCAATTGTAAAATATTAGGTTACTCAGACGACTTAAATATAATAGGAGATTCGGCAATTGCAATTACAGATAGCGAGGAAAATTTAATGGAGGTTTGAAATTAATAGTGATAAGAAAAAATATTTAGTAACAAAGAGGAAGAGTATTAACATACAAAATCTTAAGATACAAAATGTAGAATTTGAATATGTAGAAAAATTGAATGTAATCACGAAGGATAATAATATTTGAGAAGAATTTAAATCGGGGTTGCAATCGGGAAACGCCTGTTATCTGCAATAAAGAGGCTTATCTCTTCAAAATTATTATCAAAGGGAATATATAAAAAGATTATTTTGCCTGTTGCATTATATGGGTGGGAGGCATGGTCTATGACCCTTGGAGATGAGAGTAGATTCAGAGTATTTGAGAATAGGATTCTTCCCTGCATTTATTGGCCAAAGAAAGATGAGGTCACCGGGTATGAGGGAGACTGTATAACAAGAAATTGCATGGCCTCTCTGCATCTTCAGAAATAGTTAGGGTTATAAAAGGGAAAAAGCTGCGATAGGCAGGGCACGTGGCAAGAATGGGAGAGGAAAAAGATATTGGTGGGAAGACCGATTGGAAAACGTCCGCTTAGAAAACCAATGACGCGTAGGAAGGGACGTAAGAGAGATGGAATAAGGGCTCAGGATAGGGACACTTGGAGAAATGTGGTTGTTGCGGCTAAGAACTTTGGAGTATCTTTGAGCCACATAGGTAGATAGATATAACATATACAATAATAATATATATAATTAATATAGTGATTAAATTAAAATATATTTTTTAAATAAGAACACAAAAAGAAATGAATGTTTTATGTAATATACGGATTGAAACAAAATGGATGAAAACCTTTTAATACTTTCAACCACCAAATACTATGTACAACTCGGGGGTACAGGGGGCGGAGCCCCCGTCTAGGTGTGAAGAGCGCCGAAGGCGCTCTGAGCAGCTAGTATATATATAAATATATCTCTATTTGTTAATGAAATAGAAACATATTTTGTTTTTTGACTATACTAGACAGAGTAATAAATATTCAATTTTAATGAGATTTTTGAAAAACAAAATCTTGTCATTGATCCAAGGTGACTGGTTTTCTTGATTGTGCCGCGCAGTTCTCACCCTCCCCCCCCCCCAGTGAAAAATGAGAACCTACTTACATTAAGCCCTGAACTTGTCGTCACAATATGAATGTATAATAATCGGTGTTATTGTTTTATTATTTAATTAAATTACAAGTCAATTACTATTAATTTAATTGTTAACTAACTATTCATTTGATTATTACACTTTAAATGTTATTATATTAAATATTCCTCGTTGATTTTTATTCAGACGGTTATTATTATTATACGATTGTTACTTTTTAATTTGCTACGAAATTCGGTAGTTGTGGTAAGGGGCACATATGCAATGGCTTATTTATGGTATCATTTAACAAGAGCCAGTCTCAATTTACGACAAGTAAATTTATATTGTGAATATGACGAAATACTGACAATTGATCGAACTTTAAGATATTGCCCGCATCAATTCAAGCACTATTACCACCTTACTGAAACGTTTCGTTGACTTACACTAGCAAATTACAAGAAATAAGTAAGATTTTAATCTTACCTTCACAGAATTTTTTTTCTCCATACTTGAAAACTCAAAATGACTATCCTTTGGCAACACGGAGTAGACTTATTGACCATTAGATTTGGGAATATCAATTATTATTTATTGATTTGCATTTTTAAATATTTATTTTATTGGCACTATTCTAATTATAAATTTATCATAACATTACTAAAGTGTAGATTTTTATTACCACAGGATATATTTTAGTATTATTAAATATTCCTTGAATAAGGTTTTCTTTTTCATTTCATTTAGTGGAATCATTCTGATCTATGGAGCAATGCTGAACTACAACGTTTATCTGATTGAATTTTATGATTTATCTGATTTAGTAAGTTAGATTTGAAAGCGTTGACGAAAAGTAACTAGTGAATAAAATTACATTCCGGTTTGTCTATATTTTACTTAGTAATTTTGGGTAACCATCGTAATGTATCTAAATATTTGATTAATTTAAAATTAATTAAATGAATAATAATTTTTGAGAAAAAAAAAATGGAAAGAATTTCCTAATCATCTATTTTAATAATAATCGGTCAAAAATACACAAAATTAAATTTAAATCATTTGCAATTTACAAGGAGTAAATATAAATTGTTGTTTTAAGTGTGTGTAATTATTACCATAATTTGTTATTTGGAACTAAATAGAGAAATTGAATGGGAAGAAAATATTATTCAATTTAATTGATAAAGATTGGATTATATTTTCTCTAGTATGTGAACACTATTTAACTTCTATATTCCATTATTTTGTGTGACTCATTTGCCGAGGAAAGGAATGGATTCTAGGTAGCTAAATTGATTTGTCATTTATCTTTCTATTTACATGATAAAAGATAAGGTTTCCATTCTTGTCATGGATAAAATTTTCCTTATTTAGGAATATTGAATTCTTTCTCGACAAATTGATTTGAAAACAAAAAATATAAGATTATTCGCATATTAAACAATTTGGATATATGAACTTCAAATTATTTTTACCGACCGACGATAGTAAGGGAGGTATTGTTTTCACACCAAATTTCACATGTGGAGATTTTTACATATCTCCACGAATCATGCATTTTCTAAACAGAAAAAAGTATTTTTGTCCGTCTGTCCGTCTGTCCATCCGTCCGTATAGATGTGTACAGCCTGAACGGCTCAACCGATTTTGATGAAATTTGGTATATTTACTTAATGCATCAGTGGGATGAATTGATCAACTTTTGGTGTATATCCGGAAACCGGAAGTGGTAGTATTAGCGATCGACGATAGGAAGGGAAGGGTTATTTTCACACCAAATTTCACATGAGGAGATTTTTTTATATATCACCACGAATCGTACACTTTGTATTGGTTTTATCCTCTGGAAAATCATATTTATTAGTTTTTTCTTGATTTAAAATTATATGACGTCACAGCCTGGTCTTCCATATATATCTATCTATATATATAAAAAAAGGTTTTTGTCTGCACATTGCTCAGAATTTAAAAATTTTTGCATATCTTCGCGTTTCATGACCTCTAGAATCCAAAAGTGACTTTAGAATTTTTCACGTCTGTCTGTCTGTCTGTCTGTCTGTCTGTCTGTCTGTCGGTCTGTCTGTCCGGAAAATTACTATTTTATAGACTCAGAATTGGCTGAACCGATTTCTTTGAAATTACATCACAATATTCTTATATACCCCTAGAGTAACATAGGCTATAAATTTTATTTATATGTCAACAATAACCGCAGAAATTAATTTTTTAAAGTTTATATAATTCTCCGTGTTGTTCATTCAAGAGCAGCTCGCGGCTCACTGTCGGCCTAGCGGAATCATTTCAAACAATGAATTATCATAGCGATTCCCAATCGAAGAATTATTATATTTCACTTTTTATTTTAAATTCTAAAACTGTAAGCGAAATCTTCATATTTCGACGAATGATTTTCAAATCCCCTAGCACCACAGAATTTAAGTTTCTTTTAAGGAAAATAACTATGATCTAAAAAAATTAATAAATTAACTTAATAATAAAAAAACAAATAAATCAATTAATTTAAATTAATACTATTAATGAATGTATATATTGGTCATTTATCTATAGTTTTATACCGTTAATTTTTATAAATTGTCTCAAGTCTCTATTTTTGCATTTTCTCAAGTTTCATTATAATTAAAAATATTCAATAATAATCTAGCAATGAAAATAAAATACCAAAATGTAATGATCAAGAAATATTATACTCTATTTCACTATTATAACATAGAAAATACTTAAGAACCATAGGCGGAGGAAATATTAGGAGATATCATTGCGGGTTCAGGCCAAATCGACCAACATTAATTAAGATATTTTCATTATGACTGATATTAGGAAAAAAAACGCGAATTCAATATTTCTGTTCACTAATTATTTGTAGACTTAAGTAAAACATATGCATGACTCAATAGATCCGGATAAACTTTTTCAAATTTTCAATCTTCAAACTTGAAGGTAGTAAAGAAAGAATAAGATGAAGAAATCAATTGTAAAATGTTAGGTTACCCAGACGACTTAAATATAATAGGAGATTAGGAAATTGCAATTGCAGATAGCGAGGAAAAATTAATGGAGGTTTGAAATTAATAGTGATAAGAAAAAATATTTAGTAACAAAGAGGAAGAGTATTGACATACAAAATCCAAAGATACAAAATGTAGAATTTGAATATGTAGAAAAATTTAATGTAATCACGAAGGATAATAATATTTGAGAAGAATTTAAATCGGGGTTGCAATCGGGAAACGCCTGTTATCTTGCAATAAAGAGGCTTATCTCTTCAAAATTATTATCAAAGGGAATATATAAAAAAATTATTTTGCCTGTTGCATTATATGGGTGGGAGGTAAGATTCAGAGTGTTTGAGAATAGGATTCTTCCCTGCATTTATTGGCCAAAGAAAGATGAGGTCACCGGGGAATGGGGGAGACAGCATAACAAGAAATTGCATGGTCTCTCTGCATCTTCAGAAATAGTTAGGGTTATAAAAGCGAAAAAGCTGCGATAGGCAGGGCACGTGGCTAGAATGGGAGAGGAAAAAGATATTGGTGGGAAGACCGATTGGAAAACGTCCGCTTGGAAAACCAATGACGCGTAGGAAGGGACGTAAGAGAGATGGAACAAGGGCTCAGAATGGGGACACTTGGAGAAATGTGGTTGTTGCGGCTAAGAACTTTCGAGTATCTTTGAGCCACATAGGTAGATAGATATAACATATACAATAATAATATATATAATTAATATAGTGATTAAATTAAAATATATTTTTTAAATAAGAACACAAAAAGAAATGAATGTTTTATGTAATATACTGATTGAAACAAAATGGATGAAAACCTTTTACTACTTTCAACCACCAAATACTATGTACCACTCGGGGGTACAGGGGGCGGAGCCCCCGTCTAGGTGTGAAGAGCGCCGAAGGCGCTCTGAGCAGCTAGTTATAAATAAAATAAAATTAAAAATATTTATGTTATATTCATATCTGTTTTTTATTACATTAATAGATATATTACCTTAATAATCATACATATGCAAATAAAATTTTGAAAATTTATTAAAATATTATATACATATATTGAAATTTCCAGAAAATAATTACAATATAATAAATTCTCACTTTATTTTTTGAATATCCTTAACTATCTCATTCAATTGCAGTGACTCTATCAAAGGTCAACTATTTTCTTCTAAGAATCCCCATGTAATAAATATTTTGTAAATGGATCAATATAAAAATTGTCCTTCAACCATAATAAAACTATCAAAATTTAAATGATTATTTTTTTAAATGTTAAAATTTATTTTTCGAATTGAGTTATTAGAAATCGTAAATTTGTTTAATAGTTTATTTTAATATTATATAATATAATAGATTAATTAGATAGATTTATTCAAATTTTGTGTTACCAATTTTTAAGATAATTCTTTATAATTATTGTGAAAATAAGTTTTTCATTACAATTAGTTCAAGAAAACCTTATAAAACAGCTATTTTACTTTTAGAAAACTGAATAAATTAATTATAATAAGAGTATATATATTCTCCGATATATATATATAATTCTTTATTTAATTTAAAAAAAATAATCTTAAATAATAAAGAAAAATATAATTATTGACTTCCTATATAATTTAAAAAATAATATATTTCAATTTTTCTTATTATAAGTAATAGGTTTATTCACTTTCTCTAAATGCATAATACTTAGATAAAATAAGACTTGAAAATTATTTATCCAATTAGTCTAAATGTCATTTGAATTAACTTCAAGAGGATTACGTCCACTCTTTTGTTACAGAATATAAAAGGATAACATGGATTCTTATAATCGAATGAGAAATCTGAGTACTGATTAATTCGAGAAACGGTAGCATTCCCAGGGCTTAAACCTTGAGGGCATCATTCTTTACAAAATAAATTCTGATTATATTAATATTATAATAAATGAAGAACATAATTTTTTCTTAAAATCTATATGGAATAGATTATGTCAATATTAATTTTGTTTGAATTTTATTATAAAGGCTGTTTCTTTTAGAGGTATAGAACTTTAAATTGATTATGATATGATTATTCGATTGACATGAATTTTATTTATACGAAAGATAATCTTATGGCATTACATTTTATATATGATTTCTGGCATATGACCGTCACGGCTGACTCGGATGTAGTTCAATCTGGACGTCCAATTTTCGATAACTTTTTCCAACATTTGTGGCCGTATATCGGCAATAACACGGCGAATGTTGTCTTCCAAATGATCAAGCGTTTGTGGCTTATCCACATAGACCAATGACTTTACATAGCCCTACAGAAAGTAGTCTAGCGGTGTTAAATCACAAGATCTTGGAGGCCAATTCATAGGTCCAAAACGTGAAATTAGGCAGTTACCAAACGTGTCTTTGAATATACCGATCACCATTGACTATTCGGGTCTTCCTTAATGCTACGCTCTACAGTATCAATAGCTTCTTCTGCACGCACCGTACGGCGTCTCTGGGGATACGAGTTATCAATAAGAGTAAACGTGGTGCGAAAACGTTCCATCGTTAATCGAATTAACTGCTCTGATGGACGATTTTGTCGACGATAAAATGGACGTAGTGCACGATACGTATTCCGCACAGAACCATTATTTTCGAAATAAAATTGCACTATTTGCAAGCGTTGTTCAGGCGTGAGTCTATTCATGATGAATTGCCAAACCAAACTGAGAATAAATCACTTGACAGCTGTTAAATCGGTCGTCAACTTGAACAGTAATGCCAACTTAAAGTTCTATACCTCGAAAAAAAACACCCTTTATTATATTTAGTAATGATAGAAGACTAATTTTTTTGATTTAATAAATTCCTTTTACTAGTTATAACTAGTCTATCTATAGAGACAATTTATTTCAATTGCATTTGATATCTGAAACTCAGGTGTTAATCTTTTTTGGTTCTCTTTGGGTTTTCAAAGTTCTTTGTAACGTACTTGTTTGTTTAGGATTGTTATAGTTTTTGTTCGTTTATATTATTTATCTTAAAAGAATAAGGTCCCTAATTAAATGTGGCTTATAAAACAGCTTAAATTCGTAAAATATACTCTAACTTAATTTTATTAAAGAGAATAACCTTTCAAAGATATTAGTTGTATTAGTTTTTTAGTACTACACATAGCAGAATATACGAGTATTATCTAAATAAAGTGATACATTTTCTTTAGGTTTCTATTTATGTAATTAATTATTTATTATTATAATAAACGTATAGTTATTAATACTTATTAATACAAATTAATTACTTAAAAGATAAATAAATACTACTATATTTTATAATAGATTTTAATAATAATTTAAGTAATATTTCAAAATGACATTAAATGTATACTATAATACATATATATTTAGTGGATTAATAAATAATTTTTTTTTTTTATGAAAATATTTTCAAAATCGTATATCATTAATTATAATTGATAATAAAAAGTCACTTTGATAAATATTTATTTATTTAAATTAGATTTTAATTTCATAAAATCAATAATTCATTAATTTTTTTATTTTAAAATAATATTTAATTAAATTTTAACTATTCAAATAATAAAATCAAATTAATGCACAAACCCGTAATCTTAATCTCTCTCTATATATCTATATATCTATCTATCTATTAAATGATATATATCTATATATATCTATATATATATTAATGATCTATTATATTCTTGACACTTTAATTATAAATTTTGGAATTGCATCAATAAATTTAAATTTTTTCTAAAAATTATAATATTCAAAATTTATAATTTCTGTATTTTCGATTTTAACAGATACATATTTATTATTTAAAATGTTCTGTGGTTAATAAGTGTGGTCATTGTTGTTAAATTTATTCTTTTGTCAAAATTTTTGGTCAAAATAAAATTTTATATTTTAATTTTAATATCAAGATATATTTATAGACTAAATATTAAGAATATTAAATTGTTTTTGGTTATATCCAAAAATTTATTCAATTTCCTAGACATAGAAATAAAATATAGATCCGTGTCGCAATTCAAGTCCTTGCGGCTGTCCCTCCGATAGATTTACTAGCATACGAAAGATCATACAACCATAAAGCAGACCCAACATCTAAGGCTCAGAATAGAACGTGGATGTTGCAAAGATGGCAACAGTTATGAGAAAATGCGGAGGAAGGAAGGTAAACTTACCGTCTAATTCCAAACTTGGAAGTATGGTACAATCGTAGACACGGAAATTTGGACTATTTTCTAACCCAGGCTATGAGTGGCCATAGAAAGTTCGGATCCTACCTAACTAAAATGGGACTCAGCACTGATGGGACATGCAAGACCATAGACACCCCGGACCATACAATTTTGCACTGCACTAAATGGAAGGATATAAGATCCGCAGTAACAACAATGCTCGGTACTTCACTTTCCCCAGACAATATGGTACTTCTAATGTCGGAGAGTCAAAATAACTGGAACGCATTTGCAAATCTCTGCAAAAACTTTCTTTCAAATAAAGACTAAAAAGAGATAACGACCACCCACCTCTTCTGAAGTAATGCGCCAAGCGGTTCCGGAAGGGGAATGAAGCGGATAGCTGGAGGGGTTTTTAGCCAGTGCGAGTCTGGCACTACTTACTAGTAGTAGGTGTCCATTAAGATTTTCCCACCAAAAAAAAAGACTAGGCGACAAAATAACTTTGTTTCTCTTTGCCATTAAAATAATAAAAAAAATAGAACAAAATAAAATAAAATGAAATAAACAAAATTTGTCAGTTACACATTAATTTTAAATGCATATAAGATTCATAGCTGTGTCAAGTTTAAGAGTTGAAATCGGCATATTACTATCAATCAATTGTGAATTAATATCGATTGCAAAATTATACTAAACAGTGTAAAATATTTAAAATACAAAAAAAGAAAGATATATGAGTAAATCCATATTTTCAAAATCTCGCTTTATTAATTGTTTATTTATAAATATATTATTATAATCATAAAATTTGTATTTTAAAAATATTTTTTGTTTATTAACAAATTTATTTATTTATTATTTTTGGCAATTGCAATTATAGATAGTGTAGAAAAATTAATTGAAGCAGAAAAAGAGGTGGGACTAGACAATAATATTGCTAAGACAAAGTATTTAGTAACAGAGAGGAATAGTATTAACACACCACAAAATCTTAATAAACAAGATATAGAATTTGAAAATATAGAAGAATTTAAATACATAGGTTCTTTGATAACGAAAGATAATAATATTCGAGATGAGTTTAAAGCGAGATTACAATCGGGAAACGCCTGTTATCATGCAATAAAGGGGCTTATCGCATCAAAATTATTATCAAAGTGGATAAAAGTTAAAATATATAAAACAATTATTTTACCGGTTGTATTATATGGATGTGAGGCATGGTCTATGACCTTAGGTGACGAGAGTAGATTTAGAGTATTTGAGAATAGGATTCTGCGAAGCATTTATGGGCCAAAGAAAGATGAGGTCACCGGAGAATGGCGAAGATTGCATAACGAGGAATTGCATGACCTCTATGCATCTCTAGATATAGTTAGAATTATAAAATCGAGAAGGCTACGGTGGGCAAGACACGTGGCTAGAATGGGAGAAGATAGAATGGCAAAAAAATATTTTGGTGGGGAGACCGAGTGGGAAACGTCCTCTTGGAAGACCAAGGACACGGTGGGTGGATAATGTGGGAAAGGATGTGAGAGAGGTGGGAGAGGATAGGGACTGGAAGGTTGTGGCTCAGAATAAGAATACTTGGAGGGGTGTTGTTGCTGCGGCCAAGAACTTTCGAGTTCCGTAGAGTCACAAAGATAGATAGATTTGTTTTTTAACATTTACTTGAAATAAATACATTTTTAGAAGATTAATATTTGCAAATTCTCGTATAACATCATCTTTTCTATGCCTCTTGATATATTTAATAAATTTATCGAATTAAAATTGCACTAAAATTAATAAAATAATATAAATATAAAAATTTTTTATAAAATAACGTTTTTTAATAAAATAATTTTTCTATAAGCCTGGCAAATTTTATGGATGAATTTCTTCATTTACAACGAAAAACGTTTGGCGCATTTAGTTTTCATTTGCTTTCTATTTTACTTCTTTGCAATTAAATTTCTTTATAGAGCTATAATTTATATAAATACGTATATACCACATTAAAACACTTCATTAAAATGTAACACTAATTCTTCTGATATAATCAACTGTTTTGTCTTTGAGGGATAATGTAAATTTAAAAAAATAATAATTTTTTTAAAATATGTTACATACTTTGATATAAGTATATTACAGTGAAAAATAATAAAAGATCAATTTCTTAGCTATTAATCTATCAATTTTATTACATAATAAAAAAATTTGTCAGTTTATGTGTTTAATAAAATTTTTATTACTACAAAAATTTAACTTGATGTTTTATATAAATAAATAAGATTAAATGCGCCAAATATTTTTCGTTGTATATGAAGAAATTCATCCATAAAATTTGCCAGGCCTATAGAAAAATTATTTTATTCTTTTTTAATCCATTAGAAAAACGTTATTTTTAAAAAAAAATTTATATTTAATTTCTATTTTAGTGTTTTAATTGGGAAAATACCAAAAAAGATAATTGAAAATAGTCAATTAAATGATTTTGTTTACATTTTTTATATAAAATTTTCTTTTAGAAAGAAGTACAATTTTTCAGTTTTCTTTAAAATTTTTTAAATACAAAATTAGTGCTATATTATAAAAATTGCATTCCATTCCTATGTTTCGTAGACTTGTATATTAAATGAATACATATATACATATATATATAATATGTATAAATAGATAGATAAATGGAATAAAAGAAAATGAATGAATTAATACAAAATTATATCAATGAATAATTTTAATAAATAATTTAATAATTATAATAAATTTCATACTAGATATCTACAACTATATATTAATAAAAGTAATAATTTTTATCAGAAAATAAATAACCGATGGTTAATCATAACGAGGTTTATCCATAAGTCTGTCGCATAATCACCTAATAAATGAACGGGCATTGATTCTAGAGGGCTATGGCTAAATATATCGTTCGATCGGAAGGGTTAGGAATAGAGTTTATTTAACCAACTGTAAAATTGAATAGGACTGATACTAAAGGGAGATCATTGCTTATGTATATCTACTAATAAAGAGAGTATTTTTGTACATTTATTAACAATTTTTACTTAAAATCATACAATATAGTTATATCATTAAGAACAAATTTTAATTTTATTTATTAAATTGATTTTTTGAATTTTGATAAAGTGAAATTTATTAAAACTAACATTTTATAAAATGATTTCAAACTTGATGACCCCTTATAAATTACATACAATGAATTTTATCATAATAAAGATGAAATTAGTGTGCTTTTAATATTATTCTAAATTAATTTGGATTTAATAATGAAGTGAAAGTACAAAGAAGATAAAATAGAGATTATCTTTAACGTATTCAAAAAGGAATTTACTAACAATTATTCATTAATTTTTATAAATGTATGTAAATTATTATATTCATATTTTTAAGTTGACATAAGCAGAAAAGTGGAGTGAGTGGTAAGCAGTTGAATTCATATATAATAAATAAACTGTCAATCTATAATTTCTATAGTTAAATTTTTAATTAATAAAAAGTTTTTATAATAATATATATATAGGTCCAAGTTTCCTATTGTGAAAATAACAGGGTCATTTTCTGTGTTTACCATAAAGGGGACTATTTGAATACTAATCCATCCCTCTAAAGTTCATAAACTAACTGTCTTCTATCTAGGAAATTAAAGACCAAAATTCATCTAAGAAAACTATTGTTATCCTTTTCATTTTCATTATTATTGAAATGATTTGCTAGTGGGGTCAAGATATCGACTAACTATAACAAAACAGTGATACTAATTAGATTGTAACATAATTTCTAAATATCTCTTAAAAATAGATTTTCAACTGATAATGATATAATCTATATCCGAGGTTTGTTCAAAAGAAATGGTGAATTTTGAATTATTTAGTAATTCAACTCAGATATAATGCACTTATGCCAGCGCTTCTTCTAATCGTCGAAGCACTTCTGAAATGCGCTTTTCGGAATAGCCAACAGCTTGTTCTTCGCGATTACGACATTATCTCATCTAACATATTGTGGCAAAATGCTTTCCTTTCATTGGTCTCTTCAGTTTTAAGAATAGGAAAAAGTCGCAGGGAGCCAAATCTGATGAATACGGTGTTTGAGGCATAATTACGGTGTTGTTTTTGGCCAAAAAATCACGAACAAGCAATGATGTGTGAGGTAGTGCATTATCATGATGCAGTATCCATGATTTGTTTTTCCACAATTTCGATCGTTTGAGCCGTATTGCTTCAAGCAAACGTTGCATAACTTCCTTGTGATATATCTTATTAAACCTTCACATTTGATCGAACATGGAGTGCTTCTTTAAAGCGCTTGTACCATAAACATTTTTTTGAAACAAAGTAGACTCGCCGAATTTCAACATTTTAAGTACGTTGAAGCACTTTATTACATTTTTAACACAAAATTTAATAAATATTCTTTAAAAAATCGATGAACACACAAAAACGTGACTAACTTTTTCAATTATCAAAAACAAACTACTAATCCAAAATGTCTGATAATGTTAACTTTTGAGAAACATATGTGTACTAACATAACAAAAAAAAGTTTGGTTAATCGAATGTACACAGCCTGCGAAAATTTAAAATTCATCTTTTCTTTTGAACATACCTCGTATATCTATATCTATATCATAAATTACTAATTAATGTTAAATTAAATATTTATACTTCATTTTCTTAAATGAAATTAACTTATTAACCAGAACTAAGAATTAAAAAGGATAATATTTATCAATATAAAATGAGAAATGTCTATATACTTTCAAGGTACTAAAGAATTAAATAATATTAGGGAAATAGAGAACTTTAAAATACTATATAAGTAAATAAAATATATTCTACTTCAGTTTGATAATTAAATTTCTAATAAATTCTATGATATGAGAAAATATGGTTCATAAATCAACCTTATAAAAAATAATGAGAGATAAATATCCTTCGTTAACCATATTTATTCAAAACAGATAGTTGCCTATGTTATTAATAACGCAAAGGATATTTCAATGTCTTGTACACACAATCAATTGGTAAATATATAAACAATGAAAAACATACCTGACTATTTAAATTTCATAGTTTTTGCTTAAACCTTAGGTGTATGTATTTTTATTTTCAACCTTATTCCATTTCTTTGTCTTCTTTCACCTCGAATTCAAGAAGTTAACATAACTTTTCATCATCCTAACTTCACTTCCCTCAAGGAAGTTAGAGAACTAGTAGAAAGTTGTCCAAGTTTAGTATCTCAGAGCCATCCAGAAACATTATAGATATAGAAAATATCCAAAAACAAATAAGTCAGAGAATTGCTAAAGTAATTAAGTTATAAAAAAATTAACAAAAGTAGATATTTAAATTATTTTAAAATAGTATGACAAATGTATTCACCCGCCACACTATTTTCCGAGCATATACTAAAACATTAAATTTAATTGTATTTTATTATTACCATTACTTGTTTATATATTTATGTAATTTATTTTCATGGTTATCTTTAATAGAATGGTAAATTATAACGGGCGCAACCTATTTATTTTATTTAAAATTATTATTATTAAATTTGGGAAATCTGCTCGCCGGTTTTGCCTCCTGTAAAGTGGTGCCTGACAAAAAGAATCAAGTTCTAAACCCGAACTTGTGCCCTGTGAGACTTCAAACTCAATCCATTTACTGGTAGCTTGTGTGCTCCGATCATCCATTTTGTTCAGAAACTAATCCTAATTGTGACTTATTGTTATTATTTAACAATCCCAAGTGTTTTCTACATTATTATTTTTCATATTAATAAATATTCATATATAAATATAATATTTTCTATTTTTATTATAATTAAAATAAATTCAAATTTAAAAGGCACCAAGTGTTAATTTATTTAATTGATTCTGCACAGATTTGCATCATCTTCGTTTATTTAATATAAAACTAAATAATTAATAATAATAATAATAATAATATAAAATTATTGGATTAGGATTATTAATTGGTTGTAATACTGGAAATTAGTAAATTTTTAATAATTATACCACAAATTGAATATTTGTATATAAAAATTTTCATGATATTTTGCTTGTATGATATAAAATGTATTATTTCTTTAATCTCATTCTCTTAATCTTACCATTTTTCAAATTTGAATTAAGAAAATATAAAAGTTGTTTTCTTCATTTCTTTTGTGCAATATTTGGAATCCCTGAACATTGGTGATGATTAATCTGGAGCATGTTTCCCATTGTGTGTCCTGGGATGACTTCCTTTTGCTTTTGTCCTGTATTTGATGACGCCCTACATTGGAATGCCGGCGTTGGAAATTGATAATACAAGCAAAGACTCAAGTCATACAACAATTCCACTCTGTCCATTTTTTAAAGAATCTTATCTAATCTCTTTTTTTTTTAAAAAAATATTTCACTATATTCACACCTCATTATATCAAATTTAATTTTATTTAATATTTAATTTCTAATAATTTTTAGAAAACAAAACTATTTTTATATAAGTTAAAATTTGCATTTAAAAGGAGCTGGTTGCTTAACTTCAGGGGCTCCCTTCTTTTACAAGCGATTCAGACGGCCTTGAGCTGTTAACGCGCTTTGATGGACATGTGCGCCCAGTCAAAATTGTATTGGCAAGAGGTTTTTCTATTTAATTTATTATAGCTAACCCATGTTCATTAACCCATACGACACAGAGTACACCTCAATCACTTCTAAAAATGCAAAAATGACATTTATTTTTAAAAAATAAATGTTTTGGAAAATAAACATTATTCAATATTCAATTTAATATGCTTCTAATTATTTTATATATATATATATATAAATGATTTATCCTAATGGATTAAGATTTCAACAATATCTTCCTATTAGTAATCGAGATTGATTAATCGTTTCTAAATATTGCTTTTTAGTAAATAAAAAACGATATTCTACCTCATTGTTCTTTCCCTCTTGTGACCAAATCTCAGAACTTCTTAATTAAGAATATGATTAAGTAATAAACAAATTTTAATAAATAATACATAACATTTTAATTAAAAAAATTCACTGCCAAAACATTAACAAAGATCATTTAGGGGATACCATATATAATATTTATTGATTTATGAAGTGCCTTAGTTCTTAGATATATTTTTACTATCTCTTCCGATCACGAAAATTTTCGATGTTGAGATTTTGATGATTTTATACGTTTGAAGGTTCCTGAATCATTTTCACTAAGGTTGAGAAAAATGTCGGTGTATGTGTGTGTATGTATGGAACCAAGATTACGCAAAAACGGTTTGAGCTAGAATGATGAAATTTGGTACATGGGCATTATTCAAAATGCATAGTTTTTTATCAACTTTTGAGAAATGTAACTCAACCGGAAGAGGGTCATTACTTACAACGTTTTGATTTTTTTTCTTCTAAATTGACCGTAAAAATAAAGATATATGTTTGATAATTTTTCAAATGATTAATAATTGTATAAAACTGCTATATATAGAATTTCAGCTTGATTGAATCGCTGAAAGTACCAGAATTAATTTTTTAACACTGCAAATCTCAAACGCCAACACGAGACGTGGTGCCATCAACAAAGAGCCAAACATGCGCTGATTTAATAAATATTATTTATTAATTTTAATTTATAATTTTTAATTAATTTAATTTAATTTAAATTAATATATGTTATTTAATCCAATTCAAATTGCGAGATAGTCGAGTGGAGACACTCCAGATATATTTTATTTTTATTATCACTGTAATTCATAGTATAATCCAATTTTAGAAACTTTAAATTAATTTTTTAACAAACTATCTAAATATTAATATTATATTAACACATTAAAAATTAGAATCAATTTTATTTATACTTTGAACTTTTAGGTTCAGAAAGAAAAGAATATTAAATTTATTAATGATAAATTTTTATTTAAATCGCATACTTTTCTTAATTTTAATTTTTTTCTTATTAAATATATTTTTTTTCTTTTTAAATAAGGTTTGTTAACGTATCAAATTAATAGTACATACTTTGCTGGCTAATGTAAATATTGGTCTCGAATGATTTAATTTGCAATGTTGTCCCTTCATCGAGTAGTTTGGACGCCAAAACTTTGAACTACTCACACAGACAGTACCTGTGATTACATAACCACACTCACACACCATGATATTAACAAGCAGGGCGCACGCATGTCTGCTCGACTTTGAACTGATATGGCTCCTGCGAGCAAGCATGCTCTGCCTAAATCTGACTTGTCTCTATTCTCTTATTTGAATAACACAATGCATACCAAGGAGCACCATCAAATGGAATTTAACATCTCCGTGAAACTTTATTATTAGGTTAAAATAAATAAATGTTTATTGACGGGAGTATCAAAAATAGTTATTAAGATTTTGTCATAGTTAAAAATGTATCTCAAATGTTATCAAACAATTCAATATTTCATTTGAAAAGAAAATAATTAACTCTAAACAAAGTCATCTCTATCTAATATATATAGTCTTACATAGTATAAAAGCCTGATCCTGAATTTTATATATTTCTATTATTATCCCTAAAAAAATCCTTGGATTAACTTCAAGGATTCATAAAATGATCAGCATTTTTTTAATTATTCCGCAAATCATAAGAAAAAAGAAAAAACAATAGACTTTCCTCTCTGGATTATCTTTCTCTTAAATTTCTTTTGTGTTCCAATCGATTTTAAAACATTTCTAAGAGTTTTTAAATCTAAAAAAAATCCATATCATTCTTATATGTATAAAAACATGTTAATCTAAGGATATGGAGTATATGAATGTTTGAATATCTCATCTAAGATTTTTTCTTCATATCAAAAATAATATAATCTAAAGCACAAGGGTTCTCAAACTTTTTCTTACATAGACCCCCTGTAGGAATTTTATTTATTTCATAGACCCCCTACCTAAGGAATATATATATATATACGAGGGTGGTCTGAAAAGTTTCCGGCCTGGCCAAGAAAAACGGTGTTTTTCAATTTTTTTTTGTTTTATTTTTCAAAATTCAAGATAGCTGAGACCTGTACGATGTCAGCTGAACGTGTAAGAAATATTTTGCGAAACCATTTGAATATGGAAAGCTGTGTGCAATGTGGGTGCAGCATTTCCTAACGTTAGACCAAAAATTGCTTCGAAAAACCATTTCTAACGACAATTTTTGCGTCGATTCATAACTGTTGATGAGACTTAAATTAAATTAAATCAAATTTAATTAATTGATTTATTAATTAATTAAATTAATTAGAACACCGTTATGAGAAATGTATTAATGTATGTGTTGATGGAGATTATGTTGAAAAATATAACAAAAAAAAAAAAATTTAAAAACATCGATTTTCTTGGTCAGGTCGGAAACTTTTCATCCCACCCTCGTATATACATCTAATTGTGTGTGTGCAAAAGACGACTCATTTTAAAACACATAGTAATAGGAAAATGAGGGGAAATTGTATAGAAGAAAGAAACTGAAATATCAATAATTATATCTATATTTTTAATGATTAAATTTAACACGTAATAAAAAAAACATTAATATTTTACAAAATTATAATATTAGTGTGATGGATGGACTTGACGCTTTTGTGCGATTTCTTTTGTTTGGCATAAAATTACTAAGTTTTATTCTTAAATCTCCCCTTTTAATTTATTTTTTACTAAAGAGACATCCATAGACCCCCAATAGACCCCCCATGAAGTCCCATAGACCCCCAGGGGGTCCACATGGACCCCTTTTAGAATAGCTGATCTAAAGTATGTAAAAATACAAATTTTAATTTTAAATGAATATTGAGAAAATTATCAATAAATTTTCTGAAAAATTATAAAATTAATATAAATTATATTGGTTTATTAATCAAGAAGGAAAGGAAGGAAAATTTGAAAAATAAAAAACACAAAAAACAAAAATAGAAAATATAATTCATGAGTCCTACATAAATATCTTTATAGCATATATTGAACTCGGAAATTTTTGACCACAGCGTGATCTTATAGTATATCTCTTTTGAACATCCTATGAAGTCGATTGTCGCTTAAGCGGAGTAGATTTGTTATATGATCAATACATCTCTCAGAAATAAGTAAAGTTAATTTAAATATAGTAAACTTTCCAACAACAGATAAAAATGAAAATATTTATGACAAGTACTTTAATATAACTTATGACAACAACTTTAATATTAATATTTTTATTTATTTATTTAAAACATATTTGAAATACGTATAATAGAACAAAAATTTACTATAAAAATTAAATTATTATATTATTAGTATTAAATATTTTAAGATATCTTTTAATGTAATAAATGAAGTACCCAAATCTACAAAAGATACAAGGCAATGTCAATGTAAATATTCTTTCATCGGTTATTACAGATATATAAAACCATTCTAGGTTATCACGCAACATCCATAAAACTTTTAGTGGAACATTGGCGGCGTTATACATATAATTATATTTATTTATTTATTCGAGAAAATATTGTATATTCTTGGACTAGAATAGATAATAGATCAACTTAATTATTAAATGATGATTCAGAAAATATAATCGACTGTTGTGTTATTCATTTATTTATTATAGATAATGATATTTTGTAATGTATGATAACATACATGATATATTTATGGTTACATGCAAGCATGATATAATTGTTAAATCATTTCTTACTATAGATGATATATATAGGTATATAATACATATATTATCGTCACCTTTGATTGGAAAGATTTCTCCCTATTTTTACTTTTCTATCGGAAACATTTTTACCGACCGACGATAGTAAGGGAGGTATTGTTATCACACCAAATTTCACATGTGGAGATTTTTACATATCTCCACGAATCATGTATTTTCTTAACAGTAAAAAGTATTTTTAGCATGATGTCTGTCCGTCCGTCTGTCCGTCTGTCCGTCCGTATAGATGTGTACAGCCTGAACGGCTCAACGGATTTTGATGAAATTTGGTATATTTACTTAATGCATCAGTGGGATGAATTGATCAACTTTTGGTGCAAATCCGGAAACCGGAAGTGGTAGTATTAGCGATCGACGATAGGAAGGGAAATTTTCACACCAAATTTCACATGATGAGATTTTTAACATATCACCACGAATCATGCACTTTGTATTGGTTTTATCCTCGAGAAAAATCATTTTTATTAGTTTTTTCTCAATTTAAAATTATTCAGCCATTCATGACGTCACATATACTTTATACTTACATATATATTATAAATAAAATAAAATTAAAAATATTTGTTATATCAATATCTGTTTTTTATTACATTAATAGATATATTAAAATTATTTGAAATTGTTTCTGAAGCTGGAAATTAATTTATTTCAAACCGTCGGTCGGTTCGGACCTGGCCACAGGTCAACTTATTTTTATATACTATATTAAATTCACTACTTACTAAATATTTGAGATTTTTTATTATCATTTTATTATTATTTTTTAAGAGTGATTATATATTCTTGAAAATTTATTCTCTAAGTAACTTAATTGTTTTAAGTATGAACATAAAAGCTTTAAAATATACTTACTAAGAGGTTTAAAATTTCTATAAAATCGCTACCTTATATAATATTTATTTATAAATAAATACAAAAAGAGTTTCATTAAAATATAAAATTCGTGTGATAATAGATTTAAATATTAGGAATTAAAATTATACTTATTTGTTTTTATATTACTTTTAATTTAAGATTTGATTCTAAATATTATTATTAATAATATTTTGACTTTGTAAAACATAGTACTAATAATTGATTCCAGTGTAAAATATATTAATTTAAAATTAAGTTAAACAGTATACTTATTATATCTTTTTATCATAAATGATAACAAATAAAATTTGTTTATCAGAAATTAGCCAATGTTAATTATGAATTTATTTTTTTTTTTTTAATGATTGGCTTTTCCTTTTTGTCCCTATTGATTAATTTTTTAACATTTCTCATTCCTTGGTTAATTCATCCACAAAGAAAATGAATAAATAAATCCATGAGAAATTCAATAGAGAGATAGGAAGTGGGAAGCCTTTCGACGAAGCCTCAATATCCTCTTAAATCAGCGGAGCGACATACCTCATTCCCATTTCTCATCCATCCCCTCGCGAAATTCGTTTTCGGTAGCATCTTCCCATCCGAATCAATTAACACACCGTTCCATTTCCGCCTTCGCTTCAAATCTCTCCCCACAGTCACTCAACACTTAATTTGTCGAAGAGTCGCTCAGTCGCAGTTTTATCACATTTAAAAATAATAACAGAACACCGATTTTAGATGAACTTTGGAAAATCACTCGAAACCTCAATAATAAAAGCCACATAGTGGTTAGCATGCATCTCCTCAATCAATGAATAAACAATAATCATGTGGAAAAAGTTGGACTTAAATTTTTTAGTTTGAGTTTGATATATGGAAATACATTTATTGGAAAATAGTTTTTAAATATTACCCTCACCATAAATAACCCATAATCTTTTGAAACAGAATAAAATACAAAATAACTTTGTAAATATATAATTAAGTTTATTAAATTGCAACCATTAATAAAATACAATCAGAATGGTGTTTCTTTAATGGAATATAAATATTTAGATTATTAGAGTTTTTTTAAATTTTTCATAAAATTAGTTTATGAATTTCTCATTCAAACTAAATATCTCTCTAATACAAAGAATATTTACTCATATGTAGTATGTAGTAATATCCTTTTATATTATAACAATTCAATGGTTGTGTAACAATCACAGAATGGACTCTGACCATTGTTTTAAATCATCATTAATTAATATTGATAAAAATAATCAATAACTGGCATCTCAAAGCACATTTCTTCCCTCTCACTCTACTTGTTGATTAACTTCAGTGGTAAATACAAATCCGGCTTTATTTCAATAGGATCTATTTATTTATCTACCTAAATTATTTATATTTATAATAATAGAAATTAAAATTAAGTAAAATTAATATCCATTTCATTGCTCGGTATCAAAATATCTCTCCCTAAAGATCCATAATTAAATTCAATTATAATTTTCCTCTTATTTGCATAATATTCATTATTACTAATTCTATTTATATTTTTTATTCTTTAATTTAATTTTTTCTTTTGTTTTTGCACTTTAAGAATATGAATATAAAATAATTTTAATTTTAATATTTGTTTATTTAAATTTTCGAATATTTTCCTTTGTGATTTTGTAATAATTTCCAGTAATAGCTATATTTAATCATTTTTATTAAATAAATAAATAAATAAATAACCCGGAATCTAATGTTTTCTATAACGATTTGTATTATAAAATATTATAATTGTTATAATTTAGATCATTATTATTTATTCAATGGGCATTCTAATGTCCATTAAAAATATAAAGAAACTACTCATTTTAGAGAATAATTATTTAATAAATATTACTTATTTGTTTCATAAACATAAACGATAAATGAAAAAACACTTATTAACAGTTGTTTATCTGGAATAGATAAAATTTAACCAGTTTGAATATAGTCATTTACCTCTAATCCTTGAAAATGGGATCATTTGCATTTAGATCAATTAAAATTATTCCAACTTTCCCTGTATCAACCTCACTTTCGGTTTAGATTCGGGATCATTGAGGGACAACTATAGACAATAATATTTAAATATAGCATAAAAAAGAAAAGAATATTAAATTACATTAAATTTATTATAATTTACCTTTTTTGGTATATATAATAATTAAATGTTTATTAATGTGTTTGTTGGTAAAATGATAACAAAATTTAAAAAAAAATTTATATAAAATATGTAGGGTTGGTGGCTTCGATAGTGAAGCAGATGTATTAAAAAATATCGTTTTTGTTGAAAAATGTAGCAAAAATAATATCGTTTTTAATGAAAAGTATTAGCAAAATAATATCGTTTTTGTTTAGAAATTTAGAAATATATATATACAGGTAAAAATAAACGTCTTGGAAATCTTCGGTTCTTCGTTCTTCGGATATTTTCTTCGTTCTTCGGATATGTTCGTTGTTCTTGTTAACTTGTTGAATCTCAAATGGCAACTGCTTAACTGCCAACTGCCCTCGGCTAGCCTGTTTCACGACTTTTTATACCCGGCTGGTGACATCTAAGCGGAGTGGTGGGGACTCTCGACGACCAATCGCGTGTTAGGCGCTGAACGAAGACCCAATAGATGGCTCGCTTATTATTGCCAATCGTAGGCTTCTAAGAGGGGGTAGCGAGGTTTTAAATATATGTCCGAGCGCAATATGAATTTATTTAGTCGCCCGGAGAACATCTTAATGAGAAAATAATAAAATAAATTTCATTTTTTCCGATCCTATAAATACTTAAAAATAAGTTGTATACTATTATAAAGCATATAATGAAGCCTGTAATCAATATGTGACTGACTTTCGTTTGCTTTAGTCTTATAATATTGTCTGCCTATGAAGATATTAGTATATTTTACAACTCGATTCTTCCTCCAGGGAATCTAACCCCTTCCAGTTGTATATACAAAATAGGAACCAATAAGAACTCAAAATGTGAATTTATATAAATTTGTTCAAATCTACCCTTTGACTAAACGAGCCTCCTCTCTCTAAAAGCAAAAGAAATATATTTTTTTTATAGAATAAATTAAAAATGTCAGAAAACATTACTTTATAAAAGTGGGATATTTTTCAATAAATATTAAAAACTTAATCTTATTATTAAATATTTGAATATTAAAACTGTCATGAAATGGACACTTTTTGTGGAATTCTTTTAAAGAGTCTTTTTTTCTGCATTTTGTCACTTTTTATTTTGAATATAGCTTTTGTGAAGATTTGAAAATTAAGAGAAGAACGAACAAAAGAGATAACCCAATAAACATAAAACATTATTGATTTACGTATTTCCATTTTACCTAAAATAATTTTGATTTGAAATTAATTCATTAAACTTTGAAATATTATTTTTATTTCAAGTTAAATCGTGTAAAATCACTAAATGACCTACATGATATTAATCACCCACAGGTAAGGTTGTTTCTATTTCAATTGATATCTCCACCATAATGATTATTTTATATTATCTACCTAAACTATCTATTTATTATCTCCTGCTGTTAAAAATATAACTTATAATTTCTTTGATTCTTTTTTTGTTGAATACTTAACGGGATAATAATTGAATTTTACAAATAAATTGTATTTAAAATCTTTATCAACTTTTTAAATTGATTTTAAAAAAAAGATAAATAAATAAATCCATTCCCGCTAGGCTTTACTCTTTAAATTGACAAGGACCCAAATGGGCTTTCCATCGATCAGAAGCATTTTTTTGCTGGAAGTGATAGAAGAGCGCGATTGAAGTCATCTTCTCAGATACCAAAATGTTCATTGTGACAGGCTGAATGCTATCATAAGATAACAGATCAAATAATATCTATAAATGTGAAAAATGATCTATACTTATTCATTAATCTTTAAATAGTTTACTATTAAATATGCGCAATTAAGGAGATGCGATAACCAAGATACATTGTAATTTAATTCACCTTTTCCGTTAACCTCAGCAAATTTTCCTTTCTAGGCTTTCTACTTTAAATAAATACCACTCCCCTCTCTCTCTCTCTTTATCTTTTCTTGCCAATTTGCAAAATCTATTTTTATTTTTATATACAATATTCTCATTTATAATTAATTTTTTTCAAATTCAAATTCATTTAAACAGATAAAATTATTATTGTTTATAATAAGAAATTCAATTAAAATTAACTGGTTAATTAAACTTTATCATTATGGTAAAATTAAAATATTTATCAAATTTGTACATACCTATTTATTTAAGAAGTGTTTATTTGTTTCAAATTTAAAAAATATATTCTTTTTGCTTCACACCCCCTACAAATAAACAAATTTCATCGAAAATATATAAAAATAAGTTGACCTGTGGCCAGGTCCGAACCGACCGACGGTTTGAAATAAATTAATTTCCAGCTACAGAAACAATTTCAAATAATTTTAATATATCTATTAATGTAATAAAAAACAGATATGGATATAACATAAATATTTTTAATTTTATTTTATTTATAATATATAGCTGAAGTAGCCGGCGTTGCCGGAGGCTGTGACGTCATGAAGGGCTGGGTGACGTCATGTAATTTTAAATTAAGAAAAACATAATGAAGATGATTTTTCCCGAGGATAAAACCAATACATTCGTGGTGATATGTAAAAAAATCTCCTTATGTGAAATTTGGTGCGAAAATAACCCTTCCCTTCTTATCGTCGATCGCTAATACTACCACTTCCGGTTTCCGGATTTGCACCAAAAGTTGATCAATTCATCCCACTGATGCATTAAGTAAATATACCAAATTTCATGAAAATCCGTTAAGCCGTTCAGGCTGTACACATCTATACGGACGGACAGACGGACGGACAGACATCATGCTAAAAATACTTTTTTCTGTTAAGAAAATGCATGATTCGTGGAGATATGTAAAAATCTCCACATGTGAAATTTGGTGTGAAAACAATACCTCCCTTACTATCGTCGGTCGGTAAAAATAAGCAAATTTCATTAATCTAATACTTTCCTATATTCATCATTTTTATTTCTGCTAAATAAATATTATAATAAATATTATTTATAATTATATTTGTATGTAAATTTTATAATTTAAATTTACAAACAATTACAATTTATATTGTACTCTAAACACAGTTGGTAGGAATTTAAAAATTAACATTTCATATTGTAATTGATTATTATATGACCTCAATAAATTGAAAACAATTTTTGCTGAAATATCACTAAAGTTGATATTTACATATAGAATTCTCAACGGTTCCAATGTATCTCCTGGGACTGGTTAAAAAAAATACTCTTTTATCAAATTATATTTAATTTTAAAACAAAATATGTATAGGTAAAATAAATTGGTAACAAAAGTATTTATTAATTTACAAAATATATTAGAAAAATGTAGATGATAATATCTATTTTTACTATTCAGTGATTTCCAAAGTGGTCGATATCGATATTGAGTTTATCGATTGGGGTTTTCATAACAAATACGAAAATAAATACAAAACAGCGTTAACGGTTGAAGTTTGTTTCAAATTTTATGCGATTTTATAATAAATTTATACTTTCCCTTTCATAAAATAATTATTAATGAGAAGCCTTGATTGAATATTCAATTAAAATAAGGATAATTATCTTCATATTGATATTTTAACATCTTACTATATCGTTATAGTATATATATCTCGTTATTCCCTTTAAAATTCCTAACCTGTTCAGAAATTATTTATTTAATAATTGATTTTGTCCAACCTATCCATTCTTTAACTCGGCTACTAATTTTATTATATATTGGTTTGAATTAAAACAGTTTAATTATAAAATTGAAAATCATCAATCGACAAAATTCTATACAAGTATGATCATTTGTATAAAAACCATTTATTTAGGTTAAATAAATTTAATTTAAATTATATATTATAATATAAAAAAATTGCTTCGCATATCGTGTAAAAATCTCTTAATATTTTCTGATAAAGACTTTTTATTATTTATATAATATTGACTTGTATTTTATTTCTTATACACAGTTTTAAAGTATTTTTTGATAAATATTCGAGGATATTCATAAAAATTTGTTAACTAAACATAAAAAAAAAGAATAATAAATCATTTAAATCATGTAAATATTTGCAAATACTAATAGGTCTATTCATTCATTTCTAGAATCTAAAAAATAAATTTGAATGTTAACTATTTAATAATATAAATGAAATAACAATAGTAGCAACTGCTTTGCTATTCCAATATTTGCAATGTTCATACTTTGAATTAATTAAATAATTAATATTTAATTTAATTTATTATAAATTCATGAATATAGAAGTTGAAAATTCGATATAAGCTTGACTTCTCATTCCACATTAAGAGAGAAAAAATTCTATAAACGCAATTGCAAAAAAAGATTTAAATAATTTTATTTAATAAAATGTAATTATACTTATATATAAATAAACTTTTTTATATAAATTATATTTATATATTTTAATAAACAACTAATGAATCATTAATACAATGAACTTCCCACCTTCATTCTTAAAACCTACTTAGGAGAAATATTTTTTTTTTGCAATTAAACAATCTCATCTACTATTTATATGATTCTTAGGCATAAATATTTTGACAGTACTAAAAAAATTCATCAATCGTGTCAAAATAAAATTATTTTTCTTTTTATTATTAGAATAACTTTTTAAATTTATTTAAATGCTTAAAAATTTTAAAAAAGATTTATGAATTATTCACTAGTATTAATATATGTATGAATTCATTTGTAAATCTATATCTATATACGATATATATATATATATATATATATAGTATTTTTTGCCATAATATAGAATAAAATTGCTGGTGTAACATCTTTATTTTCTTATATTTCTATTTTGTCTATTTTCCTATTCATCTGTATCCTTTTCTATTGGCAATTGGAACACCGAAGAAGAACGACAAGGACTTAAAGGAGAAAATATATATGAGAAGGAGATGTGCAACCCTATCTTACACTTTTGTTGCTGTTTTTCTTCTTTATTTTCTTTTGTCTTGTATTATTTTCCATTTTATTTATTTATTTAGTTTTTCAATGTATTTGTCGCATGATTTTTTTACTTTTTTTTTTGTTTGTTGATTTTTTTTCAAGGGTTGGTTTAGTGATTTTGTTTTGTTTTATTCATATCTCAGTATAGTCAACTCAACCAAAATGGCTTCATTTACTACCTTAAAAACGCCTTTAATTTTTCACGAAGCGCTTATAAAATAAATCAAAATTTAATTATTATTATAAATGATAACATTTTTTAATAATAATATTTAACCTCTAATAATCTATTTACCCAAAATCTTTAGAATTAATAGAAAACTATTTTATTTCAGATACAATGGATTTTGACCAAAATTGTAAAAATTGCTAATAACATTAAAAATTGAACACGTTGTCTATTTCGATAAGATATCTATGTATATTAAATATAAAATTTCATCATTTTGAAAGTATTTAAAAATATTTCATACCATTAAAATTTTTGATGAATTCTTATTAATAAGTTGTATTGCCAATGAGGAGGGGTTTCTTCCAGAAATGGCTTCTTGAAGAAGATAATGTTAATCTCCTGACACAAAATGAAGTAGAAGTCACATCTTCAAATTCAAGAACAACAAAGCTTCGGGAACAGACAGTCTTCAAGCGAAACTCATAAAGTTCGATGACAATCTTCTAACAATTGTCTAGACCAAGGAACTACTCCCAAATGACTGGAATAAGAGGATCATAAGCTCAATCCATAAGAAGGGGATTGGATGGTATGTGAAAATTTCAAAGGAATTTCACTCCTAAATCTGGCCTATAAAATATTTACCAATATCCTCTTCAATCGATTAATTTCATACAAAGAGGGCATAATTGGTAGTTATCAATGTGGTTTCCGCCTAAATAAATCTACCAACAATCAAATATTTACATTGAGACAATTATTCGAAAGGAGGGAGTTCAGCATAGGTTCGCACCATCTTTTTAAATACTTCAAGGTGGCTTATGATATAGTAGGCAGGGAGCAGCTATATCTTGCAATGGCGGACTTTAACATCCAAAAGAAGCTGATAAGGACGGTGAGAGTCACAATGAGCAACTTGGAAAGTCATATTCGCATTCAATCTAGTCACTCTGAACCTCTTAAAATTCGAAACGGATTTGAACAGGAAGACGCACTTGCCTGCCTGCTATTTATGTAACATTGCCATGAAGATAGTCACAAGAGAAGCAGAAGTTCAAAAAGAAGGAACGATATTTATTAAATCAAAACAAATCCTCGAGTACGCGGATGATATCAACCTTATTGGTAGAACATTGTCTGCTTTGAAGGAAGCCTTTCTTCATATAGATATGACGGCCAGAGTGTGTCCAGGCACCTAAGCTCTCGTGTTTGCTATCTAGGAAGACAAAAATTCTAATATACTATACAAGACCATAATCAGACCAGTTCTAACTTACGGCTGGGAGATTTGAGCCATGACCAACACGACCAACATATAATTAGCTCCTTTGAGAGGAAGGTGTAAGTAAGGAAAATATATGGCCCAGTCAAGGAAAATGGTGAATGGAACAAAAAGGATTTTATGGACTTTTTGGGGACCCTATTGTGACCAAGAGAAGGAGAAGGAAGTAAAATCTCTTTGAAGTGTCAACTGGAGAAGGGTTGCTCCATATCGGGACAGATGACGACGACTTGCCGAGGATGCCAAGGGCTGTAGCGTTGCATATGATGATGATAAGTATTTCCTTTTGATAATAAAATATTTGTAATACATTTCTTAAATTATTATATATATTGTATGTATTAATATGTATTGATTATAAATGATATATATATATATAATATTATTATTATAATAATATTTATTAATAAAAAAATTTACTTCTTCAGAAATTGTATTGAAAAATCCATAACAAATCAAAAACATGAGATAAAGGATTATTTAAATAAATTTAGAGAGATAATAAATCCATTTGCAAATAAATCATTATTAATGACATTTTCCACATGCATTTCGTGACTAGGTGTTAATCATTCGACCATATCATAGCTTTATCTTTATTTCTTTCGATAACGAAAAGTCAAATGACCATAAATAAGACCATAAATAACATAGTTGTTTTATATTCTTTAATCTCAAGGTAATTCAATTTTTTTGCATTTGTAATATTACTATTTCATTTTATCATTTTAATTATAAGATTTGAATATAACTGTTTATATTCTGGACTTTGAAATGACATCTTTTTTCTCTTTTTATTTCATAAATATTTAAAAATTAGTAATTAAAAAAATATTTTTAAAATTTAATTATAATTGAAAGAAATAGAAAATAAATATATAGTTTTGTATATTATAAAAATTAATTTTAAGGCCGTCTAATCTAATTTCAAACTATTATAATAAATTTTAAAGAATTATGAATTTCGAAATATATAATATGAAAATGTCAGCCAATTAAATTAATTCTTGAAAAATATGATAAAATATTTATAAATTTAAAAGGATAAGAGTAAATTTCGTGTCATGAACAAAATAATTTAACGGATTTAAACTATTCAAACGTCTATCGATCCCTCTTAATGCCGAGGACCCTAGGGTGTTATTGGAAAAATATTTTGAAATTGATCAACATGTTTTTGAGACAATTTGAATTATTGTACAAAAATAGTCAAAATATTGTTTCCATGTTTAATTAATTTAAAATTTATTAATTTATTAAGAATTTTTATTAAATATATATCAAATAATTGTATTTTCAAAATATAATTTGAAAAATAAAAAATACATTTAAATTGTATTAATATTTTATTAAATTATAAAATATAGTATTTTTCTATGCTATTTATAAAGTTTTTCAATCAATTTTCGGGACTCATTGATACTTGCCTTGGACTGTGAATACAAAATTAAAAGAAATATTAAAAAAGTAATAAAATAAATTTATTTAACATTTTTAAAATAATGCAAAACTTTTTGCTGAATTTATATAAATAAATTAATTGGATTGGATACTTTTCCATCACTTAATAAATAATTGTTGAATTGTTTGCCCGTGTCTCTTAGAGTTCAGAGAGTACGATATTATATAATAAAATTATTATATTTTCATAAAATTAATCAAAATGTTTTAAAACATTTGAAAAGGAGATATTATTCACTGATATTTAAATAAATTAATTTACATATAATAAATAAATGTAAAAGAATAATATCATTTTAAAGATGTGATTATTAAAGAATTTAATAAGTAAAACGAGAATTTAATAAATGGAAAAAGACTTTATTAATACCTTGATTAAATGCTAAATAAAATATCACCTTGAGAGACTCTTTGAGATTTAAAAAAATGTCTTTATTTTTTCATTTCCTTTTTGGAAGCAACGCAACCAATGATTTTAATAAAACACAGTAAATAGTCCGTTTTTTCAAGCATTTTTATATTGAAATATTTGATAATATTCTTATATAAAAAATTTAGAATAATAATAATAAAAAAAATTAATTATAATACTTTTACTAAATGAAGATGAAAGCCATGAAATAATTATGTATATTAATTATGTGGAATGATAGTCAAAGGATGAATAAGTTATTAAAAATCTTTTAGATTTTTAGTTATCTATTTAGTTCATGACTGATATTCAAGAAGTTCTTATCCATATCTAAATTTGATAGTGCTACATCAATTCCTACATCGAAAGTTTGTTTGACAATTTAACCAGATATAAAAAAAATAAATTAAGAAATTCATCTTTAAACCCTTTCTTTGTTAGTATTCAAGACACTAAGACGAAATCTGAGTGCAAAGCTAAAATTAGCTGGAGTGTCTCCACTCGACTATCTCGCAATTTGAATTCGATTAAATAACATAATATATTATATTTAAATTAAATTTAATTAATTATCAATTAATAAATTTTAAACCAGCGCATGTTTGGCTTTTTGTTGATGGCACCACGTCACGTGTTGGCGCTTGAGATTTGCAGTGTTAAAAAATTAATTCTGGTAATTTCAGCGATTCAATCAAGCTGAAATTCTATATATAGCAGTTTTATACAATTTTTAATCAAGCGAAAAATTTTCAAACATATATCTTTATCTTTACGGGCACTTTAGAGGAAAAAAAATCAAAACGTTGTAGGTAATGGCCCTCTTCCGGTTGTGCTACATTTCTCAAAAGTTGATAGAAAACTATGAATTTTGAATAATGCACATGTACCAAATTTCATCATTCTAGCTCAGACCGTTTTTGCGTAATCTTGGTTACATACATACACACACAAATACACACACACACACATACACACACAGACATTTTTCTCAACCTTAGAGAAAATGATTCAGGAACCTTCAAAACGTATAAAAACATCAAAATCTCAACATCGAAAATTTTCGTGATCGCAATACTATCTCTTACCTGATAGTAAAAAACGAAGTTCATATCTTTAACTTATCTTTCACTATCTTTCACTATATACACATCAAAATAAAAACAAATTACAAATAATTCATTAATTGGAAGAAAAACTTGTAAGATATATTTATAATTCATAAAGAAAGAATAAAATTAATGTACAATTTGAAAATTTATATTTAATAAAAATAATATTGAATAAAACATTTTGAGAAGCAATTGTAATGTCTTTACATAATCATAGGCTTAATAAAGAGATGAAAAATATAAAGATCCTCTGATTCGATTAAACAAGGAAATTAGATATTTGATAATATATTTTATCAAATACTATACTATGTACAAGAGAGGAAATTAAATTTAGTTATTGAATGAGAGACAAATATAAACTGAATATGAAAAAAAAATGTTAGCTAAATAATGCTTCAAAATGTATATTAAAAACCTTATTGAATTCCATCGGATTGGTCCGATATGATAATGGCTTGTAAGTCCATTTGAAAGGAGCCCATTTCAAATTATACAGATAGAAATATCAGAAAATTACACAAGAGTAAAATAAGAGAGACAAAAGGGAGGCTGTATGAAAAAAGATAATAATTATAATCTCTCACACTCGAAAAAAAAGTTAGTAATGAAGAACTTGAATCTGATCCTAGATTACAAGTATCAAGAGAAAAAAAATGAACAAAAAAAACAAGTTTTTCATTCTTTTAAAATTCATTTACTAAGCAATCAAGAGATGAATACTTATGCCTAAAAAAAATTTAAATTTAAAAATAAAATTATTAAAATGAAAGAATGAATTAAGATGTATTATGTACTAATGATATGTACATATAATATAATTTTAATCAAATAATTAATTATATTATTCATCTCTTAACTTCTTTCCATTTTATAGAGGAATATTAAAAAGTAAATTAATGTAATGTCTTATAATTAAAAAAAATAAGATTAGGATGAATTATATATATTAGTGAATCAATATGTTGATTTTAGAGATGAACAATTATTTAAAAAACGAATTTTAATTTTAGTATTGATAAATAAAAGTGATAAACTATATTATGTTAATCATGATATGTTATTGAAAATATTCTTGTAATTCCTAAGTAATTCTGATACCTAAGTGATGGCTGATCACCCTTAATCTAAATGAAATACTATATAATGTAAACATTGACTCAAAATTATAAATTAAGATTTTATTTTTTCTTCCAAAAAAGAAAGCTCATAAAAGGATTAAAAAATAATAAGTACCAGAATATTAGAGATATATTTTGTTAACAGACGAGTCAAGCTTAACCCTAAACTCCCCAGATGTAAATTGGAATAAATTTTAGGAAAATAAATTTCATTATATGAAAATCGGTTTATTTCAAATATTTTTCAACCAATAACTCTTTTATAAAGAACTTGATTATTTATATTTAATCGAAAAGTAAAATCAATAGAGAAAATCTAAACAAAACAAATCCCTAAAAGGACAAAATAAAAAAAAAATACATTCGAAATCCTAGGAACGAGGAGGAGTGGAGAAGAAAAATATCCGATTTACACAACAAAGCCCGTTCCCAGAAAGAGATGGGATAATGGATTAGTGTCACACAAATAAGCCTTCCAAAATATAAAGTTACAATCCAGAAAAAGTTTACCACAATCAGGAATTTATTTATTATAAAAGATATTTTTCTAGTCACCATCTTCTATATTAAAATCAAATATATGATGTCAATCAATATAATTTTATTATAATTTTAAAAAATATTATTTTATAAAATAATACTCTACCCCACTTATACTTATCCGAATGTTCATTTCATATGTGCCTGGTATAAAATTCTTTTGATTATATCGGAGTAATGTTTGCACCTGAATTTTGACTTATGAATGGTCAATTTTCAACACTTAAGCAACCTCTTTCAACTATTCTGTTCTACTGCTCATGACGGATACATTTTCGTTCACTTTTAAACTTTTGACAATTTTGCTGAACACTTTTAAAATATTCCTATAGATTTCTCTCACTTTGATTCTATTTCTAAATATTATATCACGATACGTTGTTTTTATCTATTAATCAATTTTCCAAAAACTCCATGCCTATAACATACAGCATTAAAGATTAATCTTATATAATCTCATCAATTAACCGAACCTTTTGATTCATAAAACGTTTTTTGACCTGCATCTGTTTGTAGGTTTTAAGCAATTTTTAAATGCACTTATAATTTTCTGAGATTTTCTAAAAAAAGGTAATTAATCAACAATAAATATAAAAAATTATAAAGAATAAAAATGATTCTGCCACTGCAATCATTCAATCTAAATATATAAAGAGTTTAATAAAATAAGTTGACCTGTGGCCAGGTCTGAACCGACCGACAGTTTGAAATAAATTAATTTCCAGCTTCAGAAACAATTTCAAATAATTTTAATATATCTATTAATGTAATAAAAAACAGATATGGATATAATATAAATATTTTTAATTTTATTTTATTTATAATATATATGTAAGACCAGGCTGTGACGTCATGAATGGCTGGATGACGTCATATAATTTTAAATTAAGAAAAAAACTAATAAAGATGATTTTTCTCGAGAATAAAACCAATACAAAGCGCATGATTCGCGGTGATATGTAAAAAATCTCCTTATGTGAAATTTGGTGTGAAAATAACCCTTTCCTTCCTATCGTCGATCGCTAATACTACCACTTCCAGTTTCCGGATTTGCACCAAAAGTTGATCAATTCATCCTACTGATGCATTAAGTAAATATACCAAATTTCATCAAAATCCGTTGAGCCGTTCAGGCTGTACACATCTATACGGACGGACGGACAGACGGACAGACGGACGGACAAACATCATGCTAAAAATACTTTTTTCTGTTTAGAAAATGCATTATTCTTGGAGATATGTAAAAATCTCCACATGTGAAATTTGGTGTGAAAACAATACCTCCCTTACTATCGTCGGTCGGTAAAAAAGTTTAGATTTAAATTTAGTTAAAAAATTACATATTATAGATTGAATAGATATAAAATATAAAATAAATTAAAGAGTGATTAGCAAAGTGGCTTAATTTCTAAATAATTTTAAAAAAATCAAAAAAGAATATGATTATTTACCATTTTTTAATGAATCATGCATAAAACAATTCAGGTATTAAAATTTTATAGATACATAAATATATATATACTAGTATATGTTTCAAGGTACAATCTTAAAAATTACCATTAATTAAATTTAAACTTGAGTGGAACTCTGACAGTATGAAATCATCTCACCAAGTTCTCATCTTAAAACACAAGTTTTCCTTATTAATTTAGAAACAAACTTTTGTCTATATTGAATTTCATTTCCTAAATATAAACTAATATAAGTATATAATTTTATTTATACACATATATACTTATATATAGTTACTTTAAATTCGTTTATAGAAGTGATGGTGGCGCTTCAATGCTAAAGTTTAATTAAGAAAGAAATTAACTTTTCAATAAAATTGTTTTCAACGAATGCTGAGTATATAAATCATTTAATATAAAGTTAAGTTCATAAGAATTTTGTATATATGAAAGATTAAAATTCACCAAGCGATCATAAAGGAAACTATCAAACATGTTATTACGGTAAACTTGATAAGAGGATTGAAACGAATTTTGACACAAAATTGGTAAATATGAATAGAACAAGATAAGTCAGGTTTAGGTTCGATCAACAAGAAAACGATGAAAAGGGCTGAATTTATAATGCTAATCAAAAAAATATTTTTGATTAAAAAGTATAGTAAGTACATACTTATATTAATAAGAAAATTTTGATTTTTAAATTGTGTGTTTGTGGATATGTATGTTAAATAATTTACTAGATACAACAAAATATATGTAAAATAAATTTTTCTATTTAAATAAATTAAATGGTATTTATATGTTTGTTAAATATTTAAATAATTAATTGCTTTTTTATAACATTGTCCAGTCAACCATTGAATTTTAAAGCGAAAAGTTGCACTGCGGCTCCACAATATTTTTGTATTCGTTGATAAATTATTCACATTTTCATCGACTAGATGAAGGTACACTATTTCATGAATAATATTACAGAAAAAAAAATCTGGAGTGTCTCCACTCGACTTTCTCGCAAATTTGAATTGGATTAAATAACATATATTAAATTAAATTAAATTAAATTAATTAAATTATAAATTAAAATTAATAAATAATATTTATTAAATCAGCGCATGTTTGGCTCTTTGTTGATGGCACCACGTTTCGTGTTGGCGCTTGAGAATTGCAGTGTTAAAAAATTAATTCTGGTACTTTCGGCGATTCAATCAAACTGAAATTCTATATATAGCAGTTTTATACAATTATTAATCATGTGAAAAATTATCAAACATATATCTTTATTTTTACGGTCACTTTAGAAGAAAAAAAATCAAAACGTTGTAGATAATAACCCTCTTCCGGTTGAGCTACATTTCTCAAAAGTTGATAGAAAACTATGAATTTTGAATAATGCCCAAATTTCATCATTCTAGCTCAAACCGTTTTTGCGTAATCTTGGTTACATACATACACACACACACATAGACACACGCACACAGAGAGAGAGACATTTTTCTCAACCTTAGTGAAAATGATTCAGGAACCTTCAAAACGTACAAAAACATCAAAATCTCAACATCGAAAATTTTCGTGATCGCAATACTATCTCTGGCGAGATAGTAATTATTAGGCAAACGATGCTTAGTTTTAAATTGTGAGCCTGAAAAAATTTTAAAAAAATTTTTATTCGAGGTTTGTAACTTATATAATGAAAAACCATAACGAAAAACGATAAGACTACGTAATTTACAACAGTTTATTATTTCGAATTAACATAATATCAAAGAATATACTTTGACAGTTAAAAATATTTATTAAAAAGACTGAAAATGAGTACGTAACCATTGAATTTTATTCCATTTTAGTCTAAACAATATTGGTAGCAATCGGAATTTGAATACATTCTTCAAATGAAAACGAGAGCCATTGCAAGAAGACTGAAAATATTCAGATATTTATTATTATTCTAATGTCTCGGTGCAAATAATCAAAATTCAGTGTGGAATCTGACTAGGTTCCTGAAGGGAAGTACCATATATTGAAGATGGATTGTAAAGGACCATGATTGTCCTTCAAGTGTGATACTTTCATCGTCATTAAGTACACAGAGGGAATTAATCAAATGATCTTCACATTATTTCAATTATACCTGTATAGAGAAAATTCTTTATGATATCAAATTTCTTCTTTAATTCTAAGATTGAAGTAGTCAGATACATTTTTTTTATCTATTTGATAGACCACATTTATTGGGATATTTTTCAACCCCTCCCACAAAGAGAGAGTAAAGTATTTTTAATGAGAGGAGTAATGTTCTTATTAATATTACTAGCTGCTCAGAGCGCCTTCGGCGCTCTTCACACCTAGACGGGGGCTCCGCCCCCTGTACCCCCGAGTTGTACATAGTATTTGGTGGTTGAAAGTATTAAAAGGTTTTCATCCATTTTGTTTCAATCAGTATATTACATAAAACATTCATTTCTTTTTGTGTTCTTATTTAAAAAATATATTTTAATTTAATCACTATATTAATTATATATATTATTATTGTATATGTTATATCTATCTACCTATGTGGCTCAAAGATACTCGAAAGTTCTTAGCCGCAACAACCACATTTCTCCAAGTGTCCCTATCCTGAGCCCTTATTCCATCTCTCTTACGTCCCTTCCTACGCGTCATTGGTTTTCCAAGCGGACGTTTTCCAATCGGTCTTCCCACCAATATCTTTTTCCTCTCCCATTCTTGCCACGTGCCCTGCCTATCGCAGCTTTTTCCCTTTTATAACCCTAACTATTTCTGAAGATGCAGAGAGGCCATGCAATTTCTTGTTATACAGTCTCCCTCATACCCGGTGACCTCATCTTTCTTTGGCCAATAAATGCAGGGAAGAATCCTATTCTCAAATACTCTGAATCTACTCTCATCTCCAAGGGTCATAGACCATGCCTCCCACCCATATAATGCAACAGGCAAAATAATCTTTTTATATATTCCCTTTGATAATCATTTTGAAGAGATAAGCCTTTTTATTGCAGATAACAGGCGTTTCCCGATTGCAACCCCGATTTAAATTCTTCTCAAATATTATTATCCTTCGTGATTACATTCAATTTTTCTACATATTCAAATTCTACATTTTGTATCTTAAGATTTTGTATGTTAATACTCTTCCTCTTTGTTACTAAATATTTTTTCTTATCACTATTAATTTCAAACCTCCATTAAATTTTCCTCGCTATCTGTAATTGCAATTGCCGAATCTCCTATTATATTTAAGTCGTCTGAGTAACCTAATATTTTACAATTGATTTCCGCATCTTATTCTTTCTTTACTACCTTCAAGAGAAATTTGAAGATTGAAAATTTGAAAAAGTTTATCCGGATCTATTGAGTTATGCGTATGTTTTACTAAAGTCTACAAATAATTAGTGAACAGAAATATTGAATTCGCGGTTTTGTTCCTAATATCTGTCATAATGAAAATATCTTAATTAATGTTGGTCGATTTGGCCTGAACCCGCAATGATATCTCCTCATATTTCCTCCGCCTATAGTTTATAAGTATTGTATATGTTATAATAGAGTATAATATTTCTTGATCATTACATTTTGGTATTTTATTTTCATTGCTAGATTATTATTGAATATTTTTAATTATAATGAAACTTGAGAAAATGCAAAAATAGAGACTTGAGACAATTTATAAAAATTAACGGTATAAAACTATAGATAAATGACCAATATATACATTCATTAATAGTATTAATTTAAATTAATTGATTTATTTGTTTTTTTATTATTAAGTTCATTTATTAATTTTTTTAGATCATAGTTATTTTCCTTAAAAGAAACTTAAATTCTGTGGTGCTAGGGGATTTGAAAATTATTCGTCGCAATATGAAGATTTCGCTTACAGTTTCTGTCATGTCCGACCTCCATCCAACAGTTATTTTCTGTTAAGTTTTTTGCTTCTCTTAATCATGTGATCTATATATTTAATTTTTTTTGATTCATTATAATAAAATTTAAACAAATAAAAATTTTTACTTTGTTAATTTATATAAATTTCAATATAAACTGATTGTGAGTGATACGCTTAGCCAATACTCTGAATATTTTGTGTACAAAAATATTGAATGTTCTTAGCGAGATTTGATATAATGTTGTACGATTTGTCCTAAATCTGAATTAGAAGAAAATTATAAATTGCCTCCTCTTCCAGCCCAATTCATTTACCCACCCATGTTGCATATGGCATCTAAATTTCTTAAAACTCCGTTTTTTTAATTTAAAATAGAAGGAGAGAAAGAGTTTTAAATTATATTCGAATAGTCTATATATTCTATATATCAGTATTTTTTTTCTGAATTTAATAGCAAGTTGATTTTAAAAATTTTCCATTCTTAATGCATATGATTGATTACATGTGTTAAAATTTAAAAAAATTCAAATATTCTAATTTTTATATTTATATATACAATTTAATATTATTTTTTATTAATATCATATCAAAAAAAGAGAATTTATTAAAAATTAAAAATAAAAAAAGAAGCCTATTAATAAAAAATTGAATCGTGATTTAAATATTTTATTAAATTAATTAAAATGAGACCTTTTAGAATAAATTATTTAATTGAAATGATATTTAAATATAAGAATTTAAAAAAATATTATATTCTTTGTTTGGCAATTGTTATTTAATTATGTGCAACATGATTCGACTTGCACAGAGCATCGTTATTTTTTATTAATATCACATAATAAAAATGAATCTTTTAAACATAATAAATAAAAAAGACATTTTAATAAATTTAAAAAATATACCCAATTTAAAAATGTCAAAAATTTAAAACAACTTTATATCATCATATTTTAATTTTTATATAATACTAGCTGCTCAGAGCGCCTTCGGCGCTCTTCACACCTAGACGGGGGCTCCGCCCCCTGTACCCCCGAGTGGTACATAGTATTTGGTGGTTGAAAGTAGTAAAAGGTTTTCATCCATTTTGTTTCAATCAGTATATTACATAAAACATTCATTTCTTTTTGTGTTCTTATTTAAAAAATATATTTTAATTTAATCACTATATTAATTATATATATTATTATTGTATATGTTATATCTATCTACCTATGTGGCTCAAAGATACTCGAAAGTTCTTAGCCGCAACAACCACATTTCTCCAAGTGTCCCTATCCTGAGCCCTTGTTCCATCTCTCTTACGTCCCTTCCTACGCGTCATTGGTTTTCCAAGCGGACGTTTTCCAATCGGTCTTCCCACCAATATCTTTTTCCTCTCCCATTCTAGCCACGTGCCCTGCCTATCGCAGCTTTTTCCCTTTTATAACCCTAACTATTTCTGAAGATGCAGAGAGGCCATGCAATTTCTTGTTATGCGGTCTCCCCCATACCCGGTGACCTCATCTTTCTTTGGCCAATAAATGCAGGGAAGAATCCTATTCACAAATACTCTGAATCTACTCCCATCTCCAAGGGTCATAGACCATGCCTCCCACCCATATAATGCAACAGGCAAAATAATCTTTTTATATATTCCCTTTGATAATAATTTTGAAGAGATAAGCCTCTTTATTGCAGATAACAGGCGTTTCCCGATTGCAACCCCGATTTAAATTCTTCTAAAATATTATTATCCTTCGTGATTACATTCAATTTTTCTACATATTCAAATTCTACATTTTGTATCTTAAGATTTTGTATGTCAATACTCTTCCTCTTTGTTACTAAATATTTTTTCTTATCACTATTAATTTCAAACCTCTCATTAATTTTTCCTCGCTATCTGCAATTGCAATTTCCTAATCTCCTATTATATTTAAGTCGTCTGGGTAACCTAACATTTTACAATTGATTTCTTCATCTTATTCTTTCTTTACTACCTTCAAGACAAATTTGAAGATCAAAATTTGAAAAAGTTTATGCTGATCTATATTGAGTCATGTGTATGTTTTACTAAAGTCTACAAATAATTAGTGAACAGAAATATTGAATTCGCAGTTTTTTTCCTAATATCTGTCATAATGAAAATATCTTAATTAATGTTGATCGATTTGGCCTTAACCCGCAATGATATCTCCTAATATTTCCACCGCCTATGGTTCTTAAGTATTTTCTATGTTATTATAGTGAAATAGAGTATAATATTTCTTGATCATTACATTTTGATATTTTATTTTCATTGCTAGATTATTATTGAATATTTTTAATTATAATGAAACTTGGGAAAATGCAAAAATAGAGACTTGAGACAATTTATAAAAATTAACGGTATAAAACTATAGATAAATTACCAATATATACATTCATTAATAGTATTAATTTAAATTAATTGATTTATTTGTTTTTTTATTATTAAGTTCATTTATTAATTTTTTTAGATCATAGTTATTTTCCTCCCTTAAAATAAACTTATCTAATTCTGGTGGTGCTAGGGGATTTGAAAATTATTCGTCGCAATATGAAGATTTCGCTTACAGTTTCTGTCATGTCCGACCTCCATCCAACAGTTATTTTCTGTTAAGTTTTTTGCTTCTCTTAATCATGTGATCTATATATTTAATTTTTTTTGATTCATTATAATAAAATTTAAAAAAATAAAAATTTTTACTTTGTTAATTTATATAAATTTCAATATAAACTGATTGTGAGTGATACGCTTAGCCAATACTCTGAATATTTTGTGTACAAAAATATTGAATGTTCTTAGCGAGATTTGATATAATGTTGTACGATTTGTCCTAAATCTGAATTAGAAGAAAATTATAAATTGCCTCCTCTTCCAGCCCAATTCATTTACCCACCCATGTTGCATATGGCATCTAAATTTCTTAAAACTCCGTTTTTTTAATTTAAAATAGAAGGAGAGAAAGAGTTTTAAATTATATTCGAATAGTCTATATATTCTATATATCAGTATTTTTTTTCTGAATTTAATAGCAAGTTGATTTTAAAAATTTTCCATTCTTAATGCATATGATTGATTACATGTGTTAAAATTTAAAAAAATTCAAATATTCTAATTTTTATATTTATATATACAATTTAATATTATTTTTTATTAATATCATATCAAAAAAAGAGAATTTATTAAAAATTAAAAATAAAAAAAGAAGCCTATTAATAAAAAATTGAATGGTGATTTAAATATTTTATTAAATTAATTAAAATGAGACCTTTTAGAATAAATTATTTAATTGAAATGATATTTAAATATAAGAATTTAAAAAAATATTATATTCTTTGTTTGGCAATTGTTATTTAATTATGTGCAACATGATTCGACTTGCACAGAGCATCGTTATTTTTTATTAATATCACATAATAAAAATGAATCTTTTAAACATAATAAATAAAAAAGACATTTTAATAAATTTAAAAAATATACCCAATTTAAAAATGTCAAAAATTTAAAACAACTTTATATCATCATATTTTAATTTTATATATAATATATATATATATTTAGTAATTAATAATAGAGTAATTAAATTAAAATAAAAAACAAAGATAATATAATTCAGTCATTTTAATTCAGGTTAAATAATATTTTTTTTTATTATTCAATGATAAAATTTATATATTATTATATATATATTATAGAAAAGAAGAAATATTCAATTAAATAAAAAATAATTTAAGATAAAAATATGATCTAATAAATATTTTAATTAAATTGAGAACTTTTAGAATAAATTATTTAATTGAATTGATATTTGTATATTAGAATTTAAAATAAAAAGGGAAATATTATAATAATTCTTCGATTGGGAAACTCTATGATAATTCATTGTTTGAAATGATTCCGCTAGGCCGACAGTGAGCCGCGAGCTGCTCTTGAATGAACAACACGGAGAATTATATAAACTTTAAAAAATTAATTTCTGCGGTTATTGATAAGATATTAATAAAATTTATAGCCTATGTTACTCTAGAGGTATATAAGAATATTGTGATGTAATTTCAAAGAAATCGGTTCAGCCAATTCTGAGTCTATAAAATAGTAATTTTCCGGACAGACAGACAGACAGACAGACAGACAGACAGACAGACAGACAGACAGACAGACAGACAGACAGACAGACAGACGTGAAAAATTCTAAAGTCACTTTTGGATTCTAGAGGTCATGAAACGCGAAGATATGCAAAAATTTTTAAATTCTGAGCAATGTGCAGACAAAAACCTTTTTTTATATATATAGATATATATATATATATATATAGTTAATTAATAATAGAGTAATTAAATTAAAATAAAAAACAAAGATAATATAATTCAGTCATTTTAATTCAGGTTAAATAATATTTTTTTTTATTATTCAATGATAAAATTTATATATTATATATATATTATAGAAAAGAAGAAATATTCAATTAAATAAAAAATAATTTAAGATAAAAATATGATCTAATAAATATTTTAATTAAATTGAGAACTTTTAGAATAAATTATTTAATTGAATTGATATTTGTATATTAGAATTTAAAATAAAAAGGGAAATATTATAATAATTCTTCGATTGGGAATCTCTATGATAATTCATTGTTTGAAATGATTCCGCTAGGCCGACAGTGAGCCGCGAGCTGCTCTTGAATGAACAACACGGAGAATTATATAAACTTTAAAAAATTAATTTCTGCGGTTATTGATAAGATATTAATAAAATTTATAGCCTATGTTACTCTAGAGGTATATAAGAATATTGTGATGTAATTTCAAAGAAATCGGTTCAGCCAATTCTGAGTCTATAAAATAGTAATTTTCCGGACAGACAGACAGACAGACAGACAGACAGACAGACAGACAGACAGACAGACAGACAGACAGACAGACAGACAGACAGACAGACAGACAGACGTGAAAAATTCTAAAGTCACTTTTGGATTCTAGAGGTCATGAAACGCGAAGATATGCAAAAATTTTTAAATTCTGAGCAATGTGCAGACAAAAACCTTTTTTTATATATATAGATTATTAAAAAATCACAAATCAAACCTAATGGTTGAAAATTGAAAATGTGAAAGGACTGATAAGAGATAATAAATATATAACTAGAGATACCATATAATTCATAGCTCTATTAGTGCTTGTAAGTATGTTCTCTTGAAAATAATGCAAAAACTTATTATAGATTAATAAATATAAAAAAATTAATAAAAATGGAGTACTTATTCTCTTATTTCCCTATTATTTATAATAAATAATTATTTGATTGTAATAACTGAAGTTGTTTTAATAATAGATATTGTTTTGTTTTGTTTTTCAGGTGAACACCGGCAATGACTGAGCCAGTTCGTCGGTGACTCTTTTTCCAGGGATTTTCTACCAGAGGCCATGGACGGCGATGACGGAAGCGGGGGCCTCGCAGGCACCAACGGAACCGACGCCGCCGTCATCGCCGCCAATGGCAACGCCACCGATTTCCTCACCAACAGAACTTCATCCATTTACACCATTGGTTCCGATTTCATCATGCAATGGTTAGTTTTGAATTTCATTTTTTTTTATTCTTCCACGGAAGAAATCTATTTATTAGAATTTTGATTATGAATATATCTGTATAAGTATATATATTGTAGTATATTGGATGACTTAGGTATAGTGTTTTTTGAGAAAAATTGGTTGAAAATCAGATTAAATTAATTTGGTAGCACTCTGGTTAAATTTAGAATAATAAATGGTTATTGAATCCGCGAAGGTTGCTAAGAGAAATGATAAAATTGAATTCGTTCAGACAAAAAAAGGTAGATATAAAATTAAACTAAAATTATGTATTTAATAAACTAAAAGAATTGATATTACAAAAATAGATAACAAGTAATTATAGAATTAATATGGTACCGTTATAAATATAAATTAAATGAGATGTAATTTATATTAAGCAATTGCAAATTTTATTAATAACCAAGGATCGACCACTTAGCTGGATTGTGAAAGGAAGGAATAGAGAATTCTTTGGAGACTTGAGTCTCTTGAGTGTCGTCCTGCGGATTTATCTGGAACATCTCGTGGGCAGCGGCATCTCTCAAAAAGGGGTTTGGCCGGGATGTCACTCCTGCAAGGGATTTGTTGTCTCCTTCTCCAATTCTTGATCAAGACTGACTCAAACATTCTTTTTCACCGATAATGAAAACTGTTCATTTCCTCCCCCACCTTGGATACATGGATGGGTCTCTGTACGACGTGCAGACCACATGTTCCATGACCAAATCGCCTTTATTCTCCAATTTAGCAAAATTCTTTATTATATATTACAATATATATATATATATATACAATGATTTAGAGCAAATCATTTACTTTTTTTACAATATCTATTCCTTAAATGGTCAATATGGGAAAAGTAATATTAAACTTGAATGATTAAAAATACTTTCAAATTGAAACATATTTGAAAATCAAAATGAAATAGACAGTTATATTTGTAAAAAGATGAATTTTAATAGTTATTGTTTTTTCCTTATGTTAAATACTTTAAATTTAAATAACAGAGGATTACTCATACAAATATAATATTTTTTTCAAGTTAACCTTTTTCTCACTTTATCATTATTTTTTAAATAAAATATCAAAACAAATATTTATATAAAAATGTACTTTAAAGTTCTAAGGCCAAAGTAGTAAAAAAATAGATAAATAATTGACAAACAATTTTCTTATATTTTTCTAAATCTTATCTTCAGCACTTTGAAATGCCCTTTCGAATAATAGGTATTTGAGAAAAGACTTGATTCAAAATCCTCGACAGCCCTTCAAAATCCTAAATGGATATATATATATATATATATACATAAAAAAGCGGCACAAAAACTTGGCCAACTAAGCTGAGATTATCTCCTCATATATTTATTCATTCCCCCCCCCCCAAAAAAAAAAAGATAGTATCAATAAACAAATAAATAACATTTAGTATAATTACATGACAAAGCATAATTAAATTTTTTTACACGGAAAATCAGTAAAGGTCGTTACACAATTCTATTTAAAACAAAAATATCTAATTTCTTACGAAAAATTAAAAACGTATATATAAATATAAGTGGAATAAAATATTATTTAATAAAATTAAAGATTTTTTGAAAAAATCATTCAAATATTATCAAGCTTAATATCTATTTAACGTATAATTCTTACAATCCGGGTCATATAACATTTTTCTATCGAAATTATCTCTAATAAGTTGACCTGTGGCCAGGTCCGAACCGACCGACGGTTTGAAGTAAATTAATTTCCAGCTACAGAAACAATTTCAAATAATTTTAATATTTTTAATTTTATTTTATTTAAAATATATATAAGTAAGAGCCGGCTGTGACGTCATGAATGGCTGAATGACTTCATATAATTTTAAATTAAGAAAAAACTAATAAAGATGATTTTTCTCGAGGATAAAACCAATACAAAGTGCATGATTCGTGGTGATATGTAAGAAATCTCCTCATGTGAAATTTGGTGTGAAAATAACACTTCCCTTCCTATCGTCGATCGCTAATACTACGGATTTGCACCAAAAGTTGATCAATTCATCATAATGATCCATTAAGTAAATATACAAAATTTCATCAAAATCCGTTGAGCCGTTCAAGCTGTACACATCTATACGAACGGACGGACGGAGGGACGGACACACATCATGCTAAGAATACTTTTTTCTGTTAAGAAAATGCTTGATTCGTGGAGATATGTAAAAATCTCCACATGTGAAATTTGGTGTGAAAACAATACCTCCCTTACTATCGTCGGTCGGTAAAAATTATAAAAAATATTAATAAAACCAATCCTTAGTGCATTTTAATCCATTTATTTATTTTAAACCCATTGTAGGTTGATTTTCCATTAGTGGATCAAAAAGTGGCCCACTACTTAAACATTCGATTTTCATTTGACCCACTACTAGAACAAAAATAGGTTTTGAAAAAAATTAAAAAAAAATATTTAAATATAAATTAACTGAATGTTTGTGTTGTAGTGATAATTAAAAATAGTTGTACAATATGTTAGCACTTGTTTTGTTGTTATTCTCACTTTTATTACAGAATAATAGTGTTTTTTAATGGAAATTTCTTTTAACATGGTCCACCACTGGTACATTTATCTTATATAAAATAAATTAATAATATATTAACATTTGGCTCAATTGAATTTAATTATATCTTTTTTCTTTTATATTTTTGTTATTTTAATTACTTCTTTATATTTCACAAATGAAACTATTTAAACAAAATAACTGATTTGAATTTGTATATAGAATTTCTCCCTCTCTTCGATATTGACAATCATAAGAGAAGGGTCTGGACATCCGCATTTTAGAATAAATTGCTCATAAAATTTAGCATTTTTTTCAATTAAGAAAATTCGTAAATATATTATTTAGATTTAATTTAAAAAAAATGTGAAAAAAGTTATTTTTAATTGTTTTCGCAATGAAAATTTAGTAGGGATTTAATTTATTAATTTGAATATTTATCATTGTTTTTAATTTTAATTGAATTTTAATACAATTAAAATGAATACTTATAGAAACTATTTAGGCAATTTATTCCAATTTATTATGATATAAAATCATATAATAATTTTCTTAATATATTTTTATTTTTAAACAAATTAGTTTTTAACCTCAACAATATATATATATACGGTATATACTGATATATGTTTTTGAACTTGAAAAATATCCACATGACTTTGAAAGGCGAATCAAACTGTTTAAGTCTCATGAGGAAATTCAATTTATGTATTTTTTATTAATTAAGATAAATTAATAAATAGTATTTAGAAATATTAAAATCAAAATATTTATTTCAGGGTGACTTAATTAATAGATTTTGAAATATATATTTATAGGATACTATTATATTTTTTATATAATAATCTTTTAAAAACAATTTTCATTTTTTAAATTGATATTCATTTAAATAGATAAAATTAAATAAGTTGACCTGTGGCCAGGTCCGAACCGACCGACGGTTTGAAGTAAATTAATTTCTAGCTACAGAAACAATTTCAAATAATTTTAATATATCTATTAATGTAATAAAAAACAGATATGAATACATAAATAATAAATATAAACATTTTTAATTTTATTTTATTTATAATATATATGTAAGACCAGGCTGTGACGTCATGAATGGCTGGATGGCGTCATATAATTTTAAATCAAGAAAAAACTAATAAATATGATTTTCCCGAGGATAAAACCAATACAAAGTGCATGATTCGTGGTGATATATAAAAAAATCTCCTCATGTGAAATTTGGTGTGAAAATAACCCTTCCCTTCCTATCGTCGATCGCTAATACTACCACTTCCGGTTTCCGGATTTGCACCAAAAGTTGATCAATTCATCCCACTGATGCATTAAGTAAATATACCAAATTTCATCAAAATCCGTTAAGCCGTTCAGGCTGTACACATCTATACGGACGGACAGACATCATGCTAAAAATACTTTTTTCTGTTAAGAAAATGCATGATTCGTGGAGATATGTAAAAATCTCCACATGTGAAATTTGGTGTGAAAACAATACCTCCCTTACTATCGTCGGTCGGTAAAAACATTAAATCTTAATTTCTATTAAAATATTAAATAAATTTGACCTAATTTATGAAATAAATTAATATAATTATTTTTAGTATGATTTAAATATTTTAAATGATATTTAATTAATTAAAAACTTATAATAAATTAAATATTTTAATAATCCAGTCAATTGCTAAAACATTAACAGTGACTTCGAATTGAAATAGACATCAGATGAATTCTTATTAAATGTTTTATAATGAACATTAATTTATGTGGTTTATTCAAATTATATAAAAACCCTTAAAAAGTGGCAAGCATCAGAATAATCTCGAATAAATATAAAAATACATTATATTATTATTTAGATTTTTAGATTATCCCAGTATAAAGTATAAAAGATAAATAAAAAAAATTTATTCTTATGTAATATATTGAAAAAAGATTTTTTTAAGTTTATATAGAACTATATAATTTTATTTTTTTGTTATTTATTTAAATTAAAAAATATTTTAAATTAATATTAAATAGAATAAATACATATGTGGAAGTTATATTATACGTATATAATTAAATGAAAAGAATGAATAATTATTTTGTGACAATATTATAATGATAATTGTGTGGAGGAGTTGAGAGGGTTGTAATTGGTTATCGAGTTATAATAAATGATAATAAAACTCACCCCGAGGTTGAATTTTGTCAGGAACAGCGCCGCTCGCCGAGCTCCCTGGCTATGCGTGCGCACTCACACACCAACACCGATAGACTGACTACCACTCGAACGGCTGGCTAGGAAGGGCCCCTGGCATTTAGGCAACCCGCTGCGCTACTTTCCAAATTTAAAATTTTCATATTTAAAGTACCTGGATTATCCAGCAGCCGCTCACAAGATTAAAAATGTATACTTTACTAAGTTTTAATAATATTAATTAATTTTAATAATATTCTTAAATTTGAATTAGTAAATTGATTGAGTATATTGATTTATATTATGATTATACTCTCTTCTGGTATTTTTATCCTATAATTAAATAATAATTATTATTTATATATATATACAATCTATTTATTTATTGAATAAACCATAAATTAATATTTATTATAAAACATTTAATAAGAATTCATTTGATGTCTATTTCAATTCGAAGACACTGTTCATATCATGCTTTATCAATTAGCTGGATTATTAAAATATATAAACTTTATACATATTAATTTTAATCTTAATTTAAATTATCTAATTTATCATAAAAGTTAATATTTTCATTCAATTAATGTCATTTTATCATATTTATTAAATTTTTTATATGAATTAAGAAAGTTATACACATTTATTTTAAATATATATCATTTGAAAAAATAAATTATGTTTAAAAAATAAATAGGTTAATTTCCAATTTAAACCACGCGATTAAATGGATAAGAATTGTAAATATATAGAAACAAACTGTAAATATAAAGAATAATTAAAATAAATTATAAATAAGTTGACCTGTGGCCAGAACCGAACCGACTAACTGTTTGAAGTAAATTAATTTCCAGCTACAGAAACAATTTCAAATAATTTTAATATATCTATTAATGTAATAAAAAACAGATATGGATATAACATAAATATTTTTAATTTTATTTTATTTATAATATATATGTAAGACCAGGCTACATATCACCACGAATCATGCACTTTGTATTGGTTTTATTCTCGAGAAAAATCATCTTTATTAGTTTTTTCTTAATTTAAAATTATATGACGTCATCCAGCTATTCATGATATGTAAAAAATCTCCTTATGTGAAATTTGGTACGAAAATAACCCTTACCTTCCTATCGTCGATCGCTAATACTACCACTTCCGGTTTCCTGATTTGCACCAAACGTTGATCATATCTTTATACTGATGCATTAAGTAAATATACCAAATTTCATCAAAATCCGTTGAGCCGTTCAGGCTGTACACATTTATACGGACGGACAGACATCATGCTAAAAATACTTTTTTCTGTTAAGAAAATGCATGATTCGTGGAGATATCTAAAAATCTCCACATGTGAAATTTGGTGTGAAAACAATACCTCCTTTACTATCGTCGGTCGGTAAATATAAGAAACACAACAATTAAATGAACAACTAAACAAACGAATTATATAAAATAGTGTTTATATAAGTACCATACAGAGTAGATATAATTTGAATTTTGTTTTTCTGTGTCATTTTAATCAAAACATAATTTTTAATCTGTAATTCTCCATTCAAATTATTTCATTTGTACTATCTTGTCAGATAGATAGTATTGCGATCACTAAAATTTTCGATGTCGATATTTTGATGTTTTTATACGATTTGAAGGTCCCTGATTCATTTTCACTAAGGTTGAGAAAATGTCTGTCTGTCTGTCTCTCTCTCTCTTTCTGTGTGTGTGTATGTATGTGTATTTGAACAAGTTTACAAAAACGGTTTAAGATAGAATCATGAAATTTGGTACATGTGTATTATTCAAAATTGGTAGTTTTCTATCAACTTTTGAGAAATATAGCTCATCCGGAAGAGGGTCATTACCTACCACGTTTTCATATTTTTTCCTCTAAACTGAACGTAAAAATAAAGATAGATGTTTGATAGTTGTTCACATGATTAAATGAGTATAAAACTGCTTTATATAAAATGTCAACTTAATTGTACTGAAAGTACCGGAATTAATTTTTTAACACGAATGCAAATCACGCGCCAGCACGTGCTATCGACAATGAGCTAAACACGCGCTGATTTAATAAATATTATTTATTAATTTTAAAATTTATAATTTAATTTAAATAAAACATATGTTATAATTAATTTGCGAGATAGTCGAGTGGAGACACTCCAGATTTTTTTCCATTAAGAAGCAATTATTTCAAGCAGTTTGTACTGAATTTCTGTGATATTTATTAATGAAAGTGTTGGACTTGTCATATATGCTATGATTTATCAGTATCATAATTTATCTAATCCACTAAATAGGGTTCCACTTATATTACATTATTATTATATATACATTATATCTAATTCTAAAACTTGATCACAATAATTCACTTGTATAATAAACAATTTTCTTAATAAACCTAGGTTTTCTCTATTTCACTATATCATAATGAAATAAGAAAAAATAATGCAGATAATAAATAAATAATCAACTTGTATCGTTGTTCTAATTAAAATATAAATTATTTCTTCAATTTTAAATCAAATAATAGTAATATGATTTTCATTTAAATTAGATTATTCATAAACATTGATGGAGGGGAGAATAATAGATGACAAATAAAGTTCTTTTTTACGAAGGAGTTGCGTTGAAGGAATAAATATTTGATGAATGGATCCTTTCTAAGTTCACAAATGAATTATAATTCTAATGAAAAAGAATCTTATTAATTATTAAATATACCTGCAATATACATAATATACATACTTTTATGAATTATATTATGAAAAAATAATCTCTTAATTATTACATAAAAAATATTATTGTAAGAACATAAATATTTTAATAGATTTAAATTTTTCACACAAAGAAAAATATTTTTTTTTTCTATTGAAATTTTATATTCTCATATTTTATTAAAATAACAATGTTAATTCTTCAGAATATGTTTTTGGAAAATTGAATTCTTTCATCTTGAATTGCCTTTATTTTATTACTTTGAAAATTTAAAAATATATATATCTATATCTCTCTGTGGCTCTACGGAACTCGAAAGTTACTCCAAATGTCCCTTCCTTGAACCACATTCATCCAACTCTTTCCTCTCATTCTTGCCAAGTTGCCTGCCCATCGCAACCTTCTCAATTTTATAACCCTAACTATGTCTGGAGATGCATAGAGGTAATGCAATTCCTCGTCATATAGTCTCCTCCATTCCACAGTGACCTCATCTTTCTTTGGACATAAATGCTGCTAATAATGTTATTTTCAAATAAAAAGAGATATGCAACTTAAATCAAAATATTATAAAAATAACAAAATTTTATAAAATAACGTTTTTCCAATGGACTAAAAAGAATAAAATAATTTTTCTTTAAGGCTGACAAAGTTGATGGATGAATTGCTTCATATTCAACTAAAAACGTAGGGCACTTGTAGTTTTATTTATTCATATGAAAAATCAAGTCAAATTTTTGTAATAATAAAAATTTTATTAAACTCATAAACTGACAAATTTTTTTATCATGCAATAAAATTGATATGTTAAGAGGTAAGAAATTAATCTTTTATTATTTTTCACTGTAATATACTTATATCAAAGTAGTATCAAAATTTAAAAGAATTTTTATGAAATTTACATATTATCAATCAAATCCAAAATGGTTGATAGTGTTACTTGTTAATGAAGTGTTTTAATGTGGTATGTATGTATATATATGAATAATAGCTCTATAAAGGAAATTAATTGCATAGAAATCAAATGAAAACTAAAAGCGCCCAAAGATTTTAGTTGAATATGAAGCAATTCATCTATAAACTTTTTATTTTTTTTAGTCCATTACAAATTTTTTATATTTATATTATTTTATTCTTTTTAGTGCAATTTTAATTTGATAAATTTATTTAATATAACAAGAGAAATAGAAAAGATGAAGTTATACGAAAATTTTCACAAATTAATAAAACAAAAAAATATATTAATATCCTAAAATAGAATTTATGTATTTATGCTAAGTAAATGTTATTATTGAATAATAATTATTAAATTATATTTATAAATAAATAATTTTTATTAATATGAGATTTTATAAATGTATATTTTATAAATATATATATATTGTCTTCATAAAAAAAAAGATTATTCTATGGTTTTGTTTCCTTTCTATAGGGGACATATACAATGTATAAAAAAAAGATATTTTCTCTATACCATCTGAGGGGAAGAAACCCCTCCTCATTGGCGATACAACTGATTAATAAAAATTCATCTTTAATTTTAATGCTATGAAATATTTTTAAATACGTTCAAAATGAAAATCTATCCTAAAATCAATATTTATGTTTCAAAATCCGTTGAAAAAAATTAATCGTAGCAATACAAAAGGAGTTCGTTACTAAAAGTAATTAATCGCTAATTAATTATAATTCAATTATATTGCTTCTATACCTTCTAGGGATCCATTGAAATATCTATAAAAATTTTCAAAAGTCTTTCTCAATAAAAAGTCGATGAAAAATCGATTTCAATTTGTTAAAAGAGTGAACAGAGAGACAGACGCCAAGTGAAGTTAAGAAAAACGTTATAAAAATCATTTGATATTTGTTAATTTTATTAAAATCGTATATTAAATATATATGAACTTATAATTTTATTAAAATTTAGAATAAATTAATTAATTTAAATGATATTTTATTGGTTCTTAGAAATAAAATTAAAAAATTATAATTTTTATGATTCTGGTAATTTTTCATTAATACGGTTTTGATAAAACAAAACCGTATTAATTATTGATAATAAAATATCAAACTTGCACCTTCATGCTATTTGTAACGAAGTAGGCATTAGATAAGTGCTTTACATAAATCTTTTCCGAAATAGAATAATAATGGAAAATGGCGTGTTTGGTTGGAAAGGTTAAAAAGAAGTTTGTAAAAACTAGTCAGTTTTTTTTACCTGAAATCCCTTCATCATGAATTTTACACGAAATATGACATAACTTCAATGGACAATATTGGATTTAAATAAATTATTTTCAGACTAAAATCAAAACAAGGGAAGTTTACTAAATTTTTTCTATACACAATATTAAAGTGTCGAGCAGATACTCGATTTATTAGATACTTTGCAAACTTAAAAAATAAATAATCAAAAATATTGAAAAAGAATTTGTTTAATAATGATATATAAAAATAACATATATAACTTACACGTCTATTTTATCGTAATTTTTTTTAATTTTGAAACGAAAATAAATTACATAATGAAGGGATAAAATAATATTATAAATAAAATAAATAAAGATATTTATGTAAAATGTCATCGTAAATAAATTTATCATATTGAATTAATGTAATAATTCTACTTTATAACGATAAAAATATATATCATGAAGAGTAGCGAATTTTCTATTCCCTCTCATTGAATATGATATTTATTTTATACATTCTATTTTATTTTATATAAATTCACTGACATTTAATCACAAACATATAATTTTTAATTAAATTTTTCCGTAATTTCAAATAAACATTTTTATTTTAAAAATAAATTATAATTTATTTTTATATTTTCTAAATTTTACACAATGATTTACTAATAAATGATTTAAACAAACTTATACTGAAAAAAAAAATTTGAAATTTTTTTACGATTCCATTTATCATTATTAATCTAGATGTACAATGATGAATTCTAAAGTATCTTCATGTCTATAAATAAGACAATAAACTAAATAACAATTCAATCAGAATTGTGAAATAGCTGCTCACAAGAAAGATTTGTTAAATAAGAAACTTGTTAATATATATTCTTGAAATATAAAAATTATAATAATCGATATATTTTTGAAATGATTTATTAAAAATCATATTATAAGATATAAGGGATTTAATGTCTCAAAACATATTTTAATATAGTTATATATATATATATATATTATATATAATTATTATATATTCAATCATTTATTCTATTCTACCATATATATTATTCATAATCTTGAATATAAAAGTTTTTGTCATTATTTTTGTCTGATTGATTTTTTATTATTTTTGTTATAAATCGTTCTTTTATTCAATTTTAGTATATTATTTCCAAATACTACTTCATAATTTCTTAAAAAATCACATTATTGTTTAATATGTCAACCACACAGAAGGCGCCACAGGGTGGGAGGCAGCGTTGGCTTACATTCTCGTGATTCCAGATTCAAGTTGGGGGTACGTAGGATTTATAAAAGTCAGAAGATATTTTTTTGTTTCATGTCAACCACACTAACTAGTAATTTAATTTTTAAATTGAAAATTAATATAAATTAAAAATAAGTTAACACTTTGAAGTTCGACCACGCTGGTGCCATACTCTAGTCAATCGTTGGAGGCCCGTGACAACGCATATATATCACGCTTTGCAACCTGATGACATTTTGTTAAGGGATAATAGAGTATATATAGAGGGATAGTGGAGATATAATATTTAATCTATTCGACTAATAAACTGGTTGTTCACGTGGACTTGAATTTAAAATTTGTATTTGTGAATTTTATTCAATTAATAATTATTGTTTAAATTTATTATAAACTTTGATAAGTTTTGTGTTTAAACTTAATTTTTTTTTTAATATTTTCTGAGGTCTTATTTATATATTTTTCTTTCTATCTTGTTTATTAATTTTAGATTATTTCTCTTTTTGAAAACATTTAATTTTTTTAAGAACTGAATTTCATTTCAGTTTTTTTATTGATACATTATAATTATATTACATATATATAAAATTTATTTGAATAATAAAAATTGTTAAATCAGAGTTTATATATATTGTTTTATTTAATTAAGCTCTTTAACAGGTTAACGGTCAAACGAACTGCATTCTTCAAGATCATTTAAGAAGTTTCTGATCAATTTAAATTAGACGAAGATTATTTGGTTTTGTATTTTCCATTAAATTTGATTTAAAAATTTTGCTTATACACTGGTGTGCGCATTGTTTTTATATTTTTTAAACATATCCCTTGGTGGTTCAGAAATAGAAGTGCAAAGAAATCATCGAATGGTACCCGTGTCGAGTGATTCAGAAGAAAGCGATCAAGATTCGGAGGATGATGGAGGATTTTGATCCACCTAAAAATAATGACGATAGGAAAGTGGCATCATTTATATATGGACAACTTCTATAACAGGGTAGAACTCTTAAAGATTTTTTGAAACTGCATTCAAGTGAAAAGGAAAAATACTTTTACAATTATGGAAAACATCGAAAAGTAAAGATATAAGAATTATTTATACTATTCATAAAACCGAAATAGTTGATACGGGAAAATTTGTAAAAATAAGTTGACCTGTGGCCAGGTCCGAACCGACCGACGGTTTGAAGTAAATTAATTTCTAGCTACAGAAACAATTTCAAATAATTTTAATATATCTATTAATGTAATAAAAAACAGATATGAATACATAAATAATAAATATAAACATTTTTAATTTTATTTTATTTATAATATATATGTAAGACCAGGCTGTGACGTCATGAATGGCTGGATGACGTCATATAATTTTAAATCAAGAAAAAACTAATAAATATGATTTTCCCGAGGATAAAACCAATACAAAGTATATGATACGTGGTGATATATAAAAAAATCTCCTCATGTGAAATTTGGTGTGAAAATAACCCTTTCCTTCCTATCGTCGATCGCTAATACTACCACTTCCGGTTTCCGGATTTGCACCAAAAGTTGATCAATTCATCCCACTGATGCATTAAGTAAATATACCAAATTTCATCAAAATCGGTTGAGCCGTTCAGGCTGTACACATCTATACGGACGGACAGACGGACAGACGGACAGACGGACGGACAGACGGACGGACAGACATCATGCTAAAAATACATTTTTCTGTTTAGAAAATGCATGATTCGTGGAGATATGTAAAAATCTCCACATGTGAAATTTGGTGTGAAAACAATACCTCCCTTACTATCGTCGGTCGGTAAAAACAATCACTTAATACAAAAACCAAATGTATAATTGTCTACAATCATCATATGAAAGAAGTGGATCGAGCTGATCAATATCTCAGCTATTATCCTATATATAGAAAAACTATAAAATGGCCAAAAAAGTAGTTTATACCTTTTTAATTGTGCTTTATTTAATGCATTCAGAGGTACGAACATTTACATGTGAGTTCTACTAAAACATTGAAGTTTCATAATTTCCTACTATATTGATCTGAAGCTTGGATTCAGGGCAATTTACCAGATACTGAAAAAAATTTGGAAATCCCATATACGTCACGTGGTCCACCTCATGATTCAACTCAGAGGCTATTCGGACAATTAAAACAGCACCGATTGGTTTTAATTTCTGAGACCAATAAACGTATAAGAAGAAGATATGCAAATAAATAAATATATGCTATGCAAATAAAATACGAAAAACCACCAACCTTATATGTAAAGGTTGTAAAGTTCCCTTACATTTAAAAGATTGTTTTAATTCATATCATTTGAAGAAGAAAAATTGTGAATATGAATATTCTATACACAAAATACTGTAATTTCACATGTAAAAAATCTTGTATCTTAAATAAAATGTAATGTAAGTTCAATGTGAACTTCTATTTAGGAATGGGCTATTTCCATAAAAAAATTATGGTATCTATATGAGGTAATTTGAAATTACAGATTTTAATTTTTTTTTTAGTTTTCTGAATGGTTAATTTATTTATTTTTAAATAAAATTTAGTGTAAGCTTCATTTAAACATATTCTCTTATTATTTGACGATTACACACTAAAATCAACTACCATCTGCAGATTTAGACCAAAGTCTTGAATATAAAATTCTTTATCACGAAACTTTGAAAAAGTAGAATATTTCAAAATTGAAAAATTGTAATATTTGAAAAATAAAATTTTTTAGTCAAAATGTCATTATCGTTTTTTTTTATTTTGTATTTTGTTTTTGAAAGTTAGATTTTGGAATTTTGACTTAAGTTTTATAAAATATTGCTTTATCCAACAACCTGTGTTTCATTCAAAAACTCACGGACTTATTTAAAATTAATAAAAAAATGACCAAAAAATTGTGGTGAGAAAAAATTTATATTTCGTTTAAAATGAATTTTTTCAGTTTTAATCTAGTAAATAAGTATATTAAAATATCAAATGTGTAGATAAAATGTATTTTGCAAAAATGGTAATTTTTTATTAAATTTAATAATAGTAATTTTGACTCTACCGTTTTTTGACTTTAGACACCCAGACATCGAACTTTTTTTTTCAAATTAATCCAAACTATTATATTATGTGGTTGATGCTTAGTACCCCCGTAATTTCCGGACTGATTGCGTGTCGGTCTTGCTCCACCAGTTGATTAATTTCATTGACATTTTCAGTGATTGGTTGACCAGAGCGAAACATTTCTTTTATTTTTAATACAAATTTTTACACGAGCAACAATTTAGAAAACTAACTTGACAAAAATGTAAATTGAAATGTTAGCATTTAATTACATCTTTTTTTGAACACCATATAAAGACAAAATAAGTTGACCTGTGGACATGTCCGAACCGACCGACGGTTTGAAGTAAATTAATTTCCAGCCACAGAAACAATTTCAAATAATTTTAATATATCTATTAATGTAATAAAAAACATATAAATATAACATAAATATTTTTAATTTTATTTTATTTATAATATATATGTAAAACCAGCTTGTGACGTCATGAATGGTTGGATATAATTTTAAATTGACAAAAAACTAATAAAGATGATTTTTCTCGAGGATAAAACCAATACAATGTGCATGATTCGTGATGATATGTAAAAAATCTCCTCATGTGAAATTTGGTGTGAAAATAACCCTTCCCTTCCTATCGTCGATCGCTAATAGTACCACTTCCGGTTTCCGGATTTGCACCAAATGTTGATCAATTCATCCCACTGATGCATTAAGTAAATATACCAAATTTCATCAATATCCGTTGAACCGTTCAGGCTGTACATATCTATACGGACGGACGGACGGACAGACACCATGCTACAAATACTTTTTTCTGTTAAGAAAATGCATGATTCGTGGAGATATGTAAAAATCTCCACATGTGAAATTTGGTGTGAAAACAATATCTCCCTTACTATCGTCGGTCGGTAAAAAATTTAATATGGCTTATTATAAAAATTTTATATAAGATCAAAAAACTCGCAGCTGATTCTTGTTAACTAACTTTAATGGTATTTAATATTTATATCGGATATAAATAGCAAATGAAATCAAGTGATTATACTTGTTCAAAATGGTAAAATTAAATCTATTTATTTAAGAGGTGAAATGAAAAATTTTTTTTAAAGATTATTTTTTAATGCTTGGATTTTTTAACCTTTATAAAGAATTTATTTTATCATAAAAGTCGATGAACAATTGATATTTGTCATACAAAAAAATTATATACATTTATTTTTATTTTTACTGTTACTCTTTAATGATTTGAATTCATTACTATCTTTCATTTCATTCCAAAATTAAAGAAAATAAATTTTTAATAATATTTTTTCTTCTCTTTATATTTTCAGTACAAATAATATTTATAATTCTGATGATTAATAAACTAAATACGCGATTTAATATGGAAATACCTCATTGATAAATCTAACTAATATATAAAAAAAGAAAAAATTACACAAATACTTGATTAAGTTACAACAATAAGCCTGTTTTCTGATCTAAATACTAAACATCTTAGATTTATAACAATAATTAAAAAAATATTGGGTTGGCAACTAAGTCATTGCCGATTTCATTCATAGATGACTTCAGTTGAATTTTTAGGTTTACCGACGTAGTCCAAATGTAAAACACATTTTGGTATTTGATAGTTGGCAATTCAGCTGTCAATCAGCAAAAAAGTTTTTTGATCGGTTCCGTAGTTTTCGTTTGACGTTCGTTGAAAAATGGAAGATCAAAAGGAACATTTTCGTCATATTTTGCTTTTTTATTTCTGCAAAGGGAAAAACGCATCGCAAGCTCATAAAAAGTTATAAGCTGTTTATGGCGACGAAACCTTAAAGGAACGGCAGTGTCAAAATTGGTTTGCCAAATTTCGTTCTGGGGATTTTTCATTCAAAGATGAAAAACACTCTGCTCGTCCAGTTGCAGTTGATGACGACCTAATCAAAGCAATAAACAAAATGTCATTGATCAAAATGGGCAATACTTTACAGAATAAAGTTATTTAGTTCCATGAAAAAATTGTCTTTGATTTTTTTAAATAAAAACGGTAATGACTTAGTTGCCAACCTAATAAATATAAAAAACCAAAAATACGCATTTTAATAACATATACACTATTTGTATATTTGTATAACTAGAATCTCTTGTTTAAATCTTTCTATACAAATTTTGAAATTTAGGCGACTCCTGCAACTTATGTAAATGGATAAATGAATTAGAATAGGACTCAACTTATAAGTTTTTTCTAAACAATGCGGATTAAGGCCAAATCGGACAACATTAGACTAAATCTAATCTCGCTAAGAATTTTCATTTCTTTTGGACAGCAATTATTATGGCTTAGTTTAAATTGAATCCTAATTAAATCAAAAAAATAATTTTTGAATTTATTTAAATTTTGTGTAAACACACCATTTCCTATATTTAGTAATTTTTTCTTAACTATGTATACAAATACATATATATACGAGGGGTGTCTAAAAAGTTCGGTGAATGGTATGATAAAAACATAAAAAGAGAATGTTGTAAATACCTTTATTAACCTTCAAAATACTTGGAGAAGTCTTGATATGGAATCGTTCTCAGAATAGCCGCCACAACGTTCAGGCCGGCAGTCCACAAGCAGGACACCAGAAAACACTGAACGTGTACGAGAGATGCTAACGATCGGCGATTGACTCTGCGACTAATAGCTGAAGAATTGGGTATTAGCAAAGGCACAGTAAGTAGTGTTTTCTGGTGTCCTGTTTGTGGATAGCCGGCCTGAACGTTGTGACGGCTATTCTGGGAACGATTCCACATCAAGACATCTCCAACAGTTTTCAAGCGTTATACGAACGTTTTCAGAAGTGTGTTGTGACTAATGGAGAGTATTTCGAAGGTTAATAAAGGTATTTACAATTAACATTCTCTTTTTATGTTTTTATCATACCATTCATCGAACTTTTTAATCACACCTCGTATTATACATATATTATTCCACTTAGTATTAAAAAAAATGTGTATATATAAATATTTTAGTTTGTAATTAGTTATTATAGTAATTAAGTAAATTTATATGTAAATGTATATATAAATAATGTAATTTTGGACCATTAAAAAGGCTATAAATAAATAAATAAATTTTGTGTAATTGTGGGAAAACCTTAGTTTTAGTTTTATAAATTCTCTCAAGTTTCTAACTTTGGATTTTCCTAAATTTCATTATAATAAAAATTATCCAATATATTCCAAGAATAATAAAAAATGAATATCAAAATAAATATTAAACAATATTATAATCCAATATATAACATATACAATAAAATATTTTATTAATTTACTGATTAAATTAAAAAAATAAATAAGAACACAAAAAGGAAATGAGTGTTATAATTGTTATACTGAATTAGAAATCAAAATAAAGATTTTCAAATAAATACTATGAATCATTTCGGGATACAGGGCGGAACCCTATCTTAATAATAAAATAAAAAAAAAATTGTAAATAATATTATTAAAATTTCACTCTGACTGCTTTACAATTTGATTACTTCTTTATTTTAATTGTAATTTTCTTTCAGAGCCTTGATAACGTTCGGCTACTTTATTGTTTGGTGGCTGGCCACCGCTTGCACTGTCCCTATGACTTTCCTTCAAAAATACATACATACATTTTTTGCAAGTTTAATACGATTAGATAGATATATTGAAAAATATTTTATTAATAAATAACACTATACAAATTTTCATTATATTTATGGGTATCCAGTATGTATATAAAATTAATATACAACAATAAGTATAATCAAAGCAATTACATTTCCAGAATAATAATTGACGGTTTATATTGGCAAATAAATCTTTTTCCTTTTAAAATATCCGAAGTAAAAATAAGCTTAAATTATCGAAGCCAATGCCAACCGACTTTTGGCACGTAATGTCATTTTTCTCTTCGGCTATAAAGCCGCAAATTCCCACCTCATCCAAGTAGCAATCAAAATCCAATTTTAATGTTACGCATCTCTACCACTTCCCTCATATTTCTCTCATGTTTTTCATTAAAGAGTAAATGAAAGTTTAATATTTTTGTAAGATTTTTATTTAAAATGATCCACTTGCTTTCCTTATAAACATATTAACAAAAGTAGGTATAACATATTTTTTTATGAAAATTACATCAATCATATTATGTATATATGTATATATTAAGCATTCATGTTAACATTAGTTAAATTGATATCATATATAGGTACAACATGTTAATGTGTTTTTATTAGAAATTTTAAAAATGAATAAATTAAATAAGTTGACCTGTGGCCAGGTCCGAAGCGGACGACAGTTTGAAATAAATTAATTTCCAGCTACAGAAACAATTTCAAATAATTTTAATATATCTATTATTGTAATAACAAACAGATATGGATAGAACATAAATATTTTTAATTTTATTTTATTTATAATATATAGCTGAAGTAGCCGGCGTTGCCCGTGATCATAATAAGGAGGCTGTGACATCATGAAGTGCTGGGTAACGTCATATAATTTTAAATTAAGAAAAACATAATGAAGATGATTTTTCCCGAGGACAAAACCAATACATTCGTGGTGATATGTAAAAAAATCTCCTCATGTGAAATTTGGTGTGAAAATAACCCTTCCCTTCCTATCGTCGATCGCTAATACTACCACTTCCGGTTTCCGGATTTGCACCAAAAGTTGATCAATTCATCCCACTGATGCATTAAGTAAATATACCAAATTTCATCAATATCCGTTGAGCCGTTCAGGCTGTACACATCTATACGGACGGACAGACGGACAGACAGACAAAAATACTTTTTACCGACCGACGATAGTAAGGGAGGTATTGTTTTCACACCAAATTTCACATGTGGAGATTTTTACATATCTCCACGAATCATGCATTTTCTTAACAGAAAAAAGTATTTTTAGCATGATGTCTGTCCGTCCGTCTGTCCGTCTGTCCGTCTGTCCGTCCGTCTGTCCGTCCGTCTGTCCGTCTGTCCGTCCGTATAGATGTGTACAGCCTGAACGGCTTAACGGATTTTGATGAAATTTGGTATATTTACTTAATGCATCAGTGGGATGAATTGATCAACTTTTGGTGCAAATCCGGAAACCGGAAGTGGTAGTATTAGCGATCGACGATAAGAAGGGAAGGGTTATTTTCGCACCAAATTTCACATAAGGAGATTTTTTTACATATCACCACGAATGTATTGGTTTTATCCTCGGGAAAAATCATCTTCATTATGTTTTTCTTAATTTAAAATTATATGACGTCACAGCCTCGGGTAACGCCGGCAACGCCGGCTACTTCAGCTATATATTATAAATAAAATAAAATTAAAAATATTTATGTTATATCCATATCTGATTTTTATTACATTAATAGATATATTAAAATTATTTGAAATTGTTTCTGTAGCTGGAAATTAATTTATTTTAAACCGTCGGTCGGTTCGGACCTGGCCACAGGTCAACTTATTTCTGTTAAGATTCGTAGAGATATGTAAAAATCTCCACATGTGAAATTTGGTGTGCAAACAATACCTCCCTTACTATCCTCGGTCGGTAAAAATGAATTAAACTAATTAAAAATATTTTTCTTATAGTGTAAACATAAATAATAAGTTGACCTGTGGCCAGGTCCGAACCGACCGACGGTTTGAAATAAATTAATTTCCAGCTTCAAATAATTTTCATATATCTATTAATGTAATAAAAAACAGATATGGATACATAAATAATAAATATAAACATTTTTAATTTTATTTTATTTATAATATATATGCAAGACCAGGCTGTGACGTCATGCATGGCTGGATGACGTCATATAATTTTAAATCAAGAAAAAACTAATAAATATGATTTTTTTCGAGGATAAAACCAATACAAAATGCATGATTCGTGGTGATATATAAAAAAATCTCCTTTGGTGTGAAAATAACCCTTTCCTTCCTATCGTCGATCGCTAATACTACCACTTCCGGTTTCCGGAATTGCACCAAAAGTTGATCAATTCATCCCACTGATGCATTAAGTAAATATACCAAATTTCATCAAAATCGGTTGAGCCGTTCAGGCTGTATACATCTATACGGACGGACAGACGGACGGACGGACGGACAGACGGACAGACATCATGCTAAAAATACTTTTTTCTGTTTAGAAAATGCATGATTCGTGGAGATATGTAAAAATCTCCACATGTGAAATTTGGTGTGAAAACAATACCTCCCTTACTATCGTCGGTCGGTAAAAAGTATGAAATTTATAATAAATTTCAATAATTATAACAAATAAAATTTTAATTTTTTCAATGAATAAACATATTGACTCAATCTTTAATTATTAAATATAATAATAATAATAATAATACATAATTATATTTTTAAATTAAAACTTAAATCTAGATTAAGAAATTATATAGAAATTATATAGAAAGAGTATATATATAAATATTAACAAGAAAATGAAAAAAGATCGACCAGAAAAGTTCTCCAGTATATAATAGAGAGTATCATTAAGATTGAGAATTCTAAGAATTTAGAGAAAATCATTAAAAGGATAGATGAAAAAAATAAATTGGAAAGAATAGCTGGAAAAATGGTTACGCTGTTTTTTTTTTATTTTACCATTGAAATTAACTTTCCTAAACAATATAATAAATATGTAGTCATTAAAATATTTAAATATATTGCGAAAAACGGAAATTCTCTAAGGGATATATGACCGCTAGAAAATTATATAACCTAATTTCATGAATAACTTTCTATTACTATTTGGGTAATTTAGTTTTATTAAATATATTTATTTTGATGAAGAAAATTATTTTCAAAAATTATTAGTCTTTAAAATAAAATCTAAATTAAATTTTTTCATCATACTCTTATGTTTATCTGGGTTGAGTATCTCAGTTTGATTATAATCATTAATAGGATATTATATACCTAAGATTCCAGAATTTGTAATATTTTTCAAATTTATAAACTAAATAAATATATGGTGTAAGCCAGAGAGAGAAAATCTATCATAAAAAAATTTGATTTTTATGTCATATACAATGAAATTTGAACTATAAATCATTTATCAGGAAATATATGAAATTTTAAGTAAATCCCTCTATAAAATATATACTTCTCTTATAGATTTCAAATTTCAAATTTAGGTTTTTATTTTCTCAAAACTCTTCATATTCAAAATTCTGTAATATGAAAAATACTAATAAAATATGACATTACTATATATATTGTAATATGAATAAGATTAAATATATTCAATATTACAATATTGAATAACATTTTAATCTTATATTTGATAAAATTCTCTTATTATAAAATTGGATGTTTACATAAGTTTAATTTAAATAAAAATATTTTTGACTATATATATATATACTAAATAAAATAAAATATATTCTTTAATTTAATAAAATTAGAGAATATATTTTATTTTATATTAAAACTAATCTTAAAAAAAAATTAAGTCATTTTAAAATATAAATTATAATACATCTACATATAAATTTAAAGATTTTTTAATTACACTTTTACTCTTTATTAGAGAAAGTATTTCCATGTAGTGTCTTCATTATACTACTTAACTAAATCTCCAACGGTCTGTTGAAAGAAGAAGTTCGAAGAATCTACTAAATGAAGAAAGCATTTAATTATGTAAACATGAAACTTTGAGAATATAATTTTAAATATCGTCAGCATTACATCATATAGGAATATAGGAAAGAAAAAAAGTACAAGAAGAGAGGGACAATAAGCACCCTTTTTGCTAACGAAATAAATGAAGAGAAATCGTTAACAAGCTTAAGGCTGATTCGTTACTCAGTTGTCTTATTATATCTTTATTCAGCATTTTTTCCATTATATTTTTTGGATTAATAATTAAAAAACGTTTTTATTTAACAAAAAAAAATCTCGAATAATTAATTATCACGATTTTTAAAAGACAAGTTGAATTGGCAAAAGGCTTTTCTTTAACTTTAAAACAATATTTTTTGCTCTTATATAATATAATATTCATAATTCTTCATGGATTTAATTTCTTTATTTCTCTACTGAGAATTGTTCTAAATTATCCATCAGAAAATCTAAGAAAACCAATTGTATATATTAGTAAAGTATTTATTATACAGTTAAAATACATCTATAATAATGAAAGGTTTGCAAGTTTTTTAAGTAAACTTCTGCTGTAAATACTATTTTATATTATTATTTAATATAATTCAGTAAATATATATATTTATATATCGTAGGCAAATGGAAATCTTAGGAAAATAACATAGCATTTGCCTAGCCAAATAGCTATAACTATTATTTAATTTCAATTTGCCTAGACCAAAGCCATTTGGCTAAATCTTTGTTGGACAAATAGCTTTAAGTATTACAGTAGCCAATTATGTACGAAATTATTCAAAAATTTTTTTGTTCTTTATTGTATATTTATCTAACTTCAGCTTTCCATAACTTCAGTGCAGTTTTGAGTTCTAAATTAATGTAGATGTCAAAATAAAAATCGGTTTGATATTAAAATAATCTTTGAAAATAAATAATATTTGGGTATTTATTCTGTTTCTTCCCTACCACTTATTTTATATGCTTATGACTTGGCAAATGGTATTTTCCTAAAATTGCCATTTGCCTACTACATAGATATACTTGTATATATAAGTATAGTATCAGGGAATCTTGTTAAATTAACTACCAATATATTTAATTAATAATTAGTTTTAGTTAGAGATTTTCTGTTATATTAATTTCTTTATATTTATAAATTTTACTACACTTATTTTGACTAAGTTGGTATTAAAAAAATTATAAAATAAAATGATTTTATATTTTCTTGCATTAAAATTTTTTTTTTTTTTTAATAATAAATAAATTAAGTCTACAAAACAATTAAGATTATTATTATGTGGAATAATAGTAACTGTATTAATTTTAAATTGTATTTGTGTTGCCATCTTACTTTGCGTGTGCCTCTTATAATATATTAAAAACAAGTAGAGTAAGGAGGTGCAAAGTTCTGGAGTTTGGGATTGTTTTTTGACCTTTCTATGAAAGATACAATAGAGGTGCAAGTATCAACTGAAAACCTGATATTTTATTAGTCTTTTTTATTTTATATGTTTCTAAATCAGTAAGATAAGATTAGTAGAGGCATTAAAACAAAATCTTGCACATGCGGACATTTATCTTAAAGATCCGCACTAGCGGGGAAAGGATCTGCCCCAATCGACGATTGCTCCTTCACAAATCAATAGAAAAAAAGACTTAATACGAAATACTTTAGGTATAGGTATGTTTTATTTATTTGTATTTTTTGTTTATACCCAATAGTAGGTCCGAATATCTTTGCGGTAAGTCTATTATCATAAACGTCTGCTTTTCACTATTGAAGAAACGGGTATTTTGTGTCTCAGAAACTCCAAGAACGACGACGAGAAACAATTCATCTTCATATTTCACAGCAATATTCATGGATCAACCTCTTAGAAGTAACCATCCATCCGGAATTTTCAACATTTTTTTCAAAACCAGTGGATTCATACCAAACAGAATCTATATATGAAACATTTCCATTTTAGTCAGAATCAGATGAGTAAAACGATTGAATTTTTAATATTATATGATTAATAAAACTAGATCTATATTTTTAATAAGGGCAAGGGTTGGTCTACCTGTCACAAAACTCAGCGATGACATTGAGAACCTGTGTTACGCAGATTTAAAAAACAGATTTTAAAATATTTATTTAATGGTATCAGCTTTCAATCAAAGAGAAAATCAATAAATATTAGATGGAAGGTGATAAAGACATATCTTAGCTCATGGTATACAAATGGCTTCCATCATGAATTTCGATGCGTCTTCTATTCTTGTTGTTACCAACCTAGCATAGTTATTTAGAACTGTGCCAATAATTCTGGTAGAATGAGGGTGCAGATCTTTACCCCGTGCGGATCTTTGCCCCACCTTATTCCATATGAATTATTTTCATTCTTGAGCATATAAAATTTATTCTTTGATTTCAAAATAATAAATTTTAGTATTAAGGGGATAGTAAGAAAATTATTTATTTATATGCATTGAAATAAATTTACTTATGCTAAAAATAGCATGATTAACAGATTCAAACCAACAACAACTACTGATTTCAGGTCATAATGATTATAAGATCAATGTACTCAAAGATCTAATTATTAATTCTTTTCCAAACAAGAAAATAACATTATTTACTTTAAGATGTATTTATTTTTTTTATTTTACTTCTATCTTTTATTGTACATTTTTTTCAATGGCTGGGTTGAATAATAAACATGTTTCTCTCTCAGCTAAAAAATTACACATTTAATTTTCTAAAGTAAAATAACTAGAAATGCTGAATGTTGTGAATGTTCATTTCTAAGTCAAATAAATATATGAAAAAGCAATTTTATTATTATCTAAAATACAAAGTGTTTTCTATTTCCGAACATTTATTAAAATAATTATCAATTAGCCCTCTCATTTTTCACATTCAAACACTTTTAACTTATTTCTACATACCAAAAGGTTAATATATATTTCACTTGACGATTTAAACAGACACACACAATAAAAGGAAAGATGTGTTAAGTTTATTTATAATGATATTCAACTCGGAATTTTAAATGTAATCATGCTGTGAAAGTTAAACAGGAATCGAATTTTCATGAGTTGAGTACAACGCTTCTCTCGGAGAACGATAAACGTTAATTATATTTATCTATTACTTTCTTCTCTCAAACACGATCAGCGGGTGCAAATTAAAGTGAAATAATAAATATCCGGAAGCCTTTTTATAAAGTCTTTATTTATATTCTATATATACTATAGTAAATATATAAATCATTTATCTATTCTATCCTATTCGCTTTTTTTTCTTATTTTTCTTAAGATTAAATTCACATTTTTTTTTCTATTGAAATTGAGATACAATTATATTTTAATATTATATAGTATTATATATTCATATATAATACAAATCAACGCTAAGATTATAATTCAAAAATTCTAATTTTATTTTTTCCTATAAAATAATATTTATTTGTATTTCCCTACCTGATCGTCTCATCACCGACTTAAATGAAAATTACAGGAAATGCAAATGAGTAATGTCCTGGCTGTTATATAAAAATTTTGGAGTACCCCAGAAGTTTTGAAAAAAAGGATTAAAAATATGCATTTTTTTCAAATTTTGATATTTTTAGAAACAAAGTCTGTTATAAACTATTTATAAGTAAGTATATTTAAATAATATTTTATAAAACTTTAAATGAAATAGAGAATTTTTTGATAAAATATATTTTTAAACCAAAAAATTAATTTTTTTGATGAGATAGGGACATTCATTGAATTTTAAATAGATTTTCTATAGACTTAAGTTATGTTATCATTATTAAGTTATCAATAACAATCTTATCAATTCTTTTTTTTTTAATTCAAATGTCCCCTCAGCCTTAGTAAAATGGATATGACCACGCCTACCTATATATTTGGGATATTCAGAGAATATAGACCTAAGAGAAAGTAAAAATAAATATTAAATCTGTTTGAATTGTTCCCCTTTGTTTGACCGGATAATCTTTTCTTACTTATCATCAATCTTAACTAAATGGTAAATATGTCATTCATATGTGAAAGTTGCTTGATTTTGTGTATTTTTCGTGTTAGAGTAACATCAAATTAATTACAGATTAAAATGTTATCCATATAGAAATGATATTAATATTATATATACCAATATCAACACTTTTATCCTTGTATATTATAATAATTTGAAAGAATTATTTAATCTATAATAATCATATATTTTTTGATTTCATTTTCTTAGTGTCCAAATAAAAATATTAATATTTTATTAGTATTAGGTATTATATACATATAAATATATATTGAAATGATATTTCCTTTTATGTGCTATTTATAAGTCATTTTATTTTTTATTTAAGATAATTTTTTTGTCTCTATCTCTTTCTCTTAGTAATATTCTTAATTTTTGCACAAATTAATATTTTATTTTAAGTCAATAATTAGTAATTAGATCTCCTATAGAGATGCAACCAATTAAAAATTATTATGAATTGTATTAAATTATAATTGGTTTTGTAATTTGATGATTTATTATATAATTAAAGATATTGTAATTGTGTTGGAGTGAGGAAACTCGTGACGTGTGTCTGTATTGGGAATTTGTTTATAGTCTTTGTATAAAGATTCATTCTTATCTAAACCATGAAATTAGTGAGGACGTTTAATTTTTCCCTCCCCAATTTTTTAAGTTTTTGAGTTCCGGATGCTGAATTCACCTTGCAAAGTTCAGTTATCATTCCCTTATATATTGGAACGTATTCACAACAAAAAGAATCATTAAAAAATTAAATAATCCTCTTAAAAATTGGGAGAAACTCCAGAAAGCCAGGGACCTTGTCGAAAAGCCCCCAAAGAAGGATGTCTTGGTCTTTATAACGATTTGGAACTCAATTGGAACCAAATCTACGCTGAAGAAAGAACGGATACAACACACACACGGATAAGACTCTATAATTTATTTTATTATTTTCCTTACTTTATGTTATCCAAACCGGAAGTGGTAGTATTAGCGATCGACGATAGGAAGGGAAGGGTTATTTTCACACCAAATTTCACATGAGGAGATTTTTTACATATCACCACGAATCATGCACTTTGTATTGGTTTTATCCTCGAGAAAAATCATCTTTATTAGTTTTTTCTTAATTTAAAATTATATGACGTCATCCAGTCATTCATGACGTCACAGCCTGGTCTTACATATATATTATAAATAAAATAAAATTAAAAATATTTATGTTATATCCATATCTGTTTTTTATTACATTAATAGATATAATAAAATTATTTGAAATTGTTTCTGCCACAGGTCAACTTATTATTTATTGTTAAATCAAATAATTGAATAATATGTACATTGCAAAAAGTTAGTGGTGTCTTAATTAAATAACAATTTTTTTCTATATATTACAACAACTTCTAAAAATTAAAATTAATGGTTTATTAATTATTCTTTACAAATTCTTTACAAAATTATTGTCACAAACATATTATTATGGTACAATTGGGCTTTTATATATATAATTAATAAATTTAATATTACTTATATATGAATATTTTGTTATCACAAAATTCAATCCCCAATTTAATTACACCATTTTATTGTTTTTATTCATAAATAATATCAGTTGACCCGTGGGAAATTTTCGTCTCTTCCAGGCGAGGACCAAGGATTTTACGTTTGGGTGAGGGTTAGGGATTTGAATTAAATTTAAAATATATTCTCTCCACCCAGAATTTTTACTTTCAGAACGAATCTAATGCAGTTTAAAATAAATTATTGAGATAAAATATGAAATATAATGATTTTAATATCTTAGTCAAAAACATAATAATCTAAAAACTTTTATCGTTTAATGATTATTATTATTATAATATTGCTTTCTAGATTAATTGCTACCACTGAACCATTCAATTAATTAAAATTACTTTTTTTAGGCGAGAAAAAATTCCTATTAGATGAAATTAAAAAAACTTACTATTTGAAAAAATTCTGAGAAGATCTTATTTATTATATTATTTATTTATATTTATTTATTATATTAAACTTTAAGTATTATTAAACATTTAATGAAAATCAATACCTATTATATAGATTTAAATATTTTTTTTTAAAAAAACGTCTTTTAATGAAAAAATAATTTTGATCTAATATAGTATTTATTGTATTTTTTTTTTTAATTTTATTAGTATTTTTAAAAAAAAAATTGTCATAGGTTAATATATTTTTTTCTCCATGAAAGCAAAAATTTATGAGTTTATTTTTAATAAATATTCCTATTTGTGTTTTATTTAACATTATTCAAATAATTTTATTTTATTTGCTATAATAATTTTTCTTGTTATTATCTTTAAATCAGAAAGTAAAATATTTGGGGCAAGTAAAAATTGATTGATTGATTTAAGTAACAATCAACAAATATTTATTCACTATCTATTATTAATTTGGATAAATATTTAACTTTTTTATAATTTAAAAAATTATTTTAAAATATTAATGGGAAATAAAAGTACAAACCCTTCTCTAAAAAAATTTAATTTATATATCCATTTTTAATATAATGACATCTCAACTTTAGTAAAACTTTGAAAATTTGATTTCGTATTTTTGCAAAAGATATATCTATCATTCATATATTTTTTAGAATACTATTCTTTGTAAGAGAGATAAGAAATTATCCAATATGAAATATAGAATGTTGTTGATGAGGGCATCTTCTTTGTAACAAAAACCTTATATCCTTTTTTCCCTGAAGATTCTTTATTAATTTCTCTTACAGCAAAGATATCACAAATTATTACAAAACTTAAAATCTTGTTTTTTTTTATTTAATATACTTTTGTCAGAGATTTATTTAAAGAAAAATCATAAAATCGTAAATCATATTTTTAATGAATTTTTCATATTTAAAGATTTAATATAAAATAATAAAGTATAATACTTAATGAAGAATTACTTGCATTGAAATTTTTAAGACATTACATTACATCATATTTATGCATATAAAAAGTAATTAAATATTAAAAGAATATAAACTAACTTTTTCACTCGCTCCAAAAACTCAAAGTACGCGTTTTAAGGTCTCCTGAAAATAAAATAGTACAGCAAATGATCTTAATTGATCTATATATATATTGTCGTATATTGGATGACTTAGGTAAGGCGGTTAATGAGAAAAATTGGTTGAAAATCAGATTAAATTAATTTGGTAGCACTCTAGTTAAATTTAGAATAATAATTGGGTATTGAAAACGCGAAGGATGATAAGGGAAATGATAAAATTGAATTCGTTCAGATTAACAATGCAAATATAAAATTAAACTAAAATTATGTATTTAATAAAAATAAACAAAATAATATTATAAAAATAGATACAAGGAAATGATAGAGTTGATATGGTACCGTTATAAATAGAAATATAAATTAAATGAAATTTAATTTAATCAAGCAATTGCAAGTTTTATGAATAACCAAGGGTCGATCACTTAGCTGTATGTGAAAGGAAGGAATGGAAATTTCTTAGAGACTTGAGTCTTGAGTGTCGTCCTGCGGATTTATCTGGAACATCTCGTGAGCAGCGGCGTTCCTCAAAAAGGGTGTTTGCCGGGATGTCACTCTTGCAAGGGATTTGGTGTCTCCTTCTCCAATTCTGATCAAGACTGATTCAAACATTCTTTTTCACCGATAATGAAAACTCTTCATTCCTTCCCCCACCTTGGTTACACGGATGGGTCTCTGTATATGTATAGACCACATGTTTTATGACCAAATGTCCTTAATTCTCCAATTTAGCATAATTCTTTATATTCTCTCACATGTGTTCAAAAAATATATTAAAAATAGAAAGTTGAAAATTAAAATGCATTTTTATGCTTATATATTACAATATATATATATAAGGGTGCTAAGTCAATAGATTACACACACAAGATATTTTTATAATAATATTCTGCTCCGAAAACGATTTACGAGTTGCCCAAAAAGAATATACTTATTTATATTCACTTATGATATCATCATATGGTGAATTTTTCATATTCATTATTAATAAATATGCATTTAAAAAGTAATTAAATATTATATTGTAGTTAAAAAATTTTAAATGTTTGAAATATATCTTAATATTATTAGAATTACGCTTTAATATAAATTTAGTAATTTATCCTAATATATCATTCTTTATTTTAATTTTCTATTTTATATATATTTATATACATCATTTATATTTTAACCAGTAAAATCTTAATTTTAAAATATACAGTAAAACATCATATTAACTTATTCAATAAATTTTATAGAGTATTAATAGATAGTAGTATTTTATAGATATCAAGAATCATATTATGAAAGTAAAGGATATTTTATTATAATAAATTTCAGAAAAGTGCAATTTCGTGTACCCTAAAAGCAATATTCAAAGGTCTTTTTCAAGATTCAAATTTATTTTTGATCGATTGAATGCAAATGCAAGGAAATAATTTTTTTTCAATTATCTCTATAGGAGAGTGGGATTGACGACAGTTGCTAGGGGTTATTTATTTCAACAACACTTCTTCAGTTTTCAAATAATAAATTGTATTTTTTTATATAAATCAATTTATTTCTCATTTATATATATATAAAGTGATTTATTTCTTGACTGAAGCAGATCGTACTTGCGAGACCGCCAAAAGAAAATATGATTGTCGCTCGGGCAAGATAGTAGTAAGTGGTTCGAAGGTTGAAACTATATGTTGGGGTTTTAAAGACACAGCGTAAGCGATGAGATCATTTGTCTCAGCCAATGAAAAATCAACATTTGCTATTTCTTCTCATTAATAAAAGAATGCTATCTGGAAGCTTATTCATTTAGCTATTAGCCATAACTCCATGCCAATGCACGACATTAATTGTTTCGACTATACTTTCCAAATTTTACATTGTTATTACATTAAATTATTTATATTTAATTGGCAATTTAGAAGTCTGTCTAATTTTCAATGGAAAAATTTGAAATACAACCCTTTTTACTTTCCCGCATACTTCGTATAAGGAAAGTATTGGAATCGTCAAAAATTTCGACTTCGAGATTTCGATAGATCTTGACGTTTTAGACCTCCCTGAGTCGGAAAATACCATTTTTCGAATTATGTCTGTGTGTGTATTATGGATGTATGAATGTATGTAACGTTTGTCAGTGAGCGAATTTACTCAGAAACTAATCAAGCTAGGACTTCGAAATTTGGTACACTAATATTATTCACAGTTTGTAGATTTCTATCAAAATTTCGTCAAAATCGGTTAACCGGAAGTGGTACTTTACCTACACTGGTTGCGTTTATCTTTCAAGTAAAGTACCAGTTTGCTTCGAGATATTTGCTTCCTATTTTGTATATAGATTTAAAAATATGAAGAAAATTCAGATACCAAATTTCATCATGATCTGACTACCGGAAGTGACATTTTACCCATACAAGTAGCGTTAGGTGTAAATTATAAATATATATAATAGTGTTAAACCATTTTACTTTATAATTTAAATGAATTAGTTTGTTTATTTTTATTGTTGTTAATTATTTATGTTTTATCGTTCTCAAGATAATGGTTAAAAATAACTTGTAATTTAATTTATATGCGGGAAAGTCTAAGGGAGGACACTCCCGATTTTTAACACACACTATTAATCAAATTTTATTGAACATTTACATCATAGCTATTAATTTTTTAAATTATATTTTTATTTACATATTATATTATATTTTTTTATTTATAATTAATTAATTTAATTTAAATTAATATTCCATACCCAAAAAATACACTTATTAAAAATTTTCTAAATTTATTTTCTTTAATTTTAAGAAAGTTTGTAATTTATATTTTTAAAATAATCTTTAATTTTGTTGAGAGAACGTTTTATTGCTTAGAAAATTTGGTAGATTGGAAAAGATCACCTATTATTAGAGCGAGAAATAAATGAACTAAGAAGAGGGGAGAATTTCTAATTTCAAGTGTGGAAGTAAAGAATGAGCGCGTCTTGTGTGCATCGTACCTTCTAATGAAGAAGGTGACTAATGATTTGTCAACGACCAGTTTAGGCTATCTCTCTTGAACTTTCATTCACCTGTACTTAATATCTCTGTCTATGAATAGCCACGTGGCCTCAGGTCCTCCCACGCAGCGGACACCCCACGTGCACTCCAACGACCCAATTCAATTTTTAGCCGACATTCCTCATTTCATTTCTATACTTATCCTGCTATTAAAAGAATCAAATATTTGTAATTAATTAGAATTATTAAATTTGAAAAAGTAATCTTTTCTTCTTTTGCTATATTAGAGTGTATTGATTTTTTATAATTGTTTTAAACTTGAATATGATCAATCTACACAAATATAACATGGAGAAATTGAATATTAAATTTTCTCTTACATATATGTTGACATATAATTTTTACTTAACTGTCCCAAGGGTCATGAAAAGAATAAATAATAAATATAGATCTACCTTAAATCAGGTCTTTATCTTATTTCATGATGCAATTCATTAATAGAATAGATATGATCAGTGGTAAAATGTAGGATTCTGCTACCCGGCCTCTCATTCAATAATACACATTTAATCTTAAATACAATTTTATTTTATAAAACAATGTTTCTTAAGCTTTTTGAACCCACGGTCCAAACACAAGACAAATCTAACGACCCCCTATTTTTTTTGAAGTGAAACTTCTTTAGCGGCGTCCTGACATTTGGACGAGAATGGAGAGTGAATTGAAAAATTGAGATTTCGTAACGCAAGAGAGAAAAAAGATATAGGTATAACGAGTGAGAATGAGAAAGAGAGCTATAAAGTCCATGACGCGCATGCGCGCGAGTACGTTGACGCGCATGCGCGCGAATACGTATAGCCTAGACCAGAGGTGGGGAACCTTTTTACCATTAGAGGCCACATTTAAATTAGGCATCAACAAGAAAGGCCGCATAAGCTGATTGACCTAAGAAAGTGACTTTTGTGAAATTATTGATAATATCCTTGATCCGTTAATATGTAAGTATATTCAAATTTAAAATATTATCAAAAATAATATTTCTCAGCCTCTACTGGGTCAATGAATTAAAAATCGTGATTCATCACAGATAACTACAACGCATTTTACGCATCAGTACGTGAGAGAGGCATATTACTTCTGAGCTATCGATAAATATTTCTACCTATCGCTGCTATACATGTAAGTCATATATAAAAATTGATATTTATATATATATATATATATCGTGAAATAATTAAAATTCTCAAGTCAAATATACAGCGTGCACGCATACCGACGCATGTAATTGTGTGTGTGAACATGGTCGGCGATTCACACGCCAACACATACAGTTATGTGCGTCGATGACCATTCACGTTATTTATCCGAATCTCAACATTACTTTAACACTACTAAATCAATTTAAAATTATTATTGCATTTAAAACTGCTTTTCTCTACTCCACAGATTTCACTATGCCGAAAAAAAATAACGACCAAAATTTAGACGATATTATTTATTTCATACACCGTTCACTACTGGTTTATAGCCACACAGGTGCTAATGCACTTGAACGAGGCGAAGATAAAATCCCTCTAATTCTCGGGGGAGATTTTAATGTAAATTTTGGATCTGATGATTCGTTGCCGTTGATCAACTTTCTTCGAGAAACATTTGGTCTGCTTATAAATAACGATCCCAAGGAATCAACAACAAAATCTGGAACTACAATAGATGCTGTTTTTACACGTTATATAGAAAATATCGAATCACGAACATATATATCTTATTTTAGTTATCACAAGCCATTAATATCAGTATTACCAATTGAAGCACCAACCGACAATAGTACAGGCAATGTAGATATGATGATAGAGTAGATAATAATAATAATAAAGCGAATATTTGTTACGAAAATTTTATACTGTTATATGTCTTTCGAAATGATCCCTTTCTTTTTCTCTATTTCTCTCTCACTCACACTCTCAACTAAAATTTCTCTTATTCTCTAGATTCTAAGAAGTTTCACTTCCGCCACGTGTACGATGCTGCACATTTTGCTTTTTTATTTAATTTTGTATATGCATACAGTCAATTCATGTATTTTCTAACTTTAACAGCAAAAGGTTGAAAAAAATAAACATGGTAATTATGTTTTGATTGATGAGTGTATACATCGATAACTATGGCTAAATATTAATAAAAACCATTAAATTTGTATTGTAAGTGGATTCAATGGAATAGCGAATTTTCTGTTGTTTATGCGTAAAAATAATGTTTATTTAATTATTTGTTACAAATGATTTTTCCCGAGAATAAAACCAATACAAAGTGCATGATTCGTGGAGATATGTAAAAAATATCCTCCTGTGAAATTTGGTGTGAAAATAACCCTTCCCTTCCTATCGTCTATCGGTAATACTACCACTTCTGGTTTCCGGATTTGCACTCAATTCATCATACTGATGTATTAAGTAAATATACCAAATTTCATCAAAATCCGTTCCAAATGTGAAATTTGGTGTGAAAACAATACCTCCCTTACTATCGTCGGTCGGTAAAAATGTTATGTGTTCATTTCTTAATTTTCTTCCCTATCAATGTAATCATAAAATAATCCTATATTTACTAGTAGAAAATACACTTTAATATTTTTATGTTTATTTAAAAGTTGAAATTTCTAATTAATTACTTTATGTTGTATTTTTAGTCATCAAAGCACATTCATAAATAAATATATTTTTGATAATAATACAAGTAAAAGGAAAATAAAAGGGAAAAAAGTACTTCATTACAGTGAATGGAAAATCTAGATATCAATTCAGGTATTAAAATTGCCTTTTGGAAATTTTTTTCTTTATGAATATTTTTTTGTTTTTTGGAAGGAGTGTGAGCCGGTATTAAATTAATTTATTCCGTCCAATATATCTTTCACACATTATACAAGAGAAAGAGAGAAGTATTCAATCAATCCAAGCTTTTTTGAGAAAAAGAAATTGTTTTTCATTTATATAACCACTCTTTAATCAAGCTATTTATGAACAACCATCTTAAATCTTTGTTGTTTTGCTTTTCAATAATACTAACTGAAAATATTTTTTTCTTTTTATAATTTAGAAGTTTTATTTCATTAATATATATATATATATATATTTATATATATATAAATGTTGGGTGCTTGATAAAATGAGCCAGCTTATGTTCAAATTATCATAATTAATTATTTATTAATCAAAATTTCTATATTAATAAAATAGTTAAGATTACATTTATTGATAACTTTATTTTTTAAATGTAATCCAAATAATACTGAAATTAAACAAGACAAAAAAAAATGAAATTAAATAATATGAAAAAAATTGAAAAAGTTATCCATTTATTTATTGAAAACCCTTTTCTAGTAATTTTTTTTTATAAAATTAAATAAAATCATTCAAATTAAAGTTTTTAAATTTAATTTAATAACTATAGATTGTATAAACAATAAATATGTAAAATATGTAAAACAATATGTACAAGAACAACGATATATGTAAAAGAAAAACTAAAAAGAAAAAAAAATAATTAAAATTTGAAATTCACACCTCAATCTTCTATCTTTACTTTCTTAATTATTAATTAATAAAACAATTATCTAGGAACTATCATATTTTTAATTCTATAATCTTTTTAAATAATTGAATAATTGAAATTTAAAAAAAATGTCTTCCTTTATAAAATATCAATCAATAAGTATTATACATTTCTTTTAACCATTTAGATTTAGATCATTTAATTTATTTGTTAAAAATGTTTTTTTTAATTTATTTATATTAAAATAAATGTTAAATTAAACAAATAATATTTTTTTTTAATATTTAAAATTCTATACAATGAATTTGAAAGCTAATCAAGTATGTTAACGTTAACGTGTGTGTCCCCTCGATACAAGTCATTTAAAGAGAAAATAATTACTTGTTAAACGCTTATTAAGTTCTCTAAATATTTCCCTATCTAATGAGAGGGTGGTTCATTTAAATGAACGTCTTTGTATGAGATTAAATTCCACGTAAAAGCGATCCTTGAGGTCCGTGTTTCGAGGTGAGAACCATCAACGAACTCTGCTTCTCCCTTTAGTGGGGGAAGCCCTTTGGTGTCAATGAGATAATGTCTACCTGGTGAAATAGAGTGTAAGTTCTCATCGTAGTTATAGGATTTGAAACTAAGTGTAATATAATTACTCCGCTTTCCTCATTAGACCCCAGGGTATATGTCAACGTGAAATAATTAATCTTTATTAACAAATATGGAAAATTACCTTTTAAATAATATAATTATAAAGTTTGCAAGTTGATGTCATTTTAGAGATACATTTTTAAAATTATATATAAATTAAATTAAATAGGTATCATCTCGATATTTCATTTTAAAAAAAATGAATTTTTTTTTCTATTTATATATGAAAACGGAAAATTGTTGATTTATGGAAATTAAATAATACAATCTACTGATTATAGGAGAAAGAATTGTATTTTAGGACATTTCCTATGAACTAACACATGTGAGGGCAGATGTGTGTGTGCTACTTATTATAATAAATATCTTTTCACATTTAATATTTGGATATTAAAATTTATTTATAGCATTTTACTTATTAAGTGAATTTGTGATCTTTAAACCTATATTTATTTATTTTTATAGCGTTTTTATGAACTTCGCTTCATGTCTGTCTGTTCGCTATAAAACTATTTCTTCTAATGTAATCAACTGTTTTGGATTTGTTTGATAATATGTAAATTTAAGAAAATAATAATTCTTTTAAAATTTGTTAAATACTTTGATATAGGAATATTACAGTGAAAAATAATAAAAGATTAATTTCTTAAATCTTAATCTATCAATTTTATTGCATAATAAAATAAGTTGACCTGTGGCCAGGTCCGAACCGACCGACGGTTTGAAATAAATTAATTTCCAGCTACAGAAACAATTTCAAATAATTTTCATATATCTATTAATGTAATAAAAAACAGATATGGATACATAAATAATAAATATAAACATTTTTAATTTTATTTTATTTATAATATATATGCAAGACCAGGCTGTGACGTCATGAATGGCTGGATGACGTCATATAATTTTAAATCAAGAAAAAACTAATAAATATGATTTTTTTCGAGGATAAAACCAATACAAAATGCATGATTCGTGGTGATATATAAAAAAATCTCCTTTGGTGTGAAAATAGCCCTTTCCTTCCTATCGTCGATCGCTAATACTACCACTTCCGGTTTCCGGAATTGCACCAAAAGTTGATCAATTCATCCCACTGATAAGTAAATATACCAAATTTCATCAAAATCGGTTGAGCCGTTCAAGCTGTACACATCTATACGGACGGACGGACGGACAAACATCATGCTAAAAATACTTTTTTCTGTTTAGAAAATGCATTATTCTTGGAGATATGTAAAAATCTCCACATGTGAAATTTGGTGTGAAAACAATACCTCCCTTACTATCGTCGGTCGGTAAAAAATTGTCAGTTTATGTGTTTAATAATCTTTTTATTATTACAAAAATTTGACTTGATGTTTCATATATATAAATAAAACTAAATGCGCCCAACGTATTTCGTTATATATGATCCAATTCATCAATAAATTTTGTCAGACTTATAAAAAAATTATTTTATTCTTTTTAGTGCATGAAAAAATGTTATTTTATAATTTTTTTTTATATTTCTATTTTTAATTTTAATTTATTTATCAATGAAGTTTGATTTTAAAAAAATTTATAATTATTATTATTTATTATCCATTGAATAAGGAAATTAGAACAAAAATCGTTTAAATCTCTTCATCTGATTAGATATATAATCTTCTTTGTTCAATTAAAAGTTAGGAAAATAATCCTTCTTTCTAAAAGATTTTTTTAAATTGAAAATTTCACAAACCTCGATGTTTCTTTTAGTTTTATCAATTTAACATTTTCTAAATATCGATATATTATTTATTTAATCAATATCTGAAACTTGTATACCATATATATTATATTATATATTATCATTATTAAGCTTTAGCCCTTTAAAACAAAATGTCAACAGAAATATGTAAATTGAGATCTTGATAATGTTTAATTTGGATAGGACTTCTATTGTTTGTTTACTTTCCAATAATGATTTAGCTTTAATGGAACATCTTACTTAGTAAAAACTTTTTCAAATATGTCATCTTTAAAAGGTAAAAAATCTGGGGTGTATGCATGTTATAATCATATATATATATATGTAATGTATCTATGAATTTTTTAAATAAATCCAATTTTTTCCCCAAGAAGAGGCGAACACAGCGAAAAAAGATAAAATATAAAAGAAATATAATGTCTTGAGTATCTTTATGGATTCACTCGGTAATGTCTATAAATATCTTAAATGTGGAAATTAAGAGACTTACACATAAATATAAATGAAATAAAGAGCTATATTAAGTTTGATTTATCACTAACCATTTAGGTTTTTTATTAAATTTCAAAATTTTATGTTTATGTTTGATAAGAGAAAAATATAGGTATATAAATACTAGTATATAGGTATTGGTATATTTTTGTAAATTTATAATTCAACTTTTCTTTGTTTATTTTTGTCTATATGTTCAATTGAGAATATTTAATGAAATAATAAGAAAAATCTTTTTGATTTAATTTAAACATTTTCTTTCTAGTTGCTGCAAATTCTTTGTATATCTTTAGAAAAACCCTTTAGTAATTTTTTTTTTAATTTGTCAACAATTCCTCACATTTTATAGAAAATAAATCTCCAAATACTTATTTTAATATAATTTTTAATTCATAATAATAATTAAAAATCAAAAAAATTATAAACTTTATATTTTATGTTCAGATTGTTTTTATAATTATTATTGAAAAGTAGAAAATAATTTTCATAGTAAAATAGAGTTAGAAATTCAGTGGATGCCACCCTTAATATAAGCAAATATCACCATTAAATTAGTAATAACTTGTATATTATTAGTATAAAACTGTATTGTTCAGAAAGTATATGTCCATGACTTTCAACATCTAATATATGATATAAAATCATATACCAGGTGTAGAAGTATGAAACCGGAATTTCCCTCGCTCGCTATCACTTTAAAGACCGTAAGACCGCTTCTGTAGCACAATCTTCTCCCCCTCACAGAAGACGAATGTTGTCAACACACAATAACCTAAGTTTCATACACTGGTATATTTTTCTATAACCTCAAACATGTGGAATTTTGTGCCTACGAACCATGATATGAATCGTTTTTTGCTATCATTTAAAGAAAACTGCTGCAGAATAGCATAGAATGCTCGTCGAATCATACGGTGAATATGCTCTTGGTAAAATTCAATGCTTTGAGTTGTTTAAAAAATTTGGTGATTTTGACGTGAGAAAAGAGGAGAGTGTAAAACCATCGCAAAAGTTTGAAGATAAGGACTTGCAAGCCTTAGTGGATGAAGACGATACTCAGACTCAACAAGAACTCGCAGAACAATTAAATGTGACACAAAAAGCAATATCTTTTCGTCTGAAAGTTTAGAGAAAGATTCAGAAAGTGGGAATATGGGTACCAGGAGGACTGAATGAAAGACAGTAAGAAAATCGAAAAACCACTTGTCAAATACTTCTCTTCAGATTTAAAAGGAAATAATTTCTTCATCGAATAGGGACAGGTGATGAAATGTGGATATATTTTCAGAATCTTAAGCGTCGAAAATCATGGGTGAATCCAGGCGAGCCATCAACATCAAGACCAAATCGTTTTGGAAAGAAAACAATGCTGTCCGTTTGGTGGGATCAAAGGGGCATAATATATTATGAGCTAATAAAACTTGGCAAAACCGTTAACACTGATTGCTACCTACAACAAATGATCGATTTGAATCGAGCAATACGTGAAAAACGACCGGAATATGCAACATAAAGTCTCTTCATGATAATGCCCCCTCACACACAGGTTACGGATACGATCGAGGCTTTCAATTGGGAAGTACTAGCGCACATGCACTCTCCGAACAACACTTCGATTCGTATGAAAATTTACGAAAATAGCTTGACAACTGGTTCACTTCAAAAAAATAAATGTTTTTTTGGCATAGCATTCATAACCTGCCGATGAGGTGGGAAAAACGTATAAATTCCAATGGAGACTATTTTGAATAAAATATTTTTTATAAAGAAAATTCAGGTTTCATACTTATACACCTGAGAGATATAAGGTATAAAATATAAATTAATTTCAAATACTATCCTTAAAACTTCTGAAATAGTCATTTTTCTAAGTTGTAATGAACATTTAAAATTTTACTAATGATTAAATATTACCTACTAATTTACTAAGAAAACAAGAAAATTAGACAAAAATAAAATTATTCATTGAAATAATATTTAATATCATAATGATAAATATGATAATTTGATATAATAATGTATAATAAAGTAGAGAGGCTAAGTTAATAATTCTCAAGAGTTTTCATTTCTGAAATGGCGTAAAATTGAAAATTGCTGGCTAGATATGACACTTAACTAACTCGTATCGAAATTGATCTTGGCACCTGAAAGTGTCTGGGAGTCTGGGAGTATTATACAGGGTCCGGCAGTCAAACCTGACGGTTTTTGAAATGGGATAAATAAAAAAGTTGTGTTGAGATATTTTAATTATTTTTTTTTTATTGTAAAGAGTAGAATTGGAAATTTAACATTCATAATAAAAAAGCACAAAAATAACTTATGTAGCAAAAATTATGTCACTTAAATGATGACCACCATTTTCTCTACACTGTAAGAGTCTCCTCGAGAAGTTAGTCATGACTCTCTTCAATGTTTGGCGCGGGATCTCACGACTTTCTCGCCGAATGTTCTCCTTCAGTTGGTTCAAATTATTTGGTCTGTTATCTTAAACTCTTCCCTTGAGGTACCCCCATAGATAAAAGTCACAAGGGGACAAGTCGGGAGAACGTGCCAGCCATTCGATGTCACCCCTGAGCGAGATCAACTTACCGGGGAAAAATCCTCTGAGTTGAGCCATGGACGCCTGAGAGGTATGGGCAGTTGCTCCGTCCTGCTGAAACCAGACCCTCCTGAGAGGGATACGATGGCGACGTAATTCTGGGATGAGAAATTCACGGATCATGGCAACATAACGCGCTGAGTTCACTGTCACTGTTTGGCCATTCTCCTCAAAAAATAAGGCCCTAACACTGTTGACCTAGACACTGCAGCCCAGACAGTTACTCTTTCACAGTGAAGAGGCTGCTGGTGAAGATGGCTTGACTAACTTGTCCAGGAGACTCGTACAGTGTAGAGAAAATGGTGGTCATAATTTAAGTGACATAATTTTTACTACATAAGTTATTTTTGTGCATTTTTATTATGAATGTTAAATTTCCAATTCTCTTTTTTACAATAAAAAAAAATAATTAAAATATCTCAACACACAACTTTTTCATTTATCCCATTTCAAAAACCTTCAGGTTTGACTGCCGGCCCTGTATAAAATTTTCTAATCCACCACAACATTGGTCACAATCTTCTTTGTTAAATTTCACTATCCTATAAAATAAACCATGATAGGTTAGTCATGCAGTAATCGTCATCTCACCGAATATATCTTGGGTGATGTATCTAGACTAGAATAGTCTTTTTAGTAGATTTTTTTCCGATATCCTTTTTTACTATCCCTTTCAAGAATTAAATTTGGTTGTACAGAAACCACCTACCAAAACAACAACATTAGAGAATAAATCTACAATATTCCTAGAAAATCTTCCTCGCGAAATTTAAATAATCATAACTTCATTTTTTGAACTTTAACTAAAAAGTGTTATAAATGATATAGTGGAAATAACGGAATTTCTTTATTTTAAAAAATAAAATAATGTCCTCTACAACGTTTTTGTTCGCAGAGTTCAAAAAATGTATAATAATACAATATTTAAGAGATAAATATTTAATATTTACAAACCAGAATAAAGAAAAGAAATCATATAAATGTTTCTAAAATAATTGTTTTAATAATTAATTTAATATGAATAAAAATATATCAATTCGAGTCTTATATCTTGAAACTTTTTCATTTAATCTACATATATTGGAATTCTAAAATAGGTAGAGATTGTTGAAAATCAATCAAGTACCTCAGAGCTACTTAAAGCAAAGCAAATGTCGAGGAAAGCTAGATTATTCACCTGGTATGTTTGCTCTCCTGACTTAGAACCAACCTGGATGAAATTTAGAGGATCAATTTCATTTCGATCGAAAACTCGTGGCGTCATCTCTGTTGGCCTTTCCGCCAAGGTGGACTCCTATGTAGACTTTGCAGAGCTTCAAAAAACGTTTAATAATATTTGAAACAAACTTATTGAATAGAATTGTAAAATTATTACATTGGAGTTTTAAATAAATTGCATTAACAAGGAATAAATAAATAAACAATAATTTATATAAAACGTTCTCGTATTTATATAAATTTTAAAATATGTATATTCATTTATTTTTTTATTTACTTTAATTTCTTTTCTCATTAAGTTACTACATATTTAAAAATACATTTAAATTTTACACTACGTTTTATTGGATACATCAACTTATATATTTACTTATATATCGTAAATCGTCAAATTTGTTTATTAATTAATTTTTTTTTTTTGGAATGTTGTACGTTAGTTAAAAAACATAACGTTTATTTTTTGTTTGGTTTTTGTAGGAATACTTGTTTTCAAATTTTAAATAAAAACCAAAAAGTATAGACATTTTCTTTATCTTTTTACTGAATATTTGAGTATTATTAAATTTAATAAATTTTATTATATTTATAATTTTTTTATATTCTGTAAATAAATAAACGCTATAATTTATTTCTGTAATTTTTATTCAGAAAAATATATACCTAATTAATATTATAAAAATTAGTTTAGTTTTACAATAATAATAATAATAATAATTTCTTAAATAAATTGTCAAAAAGTTTATTATTGTTACTAACTAATGAATTATTTGTTTTAAAAAAATACTGTTTATATATAAATACTATACATATGAAATACTCAGAAATGTGTTTTAATTTTAATTTGAGTTTGGTTTCGTTAAAAATGTATATTGAGAGATAAAATAAAAATGTTCTCTCTTTCCTTTTCCAAATAAAATATAGATCGCCAAGTAAATATTTTAATGCTTATGCTGACTTTTTGAATATTGACCCATAATCAAGTAGAAACAGCTACTTCCATTAATCTTTCTTTAGTAACTTTCCTCAATTAGGTAATAAATAAATAATATTTTGTAATATATGTGTTGAATATTATTATACGGATCAATATCTACAAAACTCTATATTTTCGTTTGAATAGTTGAAAGATTATCCTTTATTTTCTAATTAAACTGAAATACACAATATTTTATTTCATATATGTTTCTAAACTCTTATGTAAAATTTTTTATATATTCTTAATTTTATTAAAATGGTCAAGTCGACAATTTATTAGTAATACCCTTTTATGATGAAAATCACTAAATAAGACCAATGTTTCATTTTCTAAAATCGGAGGCTAAAAAAATAAATAAATTGTATTGTTTAAATAGAAGTATATTATAATAATTATATATTAAAAAAAAAATGAATTAAGATATATGATTCATTTTAAAAAATAAAATATGTACAATACACTGAAAATTGTATTATTTTCGTCAAATATATCAAACTAATATGAACTTATTATGGGTCGTATGATCTATTTTAAAGTTGAGGATCACTTAATTTCGATCTTCAGAAAATTAATAAAATTTTACAGAAATAAAAAAGTGATTTTGGAATGATGAACTTATTAAACTCAATATGAGAAACTCAATTTAAATAAACGTCATCGTTTTATCTTTCTCTGTCATCTATCTTTCATTTATCTTTTCATCTTTTATCTTTCTTATTTTTAAAATTCAAATATAGAAATATTTCTAAAAATATTTTTTTAGTAATTTAAATTTTTAGTTTAATTTATTGCCATAAATACTGACATTAATCTGAGAATGTAATTAAATTCATATTAGAAATTGAAAAAATTAAACTTTATATTGAAATTTTCAACTTTACTTTTCCTAACCACTTTTTAATAATTATTTGTATTTACATTTGTGAATTTTCAATTTAATTGAATCCTATATTTTTACTCTTTTTTTTAATTACTAAATTAAATATTATTAAATTACATAGTGCAATTAATCTAAGCTGAATACAACTAAAAATAAAATTTAAATAATTAATTAATATTTTTCTTAAAAAATTTTCAAACTATGTTCTCCGCATCTCTCTCTCTCTCTCTCTTTAAAAATAATGTTTAAATGATTGATAAAAACTTTTTTATTTTTGGCATTTTTGGCATTACTTGTAAAAAAATTATTGTAACTTATAGTTTATTGATGAAAATGTATTAAATAGAATTTATTAGTGGTCTGTTTAGATATTTTAGAAGTCCGTGATAAGTCTTTGGATAAAAACGTTGACAGAGAAGGTAGGGCACTTCAGTCTCTGTCATGTTACTCCTGTGTGCTATTGGATTTGATTGGAGTGTGTCGTCAGTTGAGATTGGAATTGGAAACCCTTTCTCCTCATAAAAATTGCAAAGACTCTCTTCTATTCAAAGTTAAGAAATGGCATTGAGAGACCTGGCTTGGTTATAAAAGGGTTATTATGAGGACAAGCACTTCAAATAAATTTTAAATTTAATATTTTCCTTTTTATCACAGTTGATAATATTGTTATTTATATATTATTAATCAATCATTGACGATTTTTATGTAATTGGCATTTTTATTTATATTTCTACAACTAAAATCTTGTTTTAATGGCGGACCCAAACATTTTACTCATGACGAGATTGGTTTCAAATTCTGTTTTTTACCGACCGACGATAGTAAGGGAGGTATTGTTTTCACACCAAATTTCACACGTGGAGATTTTTACATATCTCCACGAATCATGCATTTTCTTAACAGAAAAAAGTATTTTTAGCATGTCTGTCCGTCCGTCCGTCTGTCCGTCCGTATAGATGTGTACAGCCTGAACGGAACACCGATTTTGATGAAATTTGGTATATTTACTTAATGCATCAGTGGGATGAATTGATCAACTTTTGGTGCAAATCCGGAAACCGGAAGTGGTAGTATTAGCGATCGACGATAGGAAGGGAAGGGTTATTTTCACACTAAATTTCACATGAGGAGATTTTTTTATATATCACCACGAATCATGCACTTTGTATTGGTTTTACCCTCGAGAAAAATCATATTTATTAGTTTTTTCTTGATTTAAAATTATATGACGTCATCCAGTCATTCATGACATCACAGCCTGGTCTTGCATATATATTATAAATAAAATAAAATTAAAAATGTTTATATTTATTATTTATGTATCCTTATCTGTTTTTTATTACATTAATAGATATATTAAAATTATTTGAAATTGTTTCTGTAGCTGGAAATTAATTTACTTCAAACCGTCGGTCGGTTCGGACCTGGCCACAGGTCAACTTATTTTTTTTCTAATTAAATTAACATTTATTATATTTTAATATTAAATTTAATTTTTATTGAAATATTCTATTGTTTTTTTGTAATATAAAACTTCTAAATAGATTGTGATATTCCTCATGTTTAAGCAAGAAGATGTGTGTATTATCTTATCTGATCATCATATCATTTGATTCGCTCTGGGAATTAAAATTATGCTATAAGTACTATAAGTTATTAATAAATTGATTTATATAATAATATTTTCCAAAAATAGTCGGGGGACTAATAGTACTAAAATTAAAAATCAAGCTAAACAAAAATAGCATTATTCAATTTAATTCTGTTTCATGTTTCATGTGTTTCATGTTTTTATTTTTTACCAAAGTTTCAAACGTTTTATTGACTTCCTTTAGGATACAACAAAAATAAAACAATAAACATTATATATTTGCATATTATATAGTTAAATTAATATATTTTATATTTGAATCTATTAATATTTCATTGATTAAAATTGAAAATAACGAATAAATTATGAACAAGCATGAACAATGATTTTTATTTCAGAAATCTATTCGATTAAAAAAAAAATCATCAAATTCTCTCATATAATTTTTCAGCTAGTCATTTATTTTTTTTATAATTTTACCCCAAGTTGAAAGGAAATACGGCGGAAACGCAAAGACTTGCAGCTTGGAAACATTGTCTGGGCGTTCACTTGATAAATAGCCTGGTTCTGATAAGAGTTGCATGAGGAGGATCATTTCCCCTCGTCGTATATTTACCCATCTAAAGGTCTGATAAGAGCAACGTATTAAACACACCTAACGAGCAAGGCACCTTCAGTACCTGTGCTTCTATTAACATTGATGACCTGGAAATACAACTCTAGTCTATGATACATCATCTTATTAAAAAAAAAAAAAAAAAAAAATTATTTTTAATAAATTAATAGAAAAGTACTAGGAATTACTAATTATTACAAAGCACAATTAATTATTCCTTATTCATCAAATCACAGACAAACTTCGATGATAAAAAAAAAACTTACATTTGAAACTGGAAGATTTAATTATTTCAAATTGAATAATTTAAAAAGTGTTTTCTTATTCTTTATTATTAATATATTCTGTAATTAAAACTAGTATCATATTATCATAATTAACTACCTGACCAATACTTTCACTTTTTAATTAAAATTCTTGGAAATAAGTAACATGTGTCGTATATCATATTGGTAATACATGATATTTCGAAGAAAATAGTACTTATTAGTCTTTTTACCACGTTACCACGTTTTACTTAACTTGTATTCTTGTCTGTGAATTGTTTGTATGGGTCAAATCTTGCAATCGATTTTTCGACGACTTCCAATCATCGGATTTTCTTGAAACTTCACCAACAGCTTTGCTCTCGATGACAATACAATATTATCATTTCTATGAGCTTCTAATTGCTACAATTTGAATGAAATAATCCAAAATGATTCCTAAAATTCAAAATATCGGATGTAAACAAAAAAAGGGGGCAGTGCGGGCAGGCAGGGTGGGCATGTGTGAGCGTTTTTACCGACCGACGGGGAGGCATTTTTAAATTTTTTTTGAATGAATAAATAAAATTAAAATTTGAAGACTAAAAAGTAGAAAATAATACTTTATAAAAAAAAAAATTTAAAAAACCACGTTTTACTAACGGACTAAAAAGGAGAAAATCATTTTTTTCTGAAAATCCATACTGACATTACATACAAGAGATCTGATTTGAATCAAACTGTCCATAACGTAAAACGTGGGGCGCAACAAATAATATTTTTTCTATTCAAATATGATTTCCTTTATTAATTTTTATTTAGCATCAATCGTTGTATTTTTTAAGGCTTAAGTTTTCACCAAAATTCTTGTAGAAGGGAATATTATTAATAGTCCAATAGATTTTTTTTAATTTAAATTCTTTCGAGCATTAAATTTAATATTTTTGATAAAGATCAATATTCATTCGTCAAATTATATTATGCGTGGTTTTAATGTTTATTTTGAGATTTATATATTTTCTATATTTTTATTAGAAACAGGATATTTTAGACATATTTGCGCCCCACGTTTTACGTTATGGACAGTTTGATTCTCTTGTATGTAATGTCAGTATGGATTTTCAGAAAAAAATTATTTTCTCCTTTTTAGTCCGTTAGTAAAACGTGGTTTTTTAAATTTTTTTTTCTATAAAGTATTCTCCCTCTTTTCAAAATCACATTTTGTATATGATGTAAAAATACATATTTGATAACATATCTCGATTTAAACCGATCAAATTTCATTTTTAGATATTTTAGATAAATTTAATTTTTTTATTGCCATTAATTATCTATTTTTTATTATTCTTAATACGCTTTTTTTTAATTTTCTATTTTATCACTCATTTCTATCTTCATCTTTTACAAGATTTCACGCGGCTTTAATCTTCTTTTCACATATACACCCACTCACACAAACCTATCACCCTTCATAGCAAGTCATCTTCACCCTCGCTATTTCCATCTTTCCACCTTATTCTTGTTTAAATAATTAGTCTGTCCTTTTTTTAAATCTCTTGTCATAGTAACTGAAAGGAGATTTTCAATATTTCTCCCCTTTTTTAATGCCTTTCTAAGTATCCATTAGAAGGTTTGGTTATAAATAATATATATATATATATATATAATGTATAAATAAAAAGACAAAAAAAAACTTGAGAAAGATTTTCTTTTTCAATCAATTGGCCTGAGTTTTCAAAATGATATAACATTGTAAAAATAAGAATATATATATATATATTAGTATATATAAATGAATGAAAAAATATTATTGTCAAAAAATAATAATAAATATTTCTTTATGAATGAACTCCAATAAAAATACAATATAGATTTGTGTTCTGCAATAATTTACACTAAAAGTGGGTCTTTAAACGTAATGAAAATTAATTGCTTAGCTAAAGGGAATTAATGCAATCGAATATTTATTTATACCTACTATATAAATGGAATTTTGTTCATTTTGAATATAATCGATTTTAATTCCACATACGGAAATGAAATGCATGATTTCTAAAATAGGTATTTTACTGGACCAATTTTAATATGAGTGCTTCCCTAAACTACCTACTATTATAAAGGTCCTTTTATACAATTTCATTTAAACTAAACTTGACATCAAAATGAATATTATACATAACATTTAAACTGTTTTTTTATAAAGTATGTATAATAGACCGCGCATTTAATTGGAAATAGAACATATTTCATATTCATTATCAGGAATGTAATTAAGATCTATATGAATGTGTAAATCATTTTAGGGTAGCTAAAATTTATAATAAAATACAGATTTTTTTGAGAGTATTTATTACTTATTTATTTGATTAATGTTTATGTGGTATATGAGTTAGATGTGGCTTCTTTGTTATTTTGGTAAATTCACCCTGATCTTTTGAATAAATTATGAATATATATATATATATATAATCCACTCAGTCGGCTTCACTCTGTCGTCAGGAACAAACGTTTGCCAGTGCCAAGAATTTATCGGAGCTTTGGAACACACACAGTAAATCCAAAATCGCACACCTCAACCCAAAATTCCATCATTTACTCTTGGTCACGGACTAAGATCCAGAATCCGAAAAAAATAAACTATCTTGAAAATGACGCCAACAAGGGCACCGAAACGTCGAGTCCCAAATCTCACAATTAAACGTGAAAATAATCTGGAAATAATTTCGCATAAGATATTTATATATATGTGGAAATTAAATATTAGTGTATGCATATATATATTTATATTGATTCAGAATAAGTGAAAAACCATTATTCGACATTTATATAAAATAATATAATGTTTATTGATTTGTTAATGAAAAAAGTTCGTTTTGATCTTATTATTATAAAGAGCTAAATAAAAAATGATTGAACCAAAATATATACGAGGTGTGGCTATTAAATAACGAGATTGCTTACAAAAAATGGTTTAATTAAAAAAATTATGGTACAATCGAACTTTCTCCCTCAATATACTCCCCTCCACTCGCCACACACCGCTTCATCCTTTTTTTCCACTGCTCAAAGCAGTGTTCGAAGTCGTTTTTTGTTAGGCCTTTCAGAAGCTCCGCCGTTTTTCTTTTCACCTCTTCCATCGACTCGAATCGGCTTCTCTTTAGTGCGGACTTGATTTTCGGAAACAGGTAGAAGTCGCAGGGTGCTAGATCAGGGGAGTAAGGAGGGTTGGTTCACCGTCTGCCCCTCTGGAACCCATTCAGTCATCACAATGACGTTGATGTCGAAGAAAACGATCAACATTGCCTTGAATTTTGACTTCGACATCCGCGCTTTTTTGATTCTTGGCGATTCAGGAGTCTTCCAGTGCATGGATTGCCGCTTAGTTTCGACATTGATACGTTCTTCGTGTTTTTCGTCACACATCGTTTTCGGCGTAGGAACAAAAACACGTTTATTTTAAACCGCTACAGAAAAAAAACTACTTCACCGCCAGACATGTGTTCCTGTACTGGAATAGTAGACCCTTCCAGCTGTACAACGGTGCATTAGGTTCCCGCCTACCCTCTCCTGGAGGCCGTCTGCGCGCGCAGTCTCGTTATTTAATAGATACACCTCGTGTATATATATATTATTGTATATATTATATATTATTATTATATTATATATATATGCGGGTTTGATATTTCCCCCCAGACCAAGCGAGATGGCGGCGAGCCACGTCACACTCAATGGGCGGGGCCTGTAAACTTAAGACGCCGCGTAAAGGCTTCTACCCAGGTATAAAGAGGTCGACCCAAGTGTCTGAACACCTAAGTAAAACAGTCAATCAACGCATCATGAAGTCCTCTCTTGAATTACCTAGTTATTAAACCCTTAGACATAGCCAATAATTTTTGTATTCGATTATAAACCCGGATAATGTAAAGAGTGACTTTAAGACATTGACTAATTATATATCAGACGATCAGCTTCCAAAAGGCAGTTCATCCAGCGCCTCCAGTACATTCGATTGTAGATACTACTATTTTACTCCAAGTGCCAAAAGTGTTAAGTGATTTGCTGACTCTCCAGAAAGTACGTAAGCCGACTTTATTATTATCTTAATGTCACTCTGCTTGAATTCCCTTTAAATTGATTAAATCTTTATAAAACTCTTTCGTTAATAAATTTATATTAAATCTACGACTCTCTGATCATTTCCCCTAAATCAAGAAATCCCACAAATTGGGGGACTCGTCCGGGATTTGAATTAAATATCCACAAAGTGGCTGGGATTTTAAATAATAACGCGCCAAAAATAATTCTCTAACTCAGAATGAGTACCTTAAGGGAAATGATCGAAGTAGCCAACAAAATTAAAACAGAAAAACTCAAAATTGTTAAAATATTGAACACAGTAATTTTCGACAAATCAACGAGAGTGAATAGAAAAAATATTCTATCTTTCAAGGGATTCAATTTTTCGGAAGATTCAGAAGAATTTATAAATAAATTGGAATATATGAAACAAAATTTAACATGGCAAGATTTAATTAAAATTTCACCCGTCTTGAATATAAAATGCAATCCATCAGAAGACATCTTAAGAAAAAGAATATTATCATTTTTGTGTCACTTGGAATACGAAGAGGAGGACGACAGCGATGAAGATAACGAAGAATCCGACGACGAGGGAACCAACGACGATGAAGAAATCAACGACGATAACGAAGGCAACAATCAGCAGGAAAAGGAGGATGAACTCAACCAAATCGATTACGACGACCCGAAGATAGTCAGAAACAAAGGTGAGCAAATCTTCAATTCAAATTGCTCTGTTGGTTTCCGAGACATTGAAGAGATGATCAGAAAATTCAATGGAAAGGACGGATATCCAATAGAAAAATGGATTGAAGAGTTTGACAATATCAAGATTTTGCTAAAATTAAACCCTCTCCAGACTTTAATTTATGCAAAACGATCTTTAACTGATTTGGCAAAATTATTTATTCAGTCGGAACCTTGTATCGATTCGTGGCGAACATTAAAAGAGAAACTAAGAAGCGAATTCGGATCAAAAATTTCAAGTGCCAGCTTGCATAGATCACTGAATGAACGACGAAAACGACGAGAGGAATCTACGCAAGAATATTTCTTAGTAATGAAAGAAATGGCAAATAGAGGAAATATTGAGCAAGCATCTCTTTTTGAGTACGTCATCAACGGGATAGAGGATAACGAAACAAATAAATCAATTTTATACGGAGCCAAAAACCTTTCCGAATTCAAAGACAAACTGAGGATCTACGAAAAAATTAAAAATAAAATAAGCAATAAAACCCCAAACTCAACGAAAATATTAGAAAAAGATTGGAGAAAACCCAGAGAGCAACCAAAAGATTTTCAAAAACCAGTACGATGTTTCAATTGCGGCTCAAATCAACATCTCTCAATAAGATGCCCTGACAAAAGTAAAGGAACTAAGTGCTACAATTGTGGAAAATTTGGTCATTTAGCCCGACTATGCCGTGAGAATAAAGCCTCAGTAAATTTAGCGATCGAAAAAAATAATACAATACCAATTACAATTCATGATAACAAGAGTACCGCTTTGATCGACACGGGAAGCGATGTAAATCTCATAAGAGAAGATTTATATCATGACATCGGTAGCCCAGAAATAACAGAAACAAGCAAAGTCAAGTTAAATTTTAATGGCACTGGATCTTCAAATCATAGCGATGATAAAAAGAAACGTGTAGAAGAATTAGAGAAAACAATCAATGATTTGAAGAATAAATTAAAAGAATCCAAACAACAAAACGACGAACTATTCAATATGAAAGAAGCAATGAATCACTTGAAAGGAGAATTAAGCATTACTAAAGAACAATTAGAGTTTACCAAGCATGAAATGTCTGAATCGAAAGAAAAAATGGTTAAAATAATGAATGAAAAAGATACTGAAATCGATCGTTTATTTAATGAGCATGCAGATATGGTTCAAACTAATCAGAAAAATTTACAGGCATTGGCTGAAAAGGAACATGAAATAGCAGTAATTAAAAACGATATTGAAAGGAGATTAGAAGAACAAGAAATACAAATTGCCGAATTTAAAGCATCAAAAGCAAGCATTGAATCGGATTTAGCAAAATCAACAACACGGGAACAAAAATTAGAACGCGAATTATGTGAAATGAAATTAAATTTTGTTGAAGCAACACGAGAATTAATAGAAGAAGAGATCATCGAACAATTTCAAGACCACCGCGAAAATTTACGAAAAGAAGCTAAAAACTCCATACTTAAAGTTCAAGAAGAAAATAAAAAAACATATGCGAAAAAATGTAAAACACCCATCAAGTATCGAAACGGAGATTTGGTCGCCATAAAAAGAACCCAATTCGACCCCGGTCTAAAAATTAAAAGTGCGTTTTTAGGGCCATATGAAGTGTACCACTGTACAAGCTTTGAATCATAACGAATACCAAGTCAAGAAAATTTCGAATTGTGAAGGGCCAAATCTCTCTCTAACTTCATCTGAATTTATGAAACCCTACCCCGATTATTAAAAGAACCAAGTGAAATAGTGAGAAAGTGAAATACAAGAGAAATAGTGAAAAAGTGAAATATGAGTGAAATAGTGAAAAGTAAAATGTAAGTGTAATATTAAAATAAAGTGATAAAACAATACTAACAAAGTGATCTAGTGTAATAAAATAATATAGAATTAAGAAAATTTTGTTATTCTAAAGAAATAACTTATGTGAATTTTGATGTTTAAAATTCTTCAATTACAATGATTTCATTATAGTGTTTAAAAAATTATTCAATTCTTTAATTGCAATGTCAAAAAATTATTTTATTATGGTAATCTATTGTTGTCTAATAATAATGTCAAAGAAGTTATTTTCATGTTCAATTGTTTTTAAGTTCAGAAAATTGTTTAATAATAATGTTTAAGATGTTATTTTTATGTTCAATTGTTTTTGAGTTTAGAAAATTGTTTAATAATAATGTTTAAGAAGTTATTTTTTATGTTCAAATTGTTTTTAAGTTTAGAGAATTTTTGAAACTGTGATCAAGTGAGGACACTATGAAGGTCAGGAATGGCCGATTGCGGGTTTGATATTTCCCCCCAGACCAAGCGAGATGGCGGCGAGCCACGTCACACTCAATGGGCGGGGCCTGTAAACTTAAGACGCCGCGTAAAGGCTTCTACCCAGGTATAAAGAGGTCGACCCAAGTGTCTGAACACCTAAGTAAAACAGTCAATCAACGCATCATGAAGTCCTCTCTTGAATTACCTAGTTATTAAACCCTTAGACATAGCCAATAATTTTTGTATTCGATTATAAACCCGGATAATGTAAAGAGTGACTTTAAGACATTGACTAATTATATATCAGACGATCAGCTTCCAAAAGGCAGTTCATCCAGCGCCTCCAGTACATTCGATTGTAGATACTACTATTTTACTCCAAGTGCCAAAAGTGTTAAGTGATTTGCTGACTCTCCAGAAAGTACGTAAGCCGACTTTATTATTATCTTAATGTCACTCTGCTTGAATTCCCTTTAAATTGATTAAATCTTTATAAAACTCTTTCGTTAATAAATTTATATTAAATCTACGACTCTCTGATCATTTCCCCTAAATCAAGAAATCCCACATATATATATATATTGATTTATACTGATCATAATTCTTGAAATCCGGAACATTATTGAATAAAATAGGATGTTGATTATTCTTGACTATAATTTGAAAGTTTGTTTTTTTTCTAAGAATATTTCAATCAATTGTTTTCATATTTTACGTAGCGTTTTTTTTTTATTTCCTCGTCTAATAAAATAATAAAATGTTTTCCTTTGATATGATTTTCTTTCTAATCGTTGTTGAAAAAGGGCAGAATGGAAACATTAATCGATGAGCCGGAGGCGAGATGGCTCGGTTGATTCATATCGTGTCTTGGTCGTTTCACTATGCAATGCACGCGGTCAATTTACAGGGATTACTCTTCCTCGGAGGACCTAACATCGGCCAAAATAGCTTAGCTGAAGACTCACACGTAGCACTTGCTCTCCATGCATGTGCATCTTGCTCCCAGGGCATCCCATACGGAGCAAAGATTTTTTTTAACAAGAGAGGCTTGGGATAAAAATATAAAACAAAGAAATAAACATAACATTTATTCGCGTATGAAATAGAAGAAAGACAGATAAATAAAAATAAAAAAAAAACACAAAAGCAAATAACATTTTGAAAGAGATATGACCTTTATTTTATGGTTCATCGTTTATGATATTTTATACATAAAAAGCTAGGAACATACTCATTTAATAAAAAGATAAAGTTCCAATTTCAGAAATAGCTCTATTCATTAGATTTAAAAAATTATAAAAAAGTATTGATATATATATATATATATATATATATATATATATATATTTCTTAAATGTAATATCTAAAGTAAGTATATATCCACTCTTTTGGGCACCATACCCAATCAATCTGATTGACTCTCAGGGATATATCTATTTCTTAATTACCCTTGAATCAGACATGTCAAACTCAATGTGGTATATGAATTTTATATTAAAATTGGATCTATTTTGAGGTCTTGGTCATACCGTATTATTATTTAATGAATAATCTAAATTAATCGGATAATTCACTATTATATAAATATATATTACTACAATCAATAAATCCTAGACCTAACTAATAAAACAATTTTCAGGGAAAATTAAACTTTATTCATCAAGATTTTTTGAGTGATCCATATCTAAATACAATAAAATATATGACAATTATTATATAATATAGGGTAGTCGAAAAAGTCTTCGTATTTTTAATCATGTGGTACCCACACATCAAGCTTCTTATTGTAGCCAGCCTTTTTTAAATGGTTCAAAACCGTTTGATGATGAATGTTTAGTTCCTTGGCAATATCATGGCGGCTTATGTGACGGTCCTTGTCAATCTTTTCCATAACTTCATCGACTTTTTCAACGTTAGGTCGACCAGAACGAGGTGCATCTTTCACATCGAAATTTCCAGAACAAAAGCGAGCGAACCATTGTTGTGCTACACGAACTGATATAGCATCGTCTCCGTGAACTTGACAAATTTCATTGGCGGCTTGCGTGGCATTCTTCCCTTTTTTATACAAAAATTTCAAAATATAGCGAACTTCTTCATTATTTTCACTCATTTTTGAAAAGCTGTAACTTTTGTTCAGCTTCACCAAATTTAATTTTCTTTAAGGTTAAAGAAGCTTGAAATTTCACCTTTCTAACAATATATGGTATGACACAATGTGATTGGTAGCACTGGAGATATACGATTCTAACGGCATCTATGGACAAAATACGAAAAGACTTTTTCGACCACCTAATATAATAAACATTTTGTAAAAAAGGAATTTGTATATTTTTATTTCCTTTTTTTAATTTCCATTTTTTGATTAGGTATACTAAGGTAAATTTATAGAATATTTTAATGTTTTTAAACCCTTATGAGATCGGCCATTTGAAGTTGTTATTTTATGGAGTTAATTAATTAGAATTTCAGTGGTACACCTAAGTGTAGTATACTTAGCCTTGAGCGTAGCCGAGTATTTTATAATTATGAATTGATGACCCAGAATTATAGTATTAACCATACTATTTTTTAAATAAAGCCAACAAAAGGTTACAACGATTAAAAAGTTAAATAAAATCCTTGTGTTCTTTAAAATTTCTGTTTCTATTCATGACAACCCATATATGATAGCTATTTATATTTTATATTGATAGTTGATTTAAATCTTTACTTATTAAATAAATTATATGTATATATATGTAAAAAACTAAAATTAGATAAAAAAGACGTTCCAAGAGGTTATTGGAAAAAAATATATTATCATTTGTCATATTAGTTTTAATGACAAGGGTCGCGATCACGCAAACCTCTCTAATAACACGCAAGATTTTCTCAATTTATTTATTTAACCTTCTTGTATTTAATTATATTGCTATTTGTCTATTATTTTCAAATATATAACATGATAATAGAAAGTGTTCGTGCTCTTATTTATTTATCTAAAATAATAAATATGAGGATTATATTATTTAAAAACAAAGGAAACAGTTAAATCTTGAGAGAGAAAAATCTATTAGTTTATATGTTTTTAAATTAGATGAATTTAATTGAAACTGTTCATATTTATCATTTATTATTTAATGTAACATTTTAAATATACGAGACCAGGTCGATAAGTCCGTGACTATTTGAATGAAACACAGGTTTTTAGGTAAAAAATTATTTAATTTTCAAATAATCATTCGGATAATCATTCGGGGCTAAATCCGGAAGTAAATGAGGAAGTGCTTAATAAATTAACGTAATAATCTCAACTCGAACTTCGAATGTCTCAGAAAGCAAATAAGCATTGCTTATCCCAATTCATGGATTTTTTCTATGGAAATTCACTTTTTTCCATTTTCTTCTCAAATCACGAGGTAGTCTGCTATTCATTTATGGTTCAAATTTCAACAGGAGTCAGCTGATAGTTGCCTGCTGACAGGAGATGTGTTGCCATTCCATTTAAGAGACTTGAAATTCAAAAAGTCACTGACTTATTGACCTACCCTTGTATATTTTATTCACTTGCCATACGCTGGAAGCCTTCGGGTGGAATACCAAGGTCCACTAATTAACATACATTTATTATCTTAATAATATTAACTATACAGTATGTATATTGAACCACAAGCCCTGTTTATATTATATATTATAGTTATGCATTTACCAAATATATGTATTTGGTAAACCTTTTTTAATTAAAAAATCAAAATCAAATAAATTGCAAATGGTTAATTTTTATATTTTAAATTAATTAAGTAATTTAATTAAATTTGACGGTATATTTGTAATATTTATTGATATATAAAGTTTATAATATATAGGTATATTAATAGAATAATATTCTGAGCTTGGACAAAATCAAGAGTAAATAACACACCGACATAACAAAGGTATTTGAATAATGCATAAAAAGAAAAGGAATAAATATAATAAATTGACTTGAGACAAACTGCTACCTTTAGTTTTTAATTATTGTTGTTATACAAAATTGAAATTCCTTTATTGAATGTGTTCAAAGTAAAGCCACTGAAACTGCTAGTTGTAATCTTGTAATATCAACAAACAATTTGACGAGAAGTTTGTTAATAATCAATATGTTGAATATTGGTATCAAAATTTTTAAATATATTATCGATTTCGCGGAGAAAACAGACTGAAACAGACAACCGTATAAAATCACGAGAAATTGTTAATGACTATTCAACGTTTTTTTTTTAATATTTATACTATACAAAATAATTTTTAACATATGAGTATTAACTTTTAATATTTATAGCCGGTTATAATCATGCAAAAGTTCTGATCAGCCAATCTTAGTGAAAATTTAACACATCAAAGAATATTTTTTTTTGTTAAATACTGAATTTAAATTTAATTTTTAAGATTCTCATACACACAGAGTTTAACAATTTTAAAGAGCAACGTGTCTGGGCAGTGGGATCACATTTCACTATATAATAGCACTGCTCCTTTCTTGTCACCTCACTGCTCGTTTTTACCGACCAACGATAATAAGGGAGGTAGTGTTTTCACACCAAATTTCACATCTGGAGATTTTTACATATCTCCACGAATCATGCATTTTCTTAACAGAAAAAAGTATTTTTAGCATGGTGTCTGTCCGTCCGTATAGATGTGTACAGCTTGAACGGCTCAACGGATTTTGATAAAATTTGGTGTATTTACTTAATGCATCAGTATGATGAATTGATCAACTTTTGGTGCAAATCCGGAAACCGGAAGTGGTAGTATTACCGATAGACGATAGGAAGGGAAGGGTTATTTTCACACCAAATTTCACATTAAGATATTTTTTACATATTTCCACGAATCATGCACTTTGTATTGGTTCTATTCTCGGGAAAAATCATCTCCATTAGTTTTTTCTTAATTTAAAATGACGTCACAGCCAGCTCTTACTTATATATTATAAATAAAATAAAATGAAAAATATTTATGTTATATCCATATCTGTTTTTTATTGCATTAATAGATACATTTAAATTATTTGAAATTGTTTCTGTAATTGAAAATTAATTTATTTCAAACCGTCGGTGGGTTCTGCGCCTGGCCACAGGTCAACTTCTTTGTCTTTCGAGTAGGGATCCAGTAATTTTAATAAGTTAGTGAACGTAAAAATACCTGTTTTACGTTAAAATACAATGTTTTGATGATTATGGAAAGGATGGATAGATCTCAATGTCTTACATTTTTTTCATTTAAATTCATGGTGTCCATAAGTCGTTTTATTTGTGCCCAATAGAATAGAATGTAATGTCCACAAAATCACATTGACTTGACATTGACTTTTTATTGTTAGATAAATAATTAGTAAATAAACTGGTGATGTCTACTAATTTTAGGCTCATCTTTCTATATATTAAATATAATTAGATTTCGTGTATTATTATCAATGTTCAACTATTGGAAAATTCCATTAGAATGTGCTCTTAAATGCAAAAAAGTTGAAGATCGTTACTATAAGTAAATATAATAATATAACAATATTTAATTGTGTTTATATTTTTGTATATTTTGTATAAAAAAGCAAATTTTTTTTAATTTTTAAATTAAATATTAAGATGATAGATTTGATATTCATTCATTTATATAACAAGGATTATCAAACGAGTATCATTTAGGGTGATAAAATACGAATATAATCAAATATATATATATATATATATATATATATATATATATATATCAAAATAAAAAGTGAATGAAAAATAGATTAATGTAATGGAGATCGTGGCATTAGAATAAGAATAATAATGCCTGCTGGTTGGTACAAAATTGGGAGAGTAAAAAGGTTTGAGTTCGTTTCTGTTTCTATTCATATCATCAAACAGCGATCGTTCTATGAATATATTCATCAAAATAAAAAGGTATTCATCATTCAAGCTATAAATTGTGAGTTCTATTCAAATTCTCTCCTTTCTTCAACCAAAACATAATAAACTAGAGCTATTTTCATTGTATTTAATTTTTTTATATAAATAATTAATGGATTGAAATTCTTAAAGCTACACACAAAATATTATTTAATTATATAGATTATTCAATAGGTAAATAAAATATACTATTAATATAATATTATATATATATATAATTTTTATTTAATTAATTTTAAAAAAAATCTGGAGTGTCTCCACTCGACTATCTCGCAAATTTGAAATGGTTTAAATAACATATATTATATAATTTAAATTAAATTAAATTATAAATTATAATTAATAAATAATATTTATTAAACCAGCGCATGTTTGGCTCTTTGTTGATGGCACCACGTCACGTGTTGGCGCGTGAGATTTGCAGTGTTAAAAAATTAATTCTGGTATTTTCAGCGATTCAATCAAGCTGAAATTCTATATAAAGCAGTTTTATACAATTATTAATCACGTGAAAAATTATCAAACATATATCTTTATTTTTACGGTCACTTTAGAAGAAAAAAATCAAAACGTTGTAGGTAATGACCCTCTTCCGGTTGAGCTACATTTCTCAAAAGTTGAGAGAAAACTATGCATTTTGAATAATGCCCATGTATCAAATTTCATCATTCTAGCTTAAACCGTTTTTACGTAATCTTGGTTACATACATACACACACACACACACACATACATTTTTCTCAACCTTAGTGAAAATGAATCAGGAACCTTCAAAACGTATAAAAACACCAAAATCTCAAAATCGAAAATTTTCGTGATTGCAATACTATCTCTGGCGAGATAGTAAAAAAATGATTCTAAAAATTTTCCAATTTATCAAATAAATATAAAGTTATGTAAAAATTTTAAATTTTTAACAATGGAACCTTTTATATTGATATCCATTTATTATTAAATCTAATAATTTAAAAGCTTTCCAATATTTTCTATACTTAAAAACTTATAATATCACCTATTTTTACTATTCGTTTTAATTAAGGTGAAAAGTAATGCCATTAAATTCAATAGAATATACATATATAATATATAATGTTCAACTTTGTCCAATATCAGTGGGTACATGTCATGCATGCCATTAACGCCTCGGAGCTATGAAAAATCGGGTGGGTTGCCAACGACAACATACAGTATAGGCGATTTAAGGGGTGTAGGGGACTAAAAAGAGCTTTATCAATTGGATAGAAGTGTGCCCTATTGAATAGATCACCAGAACCTGTGCTGGGCGAGTGCAAGTTATTTCGACATACAAAGTCTCATTAAAACAAATGAGGCGTTCAAAGAACATATCACTCTCCATGCAAACACGAACAAATACATTGCGATACACAGTCGTCATTCTACCTATATTGCATTAACATATCCGGTTTCTATGACCAAGCTCATTTTGGGACATATTGTCATGTTTATCACCTCATTGGAGAGATTAACTTTTTTTATTCATCATAAAACAAAAACATTATTGCCGTTGAGCCTTTTAATTTACTTGATAAATATTTTTGATTGATATCATTGGTGTGAATACTTAATTGATACATTTTAGAAAGAAGAAATTTACTGCACTCAATTAAGAAAGAGGATTTTCCTGTCACCTACCTCGGATTAAATAAATTGAAATCTTTTAGGAAAGCTGATTTTAAATAATGTGTTTCTAGAAAGGAAACTCTCTCTCTCTCCCTCTACTTGAACAGATGTCAGTAACAAACACTCGGAGGACTAAGTGCGTCCTTTGGTGTCTCAAATCAATGCACTCTCAAATAAAAAATTTTAAATGAAACTTTTACTTCAGCAAATTTCTTTTCATGTCATCTAGAAACACTTAAAGTACCAATGCTTTTCCAAATTGAGAACCAGCGATATTTTTCTATATATACTCGTTGGGTAATTCAGACAATAGCACTGTAATAATTATATAATATTATCACACTATGAGCGGGGCGGGTATTTGTACCCGTTGCGGGGACTGCCACTTATAAGCGGGGCGGACGCTAGCCGCTCATAGTGTGATAATATATATTTTCCCTTGTGTCACTTAAAATTACTTATTTTAAACGATAACTAATATATATCCCTCATATAAGTGGCAAGGGGTATAAATACCCGCCCCGCTTATAAGTGGCAGTCCCCGCAACGGGTACAAATACCCGCCCCGCTCATAGTGTGTTATTTATAAATTAGTAAGAAAAAATAAAAATGAAAATATCAAAATTATCAAAAACCAATAACCTGTGCACATAATTTTATGAAACTTTTCGATATCTCTTTATCTGTAAATATGAAACAATCCAAATCTAATTTATGCTTTTCACCTTTCATCATTTATTATTTTGGATTTGTACATAGAAATGTTTTATTTTCTATTAAAATGGCCCAATATGTATCATTAGCCAAACATTTCAATGTATATACTTATAATGAGAGAAAAACAGAAAAATAATGATCCTGGAATAGATGGGAAAAAATAATCATTTACCTCAATTTTTTTTTAAAATTGGAAACATAAATTGAAGAGTTGGTATTCAAGCCAACAAATATCTATTTAAAAGAATCCAGTAGATAATTCAAGAGAAGTTGATTGATCTCTGATATTATATTTTGTATTTTTCAATATAAAGATATGAATAATTTGCCTCTTTATTTATAAAAAATATATTATTGAAAATAATAAATGAATCAATAAAATTTTAACATTTATTAATGCAAACGACTTCCTAATCACCACGAAAGCTTATCATCAAATCCCATTTGGAAGATCTCTTTAATTTCCATTTATAAACTAAATATAATTAAATGGCTTTGTAAGAGAAGTTGAAATAATTTAAAATACATGAGAATTCAAAAAAAGATTATTAAAAAAAAATACTATTAAGAAAAGTAAATAGTTTAAGATTTGTTTAATTTTCTTAAGAGTTAAGCTTCCAAAAACTGAATTGATAGAATACACGCGATTTTCAAGCTGCAACTGACATTTCTTTCACTCACTTAGGTTCTTGGCAAAGGCGTTTAGTTGTCAATGATATTAATTTTCAAAGATATATCCCCGATGATAAGATCAAAATGATTGATCTTCTCTCACTTGAATAGTATAAGAAATATAATTTATTAATAAACTTTCACTTATTTTGTTCTTTCTTTCCTTCTCCTTCGAATGAATTATATCAACAATATTATCTTTATTGTGTTACTTTTATTTACTTATGAATGGCTAAATATATATGTATATATATGGATTTGAGCATATTTATAGAAATGAAAGTTATTTTGATCGATCCGACAATTCAAATTTTTAATTTTAATAGAAATACACAAATCAAGTGTCCCTGAGTGAAAAACTAGATTTGTGATTATGAAGAATTTAAATAAAAAACTTATTTTATTAAAAATGACTCTAATGATTTTGTTTAAAATTTAGATAAATATTTTAATTTAAATAGGTGTATATATTATAGGAAGTTATTTAATTTTCGTCGTGATTGATAAGTATCTACTTTGAGAAAAAATTAATTGCTAATTTTTTCTTAATATGTATTTTTATAAAGAAATAGATTGTAAAAAATATAAATACTTAGGTTCTGTATTCACGAATGATAATAATATTCGAGAAGAATTTAAATCGAGGTTACAATCGGGTAAGGTCTGTTATCATGAAGTAAAGGGACTTATCTCGTCAAAACTATTATCAAGGAGAATCAAAATTAAAATATATAAAACAATTATTTTTCCTGTTGTGTTATATGGGTGTGAGGCATGGTCTATGACCCTGGGAGACGAGAGTAGATTTAGAGTATTTAAGAATAGAATTCTTCGCAGCATTTATGGCACAAAGAAAAATAAGATCACCGGAGAATGGCGGAGACTGCGTAATGAGGAATTGGATGACCTCTATGCATCTCCAGACATAGAAAGAGTTATAAAATCGAGAAGGCTGCGATGAGAAGGACACGTGACTAGAATGCGAGAGGAAAGAATGGCGAAAAATATTTTGGCTGGGAGACCGATTGGGAAACGTCCGCTTGGAAGACCAAGGACGCGGTGGGTGGGCAATGTAAGAAGGGACGTGAGAGAGATGGGAGAGGGTAGAAGTTGGATCGTTATGGCTCAGGATATGGACACTTGGAGAAATGTGTTTGCTGCGGCCAAAAACTTTCCAGTTCCGTAGAGACACAGAGATAGATAGATAAGTAAATAGATAACTTTTTATGTATAAAATTTATGTTTTACACGGAAAACTTGAATTTGAGATTTTTTAGCTAAAAGTAAATAGATTTTTGATAATTATATTTTAAATCTTATCTTATTACAAACTGAAATTTATGAATTAAAATACTAATGAATTTAAAGTATAATTATAGTTTTGGATTATTTTTTTGAATTTATACCTATACTTTAATGGTAATTTGTCAAAGTATTACACAATAAAAAAATATTAATAAAAATAAGTGAACATTTATAATTTTTGATTTTATGATAAATGTACTTGAAGCAAGAGGAAAATATTATATTATATTTTCTGATTTTATTAATTAATGGGAAATTCAATAGTAAAAGAAAATATAAGCTAACGTATTATTTATTGATAAATATATATTTTAAAAGTGGTTGATTAATTGAAACTATAGTTTACCATACACAAATGAACTTAATTTATTTATTATTCTGTTGATATATAATCTCTGGGATCACTACAACCTTCCACGTTTCCCTTCTCTCTCTGCGTCAATTCTCTATTCCATTCGCTTACTCTTAGCCGACCATATCTAGTTTAAGACCTGTTCTCTTGGCATTTTCCTACATTCAACCATCAAAATATTTCTTTGATTTTTCTTTAACTCAATCAGTAATTAAATATGAAAATAAAAATTTTCAAATTACCGAAGAACTAATATATAAAGCAAATAGATATTTTTCTGAAAAAATACAATTATTTTTAAGCGAGATATTTTATAAGATATATTTCGAATTGATGGTTCATTTTTTGTTAGGGGGTGACTGTATATCATAGAATGTAGGTATGTCGATGAAGCATATAAGCCTTAATCGTATTACTGATGGAAAAAGATTACCAATTTCAATTAATTATTTTGTACATTTATTTAATACCATCTCCAATAAAATATATATCGAACACTTAACATTCCAAACAGATCAATAATTTAATATTAAATAAAATTTAAACATTAATTATAATTTATTTATGTTTTCGATGCAATTGTATTTTTAAACTAAAACCTTTGTGGTTTACTAATGCATAATACAACGTTAATCATGAATACACATATGTTACTATTTATTCAATATACTAAATTATGATTAAAAAATTATTATTCCCTTAAATTATGAAAATATGCATATGAATTTGGTTTTTTAACATAATATTGAATTGTTTTATTAAACAAAATAGAATGAAAATATTCCATTGAGATTATAGTATTATATATATATATATATATATATATATTTATAAAATATATATCGAACACTTAACATTTCAAATAGATCAATAATTTAATATTAAATAAAATTTAATATATATATATACAATTTATAGGTATATAATAAATTTTTAATTTCAGTCAACGAATAATTTTTCCAAATGATCAAATACAGAATAGATCCATACATAAATCAATTATTTCAAATACTTATTTATTCATCTTACAATTTGACATATATTTGAGATATATATTAAAAAAATTAATCAAATACCTTTTGAAACAATTAATTAAATTACCAGGTCTCGTGTCTTTTAGTTTTTTATAAGAAAGAAATTACTTCTGACAAAAACAATATTTGATAAAAAGAAAATAATTTGATAAAAGTTTATAATTTGCCTCCTATAATAGCTCTATAAAAGTGGATTTACAAAATATACATACATATTTTGTGTGGGTATTTAAAAATTTAAAATTCGGATGGTAAATAACAAATATATCTAGAAAAATATTTTTCTCTAGGCATTTCGTTTATACAATTTTTTAAAACTAATTATTTAATTAATTTAGTAAAATTCATTATGGTAATCTTAGGAGGTACTTTACGCTCCACTTGAAAGAAACATTTTTATAAATTATATTGAAAAAATTATAAATATAGAAATATATAAATTATTAAAACAAAATAAAGTAAATTAATAAAAGTTGTTCTTTATATTATTATTGATCTTTGGAATAAATCTTCATTTTAGCCAGTTTTCTTATATTTATTTTGGAGTTATTTTTTATTCTTAAATCTAAATAAAATTGGCTAGGTTCTATCCCTCGAAATCAAGTTTGGCCAACCAGGAACCTCGCGAGAGAACATATTTTTATTCCATATACTTTTCAGGTATTTTGTTCTATTGAAGAATTTTAAATCTTCAATTTTATCCTTTTATTTTACACACTTTGTAATTCATTAAATAGATATATCTTAAAATCTTGAATCTTAAAAAATTCACAAAAATGATCAAAAAGTTCAAGACGTAAATAAATTTCATTTACTACTACCACATTTCTTTATCCTCTTCATCTTCCTCTTGATTTGGCTCCAAATTCAGCCCCATTAAGTTTCTCGTTAATTCTTCCCCCTCATTGAAACAATTTATGTGGATAAAATTATTGCTTTCATTCTAAGCATATGAATGAAGCGCTAATGTGAAAAAAGTTAATAATTTTGGAAATTATAAAAGTGTGAACAATATAACTAATGTATAGTATAATGTACGTATTTAATGTTTCTTATTAAATTGCCTTAATAAATTATATTTATATTTAAAATTAATTATAAAGACATAAATAAATATTAATATAAATTATTAATTTTATTTACAAAATTGAAAATAAAGTCACTTTAAAATTCATTTTTCATTTACACAAATTGATTGACTTTTATAGTATATATATATAAATAATTACAAAATAGAAGATATTAGGATAAAATAACATACAAAAAGTGTAACAAAGTTATAATAAAAATGAAACAGATACGTAAAATCAAAAGGAAAAAGATCCTAAATAATAAATCCAAAAGTGGGCTCTCTAATTAAATCGAAAGAGTTTTTTATACAACTATTTCAAGAATTTCATTAGTTCCAAACGAAAAAAGTCATGGGTTAGTCCAGGTGGGCCATTCACATCGACACCGAAGCATAAGTCTCGCTGTGCATATAATGAGAGGTAGTGTATTACGAACTGCTAAAACCTAATGAAACTGTAACTGCAGATGTCTACCGATGTCAATTGGACAAAGTGAACGACGTATTGTTGCAAAAATGACCAGCAATAGCGAGTGACAGACCCAAGTCATCCTCTTGCAGAACAACGCGCGGTCATGCAAGAGTTGTGGAGCATACACTGTTGCAGGTCGAATAGAAAGTTCTGCCGCACCCAGCGTACTCACCAGACATAGCGCCTTCTGATTACCACTTGTTTAGATCGATGCATACGGTTTCGAAATGCTGAAGAAGTGCGAAAATGAATCGATGATTGGATCTCTGTCAAACCAACATATGGCAAGAAAGATGGGTACAAGTTGTAGAAAATGATGGAAAATATATTGAATAATATATATATATATTGTACTTATTTTTCTGAATTAATACTTTTTTAAATTGAAAAAATGATCAGAATACATGCAAGAACTTAATCTGGTAGTGTGGCGCTCATAGCCTGTGATGCTGATAAATTTAATATAATAATAATAATAATAATAATAATACTTATCTGTCTAATATGAATACGATTAATGTAATATAAAAACAGTCATCGCCTATCATGGCTTGTTCCTAAATCCATAATAATAATACATAATAATGATAATAATAATTAAATTATAAATCCATTGTATGCCAGGAATTACAAATCAATATATCTACCTTATATATAGTAGGTAAGGCATCATAGTAAATAATACATATATATACTCAACACAACAACTTGTTTTGTTTCAACCTTATATTGCCTGACAAGATTCAATGTTCAAAGGCCTTCCTGCACAAACGGCCGACAGAGGTTCTTTTTTTTAATATTTTTTCTATCCTGTTGGTTTTCCTCCCGACCCAATCGCAAACCTTTATCCGCCAACCATCATTCCTTTCTTCATCCTCCTTTTCCTATGAGCCCTAAGATCAACAAGAAATTATAAATCCTTTGATATATTTCTATTTGGACTGTTGAAAGAAATTCAAATCTTTAAAAAGCACAAAAAGATACATTTAATAAAAAAAAAATGATTTCTTTTTTTATTATTACCTATATTTAAAATTAAAATATTTCCTGTTAATTAAATTATATAAAATCTTAATAAAATAATAATTGTTTTAGAATTTTTTAATGAAAACACATAAATAAATTGATTTTTTTTAATTTTATTTTTATCACCATTTCAAAAATAAAATAGAAATCTTAAAAGCTGAGAAATTGGTGTTATGAGTATAAAGCAATGTTTCTTATTTTTTAGTCATGCCTCCCTTGCAGTCAATATCTTACGGTCCCTGATTTCTTTTTTTTTAATCGAATATACCATGAATACACTTACTGGCCAATGCATGTATTGTTTATTTTATTATCAAGAAAAGTGTGATAAAATATAAACATGGTTCTTATCTTTGTCTTTATATATAAAAAAGATTTTTGTCTGCACATTGCTCAGAATTTAAATTTTTTTTCACATCTTCGTGTTTAATGACCTCTAGAATACATAAATGACTTTAGAATTTTTTATGTCTATCTGTCAGGAAAATTATGACGTTATAGACTCAAAATTGACTAAACCGATTTATATGAAATTACATCGCAATATTCTTAGGGTATATATTATATCATTTTTTTTAATAGCCGCAGAAATTAATTTTTAAAAATTTATATAATACTCCATGTTGTCATTCAGCGCCTGGTGGATTAGTGAAGAAGTTGATTCTCATTTCTGACAGTGAATATAAAAAGAAAAATTCTAGCAATTCCCATACAAAGAATGTTTATATTATTTAAATTTTTATTTTAATTTCTAATATATATTCGAATATCATTTCTTTTTATTTAATTTATTCTAAAAGTTCTCATTTTAATTAATTTAATAAAATATTTTGATGATATTTATCTTAAATTATTATTTATTTATTCTTATATTATTTAAATATTTATTTTTTCTATTTAAAAGTAAAAAAAAGAGTATATATTTTATCTAATAATAAGTTTAATAAAAAAACATTTGGAAATGCGCAAGCTTGCATTGCCAAAACGAACTTAAGTTCGGATTAATTTAAGTTATAAATAAGTTAAGATTAAATATAAATATTATTGAATAAAATTATTTATTTTAAATTTGTAGTATAAATTAAATTACAAAAAATGTTTATATTTAAAAATGTATTTTATTATTTTAAAAAACAATGTCGATAGATAAAATTTTATAATTATTAGAATTTAATGATATTTATATAATTTATAATAAATTTCAATTTATTTACATATTTAATTGAATATTTACAAAAAAAGATTAATATAAATTTTAAAATTTTTAACTTTGGACGCCATTTTGAATATTAAAAATTTCAACTTTGGACGCCATTTTGACCATGTTCCCGAGGGGGTATCAAAAAATGAAAGGCACTTTACATTACTACTTTTCGATGCTCTTTCCGAATCTGAAGTCAGAATTTCAAAATTTTGAGTTTGATGTCGGACAGAACGACAGACTGGACGATTTTATAAACTCACTTAAGTTCGTTGAAAATATTTTTTTAGTGTTTTGTGTAGACAAAATTCTTTTTATAAAACGTAAATTAAAATGACTTTATTGTTGTTTGTTTTTGTCTTTAGATTAATTACTCAATTATTAATTACTAGTATATTTTAAGTGCAAAAATTGATTATAAAAAAATTAATTCAACATGTTAAAAAATTGAAAAAATTAATTCCTGTACTTTCAGCTATTCAATCAAGCTGAAATATTATATATAGCAGTTTTATACAATTTTTAATCAAATGAAAAAATATCTAACATATATCTTTATTTTTACGGTCAGTTTAGAGGAAAAAAAAGAAAATGTGGTATTGCCATTGCCCGACATCACTGCCATGGTGACTTTTACTTTTTCTGCCACCATATACATTATACATTAATTTAGTGTTCCTAAATATAAAATATCATTTTTCGAATTTATCTATATTTTTCGTGTTCAATCAATCGACTTATGATAAGATTTTCTTAGAAAAAAGAAAATAAAATTTTCAACTCAGCAAATAGTTTTCCGGACGTGTGAAAAAAGTTTTTAATTACATCATCTGATTGCTCCAAAAGTGGTAGAAACATTTTTTCTATTAAATATTTATATATAAAATTTATATATATATGGGAAGGATATTTAAAAAATTTCTTACATTTTATGAATTAAATAAGATATTAAAAATTTAATTTGTTTAAAAAAATAATAATAATGAGATATTATAAAATAATGATTATATTAATTCAATGTCTCGAGATATTTATCCGGGCGTCAAATCTAAAGGGTGGCATTTTGGTCGTTATTGAAATAAAATATTGATAATCAGTTAATCAAAATATATAATTGTTGATTTTTTGGTAATTGTAATGTTTAACGTATGTATGATGAGTTTTTGTCTTAATCTTTTGATCTGACTAAAAAAAATTGTTTAAAGGGGCGGCAATTTGTCTTTTTGCCCGGGGCGGAAAAAAGCTAGAACAGGCGCTGAGTATAGCAAAACTATCCACATATGCGATATAATTAATTATAGGTAAGGAATTTGAGAATATAAAATATCCCGTTTTTCTTTACTTTTTTATTCATACTTTTATTCCATATTCAATACCAGTTTTTTAAAAAACATTTATATAATTTGTTTGTTTTTTTTAAATCAGATTACTTTTTACAATTCTAATATATAAAAGTCAGTATTTTCTATTATAAATTATATTTCATTTGTTATATAAATAAAATATTATTTTTTTCATCTTAATATTAAATCAACCTTCAAAACAAGAATTCAATTTATTTTCAATCGTATTAAATAAATTTTTGAATAGCTCAGGCAGAAGAGGAACAACCACAGGGATCTTTATCAATCTAGCCTTTATTATCTTCACCCAATTAAATGCCAATTAACAAGATTGCTTGTTAATAAGACTCGGATTAACCAACAAACTCTTCCTAAATATACTAGAATATTATTATTAGTTTACATTTTGCTTCCGTTTAACCAAATCTAACATAGTTTCGTATAGAATAATTTTCTCTTTCTCTTCAATTTATAAACTCCCTATCTCTCTCTCTTTCTATCCAATATATATATATAAGACAAGTTCTTTACATATATATATATATAGATATAATTAGATAATAATAATACAGTAACGAGACCCCTAGCCTCCGCTCGGTAATTAAATTAAAAGAAAAATGATTCATTATTATTGGGTTTGACTGATAATTTTAATACCTGATTCACCGAATCCCTATTCAAATAATAACATACAAACAGAAAAGTAGGCCTGTTGATATAAAATATATACCTGGGACACCGAGCTATCGCTCGACCCTTTAACAAAATTATACAATTATTATTATATACTTTAAAAATTTTGCAATTTTTTAATTATTTATTACAATTGGGTTTGGCTGGTAATATTAATACCTGATTCACCGAATCGCCATTCAAATAATTTAAAAGAACATAAATTAAAAAAAAAATAGTCATAAAAAATACACCCTTTAAACGTATAGACTCAAAATTGGCTGAACCGATTTCGATGAAATTACATCTCAATATTCTTACATACCTCTATTTTTATCAATATATATTCAATAACCGCAAAAATTAAGTATTTTTGAAGGGAAATTTTGACGTTATAGACAAAATTGGCTGAACCTATTTCGATGAAATTACATTCCAATATTCTTGCATATCTCAGAAATTAATTTTTTAAAATTTGATATATACATGTTGTCATTCAAAGAATGTTTATGTTTTTATTTTTTATGTTATATTTATATTTATATTTTACTATAGTTTTAATTTTATTTTTCAAATATTGGTCTTTTTAAATTATTTATAAAACCCTGAAAACATTCACATTGAGGATATTAATTATTTTAATTTTTAAGATTATATGAATAAATAATTTTAATTTTGATCTCATAATTGGATTATCATTTTCAATTAAGATATTATTATGGGTGGATTCACAAGGGACACTTCGAGAAATGTGGATGTTGCGGCCGAGAACTTTCGACTACCGAAGAGCACAGAGATAGATAGATATAACATTTACAATAATAATATATAATTAATTTACTGATTAAATTAAAATATATTAAAAGTAAGAACACAAAAATAAATAAATGTTTTATCTAATATACTGATTGAACAGCTAGTATATAATATTTTGTATTTACGGAGTTGCTATATAATAAACTGATGACGTCATTTAATTTTACTATATTGAATAAAGATAAATCTTCTAAACGTTTTGAAACAATTTCAAATAATTTAAATGTATCTATTAATGCAGTAAAAAACAAATATGGATATAACAAATATTTTTAATTTTATTTTATTTATAAGATATAAGGAAGGGCTGGTGACGTCATTTGTGACGTCATATCTATTTAAATTAAGAAAATTAATCCCAGAGATGTGATCAATAAAATTCGATTTTTCTTTATAAATACTATCTATGGTGTGAATTTCAAAAAAATCGTTAGAGCGGTTTCTGAGAACATAGATAGATAGATAGATAGATAGATACAATTTTAGTTAGCATAATAAGATTAGATAGATTAGATAAATTAAAATTTATTTTGAAAGAATATTTAATTTAATTGAATATATGTAAATATAGATAATGCTCAATGCATTTTTTTAAAAAAGTTAATATAAGATTAAAATTAATATAAAAAAATAATGAAATATATTACAACTTATCTTCAGAAAAATTTTATATTTAAAACAAACAAACTATTAACACTTTTTTTAAATTTTTAGAAATAGATTTCGTTATTTTGTAAGAGAGTGAGAGAGAGAGAGAGAGAGAGAGATTTGAAGAAATTTAGTAACTAAGATATACGCAAATAATAAAGTTTTTTAATAAAAATTATAAATGTCTGGAGAGTTAAATTTTGTTTTGAATATTTTATATAAATTTATATATATATATATATATATTTAATATGTTAGGGATAATTAGATAAATATTCTATCAATATATGATGTAGATATATGAATATTAATATATTAATAATTCATCGAGTATTCGATTAATTTTATAACCTGATTATTATTATTCAAAATAAAATTTTAATCTTAACCACTGAAACATTAAATCAAGAGGAACTTTGTCATCTGATTTTCCATTTTGAAAATACGCATGTGAAGAACTCCACATGAATTTATCTTTTAGTGATTACTATTATTAATATATGTACCTATATAAATAAAGATACAAGTTACAGAGAGAGAGAGAGTTATATTTTAAATATCTTAATAATTTCTGTTTAAAAAATTAAATCATTCATTTAAATAACTAACTCCCAATTGTTTTTTACTTTGTATAAACTTATAAATATAGGTAGTATTTAGGTATAAGTATTATTTTACATAATATCAAGAAACATACCAGTTTTTTCTTGGAGATTGACTTAATATTCCTACTTATGCGATAAGTGTATTGCCGCAAAAATTTTTTTTTATACATATATGCATATCAAAACGACCTACAGTTGAAATAAAATAAAATTTCAAAAGTTTTTTCTTCATGAGGAAATTTTTGCTCACATAATTTTCCACAAAAAAGGCCCGAAATTTGATGATATATTATTTTTAAGATCAATGGAAAATATAATGTTTTGATGTAGACAATATGGCGGCTGTGAAGTCAAATAGGTGACAAGTTTTGTTCCAAATGTTCACTCCCTAATTATTAAGTGAAATTTAGATTTGAATTAAACAATTATGGTACAATTGGTACTTATGAAGATATCTCAAATCTCAATCTTGATATCAGCGAAGAAAGTTTTTAAGTTTACCAGAAGAAATAAACTATTCAATCGTAAAGAAAATGAATAAAATGATTTATTTTATAACAATTACTAATTATATAATAGTTTATATCACTACATAATATGTATTGAAAAATAGTAATTTTCTAAATATATATTAATAAAAGCTAATTTATCAACAAATCCAAACACCAATAAGAAATTGGATTAAAAGAATGAAATATAGGCATATATTCAAGTGTCACCAAGGGTCGTTTGGGCACAAGTTTCAATTCCCACAGGAATGAACGGTTACAGGCACAGTGTTTAGGGTCTTTATATATATAATGTAGCATTACAATTGGTTATCCAGATTATTTTGAAATGTAAAGTGAAAAAGTGAAAAAACAATTAAATTTTAAAAATATATATAATAATATTATAAATTGTAAATAAACATTATATTATATTATTATATTATTATTATATATATAAAATATTTTTTTGATATTTTATAGAAAAATGAAAAAAAAAATATTTTTTTATTTAATTAATAAAAATAATCAACTTCAATAGTTCAATATTCTTTTTTGCTATTTATATTATAGATAATGGCACTTATTTTATTAAGATAACAATTAGATTTGATTAAGTGACAAAACCAATTTTTTTTTTAATTCTTATAAAAAACGGTGCTATTTTTTTAAATGTCTATTTAAAAATATACCTCTTAAGTTTACTTTTTATATACTTTTATTTAATATCATTGAATAAATAAGATTCTTAATGAGATGTAATATTTTCAAGACGCGTTTTTACCTCGCGGATAATCACTTCTTCTCCGTAGCACTCGGGAAATATTTATAAAGGAGAGAAGAGAGAAAAAAAATTCAATGCAAAAAGTTAAACAAGCTTTTTTTAATTTAAATATATTTGAAATATATAGAAATATAAAAATAAATATTTATCATAAAAAGTTATTCTATTTTTATTATTAAAAATCAACATATATTCTTATTGAATTTGTTCTTTACTCTATTTTAATAAACATATAAATACTATATATAGATGGGTTTAACTTTAATATCTCAATGAGATATATTTTCTATTAAGTCTAAAAATGATGGAAAAAATTCAGCCAATAAGATAATAATTTTTTAAATTGTATATAATTTTAAAAATATTTATTATGCATTAATTCACATCCAGAATCTAAAATAAAACGATTTTTGCACTTATACAATGTGTTATAATGTACATTTTTACTTTCCCGCATACTTCGTATAAGGGAAGTATTGGAATCGTCAAAAATTTCGACTTCGAGATTTCGATAGATCTTGACGTTTTAGACCTCCCTGAGTCGGAAAATACCATTTTTCGAATTATGTCTGTGTGTGTGTATGTATGTATGTATGTATGTAATGTCTGTAAGCAAATTTACTCAAAAACTAATCAAGCTAGGACTTCGAAATTTGGTACACCAATATTATTCACAGTTTGTAGATTTCTATCAAAATTTCGTCAAAATCGGTTAACCGGAAGTGGTACTTTACCTACACTGGTTGCGTTTACCTTTCAAGTAAAGTACCAGTTTGCTTCGAGATATTTGCTTCCTATTTTGTATATAGATTTAAAAATATGAAAAAAATTCAGATACCAAATTTCATCATGATCTGACTACCGGAAGTGACATTTTACCTATACAAATAGCGTTTCCTTTTTACCGACCGACGATAGTAAGGGAGGTATTGTTTTCACACCAAATTTCACCTATGGATATTTTTAGGTACATATCTCCACGAATCATGCATTTTCTTAACAGAAAAAAGTATTTTTAGCATGATGTCTGTCCGTCCGTCCGTCCGTCCGTCCGTATAGATGTGTACAGCCTGAACGGCTCAGCGGATTTTGATGAAATTTGGTATATTTACTTAATACATCAGTAGGATGAATTGATCAACTTTTGGTGCAAATCCGGAAACCGGAAGTGCTAGTATTGCCGATCGAAGAGAGGAAGTGAAGGGTTATTTTCATATCAAATTTCACGTGAGGACATATCTCCACGTGTTATGCACTTTGTATTGGTTTTATCCTCGAGAAAAATCATCTTCATTAGTTTTTTCTTAATTTAAAATTATATGACGTCACCCAGCACTTCATGACGTCACAGCCAGCCCTTATATATTATAAATAAAATAAAATTAAAAATATTTATATTATATCCATATCTGTTTTTTTTACATTTAAAATATCAGTTAACCGGAAGTAGCACTTTATTCTATATATATATATATATATAAATGTTACCAAATATCAAATTTGACACCAATAAACTAATACGAACTGGCTCTTTATCAATACCAAGTTTACACATTCTAAATATTCATTCACAACTCTTTATACCTATTTATATGCGGGAAAGTCTAGGGGAGGACACTCCCGCTTATTATTTATGATTTTAAAAAGAAACAAGTTCAGCATTTATTTCACGGGAGAATGGTGGAGACTGCATAACGAGGAATTGCATGACCTCTATGCATTTCCAGACATAGTTAGGATTATGAAATCGAGAAGGCTGAGATGGGAGAGGAAAGAATGGCGAAGGGTATATTTGTGGGGAGACCGATTGGGAAACGTCCACTTGGAAGACCAAGAACGCGGTGGGTGGAGGGAAGGACATGAGAGAGATGAGAGAAAGTAGGAGTTGTGGATGGTTATAGTTATAACAGAGAATTTTTTTTTTATTTTGTAAAGTAAGTCTTTTCTGGCAAAAAATAAACAATTATTAAATCTATAGAACTAACAAAATTTTATATGGAATCTATTTATTATTTTGAAATCCTAATTTTTTATATTTGAAATCATACAGCATGCATAAATTACACAATAAAAATTATCATTTTATATATTTAAAATATTTTATTGATATACTTTATCATTAGAGTTTCTCTTAATAAGTACTTCTATAGTTAATATACGAGGTCTTTTAAAATTTTTAATTTTCGCGGGCTGTGTACATTAATTATCAAAATATTTTTGTTATGTTGGTACACATATGTTTCTCATATGTTGACATTACCAGCCATTTGGATTAGTAGTTTACATTTTGGATTAGTAGTTAGTTTATTTTTGACAACTGGAAAAGTTAGTCGCGTTTTTGTGTTCTTCGATTTTTTACTTAAAAAAAAATGGATCAAAGAATATGTATTAAAATGGAATAAAATGCTCCAACGCACTAAAAATGTTGATTGTGGCATTCAACGAGTCTACTTTGTCTCAAAAAATGTTTATAAGTGGTATACGGGCTTTAAAAAAAAGCACACCAAGTTAGATCAAATGTGAAGGTTTTGCTCACAGTTTTCTTCGATTACAATGGCGCGCTGCATCAAGAATTCTTTCCAACAGATTGTACTGTTAATAAGGAATACTACAAGGAAGTTATGCAACGTTTGCGTGAAGCAATACGGCTCAAACGATCGGAATTGTGGAAAGACAAATAATGAATTCTTCATCACAATAATGCACCAGTTCACATATCATTGCTTGTTCGTGATTTTTTAGCCAAAAACAACACCGTAATCATGACTCAACCACCGTATTCACCAGATTTGGCTCCCTGTGACTTTTTCCTATTCCCAAAACTGAAGAGACCAATGAAAGGAAATTGCCACAATTGATGAGATAAAGTTGGAATCGCTGATGGCTCTACCGAAAATCGCATTTCAGATGTGCTTCGACTATTGGAAGAAGCGCTGGCAAAGTGCATTATATCTGAGTGGAATTACTTTGAAGGGGACAAAATAAATACTTTTCGAAATAATTCAAAATTCACCTTTACTTTTGAACAAACCTCGTAAGTTTTAATTGCATTAATATGTGAGAAGTCGTTTCAAACACTAGTAATAGTTGATGGCCATTGATTTCTGTTATTGATGCAAAATTGTAGTCCAGGAGCTATTTGTGATAGCAAAAATTTATATCATCTATTTCTAAAAATTAAGTATAATGCCCAAGAGCTAACATATCATAAAATAATATATATTTGATTCTATTTTATTTATCTAACTCAATTTACCATGTGAAAAACATTTAGAAAAAAAAAGAAATTCATATAATAGTTTGAAGGGATGTAATACCCCACACAAATATATATATAAAAATAAACATAATATTCAGCCTTTAACTTTACAAATTTTGTAGTTCTATGATAACGCAGAATTTACCATACCATCAAATAGTTAAAGAATAATTAAAAAGGAGTAGACGATCATCATTCAATTATTTTATAAAATTAAATATTTTAATTTTAACACCAATCGAATAATAGAGAAAATATAACTGAAAAGAATCCAAACCCATTTTTCTCAACTTGACATTACGAATATAATGCTCTGTGTTAAATATAAGGTTGAAATGTTATAATTTTAACCTTGTTAAGTTTTGAAACGATAGTAGGGGGTCGGGATCAACACTTCATTACAATAAGTAATAAATAAATATAATATATATATATATAATAAATAAATCTAAATAATCTAAATAAGTGATGAATAGAATAAATGAAACTTTTGATTTTATTTTATCTTATAAAACTTAATAATACTTAAAGATAATATACTAAGAGGGTTGCGCAGACAGAAAAGTGAGAAAAAACCTCTATTAAAATATAAAGTATTTATCTTATCCCCCTCTATATTTTGAATTTTTATTGTAAAATTGAATAAATTCTTATATAACTTGAAAATATCAAATTTTTGTTATTGAATTATCTTACGATATGGTCGATTATTAATTATATATAAATGACTACAGTGGCGTACCTAGAACTTTTGCCGCCCGGGGGCAATCTCCAGTTTGCCGCCCTTTTTATTATAAGTCAATCAAATAGTGGTTTTTATAAATTAACACACATAAATAAATTATTAAGTTATTTAATCAATATTAATTAATACACAGAGTACATTTTTTTACACATATTTGTATGCACTCGTAAACATATTTATATAATATTTACTCTTCTAGCTTTCATACTAGAAAAATCGTGTATAATGCTCTCAAAATTTATATTTATATTTTTTCCGCCGGCCCTGCTTTTCAAAAGAAAAATCGATGATTTAAAAAAATATAGGTATATCACTTCAAAGTAATCATATAAACTTTTCAAAAGAAATGACATTTATAAACTGATATCAAAAAATTTTAGTTAGGAAAAATCGCCGAACAAAATCGTAAAGATGCGTTTACGAATTCAACGAATATTAATGAATACAATAAAATAAAATTATTATCCTGTTCTTGGAATTAGAATTCAAAATTTACACTAAAATGCATTTATATACACCGAGAAATAATATTCGAAATCATATAGTTAATCATAATTTATATAAATCAAATAGTAAACTTATAATAATCATAATAATAATTTATTATACAAAAAAGAAAAAAAATAAATATGAAATGAATAAGTTGCTTTTTACAACTATAACTAAATATAAAAAATGCCGCCCCAAAATAAATGCCGCCCGGTGCGGACCGCACTCACCGTACCCCCCTAGGTACGCCACTGAATGACTACGAATGAGTAAAACAAAAACATGTAATTATATTTGTTTTTGTTTGTTTTATTTTTTTAGATTAAATCTTTTAGCACGCTGAGGTTTATTTCAATACAAGCAAGATAAATCGGTTTTAGTGAAGAGAATCTTAAAGTTGAAGTGACAGGAACAGAATACATCTATCATTCTTGATTTGATAACGGAATGAAAGACATTCCGTTGATGAATGATTTTAAATTATTTTATTATGCTTTTCTATTTATTTAGTTAGAAAAAGTTTATTAGAATTTTTAATGAATAGCAAAAACATTCATTATAGTGTAATCTAAAATTCATCATAAATTATATTTTATTTTTTTTATTTCTAAATTTAAAATTTTCCTATCTTTATACTCTATAACCTATATTAAATATATCTTATATACTACATATATTGTTCACATGACTATATTAACTTTTGGTTTATGTGATTTTTAGAAGTAATGATATAAGAGGGAGACAGCGTTGAATTACGATTTGTTACTTGTCATTTACAAAGATAAACGAGAATAATTTCTAATATAGAAAGAGATTTATGTTTCTAAAGCCTGTTTATATATATGTATATGTGCACTAAAACTACTTGTCTAAAGAGGTTCATGCATTGAGTGATTACCATTCCACCATTTATATAAATGCATTCTTTTTTAATACAAAACACAACATATCGTTTAGAAATATTAAATATAAATAATAACTATGGCATTGACCAGATAATATTAATATTCTTCATTACAAAACTCATGATTTCTTAAAATATGAAATTTAAATTGTTTTTCTCATAAAATGTTTTTTTTCTTTTATTATATAAAAAAAATAGATATGAGAATATTTATCAATCTGCTTTTTATTAATTTAACAACGAAGAGCGAATGAAAATAATTGAAAATCTTAAATCTCCTTATATATTAATTCTTTATATATTGTAAAAATATATTCTTATAATATTCCAATAATATAGATTGTTTAAGATCATAAATTATTTGAGACAAATAGAAATAAAAATTAATTTAAAACTTATCACACTATACGAGGGTGGTCTGAAAAGTTTCCGGCCTGACCAAGAAAAACGGTGTTTTACAATTTTTTTTTTGTTTTATTTTTCAAAAATCAAGATAGCTGAGACCTGTACGATGTCAGCTGAACGTGTGGGAAATATTTTGCAAAACCATTTGAATATGGAAAGCTGTGTGCAATGTGGGTGCCGCATTTCCTAACGTTAGACCAAAAATTGCTTCGAAAAACCATTTCTAACGACAATTTGGCGCTGTAGGCGTAATCCAATTTTTGCGTCGATTCATAACTGTTGATGAGACTTAAATTAAATTAAATCAAATTCTTGGTTAGGTCGGAAATTTTTCAGACCAAGTAGAAATAATCCAATCTAATCTTCATATATATATATCTATCTTAAAAAATATTGTCATAAAATAATTACTTTGATAAATTAATTAATGAATTTAAAATTTAATTAAGCCAAGAAGTTAAATTTGACATCAAATAAAATAATAAATATAAAAATTGTTTTTTTCCTTATAAATAATTTTAAAAAAACTCTGAATTTTATACATTCTAAGCAAGGGCAGTGGCGCTACTTTTTATTAAGTAGCTTTTCAATTTTGATCCCGTGGGGTGGCTTGACTCCGTCCCATAGATTCCAGCTAAAGAAATTCTCTTGCCAGTCTCGGGATTTGAACGCTGGACCACAAGAATGTGAAGGCTGTTGTTACTAGATTTTTATTTCCCGGGAAAAAAAAGAAATTATTTTTCATGCTGATTATGATGACGATACCGAAATCTTAACTGAAATAATCGTAATAAATATAAAATACATACATCCATTTGTCTTTTGTTATGATTTTTTTTCTTTTTTTCTCTCCCTTTAATTTTTCTTTATAATTTTTCTACTTTTTTAGAGTTTTTTTACAGTGAACTCTGGCAGACGGCAGTTGCCATTGCCAAATTATTTTGTATTTAACTTTTTTTTGTATATATATAGTTATATATCTGCACATGTAATAAAAATTGGCATAAGTTATAACTGTCAATCAACTTTTAGACTTAAAATTCGATTTCACAAGCTTGGGTCTGTTTTAATTGCCATACCTGACACCTTGGTAAGGGTTCTATATAAAATAGTTCTTGAATAGGTAACAATAATAAAATACACTATTGCACTTGACCATTTGGAAAGAGAGTAATTTTCCTTACACCCTTCAAATTAACCCCTCTCCATCACCTGCCCCTTAACTTAAATTAATATAAATAAGCTGTCGTTGAGAGCGAGTAAGGTAAAGACATAATTATATTTTTTGATAAATAAAAAAATGTTATTATTTATTTATTCAAGAAATATATATACAATCATTCTGTATGTTATTTCAGACCACCTTTTTGGGTGGTGACAAAAAAATAGTAAAAACATCCAAAAATCAAACAAAAACAACAAAAAAAGCAAAACATAATATATATTTACATATTGTAATCAACGATCATAAATGTCTTTAATTGAGGGCCCACATATTCACAGACTCAGAGTTTCAGTTTTCCATCTTTTTAGATATATACAGTAAAGAAAAAACAAAATAAGAAAAACAAAATACAAAAATAATGCCAAAAAAAATAGATCGAAAATAATGCAAAAAAAAACAGAACGAAACAAAAAAAATAAAAAGGAATAACTAATCGTTACTCCTATAAAATGTTATTTTCTAAACAAGTAAAAGAAAATAATTATGTTTATGTTATATTTTGATGATTATATATTATATCTAGGGGGCAGCATGGCTGAGTGGGTAGAGTACTAGATTTCTACACAGGAAGCCTGAGTTCGAATCCAAGCATAGAACTCAAGATTATATATTTATTTAATTTAATTTAATTTAATTAATAATTAATAATTAATAAATATAAAAATTGAATTCAATTTAACATCGGTTGCCCCACCGAAGAAGGCAAGGGGAAACCACTTCGGTCAAATTTTCCCATGAACACCCTATGACTCCTGTGGAGTTATTAGGGCCACGACACTTCCGCTAGGAAGTTATCGACAACGAAGAAGAGATATTATATCTTACTGAATTTTTTTTTCTTTTTGAATTAAATTTATTTTATTTTTTGGTAAAAACAACATTTATTTAACTTTTTCGTAAAACTTTTACAATTTCCACCTCAAATTTAGTATTTTTTATAATTTCCCGGGGTTCGGGAAATTTAATAAGCGGGAGTGTCCTCCCCTATAGACTTTCCCGCATATAAATAGGTATAAAGAGTTGTGAATGAATATTTAGAATGTGTAAACTTGGTATTGATAAAGAGCCAGTTCGTATTAGTTTATTGGTGTCAAATTTGATATTTGGTAACATTTATATATATATATATATAGAATCAAGTGCTACTTCCGGTTAACTGATATTTTATATGTAAAAAAGACAATTATGGATATAATATAAATATTTTTAATTTTATTTTATTTATAATATATAAGGGCTGGCTGTGACGTCATGAAGTGCTGGGTGACGTCATATAATTTTAAATTAAGAAAAAACTAATGAAGATGATTTTTCTCGAGGATAAAACCAATACAAAGTGCATAAGACGTGGAGATATGTCCTCACGTGAAATTTGATATGAAAATAACCCTTCACTTCCTCTCTTCGATCGGCAATACTAGCACTTCCGGTTTCCGGATTTGCACCAAAAGTTGATCAATTCATCCTACTGATGTATTAAGTAAATATACCAAATTTCATCAAAATCCGTTGAGCCGTTCAGGCTGTGCACATCTATACGGACGGACAGACGGACAGATATCATGCTAAAAATACTTTTTTCTGTTAAGAAAATGCATGATTCGTGGAGATTTGTACCTAAAAATATCCATAGGTGAAATTTGGTGTGAAAACAATACCTCCCTTACTATCGTTGGTCGGTAAAAAAGAAACGCTACTTGTATAGGTAAAATGTCACTTCCGGTAGTCAGATCATGATGAAATTTGGTATCTCAATTTTTTTCATATTTTTAAATCTATATACAAAATATGAAGCAAATATCTCGAAGCAAACTGGTACGTTACTTGAAAGGTAAACGCAACCAGTGTAGGTAAAGTACCACTTCCGGTTAACCCATTTTGACGAAATTTTGATAGAAATCTACAAACTGTGAATAATATCGGTGTACCAAATTTCGAAGTCCTAGCTTGATTAGTTTTTGAGTAAATTTGCTTACAGACATTACATAAATACATACATACATACATACATACACACACAGACATAATTCGAAAAATGGTATTTTCCGACTCAGGGAGGTCTAAAACGTCAAGATCTATCGAAATCTCGAAGTCGAAATTTTTGACGATTCCAATACTTCCCTTATACGAAGTATGCGGGAAAGTAAAAATGCATTTCCCCGGATTAGTATAGTACACGGATGGCGAACCTTTTTCAATGTCCGTGCCACAAAATTGTCATTTTTTTCTCCACCACCTGTACCCCTTTTAGTTTGAATATATAATCAAATATTTTTGTATAACTTCTAACTATCCTGTATAAAAGTGTTATAAATTTAAATATTAAACTTTATTCCAAAAAAATAAAATGATTATTAAAAAATTTGGAATTTATTTTTGGTAGAAATATATCTTTCCTAAAAATTTTGTTTTTATTTTTACCGACCGACGATAGTAAGGGAGGTATTGTTTTCACACCAAATTTCACATGTGGAGATTTTTACATATCTCCACGAATCATGCATTTTCTTAACAGAAAAAAGTATTTTTAGCATGATGTCTGTCCGTCCGTCTGTCCGTCTGTCCGTCCGTATAGATGTGTACAGCCTGAACGGCTTAACGGATTTTGATGAAATTTGGTATATTTACTTAATGCATCAGTGGGATGAATTGATCAACTTTTGGTGCAAATCCGGAAACCGGAAGTGGTAGTATTAGCGATCGACGATAAGAAGGGAAGGGTTATTTTCGCACCAAATTTCACATAAGGAGATTTTTTTACATATCACCACGAATGTATTGGTTTTATCCTCGGGAAAAATCATCTTCATTATGTTTTTCTTAATTTAAAATTATATGACGTCACCCAGCCCTTCATGACGTCACAGCCTCGGGTAACGCTGGCAACGCCGCCTACTCCAGCTATATATTATAAATAAAATAAAATTAAAAATATTTATGTTATATCCATATCTGTTTTTTATTACATTAATAGATATATTAAAATTATTTGAAATTGTTTCTGTAGCTGGAAATTAATTTATTTCAAACCGTCGGTCGGTTCGGACCTGGCCACAGGTCAACTTATTATTGTATGGAAATTCTTTAATTGAATTTAGTTTGTAGTTTTTAGTTGTAGATAATGACAAAAAAGCAAAATTTATATTTGATACCGTGAACCACTTCTAGAAAAAGATTCTGACACTATTCTCCAACCGTCCTGTGCGTAAAGTAAAGCTTGATATAAATTTTATAAAATTAATTTTTCTTTATTTTTTAATAAATATTGATAAAATTTACAGCATATATTAAAATAGAGCATATAAGAATATTCTGGTAATAGGTGTATTTCATCGCCCCAATCAATTTGGAGTTTATAACTTCACAATTTCCCAGACAAACAGACAAATAAAATGACAGACACGAAAAATACAAAAGTCATATTTGGGTTCCCCAGGTCACATGAAGAGTAAAGATTTGCAAAAAAATTTTAAATCCTGAACAATGCTATTTGGACGGTAACAACACGCAATGACATAATCGAAGTCCAAATGGTATACACTGAGTCTATCTATCATGAATGTTTTTATACTGCGAGGGAATTCAAGCGATATTTCATCTTAATAAAATGTATAATTTGTCGGTTTAATCTACTAAGATAGATAAATAAATATTCAGTACTTCAAATTTCATAAATTTTAATTTTAATGTGATTTATTCATTTTTAATTTATTTCTATTGTAAAAAGTTATAATTATTAAAAAAATAATTTTGTCTTTATTCGTGTCATGAAATTTTTTAAACGTGCCACTTTTGGCACGCGTGCCATAGGTTCGCCATCCCTGGTATAGTATAACGAAAATACTCCGGGAAAAGTTACCCTCTAGTTGCTCTCGAACCTTTGGCGCCCACTTATAAATAAATAGGATGTAATTTTTTTTATTATGGAAATAAGTAAAAATATTTTTGTAAAAAATCAGGTAAAAAAGAGTAAGTCTCTAGTCTTAATAGTCAAAAATGTACATATAAATGAAGGTTCATCAGTAAATATTCTTTATTAACATTGGAAGATGCAATTGGTAAAAAGAACATTTTAGAGTTTAGAGAGTATTGAAATCTGTAATGACTAGAGAGATACGAGAGTGATCGATTGATATTCAGAGGAAAACCTAAAATAAAGTGAAAAGGTGTTTACCATAGGGGATAAAATGTGTGAACATGCGCACGATGAACATCAAAACGCGATGATAAATGTGTAAAAGGATGATTATTGAAATGAGTGTAAATTAAAATAATACCTATACAAATCATATTTTTTACTTTTATTATAGGCAATACATTTTATAGTATAAATAATTTTTATTCAAAAGATTTCTCATTTAAATAAATGATTAATTTATTTCGGAGAATGTTAATTAATAATCAGAATATATTTTATCATTAGAGGAGAATTGAATAAATACGTATATATATATATATATATATATAATTAATTTTATTTGAATGAATCCCTTATATTTAGTGATTGTTTTTATAATAGCAAGTATATTTATTAAAGGTTAGAGATACACAAAATGGGAAGCATCCGTTGGCGGGAAAGGGCCAATTGGCCAATTACTAGATCGTTGGAATATAATGGGATTAGAGAGGAAACCGTTAAGTGGATGCTAGGTGCCCTCCATGTCGACGCTTCACAGTCAACATTCGTTACTTAGAAAATGATCAAATACTGAATTTCATTGAAAAAAAAATCACAGGTGAAAGAAAACCATCAAATAAAATAAACATAAATTATCTCACGCATGGTATTGGAAATTAGTAAGAATATCAGATAAAATATTTAAAATTTTACTAACAACATTAGATATTTAACAAACTTAGATCGATTTTATTCGATTTAAATAGAAGATTTATGTCTTAATTAAAGAGTCTCATAGATTAGTGCTTCTTAAAGTGGTGGACCCCTTGTGATATCTTTAAATTTTCTTTATAATAAATTCAAAGTAAATACAATATTTTCACAGATTTGAATTTAAATAAAATTTTAATTATATTTTAATGAGATTTTAACTCTTCATTTTGTTAACAGAAAAAGTATTTTCAGCATGATGTCTGTCTGTGTCTGTCTATATGTTCTATAGCCGTGTATAGCTTGAACGGCTCAACGGATTTTGATAAAATTAAGTCTATTTACTTAATGCATCAGTAGCATGAATTCATCATTTTTTGGTGAATATTCGGATACCAAAAGTGGTAGTTTACAAAGTATTAGTTTTATATTCATTGTCGGAAATTTCTCACTTAAAATATAGTAGTAATTAATAATTGAGTAATTAAACTAAAAATAAAAACCAAGATTATATAATTTAATCATTTTAATTCAAGTTTCAAAATTATTTTTTTTATACTTTATATATGTATTTATATATAAAATGTTGTTTGGAAATTAATTTATTTCAAATCGTCGGTCGGTTCTGTGCCTGGCCACAACTCATATTTTTTATTCATATTTTTATTATTATTATTAAATAAATTTCGAAAATCAAAATAAATAAATTAAAATTTTTTAGATTTAAATTCGTCTCTTTGGTAAAAGTTTGTTCTTGGACGAGTTAGTAAAAAACAAAAAGAATAAAAGAAAATTGTTAGATGAGGAGAAAAAAAAAACGGGAATGAGAAAATTTTATTCTACTCTGGATTTAATAGAGTCAGTCACCTGATTAGAAAGAACCTTAAAGAGGATATTTGTGTTTGAAAGTGTTAATTTACTAAAGAAGTCACCCCAAAGAATAAATATCAACTCAAATGGTGTTCATTCAGTGCCATTTTAATTAGAACACTTGTTACTTGGCTAGTGGATAAAAATAACTCTCTATTTTAGAAGGAAATAAATGTTTCTCCATCAGTAGGACTATTTGGAAATCGATAAACAGAAAATCAATACATTTGGATGAGTTGAATTTAATATATTAGTGCCACTCAACAACTGATTAATTAACACCTATGTGACCGTTCAGTGAATGGAGAAAACTTGTAGGAATTTAAAATTAACTCGATGTTAAATTATTAAAAAAAAATCGAGTTAGAGTTGATCTTTTGTTTTTTCTTATCTCATTGAAAATGGGCTCGGTAATGTCACTGAATTTGATGGCATCATACAGCAAGGCCGTTAAACAAGTGACGGGGAGCATTGAAACTTGTCTGGCGAGGGCATCAAAAAGAGGGCCTCTCGGGGCGGACAGCAATCCCCAAGCTAATACCAAAACTCAACATTGCTATACAAAGACGGAGTCAGTCAGGAAAAAGTCTGCCCCGCCAAAGATAGGTCGTTCAATTCCAATAAAAAACAAACTCTCCTAGATCAAAAAGTTGAATAATAATACTAAATTTCATTTCATTTAATTTAATTAGGAAAAAAACTGTCTTATTGGTGCACATATAAAAGGGAAGTCGATATATATTGTCGAATTCCTAAAGTTTTATTTTATTTAAAAAAAAAGAAAGGTTCATTTAAAAACTAAATATTCTTTTTACTTTCGCGGATACTTCGTATAAGGGAAGTATTGGAATCGTCAAAAATTTCGACTTCGTGATTTCGATAGATCTTGACGTTTTAGACCTCCATGAGTCGGAAAATACCATTTTTCGAATTATGTCTGTGTGTGTGTGTATGTATGGATGTATGTAATGTTTGTCAGTGAGCGAATTTACTCAGAAACTAATAAAGCTAGGACTTCGAAATTTGGTACACCGATATTATTCACAGTTTGTAGATTTCTATCAAAATTTCGTCAAAATCGGTTAACCGGAAGTGGTACTTTACCTACACTGGTTGCGTTTACCTTTCAAGTAAAGTACCAGTTTGCTTCGAGATATTTGCTTCATATTTTGTATATAGATTTAAAAATATGAAAAAAATTCAGATACCAAATTTCATCATGATCTGACTACCGGAAGTGACATTTCACCTATACAAGTAGCGTTAGGTGTAAATTATAAATGTAAATTATAAGTGTTAAACCATTTTACTTTATAATTTAAATTAATTAGTTTGTTTATTTTTATTGTTGTTAATTATTTATAATAAACTAACACGAACTGGCTCTTTATCAATACCAAGTTTACACATTCTAAATATTCATTCACAACTCTTTATGCCTATTTATATGCGGGAAAGGACACTCCCGATTTTTACTATCTCGCCAGAGATAGTATTGCGATCATGAAAATTTTCGATGTTGAGATTTTGATGTTTTTATACGTTTTGAAGGTTCCTGAATCATTTTCACTAAGGTTGAGAAAAATGTCTGTGTGTGTGTATGTGTGTGTGTATGTGTGTATGTGTGTATGTGTGTATGTATGTAGGCAAGATTACGCAAAAACGGTTTGAGCTAGAATGATGAAATTTGGTACATGGACATTATTCAAAATTCATAGTTTTCTATCAACTTTTGAGAAATGTAGCTCAACCGGAAGAGGGTCATTACCTACAACGTTTTGATTTTTTTTCCTCTAAAGTGACCGTAAAAATAAAGATATATGTTTGATAATTTTTCACATGATTAATAATTATATAAAACTGCTATATATAGAATTTCAGCTTGATTGATTCGCTGAAATTACCAGAATTAATTTTTTAACACTGAAAATCTCACGCGTCAACACGTGACGTGGTGCCATCAACAAAAAGCCAAACATGCGCTGGTTTAATATTTATTATTTATTATTTATAATTTATAATTAATTAAATTTAATTTAAATATAATATATTATGTTATTTAATCCAATTCAAATTGCGAGATAGTCGAGTGGAGACACTCCAGCTAATTTTTTCAACTGATTTTCTGATTTGAATAGGCAGAAACTGCCTTTTAAAAGGGTATTATTACATTAAATATGTTATTAATTATGCTTTATGTAATCATTAACAGATCAGTCCCTTTCCACAATTACTTTTCTTAACAGTAAAAAGAAATAATCGCAATTTTTTCTTTTAATTTTTTTTATTTTATTTTTTTTTTTTGAATTAACATTTCAAATTATTATTATTAAATTATTAAAGAAAAAATATTTTTCTAGATCCATCACTTTTCTTTTATTATTTAAATTTATTTACTAATTTTTGTCATATCACTTTACTTGATTTATTATAACTTTAATAATAATTTCAATATATATTTTTTTTTTGAATTTTTAAAAAAATGTAAACTGAACGTATAAAGGAATAAATTTTTTAATTTTATATAGTGAATCCATTAATTAATTTAATTTAGAATTAAATAAATATTCTTAACCAAGATAATAATTCTTTTGAAATACCCAAATTTTTAGTCTAAATATATGATATTCGGGACAGATTTTCTTGAAAATTTTTTATAATAGAAATATGTCAGTGCTCATATTTTGGCAATAAATCATATTTGTACCAAAATTAATTTTAATTCATAATCCCACAAAGATTTAAACGTCATATGACATTATAGATTTTGTCACCATTTACGGCTTTCAGTCGCAAAACAAACATTTATTATTTCTTGACTCTCGAGAGAACAATTAATTTATGGAGATAATAATAATTCTTAACTATAGATAATATAATAATATTACTTATTTAACAATAAATTTTAGTAACTTAAAGTTCATAAAGTTATATTTATAATTTAATTAATCTAAGTTAGATTATGTTTTTCTTTGTCGCGCCTACTGACATTGCTTTCGATATTTTAGTCCAAAAGCAACTAATAAATCACAAGAAGGGAGCGATCTACATGATTAATTTTTTGAAGTCTCTTCATCAGTATTTCTAGTGAATATTTAAATTCAATCTTAGTAAGAACATAGACAATAGTTAATTATTTTAACAATAGAGAAATCTCCTAAGGTTAAAATGCATGTAATCAATATATGGACAGATAAGCAAAGCAACAGGTAACTAATGTTAGACTAGAATGGGTAACCGAACGAACAAAACCTTGTTCATTTTTACCGACAGACGATAGGAAGGGAAGGTATTGTTTTCACACCAAATTTCACATGTGGAGATATTTACATATCTCCACGAATCATGCATTTTCTTACCAAAAAAAGTATTTTTAGCATATCTGTCCGTCCGTCTGTCCATTGTGTGTCCACATAGATGTGTATAGCTTGAACGGCTCAACGTATCATAACTTTTGGTGTATATCCGGAAACCAGAAGTGGTAGTTTACAAAGTATTAATTTTATATTCATTGTCAGAAAATATTTAATTTACAATATAGTAATAACTAATAATAGAGTAATTAAACTAAAAATAAAAACTAAGATAATATAATTTAGTCATTTTAATTCAAGTATTAAAAATATTTTTTTTTGATACTTTATATATACACCCTCCATTCCAAAAGAAACCGAACCAATGTACATTTTGGAACAAATCAACAGAGTCCAAGTGCCGATTTCTCGATATTCTGGCCGAATACGACGAATTCTTGCCAGCAAACGCTTCATGACGCCGTAGTAAAACTCTCTGTTATTTTTGATGAATTCACGCACTTTTTCGATATTTTCTTCCGATAATCCGGTTCTGGCACGGCCTGATCTTTCGTCATCATCCACCGTCTCTCTACCCGATTTGAATCGCCCGAACCACTCGTAAACTTGCGTACGGGATAGACAATCATCACCATATGCATTTTGTAGCATTGGGTGCGTTTCAGTAAAAGTTTTACCAAGTTTAACACAAAAATCAATTGCGGCTCTTTGTTTGAAACTCATTTTCCGACCGATGTACAAAACACACTGACATTTGAAACGCAATAACTTTTGTTGTATGAATCCAAATGTCATGAAATTTATACTAGTTCTCAATGAGAGACTAAGCCATCTACGGGTAAAATATTACAACAAATGGCCTTAGTGGTACTAGTTTTTTTTAAAAGTTCGGTTTCTTTTGGAATGGAGGGTGTATGTACATAATGTTGTTTGGAAATTAATTTATTTCAAATCGTCGGTCGGTTCTGTGCCTGGCCACCGCTCATATTTTTAAATTAGGATATAAATATAGTACATGTTAGAAATACAATAAACTGATAATGTTTTTTTTCATAATTTTAACAGAATATACGATTCTACAACCTAACCAACAAATTAAATAATAATTTAAAAATCATTAAATCCCCTTAACCCTTCACTGTACTAATCGTTTGTATTCATAAAATATAAGGTGTTTTCATTATTTAATAATAATAATTTAAGAAAAACAAACTTTTATTCATTTTTTTAAATTTGTTTATAATTATAATATAGTTTAATTTATATGGGTTTGGATTGCAATTTTTCATTTCCTAATGAACCATTGGCCTACATTGTTATAATAAATATTGATATTAATGAAAACAACGAGAAATGTGCATAAGTGTCCGTAACCTTCTCTATTTGGTAAGAGAAAGTGAATGAGACAGAGTGAGTGGGGAGAGAAACGGAGAGAGCCATGTTGAAATGTAGAGGGGTGGAGGAAGAAGAGGAAGCCATGACCTGTCTGTGACACAATGGACCTTATTCAGGGTTGATAAGTCTTCCCTACCAATGGCAAACCATTCATTTAGATCAAAGCAGTCGATCGATTTACGTTACAGGGTGAATAAAGAAAATACGTATATAGTTTGTATATAATGTATATCATGACCTAAATAATAAGCATTTTGAATTTCACTTGTTAATAGAATTATTTAATTGAACACTCGTCATTCTACTTTTTTTTGAGAACAGAACAATATAAAGAAAACTTTTAAGTGGAAAGTTTAAAATAAAAAAATTCAATTTTTTTATTGAATATGATAGGACTATAAAATGCTAGAGATGCCATCGATATTTGTTTGTCAGGAAGATAAACTTACATGTTGTTTGTTTCATTTTGAGAACAAAATATAGTAAAAGATCTTGTCATTTTTCCTAAAGTCTAAATGAAAAAAATACTTTTAAAAAAAGATAGAACTCAACTCAATAATTTTTATCATTAATTAATAATATTAATAATAAATTATGTTTTTTTAAATAAAATTAGAATATAAAAAATGTTTGCAATTTGGATAAATCTGGATTGTTTGCATGGCACAAAGATTTAATGGCACATTTTAAATCAGCCACATTTTTGATTTTGTATATTTTTACTATCTCGCCAGAGATAGTATTGCGATCATGAAAAATTTGGATGACGAGATTTTGATGTTTTTATACATTTTGAAAGCTCATGAATCATTTTCATTAAGTTTGAGAAAAATGTCTGTGTGTGTGTACAAGATTACGCAAAAACGATGTGAGCTAGAATCATGAAATTTGGTACATGGGCATTATTCAAAATTCGTAGTTTTCTATCAACTTTTAAAAATGTAGCTCATTTGGAAGAGGACCATTACCTACCATGTTTTCATTTTTTCCTCTAAACTGACCGTAAAAATAAAGATATAATGTTTGATAGTTTTTCACATGATTAAAAATTGTATAAAACTGCTATATATAGAATTCCAGCTTGATTGAAAGTACCGGAATTAAATTTTTAACACGTTGACTGGCAATCACGTGCCAGCACGAGACGTGGTGCCATCAACAAAAAGCCAAACAAGCGCTGGTTCAATAAATATTATTTATTAATTTTAATTTATAATTTATAATTAATTTAATTTAATTTTAATATAATATATGTGTTAATTCAAATATGCGAGATAGTCGAATGGAGACTCTCCAGATTATTTGTTAAAAAATTATTAATGTATAATACTTAAATATTAAAAATTTAATGATTTTTTATATACTTTCAATGTTATAAAAGATGGTAATTTATTATGTATATACCATTCAGAAAAGTGAAGAGAATTTTCAGTGGTTTTCACTTCTGAATAAAAACCCAACATTCAGTTGAGAGCACAAAACTTTAATTCGACCTTTTTCTTGATTTGACTTCTGTTGGGTTAACAAGGGACGCTTCTTTTAATACTTATTATTCTAGTACTTTATAGTATTGATCAAGACATAGTTTCTTGGCTATAATTTTAGAATTAATTTCTGTATAAGTAAACCTAAATTTTTTATTTGCCATATAAAGGACTTATATGTTTGCTAATATTACTTTTGTATATAAATTTATTAAACATTTTGGTTTCATTATTATAAATTTTCAATTATTAAATTTTCACGGGATTTTATTATTTGCCAACTGAAATATTTTTTTGCTTAAAATGGTTTTGGGATTTTTCAACTATAAATCTATATTAAAATAATACTTCAATTCTTTAGAGTACTTTAAGTATATAATTGTTTGCAGGGTGCCAAATCCTCAAAACCATATCCAATTGCTGGCGACACACACGAGGAAAATATATTTCAATTAGTTTAATTCATCTATATATCTTTATTTAATTTTGTTAACAATTATTACCTTTCCCTTTCAATATTTCCAGGTGGGGATCCTTTTTATCTGTGAATCAGACAGTTGATTATAGGTAATTTTTCTAAATTTCCTTTGTTTTTCAATAAATTTTAACAAAAAGTTTATCTAAGAGCTTAGAAAGAAAATGGGTTTTACATATTTTAATGACACTCACTAAATATAGAGATACGTATAATAATTTTTATATTATAAAAAAACAAAATGTGCAGCATCGTACACGTGGCGGAAGTGAAACTTCTTACAATCTAGAGAATAAGATAAATTTTAGTTGAGAGTGTGAGTGAGAGAGAAATAGAGAAAAATAAAGGGATCATTTCGAAAGACATATAACAGTATAAAATTATCGTAACAAATATTCGCTTTATTATTATTATTATCTACTCTATCATCATATCTACATTGCCTGTACTATTGTCGGTTGGTGCTTCAATTGGTAATACTGATATTAATGGCTTGTGATAACTAAAATAAGATATATATGTTCGTGATTCGATATTTTCTATATAACGTGTAAAAACAGCATCTATTGTAGTTCCAGATTTTGTTGTTGATTCCTTGGGATCGTTATTTATAAGCAGACCAAATGTTTCTCGAAGAAAGTTGATCAACGGCAACGAATCATCTCAGATCCAAAATTTACATTAAAATCTCCCCCGAGAATTAGAGGGATTTTATCTTCGCCTCGTTCAAGTGCATTAGCACCTGTGTGGCTATAAACCAGTAGTGAACGGTGTATGAAATAAATAATATCGTCTAAATTTTGGTCGTTATTTTTTTTCGGCATAGTGAAATCTGTGGAGTAGAGAAAAGCAGTTTTAAATGCAATAATAATTTTAAATTGATTTAGTAGTGTTAAAGTAATGTTGAGATTCGGATAAATAACGTGAATGGTCATCGACGCACATAACTGTATGTGTTGGCGTGTGAATCGCCGACCATGTTCACACACACAATTACATGCGTCGGTATGCGTGCACGCTGTATATTTGACTTGAGAATTTTAATTATTTCACGATATATATCTTATCTTATTATGCTAGCTAAAATTGTATATATCTATCTATTTATCTATAACCATTGGTTCTCAAAAACCGCTCTAACGATTTTTTTCAAATTCACACTAGATATAGTATTTATAAAGAAAAATTGAGTTTTATTGATTACATCTCTTGAAACTTACAGCTTCATTATTAATTTCTTAATTGAAAATTATATATGGGTGACGTAAATGGCATCCATTTTGAAATTTTACTCCCGCCTTTTTTTAATTTTGTATTAATATTTTTTTTATATTTAAAATATTTTAAAATTTATTATTTAATTTCGAAATAAAATTAAAAATATTTATTTTTAATAAAATATATATATATATTTATTAATCCCGCTTTTTTTTAAATGATATTGTATTAACATTTTTTTATATTTAAAATATTTTAAAATTCATTATTTAATTTCGAAATTTTATATTTAAAATATTTTAAAATTTATTATTTAATTTCGAAATAAAATTAAAAATATTTATTTTTAATAAAATATATATATATATTTATTAATCCCGCTTTTTTTTTAAATAATATAGTATTAACATTTTTTTATATTTAAAATATTTTAAAATTCATTATTTAATTTCGAAATTTTATATTTAAAATATTTTAAAATTTATTATTTAATTTCGAAATAAAATTAAAAATATTTATTTTTAATAAAATATATATATATATTTATTAATCCCGCTTTTTTTTTAAATGATATTGTATTAACATTTTTTTATATTTAAAATATTTTAAAATTCATTATTTAATTTCGAAATAAAATTAAAAATATTTATTTTTAATAAAATATATATATATTTATTAATCTCTCTCAAAAAATATGAAATACGTTTAATATTAAAAATAAATAAATATACATATGAAATTTGTTATTTTTTAATATTAAAAAATATTTAATTTGAGATTAATTATATAAAAAATTTTAAAAAATTCAAAAAAACTTAGCTATAATATTTGACATATGATAAGGTTAATTACAATTTTTTAATAGACATCCTTAATAAATAGAAAAATAATAATTTTTAAATAATATAAATAATATTTAATTATAATCTAATCAAAGAAAATAAAAGTTTGAATCTATTTGATAGTTGATCTTTTTACATATAATTAATCTCAAATTAAATATTTTTTAATATTAAAAAAAAATAACAAATTTCATATGTATATTTATTTTTATAAATGTTTAGGCAAATTTTGAAATTAATATATATTTAAATTCAAATTGTATTTAATTGCGATATCTACTGGACAAGGTGGAGATCTCGCCCTCTTTTGATCATAAGTCATACTAATTTTTATTCTTTGACCCAGTAGAAGCTGAGAAATATTATTCCGGGTCAACGTACTGGCGCGCATGCGCACAAAAGAGAGACGGAGATAGAGGCTATCTCATTCTCACTCGTTATATCTATATCTTTTTTCTCTCTTGCGTTTCGTAACGCGTTACGAAATTTCAATTTTTCAATTCACTCTCCATTCTCAACCAAATGTCAGGACGCCGCTAAAGAAGTTTCACTTCAAAAATCCAGTTCAAAAGTTGCATTTTTTTAAGCAAATAAATGATTAATTCACAAACACACACACATTTATTTTTTATTTTTTATGTTACTACTCTCCTCCAATAGTCAATATAAAATATTATTAAACTTGAAATATACCAATATTATATTTGTATTCAATTGATAAAAAAATAAATATTTATCTTTTACATTTCTTATTGAAGATATTAATATTAGTTGTAGAAATGTTGTTAATGGTATGAGAGAAAGAAAATATACTTCAGGAATATTTCAAACCACTTTTAAATGTTTATCCCATCATCATAATTCATAAGAAAATTGAAATCTCAATTTTTTTAATAATTTATATATATATATATATATATTTCAATTTTCTTAAATCGTAGCTTTTATTGTAGCTATTGCCCATTCTCTAAATATATTCAAGTAGATTTTGGTTGAAGGAGAAGTGAAGGTTGAAGGAAAAAATGAAAAACAAGTATATTGTATGGCATGCTCGGTGAAAAACAACATTGCACTGAAGGAAACGGCCTGATGAAGGGGCTGGGAGCTAAAGGAAATTGAATTTTATCGGGGCTCGGGGTAAGAGGACCAAGCAGTGTTTGAGCGGCTGGCGATTTGCTCTACTGCGTTTATTTAGTAGCATAAGGGCATTTACTGCTTACTGGAAACTGCCACAGAACTTACCTCGAATCTTTTAAGCTGACTAATCTTTGGCTTCTTTTTGTATTAACAAGATTTCCTTTTCTCTTTTGGCTCCCTCTACAATTCCTTATTACACTATTAAGCCTAAATAATCTGCTCATAAAGATAATCACCTTGGAACAATATCACCTTGGTAGAGAATTTATCGGACTCTTAGATGAAATTGTCAAAGTGACAAATGTTTTATTACTAATAGGTTTTATGGGGAGTTTTATTAATATATAATCTATATATAATGGTTGTGATAGTTTAAGAGTGAATTAGTACTTTAAGATAATAGAGAACATGGCCATATTTTGAAAAACTAATAATTTATATTTTTATCTGCAATAAATCTATTAAATCTATTTAATATTTATATAAAAATAATTTCATAATTTTAAATATTTGCTTTTTGTTCATCAGGAATTTTAAACTGCATTCTTACAAATTTATTGATATGTACTATACCGAAAAGAGCATTCACAAACTGTTTTTTAAATAAAAAAATAGAAACATCACCGAATGTTTTTAATTTAAAAAAATATTCTTATTATATTATACTTTACAACTTATCAAGAGTTATTAAAAATAAAGATTTTAGAAAATCATAATAACAAATTTATAGAAGGAAATTGCAATTAGAAAAATCATAGTATGTGAAAAAAAACATCGATTACAAAGATCATTCTAAAGAAATGTCTTTTATTCACATCTAATGTTAAAAAAATACAAAATTTTTATTTACTATTTAAGAAAAGAGGTGATTTTATAAAACATAAAATATCTACCCAATAACCAAAATCCTTTCTTTATTAAATTAAGTTATTCCATAAAACATAGAAAATCTGTTATGATAACCTTCTCGGTTTAATAATCTTTGTCTTACTATATATTTACCAATCCTTATAATCCCCTCCTTAGAAAATATTAAAATACACCTAGGATTGATGGATATAATTTACATTTAAAGCAAAAAAATTAATGATAAGGAAATTTAATTCAATGTGGATCAATTATCAATTAAAGGAAATGGAAATGACACTTCAGAGAAATATTTCAATTAATTTATTTCTCTCTATTAAACAAACCTTATAATCAATTGTCAATCAAAGAAGATCTAAATTATTTTTATATATACTTTTAAAATATTTCAATGCTAAATAAATTTAATAAATTTTGTTTTTGTCAATTCAATTATGTATAAAAAACCTAAAATTATTATTTTTTTATTATACTGGGGAAATAAATAATATGTATTTACTTTTATAAATTTATAAGCCGAGAGACCCAACTTTTTGCCACACAATTTTTTTCAATTAAATTCAATTAATAATAAGAAAATCAATGACAAAATTATTATGAAAGAGTTTTTTTTAAAATTACACTTCCTTGTGTTTTCATGAAATCATTTATTTGATCAATTTGTAAATATACTAATTACATACTTTATTTATTTATTATATATTATTTTTCAGCTCCAATAATAAATTTTTGAGATCGTTTAATCCTTTAAATTTCATATAATATATAATATATATATAATTCTTAAAACTTACCTAATTAAATATTTAAATATTTCAACTTTTAGTTTTTATTTCTATTTTGCATGCAATTTCCCATAAGCAATATCCCCCATACCAGTTCAGCAATAGCATCACCTCTGTTAGTTGACTGTTTTATTTTTGTAAATTTTAGTAGTTCTTATTTTAAAAATAAAGCTTAATCTATTCTATAAGTACCTAATAGTCCTAGGTACCATTAACACCTATAATCATGTCATAATAGGTATTATTAGCATTTGAGATTTGACAAAAACCCGATTTGGGCGTCAAATCACTGGGTTTTTATATATATATATATATATATATATATATATATATCTTTAGAGAAAAGATTTTACAATTAAAAAAAAGTGAATATGCCAAGTCATTTTAATATTGTTGCTTTCGTCAAGTGTTACTATGTATAACAAGCTCTTTATATGCATGGATTAAAATTCACGTTCGATTTAACATAATTTCTATAAAAGATAAAGTTTATATGGGAAAAAAAATATATTTTTCTTTTCTTGTCCTACAAGACATCATTTATATTTAACATAATTTATAATTAATCATTGAATTATTTATTATTATTTATTATTTACTAGCTGCTCCGAGCGCCTTCCAGGCGCTCTCCACACCTAGACGGGGGCTCCGCCCCCTGTACCCCCGAGTGATACATAGTATTTGGTTGAAAGTCTGTATGCAAAAGGTTTTCATCCACTTTGTTTCAATCAGTATAAGTAGATAAGACATATATTTGTTTTCTTGGAAAATATATTTTAATTTAATCAGTAAATTAATTATATATTATTATTGTATATGTTATATTTATCTAACTCTGTGTCTATACAGTTTTCGAAAGTTCTTAGCCGCAGCATCCACTTTTCTCTAAGAGTCCCTATCCTGAGCTACAACCAAATCCTACCCTGTCCCATCTCTCCCATGTCCCTTCCTTCATTGTCCACCCACCTTGATCTTTGGTCTTCCACCGGATGTTTCCCAATATTTGTGGCTCTTTATTTTACATATATATATGTATAAAACATGATAACGATTAAAACGAATGTTTAATAATAATGACGAAGTAAACGCCTATTACAATAATAGCAGACCCGGAAAAGCTTCGCTTTTGCCTGTGTGTCTGTATACATATCTACGTATATGATAACTGAACACTTAATAATAATAATAATAATGTATTAAATGAATATAATTGAAATTTTAGTTTTAATTGCACTTTTTACCGACCGACGATAGTAAGGGAGGTATTGTTTTTTTGGTTTTTATTTTTATTTATTTTTATTGGAATTATTACAAATAATAATAATAATAATAATATACCGTTTAATACGTGAAAATAATAATAATAATAATAATTTATTAAATTAATATAATTGAAATTTTATTTTTTATTATTACATTTTTATTTTTATTTTTTACCGACTGACGATAGTAAGGGAGGTATTGTTTTCACACCAAATTTCACATGTGGAGATTTTTACATATCTCCACGAATATTTCTTAATTTAAAATTATATGACGTCACCCAGCCATTCATGACGTCACAGCCTGGTCTTACATATATATTACAAATAAAATAAAATTAAAAATATTTATGTTATGTCCATATCTGTTTTTTATTACATTAATAGATATATTAAAATTATTTGAAATTGTTTCTGTAGCTGGAAATTAATTTACTTCAAACCGTCGGTCGGTTCGGACCTGGCCACAGGTCAACTTATTTTGTTAATAATTTATTTTTATTTTTTAATTTTTTTGTTAATAATTATTACATTTTTATTTGTTCGAAAATTATTTCTACTTTATTAATTGTTAATAGTTATTACATTTTAATTAACAGTTTTCGGAATAAGTATATTCTCTTATTTTATAGAGATTTTTATTGTTTGTCTCAAAAGTCTACCTACTATATTTCATTACCATTGTATGATTCAAAATAAAATTTAAAATATTTAATAGGACATGACATGATCTTAGTATTAATTTATTTTCATTATATTAGATTGATTACTAAAATTCAAAATATTTAATAGGACATGACATGATCTTAGTATTTTTCCCATCCCAGAATATTCGCTAATATTACATGTTGGAGTTCCAATTACCTGCATATTTAATGGCAATTTCAATGCTGAATATACTTTTAAATAAAAAATTAAAAAAATTTGAAGAAAGTAAATGGAATTATTATAATTAATAAATCTATATATAAATTTAATATATATTCAAACAATAATTGAAACAATATAAATAAAACGATTCAATATTTTACTTACATTGTGATTTATATTTCTATTTTTATTACAACTGTTATTATGGGTATGTTATTTTTGACAGTTTAAAAAAAATTAAAAATATTTGAATGTTTAAGTTTATATGTAGCGCCATCTGTCGATAGTTTTGTGACACTACAGACTTTTACCAAAATATTACTAATTAAATTAATTTTGGATAAATTAATTTTGGATTTAACTACACTAAAACCTTCCCTGGGATGCCCACAACAATCCCTGAAAGTTTCACCGTAATCGGACGGGTAGTTTTTGAGTATTTGACAGACACACACACAGACACACAGACAGACATTGCCTTTTATATATATAGATGGGCAAAAGAAAGCTGAGGTTACCGGGGAATGGCGGAGTTGCATGACCTCTATACATCTCTTTTATAATTAATTCTAAAATATTATAATATCTGTTCTACAAGTTATATATGTTCAATTTTTTATTTTAAAATAATATTTGAATCAAACACTTGCCAATTTATCCAAATAGAAGCTCACATGAGTACCCCTGATTGAAATCCATTTTTCATATTTTAGGTACAAGGTAAACATAACAAAGAATAAATCATTCAAAAATGAAAAATTTTAAAAATAGTGTTTATCACTTACAATAGAAATATATACCAATTTTGATAAAGATTATTAATTAAATAATCAATCAATTTAAGAGGAACCAACCACGTTTATTTGATCAATGTTTCACTCTTTCCAATATTTTTTATGATTACCAACAAATCTGTCAAAGACCTATTCCTTTTTTTAAAATTAACGCATTCTAATTATTTTCTTTTCAATTAAAAGAAAAAATTTATTTTCTGGAATTTGTTCTCTCTTTTTGTGGACTTAATTAAAAATTAGGAATTCTTCTTTAGAGTGTTTTAGTCTCTTAACCCAACATACCTACTGCATTACTAAATTCTTCAAGTACTATACATTCTTTAAAATGTCAAGGTATCTTCTATTATTTTATTTATTCAAATATTTATTTATCTCTTAGTTACATTTAATTTAAATGAATTTGCTATTTTCTAGTGAAAACAATTAAAAGTTTTTTAATAGATTCAAGAAAATAAATTTTACCTATACTTGCCGATATCTGAGAAATAAAGGGCGAGGAATAAGTTAATAGGTACTTATATACTTGAAATAGTTTAATGAATAATTATTTTTATTTCTAAATTTCACATTCCAATATTTTTGGCAATATTTTCATCAAAAATATATTTATTTATTTTATTGCTAAATACATGTTGTCCCTGAAAGTTGTATTTTAAGCAGAGATTTATTAACTTTTCGATTACTTTGGGAAGGCTTAAGAAAAGAAACTAAATATTATTTAATAACTAATACTGAATTGCTGAAGAAAAACAAGAATTAACCAAAAAGTCCATAACAACAAATTAGAAATAATAAATCAATTTAGAGAAAACAAATTTTAAAAAACAAGATATTTTGCAAGAAATAATTTAGTAGTAATTAGCACTCCTTTGCGATTTTGAAATTTACCTTTTTTAATTTTTTTTTTTTAAATTTTTAATATATGGTAAACAAATAACAGATGTTATTTGATTATGCGGGTAGCTGCAAATATTCTATAAAACCATGGATTAAATAGGTAATTTTGAAATTGAAATATCTAATCTTTAAAGATGAAGAAAATTAAGATTAAATTTGACAAAAAAATTCTATTCTGTGGATGGCTACAGGTAGTTTGACAGAATTATGAGAAAAATATACTCATATTGTTCATATTTATTCATATATATAATATTTTCATCATAAAAATTTATATAAATAAATATATTATAAATAAAATAGAGAGAGAGAACTAAAGGAATTATTAAATATAGATTTCAGATTTTAGGAGCTCTATTTGCCAATTATTTTAGCTAGCAAATAGCACGCTTAATTATAATTTTAAATATATATATATTTATATATACAGAGGCGGATTAAACGTCGGGCGGACCGGGCCCACCGAAACCTAAATAAAAATATTTCCTTAAAAAAAATTTAAAAAAACTGCTGAGTTTATGGATAATCGGAGTTTAAATAAAACAAGTTATTCTTGATACAGATCTTTATTCGGTCGTGTTTGAACCCCGACTAACTTAAGAACAAATAATCAATTTCTCGGCGACCCCAGTAAAAATTATGTATTTTTTACATAAGTACGATATATGTAAGTATAAAACAGCCTAAATTATAATATAAACAAAATTTATCTTTCAATTATAATTGTAAATAACAGAGGGCCCATTTCAATTTTACCGCCCGGGGCCCCCAATCAACTTAATCCGCCACTGTATATATATTAATATATTAAAATGAAATAGTTATATGTTTTTAAGATTAATTAATCTTTTTTATTTTTAAAGACAGGATAAATCAGAAATAAGACATAAGAAATCATCAAACTCATTCATAAAACCATTCCAACACAGGTTCAGGTGAATAGCCTCCACACACACACACACAGACAGACACCCGCCCAACACATTAGGCGTTTTAAAAAGAGATCACTGAAACGATGATGATAATTAATAATTCAAAAAAATAGTAAATATCTCCAATAATAAACTGTCATTTAAAGAAAATGAAATTTAAAAATTGAAGCTCATCTTTTCTCTCTGAGAATTAAAGCGTCTACTTTGAGTTACTAGACATTTACATTATTAATTATTTAAAACTTCATTAGATCGTCCTATATTTAGCCGCGGAGTTTTTAAAAGCATTTTTCCAGGATATTAGTTTTCAAGATTTCCTTTCTCTTGGCCTCTTGAGTTCAGACCTGCCTAGGCTTTCATTTCCATCATTCCCGACGTGTGACGTCACGCTTGTTTGCTCTAGCCTCGCGATGAGCGAATTCTCGGGAATAAGGTCGAAGCGGGGGGATGGGGTTCATACTCAACCCGGAATCGATCCCTGGAACCTTATAAAGGTGAATAATTTAAGAAGTGGGGTTCAGGCTGCGCGTGAAGGGCATTGGACAAACACCTAGATTTTTTTTTTATTTCTATTTCATATTTAATATAAAAAAAAAATCCACATTCATATAAATAGGCCGACGTAATGGGATCAACGTCATTCGTAATTTTCAATTTATATAAATTGAAAATAGCGTAATAAAAAATAGTCGAATATCATGCATTGCCTTTACTAACGTTTAACTTAAAGAACAATTGACATAAAATACAATAATTATAAAGAAATTAGGAAATGAAATCAATATTTTTTTTTTTGGTTTATCAGTTATCCGGATTGGAAGACAAATGTTATGGTAAATATTATTAAAAATAAAAATAGAACATAACAATAAGAATCAGATTTTGGTATTTATTTGCTAATGGTTTCATAAAATATGTCTTTAAACTGTTTTTGTAAAATGTTTTTGGTAATAATTACATTTGTTTCATGTATCTATAAATATATAAAATTAATTGTGATATTAATAATTTTAGATGAGTAAAAATAGACATTTCTATAATAGTAAATATAAACCCTAAAGATTCTAAATAATTATACAAATATAATATTATTTTCTTAGTGGAGCTATTTTGGAGACAAGGATGGGAGGCCTTTGAAATTTATAATTTGTTAAAGTTAATGTTCCTATTAAAAATAACTTTCCCTTCGATATTTTAATTTATTTTGTTAAATATTCATTTTTTGAGATTCAATTTTTGTAAACAATACAATATCTTTAAAATTTGTATCTCTATTAAGAAATAATACTATCATCATATTTATTAAATAAAAATTTAATTGACATGATTAAATGACAAAAAAAAATAATTAATTTTACACAATTATAATTATTTAATTTAAATTTAAAATTAATTATATCATATTTTAAAAATAATTATTCTCTTTATTTATTATTTGATGATAAATAGTGAAATTTTCTTGGACCAGTGTATATTACCATTTAAAATTGTTTCCTTTTACAAAATGCATAATTCCCTTTTAAGGTCAGAGATTATTACCAATTTAACAATGAACTCATTTCTAATAATGAATGTGGCTTCAATTAAACAGGAATTTCATTCAGAGAAAATTGATTAGAAATACATATGAAACTACATATATTGTATTCTCTATATTCTGGAGAAGGGTAAATGAATATAAAATTTAATATTAATATTTGTGTGTGTCTTTGTATTGTATAAACTTAGGCAAATAATAAATGATTAATATTTTCATAGAATAATAGAAATATATTAGAAATAGAATGGCAATAAATATTTGAATTTCATTTTTTTATCAAATACTTAAATCACTTATTATGATTATTGCCTCAAACTTGTCATAATTAGAGATAGATAAATAGGGATGTTCTCATTGTTAAAAATATAATATTTAGTAAAATTTAAATAATATTTTTATTAGAGTTAAATTAAATAGATCACAAATTGTGTGTGTGTTAGAGAAAAGAAAGAAGCGGAACCATCTTATAAAAATATGAGTATAAAACTAGTTTATCCGGATAATATTAGGTCGAGTCATAAATAACTTCCGCCTAAGTAGTGTGCTTCTTTTGGTATTGTTTGTACACAATGAGATTCCCCTTGATAAGGGATTTTTGTTTTCGCTTAGCAAGTATAAACTGGTCAGTCTCTAGACAACCTCGTTTCGGTGCGCACGTAAATATTTTTTTATTTATACCTTTAAAATGGATAATCAAAAAATACACTTTCGACATGTGATGCTTTGGGAATTTAAACAAGGCAATAGTGCTACAGCTACGGCTCGAAAACTTTGCAGTGTATATGGTGAAGGAATGATAACTGATCGGGCAGTAAGAAATTGGTTTGTAAAATTCCGTTCTGGAGACATGACCTTAAAAGACGAGCCAAGGATGGGTCGTCCTTCTGACTTTGATGACGATGTTTTGAAGTCAGTTTTGAAAGAAAATCCACGCCAGTCAACTAGAGAGTTATCACAGAAGCTCAATACATCCCAATCAACTGTTAGAATACATTTTAGATTAATTTTTATTTGTTTTTGTGTTATCGAAAAATAAATGTATGAATAACAAACGGAAGTTATTTATGACTCGACCTAATAAAAAAATAATATAATAAATATCTATATAATAATAAGAATAATTTACCTACATTAAGAATGTTGAACATCGCAACTTTCAATCAATATTTTATTATGATAGAATGAGAAATAATTTGAATTAACTGTCCAAAATGTCAATTTTAACTTTAAATGATATTGAAATAAGTAACCCTCTTATCCTTTCATTAATTTTCTCTAGGTTTATTTTATCATCTACTTTTAATTTTAACTCGAATAAAATAATGAATATCATCATTAGAGAAGTCTATCTTATTGTTTTATCATAAAGAATATAAAATAAAAAAATATTTAAAAAAATCGGGAGTGTCCTCCCCTAGACTTTCAGGCATATAAATCATTATGATATTTGGTATCTGAGTGTTTTTCATAATCTTCTTGTACACTTGATCAGTTTTGTTTAGAAGCCTTGTCTGCTTAGAGACCGTTATGTTGATCAAATAATATAAGTTGACCTGTGGCCAGGTCCGAACCGACCGACGGTTTGAAATAAATTAATTTCCAGCTACAGAAACAATTTCAAATAATTTTCATATATCTATTAATGTAATAAAAAACAGATATGGATACATAAATAATAAATATAAACATTTTTAATTTTATTTTATTTATAATATATATGCAAGACCAGGCTGTGACGTCATGAATGGCTGGATGACGTCATATAATTTTAAATCAAGAAAAAACTAATAAATATGATTTTTCTCGAGGATAAAACCAATACAAAGTGCATGATTCGTGGTGATATATAAAAAAATCTCCTTTGGTGTGAAAATAACCCTTTCCTTCCTATCGTCGATCGCTAATACTACCGGTTTCCGGAATTGCACCAAAAGTTGATCAATTCATCCCACTGATGCATTAAGTATATATACCAAATTTCATCAAAATCGGTTGAGCCGTTCAGGCTGTACACATCTATACGGACGGAAGGACAGACGGAAGGACAGACGGACGGACAGACATCATGCTAAAAATACTTTTTTCTGTTTAGAAAATGCATGATTCGTGGAGATATGTAAAAATCTCCACATGTGAAATTTGGTGTGAAAACAATACCTCCCTTACTATCGTCGGTCGGTAAAAATAATAATATAGAAATACAATACCTAAAAGAATAAATTTAATTACAAGTTATTTTTACACATTATCTTGAGAACGATAAAACATAAATAATTAACAACAATAAAAATAAACAAACTAATTAATTTAAATTATAAAGTAAAATGGTTTAACACTATTATATATATTTATAATTTACACCTAAAGCTACTTGTATAGGTAAAATGTCACTTCCGGTAGTCAGATCATGATGAAATTTGGTATCTGAATTTTTTTCATATTTTTAAATCTATATACAAAATATGAAGCAAATATCTCGAAGCAAACTGGTACTTTACTTGAAAGGTAAACGCAACCAGTGTAGGTAAAGTACCACTTCCGGTTAACCGATTTTGACGAAATTTTGATAGAAATCTACAAATTGTGAATAAGTGTACCAAATTTCGAAGTCCTAGCTTGATTAGTTTCTGAGTAAATTCGCTCACTGACAAACATTACATACATACTTACATCCATACATACACACATACAGACATAATTAGAAAAATGGTATTTTCCGACTCAGGGAGGTCTAAAACGTCAAGATCTATCGAAATCTCGAAGTCGAAATTTTTGACGATTCCAATACTTCCCTTATACGAGTATGCGGGAAAGTAAAAAAGACATTGAATCGAACCTCTTTAAATTTAATAATTTTTTATAAAATTAATTTATAATTAATTTATGAATAATAATAAATAAGAATGACATGGTAAAATAGACTTTAGTAATAATTTTAATTAAGAAAGAGATAAATTTATTGTGTCTGTTGGACATGTAATCATTTCACATCTTTTTATTAAGAAAAAACAAGATTAGACATTAGATAAAAATACTCTCGAATTAATAGAATTAATAGAATTTTGCCAAAAATCTACATACTTTATTTATGATAAAAAGATTTATAAGCAAAAAGAAGGATGTGCTATGGGTAGTCCACTAAGCCCAGTATTCGCTAACATATTCATGGAAGAATTTGAATCAAAATTGGTCAATAATGCAATAAAGAAACCAAAACTGTTTCTTAGATATGTGGATGATATTTTGATGATTTGGCCTCATGGTAAGGATTCTTTAGTTAAATTTGTAGAAGCAGCAAATAATTTACATAAAAATATAAAACTAAGCGTTGAATGGGAAATAAATGAAGAGTTACCGTTTCTTGATGTATTAATTAAAAAGAAACAGAATAGATTAAGGTTTGATATTTTCAGGAAAACAACTCACACCAACAGATATATCCACGCAGATTCCCACCACCATCCATCACAAAAATATGGAGTGATAAAAACACTGCACAAAAGAGCCGAAGAGATATGCTCAAATGAAAACATTAAAAAAGAAAAACAACGATTGAAGGAAGCTTTCATAAACAATGGCTTCTCGGAATATGAAATTAGGAAATTCAGTAAAACAAAAAAGACAGAAATCAAAAATGAAAATGAAAAACCAATATACAGATCACAAATAACATTACCTTATATAAAAGGAACAACAGAAAAAATAGCGTCAAAATTGAGGAAACACAACATCAGAGTAACATATAAACCTCATAAACAAATGTCTTCTCTCACCTCAAATATAAAAGACAAAATTAAAAACGAAAATAATGGAGTTTATAAGGTAACTTGTGAATGCAAAAAAGTATACATTGGTGAAACAAGTAGAAAGATTTCTACAAGACTGTCTGAACATGAGAGAGCCATTAGATTGAAACATCCAAATCAATCAGCAATTGCAGAACATGCCTTAACAACAGGACATAAAATAAATTTAGATAATGTAGAAACACTTCATATTGAAAATAATTGGTGGAAAAGAAAAATAAAAGAATCTATAGAAATTGATAATCATCCCAATAATATTAACAAAGAGGATGGATATAGACTTAATAAGATGTGGAACATAGTGTTGGATGAGTAAAATTTGTCAGATTAAATTAAATATAATTAATCTAATGTGTATTTGTGTATATATCTTGATTATGGAAATAATTTAGTATCTTCATTTTAGAGACATAATGCACTATCATACTTCTTGATTGTAAACGCTTGCTTTGACAATTGCTGCTGACTTCATGTTGAGATTAAGAATTGGCGGTAAAAATTGGAGCCAAAAATTGGCGCCAATATCACTGCCTATATAAGAGGTGACGTGTCCCGACATGCATCAGTCCGCTTGAATCGGAGCAAGCGTACGGTTACTTGAAAACGACTGCAGAATAAGCAGTTGAAACGTTGTACAATTATTTTAATTTAATAAATAATTTTATACAAATAATGTGGTCTTTTAATAAAAATTCTCTTAATAATTATCAAAATAACCACAAAAGCTTTAATAAATACATTTATAAGAAAAAACAAATTTAAATCAAATATCACATAATTAGATTCGACTTCATTGCATTTATAATAAATACTTGAAAAAAGCTTTTTTTTTAAATAATACTATTATAAAATAAATGAGATTATATATAAATATTTGTAGAACATAAATATTTTCTCAATCAAATTTTCAATGAATGATAAAGCTTTTATTTGAAGTCGAAGTTCGTTGTTTGTCAAGCAATCGAAAAGTGCTATCCACCCAATGCTGTACTCAAAGCTTGGTCCAACTCGATGGTTTCCAGAGGCAATAATAAGTTAAAGCCAATCCGTAGATTGTATTTCCTTTTATACTTTTAATGAAAACTTATTTTTATGAGAATTTATATCCTACATGCACTCTATTGCGTCTACTGTCTTTGGATTGTTTCTAATGTTGTATTTTGAAAATCTATTATTAAAAAATTGAAAATAACTATTAAAAAAATCATATTAATGTAATATAAAATCATAGAAAATCAGAAATTGATTCATAGGGATTTTTCAATTGTAAAGAAATACAAAAGTTCATAGTCTTTTTTTATCATATTTGCTATACATTACTTTGATTTAAACAAGGATAATAAAAATTTCCTTTATATATTATAAATTTATTTAAATTAAAATAATTAATTATTTCTCTCTATCTGATATAAATCTGATATATATATTACCCATTCCAATTTGTAATTTAATTCATCTAAAAAAGGTGTCAAATTTTTTAAGGTTTTTTTGTCTCTTTTATTTTATTTTTTCCTCCATTTCCTTTCCGTTGTAATAGATTGTTTCTTGTAAACTAAAGACCTACTCTTACTATATTTTCTTGTCAAAGAACGACGTCTTGATAGGTTTTTTGTGATAAATAAATAAAAGCGACCTATAAAATTAAATGATTTATTTACAATACTTCGTATTTGATCAAATTCTTATACTGGAAAAGTATAATAGTCTACCTTCATAATGAATATTATTTATTTATATTTTTTGGTTGTAATCGTGTATAATTAATGATACGCTTGTTTCAGATAGAAAAGAACAAAATTCTAATATGACATGGTAACGGATATTTTTGAATTTTGTATTTATTCTACTGTAATATTACTGTCTCTCTTGATTTCAATTGGATTTCATTTTGATGTAAAGTTTAATTCACTAAATTTACAAAATTAGATAATTTAATGAGGTTTCTTTAATTGTTCTATAATATATTTTCATTAAAATTAAAAAAAATTAAATAGTTTTTTTTTTAAATTTATTTAAATTTGTTACACACACATTTGGTTGTTTTTGATCCTATATACTATAAATGCATCATATTTATTAAGTAATTAACGTTTTTACCGACCGAAGATAGGAAGGGTAGGTATTGTTTTCACACCAAATTTCAAATGTGGAGATTTTTACATATCTCCACGAATCTTGCATTTTGTTAACAGAAAAAAGTATTTTTAGCATGATGTCTGTCCGTCTGTCTGTCCGTTTTGTGTTCGTATAGCTTGAACGGCTCAACGGATTTTGATAAAATTAAGTATATTTACTTAATGCATCAGTAGCATGAATTCATCAATTTTTTGTTATATTCGTAAACCAAAAATGATAGTTTACAAAGTATTAATTTTATATTCATTGTCGGAAATTTCTCACTTAAAATATAGTAGTAATTAATAATTGAGTAACTAAACTAAAAATAAAAACCAAGATAATATAATTTAGGCATTTCAATTCAAGTTTCAAAATATTTTTTTATACTTTATATATATGTGGGACCTATGTAAAAGACACTTTTCCAAAAATCATGAAATTATTTTATGTGCCGAATTTAATGATTAAAATTAATTAAATTGAATACATTATTACATAGTAAATATATGTACATATTTACATATGTATATCCATTTAATTTTTTGTTCTTTGTGATTCAATTTAATATTAATTATTCCGTTTATAATATAATTTCATTTTGTAGTTAATAATTAGTACTATAATTTTTTTTTGAGCTAATACAAGGTAGGGTAAAAAACAACCTCAAGTCATTACATGTAGCCTATCTATAGGGGTAGTCTAGCAAGGTTATTCATTATCGATTAAATGGTTATAGATAACAGTTGAGGATGAGTACGTTTCTTTGAAAACAATTTCTTTTTCTAATTGTTCTAGGAAACTTCGAAAGCAGAGAGAAAAATATTGTCGTTTCCTGGCACCGCCAAGACATAATGAATGTCTCGAAACGTTCGCTTCAGCGGCTGCTGCATCGGCGTCAGGAAGCAACGAGGCATATGCCCCACTGGGAGGAGACTGGTTCGACTGGTTCAACCTGACAGCCCTTAACGTAGGTGTCTCTCAAGAGATTAAAAGTATCAATATTGTCAGACATTGTGGCGATGTTGAGAACCTCAAATCTCTTTGGGCTTTATTAATTGCAACTATTATCACTTCACCTGATTTTAAAATAAATCAAGAAAATTTGATTAAAATAAAATAATAAGTTTTAATTTAATAAGTTTTTAATAATTTTCAGACATTTAATTTATAATTTATTACATATAAATGCAAAGGAATCGTTTTTGTCTTGATAATTGAGAAAGAGGATAAAAAGGGAGAGTTAATGAAATTCATTTTCTTAATAATTTAATGAAGAGAAAATATATATTTTCAAAATTTTTTTCCTAAATATTTAAATAATTTTTTTTTTTAATCAATTTTCATAAAATTGTAAATTTCCCTTTATCTATATATATACGTATGTAATCTATAAAATTATATACAATTTAATTTTAAAAGTTAAAAAAAAAATTATTTTTAAAATTTTATAAAAATACAAAATAATATTCCATAAATATAATATAAGCGGTTGAAATTCTTAGGAGGATGATTTATTTATTTTAAAATCATAATATTTGATTTTTTCTTCTTGATTATATTGTAAAATAATAAATTCTAAAATTAAAATATATTTATAAATTAATTAATGATTTAAAAAAAAAATAATTAAATCTATTATTACCCAATCGAGTTATGACTATAATTTAATCTTCGATAGTTGAATAGTGGGGTGTTGAGAATTAGAAGAGTAAAATATATTTTAATATCTCAATACTTCCCCATTCAAGAAAAAATTCTCTTAGATATTTAAAATATGAGTGAGATTTAGAAATACCTGCCTAAAGGTAGAGTTGGGTTCGTCATCTTGTATTTTATGGCAGAGTCTCATAATGGTTTCAGATGGTTTTCACTATTTTTTTTTTCTAGTTATTTATAAATACTCTAGTTGGGTTTTCTGAGATATTTATTGTTATATAAAGATAGAAAATTATTGATAAAAATAAAAATATTATTTACGACATATAAACCTAAATAATATCATCATTATAAGTAAATATTTTTTATCATTTACTTTTATTTTATTATTATTTATCAATAGTAAAAATTATTTACGTAAAAAAAGTGGATGCAAATTACTAATACTCAGAAATGAACAGAACTTAAATATATTTAAAAACAAATCATGTGTAAAAATTTGAAAATTCAAAAAAAAAAAATGAAATAGAAAAACGAATCGGATTGTAGATATTTTATTGAAAAGACAAAAATCTAAAAGGATTTTCTAAAATTGCCTCTTCTCTCTTAACATCTTTTGTATATGGAAAGCACTCACGATGAAATTTTATTATGGGAAACGAACAAATTGCACCAAATTCGTTGTTCTATTTCCACTTTGTTTTAATAAACTATATTCAACAAAACAAAAAAACAAAACAAAAAAAAAAAACAAAAAAAAAAGAAAGAAAAATATAAAAAATAAAGAAAAACCGAGAAAATAATATAAAACGTGTTGGAGAGAGATCAACATGACGACCGCGAAGATATGTAGCGAAATCCTTTTATATTCAATATTGATTATTATATTTTAGACTTTAGAGTATAGGAAATTCGAAAATCCAGTATTTTCTTCAATATTTTATATATGATTTTTTAAATATGTGGATATTTAAAAAAAAATATACATTAATTTTCTTTCCGAACGTAATTTAAAAAAATTATAATAATTACACAGTTTTGTTTAATCGGTGTATTTACTAATAATATTTTCAAAGGTTTATTTCACAGTAACATAACTGAGAAAGGGTCAGGGCTTTAATATTTCTGCTTTCATTAATAACCAATATTATTTGATGTCGAAAAATGATGAAAAATTACATTTAACTAGAATGAAATATTGATTTTTCTTCTCATCAGAATCCAAGGGGTGAATTTTTATCTTTAACTCAAGTGATATCAGGCTAATGAAATTTTTGATAGTCAATTTGTCCAATATTATTTTTAGTTTTTAAACTAAAAAAAAATATTATAAATAATATGATATCTTGAAATTTTTTTTTATTTAAATATATACGAACAAAAGGTAATAAAGAGGCTAACGGGGAGACAGAATAAATTTATGTTCCAAGTAGTAAGACTCGTATAAAAAAGAAAAGACAATAGAACGCATAAAAGTTTCTGATAAAAATTAGTTATAAATTTATTTAAATATACGTATTAAAAAAAATAATTTAGTGATCTCTCTTTAAAGAATTCATCAAATAAAAAAATTTCAAAAAACTTTTATAAAGTACGAGATAATATACGTATATTATTGAATAAGTCTAGAATTTATATATATATATATATATATATAAGATAATAATAAGATATATTAAAACGATAAATTATACTTTTTCTTTTGTAGAACAAACGAAAAATATATATTTGAATTTATAATTTTAATTAAATTAAAACAACTTTTATTTAATATTAGAATCTACCTATACATATATATATATATATAATAAAATTTAATATATATAATATTTAAAAAAATAAGATGTATAATTTAATTTAAAATCCTCGAATTGTTTTAATAAAATTTAACTAATTAGTATATTTCAAATGTATATTTTATTATTTTTTTATGTATCATATATTAACTCGTTTTGTTAAATAAATTAAATATTTTTTATTAGATTTTAAGGGAGGCATCTGTTTGTTCTAGCAGGCTAGTAACGCGTCTGGCACAAACGATCTGTACAATGCAAGTGTTCAGTCGTCGACCCCTGAAACTTTAAAAGTGTTACCACCTTTCGAACTTTGGCAGACGGTGTTAATAGCTATTTGCCTGGCCCTCTGCATCGTCCTTACAGTCTCCGGCAATATCCTAGTCTTACTTGCGTTTATAGTGGACAGAACCATCAGGCAGCCTAGCAATTATTTCATCGCCTCACTCGCTTGTACTGATATGCTAATTGGTGAGTTAATCAATGAAAGTTAATGAATAATAAAAAAACATTTTCGATTAATTCTTTAAAATACATAATACCACTTTACCATGTTTAAAAATATACTTGTTTGGAAAATTTGAAAATATTATTTGGTAATTATTCAAGAAAACGCATTTTCGTGGATTTGGATAATACATTACCAGTGGGTTCCTTGTGCTATTCCAAATAAACTTTTCTTATGAAATTTTTTCGGGCCTCTTCTAGTTTATGAGTAAAAAATTATTAAAATTGATATTCTATTTAGCTAGCATGTTTTATTCGTTTGACACCAGAGGGCATTAATTTTCTGTTTTTATAAGTTCGGTTTGGATATAGAAAAATTATTTAATTTTTTAATTTTAATAAGTTAATAATAATAATTTTAACCGAAAAATAGTGAATAATTAGTGAATTAGTCAATAAAACGTTACTTAATGGCTCTCATTTCGACGTTCATAATTAATCTGTCAAACTTAAAAAATCTTTATTTTAATAATTTTTATCTCGTAAACTAGAAGAGGCCCGAAAAAATTTCATAAGAAAAGTTTATTTGGAATTGAAAAAGGAACCCACTGGTAATGTATTATACAAATCCACGAAAATGCGTTTACTTGAATATTTTTATATCAAAGGGTCACAAGGGGGGGGGGGTAATCTCCCACTTCTTCCCTTTCTAGCCACCTCGTTCCAATTCAATTTGTTTATAAATAGAAACTTATATACATTTATATACAAATAAATATTTAGAGGGAAGAAATAAGAAAATTGACTTTATTATTTCATTGTTACTTTTTCTTATCTAAATAATAATAATGATAATAATAAGGAAATCATTGTAATACTAAAATATACCAGGTTTTTCTATACTTTTAGTTCTGGAAACCTCAATAATATTTACAAACATTCTATTCTCAATACTTTTTTAGAAATATACTTCTTTAACTTATTAATACACTTAACTGATTTTTAAAAAACGTTAATATTATAAAGAATTAAGTTAAAGAAATATCAAAATATTTTCTGCAGTCTCTTCAATTTCTATTGGGAATTCTTCTCTATGCTTATAAAAAAATCACCCCATTCCAATTCAGTTTATTTATCAATTTTTAAATATTTATAAGATTAAAGAATATAAAGATTTTCATTTATTTATAAATTAGTTAAGTATTTAAAAGCTTATTGATTTTTCTATTATTTCTTCTCTTATGCGAAAACCAATTTTAGTTTTATTGGTTGTTCGCTGTTTAACTCTTCATAAATATAAAGAAATAGATTGGTTCATTTTCTATTTATACGAGATAAATTATAATGAAATTGTTAATAGTCTTTTCATGCCATGAAGCCAATAGCATTAACATTAGTCAGTTTTTATATGCCTATAATAATCAAAATCAGTTTATTTACATTCAGTGAATGGATTGTTTAAATAGTCATTTCTCCGTTTAAGCTGTTTTAACAAGTGGTATAAATGCCATAGCATCATTCGCGATAATATATATTCTCAAATTCTATCAAGATTTAAAGCTTAGTTCACACTGGTATACAAAGTGGCGAAACTTTATATGCGAGTTCTTTGTCTTACTATACAAATGTGAACAGAGTTGTATTGCATTGGAAAGCTATATATTACACTAAATTGAAAAATGTAATCTTTTTATGAAGTAGAATAAAAGAAATGAATTATTTTAACAAATATCTACGTTTTTTAGGATCCGTCAATATAGTTTGAGATAATTCATATGTTAAATTAACAAGCAGAAGATCAATTAGAAAATGAACAGGTATAAATAATCATATCTTTTCTGGATCACTACACACGTTTAATCAGTAAAACACTTACGGCGTGTGTCTGATTCTCCTGTTATTTCAATTATTATATACACTTAAATAATTACTGACTTGAAATAATCAATTTTTGATGATAATAATTATAATTTTGATAGAGATTTCCTATTAAAATGGCATAAAAATATAATTATTCAAATAAATTAATCAACATTCGTGACAATTATTTCGATATAAAAACAATAAAAAGACAAAGACGTTTTAACTTAAATTTCATTACAAGAAATCATTCTATCCGATTATCTTGATTGGCTTTTTAAGCTACGAAACTGATTGTTTCTTTTATCGATTGCGTCGACCACCACATATGTCGTTTTTCCAAGGGATTTTTATTTTCTTAATTGCCTGAAACTTAACAAGTGTTTTAGTTCTTGTTTTAAAATGAAAAAACAAACAAACAAACAAACAAACTTAGCAATTCAACTAAAAATTAAATAATGAAAAAACATTATACAATAAGTGAGTGTAGATATGAACTTAATTTAAAATTACTTATCTAATAATACTATTAAATAATAAAAAAAAATAATATATAAATATATATATATATTTAAAAATATCAAAATTATTTAACTAACTTTATTTTTAATACACTTTATTTAACTCACACTGTCCGTTTGTCCGCGGGTTGTGGGTTTGTTTGTTTGCGGCATTTTATAATCGATATTTCAACAACTTCCCGTCATTCAATCAACTTGAAATTTTGCATACGCGCTTGCTCCTGCTAATAATATACGAATCAATTGAAAAATCCACTGAATTATTTATCTATTAGTGGTAATTAATTAACTAAACTTTCATATGCGGAATATGGAATAGTTCACTATTTCAATCATAGATGGCGATAGCAGTTCTAGAGTTGCTGAATACGACTAAAAAGTATAAAATAAATTTAAGTAAAAATAAAACTTTTTAAAAATACACTTTACTTAAAATTGCACTAAAAAGTAAAAAATAAAATCACTTTAAAGTGTGTGCGCTCAAATTATAATAAGACCGTAAAACATTTAACACCGTAAAACATTTGCTTCCATTTGGTGTGTGATTTTATTTTTTACTTTTTAGTGCAATTTTAAGTAAAGTGTATTTTTTAAAAAGATTTCTTTTTACTTAAATTTATTTCTTAATCAATATACAATTAAGTAAAAATTATAATATAATTTAACAATTTAAAAATTTTTTTTTTAAAGATTAGAATAAAATCGGAGGTTGGTTTTAAAACGAAAATATTAATAATAAAATTTCTATTCTAAAAATATGATTACTTTTCATATATGTAATAATTGGTTTACTCATTCCTTTATTTAATCCTTACAAAGTTAGCAATCGGCAGCAATTGAACATTTAATTATTTTGGATATGATAAAGATATGCAAATATTAAATGTTTAATGAATTTTTAAGTTTGATAGAGTAAGAATATTATCATATTTTTAAGATACTTAAAATTCCACAAAAGAAAATTATATTATATTTTGCTGATAATATATAAATAAATATTGCTGGGGTTGCAAATCCTTATAAATAATATATGTAATAGGAGAGTTAAACATTGGAACTGAAAATAAATAAATAATTAAAATCACATAATTTTATATCTTTAGTTTAAAAAAAAAATCTTTAAAAAATAATGTTCTACTTTATAATTTGAAACTAAAGCATAAATTATAAAACTAAACAATGTTTTGTTTTATTTAATTTTTTAATATGCATATGTATTTTCATAATTATACAAGTCGCATGATGATTAGTTAGTATTTTACTTGCAAATTTCTCAATAACTGGATAAAGAAAATACTATATAAAACACGCTAAAACATATATAATTTTATAATGATTTTTTTTATTGTTTGTTCCAGGCACAGTATCGATGCCATTTTATACAGTGTACGTTCTTATGGGTTATTGGGATCTTGGGCCAATACTTTGCGATTTGTGGCTTTCCGTCGATTATACTGTATGTCTTGTAAGTCAATATACCGTTCTTCTGATTACAATCGATCGATTCTGTTCAGTGAAAATAGCAGCAAAATATCGAAGTTGGCGTACAAAAAATCGTGTTATTTGGATGGTTACGGTTACCTGGATCATTCCTGCTTTACTTTTTTTTATATCCATATTCGGATGGGAGCATTTTGTTGGATATCGTAATTTGAAACCGGGAGAATGTTCTGTTCAATTTTTAAAGGATCCTGTATTTAACACAGCACTTATCATCGGCTACTACTGGACTACATTAGTGGTTCTATTTGTGCTTTATGGTGGAATTTATAAAACAGCTTATGAAATGCAAAAAAAATCTGAAGCAAAACAGGTAGGAAAAATTTCCTCAATTTTTATTTAATGGAATCAATTTTAAGTACTAAAATTTAAATACAAAAAAAACAAAAAAAAAAACAATAAATAAATAAAATAATAATAATAATTCATGAATATATTTTCATTTAAATTTAAAATTACTGAAAAGTTCGTGACTTACAAATATGTTAATTTAGTTCATACGTTTTTTGTAACTAGGAAAAAGATAACAGAATATAATTATATCATATTTAGTAATTGATCTTGTTTTCAACAAAATCTCGATACTTAATGGTAATTTTTCTAAACTTTAAAAATATTCAAATTATCTCGTTTATATTTTTTCTATTAAAAGATATTTTAATCAAAAAGAAAAACCTTACTAACTCTTATTTACAAAATAATCTATTTATTAAAATTCAATTATTGTAAAATATACAATGAAAAATTAATGAATTTTTGACTTTTTATTGATTTACGTCCCCAGTTGTTGAAATTATTAAAGCGATAAATATCCAATTCATATCAATTTTTAGTGTTTTATTTATTAATATTCTACATATTCTTTACCTATTATTTAAAATATTTATTAATAAGCAGATTTTATTTATTACCAAAAAAACATTACTAATAATTTAATTTTTTTTTTTTGTATTTATTTTATAGAGAAAGATGCAGTCTATGGTGGCTTTAAGTGCAGGAGCTATGTCGGGAATGGCTGGACGGGCTGCAGGAATAGGAATATCAAAAACTCAAAGTACATTATTAAGTCAAGATAAACAAAAAACTTCACCTCCAGCTGCCGATTTGCATGCAACTAGTGGGAATGTAATAGGAGGGTTAGCCGTCCCTAGAAAAGATTCCACATCCAGTCAAAAAACTTCTTCGAAAAATAGTACCACCACAACTACTACAACAACGACAATTACAGCATCTGGGAATGATTCAGAAAGAAAAGGTGCCATGCCGGCAAATACAACAACATCAAATACTCATATTGAAGGTGAACGTTCTAGTAGTCCTGCCTTCGAATCAGATGAAGAATCTACCGCATGTGGATCATCATGGAGAAAACGTTCAGTTGCTACTAATAATGGAGGAGTAGTTTGTGGCCCTGAAACACCTCCTGCAACAGTAGTGGTTTCTGCACCATCAATTGTTGCAACACTTCCAGTAGTTGCAAGAAAAGCTATTACTCCTACCACTCCTCTTGACCCAAGCCCTCTTCCTCAAATACCTGAACAAAGTCTCCTTGATACAGACAATCCAGAACTAGTTTCTTTAAAACTTCAACCGTCATCAATTATTCCCCCACCTGACGGATTTCAAACATTACAAGATAGGCCTCGTTCTCTAGCTGTTGCGGGAACGTTTGATATTTTAGTTGGTTTGGATGGTGCAGATCTTAGATATATGGATGAAAGCTCTGTTATTGTACCTTCACCAGTTTTTGAAAGTCCACCATCATCTTTAAGTCAAGCTCATACAACAGCAGGCCCAGGTACTTCAGTACCAGCATCTCCAATTTTAGGTGCTATATCCGCACCTCCCAGTCATTCTTTATTACAGGCAGCATTAATTAGAGCAGCTGCTCAACAATCAATTTCATTGTCACCCCAAATTGTACAACCACATCAAGAAGTAGCTTTGCGAATATCAAATCAGGCCCAAAATCAACCAAAATGTCCAGCTACATCTCCTGAAGTACAAAAAAATAATCAATTACAATTAGCTCCACAAGTTTTAAGTCAAAGTCAAAAACCACCACCTATTCCAGAAAGACAATCTTTAAATAAATCACATACAGCTTTACAATCAAATCAAAATCCTCCTCCTATTCCTAATAAAGTTGAAACTGAGGTTTCTTTAGCTCCCGAAAAACCTCGGCCTGTAACAACCGTTGTATCCGAAGAGCATTCAGTATCTCAACAACCAGGAAATTCGATTCAACGACGAGATGAAGAAACTTCAGTGGTAGGTGGTAGTGTGAGTGGGACAGGTCCTGGTGGATCTCGTCGCGATTTAGTTAAAACAATTGGAAAAAGATTAAAAGGTAAGCGCAAAAAACAAGGTATTGGAGGTCCATTGGCTGGTAGAACTAAATCGAAATCAGAAAATCGAGCTCGCAAAGCATTTCGTACAATATCATTTATTCTAGGAGCTTTTGTTGCTTGCTGGACGCCGTACCATATTTTAGCTCTTGTGGAAGGATTTTGTAACAATCCTCCATGCACAAATGAACATCTTTTCATGTTTTCTTATTTTCTCTGTTATGCCAATAGTCCTATGAACCCTTTTTGCTATGCTCTGGCTAATCAGCAATTTAAAAAGACATTTACACGAATACTTAAGGGAGATTTACATATGACTTGAGATTTAAAATTAAAAATTACTCTTAAATAGCCAAGAATAATTCATTATTCTAAGAATGTTCAAGTTTTCAAAATCTTCCATTCTTTTTTTTAAATATGTTATATTTGTTTTATAATACTGAAAGAATTTGTGAAACAAATAAAAATAGCACAATTCTGAAATTTTCGTTTAAATTTCATTTAAATTTTCATTTAATAAGAAAATATTTTTAATTCACAAATTAATTTGCTAATCAAATCTTAATGAGAAAATACAATTCATAATTATATATATAAGAAATATTTACAATTAAAAGTACAACAATTCTAAAATATTATTTTATCTATAAGATATATTTATTATTATTTGTTTTTTGTTTTGTAGATAAATGAATAAAAAATTTAATTTAAATATTTATTTAAACACCTATGACACACAAAAAATAATAATAAAATAATATTTAATATAAAATTCAAATATTTATAAAAATTAAATAAATAATAATTAATAATAAATATAATAATAATATAATAATCAAGATAATGAAATATAACAATACTCTAGTCAATTATCGATGTAAATGATGGTGCGAGAAAGCTTTTTCTGCTCTAGTTTTAGTAATTAGTAAGAAAATAAAATTACTAAAGTAATCTATATTTTTACCCGAATTACGATTGACAAAAATTTATAATTAAAATTTATAGAAGAAATTTAATAAGTAACATAAGAATTATCTTTCCTATCATTCTAAAAATACTAAACTCTTTTTATATGAAATAATAATAATAATAATAATAATTAATATTACCATTTTTTCAAAAATATTACAGAATTTAAATTTTAAATAATATTTAAAATATATAAATTATTAAAATTCAGCCTATATATTTTTACATTCAAAAATTATTCTATAATATATAGTTTTACTTCAAAATTATTTTTAAAAATGAGAATAATTAGTTAATTTTGCAAAAAATAAAATTTTTTGAAGAAATAATATCATGATAATCCATTATGAAGTATATTATATATAAAAATATTTAGGAATTATTTATTTATTAATATATAAAATTTAAATAAAATTAAAATATTAGGTATATAAAATATTTTTCATTGAAATATATATTCATTTATCTGTAAGTCTTTGTTAACTTTTTAGAAAATATATTATATTTCATAAATTGTATATCTTAATCAAAATAATTCCTCAGAACAGATTATATATTGACTTGATAAAATTATCTTAATTCTAATCATTCTTCTTTAAAAAAAAGTCCGATTTTTACTCAAATTAGAAAAATTCGGATTTCAAAAGTTTTTTTTACTATTTTTAATTTTATAAATTCCTTATGAAATATTTTTATTTTCCTTATAAGAAGTTAATAAATTCATAAAACAAATATCTAGAAAAAAAAATACTAGAGATTTAATTCCAAATCTGAATCTAAACTTGTTATTAAAAAAAAATTTAAAATGTCAAACTATCTATGATCTTTGATAAAGATAAAATAACATTTTTTTAATCTAAAAAGTGATTTAAAGTTTGTTGGTATTGTTGTTTATTACAGGAATTTTTTTAACATTTTTTTTTTTAACAAGTATAAAAAAAGTTTCTCGTTAATTTATTTTTCTTGTTTTTATAGGATATCGAATATTTATATATGGAAATGAAAAAATTGTGTTTTCATATAAAACTTATATATATATATATTATTTTTTAATCACAGAATGAAGGATTTGTTGTAATTTGGGAATTTCCATAACACAATTTAGAAATGATTTTTCAATTCCTTTACACCTGTTTAGACATTTTTGTTTCTAATATCGATGTTGTCTAATCGAAAATAGATTCCCTTATTTAATTTTTGCTTTTCTTAATAACCATTTATAATTTAATTTAATAATTATTTAATTTTAATAATATAAGTTTTATTTATTTTCAATATGATTTAAAAAATAAATTTATCAATCTGGACGAATAATTATTTTTGTACTTATAGTGGGACTAGAATAAAATAAATTAGGTATTTCTGCTGAAATAGAATGATTAAATTTTTTAATAGTTTGTGCTCATGTGAACCTAAGTGCTAATTATTTTTTGACTATATATATATATACTATTGTTATTTATTTATTATTTAATAATTATTATTGCTTTTCTTAACATAAATTATCTTTTCTTTAAGAAATTACGAGTGGTCAAATTATATATATATATATATATATATATATATATATATATATATATATTGTTTGCTTTGGTTTCTTTTTTAGTTAACAATATATAATAATGATAATAATACTCTTTTGCTAACTAGGTTATTATTTGAAGAATGTGCCTTAAGCCATTTCATTAAAAAATATTGACAACAGGCGGGCATCCAAAGGGGGTCTTTGTTCGGCTTCCTCTCTTTACCCGTTCCCATCTTAAGTCCCAACACAATTAACTATATATATGTATATACAAATTGTAACTAAGAGCTACAAAAATTTTATTCGATCTTCGAATAAAATTTTAATGAAATAATTAAAATTAATAATTTAATAAATTTGATAAATGTTTGTGTGTGTTTTAAAATTAGAAAAATTCCTGATTATTTTCATAGTAGTATTTAACAGTTAACAATCCGTATGCAACAATATGACAATAGTTTGAATTATTGAAAAAAATTTGATTTTAAAAGTTTTTTTTCTCATGTCATGATAAAATTAGTTTTTTTTTGAAATTGTAAAATAATAATAATAATTATTGTTTTGTTAATTAAAAAAAAAATCGATCAAGATTAAATAGACAATGAAGGTACAATCTGTAGATTATACTTTACATTTTTTATTTGTATATTTATTTTAATTTATTATCCTTTGGAATCTAATATCTTAACCGATTTAAGCCTTAGCCTTTATATACTGGGTTATTTATTATATTCAATTTTTATTCTTATTGAAATTGAATACCCATACTAAAATTAATTCCTTAAAAATATTTACTTATGATTTTATTAAATGATTTATGGTGGGCAGACAAAGAAATGAGTTTAGAATAGGGACGGTTGGAGAAATTGCTAAAAATCTTTTCATTAAAAATAGATTGATAATATTTAGTAAATTATTAAATACTTTTAAAGGTAAATGTTGAATATAATATTTTATATTTAAGTGACATTCAACATACTGTTTTAAAAATATTTTTTTTTTAAATATCAAATTCTAGGAATGAGATATTATATTGAGAGAACCTTTATATCTTTCGATGCATATAGAAATATATTGTATAAAAGTGAAACACCCCTCCCCACCATACCTATTGCGCACCTGTTTGTTCTAGAGTTTTAGTTAAAAAGTTGATATTGTTTTTTAATTGAGAAATCATAAACAAAGAACATTTATGCCCCTTTCAATTGAGTTATCCTTTAAGTTGTTTTTTTTTAATTATTTTTAAAATTAATATTAGAAATATTCACCCATAACTGATGACCTTTGTTTAATCATATCATATTATAAATTAAAAAAAAATAGATTCAAAAATACATTCTTTATTTTATATTTATTTTAAATAAAGATATTTCATGAGATGATATAAAAAAAATCCAGGTAAAATTCATCCAAACTTCAATGACACCTGACCCTATAAAACAATTTCGATCGTAAATTATTCTTTGTGATATAATTTATTATATAAATAGAGAAAAACATATATTTTCATTTTCTATAACGCACATATGATCTTTTTTTAGGTGACCCTTTTTTTCTTTCCAAATACTTTCATTAAATTAACTAAAAAAGACAATTTCACTAACTAGGTTATCATTTGAAGAATGTCTCTTAGTGATTAGTCTATCAGGCTTATTGATCCTCTTTTGCCTTTTCCAATGCTCGCCTCGCCTGTCAAGAGAAACGCATACATATTCATTTTATTCGATAATACTAACACTTGTATTATTATTCTATTAAAATATTATTTAAAATTATAATTTTATTTTTTTTTTAATGGTTTATACATGTTTTAGACCGATTTTTTAATTTTTTTTTTAAATGTTTCTAATAATTCAAGAAGGATTCTTACGGAATGAAAAATTGTAAAATTATTGAATATGACCTTTTATCTATTAAATTTAGACTGGTTCACACATTCAAATATTTATCATTTTAATTAATTTATTCTTTTTAACAAATATTCTTATTTTCTTTGATAGGATACATACAACACAGATTTGATCAATCTAATAAAAAAATTAAATAATAATAATAATAAAATTATACAACAAAATATTAATACTATTTAATGGGGGAGGGGGTAGTTATCAAGACCGCCGAAAGTGGACTGAGCAGCAAGAACTTTTCTAATATTTCTAATATCTACTTAAATATATATCAAAATATACATTAAAACAAATTAAACAAATAAAAAAAATAAAATCGTCAAAAAAGTATATAATTTATTTCCAATGCATTTTAGATTATTCTATTAATTTAATTTAATTTTTTTTTTTATATTGACTTTTTTAATAATAAAATTTTAATCATATTAATTTATAAAATCATGATATATAAAGAGCAGCAGCACAATCGATCAATTGGCCTAGCCAGATTAAACTGGAAGAATCATTCCATGGTAGATAATTCAAAATTATTCATATCCCCGATTAATAGGGTATTACTTTATTTGAACTCTACTCATTATTTTGTTTAAGGCAATAAAATGGCCTAAAACAAATGAGCAATATCATTTGATGAAAGTACATCTGGAATTACCCTGTCAATATGTTATTCAAACATGAGATGTCTTTCTTCTTATATTATATTATATATATAAATAAGTGTATAAATATTATATAAACAAAAGCACTGTATAAAAAAATGTACTCATTTACATATTGTATCTAAATAATTAAATATAGGAAATAACGAGACAATATTTTATTTTAAATGTAAATAAATAAATAAAAACCTTGAAATGCACAGGTGAAATGCTTTACAAGTTGAATAAATATATATATACATATATATATATATATATATATATATAAATATAAATTATCTGATAAGTCATTTAGAATGTTAAGAATATGTCTGATTTTAAGTATTAATGTAAATAGAAGTATAAATAAGATGAATAATCAATGTAACAATAATAGGTTAAGGATCAATGTGGTAGTTGATGCTCGTGACAAGTGAAAATCCCTTCCGAAGGCGTCTGCCGATTCGAGTGTTGTTGTCACCTGTTCGCCCACCCAGGATCATTCTGAGCCCGATCCCGGTTAGGCCCTTGGTGTTAACATGCTCAGTGGAACGTCCTCTGAATGGTAGGATTGGGTGGCAGTCGATTTGGGGGACGGTCAGCTGCTTCCATACTTAACAGCACAATTTCCATCCCAAATTTTTTCCCTCCACCAGCACACCGATTTTTTGCTCCCCACTCGACTGCCACTCATCCAAAATCTGTATATCTATTCTAGCTTCTTATTTTAATAGCATATTGTAATCAATATACAATATATATATATATATATATATATACAATGTGTATATTTCTTTAAAAAAAAATGAATGTATAAAAAATGTATAAAATGTGCATACATCTAAATCAAACATAAAAGAATGGGTGATGTTCTTTAAAATAATATCAAAAAAAAAGAACATATAAATGGCAGCACAAACATTCGATATTTCTAAACTATAGAACAAAATGTTTTTATATTTCTAAACGGATTAATAAGTAAATAATTTACAAAAAAATAAAATAATAAAATAAATTAATCACATTATAATAAAATATTTAAAAAATAAATGAAAAACAATAAAAATATATATATATAATATTAATAAAATTCAGAATATCAATGAAGTTCAATAAATGTTTAGAGAATAAGATTATTTTATAATCGAAACTGGTTTTGACAATATTAATAATTAAATATTAATTCTAAGAAGTGAGTGTTCATTAATATATATATATATATATATATATATATATATTATAAATAGGTACTATTATGAATGATCATTAGATATTACTCCTATGTCTATATTTTGAATTCTTCATTTGCGATTCAGTAATCGTCAAATACTCAAATTTTAAAAATTGAATTATGTTTTAACGAAAATTCATTGAAAATGATTCTCTGAATTGGAAATGATTCCTTTGTTAGCCTGTGCGAGTGCCTGTACTTCCCTGTTAACTTTGCGAGCTTACGCCTCAAGCCTCTAGAGAGAGACCGAGACACCCTCCATGGACCAACTGCAGTAGCCAAGTCTTTTCATTCAATAGGAAATAACAATTAACAATCCGCTTTGATAACAACTGTTTAGCTAATCTAGTCTCATTCTACTGAATGTCGCAATTGTGAATTAAGGATGGCCTATCTCTTAATCACAAATGAATAATCGATATTCAGTTATTGTCACTTTTTGTCAATCAATGTAAGAGAAAAAAATTGTAGAATGTATTAGGGAAAAAGAACGAAAATTAAAAATCAAAAATGTCATGTGTGCCATTTTTTTATTAAACCAATTATTATTTTAAGAGTTTTTTTTTTTGATGTTTGAATTTTGAAGTCTATATATATATATATATATATATATATATATATATCAAGTTTTTTTTTAAAAAAAAACATCAATTTTATGTTTACCATTTGATAAAAAGCTCTAAAAATGCTATTTTTCACTGAGATTTATAAAAAAATAATATTAATCTAATAAATGTTCATCTGTTTTGTCATTTTTTTTATTCCCATCTTGTATTTATTGGCATTATTTTTTATTAAAATTATCTTTGATTCAATCATGTTTGGTGTCTTGTTTTATTTTTCCCTTTTACAAAAAATAAAATGTATTTTTTTTTTTTTTTTTTTTTTTTTTGATTTTGTGTTGAATATATCAAAACCTATTTTCATTAATCAAAATTCACTTTATTATAATTATTAATTAATGGTTTTATATAATTTAAATCGATATATGTCTCAATTAAGCCATTTATCAATAGAAATGATTTAAAACAATCGTACGGTTAATTTATAATTCAAAGAAGTAATTGTTTGTTATACAAAAGAGAGACCAAGTATTGAATAATGCAAATTTCATGATTTAATTGATTTGCTTTGTAATATATAGAATTTAATTGGATTAGTTCGATATTTACAACTTTTATAATTAAAATTAATTTAGAATAATTTTTTTATTTAAAATATTTCGATTTTAATTTTTAAAATAGATTTATTTATTATACGTATATGTCGAATTGCTTGATATTTATAAATATATTTAAAGCATTCTAAAATGAAAAGGTTTTTTTATTGATATGTGTATGTGTGGTAGTAAAATAAATGGAAAACTTCCCTAAAAAAAGCGAGGAGAGATAATCAGATATGAACAATATCATAATAATATAAATATAATATAAAGTAATGTTTATAAAATATATTTTTTATATTAATTAAAAATTCCTCTTTTAATGTTATAAATTATTTTGATTTTTCTAAATGAAAACCAACTCAATATTTATCCGTCAGATGGCGTGAATGAAAATTTAAATACTAAAGGCAATTAATCGCTAATTATATTACAATTAATTAATTACAATTCAGTTATATTTCTTCCATATCTTCTATAATAACTATAAAAATTTTCTAAGGTCTATTTCAATTGAAAGTTGATGAAAAATCGATTTCAATTTGTCTTAAGACCAAACAGACAGACATGAAGCGAAGTTGATAAAAACGTTATAATATAAAATAAGGCTTAAAGCAAATTGGTGTTACATAAAGTTACGGTCAAGAATCCTTCGATTTTTATACTATATCAAACAAATATCACTCATTTATATGAAATAATCTTTTTTTACTTTTAGAATCAACCACAATTATTACAAAAATATATACCTATACAGGAAAAAATAACTTAATAAACCTATCCATGTTGAAGTATAATCATATTATATTATTCTTTATAAGAATGATTTCTCATTAATTGTATGCATATAGTACGAGATTTAGATGTAGATTTAATTGAATAAAAATGGAAATTTCCTAAAGGTTTCTCTGATTTAATATCTATATCATATTAGAAACCCATTTAATATGAAAATTGATTTTGCTTAGAACCACTCACTTATTTATTTAGATTTAGAAATTTAATCCAACATTTTCAAAAGCACTTAACTCTCCGTCTATGCAATATATATATATATACTTATTTTATGAATATATTGCTTTCTCTCTTATCATTGATTCTTTCACGTTATCTTTACTTATCTGAATATTCCAGAAGATGCGATTGTGATAGACAGATATTTAAGAAGAATTAAATTTTCTAAAACAATCAATAGATTGACTAAAATTTGATTCTGTAATGAATTATAAATCATTTTTATTATCATCAAAATATAATTTTCTCTTTCTCTCTCTTTCTCTCTCTTATTTATTATACATGTGAATAGGTATTATTTTTGTCAAATATTCGTACTATGACTGGCTATATCGAGTAAAGATTTCAAAGGGCGTAAACATATTACAATAAATGATCAAGAAGAATATTTTTTCAAATGTAAGCAGAAGCCATTGATATTATATGTTAAATAAAATTATTATATTATATAATATAAATAATATAAATATAAAATAAAATTCAAAATGAAAATCTGTCCTGAAATCAATATTTCTGCTTCAGAATCAGTTGAAAAAAAAATAACCGGAGCAATACAAAATGAGTTAGTTACTAATTAATCACTAATTACAATTAATTAATTATAATTCAATTATATTTCTTCTATAACTTATAGGGATCCATTGGAATATCTATAAAAATTTTCAAAAGTCTATCTCAATAAAAAGTCGATGAAAAATCGATTTCAATTTGTCAAAAGAGCGAAAAGACAGACAGAGAGACAGAGAAACAGACGGCAAGTGAAGTTAAGAAAAACGTTATAAAAACAGGGATCAAATTAATTCTTTTTTTACTTAAAATATATATTATTAATCAATTATTTTAATAGAAAATTGCTTTCTCTCCTTTCTCAAAGATCGATTCTTCCCCACTTCTCATTTGAAAGCTGAACTTGAGTATCAAATTTCATCTTCCCTTGTTTTGCTGTTGTTCGTTTTCTCTTCAGAGACCTTAAAATAGGAAATTGAATTTTAAAGTGGATCAGATTTCATTTTAGAAAATAAATTTCAAAAAAATAAAAATATAATTGATTTATTTTACAAGATATTTTTTTTTAATTTTCTTTCTTTAATTGAAGAAAAAAAAGATTATACTAGATAAAAAAAAAATATTTAAACGGTCTTTCAAGTATTATAACACTTGAAAGAACAATCTTTGAAGCGATGCGCCTTTCTGTTCTATCGACCTTGATAATGTCTCTGACAAGTTGTTATCTTGAAAAATTTTTGCTTAAAAAAATATTCCTCTTTCTTTTCTATGGATAATAATAACAGAATGACAAAAGAAATATTTTTCTTCTTTTTTTTCCCCGGAAGAAAATCTTTTGGATTATATAATAATTGAAATCGTTAAGATTCAATTTAAATATTTTATTAATGAAAATAATTAAAAAGCGCGTGAAGCCAATTTAAAATTATAATTAATTTTGAAAACATTAAATAAATGATTTAATCTTTGAAAGGTGGCAAAAAGATAAACAGATTAATTAAGATTTTAGTAAAAAAATTTTTTTCTTAATAAAGAATTAAAAAAACGGGCTATTGTGCTATTGATCAACCCTCTAAAATGAGCCATTAAAATAATATACCTAGAAGTTGATTTTTTTAGATAAAAAGCTAAAAAAACAAAAATTTAATAAATATCAGCTTCAAATAAAAAAATCAATTGTCTGATTTTATTAATTTGTTTTCATAGTATTAGAAAGTAACATATTTTTTTTTTATTTAAAGTTAAAAATAATGTTAAAAGGATTACTATATAACTAGCAACAAATTCATTGAAAAATAAGTTGACCTGTGGCCAGGTCCGAACCGACCGACTGTTTGAAATAAATTAATTTCCAGCTACAGAAACAATTTCAAATAATTTTCATATATCTATTAATGTAATAAAAAACAGATATGGATACATAAATAATAAATATAAATATTTTTAATTTTATTTTATTTATAATATATATGTAAGACCAGACTGTGACGTTATGAATGGCTGGATGACGTCATATAATTTTAAATCAAGAAAAAACTAATAAATATGATTTTTCTCGAGGATAAAACCAATAAATTCGTGGTGATATGTAAAAAAATCTCCTTTGGTGTGAAAATAACCCTTTCCTTCCTATCGTCGATCGCTAATACTACCACTTCCGGTTTCCGGAATTGCACCAAAAGTTGATCAATTCATCCCACTGATGCATTAAGTAAATATACCAAATTTCATCAAAATCGGTTGAGCCGTTCAGGCTGTACACATCTATACGGACGGACGGACGGACGGACAGATGGACGGACAGACGGACAGACATCATGCTAAAAATACTTTTTTCTGTTTAGAAAATGCATGATTCGTGGAGATATGTAAAAATCTCCACATGTGAAATTTGGTGTGAAAACAATACCTCCCTTACTATCGTCGGTCGGTAATTAGCTGGAGTGTCTCCACTCGACTATCTCGCAATTTGAATTGGATTAAATAACATAATATATTATATTTAAATTAAATTTAATTAATTATAAATTATAAATTAAAATTAATAAATAATATTTATTAAACCAACGCATATTTGGCTCTTTGTTGATGGAACCACGTCACGTGTTGGGGCGTGAGATTTGCAGTGTTAAAAAATTAATTCTGGTACTTTCAGAGATTCAATCAAGCTGAAATTCTATATATAGCAGTTTTATACAATTATTAATCATGTGAAAAATTATCAAACATATATCTTTATTTTTACGGTCACTTTAGAAGAAAAAAAATCAAAACTTGTAGGTAGTGACCCTCTTCCGGTTGAGCTACATTTCTCAAAAGTTGAGAGAAAACTATGAATTTTGAATAATGCCCATGTACCAAATTTCATCATTCTAGCTCAGACCGTTTTTGCGTAATCTTGGTTACATACATACACACACAGTCATTTTTCTCAACCTTAGTGAAAATGATTCAGGAACCTTCAAAACGTATCAAAACATCAAAATCTCAACCTCAAAAATTTTCGTGATCGCAATACTATCTCCGGCGAGATAGTAATAAGATAACAACATAGTAATTAACGAAAATTCTCTATTTTATAATTGTAACAATTTACATTTACCATATATTAGTTTAGTACATTCGTATAAAATACGCTGAATTAAGATAATATAATATGTGAGGGAATATATGAGTGAATAAATTGCATAACATCTGTAAGACTTAATTTCATCAGTCATCATCTGTTATATTTTTTTCTTAACCAATTTCATTTAAGGGGTGTTTTTCATAATCACATCCAAGCTTAGAACTACAATACTTCAAGAGGAGAGAATATATAATTAATTATATAGTAAATTTTTTATAATGGAGTAGAAAGTACAATTGGGCTAATGTTCTGATGAAGGATAGTTTAAAAATCAATTATATTTCTAATTTGTAAATTTATTTTCACTTTACAGATTTTTTAACGTAAGAAAAATATATCTATCAAGAATTATTAAAACTAGTAACAAATGATTTTACATTTTACTTGCTTTTTCTGTATAATATGATTAAATAATAGAATAAAAATAATATAAATATAAAAAAAAATTATAAAATAAGGTTTTTTTCATGGACTAAAAAGAATAAAATAATTTTTATAATTATATTAAGTAAATGTTATTATAGAGGTAATATTTTTAAAATATATTTATTATAATTATTATATTAATTAAAAATTTCACTTTTAATTTATAAATTATTTTAAATTTTTTTCAAAACGAATATCAACTCAATATTTATCCGTCAGATGGCGTGAATGAAAATTTAAATACTAAAGGCAATTAATGGCTAATTATTATTACAATTAATTAATTACAATTCAATTATATTTCTTCCATACCTTCTATTGAAATATCTATAAAAGTTTTCAAAAGTCTATCTCAATTTAAAGTTTATGAATCTATTTCAATTTATCTTAAGATAGACAGAAAGACAGACATGAAGCGAAGTTAATAAAATCGTTATAATTTTAAAAATAGAAGCGAATAGAAGAACGAGTAACGATGAAATTTAAAATCTCAACCCTCTATGAACCACAAATCATTTTAAAATTCCACTTTGTATGCTAAATAATGTTTCTATTTGTAAGATAATCCGATTAGGAAAAAAATTCATATTTTAAGAATTTTAAGAATAATTAAGAGATTATCTTTTATCCCTCCCTAATTACACTTTTTATCATTCAGCTAGACTACTTCAGAAGTAAACTTGTTTTCTATTTATTTGATTGTGTATGTTTGAATCATTCTTCTGAATTATAATTGATATTAATATATGAAAGAATCTCTCTTATTTTTTGGAAGATACATTAAATCTTATTCAATTTATTATATTTCAACAAGAATAAAAGTAAATAAGTTGACCTGTGGCCATTTGCATTTTAATTTTAAATTGAATAATTATAAAATTTATCAAAGTTTAAATTATGAAATTGAATATTTCAAAATGAAAATAAAAAGTTAAAGAAAATAATCGCGATATTCAATTATTTTTTTATTATTAATTAAATTAAAAAAAAAACAATTGAATATTTAATAGGGCCTCCTCCTTTCCCCATAAATTAGCCCTTCCAAGCCTCGCCTTCCGAAATTTAGAAAAAGTAATAATAAAGAAAGTTTGCCTTAAAAAAAAAGATTAAAAAAAATAAGGCGTTTGGTCTGTAGCCTCTTTGAATCACCTGAGAGTGCCTTTGATTTTTTGGATTTCGAAATGAAATCGCGACATTCGGGGCAACCTGAAATAAAACCTACCTAGTGCATAGCCTCCATCAATATGGATGGAAGGCCCATGCTAATCGAAAAAGCCCTGCGCTCAAAAGGTAACCAACAATTTGTTCCTGTTCAGGCTAATCCCATTTCGGAACTGTGCTGAATTACCTTCCCTAATTCCCGTTCATTCAATCCACCTCAAATACACTCTCAGTAATACAAAATGGCACAATTCAGACCTGGAGAATTCATGCAATCCATCCCTTAAATAATAGCATGGCATTTGTATTATCCACCCACATTTTATTTATTTATTAATTCTAATCTAATCTATGAATTAGTATGATGAGAACATGCATGGATGTAGGAGGCACCACCTGAAAATTTCTAACAACTATATATATATATCAAAAAATAGCCACCCTCCGAGTATAACGCATCGAAACCTACTAATTCTAAAAATACCTTTGTCTCTTCTGCCTCCTTTATCAATGCTTCTTCTTGAAAGATGTACTCTGAAATTCCCTAATCTCACTAAATTCTGTCATATAATTTAATATATTTCTCTATAATCTCCTAATGAATATTATCAAAACCAAAAAATCATTGTAATTTAATTATACTTTCTATATTATATTAAACTTTACTTTAAATATTATATTTACATTTTCTAATTTAAAGTGCGCCATGCTAAATAAATAACGATTATTACTTACATTTGGAGAGCTGTATTTCAATCATTTCATCGTCATGAAGGATGGAGAAGATAATCAAGAATTCAAATCAACATTCAGTAGCAGGAACGAAGATTGAAACATGAAATATAAGAAGAAAAATAACTTATTAGTTTATAATCAATAAATTTAAAAATTGAATTAAAAATAAAATTAATAATAAATACTGACCTCGGAGTTAATAAAGGGTTGATATTTCTCGCAGATTCAACTCGAAGAACAGCTCATAGACTTGAATTGATGTCCATCACTCTCGCCTCGATAAAGAAAAAAATAATTAATTAGTTATTTAGATATTTATATTATATATAATAAAAAAATAAGATATAAATAAATAAATAATATTAATAGGATTAAAAAAATGTATAGATTTTGAAAAATATTATCATATTTCTGTAATATTAAAATACTAAAATTATTTTACACCCTATATAGAACCATGATTATAATAAGTTAGTACCGGGACCCCGAGCCTCGGCTCGGTACTTAAGTTAAAAAAAATGATTCATTATTATTGGGTTTGGCTGGTAATATTAATACCTGGGACACCGAGTTGTCGCTCGACCCTTTAAAAAATATTAATCTACAATTAATTATTTATTACAATTATTAAATGTTGCATCATTGCATCAATCTGATTAAAATGAATTGAACTGGGGTCCTCAATAATACAAACAAACAATTTTAGCTAGCATAATAAGATTAATCCAAGTAATATCGTCTATTTCTATTCGACACTATTTTCAGTTATGAAATGAACAGTCAGTAGAGAGTAAAAAAATTGTAATTGAAGACCGTTGTTTTTAAAAATAATTAAATTATTTTATAGATTATAAAATAAAAATTATTGTATTAACATTAAAAATATTGAAATAAAAAAATAATAGTTTGATTTAATAAACTAAAATATTATAAACATTTTTAATGTGAATTTGTCAGGGAGGTAGGGAGCCCAATTCATTTAACCATCCATGTTGTATAAGGAATCTTAATTTCTTAACACTCCGTTTTTTCAAATTTAAAATAGAGGGAGAGAAAGAGTTTCAATTATATTCGAATAGTCTATATATTCTATATATGAGTATTTTTTTTTTCTGAATTTAATACCAAGTTGATTTTCAAAATTTTCTATTCTTTATGCATATGATTGATTACATGTGTTAAAATTTAAACAAATTCAAATATTCTAATTTATAAATTTATATAAAATTTAATATTATTTTTTCGAGACTAATGGCAAATACCGGTGGCCCTAGTCAGAGCAAGAGAAGACTCCTTTTGGTAGCGGCCCAGTCGATGATGTTATATGGATCGGAGATTTGGGCTTTACAACTATATTTTAAGTGAAAAAATGATTTCTTGGTTATATAAAAATTAAAATATGATTCTTTATATCTTTATTATACAGAAAAGTAGGCGTGTTAATATAAAATATATACCTGGGACACCGAACTATCACTCGACCCTTTAACCAATTTATACAATTTATTTTTATATACTTTAAAAATTTTACAATTTTTTAATTATTTATTATAATTGTTAAATGGGATTTCTAAAAATGACCCATTAAAAATTTGTTTCTTAAAATGTTTCAAATTAATTAAAATAAATTGTATAAATGTTCATTTATAAAATCTATATATCTGTGAGTTTGTTTTTCGATTTTTTAAATTTTGATTTTGGATTCGATTAGAGCTTAAAATGTGTAAATGTAAAGTGGTCTTGGTTTTTTTAAAATTCGTTTGGGAACATGGTCAAATCGGCAGTCAAAGTTGAAAATTCCCCATATATTATAACTACTGTAATTAGTATTATTATAATGTAAAATTATAAAGAAAAAATGTTTAGACATTATTATAGACATTTTCATTCTGTAAATTAAATAATTTTATTTCATTTAAATAAATATCTATTTTTAAATATTTTTTTCTCTCTACATTATTTATCTAATTCTCACAATATATTAAGATCATACCGGGACCGAGCCTCGGCTCTGTAATTAAGTTAAAAAAAAAAAATTCATTATTATTGATAAATATATATCGTAATTTATAATTATAAAATATTATTAAAATATATATTTTTAATTTTATTTCGAAATTAAATAAAAAATTTTAAAATATTTTAAATATAAAAAAAATATATATTTTTAATTTTATTTCGAAATTAAATAAAAAATTTTAAAATATTTTAAATATAAAAAAAATATTAATACAATATTCTTTAAAAAAAGGCGGGAGTCAAATTTCAATATAAATGTCATTTGTGATGTCATCAATATATAAATTAATAATAAATAATATTAATAAATATTAAATTTAATAAAAGAACAATGAATAAATAAATATAAAATAGTAATTTATTAAAATGTAAACAATAGATAAAAAGAAAAAAAATAACAAATTCATTATTTTCATTTTCATTTTTAAATAACGATTCACCCGGAGAGTTTCGAACCGACGAAATCCACTCGTTAAAACATCACTTTACCATCTTGACTAAATATATTTAGATAAAAAATTGTCATTTTTTTACTGTCTTAGCAGGCAGATTTGATGTTTTTTATTTTATTTTTTTTTTTTTTGAGAGAGATTAATAAATATCTATATATATTTTATTAAAAATAAATATTTTTAATTTTATTTCGAAATTAAATAATAAATTTTAAAATATTTTAAATAAAAAAAAATATTAATACAAATAAAAATGGAGGCCAATTTTGACGTTTTCCATATATAATTTTCAATTAAGAAATTAATAATGAAGCTGAATGTTTCAAGAGATATCATCAATAAAACTTAATTTTTCTTTATAAATACTATATCTAGTGTGAATTTGAAAAAAATCGTTAGAGCGGTTTTTGAGAACCAATATATATAGATAGATAGATATATACAATTTTAGCTAGCATAATAAGATAAGATAATACGCATTTAATAGACATATAATAAAAATATCTTAGAAAACATCAGAAAACTAATTATGATTATATTATTAATTTCACGAAGATTTTATTCTGTTTAATTGATAACTAGGTAATAGAAATATTATTCATTTTTCAAAAGTGTTATAATAATATGAAATTGACAAAACAATATTCATTTGAGATTTGAAAGGAACGGTGTGAGCGATAATGAGATTAGAAAGAATATATAGAATATTTAAAATTATATATTCCTATATGAATATAAGAAATTTATATTTTTTTGATTTATAATTATATGATATGAATTTTGAAAATAATCAGCACATCTTCATATTTTTTAAATAAATAAGTTTTAATAGTATTAATATAATAATATATATATAAAAATTTAAAAAATATTTCAATAAATAATATTTCAATAAATATACTTATTTAACAAATTTATATTTTTTTGATTTATAATTATATGATATGAATTTTGAAAATAATCAGCACATCTTCATATTTTTTAAATAAATAAGTTTTAATAGTATTAATATAATAATATATATATATAAAAATTTAAAAAATATTTCAATAAATATACTTATTTAAAGAAAAATAAAATTTTGTATATGATTTTTTAATTTTTCAATAATTTTAATTTAACTTTTAATAAAATTTAATTAATGAGATCTGATAGAATATTTAAGATTAATTCTTTTTAAAGATTTGAATGAAAAATTTATAAATTTATTTGGGTATATGAATAAAAAATTATAAAAATGCACTTTATAAAATGTAATTTTTATTTAAATATATTTTTTTTAAAGTTCACTAATCTTCCTTTTAATTAATAAAAATAAATAATAAAATTACAATTAATTCTTGATTAGCGACTGATTAAGGGATGATTTCAGTGGAGAGGCCGTTCAGGGTCTCACACTCACCAGGGAAGGGGAACTAATACGTTCAACTCGGCCGGACGGCAGGTGGAGGTGAGGCCAGGCGGCGGAGGGGCATGGAGAGGGGCGAGCGGGGAGTGCAGAGGCAGGGCTTCGAACCGTTATTTTTTTCGTTTCGGTTTTCGTTCCGGTTCAATAAAAAAAAAAAAATATCAGTTCGGTTCCGGTTTTCGTTCCGGCAAAAATAACGGTTTTTTTCGGTTTTCGGTTTTCGGTTCAGCTCCGATTAATTAATTTTAAAGACCTTTTATTTGTATTAGAAATTTAGGTCGGGGTATGCCGAGTCTGCCATAAATATATAAAAATATTTCTTGCTACCACCCTAAATCATACTACATGAATTGATACAATATAATATAAATAATAATAATTAATTAAAGGTATAATAATTAGAAGTATATAATATAAGATGTTAATATAATTTATTAAACGAAACAAATAAGTATGAATATTTTTTACACACATCCTTCTACTTTCACAAACACTCAACAAACGAAACAAATTCGTATATTTAATGTTAAAGTATACAGGATTCTTGGATATATCTATATATATAAAGGAGAGTGTTTGTATGTATGTATGTATGTAATTTGTTTACTTTTTTGCTGTCATAGAAACAAACAAAAAAGAATTCCCAATCAAAGAATTATTATAATATTTCACTTTTTATTTTAAATTCTAATATTCAAATATCATTTATATTAAATAATTTATTCTAAAAGTTCTCATTTTAATTAATATAAAAAAATATTTAAATCATATTTAACTTAAATTATTTTGTATTTATTCTTTCTATATTTGAATACTTCTTTTATTTTAAGGGAGGGAATTAACTATTATCTAAAAAAATTAATAAATGAAATTAATAATAAAAAATCAAATAAATCCATTAATTTAAATTAATACTATTAATTAATGTATATATTATTAATTTATCTTTAGTTTTAATCAATACATTTATACCGTTAATTTTTATAAATTAATTTTTATAAATTGTCTCAAGTCTAACTTTGCATTTTCTCAAATTTTATTATAATTAAAAATATTCAATAAAAATCAAGCAATGAAATTAAAATATCGAAATGAAATGATCAAGAAATATTATACTCTATTATAACATATACAATACTTATAAACTATATTCAATATCTCTGTTCACTAATTATTTGTAGACTTTAGTAAAACCTACGCATGACTCAATAGATCTGGATAAACTTTTTCAAATTTTGATCTTAAAATTTATCTTGAAGGTAGTAAAGAAAGAGTAAGATGCGGAAATCAATTGTAAAATATTAGGTGACCCAGACGACTTAAATATAATAGCAGATTCGGCAATTGCAATTACAGATAGCGAGGAAAAATTAATGGAGGTAGGAAAAGAGATGAGGTTTAAAATTAATAATGATAAATAAAAATATTTAGAAACAAACAGGAGCAGTATTAACATACAAAATGTAGAATTTGAATATGTAGAAAAATTGAATGTAATCACAAAGGATAATAATATTTGAGAAGAATTTAAATCGAAGTTGCAATCGGGAAACGCCTGTTATCATGCTGTAAAGAGGCTTATCTCATCAAAATTATTATAAAAGGGAATGAAAATTAAAATATATAAAACAATTATTTTGTCTGTTGTATTATATGAGTGTGAGACATGGTCTATGATCTTAGGAGATGAGAGTGGATTCAGAGTATTTGAGAATAGGATTCTCCCCAGCATTTATGGGCCAAAGAAAGATGAGTACATCAGGGAATGACGTACGAGAGATGGAACAGAGGCTCAGGATAAGGACACTTGGAGAAATGTGGTTGAAGCTGCCAAGAACTTTCGAGTACCGTTGAGCCACGCATGGTCTATGACCCTGGGAGATGAGAGTAGATTCAGATTATTCTTTCCAGCATTTATTGGCCAAAGAAAGATGAGGTCACTGGGGACACTTGGAGAAATGTGGTTGTAGCTGCCAAGAACTTTCGAGTAGATAGATATAACATATTCAATAATAATATATATAATTAATTTACTAAATAAATTAAAATATATTTTAAATAATCACACAATAAGAAATGAATGTTTTATGTTATACATTGTTTGAAACAAAATGGATGAAAACCTTTTACTACTTTCAACCAAATACTATGTACCACTCGGGGGTACAGGGGGCGGAGCCCCCGTCTAGATGTGAAGAGCGACGAAGGAGCTCTGAGCAGCTAGTTTACTTATAATTATAACTAGAATTATAAAAGATGAAAATTATACCTCTAATTATTAAAATATCTTCTAATATATTTTCATTTAAACTATTTCTATTGTCTCGTAAAATAAACTTTAAACCAGAGAAAGCTCTTTCAACACTAACTTGTGTTGCAGTATCTCCTAAAACCACCATTGCAATTTTGTTAAAATGAGGATATGTATTTTTATTTTCCTCCCAAAATTCTAAAATAAGTTTTTTACTGTCTAATCTTCGTACCTGGTCAAAGGTATTCAATATTTGTCTAAATTTATTTAATAATTTTATTTATATTTATGAATCATTTTCTTTATATCAATACATAACCCTGTAACAAATGGAATAAATAATTTAAAAAATTAATACTATCATTAAATCAAAATATCAGTATTAAACAAACGATGAAAACATTAAATTCTGTATTGCGACTACGAGACGCTGCCAACACAACCGAAGGGAGAGTATGACTAGGACACTAATTTTTGAAACAAAGTTTTTAGCGACACCATGCAGTGCGAGGCATAACTAATTGAAAAAAATTCGGGCTTGGGTGTTGCCAAAACACCTCTTGTGGCAACTCTGGATTGAACACGTACTGAACCGAAATAAACCGATATTATTTTTTTCGGCTCAGCTCCGGTTTTCGTTCCGACAAAAATAACGGTTTTTTTCGGTTTTCGGTTTTCGGTTCAGTTCCGGTTCGAAGCCCTGTGCAGAGGTGACCGCTCTACTGCAAATTATTTCAAATAAAATAAACAAATATTAATTTTTATAATTAGTGGTGTTTTAGAATACATCTTAAATCGAATCAATAAGTTTAATTCTATTAATTCTATTAAATAAATAAGCTTAATTTTATTCAAAGATCTTAATGAAAATTTAAAAAAAAAATTATAAATATATCAGGAAGAAGTTCATTAATGAAATTATCATATTTTGAAAAATAAAAAAACAAGGAGGTGGAGTATTAATGTAAATGGTTCAATTTAAATTTAAAATTGCTTGCCGAATGTGATATAATTCTATGCGCACGGCAGTGCGCCGGCCAAGTTCCAGCAAGCCGCGCGCATGCCCTAAGTATATTTACACGAATGGTTTGGAGTCACTTTTGACCCCCCTGTATCTCAGTGCCTATTGCAAGTACAGAGATAAAATTTTATCTACGTAGTTATATACTAGAACTAAAGCAGTATGCCAAATTTCATAGTTATAGCTTCAGTAGATCCTGAAATATGATCCTGTGAAAATAGCTTATTTTGGAACTGATTCACTGATTGGTCAACAAAATTCTTAGGGTATTTCCAATTGTCCTAGCGCTATGAAATTTGGCATACAGGTCGTGTGTTATAAGTAGGTTAACAAAAAATTATGAAATTTAAGAAATCGGTCAAGCTTGAGTTGTTATAATCGAATATCAATGCGATTTTAACGTATTCAAACGAATTCATTGGTTTTGTCAGAAACTAATCAAGCTAGGACTTCGAAATTTGGTACACCGATATTATTCACAGTTTGTAGATTTCTTTTAAAATTTCGTCAAAATCGGTCAACCGGAAGTGGTACTTTACCTACACTGGTTGCGTTTACCTTTCAAGTAAAGTACCAGTTTGCTTCGAGATATTTGCTTCCTATTTTGTATATAGATTTAAAAATATGAAAAAAATTCAGATACCAAATTTCATCATGATCTGACTACCGGAAGTGACATTTTACCTATACAAGTAGCGTTAGGTGTAAATTATAAATATATATAATAGTGTTAAACCATTTTACTTTATAATTTAAATTAATTAGTTTGTTTATTTTTATTGTTATAACTTAACAGTTTCTATATAATTTTCAATTAATATTAATAGTTCTAATTATTTATTATTCAATACAAGTTGAAAATTCAGAACTATAAAATAAAAGAACAAATAAAATTATTATATTTAATATATAAACAAATATAATTTTAATTTAAAAAAATTTGCAATTTTTTTAAACACAAAATTACTTCAAAGGCTAAGAATGGACGCGGGCGCGGCACAAAAAGGAAAAAATAGGAAGCTTTCTTAAAAAAAGTATTGAAATCTAATCAAAAACATACCTGTTAAAAAGGGGGCCAAGTTCCTATCGGCTATTTGTTTGCCTAAAAAAGGGTTCAAATCCATCCCAATGCCAAGTTTAGATGCACTTCAAAATCATTCATAATCATTTTCATCAACAGCCTGATCCACTGGTAAACAAACATTTGGCATTCCCAAGAATCGCCACCACACCCAGTCCTCCGCCTCCTGCATCCAGGCACGCCACTTTATTCACGTCAACGGTCCATCTGACCGAAATTCACTTTACCATACACCCAACTTAAAATATGGTATAGTTGTTAAAATACGTAGATACATGGTTTAAAATATCTAAAATTATAATACTTAGAAATTTGAACTTGGCAGGTTTTCGTGATGTACAAAACACTCAGTCCCACACCAAGTCCTCCGCCTCCTGCATCCAGGCACACTACACGCCACTTTATTCACGTCAACGGTTCATCTGCCCGAAATTCACTTTACCATATACCCAACTTAAAATATGGTATAGTTGTTAAAATACGTAGGTACTTGGTTTAAAATATCTACAATTTTAATACTTAGAATTAGCAGGTTAATTTATATATTTAAATAATAAATATAATTATACAATTAATCTATTGTTTCGTACAGTACGAAAACCTGCCAAGTTCAAATTTCTAAGTATTATAATTTTAGATATTTTAAACCATGTATCTACGTATTTTAACAACTATACCATATTTTAAGTTGGGTGTATGGTAAAGTGAATTTCGGTCAGATGGACCGTTGACGTGAATAAAGTGGCGTGCCTGGATGCAGGAGGCGGAGGACTGGGTGTGGTGGCGATTCTTGGGAATGCCAAATGTTTGTTTACCAGTGGATCAGGCTGTTGATGAAAATGATTATGAATGATTTTGAAGTGCATCTAAACTTGGCATTGGGATGGATTTGAACCCTTTTTTAGGCAAACAAATAGCCGATAGGAACTTGGCCCCCTTTTTAACAGGTATGTTTTTGATTAGATTTAATTTAATGTAAATATATTTCATAAAAAAGAGGGTAAATGCTAAGAATTGTTCTTATCTTGGTTGGGATACAGTATAGTAAGTCTACATGTCATTTCAAAGATATCGATGAGTTATGCTTTTATTTCCTATGTTCTTAGCAAATTACGTTAAACAATTCTTTTCTAGTATGAATTTCTATTTTAATTCTAAAAAAAATTTAGAAAGTAATACATTAGTTACATACCCAATTAACATTTTATATATCTCAACCTTCTTTGGTTCCAGTATATTTTTCAGTTGGAGGAACTATTTCCAAAATAATTTTTTATATATGCAAATTAATTCATAATTCTAGTCCAGTTTTTTCTAAATTTTTTCAATTTGGTTCTTAAAAAAATAAGTTGACCTGTGCCCAGGTCCGAACCGACGATGAAGTAAATTAATTTTCAGCTACAGAAACAATTTCAAATAATTTTAATATATCTATTAATTTAATAAAAAACAGATATAGATATAACATAAATATTTTTAATTTTATTTTATTTATAATATATATGTAAAACCAGGCTGTGACGTCAAGAATGGCTGGATGACGTCATATAATTTTAAATTAAGAAAAAACTAATAAAGATGATTTTTCTCGAAGATCAAACCAATACAAAGTGAATGATTCGTGATGATATTTAAAAAATCTCCTCATGTGAAATTTGGTGTGAAAATAACCCTCCCCTACTTATCGTCGATCGCTAATACTACCACTTCCAGTTTCCACCAAAAGTTGATCAATTAATCATACTGATGCATTAAGTAAATATACCAAATTTTATCAAAATCCGTTCAGTCGTTCATGCTGTATACATCTATACGGACGGATGGACGGACATCATGCTAAAGATACTTTTTTCTGTTAAGGAAATGAGTGATTCGTGAGGATATGTAAAAATCTCCACATGTGAAATTTGGTGTGAAAACAATACCTCCCTTCCTATCGTCGGTCTGTATAAATATATATTCACGTCAACTGGTATGACTCCAAGAAAAAGAGTTCATTATAAAACAATATTATTATAATTATAATTAAATTCTTCTTTACTGTTTAATTAAGAAATGTGTTACAATATTTAATTATATATAATATAAGAACTACCAAAATAAAAAGAATAAAAAAACACTCCTCCATTTAAAAAAACTTATTTTATTTAATAAATATTATATTTATCGAATATATAAATATAATCTAATATATTTGCCCGCAGGCGTTATCTACTCTTAATCTTTATTAAAAAAACTCGAATGAATTCGAAAATAACTTTATAATTAAAAAAAAGAAGAATATTAAAACAAAATGTTAAAAATAAATAAAATAACAACCTGATTTATTTTTTATTTTACAAATGATATTTTATATTAAACTCCTCCAAAAGCAAATCATCTCACTGGGACTAAAAACTTTTTCTTTCTTACTTTACCAATAGATAAACACATCACCATATAGATAAAAAGTACATATATTTTATGAATTCAAAACTTTTATGATTAAAAATTATGATTATAATTTAAAATAAAAAATATCACTGAAACAAAATAATTCATTTTTTTTTATTATATTGATATAAATATTTATTTAAAATAAATATATATGAATGATTATATATATTAAATATATATTTATGTTTAATATATATATATATATGAATTAGCTTATCAAAAGATACTTAAAATAACATAAGATCATAAATGAACTTCCTATATAGTCAATATGAATTGACAACTAATTAATATTATAACTCACTATATATTGAGCAATAATTTATGTACCTCATGCTTTGATCTCCTACTTTAATAATTCAATAATATTTACATATTATTGCAAGTACATTCACATACAAATACATAACGTTGTTAATACATAATTTAAAATAGGAAAGATTTTTTTCAATATTATATAATTTACATAAAATATTCATATAATTCAAAATCTTACTTATTCAATTACTTTGTTATTTAAATATTATAATTTTTTTTTTTTAATTTTCCAATATTTTCTGTCAATTTGTCTATTCACTTAGAATTGGTATGTTTTTTAAATATTGAGTTGATAAGTTTATTATTTATCGTTAGACATTATTAAATAAAACAATTTTTAAACAAATTTTACATATTTTTTTTTAATTTTAAAATAATTCAATTGATTTAATTATTTTATTTGTATAAATATTAAAAATTATAAAAATGTGACAATAATTTATATAAAATAAAAATATATATTTTAAGTAGGCATCAAATAAAAAATTATATTTTATATTCTCGAATTATATATTATATATTATATTACTTAACCGAAAAGAGTCCAAAAACATAAAAAACCATGAATCAACTATAACAAAAAATGTATGTCTTATAAATGATTATTTTGAATACTAATAAGAAATTTTGTTAGTTTTTTATTAATTATAAGAATTTGAAATATTGTTTCTTTTTATAACTTTTAGAAATTTTCAAAATCTAGTTTATAATTTTTTTAAGTATAATTTATTTTTTAGAATTTATCAAATATATGTTTAGGATTTTAGCGAAATTTCAGACAATTCTACAAACAAAACAGTAAATTAAAATAAAAATTTATAATTATATTATCTTATTGTTATATTATATTATTAACTTGCTGACTTTAACAATTGAAAAATTTCATTCACACACACTTACACACACACACAAAAGAATAATTACTTATTATAATTTAAAATTTTATAAAATAAATTTGTCAATTTCAAAATCATTGTTTTAATTTCTTATTATTACAATATTTTCATTAGCCCAGCCAAATTAAAATCAAATTAAAATTTTCATAACAAATTATGAATATTTTAATAGATATTCAACAAGTTTCAATTATCAGTAAGTAGAAGATTAATAGAATAAAAGTTTATTTTAGAGTAAAGACTTGTAATATTAACATGGCATATCTTTTAATTTTTAATATTTTTTTTTAGAATTTACAGCTTAAAATTATTGATGTGGTTTCGTTAGAAATGAAATGAACCCGCCCAGATTTCATGTTGTAAAACAAAGCGGCTTTATATATTTTCAAACAGCTGTATTACGAACAATAGACGTTGATTCTATGTATTTCTCATTGTTTTTGACTATCGTGGGCCATTATAATATATTAAAATATTTTAACAATTTCATTTATGAATATAATATTAACAATTGATGAAATAAATATATTATTGATATAAAGAAATATTTATTATTCAAAATTATGTTAAATATTCATAATCTAAAATCAATTTTTTATTAATTAAATCCTATAATCAACTTAGGATCACATCAAAAATCATAATAAATAAAATGCTCTTTTTATTCATATTAAAATAAAATAAATTAATAACAATAGAGATGGCATTTAATAATACAGGAATATTTTAAATTTTTATTTTTTATTTATAAAATATTCTGTATAATAAATAATAATAAATTTTATTCAACATTACAAGGACAAGATAGATGATTTTACATTAAAATATATTAAAATCTATATATATATATATATATATAAAGGTTTTTGTCTGCACATTGCTCAGAATTTTCTATTATCTATAATTAAAAGAGAATGTTAAAATTATTTCTATTTAAATTTCAAATGATTTTTGATTTTGATTATCATGTAGAATTCTCAGAAAATAATTGATATTGAAAGAATAAATATTTATCAGAATTTATCATTTTTTTAGATAAATTAAACAGAAAATTACAAGATAAAAGAAAAAAAGAAAATAAATTAGCACTGCCGTTTGGGCGTCTCTAGAATAAATGTCACTTCAAATTGAAAATAAAAAAATTATATTTACTTAAATGAATAATAATATCCAAATATATATTAAAAAAATCAACTAGAACTAGAATAGAAAATATTAAAAAATAGAATAATAATAATAAATAGAAATATATATACCAATATATATATATATATATATAGTGTACGATATATATAATATATCCTATTATATTAAATGACATGAGAAAAATGAAATAGAAAAGAAATTAATTAGAAGAAAAGAAGATATATACATTTTCAAATTCTAATAAAATATATAAATAATTTTAAATTAAATTTTGAGTAATGTGCAGATATATCAGTTAAATATATATATATATTAATAAATAAAATATCATTCATAATATGAATATGAAATAAAAACCAAATATGATATTTTTCTATTAAAATAATTATTAAAAAAAATCAGTAAATCATTTGAGACTTTATAACAATGATGGTAGAGGTGATGTTAATTGATCGCTTTATATTGGTGAATTATGAAAATTTCAATAGAAAATACACTTACGATTTTGATATAGTAGAGAGAGAAAGAGCGTCATCGCCGCCCGCCTGGTTTCAGTTGGCATGCGCACTCACACAACGAAACCGACTGACTGAGTGAGCGTTTACTCGACTAGGAGCCCCTGGCATTTAGGCATCCTGCAATACAAACCACCCAATTTAAACTTGAAATATTTAAATAGTAGACTATTACAGTGGCGCAACCAGGGGGGGGGGTTTGGGGGTTAAAAACCCCCCCCCAGGATTGAAAAAAATATAAATTGCTGTATATTATGTACTATATTACAAATAGAAAAGAAAAAAAAAAATTCTTAAAGTATAACTTAGTGTATAATAAGTAAGTTTATTTTATTTTAAACAAATTTCAACACAAAAAAATTGCTTATTTTTTCGTAAAGAATTAAATATAAGAAATAAAAATTTTTTTTATTATTTCTCCTAAATCATAAAAAACAAAAGACTTAATATAAGATAACTAGATGATTGTGAAATATTCCAATTTGACTATTATTTAAATATAAAATAAATAAAAATATTATTCAAATTCTAAATATTTTTTATTAATAATACATTAATTGCTAATTTCATAAAAATTATGAAGCGAAGACAAATATTTTCAAAATGGAAACGGGTAAAAATCCCTAAAGGAAAAAATCCATAAAAGTCAAAAATCCCTAAAACCGAAAATCCCCAAAAGCGAAAACCCCTAAATAAAAATATCGCTGACTGAAAAAATCCCTAAAAACAATTTTTTTCATTTTTGTATTAATTTTAATTGTGACTCAGAAAATTAAATCACAAGGTGAGCATGACACCCAGTTGCCTGAGACACGACCTCCCAAGGAGGTAATCGGGCCTGGACCGAAAGTAGGGAAAAATAGGTCAAAAAATACATACATAGGGCCCACACACGTGATTTTTCCAAAAAAATTCGTATGTAAAATAAAGGGAATTTACTCAAATTCCGTTTATTATCATACGTTTTAATAGCTTAATGATTCCAAATACAAAATACACCATTTGCACCGTATATTTCACCAGGGAATATATAACGCAATTTGTGAAATTTACTATCATCAGAGGTTGTCTTTTTCATTTTGCTCAATGCATTTATAGAAACATCAAATCAATGCCAGAAGTTTTGAAGCTCTATAATGATATAGATAATCCTGACAACTCCACTCATTTACGAACTCTTGCAGCTTTGGTTTTGGTACCACCATCAAAAGTCACCAAGCATTATCTGGACGACCAACAGGGTAAAACTTCGTGATCTTTTTTCTTACTTCGAGCGCACTTGGCTAGGTGAACAATTTTTGGCTGGCTTTTATGACCCCGAATTCGACATTGGAACATTGGAACATCTCCGATGCCACTTTGATGGGTTTGCCTCGAACAAACAATGCATTGGAAGGTTACAACAATGCTCTTCGTTCACGCTTAGGAGGTTACAAGACATCAGTATGGAACCTGATTAAGCAAATCCATATTGAGCATAACCTTATCTCTTTGGAAATCTGTCGTGAAGTTCGTGGTAAGAAGCCTGGTTCACCAAGGAAACGATTCAGCGACTCGCATGATAAGCTTCTGACTATAATGAAGGCAAACCATGAAAAATGGGACGCTAAAAAACCAGATGGAACAGATGGGATGACACCAACTACCTCATTTAAGTCTCTTCGGCTATTCATTATTAAATAAGTAAAAAAAATTAGGGAAATTTTTTATTTAGGGATTTTTTCTTAGGGATTTTTACATGATTTCATTCAAAATATCCTGCCACTACGGGCGGACGAAAAGCTTTCGAAATCTCTAAGTAGTTTTTTATAAATAACTCCTTTATTATTAAGTTTAGGTAAAAATGAATATAATGAAACTTTTAGTAAATTCGATTCCCTATAAATTTAATACGATAGTATGATAATTCTCATAAAAATCGGTATTTATTGAGAAAATCAATAAAATGTGCTTTGACACCTCTTTAAACTACTCTTACTTATTGTCCGATCTTGTCCAAAAACAATCCAATCCCCGTCCATCATTCCCAAAAAAAAACATCTAAATATCAAATTTCAAGACAATATCTCATTTTGTTTAGACGTAATCTCGGTAACAAGCCGGTTCAAAAAATTTTTTTTGCAGTTTTGGATTCAGAACCGTTTGAAAAGTGGAATTCTCGAAGAATCTCGGAGCAAAAATTTTCAAAATTTTCCGATCATCGTATAAGCTATCCTTATTTCATGGAGGAAAGCTAAAATGATTTACTTATAGCTGGAAAAAAATATTTTCTTTCTAAAACTGTGAATACGAGTAAATAAAATACAAAATTAAATTTTATTGCCAAATTTTGTAAAATCAGTGTTTCATTTACAAAACTTTTTTAAATATTTAATATAAAAAAAAAATCTTAATGAAAATTTGTCTTTGAGAGAGCCCGGGGGGGGGGCATAGGAAGTTGGAGCGGCTAGTCAAAACCCCCCCCAGGATCAAATCCTGGTTGCGCCACTGGACTATTATTAATTATTAATCGTATTAATTCTGCATCTAATATTTCCATAAAAATTTTTATAAGCATGCAAAAATTTTAAAATAAATTTATATATTTTAATTTTCTAATATAAGAAACGAATGGTTATCAATTTTAATGGAATTTAGAAAAAAATAAACAAATAAAAATTTTAAAAGAAACTATTGGAAAATAAAATATGAATTATAGTATAATATCAAGATAATATCAAGATGATAGATATATCATATATATTAGGTTTTTTGGAATATTGTTTTGATATTTTCATAAATGGGTTTAAATAGAATTAATAAAAATAGAAAAGTAAAGAGCTATCAAAAGATGATTTAATACGAGATAAAAAAAGAAAATTTAAACAAAATTTATACAAAATTGATTAAGGTACCTTAAGTCTATACCAGTCTATGCCAGTACGTATAGATGATTATTAATGTATCCGCTTGATACATCGACGATAGAAAGCTATTGTTCCTGAAATCGAAAGTGGGAGGAAATGGAATGGGATGAATCCTTAATATATATTAATTTTGCTCGAAGGCTAAAAAGAGGAATTAATAAAATTACGATAGCAACCTCTTCACTTCTATCGCACCTGGAAATTTAAATGGACTGTATTAAAGGTCGAATGTTTAATATATTAGGGATTTGGAATTGAAAAAAGATCGCTAAAGAAAACTCTATAATCAACTTTTACAATATTTTTAATTAAATTAAACTGGGTTCAATGAATATAGATTAATTATATTTAGGTTCACCTAAATATGTATTTATTAACTTAAATCTAAAATTTAAAGCTAAAATTCATATAGTTCAAAGTGTTTATAAGTGCACTTATCTGACCATGGGGATTGAGAATGAAGGGGGGTTCACTGCCTGGATGTTTTCTCTGCCGATGCCTGATTGTGCAATTGATCTAACTATCAATTGATAAACGGACCACCACGGATCCAAGTAGATCAGCAGAATAAACGCCCGACGGGGTAATCGAACAGTTGAGCCGATTATTGAGCTGGATCGCTAACGATAATAGCCTCTCGTTGAGCTTCCCTCAGTAGACCAGGCCTCGAAGAAAATATACGAATCGGCAGGCGATGGCGGCGTATTGACTCCACAAAAACAGGCGGCAGGTATCAAACGTAGGCAGGCCGAACACAAACACAAGCAGAAGGGCCCTTCAGAGGGTGCCGTCCCTTTTTATATGGGGCAAGTAGGGGAATGTCACTCATCAGGGGGTGTTCAGAGAGGGGATTGGTCAAACACATTAATTTATTTATCTTAAATTAAAAAACTTAAACTTATAATTGAAATATCTTAAAATTAATTTTCTTAATAATACAATTATCCAATATACATATTTATAATTACTTAATACTAAAACCTATTTTTATATTAATCAAATAAAATTATTATCGGAGAGCGGCAATTCAAATTAAATTGCATTCAGGCTCCATGCGGAACCATCACTCCCCCCCTTGACGGACTGTCAAAAGTTAAAAATGTACATTGACGCTGTCGGGAAGCAAGGAAATTTTGTTGATCGAACGGTCATATTCTCCAGTTTCGGTTTTTATCTTAACCACCCGTACCAAATTATCGTTTCCTGGGAAGGTTTGAACGACTCTTCCCAGTTTCCATTGCAAGGGAGATAAACCGGATTCGTGTATCAGCACCAATTTATTATGCAATTCATGAGAGTTTTCCTTTAGCCACTTTTTACGCGGTTGAAGACTAGTTAAATAATTTTGGCTCCATAAGCGCCAGAATCCCTGTAACATATTTTGCACTGATTCCCAGTGACAACGCAAAGGTGACCCTCCAAGAATAATTTTTTCCGGAACCGCAATCAGTGGTCTACCCACTAGAAAGTGGCCAGGAGACAAATATTCATAATCGGAAAGAGACTCATTCATTGGTAAAATCGGTCGGGAGTTCATAACAGCTTCTACCTGACATGTAAGTGTACTGAATTCTTCTAAAGTTAATTTTGACAACCCGACCACTCTTTTCAAATGATATTTCGCAGTTTTAATCGCGCTTTCCCATAATCCTCCCCAGTGCGGGGAATAAGGCGGGGTAGTAATCCATTCGATTTGTTTATCAGACATATAATTATTAAATTCTTTCTCCTTATGCAACTCTTTTTGAAAATTAGTTATAGCCTTTAACTCCGATCTAGCTCCAATGAAATTTCTTCCATTATCACTGTAAATCTTTTTTGGAAGACCCCTCCGCGCTACAAAGCGACGTAACGAAGCCATAAAGGCGGCAGTGGATAGGTCGGATACTACTTCTATATGCACTGCTTTAATAGCGAAACAGACGAAAAAACATAAATAAAATTTGGTGTAGCGTTGATTTCTTTTGCGTTCGAGTGCTATATGAAAAGGGCCCGCGAAATCAATGCCAGTGACAGAAAAAGGGTTTGAAGGTGTGACTCTCTCTTTAGGGAGATCGGCCATTTGTTGAGTAAGCAATTGAGTTCTAAATCTATGGCATCGGACACATTCATGAATAACTCGCCTTAATAAATATCTCGCCTTTACTATCCAATAATTCTCGGACAATAAAGAAAACAAGATAGAAAAGTTTCCATGCATACTCTCCAAGTGTAATTCCCTTACTAAATAAAGTGTAAACTCGCTCCCATTGCCAAGAATTATAGGATATTTCTGGCATGTATTTAAATTGGCGTTGCCTAATCTTCCTTTCGCTCTTAATACCCCCTGATTATCTAGCTCAGGAATCAGTTTAAAGATAGGCGATTGCTTTGGTATGGGTTTATTTGATTTGAGTGCTTGAATTTCTAAAGGAAACTCGGCCTCTTGAGATATTCTAATTAATTGTATAAATGCGCTATCTAATTCTTCTAGTTTAATATTCCCCGTTTTGCGATTAACTTTTCGAGATTTTGCAAGTGAGTTATATACAAATCTATTTATGTAAGCTAAAATTAATTTTAATTTTCTAATTTTTGAACTTATTTTGAAAATATCGGATTTTATTGTTATATGACATGAGGTTAATTTAATTGGCCGAAATTCTTTTTCCATTTGCAAAATCTCTTCATTGGTAGGTTCGCGATTAGTTTCATCGTCCCAATCGGGCCCCACCCACCAGATGGATGAAGTGATTAATTTTTCTAACGAGATACCTCGAGAGGCTAAATCCGCGGGATTTCTCTCACTTTCAATATACCGCCAGGTGGCGTCTTGTCCTAGTAGTGATTGAATTTTTGCGACGCGATTGGCTACAAAAACCTTCCAAGTACCCGGTTCTGAATTAATCCAAGCTAATGCAATGCGAGAATCACTCCAACATATTTTATTCTCAATTTTTATATTTAATTTCGGGATAAAAAAATTAATTAGTTCCGCTAACAAAAGTGCGGCACTGAGTTCTAACCGGGCTATTGACACAAATGTTAATGGCGCTACTCGTGTACGTGAAGCTATTAATGATTTTTGAATTATTTTATGATTCTTTATTGAAACTAAATAAATACATGCTGCATATGCCTTCGTCGAAGCATCGCAAAAGCCATGGATCTGGAATGAGGTGGCTCGCGGATTAGTTAAGGCCCTGGGGATTGAAAATTTATCGATGGATTTCAATTGAGCTCTAAATTCCTCCCAAGCTTTTCGATGTTCAGATGGTAGAATTTCATCCCAATTTAATTTTAATATCCAAGTTTCTTGGAATATAATTTTGAAACGAATTAAGACTGGCGAAATTAATCCCAAAGGATCAAACAATTGAGCTAATTCGGATAATATTATTCTTTTAGTAGGTTCCTGATTTGAAATAGACCCACATGAAAATTTTAACGTGTCCTCCTGTGAGAACCATTTTAATCCTAATGTTGAAGTTACATCTGTCAAATCTTTGCATAACGTTAATTTTGAATGGCTATCTCTTAATAATTCGTTTAATAAATTTTTATTATTACTTCCCCATTTATCAAACTCAAAACAACCCTTTAAAGTGTCAATTAAATTTACTATTGTTTTCTTTAGCGTTTCCCTACATGAAGAGCTCATAAGAAGATCGTCCATGTAAAATGAATTTTTAATTATTTCCCTCGTCTCTGGGAGTGTAGTTCTTCCATTGTCCGCTAAATAGTGAAGCGTTCGAATCGCTTGGAAAGGCGCGCAATTTGTACCATATGTTACGGTTTTCAATCTATAAATGTTTAGAGTATCCGACTTATTTTCCCTCCACACAATTCTTAGAAAATCGCGATCCTTTTTATCTATTTTTATCTGCCTATACATTTTTACGATATCCGCTGTAATAGCAAATTCATATAGACGAAAATTAGAAAGAATTATTCTGATATCGTTTAATAATGGTCGACCTGTTAATAAGACATCATTAAGAGAATTTTGATTTGATGTCTTCGCACTAGCATCGAACACTACTCGGAGCTTCGTCGACACGCTCGACGGCCGAATGATCGGGTGGTGGGGGAGATAATAACATGGGTTCCCTTGATTATTAATGTTATTATCTGTTGAGGGGCCTACCAGCTCCATGTGATCTAAAGCCCTATATTCATTTAGGAAAGATGAATATTCATTTTTTAATATAATGTCCTGTTTGAATTTTTTCTCTAATAATTCAAATCTCCTTACCGCCTGATTATACGAATTTCCTAGCTGCGGAATATTATCTTTGAATGGTAGTGCAATGGATATGCGTCCGTCAGGACGAATTTTAAGTGAATTTAGAAACTTAACTTCTGCTAAGGTTTCCTCATTAGAACCTTGATAATCCGGGGGATTATCCATTTCCCATAATTTTTTAACATCCTCAACTGCATTAATATTTCCCAATACCGACCTTTTTCTAAATGAATTTAAATATTTACATGGCCCCATTAGAACCCATCCCAAGTGAGTCTCTTGAGCCTTCGGCAAATCCATTCTAAATACCTTAGATTTGCCTTTCATTAGAAATGGATAGATATCTGCCCCGAGGATTATATCAATGCCTGCCGGGATGTTAAATTCGGGGTCAGCTAATATATCCCCTGCCTTCAAAGTGAATGGAGGGGTTCTTACGCGAGCTACTGGCTGTTCGCATGTTAATTTATCAACAACAATAGGGGCTAATTTGAATTTTCGCGAATGACAAAAATGAGCGCACAAGTCCAGCTGAATCCTCCCCTTCACCTTTAGCGACTGGCCACTCAATGTGAATAAGCTCGTCGAGGTTTTTTCAATTTCATGGCCGAGTCGCTTGGCCATAGAAAATGCAATACAGCTTACTTGTGCTCCACTATCTAACAGTCCTCTAGCTGTTATTAAATTTCCCGCCGAGTCCATCAATCGCACCCTTGCCGTTGCCAAGAGAGGCAAATTTAAATTATCCCTACCTGCATTCGTTTGCCTTACATGCGTTTGTAAGGCTCCTATTTTTGAAATAATTTGGTTATCCTGCAATTCATTGTTTTCTACATCTATATGTAGTAATTTATTTATTTTTTTCTTACAATGAGCGCAAGGAGGTTTAAAACAATCTGCCGCAGAATGCTTTAATCCTAGGCAATTGAAGCATCGCTTTAATTCCCTGATTTTTTCCTTGCGCTCGTCTACGGATAATTTTTTAAATTTCTCACAATCTTTTAATTGGTGTTGTTTCCCACATACACCACAGTCGAATGTGTTCGCGCCTGCTGAATGAAAAATTCCTACGGGTTTGAATTTTTGATTTTCCTTTTCTTTCTTTTCCCCCCTATAGCCCTTTTCTATGCTCAGGTCTCGCTGAGCGCCTATACAAGCATTATATTTCCTTTCTAAAAAGGCCAATATATCTTTAATACTCGGAAGCTTAAAATTATTTAATTCAAAATACCACGCCCGCTTTGTTTCGCTGTCTACCTTCTCAAGTAGAGAGAAACTCCAAAGCGGATCGTGGTCGTCTATTTTTATTCCCATAGCTTCAAGGTTATTTAAAACGTTCTGAAACGTTGAAAATACCCTGAATAAACTATTTGGTGAATGAGCAGTGGCTTTAGGGATGTCCACAATCTGACTGATAAACCGGTAGGCGATTTCCGCTTCCCGATTGTATCTCTTATTGAGGGTGTCCCATACAATTTTGTAATTATCCCCCGTCATTGGATACATGCCTACACATTCTAAGGCCTCCCCTTGCAAGGCTCCTTTTAAATAGTTCAATTTCTCGAGAGAGGATATCTCCGTTCGATCTCCTACTACTGATAAAAAGGTGTTTTTAAAACCTTCCCAATGCTCAATTTTTCCCGAGAATTTGGGAATATCTAATTGAGGCAGATTTGGCTTTGCCATAATTTTAGGCCTATCGCAAGTCTGCCTACGAGCCTCTAGCTCGTTTTTTATTTGCCTAATTTTTAGTAAAAGGCCACCCGACATGTCTAGAATCCGATTAATTATTTCCGTTGTTTCTTCATCTCCCAATGAAACATCTGAGAGAACATCTGAGTTCACCTCGTTGATGCTTACATTGGAAGATTCCAACTGAACCAATCGAACTGCTAAAACATCCGAATCGGCCTTAAATATATCCCCCAAGGCGGTAGTGATGGTGTGCACAGAACCCGCACATATATTCAATTTTCTATTGAATAATTTAAATGCCCTCGACATTTTAAAATTTTTAATTAACTTTAATTAATCTACCTGATACTAAAATTATTTATTTAACTATTAAAAGATTTTTTTTTAAAATATTAATATTAAAAAAAAAACCTTTTAAGACTTTAGCGGCCTTTTTTCAAAAAGGACAAAGAAAATGAATGGGAAGGAAATTTGCTATTGCAAGGGTCAGGTAACAAAATATTCCAACTGAATATAATGTTTATAGGTACTCAAGAACAAATGCTTTCTTTTTAAACAAATATAAAATTATTTATATTAAATTAAAACCAGATAAAATCTTCAATTTTATCCGGCTAAAGAAGGACCAAAAAATTTATTGATGTATCCGCTTGATACATCGACGATAGAAAGCTATTGTTCCTGAAATCGAAAGTGGGAGGAAATGGAATGGGATGAATCCTTAATATATATTAATTTTGCTCGAAGGCTAAAAAGAGGAATTAATAAAATTACGATAGCAACCTCTTCACTTCTATCGCACCTGGAAATTTAAATGGACTGTATTAAAGGTCGAATGTTTAATATATTAGGGATTTGGAATTGAAAAAAGATCGCTAAAGAAAACTCTATAATCAACTTTTACAATATTTTTAATTAAATTAAACTGGGTTCAATGAATATAGATTAATTATATTTAGGTTCACCTAAATATGTATTTATTAACTTAAATCTAAAATTTAAAGCTAAAATTCATATAGTTCAAAGTGTTTATAAGTGCACTTATCTGACCATGGGGATTGAGAATGAAGGGGGGTTCACTGCCTGGATGTTTTCTCTGCCGATGCCTGATTGTGCAATTGATCTAACTATCAATTGATAAACGGACCACCACGGATCCAAGTAGATCAGCAGAATAAACGCCCGACGGGGTAATCGAACAGTTGAGCCGATTATTGAGCTGGATCGCTAACGATAATAGCCTCTCGTTGAGCTTCCCTCAGTAGACCAGGCCTCGAAGAAAATATACGAATCGGCAGGCGATGGCGGCGTATTGACTCCACAAAAACAGGCGGCAGGTATCAAACGTAGGCAGGCCGAACACAAACACAAGCAGAAGGGCCCTTCAGAGGGTGCCGTCCCTTTTTATATGGGGCAAGTAGGGGAATGTCACTCATCAGGGGGTGTTCAGAGAGGGGATTGGTCAAACACATTAATTTATTTATCTTAAATTAAAAAACTTAAACTTATAATTGAAATATCTTAAAATTAATTTTCTTAATAATACAATTATCCAATATACATATTTATAATTACTTAATACTAAAACCTATTTTTATATTAATCAAATAAAATTATTATCGGAGAGCGGCAATTCAAATTAAATTGCATTCAGGCTCCATGCGGAACCAATTAAGAATAAGTAAATTTGAATATTTACTTTATTTAATAAGTTAATTAGCGTTTCATATTTTCTCTCTTTAAATGACAGTGAGGTAAAAAAGATCATCCATCCCTTTTGTATTGAATGAGGTGTGTGTTTCTATCTATCCGATCATAAGATTTAAAGTTTTTAACAAAATTTTCACTGATAACATTTTGTTGAAATAAGAAGACTTTTTGGATTAATACTATATTTTTGTGAGTTTAGCAAATTTATGAAATGTATTTGTTTTCACCTGCTTTTAGCTTCAATGGTCCTTTTGCGAATGAGCTGCATTTGTCAAAAGTTGATAGAAAACTGCGAATTTTGAATAATGCCCGTATACAAAATTTCATTATTCTAGCTCAAACCGTTTTTGCGTAATTTTGTCTACAGACACAGAGAGAGACATTTTTCTCAACCTTATTGAAAATGGCTCAAAGACCTTCAAAACGTATAACAACATTATATTTTTTATATATATATTTTTTCTTATTATTCTGATTGATACTCTTTCTCTTTCATTCCTGGGTACGGAAAGAATATTATTCCTTATATTATGTAAGGAATAATCGATTCAATTTTCATTCCTATTTTTCAGCCAAGTTATTTCAGGTATTTAAGTAGAATATTCTCATCATTTGTTTTGTTTTTTTATTATAATATATTTATCTTTTGAAATTGACCCCCTTCTCTCTCACTCAATAAATATATTATCTTATAATTCTTAAAAAATTTTAAAATTAATTATTAAAAAAATATTATTATTTCACATAAAATAGAGGACTATTACTCATTTTTCTAACACAAATTTTATTATGTGTATTTTTATCAATATTCTAATATATGTGTTGAAAATAATATAATAATTTTAACTAAATAAATTTTTCACATTAAATTGTACGAAGTGTGTTCGAAAAGTAAGGTGACTTTTCAAATTTCGCGGGCAACGTACTTTCGATTATCGATTTTTTTTGTTTTGTTATGTTGGTACACTCTTCCCGAACATCTCTACCAAGTTTCAAGTCTATATCATTTTTTATTTGGTTGTGAGAGGCGTAAAGGTTATAAGTGTTTTGCGTGCTCGGCGATTTTTTGCTATCGAAAAATGTGGATCAAACGATTTGCATCAAATTTTGTGTAAAAAATAAAATAAAGTGCTCCGAGACACTTGAAATGTTGACAGTGGCATACGATGAAACTGTTCTGAGTAAAAAAGATGTTTACAAGCGGTACAAACTCTTCCAAGATGGCCGGGAAGATGCCAATGACGAGCCTCGCTCTGGACACCCAAGCTCACTGTTTTCTTCAATTACCATGGCGTGGTGCATCAGGAGTTCTTACCATATGGTCGTACGGTCAATAAACAGTATTATCTTCAAGTTATGCGCCGTTTGTGAGAAGCAATACTAAGAAAAGGTCCAGAAGTGTGGAAAAACAATTAATGGCTTTTGCATCACGATGATGCCCCTGCTGACTCATCTTTACTTGTGAGAGATTTTTTGACCAAAAACAACACCACAATCATGCCTCAGCCACCATATTCACCGAATTTGGCCCCATGTGACTTTTTCTTATTCTCAAAACAAAAGAGACCTATGAAAGGACGATGATTTGCAACGATTGAGGAGATAAAGACTGCATCGCTGGCAGAGCTCAAGGCTATACCGAAAAGTTCTTATGAGAAAAGCTTGGAGGATTGGAAAAACCGTTGGCATAAGAATAATCTGAGGGGGATTACTTTGAAAGGGACAACATAAATATCGATAAATAAATAATTTTTTCTTAAAAATACAAAGTCACCTTACTTTTCGAACACACCTCGTATATTAAAATCTTAAAAAAATATTTTTTTTTGTATTACTCTTCAATTTATCAAGATGTTTAAATATTTTACTTTCCAATCTTTTCCAACTTTCTCGTCAAAACTTTTTGTTTAAGTTTGAAATTTTCTTCTTGGGACACCTGTTGGCTTTTAAATCAATTGTCTTCCATATAGCAGTTAGTAGTCACTTATTAAAATTATTAATAATTACTTTCTTTACTCCGACCAATTGAATTCACACTGTATTATAATATAATAATATGAATATGTCCATAGAATCTAATACTTTTTAGTTAATCGATAAACAAAATATATATTTAAAATAAAGGTAAAAGTAGTAAAAGCTAAATCATATATTGTTCATAAATAGATAAATGTACTAATAATTTGATTTTATATATTGGGCTGCCTCTGTGTCAGTTCTAGAGCCAAGGATTTTTCAGAGCTTCAAAACGAAGTTTGTTACACTACTCACCCATTTAACCAAAAATAAGACCAATGTAAGACCCAGAACTACAAAAATTATTTCCTAAAAAATCTTTTTTGAAAATAGCGCCAAAATGGGCGACGAAACTTCGAGACCACATTTCACAATTAAAAGTGAAAACAACCCGGAAACTTCTCATAATTATGTCATATTTTCACTAATTTCTTTATTTTTTCATTACTAAAACAATAATAATCTTAATTATTATGTTATAATTATATTTAAAAGTTGGAAATGATTGATTTATATGAGGTAAACATGATAAAAAGGCCAAATCGTATATAAACGACATCTTCACCTAAAGGATTAATCTTTAGATTTTTTTACAGTTTATATTTATTATTTATAAAAAAAATGTATACTATTAGAATAAAAGTTTTAAAAATTTTTATTTTCTAATAACATTATAATTATATAGTTAGAATTAGATATTAGATATTATATTAGAAAAAAAACTAAATTTTATGGTAATAACAGCACTAAAATCATAGCTATCAGCTTTCACCAATTATAAAAAAAAAAAAACAAACAAATTAAGGTAAAAATATTTTCAATTTTTTCACTCCTTTATTCAAATCTCCTGCAATATTAGTGTATTAAATTTAGTATTATGCCTTTATATTCTTAGACTTTGTGAGATTTTTATGAAGCCATTTGGAGAAAACTTAAGCTCTTTTGTTATCTATGCTCTACAGATATTATCTCTCGTTTATAACATAAAAGAATATCAATTCTATTAATTGTTCTTTCATTAAATTCAATAAATTTTCTTTCAAATACTTCCAATTTCCTAAACTGTACTGTTTCTTTTCTCATTTAATATAATAACAATGAGAAAACAACACCTGCGTGTACAAGTCCTTGACCTTCTATTTCGACCAAGACTTGTATTGTTAATATTTTCTTTTCTAATAATTAAATGATTGTACAGAACACCAATCATTCAATAAAGCATTTGCTTCAATGGCCTCTCCTGTTAGAATAATATTTTTATCTTTATTGATTTAGACATGTTTTTGGGTTGAACATAAAAATATAATTGATGAATTCATTTCCTTAGTAAATAAAACAAATATTCATTATTATTATTGAATCATTTTATTTATTACTAGCCTTTGGCGCTCTTCATGCCTAGACGGGGGCTCCGCCCCCTGTACCCCCGAGTGGTACATAGTATTTGGTTGAAAGTAGTAAAAGGTTTTCATCCATTTTGTTTCAATCAGTATATTACATAAAACATTCATTTCTTTTTGTGTTCTTATTTAATATATATTTTAATTTAATCAGTAAATTAATTATATATATTATTATTGTATATGTTATATCTATCTATCTATGCAAAATGTGAGAATTTAAAAACAAACCAAATTGCTGTTTGTGCAGGGACAAGGGTTTAGAGAAGGTCGATCACATTCCTGGGTCAAATAGATGTGGCTCTAGCAGAAAATACAAAAGTATGAATATAATTCAAGCAAATATACACAGAAGCAGAACCGCCGATTCTTTGCTTGCACAGATAGTAGAAGAACACAAAGCTGATCTTATTATTATTAGTGAACAATACAAAAAGAAAGAAAATGGTACATGGCTTGAGGATGACACTGCTACGGCAGCTATCTGGATCCCAGGGAGAAGCAAAATTAAAATCAAATCGAGTGGCAGTGGATGTGGCTTTGTATACACCAATATATACAAGCTTAAGTTGATTAGTTGCTACTTGACCCCAAGTGATGATATCCAGACCTTTCAAACCAAATTAAACGACATCGAAGATAAAGCAAGAGATCATGTAGGACCATTTCTAATAGCAGGCGACTTTAACTCCAAAGCACACGGTATGAGGGTAATGGAAATGGTTGCAAGACTTAATCTTATTGTAGCAAATTCGGGCACAATACCAACTTTTAGAAGACCTGGCTGCGAGGGGACAATCCCAGATATAACCCTGGTATCTGAAAATACAAATCGAATGGTTCAGAAGTGGAGATTATTAGAGGACTACACTGCTAGTGATCACCTATATATTTTCTTCACCATAGCAAAGGCTCAACAGAATCAACTCAGAAAAACCCGAGAAGACCGCAGATATTAGATATGACCGAACTTAACCGACTCTGGTGAACTTATCATTTCCTTTATCACTTCAATGCAATATGGTAAGTGGTCTGACCCACTCGCCAACTCACATTTACCTGAGTCCAGAATATACCCAGAGATACCTTCAATTGCAAAGCATAGGTCAATCACAGACTCACCTAGTTCACTGACATATGTAAAGCGGGCTGGATTGTCGTCACGCGTATGGCCATTTAGAACAAATAATCCCTGTGTTTCTATAAATTTTGACAGTTTAATTCCCTTGGTGTTTTCAATACAATCGAGAGAGGACCTGTCATGAGAAAGATTTGCATGTGTAAATATCTCAGGGTGTAATTGGTTGAGTTCCCACAATCAAGCGTTAAAATCTCCTACAAACAATATGTTTTCTGAAAATTTATTAATATTAATATATTCCATCATATTATGCAAAGAATCCATTTACCATGATGTTCTTGCTGTAGTGTAGGGTTTGAGAGCCAGGTTTCACACACATTTAATGTTATATGTCGAACTGATGCCAGAAGTCATAATCGATAATAGATATGGATTGTTTGAAGTTTAGGAAACCTCGACAGTTTCAAAACACCACCTTCTTGGATTGAGTAGTTGGGTAGCGAGTGGTCGCATATAGACAGACGAGCTCCTGTCTTTTTTGGTCGTAGTCTTAGCAATTTTTGACATACCGATTTGATTTTTGAACGTCCACTTCTCTCGAGGATTACTGGTATTTGGAACCATTATCCAAACTCGAAATCACCCCAATTCTGCCCTTTTTCAATAGATTTAGTATATTTTTTTCCTAATTTCAAGTACAATCCTAAACTCAATAACCTTTTAATTCCTTTGAATCCTATTCTAAAGAAATCATTATCATATTACTGTTATTTATTAATATCTGCTATTTTTAGTTTGTTTAGTTTTTATTTTTACTTTTATCTTTATTTAATAACAATCCTACCTTCTTTCAATCTTCTTCCCACTCCTTACCAAGATCGCTCCTCTTACCTCTCCTGCTACGATCGATCTCGTTGGCATCTCATCTCCCCTCTTTTTCCTATTGTTTACCTTTTTATTTATTTATTTTATTTTATTATTATTATTATTGAAGTGAAACTTCTTTAGCGGCGTCCTGACATTTGGTTGAGAATGGAGAGTGAATTGAAAAATTGAAATTTCGTAACGCGTTACGAAACGCAAGAGAGAAAAAAGATATAGATATAACGAGTGAGAATGAGATAGCCTCTATCTCCGTCTCTCTTTTGTGCGGTGTTTCGTTCTTGAGAGAGAGGCTATCTGGGTCTTTCTTTTGTCCGGTCTTTCGTCTTTGAGAAAGAGGCTATCTGCGTGTTGCTTTTGTGCTGTCTTTCGTTCTAATACCCTCTCGCTAGGTCCAAAGTCCATGGCGCGCATGCGCGCTAGTTAAGTCATATATAATTAGCTGGAGTGTCTCCACTCGACTATCTCGCAATTTGAGAATTGGATTAAATAATATAATATATTATATTTAAATTAAATTTAATTAATTATAAATTATAAATAATAAATAATAAATATTAAATCAGCGCATGTTTGGCTTTTTGTTGATGGCACCACGTTACGTGTTGGCGCGTGAGATTTGCAGTGTTAAAAAATTAATTCTGGTAATTTTAGCGAATCAATCAAGCTGAAATTCTATATATAGCAGTTTTATACAATTATTAATCATGTGAAAAATTATCAAACATATATCTTTATTTTTACGGTCACTTTAGAGGAAAAAAAATCAAAACGTTGTAGGTAATGACCCTCTTCCGGTTGACCTACATTTCTCAAAAGTTGATAGAAAACTATGAATTTTGAATAATGTCCATGTACCAAATTTCATCATTCTAGCTCAAACCGTTTTTGCGTAATCTTGCCTACATACATACACACACACACACACACACACACACACACACACACACATACAGACATTTTTCTCAACCTTAGTGAAAATGATTCAGGAACCTTCAAAACGTATAAAAACATCAAAATCTCAACATCGAAAATTTTCGTGATCGCAATACTATCTCTGGCGAGATAGTAAAAATTGATATTTATATATATATATATATATATATATCGTGAAATAATTAAAATTCTCAAGTCAAATATACAGCGTGCACGCATACCGACGCATGTAATTGTGTGTGTGAACATGGTCGGCGATTCACACGCCAACACATACAGTTATGTGCGTCGATGACCATTCACGTTATTTATCCGAATCTCAACATTACTTTAACACTACTAAATCGATTTAAAATTATTATTGCATTTAAAACTGCTTTTCTCTACTCCACAGATTTCACTATGCCGAAAAAAAATAACGACCAAAATTTAGACGATATTATTTATTTCATACACCGTTCACTACTGGTTTATAGCCACACAGGTGCTAATGCACTTGAACGAGGCGAAGATAAAATCCCTCTAATTCTCGGGGGAGATTTTAATGTAAATTTTGGATCTGATGATTCGTTGCCGTTGATCAACTTTCTTCAAGAAACATTTGGTCTGCTTATAAATAACGATCCCAAGGAATCAACAACAAAATCTGGAACTACAATAGATGCTGTTTTTACACGTTATATAGAAAATGTCGAATCACGAACATATATATCTTATTTTAGTTATCACAAGCCATTAATATCAGTATTACCAATTGAAGCACCAACCGACAATAGTACAGGCAATGTAGATATGATGATAGAGTAGATAATAATAATAATAAAGCGAATATTTGTTACGAAAATTTTATACTGTTATATGTCTTTCGAAATGATCCCTTTATTTTTCTCTATTTCTCTCTCACTCACACTCTCAACTAAAATTTATCTTATTCTCTAGATTGTAAGAAGTTTCACTTCCGCCACGTGTACGATGCTGCACATTTTGCTTTTTTTTATCTTATTTATTTATTTATTTTTTCTCTTACAAAACCTTCCCTTTCATTTGAAGAAATGGCTAAATGTCCTCTCTGTGACATCCAAATCTATTTATTATATATATATATATATAGGTATATATATATATGTAGAATATATGTAATGAATATTATAGAAGTTGATAATTTTAACATGTAACGTGCGTACAATATCTCTTTCCCCCGAACTCTGGTTCAAGTTTGTTAATCGGATGTATATACATAAAATCATAGGAGGGATGTTGAAAGCATTAAATCTCCTAATATTAGTGTATCGAGAGGTTGTTTGGGTTGTTTACAATGGCAATCGTGTTTCTAGAAATTGAAAATTAACTAATATTAAAGGAAATATTTTAGAGTTATTAAAACTAAAGGATTGATATAACTTAATTTAATTATATTTCTATTTAATATTAATGATAATAAATCATAATAGTTTCTTTGGTGATAGTGTACTTAAATTTTTTGCCGCAGTATTCTTAATATTATCTTTCCATCTTGACGCCCATTTTTTTAATATCTAATGTATTATACGTTATAGTTAATAATTCAAAAGCATAAATTATGATGTAGATAATATCAAAATCAATTTTTATATTCATTTCTTTTTATTCCTATGTTATTTCAAAATACGATCTTTTTGTCCGAAAAAAGTAATTGAAATATTTATTTTCACTTTTATTTCTTATATTGTATATTTATATATATATAGATATAGATATAGATATATATAGATATAGATATAGCGAAAATTATTACCTTTACAGATAAGAATAGTTATGCAATTATTTTTCATTAAAAGTGACCTTCTTTAATACATCTTGACATTGTAGTTTGTTAATATAAAAGTGGCCGACCGTTGACTTGGACTCTGGAATACTTCCTTCAACCTACAACGTGACTTTATCTATGCTATTTGAAACATCTGTATTATTTCTTTCAAAATGAATATAATGTAAACCAAAACTTGGTTTTAGTAGGTATTTTATCTATAAATAATGAATTTTTAATTAAATATATAAATGCTTGAGAAAATTAAAACTGATTTTTAACTGAACTAAATTTATATAAGTAAATCTAGGTAATAAAGTTTTACATTATTAATTACACAAAAATGATTCCAGGCATTCTGTGGAACAAGTTATTTGTCTTTCAAACTCACTGTCCCGAGTTCAAGTCCAAGACCTAGAAAAAAAAGTCTCTCTACCTGAAGTCTATGGAACCACCCAGCATTCGTGATGAAAATTATGAAGCTACTAAATTAAGAAGATCAAGATAAATAATCAGTTGTACTAATTATCCTATACCTCAACCTCGCTTAGGTGGTAACCGATTTTATAGGAGCTAAGCTTTCATATTCTGTATAAAAAGCAGAGAGTAATTTTTAGTTTTTTAAAAAATACAATTTTAAATTGAGAGATTATTTACTCTTTTCATCCCTCAGTTGGAAAAAGCCTTAAATTTCAATAATTGTTATGCTAGAAATAAATTGCACATAACGTATATGTATAATAATAATAAATGATTATATTCATTAAAATACAAAATAGATGACTTAGCAATGAATCAGCAGATTTAGGTTAAGGCCCTTATTGAAAATGAAATATTTCTTTTTTATTGAAAAATAATAAAATATATAATATATATACATCATCTAACTAATTAAAATAGTGAAGAATGTCTGAAATAAAAAAATCAAAATCAAAAAATTTAATCATCTTAATACACCTATCCCCCGATTTACACGGTACTTGTTTTACACGTTTTCGTTTTTACACGGTTTTCCAAATAAATTTTTTTGTTTTGTTTTTACCGCACTCTACTAAATGCTACTGTGTTTGAACACGTGTGCTGTGTACACATCTCACGGGGAATCCCGAGCTTATGTGCTGACTTGGTCCACATGCACACTGTGTCTGTATTTCTTCTCATAAAATTAAAGTTTTATCTACGGAAAATTGTATTTGAGTGAAAGTTTCACAGTTTCAGAAAGATTTATTTTTCCATATTCGTAAATTACAAGTGAGTGCATAATTTAGATTATTATAAATTAACATTAATTAAAAAAAAATTATAGGCTTATAATGTCGAAAGAAGTTAAAAGAAAAGTTCTTTCTTTAGAAACTAAAATCGAAATTTTGGATCGCTAACGAAAGGGAGATAGAGTAGTAGATGTTGCAAAATCATATACCATGAACGAAGCTACAATAAGAACTATTAGAACAAATGAAAACACAATTAGAAAGAGTGTTGCAGCTGGCAATACCAGGAGTATGGGCACAATTGTTAATAACCGATTTTATTACCACCTCTCAGAATGTAAATATTTCTGCTTCAAACATCGAATCGGCGCAAATAACTTCGAGTGATGAAAGTGAATTCCAACCTTCGATTCCGAAAAAAAGAATGAGAGTAATTTCTGATAGTGAAGAAGGATAATAAAACACTTTGGTTTTATTTTTTGTTCTTCTGTTTAATGTATTGTAATTAAATAAAAAACAGTGTTTCCGTAATATATTACATATTTTAACCTGTCAATGCATTTTATTTTTATTTCTGTGTTCACCTAAAAATATTGAAAAAAATCACAACTGTTAAATAGCAAAATTATGCATTTTCTGCAAGCTTTTCGATTTACACGGTTTTGACTTGAAAATTTTTAATTTTCGATTTACACGTTTTTCTCAGGAACGTATCTACCGTGTAAATCGGGGGATAGGTGTATAAGATTTAATATAAGATACAAATTATCATAAAAATGCTATTATTGACACTTTTGTCGTGAAATATTTTATGTAGAATTAAAACAACACAAAAGAATATATACAAAATTATATATAAATAAAACTGATATTTTATATTAATTTGTGAATTCTCGAATTGTTTTGCAAGCAAATCCATTCTCTTAGTTTCTCATCAGTACAAGTCTTAATTAAGAATATTAATAAGAAAATATTATTTAGTTTGAATTGAATTTTAAAAAAATAATGAATATTCTTTTTTAGAATACATTAATTGAATAATTACATATAAATATGTAAACTTACTTTTCAAAAGTCAAACTTTCTTAATATTATTGTTTTTAAGTCAATATTCTATCAATATAAAATATTTTAATTAGATATTATAAAGATTACTTTAATCATTTCTTTTCCTTCGCTGCAGTTGAGGTCTTAACTTTCTCTCCGTTATGATTAATTATAATTATATATTATTATAATTATTTATGATTAATTTATTAAACATTTAAGGGTGGCTATCTAATATTATTCTAATAACAACGATTGTAAATTACTTGTAAGCATAACAATTTTCAATCCTGGATAGATTAAATATAGTTTAACCCTATTTTTGTAGAAACATGGGTTGTTTTTGTGTTTTCTATCTAGATTAAATAAAGGATTGTGAAAAGAAGAAAAAATGGACTTCTCAGCGGAGTTGAACGATAGTCTAACCGACAGATAGCAGATGTTATTAATCCATGTCATCCCAAGAGAACCATCTCCCCAATTGACTTTTCCACCGTGGGAAAGATGGTATGAAAGTTAAAAGATATATCCAATCTCTTAGACAATTTTTATGTAACCCAAAATCTCTATATTTATAATAATGGATGTATGTACCATGTAAGTTGATATGCTTATTTCATAATATATAGGAAATATAATGTACTACGTACAGATAAAGTTTAATGTTAGAGAACCAGCACTGACATGTTTTTAATTAAAAAATTGCAAGAGAAACCTAAAATAAAATTAGTACCCAAATTGAATTCTATGATATTTTTTTTATTTGGTCATGATAACTTGAAAGTTCTTTGGACCAAAATACTGTATTGTATATTTGATTTTTAAATAACAAAAAAATAAAAATAAAATAAAATTCAAATAAATAAAAGAAAAATAAACATTACAGTAATTCATCAAACCAATTGTCCATTACATATATTTTGGAGAGTGTTGGCTCGTTTCTAGGCTCGTGTCTAGGCAGCTCGCGGATGGCGCAGGCAAATCAGAGGGTTCTTGGTTGCGATGCTCCCTTATATATATATATACATAAGCCAATGACCCTGCATGAGGATGTTTGGGGTGAAATATTTCTAACCATTTGTTCTTTAATACGATTTTACTGATATCTAAGATTAAACTCCTTTCTTGTCAATATATTTTTTAATTAATTTTTAAAAAAAATTTTAAAATACTAGGATATCATTTATCTTTAGATAACAAATAGGATTTCAATGTATCGTATATTTTCAAAAGAGTTAGTCGGTGCGTTTTACTGTATCCAATTATTTTCTGATATTCGACTTCCGAGGTGCATAAAATACTTTAAGGATTTCAGAATATGTGCCTCGAGTCGTGGGTTCCTTGGGTTTTCGGAGTTCCGCTCCTATTTGTAACTCACCAGTGCAGTGTACGATCTTTTTTCCAGGATTGATGCAAAATTTAATTTTAATTTAATTTTTTTTTCTTTTTTCTTTCTTTAAGGTAATCTAAGAACCAAAATATTTCTAATATCTTTTTCCTTTAGCTTTGATGTCTACTCAATATTGTCACATTCGTTCTCTATTGTTGCTTCCTTTGTTCAGTCTATTTTCGACCAGTTTTAAGTTAAGGTTTTTCTTAAATTTTTGTCTTAAATGGACCGCGTTCCCGAATTTCATGAAGTGTAATTCCCACCTTTTACATTGTCCCTTTCAACCCCAGAGAACTAGGTCCATTTCTTTATCTTTTTTATTAGATAGTTAAAAAACTTGTTGGTCAATCTCTCTGGGTTCATTCCTATTACATGTCCGTAAAGAATTAAAACCATTAATGTAGTATATTTAATGTATAATTAAATTATATTTTCATCAATATTGATAGATAATTGATCTTGATTAACAAAACATAATTATTACTCAATAAATTTAAACTTTCCATTTAAATATTATCGATTTCCTTGTAAGGGTTGCCTTTGAAGTCCCTCTGTTATCCCTGACCTCAACTTGTTATATTAATAAAGGGCTCCATTTTCAAAAAAATCTTAGAAATGTGTAATTGTGTAATAAGATAAAATCCTATGAATAATAAAATAAATAATGATTATATTATTTAAAGAAAATAGTCCTCGTCTCCTTTCATTATCATAAATAAAATAATATTTTATTTTTGGCCCAAATAAAGTTTAAAGGATTTAACTTTATTTTAATGAATTTGAATAAAGTAATAGTTGCCCTAAATCAGGCCTGGCCAACCCCGGCCCACCGTGAAAAATTGTGCGGCCCGCCAGTTAAATTTATATTTCTTTTGTAACTTTCATTTCTCGTCTGCATATTCAAAAGCCGAGAATATAATTGAAATAATTATAATTAATTCATTTTTTATTTAAAATATGTCCTACAATTTTTAAACTACATATTTGATTCCATAAATAGGAAGAAAAAAGTTAGAAATAATAGTAATTAATAGAGAATATATTTTTTTATTTTAAATTGTGTTATTATTATTTTTATTTAAAAAAAAGTAGCCGAAAAATAATAAATAAAAACATTAAACATTAAGCATCAAGAAAGTATTAAAAGTGTTTTTTTAATACATTGTAAAGTTTAAATTCGTTTCCATAAAATGCGGCCCCTATAACATTGCTCCTAATCAAAGGCCCATGGAGTCATTTGGATTGGCCAGGCCAGCCCTAAATGATGATAAATGTCCATACACATCTATAAAATTTACTTATATAAATATATATATATATATATATTTAATAACTTTTTTAAATAATAAAATTATATTTTTATTATTTTTTTATTTAATTAAAAAAAAAGATTTGTATATATTTTTTATTTTTATATATCTATAATGGTATTTTTGTCTTTTCATTAAAATAATTATAATTATTTCTAATAAATTACCCCTAATAGTAATATTGACATTAAAACAATAAATCAGCATAAATAAAGTAGATTTTTTCTTCTTATGTGTAGTAACAGATATGTGAATATATAAAAAAATTATTTAATAAATTTAAAAGATATGTCTAATAGTAATTTAAAAACATCATATATTTTTCAAATTGAATTTGGATAAATCTTTTTATTAAATATTATGTTGAGAACTCAATAGATGGCGGTGATTGTATTAGTCAAGCTGGCCTGTTAAAATTAATAAAACAATACCTCCCTTACTATCGTCGGTAAAAATATTATCAATCTTATACTTGGTGAAATATTATTTAAGTTAATATCGAACTTTCAATTTAAATTTATATCTAAATAAGTTAAGATGATAAAGAGTGAACACTATAAAAATAATAATCTTTTCCACTTGAAAACCTTCCATATTTGTAGGAGTTTGTTAATATTAATTGACTAATTAATTTAATTTCTGAATATTTTTTAAATTGATCAGATTTAAATTAAAAATAAAAAAACTTGTGTTAAATTAATATTTATTCTTGTTAATTCGGGATTAGTCAGGTGGAGATGTTGCATCTTACAGACACACAAACATTTGGATCAAATAAATTTTTTAACATTTTTAAATTTATTTATTTATTCCGTTTATCTAAAAGTTTTAACTTTTACAATTAACATTATTAGTATTACAAAAAAAAAAACAAACTAATAATAATAAATAATAAGTTCAAAAATTACAAATTAATGAATTCAGGGAGAAATTTCCTTTAAACACATTGAGCAAAAAATATGCTTACTTCAACAAATAAAATTTAAATATTTTTACCATAAAATAAGTCACAGTTATTTGCAAACTAAAGGGTGAATTTTTAGTGAGTAAGGATCTTTCACCAGAAATCTCCTGGTTTCTTATGAAAATTTTCCCTCTTGGAGAAAACAAACAAAAATCTAATCACATTACCTCCTGAATTATTTTATTACAGAAGATTATCAGTATCAGCACTTGTTACAACAAGATGAACTTTTATGACATTTCAAATTGCACAGGAGTTTGACTTTCCAATGTCTCCCTCCGTTTAGTTTGCGGACAAAGTCGCTGTATTTACAGCATCATCCAATTATTGTTCGTCGCTCTCATGATCTTAGTCTGTAAATAAGTTATCGATAACCTTTATGGGCAGATTTGAGGTGCTCAGTCCCACTTTTGCTTTGCAGCCAAAAATAGCCTCATAAGGTGATTGCTGAATTGGTTTGATGAAAAGAATGGTTTTTCATGAATTCAATGAATTTGAGACTCTCATACATAGTGGAGACGCCTCCTAAATATTTTGTAAGTATTAATATTAAAAATTTTGCGACAACTTCTGAATCCATTAGTAACAAAGTACCGCGGCATTTCTATCTTTTAAATATTGAATAATGATTTTGTAAACTAATCTGTTTTTCTAATCCTTTACTGGACTTATTATCAAAGATTTTGTTTATTATTAATTTTTTTACCATTTTGTATTTGATATTATTTTGATTTTAATTTTACATATAATAGAAATAATAAACATTTTTTAATAATAATTTAAAATTTTTCTAGAAATAAGTTTTACCCCTCCCCTAAGTCATTCCAAACATAAATATTATTGTATAACTATATACATTAATAGATAGGTGAATTTAGAGTTATGAAAATTTAAATAAAATAATTAAATATTATAAATATACATACATGTTTCCCTTTAGAAGATATTTTTTTAAAATTTTCTAAAAAAATGTTTGGATTTATACTGTTCTGATTTTTAACAAAAGATGAATATTGATGATCATGAAACAACATAACCACCAAGTGAAAAAAAATCTAGTTGCTCTTGATCTAATGAGTTATAAATTATAAATTCACATAAAAATAAAAAGTAAAATATATTAAATTAAAATGTTAATAAGTGGGTGTTTATTTTTTAAATTGGTTGGAAGCCTGTGAATTCTATTACCCAATTTGTTTTTTTTCTTTTTTCTTTGTCTCTTTATCAACCCATCACTGGTTCACTAGCTTCGTCGAATTGATTTTGATTTTCGAGTAAAAGTTCGTTCAATTGAGTGTTCTTTTAACTTAAAATAATAGAATAAACTTTCCAAATACTTCAATATTGAGAAACTCTAACGATAAGCAGTGTTGCTTCATAAGTTACGCAGTTTATTCAAAATTTCAAATATATTTTTGTAATATATTCTATGATAACAGCGTATGAAATTGATGAGAATTGATTAGACAAAGTAAAGCGTATGATTCAAATTTACTTTAATATGTTCATAAAGTGTAGTACAAGTGCATATGTTGAAAAATAAATCGAAAGACTTCTTAATAATAAGTATCAAATCATTAAGTATTTCATATAACATTTTTTTATAATACTTATTTAGTTAATATTTGAAAAGAAATATTTTTGTCTATTTCGATTAAATTGTATCATTTTTTTAAAATTTGATTGAAATTAGAATTGAATATTATGAAAGTATAATAACTGATAATTTATGGATGAAAAATAGATGTCCATATATTCAAGAATAAATATTGAATCAAGTTGCTTTGTGTCTTAGAAAGTATATCAGAGAATCGGTAATGGAGAAAGTTAGTCGAACAAGATATCTAGATTTATGCAATGTTAACTTTTAAAACAGCTGTTCTCATCCGTTTATGAGATGCTTTTCCACTAAAATTCGTGCCTAACTCGCTTAAAGATCCTTATACTTACGAGCTCTTCCTTTAAATCTTTCACTAGAAACATAACTTTCTATTCAACTTTTGCACGTTTATTAAAATAGATTTTAAGTTATTATTGGAGAGAAAATGACCTATAATCATGCAATAATGATAAAATAATTTTCAACAACTTAATTCATCAAATATCTTTAATTATTATCACAAATTAAACAATAAATACTTATATTGTGATATTATGGAATTTGATTAGATCAATGCTTTTTCCAATCCCTTATCATTTGTGATCAAAATCACAGAAAAATACAAATTCAAATTCGAAAATTGATCCTTGGATTTGATGAAATAAATCAAATTTGATCAAATCTGTTTTATATGATTTGTTATTATCAGTATAAATTAGTAATCGTTTGATATCAAATTTTTTTTTCGATTCTAATACCAACGAAAAATTCTGAATCTCATTTCCGAACACGATAACGATTTCTCCATTCACATTATTTAATAGGAACATTAAAGTGGCAGCTCAAATCACTGAAGGAGGTCTACACACATAGAGAGGAGCATCATCTTAACTCCGAAATGGAAATAGTATTTTACGAGGCATATTCGCAAAGTACTGTTTTTAAACAACTATTAAATTTAAAACATACCTTAAACTTTAAACTATTTTTCTAGATAGTTTCTGCTAAGGTTTAATGTGGGTTATCAGCACTTGTTATTAATTTAATAATTAATTAATTATTATTTCTTATTAATTTTCAATTTATTTACATTTTTATTATACATAATTTTATATATCTACGAGTGCGAACTACGATATAATTATAATAAATAAAGAATTCTCATAATAAAAATATATAGAATGAAATAATTTTATTTTTATAAAATTTTATAAAATTCTTCTTCTTCTTTTTCTTTCATTATAGGCTGGGGGCCTGTTCTTCTTCACAATTCTTCAGCCTCAGGTCTCCGTGGAGGAGGACGCCCAGCATTTAGCCCATCTTTTCGGGGGTCTGCCACTTGGTCTATTTGTCGCTGGCCTTCCATCCCGGGCTATTCTCAGGAGCTCGTTGGCTCTCCCATCACTTGGTTTCCAATTCTAGCATTTAGATCTCCCATAATGATTAAGTATTGGTGGCTTCGGATTGTTTGAATTTCATTGTGAAGGTCGGCGTAAAATTCTTCTCTAATTTCTTTGGTCTTGTTTATATCAGGTGCATATACACTGAGTATATGCAGATTCTTGTACCCTAATGAGATTGAAACTGCTAGTATTCTTTCATTGATGTAGCGTACACTGTTATCTTTGAAGGTTTTTTTGAGAATCAGACCAACACCTGTCGTGCCTCTGATATCTTTAGGTTTCCCGCTATAGATGAAGATGTAATCGCCGATAGTTTGGGATCCATTTCTCTTCTTTTTTGTTTCAGAAAGAGCGCAGATATCGATGTTGTTGTGGGATATTTCAGTAATAACGTCCTGGTTCTTGGAGTTCCATGACATTATATTCCAACTTTCAAATCTGAGAATATTTTTCCTTTTGAAGTCCTTTATTCTTTTCTTGGTTATTTGCCGTGTCGTTAATGTATTATCGGTCCGGTTTCCGAGGCTATGTGTGGTTCCTTGAGCAATTAATGTTTTACGTCTCTTGAGCAGATTGCTAGTCTTATAAAATTAAAATTTCTAATAGTGATTTTAATATATAATCAAATTAAGGTTTTCAACAGTTAGTTGTTTTATTAAAAAGTTAATAGACCATCTTTTAATGAAAATGTTTCAGAAGTAGGCATCTATTGTAATATTAAACACACACCAACTACAATAGACAAGTGAATAATTATCATTTTTTCTTGAGATTAGAAAATTTATTAATGGATTAACTTTTGATTTTATTTAACAATAGGAAATCATCAGACTATATTCTTTTCACTACTTCTCCCCCCCCCTCCCTCTCCACAACTAAAAATTAAAATTAAAAAATAGTTATACCAGAAAATTGAATAAATTATATCTTTATCTATCTATATATTAATTGAAAGCAAATTAGCTCTTTTCATTTTAATGTTAAATTAGATGTCACAAATCACAACTTCATTAAAGTAGATATACAATTGATGTATCAAATAAATATTTATTAAATGCTAATAAATGTTTTTGAATAATGGAAATATGGATAAATTGTCTTTTTTGATTAATAAATATTTTAATAACCACACAAATTTGCTTTCAAAATATTAGTTTTTAAGAATCTAATGGAGAAAAAGAATTTGATTACATTTTTCATTGTTTCTTTCTAATTTATTCTTATGTTCCAGGCGGGAAGACTAATCAACTCTCATTTGTAACACGCTTTTCATTTGTCGTTCCAATTTAATGCGAAAGAAACAAAAATTAACACTATGCAAATGTCAGGTTTCAGTCATTTATTTCTTGTCTGCAGCAATTTAATTTTATTTAGAAAAAAAATCATGAGAAAAAAAATGAAGGGAATTTAGCAGATAATAAATTTATTTTCAAAAAGAGTTTGAATTCGTTTTTATAATAATTTATTTAGAGATATGTTAGAATAGAATAATATATGTACTATATATAAATTAAATTATATATTTATAAAAAATTATTCGAAATCTTATATTTTATTTTTGGGTTCTGTTTATATCCACCTGGGTTCACTCTCAATTAGAATATTGAATCGAAATAGAAAATTTTATTCATCTATAAAGACAAAATTGGAAATTTGTATAATAGTATGCCAATATAGAAAGAGCTGATTACTTCTATTATAATTTCAAATAAATACTGTTTTTAATGAATCATTAATTAGGAAATTTTTATTATTATGTTCAAGTTTAAATCTAGGATTGAATAAAATTTAAGTATTAAAAATATTTGTTAAAATTTAATATATCATATCATAAATAATCAAGAGTCACTTAGTAATAAACTGTTGAACCTCAGAAGATGAGTTTTAAGCCCAATTTTAAAAATTCGTAAACTATATTCCTTGAAATCATTTAAACTTATTCCTTTTTAATAAATATAATTAATTAAAGTTATAAAAATGATTATTCAGAATTATTATTTTTGTTTAAAACATTGAGTATGAAGATTGAAACCTACTGGCACCTCTTCTGAAGTAATGTTCCGAAAAGGGAATGAAGCGGGTAACTGGTTTTTTTTTAGCCATTGGGAGTCTGGCACTACCTACTAGTAGTAGGCAGTGGTGTTGTGCTAATTTTATTTTTACCGGAACGCGTTCCGGACTCCGGTTCACGGTTCGGAAAGACAAGCCGGTTCGTTCCGGTTTTTGTTCCGGTTCGGGTTCGGTTCAAACCCTCGTTTATAATAATACATATAAAAATTCGTCAAAAATTAGAAAAAAAATCAGCAATTCTTTTTAATTTTTTTTCAATACGTCAGCCAATTCTTGTTATCAGAAATCATCTTTAGTTCCGGAACGCGTTCCTGTCCACACACACACACACAAAGGAAGTACCGGAACGACGTTCCGGAGCGTTCCGGCTCGACAACACCACTGGTAGTAGGTGTCCATTAGGATTTTCTCTCCAATAGAAAAAAAAAATATTATTTATCATTATTATTTTTTTTTAAAAAAAAGTATAATTTCATTTTATAGAATATTTTTTTCTTATTTATTAATTTATAATTTTACATAAAATTTTAAAATTAATACAGTGGTGCCTCACACAACGAACTTAATTCGTTCCAGGAGCAAGTTCGTTATGCGAAAAGTTCGTTATGTGAAACGCGTTTTCCCATAAGAATACATGTTAAAAAAAATAATTCGTTCTGTAGCATAAAATATGCTAAGATGACATAATAAAAGATAAAATTTTTGTTACTATTTTTATTTAGATACATATTTAGAAAAAAACATAATTAAATCTAAAAAACCACCCCCTGCTGGCTCTGAATTCTTCTTCATTATCTTGATTGCTGCTACTTCCAGGGACGTTTTTCTTTAGATCGTCATAAATTCTCTTGGCTTTGTGACAGATAATATCCTGGGTTGTTACGTCACCTTTCACCTGCCTGTCCTTAATCCAAATCGCTAATAGCCTCTCCATTTCCTCGTGGATTGAAGACCTATGTTTTTCATGAAATAATTTTGATACTCCTTTGGCTACTTTGGCTGATTTGATTGCATCCTTATTTGTCAAAATGGTGTACATAGTGGTCTTGCTGAGGCCAAACTCTTTGACGAGGTCACACTGTTTTACCCCAGATTCACTCCTTCTAATTATTTCCTGTTTTATTTCAACAGAAATCACCTTCCTGCTTTTTTTAGAAGCCATGATATAAACTAGACTTTCCCGCATATAAATAGGTAAAAAATATTGAATGATAATGATAATTGAATATGGTAATGAAGAACGATTGCCGCGATACGTGTTTAAGTTAAGTGCAGTGACTATAATGACTGCCTGCAGTGCCTGCGCAAGGGGATGCAATACAACGGCAGCGATCGTGGAAGCTCGGGCGAGTTCGTTGTGTGAAACTAAGTTCGTTGTATGAATCATGAATCATGCTGTGCGAGGCGTTCGTTATGCGAGGCATCACTGTAATTAATATTTAATAATAAAAAGAATCAAGAAGCAATTAAAAAGTAAAATTAACTATTTTCAATTGATTTTACTATTATTAGATTATATCCTACAGAATGATTTTTCGTTTTATTAAAAAAAAAAAAATTTTTATCATTATATCCTGCATACAACCCAATTTTAAAATTCCTTGAAATCATTTAAACTTATTTATTTTTAATAAATATAATCAAAATTAAAAATATGTTTGTTCAGAATTATTATTTTTGTTTATTGTTTATTTTAATCGCATAGCGAAAAATGTTCTCCAAGTATATAATACTCTTAATAGAGCATCATCCTTCTACTAATATTAGACTTTCACGGTTCTCTTCTCTCCTTTAAGCTCTTAATCCTTCTTAATATACATTTCTATTAAGTCCTAAAATGTACGTCAGTGACCATAAGCGTCAACCGTCTAACCTCATCTTCTTCTAAGATCTAATTCTAGAACATTTCAAAATATAATTTTATAGAATGTTCTAGAACTCATTTACTTATTCATTTTTTATGGCTAAATTGTCTTATCTTCATTTTACCAATATCTTCTACAATTTCAACTTTTAAACTCAAAAAGATTTTGATTGTACAATTACACATATTGACCATAATAACTTCAATTAGCAGAAAAAATGGTAAAATGAAAATTTGCATGAAAATACTAAGAATTGTTTAAACAGATAGAAAAAATATTGAGAAAGATTCTGCAGGATTAGTAAATAAAGTTATAAATTATTATAATTTTTTATCTAAAAATTATTCTATAATTATTATAACTATAATGTTATAAATTTTTTTAAAAATTTAAAAAAAAATGAAATGTTATAACACAATCAAAATTATCGTCATGAAACTTTTCGATTAACTATAATATACTTCTAGTGACAATGAACAACTTATTATTTTTAAACTAAATTATAATTTTATTTATTAGAAATAAAAATAAAAGACATTTTCAAAATTAAAAAATATTTTCTTAGTTTTAGGAAATTTTTGTTAAACATTTAAAATATCCAGATTACTTAATATTAGTGTGAATACATTTCACAAGTAACTTATGCAAAAGTACGCAAAGTGTGCCAATCATTAAATCTTAAAAATATTTTTTTATTTTTGTATCTTAAGTATTAATAGTTAGTTATAAAGTGTTTTCTAAGATCTGCTGCCCATAATCTGGGTGCCGCCCGGGTCAACTGCTCCCCGTGCCTCTGTCTTTTTTAGCTAACAATATTATTATACATTATTAATTATATTTGTATATATTTAATTCTTTAGAACTAAAAAAAATTAAATTTATTTTATTATTATTCATAAATAAACTCCTGTGATTGAAACTTCCTTTTGGAATATATGTGCTTATTAAATGATTTCAAAGTAAATATATATATTTAATAGATTATTTTTGTTTTTTATCTAATTAATAATTCAATTTATTTTTAAATTAAACTACACATATGTAATTTTTTTAATGTTGCATCATTTATTTTTTAAATTAATTTTCTTCAATCCCTCAGGCTATTTTATCTTTGTTTTTTTTTAAATAACAATCTAAATATAAACTAATTTGTTTTATATTTTATTTATTTATTTTTATTTAGTTTTTTTTTTCATTTTTTTTATTTACAAGAACATATAAAGCCTCATATTATACTACGCTTCCTGAAGCCACAATTATTCCAAGGGAGAAATGGTATTGCTTATTTGGCTAGACGTTAGCTATTTTAGAGAATACAAGTTCTAGCCCAATAAATAAGACGATTTTAAGGCCCCTTTAGAAAATCACTCATCTTCAAACAATGCCAACACTTTTGGGCTTCAAGCCAGAAGAGCAATTGAGGTTTCTCTCCTATTTCAGAGTTATTGACTTTTAACTTCCAACCAAAAAAAAGACGAATAAGAAAAAAGTACAAACTTGAATTTATATATTGAGTCCTAACGAATGGTATTGTAAAATGTATACTTTGTTCTCTTCAAAACAATATCATAATTCTTATGTTTTTGATGTTGTTTCCTTGAGGATTTTTTATCTAAAACTAATCTAATTAATAATTTATTAATTCAAAAACCTTTTATTAGTATATGGAAATCATGATTTATTTTTTTTTCTTTCAAAGTTCAAATATACGAAAAACAAATAAGTATATATATATGCATAATTACTTTAGATATTTTAAAATGTTTTGGTATAATTACTTTGAAATATACTTTTTTATAATATATTTGATTTATTTTTTCAAATTAGTTTTATTATTCTTTCAAATAATAGTTAAAAAATATATATATATAAAAAAGTTATTTTTAATTTTCTACCGTGCAACTGAGAGCATTTTGAAAATTTAAATAGAATTATTTATGAAACTTTATATATTTAATGTATATAATATCGTATAAGCAAGTGAGAGCTAGCATCAAATTAATTTTGGAATAATTCTCATCAAATTTCGTCCAATTTAACTCATTAATATTGTGAGCGTTTCTAGGAGTGGGTAGGGATGGATTGTTTCTCTTTAAATAAAGAAATAGAAAAAAATAGTTAAAAATTAATATATTGATAAAAAAAATGTACAAAATGAAGAGAATTTATATTAATAATCAAATTTAGCACTACTTTTTTATCAAGTAGCTTCTCAATTTTCCCTGGGCTGGGTTGACTCCGTCCCATAGACCTCAGTTTGAATAATTCTCTTAAACCCGGAACCACAAATTTTTCAATATATTATATTATATTATATTATATGAGAACCTTTAGAATAAATTATTTAATTGAATTGATATTTGAATATTAGAATTTAAAATAAAAAGTGAAATATTATAATAATTCTTTGATTGAGAATCGCTATGATAATTCATTGTTTAAAATGATTCCGCTAGGGACAGTGAGCCGATAGGCGCTCTTGAATGAACAACACGGAGAATTATATAAACTTTAAAAAATTAATTTCTGCGGTTATTGATTAAATATTAATAAAATTTTTAGCCTAAGTTACTCTAGAGGTATATAAGAATATTATGATGTAATTTCATAGAAATAGGTTCAGCCAATTCTGAGTCTATAAAATAGTTATTTTCTGGACACACAGACAGACATGAAAAATTCTAAAGTCACTTTAGTATTGTGATCACGAAAATTTTCGATGGCGAGATTTTGATGATGTTATACTTTTTTAAGGTCTCTGAGTCATTTTCAATAAGGTTGAGAAAAATGTCTCTCTCTGTGTGTGTAGATTACGCAAAAACGGTTTGAGCTAGAATAATGAAATTTTGTATACGGGCATTATTCAAAATTCGTAGTTTTCTATCAACTTTTGACAAATGCAGCTCATTCGCAAAAGCAGTTGAATACAAATACATTTAATAAATTTGCTAAACTCACAAAAATATAGTATTAATCTAAAAAGTCTTCTTATTTCAACAAAATGTTATCAGTGAAAATTTTGTTAAAAACTTTAATTCTTATGATCGGAGATAGATAGAATCACACACCTCATTCAATACAAAAGGGGGTGGATGATCTTTTTTACCCCACTGTCATTTAAACAGAGAAAATATGAAACACTAATTAACTTATTAAATAAAGTAAATTTTCAAATTTACTTATTCTTAATAATCATCTATACGTACTGGCATAGACTGGTAGACACTTAAGGTACCTTAATCAATTTTGTATAAATTTTGTTTAAATTTTCTTTTTTTATCTCGTATTAAATCATCTTTTGATAGCTCTTTACTTTTCTATTTTTATTAATTTTATTTAAACCCATTTATGAAAATATCAAAACAATATTCCAAAAAAGCCTAATATATCCTTTTGCACTCCGCTGTCGCCTTAGTTGCGACATTTAAAATTGTATATTAAATCCACTGTCGCCGATTCGGCGACACGCTTGTTTTGCGAGGCCACGCCTACTATTAGTCACATACATGCGCAAAAATTCAACTGTGTTTAGGATCTTAGACAAGCAAAAGAGTCTGCATTTGTTTTGTGTGTAATATATATTTTTTTGACAAAGCAATTTTCAATATTCAACTAAGGTGCGCTCGCGACAATGAAAATAGCCTGGAGTAGCTGATAGCCCATATTAAAAATTGCTCGGAGTGCAAAGGGATATATGATATATCTATCATCTTGATATTATCTTGATATTATACTATAATTCATATTTTATTTTCCAATAGTTTCTTTTAAAATTTTTATTTGTTTATTTTTTTCTAAATTCCATTAAAATTGATAACCATTCGTTTCTTATATTAGAAAATTCAAATATATAAATTTATTTTAAAATTTTTGCATGCTTATTAAAAATTTTTATGGAAATATTAGATGCAGAATTAATACGATTAATAATTAATAATAGAGTCTACTATTTAAATATTTCAAGTTTAAATTGGGTGGTTTGTATTGCAGGATGCCTAAATGCCAGGGGCTCCTAGTCGAACGCTCAATCAGTCAGTCAGTAGATTTCGTTGTGTGAGTGCGCATACCAACTCAAACCAGGCGGGCGGCGATGACGCTCTTTCTCTCTCTACTATATCAAAATCGTAAGTGTATTTTCTATTGAAATTATCATAATCCACCAATATAAAGCGATCAATTAACATCACCTCTACCATCATTGTAATAAAGTCTCAAATGATTTACTGATTTTTTTTTAATAATTATTTTAATAGAAAAATAACATATTTGTTTTTTATTTCATATTCATATTATGAATGATATTTTCATTTATTAATATATATATATTTAACGTAATATATTTGCACATTACTCAAAATTTAATTTAAAATTATTTACACATTTTATTAGAATTTGAAAGTGTATATATCTTCTTTTCTTTTAATTAATCTCTTTTCTATTTCATTTTTCTCATGCCATTTAATATAATAGGAGGATATATTATATATCGTACCCTATATATATATATGTAAGTGTGTGGGTGAATTAAAAGTCTTACTCGATTCTGTAAGTAAAATAGATTTATTTTATTATAGAATTATATACAAAATATACATTAAATCATATTTACCTGTAAGTAAAATAGAATTAGACAAGAGTCCCTTATCCACCCACTCGTATGCAACACATTAATGGATATCAATGGATTTAATATTCTAAGCATATCAAGTGAGTGTGCAAGTAAACCCCCATCCAATGCTACCAACCTCAGATAAAATGAATACATTGGTGAATATGATTTACACCTCCCTTGGTCGGGAGTCATTTTTTCCTTTCATCCATCATTATTATTATAATTCTTTTTTTTTTTTTTTTTTTTTTTTTTTTTTTTATCCAGAGAAAGGAATCAATTTGGAAATATGAAATTTATTTCCCTCATTCCCTCTCTTCTTAATGTCGACTTCATATACTGTGTTTGATACTCTCTTTTTTATTTTAAATGGTCCTTTTCTTATTTCGTCCAGTTTCTTTCTATTCAATCTGTTTCCATTGGATATGTACACTCTGTCTCCTTTTTTGAATTCATGTTTTCTTCTTTTTTTGTCAAATCTTGTTTTATTGTACTCATGACTTTTTTTTGAATTTTCATATGCTTCTTTCCATATATCTTGAATATTCTGTTTCTTTTGTAATTCTTTTGGAATAATATCTGAACTTTTTCCTAGAAGAAGTTGTGCTGGAGAATATCTTGTTGAGCTATGTATCGAATTATTATACTCTTCCACACATTCTTCCGCAATTCTTGTCCATGTTTTTTTTTTATTATCTTCATTGAATCTGCATCTCATTCTATTAATTATAGATTGGTTTACTCTCTCTACCATTCCATTGGATTGTGGATTGTCTACCGTTGTATAAATCAAATTAATATTTTGTTTTTTTATGAAATCTTTAAATTTTTTTGACTTTAGAGAACTATATTGGTCAATTAGTAATGTTCCAATTTTATTTTTTTTTGTTATCATATTAATTAGTTTTATAAAGTCCTCCGCCATTTGTCCTCTAGAAGTTATCATCCATACATATCTAGTAAAATGATCAATTATAAGATGAATATATTTTTTTGAAGAATTATAAGAATTTAAGCCTCCAATAGAGTCCATTGACATAATTTGGTATGGGTGTTCTGCTGGTCCAAGTTTTGATAACAAACCTAAAGGTCTAATACTTCTAGATTTATTTTTTATACAGGTAGAACACTTTTTGCAATATTCCTTTATAGTTTCATCCATTTTCTTAAAATAGTAAAAAGGTCTTATTTGACTTATTAGCTGTTTATATCCTATATGTCCATAAAATTTATGTGTTTTGTCTATTAGGTGTTTTCCAAATTCCTTTGAGACATAAATTCTTTTCTTATTTTTTATCACTTTAAATTTTATGTTGTCACTGTTTAAAATTCCTCTTTCTCTATTTATTTCATCATTTATTTTATTCTGGTCTTTTTTTATTTCCTCTATCTCTATCATATTCAATGTTTGGATACAATCTTCATTATTTTCGTTAATCCCTAAAACGGGGTTTCTGGATAAAAAATCAGCTTCTAGGTTTTGATGACCTTCTCTATAAACCACTTTGAAATCATACTGCGATAGATAGAGCATCAAATCACCTATTGCTTCATCGGTTCTTGCTTTTGTTTTCAAATTCAATAGTGGCTTGTGGTCCGTAATAACTGTGAATTTTTTTCCTATTAATAAATACTGCCAATATACTATTGCTTCTTTCATAGCCAAGCATTCAATAAACATTACTTCCTTTTTCATTTGGCCTGATGTCAATTTCTTTGAAAAGTAGCCTATAGGGAGCATAGTTCCATCTTCTTGGGGTTGTTTTAATACACCTCCTATGCCTAATCTGCTAGCATCTACTTCCAATATTATATCCTTATTGTTGTCAAATACAGCCAGTATAGGTGATGTGGTCAGATAATTTTTTATGTCATGAAATGATTTCTCACACTCGTCCGTCCATTTAAATTTTATATCTTTTTTTAATAAATTATATAATGGTGTTAATCTCTGTGTGCAATGGTCAATGAACTTTCTATAAAAATTTATTTTTCCAATTATTTGACGAACCTGTTTTTTATTTTTCGGTCTTTCAACGTCATTAATGGCTTTTAAATTGTCATTTATCGGATATACTAATCCATTTTCTAAAATATGGCCAAGAAATTTTATTTTTTGTTTTGCAAATTCACATTTTTCCATTTTCATTTTAAGTCCTAATTTTTTTATGACTTCGAATAGTTTTTGTATATGTTCCATATGATCCTCATATGTTTCTGAGTATATTAGAACATCATCAATGTAGTTGATACAAAATTTATCTAAGTTATTTCTTCTAATTGTGTTTGCAAGAACTCTTTGGAAGATGGCACTACTATTTTTATAACCGTATGGTAGGACTTTCCATTGCCAGTGACCCTTTTGAGTAATGAATCCTAATTTTTTTCGATCTTTTTCTCTAATCGGTATGGACCAAAATGCAGAATTCATATCTATGGATGTGAACCATTTAGATTTATTTACTTCAATTATTAGATCATCTATCCTTGGAAAAGGGTGTGCTTCCGGAACAATTATGCGATTTAGATCAGTAAAATCTATGCACAACCTCGTTCGTTTACCTTCTTCACGTTTGAAGGCCAATGTTACTGGGGCCGCATATGGCGAATCAGATTCCTCAATTAAATCATTTTTTAGTAATTCAGTGATTTGATATTCAATTTCTTGTTGATCTCTTGGTGAGCATCTATATGGTTTTTTTGCTATATATTTATCCTCTTTGAGTTTGATCTGTGCCTCGTAACCCATTACTTTGCCAACATCAAATTTGTTCTTTGCAAAACAATGTTTATATTTATTAATTAAATTTTTTATTTTTATTTGTTTATTTATTTCTAACTGTTCCAAATTTATTTTTAATTCATAATTTTTATTTAAATCAGCTATTTTTAAATTATTACTATTATTTTCATTAAACATATTCTTTTGACCTTTGCTTTGTTTTATTTTTAGTTCATAATTTTTATTTAAATCCATTATTTTTATACTATTATTAATATTAATTTTTTTTTTATTCCTTTGACCTCTGTTTTGTTTTATTTTTAAATTCTCGTCTTGAGTTAGTTTAAATGTTTTTATAGCATCTAATCCTAATAGCATATCATAATTAAAATTATTATTTTTAATTACTATAAATTCTAATTCCTTTTCAATCTTTCCTATTTTTAGTTTTAATTTGGCCCGGGTATTATAAGAATCAATTCCACTTAAAGATTTTATTATACTTTTATTATTATGTATCTTAGCTTTTATCATATCTATTATTTTTTTATTTACTAAAGAACAAGTGGAGCCTGTATCATAGACCGCCGTAATTAAGTTGTTTTTAATAAATACCTTTATTTTGATTAGTGGGTTTGTTTTTGATCCTTCCGGGCACTCTAGTTTTTTTCTTTTAACTCTTCATCAGATAAATTTTCTTCTTCTAAATTATTTTCCTCATTTAAGTTTATTTCCTTGATTTTATTTTTTTTATTATTCCAACATTTGTGTAATGGATGAAATCTATTTGCATATCCCAGCTTTTCACAAATATTACAAGGCTTTGTTATTTTGGGATTAAGTTGACTTCTCGGAATTTTTCCTTTTCTTTCTTCAACTTTTCCATATTTAATTTCACATGCGTTTTGTGTTTTCCGTATTTCTTGCAATATATCTTCTATTGTCTTAATTTTGTCTTTTTCTAATTTGTTTTGGATTTCTAGAGGGAGGCTACAAACAATCAAATATATCCTACATTTTTCTGGGATATCTTTATCCGCTTGCAATAATAAGTTTTCTTTTCTTAGGACGAACTCCGCCATGTCTCCATAGATGTATTTATAATCCAAAGCTTTTCTAATGTATGTCCAGTCTTGGTAGTGAAAGGATTTATTAAAGGATTCTTTCCATTTTACCCAATCGTCACCTACTAATTTGTTGATGTTTGCAGAATACCATTCCATTCCGTAGTTTTTTAGAAATAATTTTAAAATTTGGATTTTTTTATGTGTGTCATAAATTTTAAATCTTTTAAGTTCGCTCTCAAATTGTTCCATCCAGATTTCGCCTTGAATTTCTTTTCTAAAATCATCCAATATAAATTTTTCCCTCACGTCTTTTAATTGGATTTCTTCCTCATCAGGTCTAATTAATTTCATGTTCATTATTATTTCTTTATCATCACATTCTTCTAAGTATTCACCTTCCATACATATATTATCCTCTTCATCAAAATAGTATTTTTTTATTTCTTCATTGATAGCCAAATCTATATTACGATAATTTCCAATTTTTTTCAAACTTTTTATCACATTTTGTATAATTTTAGATTTTATCAATACTGGATGATCTTTGATACTTCTCTTATTTTCTGGAATCAAAAACCAGGTTGAACTATCCATGGTTAAAGCCTTTAATTCGTGAAAATCTTCTTTCGTCTTTACAATAAAAAATTTTAATTTCGGAGAAGCCATAATTTATTTTTGTCTTTTCGAAAAACTTGTCTAATTTGTAAGTGTGTGGGTGAATTAAAAGTCTTACTCGATTCTGTAAGTAAAATAGATTTATTTTATTATAGAATTATATACAAAATATACATTAAATCATATTTACCTGTAAGTAAAATAGAATTAGACAAGAGTCCCTTATCCACCCACTCGTATGCAACACATTAATGGATATCAATGGATTTAATATTCTAAGCATATCAAGTGAGTGTGCAAGTAAACCCCCATCCAATGCTACCAACCTCAGATAAAATGAATACATTGGTGAATATGATTTACATATATATATATATTTCTATTTATTATTATTATTCTATTTTTTAATATTTTCTATTCAATATGAGTTGATTTTTTTAATATATATTTGGATATTATTATTCATTTAAGTAAATATAATTTTTTTATTTTCGATTTGAAGTGACATTTATTCTAGAGACGCCCAAACGGCAGTGCTAATTTATTTTCTTTTTTTCTTTTATCTTGTAATTTTCTGTTTAATTTATCTAAAAAATGATAAATTCTGATAAATATTTATTCTTTCAATATCAATTATTTTCTGAGAATCCTACATGATTATCATCATCAGGCAGTAGGCAACATTTATTTCAAACACAATATTATAACTATTAATGTCTATTTGATTTTTCATTTATTTATTAATCTAATCATTAAATTAATTTTATACTAACTATAATATATTATATATATTAAAGTAAATTCTCCCGAAAAAAACTTTTAACAAAAAAAGAAAAACCTTTTTAGTATCTTTTATTATTCTCTCATCATACATTTATTCTTTATAAAAATAAAATTAATAAAAATATAACGTTACAAACAACACATTAAATAAGTTGACCTGTGGCCAGTCGCAGAACCGACCGACGGTTTGAAATAAATTAATTTCCAGCTACAGAAACCATTTCAAATAATTTAAATGTGCCTATTAATGCAATAAAAAACAGATATGGATAGAACATAAATATTTTTAATTTTATTTTATTTATAATATTTAAGTAGGAGCTGGCTGTGACATCATGAAGGGCTAGATGATGAAAAAAAAATACAAAGTGCCTGATTCGTGGAGATATGTAAAAAATCTCCTCATGTGAAATTTGGTGTGAAAATAACCCTTCCTATCGTCGATCGCTAATACTACCACTTCCGGTTTCCGGATATACACCAAAAGTTGATCAATTTATCATACTGATGCATTAAGTAAATATACCAAATTTTATCAAATTTTGGTGTATGTACATGTGAAATTTGGTGTGAAAACAATACCTCCCTTACTATCGTCGGTCTGTAATAATCATAGAATTTAGGTTGAAATAATGAAAAAAAAGTTATTAAAACAACCTAAGGGCACACTGAATGCCACCATAAGTACACGTATAACAGGATTCGGGAGCTTGAAATGCACCAACTTTGATTGCAATCCGTACCACCTTGTGAAACTAATAGCAATCAAACAAACAAATAAATATATAATATAACCTATATTGACAAAACAATATGAAAAGCGAAATTGAAACATAAATAAATAAAAATTGTATGTAGTGTAATTATGAAAATAATTTAATTATAATTTTCAAATTAAAAAAAAAACATATTTCTTTAATTGAGTAACGGAATTGTCATTTTATAGTTATTTCCATTTTTCTGCATTTTTCTCAAAAATCGCTTTAAACTCGCTTTATCCATATTAAGCATAATTATTTTTGATATATCAAGAGAAAAGTACTTTCAAAAAACTTCATGCCTACAAACCTTAATTATGACGATTTTCAGATCGCATATATGTTCCACCGCAAATGAATAAAGCCCTTGGAACAAAAAGAGAAAGTTTAAAAAAGTGTAAAAATAGGATGGTAATTGAATCTAGTGTGATACCCGTATAAGATAATTTTTTTAATCAAGGGTCTTATAAGTAAGTAATAAGATGAGTTCAAATCTAACCCTATTTATATGATGGCTTGGGCTGAATGAATTGGGTCTAGGTAACATGTTACATCAAGGAAACTTGAAGTGAGACAAAAGGCATAATATTCTGAAGTAATGTGTTAAACCAAGTGTAGGCAAACTATGGCTCGCGGGCCAAATACGGCCCGCCATCTATTTTTATCCGGCCCGCGGATAAATATTGTCATTTTTCATGCAAATGTAAAAGAAATTTTCATATTTCAAAATCCATTTGAGTGTACGATTGACGAACTTCTGACAGAACTTCAGTTAGAAGTTATTGTTCTGCAAAATGATGACACACTAAAAACGAAGTTCAAAGGTATGGATCTAACACAATTTTATGAATATCTTTCCGAGAATTAATACGGTCAATTAAAATCATATGCACACGCACACGAGGGTTTATTTCTGTATTTGTAAGTACATACCAAGACATTTTCGAAAATGAAATATACAAAATCGAAATACATCATTATTAACAGTTGATCATTTGCAAACTACTTTAATTATAGGAAGTACTAATCTTGTACCCAATTATGATGAAATAATATCTCAAAAAAAAAACCAATTACATTCATCACATTAATGCAAAATTTATTTTTTATTAGATTCTTCATTAGGACAGTAAAATATATTTTAACATGTCTGGTCCCCAGATCATTAGAATTTTTATATGTGGCCCTTTCTTCTGTGTTAAACAGTTCCAGACTAGACCTAGAGAGCGATAAGGAGGTTTTTTAGTGGGTATGAGTCCCATTCACCAGAGAAACAACAATGTGCATAACTCATTTTTCTTCTCAAAATACCTATACACAATCTATGATTAGTAAATTTGATTTTTCACTGATCTAAATTTATTCAAAATTATCCCCGTTAACGTTTTCTAAAGAATTATTACTTAGTTTGTTTCTCTCTCTCTCTCTCTCTCTCTCTCTCTCATTTACATATCAATATAAATTTTTCAAATGAAAAAATCCACAGGTGGTGAATAAATTCAATTTAATCTATATTAAAAAGTTTTCTATAAAGTTTTGCAATTATGATATATAAAGATTTATTTATAATAATAATTCATGCAGATAATTCGCCAACAATTTGAATTCAAAGAATAATTTATATCATTACTTAATCATAAATCATTAGGACATTTTATTATGACATTTAATTTTTAATCTTTTGTTTTCTATATTTGTTGTTTTGCATATACATTTGTTGTACTATATTATAAATAAATATATTATATTTTACTCGCCTCTATAATATATTGTCCCTTAGATACAGAACATTTGACCCAATACAATTTACATATTTATGCTAACCTTCGTCTGTGAATACAATTCGTACACAGCGTGAAATGCTCATTTGTAAAATATGTTAATAAATTCAAAAAATACATTTTTTTTTATTTATTAAAAGTTTTTCGTATAATATTTACTGCATTGAAAAATATTATTGATTGAAATAATTTAAAATAGTAATTTTTTGCTGGAAGATAACAATGCTTTCAAATTTATATATTCGTTCTTTAATAAATTTATAATTTTTATAGTTTTATAGGTTTAGCAAGATTTATACTGAAAAGAACATCTAATGAAATTAACAAATATGATTACCTCTTGATGAGTCAATGAACATTGCAGATACTATTGTATAATTTTTATCAGAGTTATTGCTAAATTGTTTGATTTTCAGAAAAATTGCTATCAATGTAAAATTTACTTCGAAGGTATTTGTTATTATGTCACCTAGGTATTTGACTACAGCGCCCTCATAACATTGTTCCAACGTAATAAATTATTCATCCTTAAATATTTAATGAACAATTCACATAATACATGTCCCTTTCAAGGTCTCAAAAATCATTTCATTATTATTATAATATATATTTAACTTAATAGTAATCAGGTGACTAACACAAAGTTTAGAATACCAGCCGAACAAATCACATCGGTTGATCACCCCTGCCTGTTATATAGTATTTAAGAAAAGTAATTAATTTACAATCATTCGGGTATCTTATCAGTTTCTTTTAGATGAATCAACTTTTTACACGTCAACTATCGAGTTACATTATATACGAGCGCAGGTCAATAAGTCCATAACTTTTTGAATTTCCCGTCTCTTAAATGAAATGAAAACACTGCTTCTGTCCGTAGGCAAATATCAGCTGACTCCTGTCGAAATGTGTACCGGATGGGTCTTTTAGTTTTTGTTTAGTATCCATTAATAGGAGACTACCTCGTGATTTGAGAAGAAAATGGAAAAAGTGAATTTCCATGAAAATCCATGAATTGATCCCTCATCCGCCCTATTCTCCTGATTTAGTCCCGAGTGACTATTTCTTGTTTCCAAACCTGAAGTAAGAGATTTAACTCCAATGATTAAATCATCTCACAAACAAATCTATTTTGATGTCCTCGACAAATCTTATTTTTTGGTTGGGATAAAAAAATTGGAGAAATATGGACGGAGACTACGTTGTAAAAATAAAATATTTTTTATTCAAAAGCTGTGTTTCTTTCAAAAAATCATTGACTTATTAACCTGCCCTCGTGTAAAATAAAATGAAAATAAATCTTTGATTTAAAAGAATTTTGAATTTGTAAATTATATTATAAATAATTGAGTTTGCTGAGAGTAATCAGTAATATAAATAGAATAAAATTTTTAAATTAATTAAGAGTGAATTATATATTTATTAGTATCTATAAACAGTCACGGACTTATTGACTGACTCTCGTAATAATTACATGTTAGATGTTTTTCATATCCAATGAAAGCTCAGTGTGTTATGTGACGACTTTTCTCCCCCATGCCCCTTCACATGTTATGTGTGATTTTTATGAAGATTTTTTTTGGAGGATATAACATGATAATAAAAAAAACAATAAATACAAGAAAAATTTACATTTTATTATTTTTTCTATTTCTTTTTTTATAAAATTAGAAGTGTCCCGCTTTTACATTTCATAATTATGAGATCCCTAAACTTCACTCATCTATTAAATGTTGTATATAATATTATTTATGAAAAAAATTCCTGTATTTTGTCAAAATGTTATTAGGTTTAATATTGAAAACTAAAACACATATAAAATATGCAAAAGTATTCGATTTTATATTATACGAGTATATATATTATATTATAAGCGAGTATAGGGAGGTTGTCTGAGCGTAGATAGTAACAAGTAAAAAATTGACGTATTTTTATATATAATACATTTATATTTTTTTAAATATAATCCGATTATAAAAAAAAATATTTCTCCTAAGAGGGGATAATCGCCCTAATTAATATTTAAATAGAATAGAAATATTTTTTGTCATTCATTTTATTGCAAATTATCAAAGGAGTGAATGATGATTGTTCTTTTGCATTCGAATGTATTTGTATTTTTATTACATGTTTGACGTATGTAAATGGCAGTGAACACAGCAAAGAAAGCAGCAAGACATGACAAGACAAAGGACATGGCCTGAAACTCTCCAACCAGGGAAAGTCCCAACTCTCACCATTTACCCTCTATTGTTATTATTACATTTAATTTATAATTATATGACAATTGTCAAATTCATAATTTAAAATTGAGTAATTTACATCTCGCTCTCACGTTCTTTTAAAATATAATAATTTCACTAATGAACTAATATAAATTTTTACATTTTATAAACTTTTCATATATATAGATTTTTTTATATTTTTTTATAGATTTGATTTAAAATCTATTCTTAAACACCATTAATTTTGAAGTGAAGCCGAACTTTCTGGTAACTTATTACTCAAATTGGGATCATGACAGGTCTTCTTGAGATCAGGTTAGCTTCAACAACCCTTCTTCTAGTTGTCTTGACATTCCTGAACATTATCAAGGTAATTCCTTACTTGCTTCTACCACTGTACAGAATGTGTCTCTATATACTCTCAAATAGTGAATTTCAAGCAAATCCTCAAAAGGAAAACAAGGATTAAGAGATTATAATAAAGATATAAAATTTCATAAATTTAAAAATATTGTTTTATATTTTATTTTAATTATATAATTTTTAAATAAAATATTTTAAATTTATTAACAAATGTTAAAAACATATCATACTTAAAAGCTTATTCAATTTCATTGCATTAAAATTATATTTTATTACATAATTATTTTTAAAGAAAAGAAATGTTACGCTTTTTTGGCCACCAATGTATTAAAAATAAAAATTATCTTTAAGATATTGATATTATTTTTCGAAATATTTTCAAATTTTAAAGAATTTTATTAATTTAATATTACAGAAATAAAATAATATTTTTAATAAGTTGACCTGTGGCCAGGTCCGAACTGACCGACGGTTTGAAGTAAATTAATTTCCAGCTACAGAAACAATTTCAAATAATTTTCATATATCTATTAATGTAATAAAAAACAGATATGGATACATAAATAATAAATATAAACATTTTTAATTTTATTTTATTTATAATATATATGCAAGACCAGGCTGTGACGTCATGAATGGCTGGATGACGTCATATAATTTTAAATCAAGAAAAAACTAATAAATATGATTTTTCTCGAGGATAAAACCAATACAAAGTGCATGATTCGTGGTGATATGTAAAAAATCTCCTTATGTGAAATTTGGTGTGAAAATAACCCTTCCCTTCCTATCGTCGATCGCTAATACTACCATTTCCGGTTTCCGGATTTGCACCAAATGATCAATTCATCCCACTGATGCATTAAGTAAATATACCAAATTTCATCAAAATCCGTTGAGCCGTTCAGACTGTACACATCTATACGGACGGACAGACGGACGGACGGACAAACATCATGCTAAAAATACTTTTTTCCGTTAAGAAAATGCATGATTCGTGGAGATATGTAAAAATTTCCACATGTGAAATTTGCTGTGAAAACAATACCTCCCTTACTATCGTCGATCGGTAAAAATTTATAAACCTTTTACATCTATATATATATATATTAATGTTAATTATTTTTATATGTTTTTTTCATTTCATTATTATTAATCTTATCTAATCTAAATCTAATTTTACTATTTATTATTTATCTAGGCATGGGACATCAATTTAAATCTTCGAGTTTTATCTGCAAGATATCAGAGATCAGTATTTACTATTAATTTGATTTGATTTAATTTAAATTCATTTATTCTAAAATTTTATTATCTAATATGTTATTTTTACTTCAATTTCATGTTTCAATCTTCGTTCCTGCAACTGGATGTTGATTTGAATTTTTAATTATCATCTCCCTTCCTGACGATGATGAAATGATCCACATACTGCTCACCAAATGTAAGTAATTATCGTTATTTATTTAGCAGGGCACATTTACAAATACATATACATTTTATTAATTTCAAAATGAAAATTTAATATTTCAAGTAAAGTTGAACATACAAATAAAATCGTAACGAAAAAAAATTAAATAAACAAACAAAAGTTTACTTAACTATAAACCTGAATGTATTTTTATTTTATTTATTTATTTATTTTAAAATTATCTTTAATATTTCTAGACATATGGATTTATTATTTTAATTAAATTATTATAAAAATAGATTAAGGTTGTACACTTATGTATATATTTTTATTTTATTAAAATATTTAATTTTTCGCAAATCTATATATTATAATTATATTTCAGATATTTGAATGAAAAATATCTATGATAACAGATTATATGCTTGTTGATTTTTAAAAAAAAAAAATTATTGCCGTTACTTTCACTAGCAATCAATATCACCTGAATGATCTTTTCATTTTAGTAAGAGAACAAAAACAATTTGATGATGTACTTGCATAATTTGTTCAGTTTCCAAGTGAATGCCTTGGAAATAACCAGATGGATCGTTCCGAACAACGCAACTAAACGAGCGCTATTCATTTCCCTGAATAAATTCAGCGAAATTTCCATAGTATTTTACTATAATATTTTAATCCTTTCATTTAGGGTTTCAATAATGATATATAATATGAAATGAAATATAAAGTTTTAAAGTATATAAATTTTAAAGAATTTATATCATATTATACTTATCTATAGACCTTAGACAAATTAGTAAATATAGGGATAAGTAAAAATTGGTATATAATATATTATTGAATCGAGGTTGGATGACTTTGGCAATTTTTACCGACCGACGATAATAAGGGAGGTATTGTTTTCACACCAACTTTCAAATGTGGAGATTTTTACATATCTCCACGAATCATGCATTTTCTTAACAGAAAAAAGTATTTTTAGCATGATGTCTGTCCGTCCGTCCGTATAGATGTGTACAGCCTGAACGGCTCAACGAATTTTGATGAAATTTGGTATATTTACTTAATGCATCAGTAGGATGAATTGATCAATTTTTGGTGCAAATCCGGAAACCGGAAGTGATAGAATTAGCGATCGACGTTAAGAAGGGAAGGGTTATTTTCACACCAAATTTCACTTGAGGAGATTTTTTTATATATCACCACGAATCATGCACTTTGTATTAGTTTTATACTCGAGAAACATCATCTTTATTAGTTTTTACTTAATTTAAAATTATATGACGTCATCCAGCCATTCATGATGTCACAGCCTGGTCTTACGTACCTATATATTATAAACAAAATAAAATTAAAAATATGTATGTTTTATCCATATCTGTTTTTTATTACATTTAAATTCATTATTTATTTATTTAAAATTATTTTTGAAATTGTTTCTGTAGCTGGAAATTAATTTATTTCAAACCGTCTGTCGGTTCGGACCTGGTCACAGGTCAACTTATTAAATTTCTTTCTTAGGTGCTCAGTTTAATTTTTTTCTCTTTTATCTATTTCCATCGACCTTTGAGTTTTCTACTCCTCCTACCACCTACTTTATTCTTCTAATTACTTATTTTTATATGTTACATGTGTATATTTCAGAAATATATATATACAGGAATGTATCCTATACATATTTTCTTTTATAGCTATAAAAATGTATAAGCATATTTATATATGTAGGCTTATGTGTCTATTTGATATAAAAATCAATAGGATCACAATGGATTACAGTAAAATATGACATAGTTTTAAGACTAGGGGTCATATTTTTATTTTGATATAATACCAAATTCAATCGAAAAAATAAAATAAAATAAAAGTATGTGAAAGAGATCTGATTAAATCAATATAATTATGAAGAGAATATTTACTGGAATGATAAAATAAAAGTTTCATTCAATTCGTATGCTATACATTTAATGAAGTATACATTAAATAAAATTTTTATTTCAAAATAAAAATATATACCATCTTTTTACCGACCGACGATAGCAAGGGAGGTATTGTTTTCACACCAAATTTCACATGTGGAGATTTTTACATATCTCCACGAATCATGCATTTTCTTAACAGAAAAATGTATTTTTAGCATGATGTCTGTCCGTCCGTCCGTCCGTCCGTATAGATGTGTACAGCCTGAATGGCTCAACCGATTTTGATGAAATTTGGTCTATTTACTTAATGCATCAGTGGGATGAATTGATCAACTTTTGTTGCAAATCCGGAAACCGGAAGTGGTAGTATTAGCGATCGACGATAGGAAGGGAAGGGTTATTTTCACACCAAATTTCACATGAGGAGATTTTTTTATATATCACCACGAATCATGCATTTTCTTAACAGAAAAAAGTATTTTTAGCATGATGTCTGTCCGTGCGTCCGTCCGTCCTTCCGTCTGTCCGTATAGATGTGTACAGCCTGAATGGCTCAACCGATTTTGATGAAATTTGGTCTATTTACTTAATGCATCAGTGGGATGAATTGATCAACTTTTGGTGCAAATCCGGAAACCGGAAGTGGTAGTATTAGCGATCGACGATAGGAAGGGAAGGGTTATTTTCACACCAAATTTCACATGAGGAGATTTTTTTATATATCACCACGAATCATGCATTTTCTTAACAGAAAAAAGTATTTTTAGCATGATGTCTGTCCGTGCGTCCGTCCGTCCTTCCGTCTGTCCGTATAGATGTGTACAGCCTGAATGGCTCAACCGATTTTGATGAAATTTGGTCTATTTACTTAATGCATCAGTGGGATGAATTGATCAACTTTTGGTGCAAATCCGGAAACCGGAAGTGGTAGTATTAGCGATCGACGATAGGAAGGGAAGGGTTATTTTCACACCAAATTTCACATGAGGAGATTTTTTTATATATCACCACGAATCATGCATTTTCTTAACAGAAAAAAGTATTTTTAGCATGATGTCTGTCCGTGCGTCCGTCCGTCCTTCCGTCTGTCCGTATAGATGTGTACAGCCTGAATGGCTCAACCGATTTTGATGAAATTTGGTCTATTTACTTAATGCATCAGTGGGATGAATTGATCAACTTTTGGTACAAATCCGGAAACCGGAAGTGGTAGTATTAGCGATCGACGATAGGAAGGGAAGGGTTATTTTCACACCAAATTTCACATGAGGAGATTTTTTTACATATCACCACGAATTTATTGGTTTTATCCTCGGGAAAAATCATCTTCATTATGTTTTTCTTAATTTAAAATTATATGACGTCACCCAGCCCTTCATGACGTCACAGCCTCGGGTAACGCCGGCTACTTCAGCTATATATTATAAATAAAATAAAATTAAAAATATTTATGTTATAGGCCTATCTGTTTTTTATTACATTAATAGATATATTAAAATTATTTGAAATTGTTTCTGTAGCTGGAAATTAATTTACTTCAAACCGTCGGTCGGTTCGGACCTGGCCACAGGTCAACTTATTATTTTTAACTTAAAAGTATCAAAAAAATAAAAATAATGTAATCCTATATTTTAGTGTAAAAATCACCTCTTTTATCGCTGTTTCTGTTAACGCTCAATTTTCAGGAACGCATTAGGATTGCTAAATGCTATGCCTATTTTAAATTTAAAATAAACATGTAGGTAAAAAAAACAATCACGTTGTTTGTATTTTGTTGTTATCCAATTAAATTTGCATTAAAAAATTTCGAAATTTAAATTTTAAAGAATTTTATCCAAGTTTAAAATATATAAATATAAAATGAATAAATAAAATTTTTATAAAAATGACGAGAGTTGGATCCTTTCTCTTCCCACATACCAGGAAAAATTGAGATTCTTTAAGCATGTATGAAATTGCATCAATCCGTTCCATCTTGCTTTATGTCCATTCCTTATTATTTCAAGGTAAAGTGAAACAAAAATAATCACTTAAATAATAAACTTATCGCCTCGAAACTCAAATATTATTCATTGATATAATATACAATTAGCATAATATACAAAGTGAATCGTGAAGACATTCTCCTACACAATCAAAAGAAGTTTTAACTTGCCTAACATTTTTATATAATACTATTTAAATAAAAATATATAATATTCAAATTTTATATTGATTTAAATTTCCTAAAATTCTGATTCTTTTTTGGGATAATTACACCAAAGATAAAAATTTAAATATAGAGATATTTATAAACTATTTAAATTAATAAAAAAAGTTATTTATTGATAGTTTTAAGTAGAATTGATTAAGAAATTAATAAATATTGAAGATAATGATCCAAATACTTAATATTATTAATTATATTAAAAAAATATATTTTAATTTTGAAAAAAATTCTTAAAAGCCAAATATGATAAGCTAACTATAAGACTATACTAATTAAAATAAGAAGAATATATTGTTTATTTAATGCCAAAATTAAGAGAAAAAATCAAAATTAAAATTAAATGTATTCTGCATAAAAAAATTGTATATATATATATAAATTTATTGTTCAATACATACACAAGATATCTTTAATATTCTATTTTTTATAATTGTAATTTAAATATATATTTTATCATTTTTTGAAATTATTATTATTCTTTATTTTGGAAAGGATTTTTTCAAAAAATATTTGTTTTAAGAATTTTGATTATACATTTTAAACAAATCTTTACTATAGTAAGATTTTAAAAAGGTTAATAAATTTATTTATTAGACTTAAAGAATTTATTATAGTATACATAATATGATCATTTTTTAATTTTTTTTTATCTTTTTTAAAAGTTAATCCAATCGATTTGCTTATTGACTATAACCAATTGATAAATAATTAATTAATGCGTTAATTAAATTAGTCATTAATTTTCCCTTCTTGTGAATTTTAGCTATTATACAGACAAAGCGGAAGTTACTTTAAAATAAATAAAAGAAAACCATACCAGAGAGATATACAATATGCAATTGATTTAATTATTTCTTTTCTTTTATTTAATGTTATAAATAAAGTATGTTTTATTTATTTATTTTCTTACTTTCAATGTTCTTTGTTTCAGATAAGTATGATATATATATATATATATTAACAAAGAATATGAATGAATGATACTAAATACTAAATTGTATATTTTCAGATTATAAAGGAGAGTATACTGAACATTTTTTACACATTTTTTATTTAAATTAATTCTCTTGGTAAATGGAAGAAAAAAGGAAAAGTATTAAAGAAAAAAGAATATAAATAATTTTACTTTTTTCATAATTCTTTTCAAAATAAAAATCTCTCATTTCTAAATGGAAATAAATTACGCTACAATTGATCACAACAAAAGTCATTGAATATATATAGATATATATGGAATTATAATAATATTTCTTTTCCTAACTGTGAAGTCTTTTTACTCTCTACAAGTTTCTTACCAATTAAATTATATATATATATATATTAAATATTATATCCTTTTACAATATACATACCTGAGTATGCTTCAATAATTTAATCTTGTACTAAGATTTATTGATTAATTATGTCTATACGATTTAAAAAATATTTAGGTATTTTTATTATAAAATATATATATAACATCATATATGTTATTAGATATTGACATGATAGAAGGATTCAAATAGTTATATAATTAATAGTTAATAATTTATGATACTATTTTGAAAATCAAATTTCTATTAAATTCAGATCAGATATCTAATGACTCCTATAATGTGGTCTCTCAATTTTAGATAATAGATGGGATGTTTAATAATAATCATAATATCTGAACTCTTCCTCAGTACTAAATGATTAATAAATTTACAATTGAGACCATAACTGTAAATTAGAACTTTTGAAAGGTACCATATTATTATATTAGCTATTGAAAAAAATATTTTTATTATTATTGTCGTAATTACATTCAATAGTAATTTCAAATTTTAGAATTGGAATAATGAGAATAATAATTAAAAATTAAAATAAAAATATAATTAATAATATTATTTTATATAGTAGCTTGTTACGTTTTAAAGAAATCAAATTATATATTCTCAATCTCAATAATATCTTCATTTATACATGTATTAATTTATAATTTATTAATATTTTGTTAAAAAAAAAATAAATTTTATATTTTTTTTACTAAGATTAATTGAATGGTCACTGATTGTCAGTCCATCTATTAAACATAAAACTTTAAAGGTTTTCTTAATCTATAAAACAATTTATTTTAAGAATTTCTTAATTTGGCTAGAACACTCCATTTTTTAAAATTTTAAATAGAGGAAGAGAGAGAGGTTCTAATTATATATATATATCTGTTTCTATGACAGCAAAAAAGTAAACAAATTACATACATACAAACACTCTCCTTTATATATATTTCTGGAAAATGGAACACCCGCAGCTCAGCTCAGGAGTTACCTAAGATTCTAATTTCTTTTTTATTTTTCATCTCATTTGAGGTTCCCTTCACCTCAGAAAAATTAGGTTACCTTACTCCTTGTAGTTTAGGCTCTGGAGTTTTTTGCGTACAGACGGACACTCATATTAAATATATAGATAATCATTGATAAAAATGGTTTTATTCTCTAAATTAAATTAGTATAATTTCTTTGAATTCTAGAAGTTTAAATAAATAAAAAAAATAGACTAATTAGGATAATTATGTAACGAATGGTAACTAGTAAAAGATGTTCTTTAATTTAAATAAGGCCCTCTTGTCTCAAAATTTGTAACTCTGTTCTGAAAATTGAGTTATGGAAATAATGTAGGACCCATTTGACTATAATATTTAGTTGCTTGATTTATGACCATGCATGAAAGAGTTTATACATATTCATTACTAACATATATATTATACATGAGACAAATTTCGTATCAGCCTGAATCTACATTGATATTTTAAAATAAGAATAAGCTTGCCATGCCTCAACCATATCTAGAATATCTGTATAATTAATATCTTATAATTTGTGTAATAATAAATTTTGTTCCAAGCGTACATGGATCGTTTATCAATATTTTTTTATAAATAAAATATAATTTATTCAAATTCTGATTCATTCTATTATGATTAATATTTTAGGTATTTAGAAAATATTATTGTCAGCTAGATTATAATCTATAATTATTTTATTTTAATTAATAATTTTATTAAATTAAATTGATATGTTGTAAATGACAGGAAGCCATTAGCTATGTATCATTTGTGAGAGGTTTCAAGGACCATTTATCTAAGAGAGAACTAAGAATAGGAGGGGGAGGGAACATTTAAACCAAGATCATTTTGAGACTCTGCCAAAAATTGAACATTATTTTCAATCTCACATTGTTTTTTTTACAAAAAATTCACAATAAAAAATTTTAACAAAAGTTCAGCAATTCTCATTTCAATATCTTATAATATCAATTTTTATTATTTTTTTTGTAAATTACATGGATAATTAAATATATAAAAATAATTGAACTTTTACAATCATTTCAATTTCAAGTCGCTTTTTATTATTATCCTGATAAAAATTAACCAAAATTAACCAAATTAAAAAATCTCCAAATAGTTTTGATAATCAAGATATTTTTTGGAAGAAATTATAATGGACCCTATTAAAAGAATAACCAATTTTAAGCTCAAAAAACAGTTATTTTCAAATTTCACCTGGGAAGTTTGAATTTAAGAGATAATAATAATCCATTTTGTTCAGAACTGATCAAATATTATATTATAAATCGATCAATGAATAAAAGAAAAATATTGAAAAGTCTTGTATTAAAATTTAATAAGAGGAGTAAAGTTGATTAATTAAGAATATTAGATTTGCAATTAATCAGAGGAGGTAATTGTACTCAAGAAATTCTGAGAAATTGAAGAGATTATTTAGGAAAAATTATTCTGAACGCGTATAAATGAAATTGAGAATATAGTGAGAGACCTAAAAAACTATGGGTGTTCAATATATTAAGAAAAAATTATTATAAGGGGTTCACATAAAACATATATTGAAATTTGATTTTAACCATGATTTGGGTTTTACAATTACTGTAAAAAGTTTCCTAACTTAGAAAAAAATAATATTCGTTCATATAAAATTTTTAGAGCTTAAATCTATTAAATGGAAAAAATGTTTTTGTACTCATGAGTCAATCAAAAAGTGGAGTTTTTGTCGCCCTGACGTGGATGCTGCAATGCGCGGTTGCCTGTGATTCGGCGCCTCTGGGCAGGAAAATCGCAAAGAAAGGCGTCGACCATGCGCTTGGTTTAATCTTAATAAAATCCGAAAAAGCGGAGTTTATACGAATCACTTTCTGCTCATTTAACCTCAGAACGTGTCAAATGATTTGATTAGTTTGTAAAGTTGTTTTCCGAAGTCAGACAAGCGTGCACTTTCTATTCTATCCAACAAGGAGTGTCATGAATTCTCGTCAGCGAAGAAGTCATAATTTATAACTTTCAATTTTTATTTTTTCTTTTTTTTTTATTTTCTTTAAAAATAATTGAATAGGATTTTAAAATTTCTTTTTTCTATTCTATTATTTGAAAACTATATAAAAAATTCAAATTGAATTGAAAAATATAAAAAAAATTTAAAAGAAAGATGTTTTAAATTACTCGACAATTTTAAGAACCCCTTTATCCCTCTTCACCTGAATGTCAACAATCCATAAAATGTATACCGGAAATATTCATCTTTTTTTTAATAATTATTTATCTCTTTAAACATTATTTTACATCAAATTGGATTGAAATGAAATTTTGTTTGCAAATATCTATTCATTTAAAGATCATCTGAGAAACTATTTTTACGAGTTAGTATGTATACTAAGAAATTTATTAAGACATCTGTCAATAAGTTGACCTGTGGCCAGGTCCGAACCGACCGACGGTTTGAAATAAATTAATTTCCAGCTACAAAAACAATTTCAAATAATTTTAATATATCTATTAATGTAATAAAAAACAGATATGGATATAACATAAATATTTTTAATTTTATTTTATTTATAATATATAGCTGAAGTAGCCGGCGTTGCCGGCGTTACCCGAGGCTGTGACGTCATGAAGGGCTGGGTGACGTCACATAATTTTAAATTAAGAAAAACATAATGAAGATGATTTTTCCCGAGGATAAAATTAATACATTCGTGGTGATATGTAAAACAATCTCCTTATGTGAAATTTGGTGCGAAAATAACCCTTCCCTTCTTATCGTCGATCGCTAATACTACCACTTCCGGTTTCCGGATTTGCACCAAAAGTTGATCAATTCATCCCACTGATGCATTAAGTAAATATACCAAATTTCATCAAAATCCGTTAAGCCGTTCAGGCTGTACACATCTATACGGACGGACAGACGGACGGACAGACATCATGCTAAAAATACTTTTTTCTGTTAAGAAAATGCATGATTCGTGGAGATATGTAAAAATCTCCATATGAGAAATTTGGTGTGAAAACAATACCTCCCTTACTATCGTCGGTCGGTAAAAATCTATTAATATAAGTCGTACTTTTCATATCTCTTAAATATATTTTATTATTAAAAAATCTCAACAAAACCTAATCTAAATTTCATTGTTAAATATATAATAATTAGATTTAAAAAGTAAAATAAATACAAAAAGTAAAATAAAAACAACTTTAATATAGTTAAGACCTTTAAATTTGTGTTTAAAAAAGAGGAATGATTTGTTTTCAAAAGTACATTACCAATCCTTTCAATAATTTGGTACTTACGATTTAAGAAAAAAAAGAGGGAACAGTGAAGGCTAAAATATTTTGCTGCCGATAGAATGTTTATTTAGTTTCTTCAAACTAAACGAAATCCTCAGAAATTTCCAAGATGTAAAATTGAAGAACTCGAATTTAATCAAAAGTTTATAATCCTAAAGGTTAAATATTTAACATGGTATAAATATACTATAAGATTTTCTTTTTAGATAATAAAAAAAAACCTCCCACTTTTTTACATCCTATAAAGCTTATAAAATCGGTTATCATCATTAGGAGTCCTAGAATCAGTAGAACGAGTCCTATTAACCTTTACCTTGATTTTCTAGATCGGAGGCACTACGTTTTATCAAGTAGCTTCCAATTTTGATCCTGGAGGTTGACTCCGTCCCATGGACTCCAGCTAGAGAAATTCCCTTAGCAGGCCTGGGATTTGAACCCGGGACCAAGAGAATATGAGCCAACAATGTTGCCTCCTATCCTGTGGCGCCTTCCTTTCTAGATAATAATGATAATTAATTCTTTTTAAGAGACAAATATGTTTAAGAATCATTTCTGTTTCACTTATTTAAGACATATCATAATTCAAATTATAATATTTTCCATTTCATCTTTCTATCATTCAAATGGATTTTGAAAAGCGTTTGTCTTCCTTTCATCTTGTCTGTCAAATTGTTTTAATGGAATATAACTGTTGAAAGTTTAAAGGGGACAAAGGACGTTTGTATAAATAGTCATCATGTCAGTATAGATAAGTCATGGCATATCGTTCAACGAAAACAACGCACTATGCATTGAAAGGAGGAATCAACTAACAACAATTCATTTGTTCCAGCGGTTATATTAGTCTTTTTTCATTTTTATTTTAAAGAGGAAATGTTAATATTTTTTCTAATCATAAGATTCAAGTGAATATTTAGAATAAATCACAATGAAAGGACGTTTCTATATACATGAATGATCTAGGTCTCGCTAATTACGCTTAGTTAATTATTGTTAGAACTATGAATATTTGTATTACAAAAACATCAGCCTAAAGCATGCACGATCCATTATTTGAACCCCTCAAATATGTAGCTCATTGACTGATCATATTTGAGAGAATAATTGGAATCGAATCTGTTGTCAGCACACAAACTATTATATCATTATCATCAATGATACAGCAATCGCATTGCCGGTTCACTGGCCCAAAGAATTAATATTTGACTATTCTTAGATGCTGATATAAAGTTCTAAACAATTATATGAAGATATGTAACCATTTATTGTGAATAAAATTGGTATATTTTTTTAATATAACTGACCATACACAAATACCCCTTATATATTTTTGTCTTAGAATTTTTTTTTTATTAATTTAATTTTTTTTTTTTTTTTGCGTATGGACCGTCTTGGATCGCGCAAAGCTCCCATTCTTTCTTTTCCTTTGCCTTCCAGATTTCTTTCATTTTTCCACTGTGGGCCTTTTTTCGTTTTCAGACCATTTCGTTCCCGTTCTTTTTCTCTTTCTGGCTCGATCTTTCTCCGGTAGACACTTCTTATTATTGTTGTTGTTGCCATCACGATTCATGGTTGCTTGTTTTTGAGGTTATCCTGCCGGAGCAGGGTTTGTAGAACCAGGGCTTGTCAGTTCCTGGAGCTGGGGGCAGCCGATGTTAAATTGAAATTAATTTATTTGTTAAATAATCTTAAGTTCTATGCTGGGATTCGAACTCCGACTTCCTGTGTAGAAATCTCGTACTCTACCCACTCGGCTATGCTGTCCCCTTAATTAATTTAATTAGTTTATAAAAGAAAATTAAAAAATATTTTTCTAAATTCTAAATTAGATTTAGAAATTATTGAGTTTATTATAAGTAATTGGTATTTTATATCGGTATTTGTTATATTTGGTATATGGTATAAAATATTACTTGTTATTTAATGACTTTCTAATGTAATATTTAAAAAAAAATTATTCGGAAAATTATTATGCTAATTTCATTAAATACTAGGTGCAAATAATTCTTTTTGATTAGGGAAATAAAAATAAAACAAAAATTTTAAATATAGAAATATTTTAGAGTTTATGAAAAATAGCCCAGAAATGTCAGAAAAATTATATTTATAAAGAAAATTTCTCAATACTAAATTAACTTATTATTTATTTATCTCTTAAACAAGAAAAATACTGCTAGTATTCTAATGTTAAAAAGATGGAAAATAAAAATAGCAACAGAATTAATAAATAATCTCAATAAAAGGCAGAAAAATAAAAAATATCTTCGGACAAAGTCTGGAAAATAAATAAATTGTAGCGAGTGTATCAATGTCTATATCAATAAATATGTCTGTATGAAGGAATATTAAATAAATAACAAAATAAATGTAATTTTTCCATAGATGTGACCATAGAAATAAACAACTAGCATATTTAATTCGGAAATTGTAAAGAAAAGCCAAAAATATCTGAAATTTTTAGATTATTATAAAAATAAATCTAAATAACATACTTATATTTATGAATTAAAATTGGGTGAATTGCTAAAATAAAAATGAGCTAAAATAGAAATGAATTCTTTATCTTTTTTCTTTGAATTGATTTAACGGTGAGCGCTAGTATTTCATGCCTGTAATTAGGAATATTACATATTTAGTAAAAATCATTTTTGTGTAGAAAGTATGAAAAAAAAATATATTTAAAACTTGAATTAAAATGACTAAATTATATTATCTTGGTTTTTGTTTTTAGTTTAATTACTCAACTATTAATTACTACTATATTTTAAGATTAAAAATTTCCGTCAATGAATATAAAATTAATTACTTTAGAAACTACTACTTCCGGATTCCGGATGTATACCAAAAGTTGATCAATTCATGCTACTGATGCATTAAGTAAATATACCAAATTTTAACAAAATCTGTTGAGCCGTTCAAGCTGTACACGTCTTTAAGGACATAGAAAGGACAGGCAGACATCATTCTAAAAATACTTTTTTCTGTTAACAAAATGCATGATTCGTGGAGATATGTAAAAATTTTCACATGTGAAATTTGGTGTGAAAACATTACTTTCCCTTCCTATCGTCGGTCGGTAAAAATTATTAAAATTAATAAAATTGACTTGACAAGCAACTCAAGCTCTTTGAATTTTTTTTTTTATTATAAAAGTATTTTCTGGTTTTTTTGTGAATTTCTCATTTGTATAAATAAAAGTTTTTATTTTATTTTATTTTTTATTTTTATAAAAAAAGAGATCATTTACCCGTGAAATGTTAGCTGTAGTGCTGGTTACTGATCTCTCAGGATATAATTTAAACTTTCTGATTAAATATATATGAAAAGTATCATAGTAAAATTAAATTAAAAATTGTTCATAGTAATTTGACTTTACCTTTATCTTAATATACCTTAGAGTAGAATTCTTAATAATCACATTAATAATTTACATATATATAATTAATAATTTTTCTAAAAATAAGCTTTGATATTTTTAATGTTGAAGCTAAACTTTATACAGAAAAAGAATAAAAATATATTTTTATATAATTTTTTTGTTATACAGGGTGGCGCAAAAAGATGGGAACTTTTGAAGAAAGAAAAAAACAAGGAACAATTTTTTTAAAAATTTATTCAGGGTGCTCAATGTACACTACAACATTGGAAATAAAAAAACATTCAAGTTTGGAAATAATATCGCGAAGATGATGTCCGTCTTGCTGGATGCATTCAGCAAGTCGATTTTAAAAATTCTGCATTACTTGGTGCAAAGTGTCGAGTGGTATTGCTGCGATCTCCTCTGTAATCCTTGTTTTGAGTGCAGGTAGAGTTTTGGGACGTGTATTGTAGACTACACTTCATGTAACCCCATAAATAAAAATCGCACACTGTTAAGTCGGGGGAACGAGGTGGACAAACCACCGTTCCTGAAAATGACGTGGTTACAAAACAGGCGCCTGACCGCTGCCATTGGTTCTCTTGCAGTATGTGCAGTTGCCCCGTCTTGTTGAAACCAAGTGTTTTCAAAGTCAATACCAGGTAAACTGTGCATTCTTACAGCCAAAAATGTATCATGTCCACCTCGTTCCCCCGACTTATCAGTGTGCGATTTTTATTTATGGGGTTACATGAAGAGTGTAGTCTACAATACACGTCCCAAAATCCTACCTGCACTCAAAACAAGGATTACAGAGGGGATCGCAGCAATACGACTCGACACTTTGCACCAGGTAATGCAGTATTTTCAAAATCGACATGCTGAATGCATCCAGCAAGATGGACATCATCTTCGCGATATTATCTTCAAAACTTGAATGTTTCTTTAAATTCCAATGTTATAGTGTACATTTAAAAAAAAATTGTTCCTAGTTTTTTTCTTTCTTCAAAAGTTCCCATCTTTTTGCGCCACCCTATATATTATATAATGGTGTTGAGAGCTTTTTTCATTGTATTCCTCCTTCTAAGCCTACTCAGTTTGTTCGGAAAGTAAAAATTTACTTACATTCAAAGTAATATGCAATTTAAAACTAATATAAAATATGATAATTTACAAACCATATGTTGATTAATTTAAATATTATTTTAGTAACTATGAATGTACACACATTTTTCTTTTAATTAATGTTAATATATATTTAACAACACATTAATAATGTTTGTAAATAATACAATTTTAATCTTGTTAATATTAACTAAGAAAAAACTAATTTTACATATGCATAGAACTATTTTATATCAAAAATATTAAAATGTATTTACATGAATACCCTTTTTTACCTTACCGGGCTCGTCTTCGCAATAAGTTGTTAAAGTAAACTTGTTCAACTTCAAAAGTTACGTTTATTATCGTTTGAGTTTCCGACCGGTGACATTATTTTTTTTTACTTATAAGAAGCACAAACGATTCGTTTTTGTGGTTATTGTTTGACTAAGGAACAAATTAAATCGGATGTTTGTCTCATTTTATATTATAGAAAATGAAATCTTTTTCATAACAATCCAGTGCTCTTTCCAGAGGGGATATAATAAATTTTAATTATTTGTTATACGTTAACCAAATGTTTATAATTTTGAAATAAAGTTTAATATTCATTCATGTATTAAAAAAAGCATTCTAAAATTGGATTTTAATTTGATAAAAGGAATATGTCAAGTTTATTACGGACATTCATTCTTTAACGGCCGATTCTAAATATATCCACTCGATTTTCCATTAAATTTTTCTTTTCTGTATATATAATAATATAAATCTATGTATGTATATATATTTATATTACTATATGTAAGTTGAAGAGCCCATTAAAATTTTAATTTGATTATTCGATGAAAATTCATGTTTTTAGGGTGTTCGTCACTATATTTTAATGTTTATTTTAAAAGAAGAATAAAGAATTTGATAAATAGAATAATTATTAGGGAATTGCAAAATCATTGTTATTACCAGGAACAAGGAACGATTATATTAAAGGATGTTAACGATAAAACATTTTTACCGACCGACGATAGTAAGGGAGGTATTGTTTTCACACCAAATTTCACATGTGGAGATTTTTACATATCTCCACGAATCATGCATTTTCTTAACAGAAAAAAGTATTTTTAGCATGATGTCTGTCCGTCCGTCCGTCCGTCCGTCCGTATAGATGTGTACAGCCTGAACGGCTGAACGAATTTTGATGAAATTTGGTATATTTACTTAATGCATCAGTTGGATGAATTGATCAACTTTTGGTGCAAATCCGGAAACCGGAAGTGGTAGTATTAGCGATCGACGAGAGGAAGGGAAGGGTTATTTTCACACCAAATTTCACATGCGGAGATTTTTTACATATCACCAGGAATCATGCACTTTGTATTGGTTTTATCCTCGAGACAAATCTTCTTTATTAGTTTTTTCTTAATTTAAAATTATATGACGTCATCCAGCCATTCATGACGTCACAGCCTGGTTTTACATATATATTCTAAATAAAATAAAATTAAAAATATTTATGTTATATCCATATCTGTTTTTAATTACATTAATAGCTATATTAAAATTATTTGAAATTGTTTCTGTAGCTGGAAATTAATTTACTTCAAACCGTCGGTCGGTTCGGACCTAGCCACAGGTCAACTTATTTCTTTATCACTTGAAATATTTTAATTTTTATCTATTTAACTGTTTCATGATTTATATTTTTTATAATTGCCACAATTATTTAATAGACAAATGTGATTTATAGTAAAGAGTAACTTCTATTATATTTAAAAATATAATTACTCATACACATAAGAAATTAGAAGTAAATATAAATAGAGGGTTGCGAAGGGAAACGGGAAATTTCGTACCTCTTCCCCTGCGTCACCGAATGTGTATCTTTGGTACATAATATATATGGTTGCTTCAGGAATGAATAACGTTGAACAACGTTTCAAAAGATGCCCTTCACTGAATTGCACCTCCCACTGTATCCGCATTTGAACAAATGTTTCATTATAATTCAAGCAGGATGTCTGATTAAAGTAATAGACTGTAAAGTATATGTATCCTTAAATTAATTAAAATTTATTGGAATAAACATTATTCACTCTTTAAGTTCCTTTGTAAATTTATTTTGATTATAATTATATTATAACCTATTTAGCATTTGTGTAATATAATGCTTTTTTTGTACCTCCAATTACCAAAGTGCTTTATGCTTGTCATAATTATCAATATGACAATAAATATATACATAATATACCATAAATACGATTATGTAATAAAATAAAACATACTTTTCAAAATAAAAACATAATTATATTTAGCAAACGGTTCTCCTGCGCCACCCTATATATATTAAAGATAATTATAATCTAAATTTTAATGTATTTTATAAAATAAAATCAAACTTGAAATTTAAATCTTAATATAATTTTTTTTTTTATTTTAAGAATACGTATAGTATAAAATTTTTTAACATAAATATTTGTTTTATTCGGATTTTTATATCATCATTAGAAACTTTCTTCTTCTCAGCTTATGTTTTTCAAATTCAATTATAATGCGCATAAAAGAAATATATTAAAAAAATTATAGCTAGAGTGTCTCCACTCGACTATCTCGCAATTTGAATTGGATTAAATAACATAATATATTATATATAAATTAAATTTAATTAATTATAAATTATAAATAATAAATATTAAACCAGCGCATGTTTGGCTTTTTGTTGATGGCACCACGTCACGTGTTGGCGCGTGAGAGTTGCAGTGTTAAAAAATTAATTCTGGTAATTTGAGCGAATCAATCAAGCTGAAATTCTATATATAGCAGTTTTATACAATTATTAATCATGTGAAAAATTATCAAACATATATCTTTATTTTTACGGTCACTTTAGAGGAAAAAATCAAAACGTTGTAGATAATGACCCTCTTCCGGTTGAGTTACATTTCTCAAAAGTTGATAGAAAACTATGAATTTTGAATAATGCTCATGTACCAAATTTCATCATTCTAGCTCAAACCGTTTTTGCGTAATCTTGCTTACATACACACACACACACACAGACATTTTTCTCAACCTTAGTGAAAATGATTCAGGAACCTTCAAAACATATAAAAACATCAAAATCTCAACATCGAGAATTTTCGTGATCTCAAAATTCAGATCTTACGAGATAGTAAAATTAGTTGGAGTGTCTCCACTCGACTATCTCGCAATTTGAATTGGATTAAATAACATATATTATATTTAAATTAAATTTAATTAATTATAAATTATAAATTAAAATTAATAAATACATAATATTTATTAAACCAGCGCATGTTTGGTTCTGTTAATGGCACCACGTCACGTGTTGGCGCGTCAAGTTAAAAATCCGTCCTTGCTTTTATACCCCTTTGTAATCTTCCATTCCCTTTTCAAATATAAATAATTAATAGTTAATTAATAGGAGAGATAATAATTTAATTATTATTATTCCAAGGTATTCATTGGTGGGCGTTAAGAGGGGCCTTTGTACAAGGTTTATAGACAAATTTTTAACATTTATGTTTGCAAAAATTTTAGATTTAATTATGCATTTTTTCTAAAACTAAATATAGGTTATTTAAAATCAATGTTAATTGATATATAATTTAATTGAATGTAAATTTTAATATACATATGTTTCCCATATGAAAAAATAAAAATTAAATTAATTTTATAAAATCTATTTTATAGAGGATTAAAAAAGTTTATTGTTCAAATATATTTTTTAATATTTAAAATTAATATTTTAATTATATATAAATTGTTTTTTTTGATAAAGTTAAAATATCCAATAAGGTTGGGGAAAGGAATATAAGGAGTTTTAATGAAAAATTCAAAAATTACTTTACTTATATACAAAAATATTTATTAAAATATAAAATTAAGAATACAATTATATTAATATAATGTAATATTTACATAGGATTAATGAGAATAGTAATATTATATAGATTTTACATTATTTATAACAAAATAAAAATTAGATATTATATAAAAGAATAATTAAATTCTTAAATTATAATAGTAATTTCTTTTTCTATGGACTAAATTACTTGTTAAGTCCAGATTTCTTCTCCTGGTCTGCCGACGATTAATCGGCTGATTGATCACTGTCTCGATATCATCCTCGTTCGGCGGAATATTTTCTTTATTTGCCATGATATCTAAGAAATTGATGTCACCACCAACTAATCTTACCGGGGTTTCAATTCTTATTGATTCATCTTGGTAAACGTCGAAATGTCGTCTATGATGATAGTAATTGAGTCCTTCTTCTATGATATTGTGAAGAACATTCCACTCCTGTTTGAAAGCCATTCTGAAATCAAAAAAACAAAAACAAAAATAATTAATGATATATAATAAAATGAAGAGGATAGATGAGCGAAGAAATATTGAAAATAGTTTGGTTGTGTTGGTCAGAGAATTCCTTGTAGAGCAACTGCTTGCGAAGAGAGCTGAACACTGAATGAGTCTCAACTCAAATTTTAGGTATATATACTCCCTTTTTAACAAAGGAATCCAATTTGCATGGGTCATACAGGTACCTTTTGTATTGTTATTTTGTTTTGACCCTTTGAATAGCCAAAATTTTCAGGTAAATCTTTTCAATTCAAAATAAACAAAAATTTGAAAAAAAAAAATATTTTTTTTCTTTCATATAATTTCATAAATATAATTGAAAATGTTTAGGCTATTTTTAAAATTTTGACATTTTGTAATATTTATGACTTTGTTCAATTTCTTATCTATTGTTATTATTTATTATTTTTCTATTATAAATTGTATCTATCCTTTCTAACAAAATACAAATAATTTAAAAAACTAAAATTCATTAATAAACAAACAATCCAAAAGGAATTTCTTAATTAAAATAAAATTTTAAAAATTGACAATGATAAAATATTAGCTGAAGTGTCTCCACTCGACTATCTCGCAAATTTGAATTGGATCATATAACATATATTAATTTAAATTAAATTAAATTAATTAAATTATAAATTAAAATTAATCAATCATATTCATTAAACCAGCGCAAGTTTGGCTCTTTGTTGATGGCACCACGTAACGAAGCGTGAGATTTGCAGTGTTAAAAAATTAATTCTAGTACTTTCAGCAAATAAATCATGCTGAAATTCTAGATATAGCAGTTTTATACAATTATTAATTATGTGAAAAATTATCAAACATATATCTTTATTTTTACGATCACTTTAGAAGAAAAAAAATCAAAACGTTGTATGTAATGACCCTCTTCCGGTTGAGCTACATTTCTCAAAAGTTGATAGAAAACTATGAATTTTGAATAATGTCCATGTACCAAATTTCATCATTCTAGCTCAGACCGTTTTTGCGTAATCTTGGTTACATACACACACACACACAGACATTTTTCTCAACCTTAGTGAAAATGATTCAGGAACCTTCAAAACGTATAAAAACATCAAAATCTCAACATCGAAAATTTTCGTGATCGCAATACTATCTCTTACGAGATAGTAAAAATAGAAACTTAGAGTGATCTCATTATGAAAAATATTCTTATATGGTTTATATTAAGTTGGATTCTAGTTTATCAATATTATAATATAATTATTATTATAATTCTTTTTATTTTACTATATATTTATCTATATTTATTATAAATCTAATATCATTATTAGTTGAAAATTTTTATTTCTTTTAAAATTTGAATAAGAGAGAATATTATCTTTTAAATGAAATAACTTTACGTATAAGTTATTTGTCCACTTCATCTACCATGGATCAACTATAATTCTATAAATCTAAAATGATTGTCAAGTTTGCTTGAATTAGCAAATAACCGCAGAGATCTTACTATAGATAGAGTCGGTCTAACATGCGAAGAAACTAAATGAGGTTCTCTTTAAATGTCTGATCCTAATCATACCTATCAGTACCTATCTTTTAAGCGTTCCATTGAACTGAATTGATGTATTCAAATGTGAAAATTAGTAGCTATTTTTCCCTAAAAATAGGTTATTCACGAATGAAATGTCATGCCAAAGTGCATTTATTATATATTAATGTTGTTCAATATGATATAACAAATAGATATAAATCGTGACTTTTCATATTCATAATTTGATTGATTACAAAATCAATGAGTGGTAAATTTTAAAGGATTCTAGATGATCTAGGCAAATGATGCTCTTGGTTGAATGTTACTGACCAGGGTCTCCAGCGCCCAGGAAATAAATGATGAAGGGCAGCCGTGTCAGACAAGCCACCATGTAAATAGTCCGAACCCGCGCCCTCCTCCCAGGAAGTGACGTCATCACCCTGATCAGCCATCGTGATTGATGCCACCCTCGCCCTTTAATCATTACTCATAGGCCGTACAGGGTTTTGCGACATCTTATTAACGACCTATCTCGAGGCCTCACATCGATGTCTGGTCTCGTCTTCTTGTAACGTCACACGATGATTGCTTGTGACATCCATCTTCCTTTAATCGCGAGGTGGAGGAAATGTTAATACCACTCAACCAATTCATTGCCCACAGATTTATTTATATTTTGATTATTCTAATTACTTCTATTTTAAATTTAATTACCTTAATTATAGATTTTTCATTTTTACTAATTCGATATTATTAACATATAAAATATTATTCAAATTGACATCTTAGGAATTATTTAAATAGAATATTTCGTTGCTTTATTATATATGAGATTAGTTAATATTATACAAATTTACAAATAAAGGAACTTTCATATTAAATTGTTTAGTTTCAATAAAAATAAGTTGATCTGTGGCCAGGCGCAGAACCAACCGACGGTTTGAAATAAATTAATTCTCAGCTACAGAAACAATTTCAAATAGTTTAAATGTATCTATTAATGCAATAAAAAACAGATATGGATATAACATAAATATATTTTATTTTATTTTATTTATAATATATTATTAGGAACTGTCATGCAGGGCTGGGTGACGTCATATAATTTTAAATTAAAAAAAAACTAATGAAGATGATTTTCCCGAGGATAAAACCAATACAAATTGCATGATTTGTGGAGATATGTAAAAATATCTCCTCATGTGAAATTTGGAGTTAAAATAACCCTTCCCTTCCTATCTTCGATCGGTAATACTACCACTTCCCGTTTCTGGATATATACCAAAAGTTGAACAATTCATCATACTGATGCGTTAATTAAATTCACCAAATTTCATCAAAATCCGTTGAGCCGTTCGAGATGTACACATCTATACGGACACACAGCGGACGGACGGACGGACAGACATCATTCTAAAAATATTTTTTTCTGTTAAGAAAATGCATGATTCGTGGATATATGTAAATACTCCACTTGTGAAATTTGGTTCCTATCGTCGGTCGGTAAAATTAATTTATAATTTTAATTCAAATGGATAAAATTAAATAATATCATGAGAAATTGTAAAAGATTAATTTATTTGCTCAAATTTAAAATTAATCGAAAAATATTTATCTCATAAATCGCCAGTGTATGACATTCATAACTTTTTGCTACAACAACCTAATTGCATGACCTCTATGCATCTCCAGATATAGTTAGAATTATAAAATCGAGAAGGCTGGGATGGGCAAGGCACGTGGCTAGAATGGAGGAGGAAAGAATGGCGAAAAATATATTGGTGGGGAGACCGAGCGGGAAACGTCCAAGGCTGCGGTGGGTGGATAATGTAGGAAGGAGCGTGAGAGAGATGGGAGTGGGTAGGGATTGGAGGGTTGTGTCTCAGAATAGGGGTACTTCGAGAAGTGTGATTGCTGCGGCCTAGAACTTTCGAGTTCGGTAGAGAGGCACAGAGATAGATAGATAGACAACAACCTAAACATACGGGCAGATTTCAAACAAATCAAGTGAAAAAATATACGATGTGAACTGATAAAAATCTAATACACCTTATCAGTTACCCAAAATTGTATTAAAGATTTATGTCGTAATATACAATATTATTATATTTATTTTTTCTGAAATCTATTTTATATGGTCTTCTTATTTATACTTGTATAATAATTCTTAAGTTCAATCTTGAGATTCTCTCTCCAAATGGAAAGCCTAAATAACTTTGATTTGTATCAAATATAATGCTAATTATCTCGAAGATGTAAAATCGATCAGTACACACAATTAATCTGTTAAAATAAAAAAAAATTCGTTTTAAAATTTAATCAAATATATACTTATCTATTTTTATAAATAAATGAAATGCGTGTTATCTTATCTGAAAAATGATTTATATACATCATCAAATTGAAATTAGCAGGATTTAACTGAAACCACACAATTGCATTTGTAAACTCGCATCACTCTTGATTATATTTGGCGGCAACGCAATATGGACATCTCTTTCTTTCTCCTCATCATGAAACTAATTAAGTCATCAACTTTGTTCTTTAACTTAATTTAATTTCGTTATGAAATATAATGTAGTAGACTTGTTGGTGAAAGTCGCTTGAATTTTACGAGTTTGATAGCAAAGAAGTGTAATTAAAAGTTCTCGGATGCTAACTAAAGATTTGGGAATGTATATTGAATAGGGAATTAACCCAAAACCATGGAGGGATTCCCAATATGTGTGTGACCCTTCCCGTTTTGGGCCATGGGAGAGTGGTCGGAATCAAACTTATCAGTTGGGATTCCTTATTTTTTTTCTCTTTTTAAAACCAATTATTTTTCCAAGATTAAAGTTGTGTTTAATTTTTTACCATGGCAAAGTATTTTTATTTTTGTTATTTTACTTTTTTTGAGTAATATTTTATAAAGACCTTAAATTTAGACAGATTGTTTTTTTAAATTGTTTCCAATTAAGTAGTTCATTTTTTAACTACAGGAAGAATAATTTACCCCAAAGATTTCAGTCTTTAAAAAACATCAATGTTTAAAGATATTAAAAATTTATGATTATTGTTGTGGTATATTCTAATTAAAAAATTAAATATAAGGTACTTAGTACAAAACCAAGTTAGGTTAATCAATTTTTGCCTTTTTAATTTTGAATAATATAAATAAAGAAAATACTTTTATTCATAATTAATTCAACAAAAATAGATTGTACAATAAATTTAATTTATATTGCTATGAGGGTCTCACATTTAATAAAGAACATTGATGGATCAGTCTCGGCTCGTGCATGTCAAGAAAAATTCTAATGAATAAGGAAGATTTAATTTTTATTATAAAAAAAAATTCATTCATTAAAAATAATAATTAATAAAACTAAACAGACAAAAGATACTCATTAAGAGATGTTTTTAAATTCTAAAAGGCTTCAAACTTCATTGGTCTTTTAATTGGCTAATAATTAAAAAAAATAAACAAATGAGAGATGAAATTTTTTGCTCTATTGAATTCGATATGAATGTTAACATTTTGTTGAAATATAAACAATATTTTAATATAAAAAGCGTTATTTCAATTAAATTAATTTTTAAAGGACTTTTTGAAACGTGAATAGTGTATCTTGGCACAGAATTCTTTTTAAATTAAATATTATAATATATATATATATATATATATATATTGTAAAGATATTGTGTTAGGGCATAGTCCAATTTCTTCCTTCCTTGTCTCGTTCCCCTTCCACTTGATTATTCTCTTACGGGAACCAAGGATTGAGGACAGAAAAGTTTTTTCAATTTTTGAAGAAAGGCATGAAATAAATGCGATCAAAACGATCACCATCATATTATATATTAAAAACGTTATTTGTGTACAGATGCCCTCTGTGAAAATAAGTGATAAGGAGGAAATCACTGTCAAAAAAATCCTATTTAACACATCAAAACGCAATTCCTACCATACTGTTCACTGCTCAACATATTGTAAATTCATCTATCTATTTATCTATCTCTGTGGCTCTACGGCAGCAACCACATTTATGCAAGTGTCCCTATCCTGAGCTACAACCATCCAACTCCTACCTCTCCCATCTCTTTCACGTCCCTTCCTGCATTGTCCACTCACCGCGTCCTTGGTCTTCCAAACGGACGCTTCCTACTCGGTCTCCTCGTCAATAAATTTTTCACCATTATTACCTCTCCAATTCTATCTACGTGTTCTCCCGATTTTATAATACTTTGTCTAGAGATTCATAGAGGGCATGCAATTCCTCTTTATGCAGTTTTCACCATTTTCCGGTGACCTTATCTTTCATTGGCCTATAAATGCTGCGAATAATTCTATTCACAAATACTTTAAATCTACTTTTGTCTCCCAGCGTCATTGACCATGCCTCACACCCTGTTAACGCAAAGGATTTCCCAATTGAAAATATGCTCCAGTGCATAAATCAATTCCCTTATTTACGTTAACAAGTTTTTATTTAATTTAAAAACCGTTTGTCAAGGTCGCCAGCGAATCTTTATTTTTTAAAAAGGAGATTAGTGAAACCTTTTAATGCAATTAATACTTACCAAATGGACTAGTTAGGCTAAGATGTCTCTTAATTATAAGAAATATCCTAATCGTCTCTAGGTGACCGGAAGAATTGCAGACACGTGGCTTTTAATTCTTATTTAAATAAAATAAAAAATAAAAACACTGGAAGCTCTCCAAACCACAATCAATTTAACACACTTAAATCTCCTTAAGGTATAAAGAAATAATTAATAAATAAAACAAATCCAATTTCGTTTTCTGATATATTTATAAATGATGTAATTTGTAAAAAAAAGGTAAAAAGATATAAAGCAGTATACAATTAAGTTTAAGATGAAAATAAAATGTAAACTAATCTTTGTAAAACAATATATATATAAAAAAATGTTTAAATTAAATGAAAGATGAAAATATATAAAACAAATAATCTTAATCTAAACAAATTATTAAACAACTAATTTATAAAATAAAATCGAGATCGCACAATGGTAACAAAAGAATTCTCCAGCGGATCTGAGATATGCAAATAACTCAAATTACAAATTAGATTTAATCAAACATTAATCAAATTAATTAATATATAAATTTCAATACAACCTGAGCAGCAATAATTAAAGAAGGGAGAATTTTACAAACCTAAATGGTTTATATTCGAGAAAGAAATACAATTAGAGAGGTCTTTCAATATGACCTTAATCCACATAAGTCCAGCGCAAATAGAACGCATGTTCACGTGAAATGAACGGACCAGAGCAACACCAAAGACCCAGAAAACACTAGACGTCAAAAAACATTCAAATTTCTCAACCCCGTGACTCTTCTTGTCTCCTCTGACCTTAAAGCATTCCAAAATTTCAAAATATTTAATTTGCGGGAGATTTGATCTTGCTCAAACACACCCATATAAGACAACAGGAAAAATAATTGCATTATAATTATATTTTAATTTTGAAACCCTTTGATAATAATTTTGACGAGATTTCCAAATTCTACGTTTTGTATGTTAAGACTGTATTATTACTCTTCCTCTCTTTTACTAAATATTTTGTCTTATTAGTATTAATTTCAAGACCCACCTCTTTTCCTGCTTCGATTATTTTTTCTACACTATCTATAATTGCAATTGCCGAATCACCTATTATATTTAAAGCGACTGCGTAACCTAATATTAGATTTTTTTTTAATTGGATTCAGTTTGACCTCTCCCCAATTTGTCTAATTACATATTCCAGAACTAAATTAAATAAAATTGTTTATTCATATTTCTATTTATTTGAAATTTATATAATATATATAAGAAAAATAAAATTTTAAATTAACCAGAGATGTACAACAAATATGAAAATGTTTGATAAATTATTGGAACATGTAGCTCCTAAAATAGAATTCAATGCAAATAGATTTACTATAAATTAAATATAAATAATGACCCCAACTTGAGTTTGAGAGATTGAATAATTGAAATATAATATACTAGGGTCATTCAATAAGCAAAGAGATAAATGGCTATAGTTCAAAAACGCTTTATTTGATTCTTACAAAATTCATACTTTTTTTTACATAATCACACCCCCCTTCCCCCGCCACAAAGTTATGAACTTGTCTCATTTTTTTTGCAGCTTCCTAAGCTTGGGTGGAAGCAGTGCAAAAATGGCTTCAGGGTAAATCGAAAGAATTCTTCACCAAACTGCAAGAAAGAAGGAACAAGAATAATATTATAATTAATTCAAAAGACTGAACTTAGATTCCGAAAATTTATAAATAATAAATTAACCCTGCATAAACAAAATAGAATATTTATCAATTACTAAAAATGGCAAATCATATTTAGCGGAGGTTAAAACATTTGTCAAATCTCCATTTATTTTTATCTAATTACTTTCTTTTTTTTCTAACAAACAAACAAAAAGAATAAAATAAAACAAGAAAAAGCAAAGAAAGTTTGGAACAAGTTACGAGATATTGAAAGTTTCTATAATATTTGTAGGAAAGATACACGATGGAGTTCCTCTAGAATGTTCGTCTTGTTAATAGAGAATTAAACTATCGAATTAATTAGAGTTTACAGCTTAATTCCTCTACCAGAATAGATTATAATTGATTTTCACAACCTTGATATTAGAAGGATGAATCTTGTATGAATATGATGTTATAATACTTCGAAAAGAATTTGATCGATGATCAAAATAAAAAAAAATTATAATGAATCAAATAATAAATAGTACCCCCACAGGTTATATAACAAATAAACCTTCAATTAAATTAAATTACATTAAATTTTAATTAAATAGATCACATTTTAACATGTATTTATTTGTTTTACAAATAATTAGTATTTTATTTTTACTATCTCGTCAGACATAGTATTGCGATCATGAAAATTTTCGATTGTGAGATTTTGATGTTTTTATACGTTTTGAAGGTTCCTGAATCATTTTCACTTGAGAAAAATGTCTGTCTGTCTGTCTATCTGTCTATGTGTGTGTGTGTGGGCGTGTGTGCTTTTCCGAGGGTAGGTAAAAATCTTCTTAAAAGACACTGTGAGCCCGTACTCAACAGTAGTGTGGGATTCTTACCCACTAAAAAACACTTCCCTAACGTCCAGCAACCTTGAAGTCTTCCTGCGGGACCACCGTAAGGTATTTCATCACAGGAAGAGGCCTAGGTTATTAAATTTTCCGGCGTTGGACCCTCTCTCTCCAAACTGTTCTGCCAGCTCCTCGCGGTCTCTACAGAAACGCGGGTAGTGGAAAAAAAAATGTTCGACGTTCTCGGCGGTGTTCTTGCAAATCGGGCATAATGGATCTTCCTCCAGTTCAAAACGGTGTAGGTATGCCCGGAAGCATCCATGACCAGATAGTAATTGAGTCATATAATAGTCTATTTCACCGTGTTGTCTGGCCAATCATGGTTCAATGAGCGGGATAAGACGGAACGTCCAGGGTCCTTTTCCCGATTGGTCCCATTACGTTGCCACTCTCCAAGAGACTGGGTTTCAATTGCTTTTGTGTTCGTAATATAGTCGTCATCTTTAACGAGCTTATACTTCTTTTGGCGCTCCTTGGCCAGGATATATTCGGGAAGCATCCCCGCTATTACCCCTGCCGCATCCATAGATACTGTGCGAAATGCACATATGGCTCTCAAGGCACATAGTCGGCCAACTGACTATTCAGTCAAAGGAGCAAAGGAATTAATCTCTACCGCGCCTGCCCACATTGAAAATTCGTTGTTTTCTATCAACTTTTGAAAAATGTAGCTCAGGCGGAAGTCGGTCATTATCTACAACGTTTTGATTTTTTTCCTCTAAAGTGACCGTAAAAATAAAGATATATGTTTGATAGTTTTTCACATGATTAAAAATTGTATACAATTGCTATATATAGAATTTCAGCTTGATTGAATCTCTGAAAGTACCGGAATTAATTTTTTAACACTGCAAATCTCACGCGCCAACACGTGACGTGGTGCCATCAACAAAAAGCCAAACATGCGCTGGATTAATAAATATTATTTATTAATTTTAATTTATAATTTATAATTAATTAAATTTAATTTAAATATAATATATTATGTTATTTAATCCAATTCAAATTGCGAGATAGTCGAGTGGAGACACTCCAGCTTATTTGATTTATTAAAAAAATACTCTTAAAAAAAATTTAGAATGAGTTAAGTAAATGGATTCAATTAATTTTGCTTTTATCTCTCTCTCTCTTCTTGAAATCTTGCAATAAAAATTCCTATGATATTAAAATATCACTTTTTTGCCAATAGCGAACAATTTGGAAATTCAATTTTAGGATCGATTGAGGTCTTTTCACTTGTACAAATTTTTTTATGTTTTTTTTTAATTTCAAAGACAATTAATTTAAATATAATTATATAATATAATATTATCTCTATATTTGTTTGTGTCTATTATATTTATGATCTTATTTTTATTATGGTCATTTGTGATATTATATACGAATATTAATAAATTATCCATAACTTACAATAATTAATGATTAACTCATCCATGAAACCCCATCAGGAAGAATTGTGCCATATTATCTGAGACACAACCAAGTTAACAGTAAGCAACTATACCCTAACCAATATATTGTTTCTAAACTCTTATTGTGAGATGGAAAAGCAATTTTTACTTCAATTGCTTTCATCAATAAAGAAAAAATAATATATTACATAGAATAGAGAGAAGAGAGAAGTGGTTCACGATGGTTATAACTAGAATTAATTATTAATTAAATAATAATAAAAAACTTAACCCAATGATGGATTCTAAAGGGCCCTCCTGAAAAATGATCTTCTATTATATTATATACGAATATTAATATGTAATCTTATCTATTATAGAGCTTTGTTGATTGAGACATCAATTATTTCTCTAAGTCTCAAATTTAATATGAAATCCTTAATGAAGTAATAGAGGCGCAATTGGCAAGCAAATCAAATATCTAGTTGATATTATGCAAATCCCTTAAGGAGCGAAGGCAATGTTCGAGTTCGATTGAAGACAATTGTTTGCGTGCTTGGATTCAGATGGGATAATTTTCGATAGATATATATCTATATGATCTGATCCGTCTCACTCAATTTGCTTTTGACCTGAACATATTCCCTTGCCTAATGCACATGAGAGCCTATTACCAACTCTGTTAATTAAATTAATTCAAACCCAGATAAGCCGTCTACTTAAAAGTTACTTAAAACACTTTCGGAAATTCATTTGCACCCCATGAGTTTGACACATTCCAAATAATTTATTGAAACCAGATCTATGCACATTCTATACAAGATACCCAAGAAACTTTCTTTCTTTGAATAACGTTCTTCTCAACTTCACTTGGCGTCTGTTATTCTGTCTGTCTGTCTGTCTGTTGACAAATTGAAATCGATTTTTCCTCATCTTGAGATAGACTTTTGAAAATTTTTATAGATATTTCAATGAATCCCTAGAAGGTATAGAAGAAATATAATTGAATTATAATTAATTAATTGTAATTAATTAGCGATTAATTACTTTTAGTAACTAACACCTTTTGTATTGCTCCGATTAATTATTTTTCAACGTATTCTGAAAATTCTTATTAATCAGTTGTATCGCCAAAGCGGAGAGGTTGTTTCCCCTCAAATGGCATAAAGAAAAGATCCTTTTTTACCGACCGACCATAGTAAGGGAGGTATTGTTTTATAAATGTCCCCAAGTGAAAATAAGTTGACCTGTGGCCAGGTCCGAACCGACCGACGGTTTAAAATAAATTAATTTCCAGCTACAGAAACAATTTCAAATAATTTTAATATATCTATTAATGTAATAAAAAACAGATATGGATATAACATAAATATTTTTAATTTTATTTTATTTATAATATATAGCTGTAGTAGCCGGCGTTGCCGGCGTTACCCGAGGCTGTGACGTCATATAATTTTAAATTAAGAAAAACATAATGAAGATGATTTTTCCCGAGGATAAAACCAATACATTCGTGGTGATATGTAAAAAAATCTCCTTATGTGAAATTTGGTGCGAAAATAACCCTTCCCTTCTTATCGTCGATCGCTAATACTACCACTTCCGGTTTCCGGATTTGCACCAAAAGTTGATCAATTCATCCCACTGATGCATTAAGTAAATATACCAAATTTCATCAAAATCCGTTAAGCCGTTCAGGCTGTACACATCTATACGGACGGACAGACGGACGGACAGACGGACAGACGGACGGACAGACATCATGCTAAAAATACTTTTTTCTGTTAAGAAAATGCATGATTCGTGGAGATATGTAAAAATCTCCACATGTGAAATTTGGTGTGAAAACAATACCTCCCTTACTATCGTCGGTCGGTAAAAACAAAGCATTGACCATTTTTTGAAGACAATATGCGTCAGGTGGGGGACAGTCTTATGAGTCTTCTGAAACAGTGTTTTTACACACACACACACAAGCCCGATTTTACAGTGTGCACATCGCATTATTTATGAGGACAATATATATATATATATATATATATATATATATATATATATTTATTTATTTATTTATAAACTTCGGCGCTCTTCACACCTAGATCCATTTTGTTTCAATCAGTATATTACATGAAACATTCATTTCTTTTTGTGTTCTTATTTAAAATATATTTTAATTTAATCACAGAGTAAATTAATTATTTATATTATTATTGTATATATTATATCTATCTATCTATGTGGCTCAAAGGTACTCGAAAGTTCTTGGCCGCAACAACCACATTTCTCCAAGTGTCCCTATCCTGAGCCCTTGTCCTATCTCTCTTACGTCCCTTCCTACGCGTCCTTGGTTTTCCAAGCGGACGTTTTCCATTCGGTCTCCTCACCAATATCTTTTTCCTCTCTCATTCTAGCCACGTGTCCTGCCTATCGCAGCTTTTTCCCTTTTATAACTCTAACTATTTCTGAAGATGCATAGAGGTCATGCAATTCCTCGTTATGCAGTCTCCGCCATTCCCCGGTGACCTCATCTTTCTTTGGCCAATAAATGCGGGGAAGAATCCTATTCTCAAATACTCTGAATCTACTCTCATCTCCCAGGGTCATAGACCATGCCTCCCTCTCATATAATACAACAGGCAAAATAATTGTTTTATATATTTTAATTTTGATCCCCTTTGATAATAATTTTAATGTGAGATAAACCTCTTTACTTCATGATAACAGGCATTTCCCGATTGTAACCTCAATTAAAATTCTTCTCAAATATTATTATCCTTCGTGCTTACATTCAATTTTTCTACATATTCAAATTCTACATTTTGTTTATTAAGATTTTATAAATTTTATTTTATTAATACCTGTCCTCTTTGTTACTAAATATTTTGTCTTATCACTATTAATTTCAAACCTTCATTAATTTTTCCTCGCTATCTTTAATTGCAATTGCCGAATCTCCTATATTAAGTCGTCTGGATAACCTAATATTGATTTCCGCATCTTACTCTTTTTTTTACCACCTTCAAGACAAATTTGAAGATCAAAATTTTTTAAAAGTTTATCCGGATCTATTGAGTCATGCGTACGTTTTACTAAATTCTACAAATAATTAGTGAACAGAAATATTGAATTCGTGGATTTTTTTTTCTAATATCTGTAATAATGAAAATATCTGATTTGATCGATTTGGCCTGAACTTCCAATGATATCTCCTAATATTTCCTCTACCTATGGTTCGTAAGTATTGTATATGTTATAATAGTGAAATAGAGTATAATATTTCTTGAACATTACATTTATTTTCATTGCTAGATTATTATTGAATATTTTTAATTATAATGAAATATGAGAAAATACAAAGTTATAGACTTGAGACAATTTATAAAATAAAATTAACATAATTGCAATATGCAAAAATTTTTAAATTCTGAGCAATGTGCAGACAAAAACCTTTTTTATTTTTTATCACGTTTTACTTAACTTGTATTCTTGTCTGTGTGTATGCGTCAAATCTTGCAATCGATTTTTCGACGACTTCCAATCATCGGATTTTCTTGAAACTTCACCAACAGCTTTGCTCTCGATGACAATACAATATTATCATTTCTATGAGCTTCTAATTGCTACAATTTGAATGAAATAATCCAAAATTATTCCTATATATAAAAATTCAAAATGTCGGATGTAAACAAAAAAAATGTAAACAAAAAAACATAAAATCCCCAACTTTATAAATATAAATATTTAGTACACATTCATTTCTTAAATTATACTTCATAAATTTAATTAATATGAGTAAACTAAAATCGATTGCAAAATTTGAAGACTAAAAAGTAGAAAATAATACTTTATAAAAAAAAATTTTAAAATACCACGTTTTACTAACGGACTAAAAAGGAGAAAATAATTTTTTTCTGAAAATCCATACTGACATTACATACAAGAGATCTGATTTGGATCAAACTGTCCATAACGTAAAACGTGGGGCGCAAATATGTCTAAAATATCCTGTTTCTAATAAAAATATAGAAAATATATAAATCTCAAAATAAACATTAAAACCACGCATAATATAATGTGACGAATGAATATTGATCTTTATCAAAAATATTAAATTTAATGCTCGAAAGAATTTAAATTAAAAAAAATCTATTGGACTAAAATATTATTCCCTTTTACAAGTGGTCTGATAAAAAATTTGATATTTGAAAAGTTTGATAGTATAAGTTAGTATCTTAAACAATTTTTAAATATATTAAATATACGATAAATTTTCTAATGTGATTAACTAATAATATTCCCTTTTACAAAAAGTCTGTTAAATACTTAATAGGTAATATTTATAACAATACCTCCCTTACTATCGTCGGTAGGTAAAAATTATATCACGAAACTTATCCTATCGTATTACTAATAATATTCCCTTCTACAAGAATTTTGGTGAAAACTTAAGCCTTAAAAAATACAACGATTGATGCTAAATAAAAATTAATAAAGGAAATCATATTTGAATAGAAAAATTATTATTTGTTGCGCCCCACGTTTTACGTTATGGACAGTTTGATCCAAATCAGATCTCTTGTATGTAATGTCAGTATGGATTTTCAGAAAAAAATTATTTTCTCCTTTTTAGTCCGTTAGTAAAACGTGGTATTTTAAAATCTTTTTTTATAAAGTATTATTTATATATATAGATGAGAGATTGTGATCACAAAAATTTTCCGATGGCGAGATATTTTGATGATGTTATACGTTTTGAAGGTCTCTGAGTCATTTTCAATAAGGTTGAGAAAAATGTCTCTCTCTGTGTGTGTAGACAAGATTACGCAAAAACGGTTTGTGAGCTAGAATAATGAAATTTTGTATACGGACATTATTCAAAATTCGTAGTTTTCTATCAACTTTTGACAAATTCAGCTCATTCGCAAAAGGACCAATGAAGCTAAAAGCAGTTGAATACAAATTTAATAAATTTGCTAAACTCACAAAAATATAGTATTAATCTAAAAAGTCTTCTTATTTCAACACAAAATGTTATCAGTGAAAATTTTGTTAAAAACTTTAATTCTTATGATCGGATAGATAGAATCACACACCTCATGGGGTGGATGATCTTTTTTACCCCACTGTCATTTAAAGAGAGAAAATATGAAACACTAATTAACTTATTAAATAAAGTAAATTTTCAAATTTACTTATTCTTAATAATCATCTATACCTACTGGCATAGACTGGTATAGACTTAAGGTACCTTAATCAATTTTGTATAAATTTTGTTTAAATTTTCTTTTTATATCTCGTATTAAATCATCTTTTGATAGCTCTTTACTTTTCTATTTTTATTAATTCTATTTAAACCCATTTATAAAAATATCAAAACAATATTCCAAAAAACTAATATTTATGATATATCTATCTTCTTGATATTATCTTGATATTATGCTAAAAATCATATTTTATTTTCCAGTAGTTTCTTTTAAAATTTTTATTTGTTTATTTTTTTCTAAATTCCATTAAAATTGATAACCATTCGTTTCTTATATTAGAAAATTCAAATATATAAATTTGTTTTAAAATTTTTATATTTTTATTAGATGAAGAATTAATACGATTAATAATTAATAATAGAGTATACTATTTAAATATTTCAAGTTTAAATTAGGTGGCTTGTTTTGCTGGTTGCCTAAATGCCAGGGGCTCCTAGTCGAGTAAACGCTCCCTCAGTCAGTCAGTCGATTTCGTTGTGTGAGTGCCCATGCCAACTCAAACCAGGCGGGCGGCGATGACGCTCTTTCTCTCTCTACTATATCAAAAGCGTAAGTGTATTTGCTATTGAAATTATCATAATTCACCAATATAAAGCGATCAATTAACATCACCTCTACCATCATTGTTATACAGTCTCAAATGATTTACTGATTTTTTTTAATAATTATTTTAATAGAAAAATATCATATTTGTTTTTTATTTCATATTCATAATATGAATGATATTTTATTTATTAATATATATATATATTTAACTTGATATATCTGCACATTACTCAAAATTTAATTTAAAATTATTTATATATTTTATTAGAATTTGAAAATGTATATATCTTCTTTTCTTCTAATTAATCTCTTTTCTATTTCATTTTTCTCATGTCATTTAATATAATAGGATATATTATATATTGTACACTATATACATGTATATATTTCTATTTATTATTATTATTCTATTTTTTAATATTTTCTATTCAATATGAGTTGATTTTTTTAATATATATTTAGATATTATTATTCATTTAAGTAAATATAATTTTTTTATTTTCAATTTGAAGTGACATTTATTCTAGAGACGCCCAAACGTAAGGGCTAATTTATTTTCTTTTTTTCTTTTATCTTGTAAATTACTGTTTAATTTATCTAAAAAAATGATAAATTCTGATAAATATTTATTCTTTCAATATCAATTATTTTCTGAGAATTATGATTATCAAAATGAAAAATCTATTGAAATTTAAATAGAAATCATTTTAACATTCTCTTTTAATTATAGATAATAGAAAAAAGGTCAGTTTTTAATACTTTCATTTATTAAACAAGAATTTTATTATGTTTTTTGAAATATATCTAAATATTATAATTTCATTAAAAGTTATAATAACAAAAAATTAATGTGATACATTGATTAACAAGTTTCAAAGTATTTTTAATCTGCATTAAAAAAAATACAACTGATTATAAAGCCAGATATTTTAATAGAATGAATTAATTATAAATTTGGAAATAATTTTAAAGCTCATGAAGCTTATATTAGCTAATCAGCGTAGGAGTTACGTTATATATATTATATATTACTCGTATTCTATATTCTATTGTATATATCTCGAGACCACTCCCAATATATTTATTTGTTTTTCTTATTTTGATTTCAAGCAAGAGCTATTGAACTAATATATATATTTTCATGTTATCTTTTTATAATTACACACAAAAAAACATCTGATCAGTTAATTTATAAAATATTTCAGTTAAATAGAATTTTTATGCTGAATTTAAATTTGAATATAAGAAATAAAAAAATTCGTAATTCTTAAACGTTATACCATTATGTATTGCTAAATACAAATTTGAGAAAATGCAAAGTTAGGTACTTGAGACAATTTATAAAATAAAATTAACATAATTATGGTTATAAAACTATAGATAAATTAACAATATATACATTCATTAATAGTATTAATTTAAATTAATTGATTTATTATTGATTGGAGGGTTGTGGCTCAGAATATGGATACTTGGAGAAGTGTGGTTATAGATAGATAATTTATTGTGTAAAATGAATCCCCCCCCCCCCCCGCTTGGTCAGTAAGCCACGCTAGGCTCTTGAATGAACAACACGGAGAATTATATAAATATTAAAAAAATAATTTCTGCGGTTATTCTTTTGATATTAATAAAATTTATCTATGAACAAATAGAGGTATATAAGAATACTGTGATGTAATTTCATAGAAATCGGTCCAGCAAAATTGATCCAGGCGTTATTGAGTGGTGGCCTTAGCAACACATTTTGCGATTCATTTATATATATATATATATATATATATATTATTTTGTCAAATGACAAATAAAAGTGATTTGGATTTTGGTCAATCGTTGAAAAATCTTTGAATTTCTGTTAATAATTTAAAACACATTAAAATAAGAACATTTTGAATATGACTTAAAATAGTTCCAATTAACTCCAATTCTATTCTAATTGATTATTCGTCTTTTTTGTACCAGAATAATTTATTTTATTAATTTGAATCAATAAACTAAAAAGTATGCTTAAATATATTTCGTTCGAATATTTTTATATATTGAGAGTTGAAAAGTTATTTAATTAAATGAAGTAAAATAACAAGCGAAGTTGAGAAAAACGTTATAAAAATAGACTTTGTATATGGCTTGTTTAAAGTGGATTGCTGCTTTAAATGTTATGTATGTATGTGTTTACTATTGAATTTGACTATAGCAATTTTATATTTGTATTTTTACAAAAATATTAATAGTTTAAGCTTTTTCATCTACAAATTGTACCTAGTTTCTTGTTAGTAATTTAATTTGCATCTTATATTTTAATATATAAATATCAAGAAAGCAATTTAAGAAATTGAAAACGTTTGCAAGCGTTTTTGCATATCACTAATATTCATAATAATGTTGTATTTGTTTTAGCTAATTTTAAAATTTAATGCTCTCTGTATATTTGAATAAAATATAAAATCAATTGAAAATGCAATTGGAATGCTAGGGCTTCACCTCTGAATATTTCCCTTCATTCGTTGAACCATTTTAGCAATCAAACATGAATGCATCTGCCTGTTGGACAGACACCCTGTGTCCACTCAAATTGCAAACATTTCAGCTCGGAGAGAAAGTCCATTAAAATAATAAGTATTTTCGAATTATCTTTGTTGGTTCATTCAAGCTCTTCTATCCGCTCATTTCAAAAATGAAAATGCTTTCCACCACCTCATATCCGCCCCCACCCGTTGCCAAATCTTTCTCTCTCATTCAAGTTTGATTTTCATATGCGGTTCGTCCTACTTTTCGAGGCTTTTCGTGGCGGTCCATTTTGTTTGTTTAAGTGCTTCCATTTCTCGTTGAAAGGAAAACGAGAAATGAACAGGTTGAAAAAACGTGTTAAATAATATGCAGAATGCTTTTAAAATTAATTTCCACTCCTGACCACCCCTCTGGGAGGTTTTTATTAATCTCTAGCACTTAAAAGGTTAAAAATGAAAGGAAAAAAACATTTGAAAAATATCTCGAGATTAACTTATTGAGAATTTAATGAATTTTTATTCCCCCTTCATCTGAACCACTTGATAAATCAGGAATAATTTATTTCAGTTCAATGTCCTTCTATACTTTTTAAACATAATGTTATTATATCATTATTTTCATATAAAATATAGAAGTTATAAGACTATAATTATTATTATGGAGACTATCAAGGGGACAGAAATGGACATCATTGTACATGAGTAATAATGTATCTAATTTATGCAATTTGAAAATAAAATAAACAATAGTATCCTTTTTAGCAACATACCAGGAATCAAATGTGTGACATTCTTAATCAAATTGATTCTCAGAGATATTCTCTCTTATATTTTTACCGACCGACGATATTAAGGGATGTATTGTTTTCACACCAAATTTCACATGTGGAGAGCAAGTATTTTCTTAACAGAAAAAAGTAATTTTAGCATGATGTCTGTCCGTCCGTCCGTCCGTATAGATTTGTACATCTTGAACGGCACAACGGATTTTGATGAAATTTAGTATATTTACTTAATGCATCAGTAGGATGGATTGATCAACTTTTGGTGCAAATCCGGAAACCGGAAGTAGTAGGGAAGGGTTATTTTCATACCAAATTTCACATGAGGAGATATCGCATATCGCCAGGAATCATGCACTTTGTATTGGTTTTATCCTCGAGAAAAATCATCTTTATTAGTTTTTTCTTAATTTAAAATTATATGACGTCATCCAGCCATTCATGACGGCTTTACATATATATTCTAAATAAAATAAAATTAAAAATATTTAGGTTATATCCATATCTGTTTTTAATTACATTAATTACATTATTTGAAATTGTTTCTGTAGCTGGAAATTAATTTACTTAAATTTAAATTGAACCATTTACATTAATACGCCACCTCCTTGTTTTTTTAATTTCATTAATGAACTTCTTACTGATATATTTATAATTTTTTTTTTAAATTTTCATTAAGATCTTTGAATAAAATTAAGCTTATTTATTTAATAGAATTAATAGAATTAAACTTATTGATCCGATTTAAGATGTATTCTAAAACACCACTAATTTTAAAAATTAATATTTGTTTATTTTATTTTATTTTAATATGTATTTTATTTGAAATAATTTGCAGTAGAGCGGTCACCTCTGCACTCCCCGCTCGCCCCTTTCCATGCCCCTCCACCGCCTGGACTGACCTCCTCCTGCCGGCTGGCCGAGTCGAACGCTTTTAGTTCCCCCTCCATGGTGAGTGTAAGACCCTAAGCGGCCTCTCCACTGAAATCATCCCTTAATCAGTCGCTAATTAAGAATTAATTGTAATTTTATTATTTATTTTTATTAATTAAAAGGAAGATTAGTGAACTTTAAAAAAAAAATATTTCAATAAAAATTAAATTTTATAAAGTGCATTTTTATAATTTTTTATTCATATACCCAAATAAATTTATAAATTTTTCATTCAAATCTTTGAAAAGAATTAATCTTAAATATTATATCAGATCTCATTAATTAAATTTTATTAAAAGTTAAATTAAAATTATTGAAAAATTAAAAAATCATATACAAAATTTTATTTTTTAAATTTCAATATATATATATTAATCCTATTAAAACTTATTTATTTAAAAAATATGAAGATATGCTGATTATTTTCAAAATTCATATAATATAATTATAAATCAAAAAAATATAAATTTCTTATATTCATATATGAATATATAATTTTAAATATTCTATATATTCTTTCTAATCTCATTATCGCTCACACCGTTCCTTTCAAATTTCATATGAATATTGTTTTGTCAATTTCATATTATTATAACACTTTTGAAAAATGAATAATATTTCTATTACCTAGTTATCAATTAAACAGAATAAAATCTTCGTGAAATTAATAATATAATCATAATTAGTTTTCTGATGTTTTCTAAGATATTTTTATTATATGTCTATTAAATGCGTATTATAACTTATTATAATCATGGTTCCATATAGGATGTAAAATAATTTCAGTATTTTAATATTACAGAAATAAGATAATATTTTTAAAAATCTATACACTTTTTTAATCCTATTAATATTATTTATTTATTTATATCTTATTTTTTGATTTCCTGTATATAATATAAATATCTAATCATAATTATTTTTTTCTTTATCGAGGCGAGAGTGATGGACATCAATTCAAGTCTACGAGCTGTTCTTCGAGTTGAATCTGCGAGAAATATCAACCCTTTATTAACTCCGAGGTCAGTATTTATTAATAATTTTATTTTTAATTCAAATTAAATTTATTGATTAAAAACTAATAAGTTATTTTTCTTCTTATATTTCATGTTTCAATCTTCGTTCCTGCTACTGAATGTTGATTTGAATTCTTGATTATCTTCTCAATCCTTCATGACGATGAAATGATTTAAATACAGCTCTCCAAATGTAAGTAATAATCGTTATTTATTTAGCATGGCGCACTTTAAAATAGAAAATGTAAATATAATATTTAAAGTAAAGTTTAATATAATATAGAAAGTATAAATAAATTACAATGATTTTTTGCTTTTGATAATTTTCATTAGCAGATTATAGAGTAATATATTAAATTATATTTAGTGAGATTAGGGAATTTCGAGTACATCTTTCAAGAAGAAGCATTGATAAAGGAGGCAGAATAGACAAAGGTATTTTTAGGATTAAAAGGTTTCGATATGTTATACTGGGAGGATGGCTATTTTCTGATATATATATATATATATATATATATAGTTGTTAGGAATTTTCAGGTGGTTGCCTCCTACATCCATGCATGTTCTCATCATACTAATTCATAGATTAGATTAGAATTAATAAATAAATAAAATGTGGGTGGATAAGACAAATGCCATGCTATTATTTAAGGGATGGATTGCATGAATTGTACTCCAGGTCTGAATTGTGCCATTTTGTATTACTGAGAGTGTATTTGAGGTGGATTGGATGAACGGGAATTCGGGAAGGTAATTCAGCACAGTTCCGAAATGGGATTAGCCTGAACAGGAACAAATTGTTGGTTACCTTTTGAGCGCAGGGATTTTTCGATTAGCATGGGCCTTCCATCCATATTGATGGAGGCTATGCACTCCCTTACTAGGTAGGTTTTATTTCAGGTTGCCCCGAATGTCGCGATTTCATTTCGAAATCCAAAAAATCAAAGGCACTCTCAGCTGATTCAAAGAGGCTACAGACCAAACGCCTTATTTTTTTTTAATCTTTTTTTTTAAGGCAAACTTTCTTTATTATTACTTTTTCTAAATTTAGGAAGGCGAGGCTTGGAAGGGCTAATTTATGGGGAAAGGAGGAGGCCCTATTAAATATTCAATTGTTTTTTTTTTAATTTAATTAATAATAAAAATAATTGAATATCGCGATTATTTTCTTTAACTTTTTATTTTCATTTTGAAATATTCAATTTCATAATTTAAACTTTGATATATTTTAAATATTTTACTATATTATTATAATTTCTCTCAATTTAAAATTAAAATGTAAACATCACAAAAAAAATCATTTATATTGTAAAAATATAACTCTTTTTCATTATTATTTCTTTTTAACTTACCAAATATAAAAATATTTTATTTTTTTTTATTATGGAAATTATTTCATATGAATATAAATATATTGTAATCGAATATATCTATACTCAATAATAATTTAATATTAATAAATTATCAAATTTTTTTCTTATCATTGTGCTGATAAATCATATTTGGAAAGAAATAAAATATAGTTAAGCTTATTTAAAAAATTAACTTAATGTATAATTTTTGTTAATTATAAACATGTGGTACAACTTATTTTAAATAAATATATAAAATTAGATCACCTAATTTTTTTTTTAATTTTGATAGATCAAATATTCTTATTCTTTAGCTGACTTACAAATCCCATGCGATCATTTTACTTATTCTTATGTGTATTCTGTCCCAGTGTCCTTGCAAAAATTCTCCGGGAGATAAAAATGTCTCGGTTTACATAAATAATAATATCATCCGTGAATAAACCCAATATTATTCAATTTTTACCGACCGATGATATTAAGGGATGTATTGTTTTCACACCATGTGGAGATTTTTACATATCTCCACGAATCATGCATTGTTGTATTGGTTTTATCCTCGGGAAAAATCATCTTCATTAGTTTTTTCTTAATTTTAAATTATATGACGTCACCCTGCCCTTCATGACGTCAGAGCCAGTTCCTACAAATATATTATAAATAAAATAAAATAAAAAATATTTATGTTCTATCCATATCTGTTTTTTATTACATTAATAGATACATTTAAATTATTTGAAATTGTTTCTGTAGCTGGTAATTAATTTACTTCAAACTGTCGGTCAGTTCGGACCTGGCCACATGTCAACTTATTAATTGAATAATTAAATTACATAGTTAAATTTAAATATGTCAATAAGTAATTTTTATCTTGCTATAACTTTCAATATTTATCAAGTTTCAAAATAAAATTAAAAATTAAAAATATAATATCAAATTTCTTAAGTGTTCTTGACAAATGATATTTTATGAAAAATTATTTATAATAAATTAAAATATCAAATAGAATGAAAACAACAAGAAAATATTTAAAATAAAAATGAAAATTTTTTAATTTTACCTCTCCCGTCGAAATTTTTCATTTTTCAAAACTATATAACGAATAATTATTTTTATTTCATTTGCTTTTTATCTTTTAATAAATAAGAAATTAAATTTAAATCATTGAATAGTTTTAAAATAGCAAATTAATATATTATATATATATTTTTTATTGCATTACATTAGTAGATTTGACTCAAAGAAAGAATATTATAAGAGAAATGTAAATTTTTTAAAATTTATTTTCATTAAAGATAAAATATTTTTTTCAGAAAAAAAAATATAAAACTAAACTGAAATACTTAATAATTATAAATGATTGATTTTATAATTTTTACTATCTCGTAAGAGATAGTATTGCGATCACGAAAACTTTCGTTGTTGAGATGTTGATGTTTTTATACGTTTTGAAGGTTCCTGAATCATTTTCACTAAGGTTGAGAAAAATGTCTGTGTGTGTGTATGTGTGTGTGTGTGTGTGTGTGTGTATGTAACCAAGATTATACAAAAACGGTTTGAGCTAGAATGATGAAATTTGGTACATGAGCAAAACAAAATTCGTAGTTTTCTATCAACTTTTGAGAAATGTAGCTCAACCGGAAGAAGGTCATTACCTACAACGTTTTGATTTTTTTTCCTCTAAAGTGACCGTAAAGATAAAGATATATGTTTGATAATTTTTCACATGATTAATAATTGTATAAAATTGCTATATATATAATTTCAGCTTGATTGATTCTCTAAAAGTACCAGAATCAATTTTTTAACACTGCAAATCTAACGCGCCAACACGTGCCATGGTGCCATCAACAAAAAGCCAAACATGCGCTGGTTTAATATTTATTATTTATAATTTATAAATAATTAAATTTAATTTAAATATAATATATTATGTTATTTAATCCAATTCAAATTGCGAGATAGTCGAGTGGAGACACTCCAGCTAATTTTTAAAATGTAAATTAATGTGTAAATTATTCTTTTTCTTGTGTATTTAAACATATACGTATATGAAAGAGGAAAAAAAATAAAATAAAATTTGTATTAACAAAAACATTGGAATTCTTTTTACCTGTTTGTCTGTAGAGTGGACATGTCTAAAGAAATAAACTATGCATGCATCACTCTTTTCACTTTCTCTCTCTCTTTTTTACTTTATAAATTTATATTTATAGAAGGATAAAGTAATGTTTAACTTGCCACATCAAAAGACTGATATACATACAGAAATAGAATCCTAAGCATTTTTTTCCTTTGATAGTGTGAATGAGAAAAAGCAACAAGGATATCCTTCCATGAAAATAAGTGAAATTCGTAAATAGATTCTCATATGCATTTGTAAATCAGTAAATATATTTGCGACATGATCTGATTATGTTACTTGTCTACTGAATAAATACTAAATATGCTATAGATATACTATAATATAATAAAACAAAAAGGAAAATATAGATTTAATTTTTATGATTCTATATTATATTGACAATTGTGATAAAATTATATCTTATTTTCTTCTTCCAATTTAGATTAACAAAAATAAAAGAAAAACTATACCCTTAAAATCTTCAATATAAGAATCAAATCTTAAGATATGTTTAGTTCTTTCATCTTATAGATAATAAAATAATCAGATTGAAAAATCTATTGAATTAAGGTAATTATATATATATATATATATATATATATATATATAAAAACTCTAACTTCAATAATAATATTATAATTATATTACCACATAACATTTAAATTTTTAAATATAATAAAACAGCAAGCAAAATAATTTGATTGCCCATATTCCCACCTTCTCCTCTAGTATTGATAATATAATATTATTCTTATATGTAATATCATATTAATGCTTGTTAATTAATTTATATTATTATATTATTAGTTATAATTAGTTATAATTATTTATAGTAATAATAATAAAATAGATTATAATAGACCAAAAATCCTGCTTATAAAGATTTCAACAAATAAATAGTTAACATAGCAAATCTTGTAATTCACAACTTGAAAAAACTGAAATTGAAATACTTAATAAATATGAAAGTGCTGAAAGTTATTTGGAAACTACAAAGGTTGTAGTAAATCCTTCGATTGACTTATTGGATAGGATTGATTCCCATTTCGCCGTTTCCGTCGAGGTAAAATCATGAAAAACATGACGAAAAACGACTAAAAGACTTAGGACTGGGGAAAGTTTAAAAGAGCCCAAAGTAAGAAATTGCCACAATTCAAATAATAATAATAATAATAATAATAATATCAACAATAATTTAGGATATATTCGATAGAATTGTTATGGCTCAAAGAGGAAGGGTGAATTGCGTAGAATTTTCGATAGTTATTTAACAAATTTGATACACTGTTTTAGATAAAAAAATTAAATTATTAATTAAGGATTTAGTTTAAAATAAGTTATCCAAGGGATGTTCAAACATAAACTAATAATTTGAATTAATCGATGTTAGTGGAAATGCAGAGAATTTCACAAATATATATATATATATATATATATATATTTTAAAATTTATTTTTTCATCCTAACCACTAGAGCAATTTTCATTAATATAGCCATTATTTTATTGTATTAACCTCTATTTTTTATTTTTTATTAATAAAGACTCTGGTATTTGATTTATATTACTACATAAATGAAGTTAGCATATCAAATTAAATAAAAACTAAACTAAACTATAAATCTCTATTAAAATTGAAATTCTTTTATACAATTAACAAATATCGATTAATAAATATTGTAGATCTAATAAACGTTAAATTAAAAATTATTTTTTATTAATAAACCTATAAGTAATATAATTTATTAAATTTTTCATATTTAAATAATTTTAACAATTTAATATAAATATATATTATTACTTAAACAAAATATTATTTGTTAATTTAATGATTTTATTTTATTTATTTTATATTTATTTTATATTATTCTTAATATTAATATTCAAAAATTATTAAATTATGCTTGAAAGATATTCTTTGATATTTTCTGGTTTCACATATTCAATATAAAAATAAAAATAGAGCCCAATTGAATAGTCCAAATCAGATTAAATCATATTTAACCGTTCTTGAACAAATCCGCTTTAGAGATGGTGAAAAATTGAAGTATTATTTGCATGAATCGGTACTCAAAAGTGTGAAACAAGAAGCTTCAAAGATGAATACTTTTTCAATACAATAGATTATTAATCAGTTGAGTTCTTTTGTTTTTTAGTATCCTCAAACCGATTCAATCCTCTTCAAAATAAAAATCTTCTCTTCATTAAACAATTTTGAAGAGTTTGCAAAAATAATCAATACTGATTTGAAATTTCTATATATATTTATTAGTATGAAAAAAATGTTATAATTTTTATTATAATTATTTTTAGGTGGTCTCTTAGGTTTATACTTGGTATCTATATCCTACTTTATGAAATCATAATAATAATAATATAATTTATAATTTATTTATTTTCAATTTTTTAATTTATTTTCGTAACAATTTATTCTTTAAAATAGCTTTTAATTTTTCCTAATCAATATCTCTATCTATACTTCACTCCTGAAATCAATATAATTATTTTTTTTTAATTTTTATCTTTCTGAAAAATGTATTTATTAAAATATTTATTAAATTACTTAACTAATTTCATCTCTTTAATAGTAATAACTAAGTATGTATTAAAATTATCTTATTATTTTACTATTACTTTTAATACAAAAATTCTAATATTTACCAATGTCATTTGTTCACTTTCGCTTGAAGAATGAATTGAAATGTTGAATATTGACATATTTTATTTCAATTTTAATTTCTATTGAAATATCTTATACTATTTATTTAACTCAACCCTATAATTTATTATTATTATTATATAAAATATAATGGAAACAAAATTATTTATTATATATATAAATTGATTTAGTTTAAACTAAATCAATTAAACTAAATAAATCTTGGTAAATTCGTATATGTGCAAAAGAATTAATAATTTTACTAGTTAATGTTAAAGGTGGTTAATTAATTAATGAATAATTAAGAGGAAATATAAATTGTTAAAACAAATTTAATTGATTTATCAATTCATACTTGTGCATAAAAATGGAAAAAAATTTATAAACTAGATCAACAAACTAAAATACAATTTAATCATATCAAAATTTATTTTTTTTTTTTAAATGAAAAACATTTTTTTTGTTTTTATTTTTAACACAATTGTCTGATGATTTGATTTTTCTTTGATTAACTATATACATATTATTATTATTATATTTTTAATTTTTTGGTACAAATGAAGCGTTTAAGGACATATCCTGAATATTAGATATAAATAAAGAGGAAAATTTTACTGAATCATATAAAAAAGATTCTTGAGAGTGTAAAAATTAAAGTAATACCAAAATGTTATAGTTATTTCTTTTAATATTGTTTTTATTCCTTTTAATATTGCTATAACATTTTTGTTTTTCATTCATCTAAAAATAAAAATATTTGTTTCTTTTTTTTGCTTCAAAAAAGTGTTTCTATTTTTTATATATATAAAAAATCAAATAAATAAAATCGATTTAAAAATTGAGTTTGTATGCATTTGATAATCGATTGGATCCAAGAAGACAATGTCTACTGTAGATTTTTCGCTCGAAAAATAATGGAATTGTGGAAATAACCTGGTCCAATGGCGTTGACTACCGTGAGCAAAGTCAAACATGATTGAAATTTATTTTGTAGATTTGTATTCGAAAGGGTCCACTGAAAAAAAAAATAAATGTTTAAATTTTTATGCCTGAGCACGTTTTCAATAATTCAAGGGGAAGACTTGAAAAAAAAATAATCAAATTATAACCTTATCAAAAAAGAGATGCCTATGAATTATCAAGCGTAAAGTGTTTAATTAAGTTTAATTCATCTTACAAATCCATTAACTATTGAAGAATAGTTAATCAAAAAATAAATATTTTTGTAAATTTTCTAAAATGAAAAATGAGAGGTAAATGCATTCATACTTGTTATATATTTATCAGACATACTAATAACCTCCGATAGATCAAAAAGAATTATAAATGCACCAATAGGTTCCTCTCAACCATTTCCATACAATATTTTTTATGAAAAACAAAAAGTCGAATTGGCAGTCGTGGGACTGGCCGACAGAAGTGAAAACTTGTGCGTAAGAAATTTGAAAGCAGACGGAATGCGCACCAGCTTCACGATAAAAATGAAATTTATATACGTATATATATATATATAAAATTCATAATTATTTTTTTCAGCAAACTGATTATTATTACAAAAATATTAAAAATACGATGTGTATGAATATATATATATATGTCTGTCTGTCTGTCTGTCTGTGTGTGTCTGTCAAATACTCAAAAACTACCCGTCCGATTGCGATGAAACTTTCAGGGATTGTTGTGGGCGTCCCAGGGAAGGTTTTAGTGTAGTTAAATCCAAAATTAATTTATCCAAAATTAATTTAAATAGTAATATTTTGGTAAAAGTCTATTTATGGTTACCATGGTTACATTGAAAAATTTACAATAAATAAATAAAAATAATTGGAAATCTTTTCAAATTATTATTTTGATAAATTTTATTAATATTTTTAATTTTTTTTAAACTGCCAAAAATAACATACCCATAATAATAGTTGTAATAAAAATAAAAATATAAATCACAATGTAAGTAAAATATTGAATCGTTTTATTTATATTGTTTCAATTATTGTTTGAATATTTATTAAATTTATATATAGATTAATTTACATGTTTAAATGTATATTTAATAAATTTATTTATTGATTCTTAATATTAATAATTCCAATTACTTTCTTGAAAATTTTTTTTATTTAAAAGCATATTCAGCATATCTCGCAAATTTGAATTGGATTAAATAACATATATTAATTTAAATTAAATTAAATTAATTCAATTATAAATTAAAATTAATAAATAATATTTATTAAACCAGCGAAAGTTTGGCTCTCTTTTGATGGCACCACGTCACGTGTTGGCGCGTGAGATTTCCAGTGTTAAAAAATTAATTCTGGTACTTTCAGCAATTCAATTTTCGATGTTGAGATTTTGATGTTTTTGATGTTAAATTAAATTAAATTAATTAAATTATAATTTAATAAATATTATTTAATCAAATTCAAATTTGCGAGATAGTCGAGTGGATAGTGGAGTGTTTGGCTCTTTGTTGATGGCACCACGTCACGTGTTGGCGCGTGAGATTTCCAGTGTAAAAAAATTAATTCTGGTACTTTCAGCGATTCTATCAGGCTGAAATTCTATATATAGCAGTTTTATACAATTATTAATCATGTGAAAAATTATCAAACATATATCTTTATTTTTACGGTCACACACACACACACACACATATTTAAAAATTAATTTATTAAAATATATATTATATAATATATTATATATAGTATATAATTTAATATATATATATATATATTCTGAAATTAATTTTAAATTATATAAATATATTAGAAATTAATTTAATATAATTTAACACATAATAATATATTAAAATATTTTATTTTATATATACATAATTTAGTAATACTGATTATTAATGTAAATATAAATAATAATATTTAATATGGCAAATATGTAAAATTTCGTAAAGAATGTATCAGAAGTTTAGTGTCTAACATTCTGGCGTATTGCGCATGCGTATATCGGTCGGTCGCTCGGTCGCTCGGTCGCTCGGTCGGGTCTGGTCGGTGTCGTTTTGGAATCTCACGCGAAATCTATATTTTTTCCCCATCCCGCAAAAGTGCTCAACGCCGCTAAAGAAGTTTTCACTTCAAAAACAAAAAAAAAATCTAATATCAGAGCCTACATAAACGAAATCCGATAGTAAAGAAAATAAACAATATATTCAATTCAAATCATGTATGAAAATATTTAATTTGTATAATTCTTAAACAATTAATATAATTAATATTTGTATTTATTTATAATGACTTAAAATAATTAGTATCTGGTTCAAAGTGTATCTTGTCTATAAATTGAATTTTGCTACACGTCTTTTGATAAAATTTTAAATTTATCTACTTATAAATTGATACTTTGAGATTGTTATGAAATATGCATAAAAAATGTTAGTGTTAGTTTTTATAATATAAGAAATACGGGAATGCGGGTCTCCTTGATATCAACCTTGCCCTCTAATATTAATTCCTGAAGGTCTCTGACTGTTCCAGTGTGTATCATCTTGAAGTAGCAACACGTTGAGTGATATTTTGAAATATAATATAATAGTATTATTTTATTAATTTTTAAATGTAAATTTAACATTTCAATTTAATTTTCAAAAAATTGAAAATATTTATTGGGGCATATAGGTGAATTTAAATTTTTGAAATAGTAAGGATTATTCCTTTCCATAATATAATAATCTAATAAGCTGGCATGTCTCCACTCGACTATCTCGCAATTTGAATTAAATTAAATAACATATATTATATATAAATTATATTTCATTAATTATAAATTAAAATTAATAAATAATATTTATTAAATCAGCGCATATTTGACTCTTTGTTGATGGCACTAGGTCACGCGTTGGCGCGTGAGATTTGGAAGTTAAAAAATTAATTCTGGTACTTTCAGCGATTCAATCAAGCTGAAATTCTATATATAGCAGTTTTATACAATTATTATTCATGTGAAATTCTATCAAACATATATCTTTAATTTTACGGTCACTTTAGAGGAAAAAAAATCAAAACGTTGCAGATAATGGCCCTCTTCTGGTTGAGCTACATTTCTCAAAAGTTGAGAGAAAACTACGAATTTTGAATAATGCCCGTTTACCAAATTTCATTATTTTAGCTCAAACCGTTTTTGCCTAATCTTGTCTACACATACACACATACATACACACACAGACATTTTTCTCAACCTTAGTGAAAATGATTCTGAAACCTTCAAAACGTATAAAAACATCAAAATCTCGACATCGAAAATTTTCGTGATCGCAATACTATCTCTGGCGAGATAGTAAAAACAACCATCAAAGTGGATTTATTTTATAGTAAATAAGATTTCATGTATCTTTAAATAGGTATAATTTTAAATCAAAATCATTTAAACAAATAGAAAGATTATTTTAAAAAGATATTTATTAGTAATAGAGACTCCACATGATGGGAGGTAGCGTAGCTGGATCACATGGTCCCAGGTTCAAGTTCCGGGCCTGGCAAGGAAATTTATCTAGCTGGGGTCTATGGGATGCAGTCAACTCAGCCTCCGGGATCAAAATTGGGAAGCTACTTAATAAAAAGTACCGCGCCTCCGATCAAGGTAAAGGATGATAGGACCCGTTCTACTGATCATATGACACCTAATTGATATAACCGACTTGATAAAGGACGATACAAAAGTTTTTTTATTTATTAGTAATACGAGTAATTAATTAATTCTAAATGTTAACCAAAGTCAGATTACTAAAACATCTTTATCATTGTAATGTATTGATTTTGATTATAATTGATGTTTATAGACATTTACTAATTTTTACTTTAATAGAGAATAAACATTAATTGTTTCAAAGTTTGTGTTTAAAAATTTGTTTAAAAATAAGATCTCCCTATATCAATTCTTCAAAACCCTCCAAATAAAATGAATTTCAAAATATTTCAAAAAATTCATTCAAAGGGAATATATATGACAAAAAATCAATAAAGTAAATCAGAATTTCCAGATATTTAATTTCTTAATTTATATATATATGTCAAATTGTAATATTATATGTAATTATAGGATTAAAAAGTTTTTGTATTTGTATTCATTAAAATTAATATATTCAAATTTATTACAAATTTTCTTTGATCATAACGTTTAATAAATTTATAGCCTATTAAATTAATTTTGTTTTTAATATGAATGTTATGATTTTATGAATATTGATTTATTTATATACATAATTTCTATAGAGATCATTTAATAAATATAAATAACACATCGTATGTTTATATAAATTAAAGCTTTTTGTTTTAATTAAAAATAAATTTATTATTTATTTATTTATTTATTTATGTATATAATTTCATTATTAAATGAATTAAAGTAAGCATGGGATATATATATATATACATATAAATTATATATATATTTTTAAATTATATCAATATATATTAAATTATTTTTATTTGACTTCTATTTCATATTAAAAATTAAATATCGAATTCCTGAAAGTTACATTTAACACGAATGCCAAATGATATTAATACAAATAATAAGTATTATAATTCAAATATAACATCCTTTATCAGAAGAATTTATATATATATTTTTTTTTATTAAAGATATAGAAACTTAGTTTATTCATTATTAAATACCCAGAGAGTTACATTTTTTTAAAAAATAAATGTTCTTTCTCTTTAATAAATCTTTTCTTTAATAAATATTAATTACTATTACTATGTACATATAATTATATATAGTAAGGGTAAGTATTGTGATCGATCTAAAAATCGGAATCGAGATTGGAACATAAATATTCGTTTTACAGTTTCATGAAATCAAAAAAATGTAAAAAGTAGGGTAGTAAGACGCTCACATCAGATTTTTATAAAAAAAAATTATAATTAGTTTAATTAAAACAAAGATAATAATTTAAACAATGAATTCGCCAAGGTTTATTCAAGAAATATAAATGTTTTTTTTCTAACCTGTTATTATTAGTATGTTTAAAATGGTAATTAGTATTAATTAATGTAGTTAAAAAATACAGATATATTAAAATCTATTATATTCATTGTATGGGTTGTGCTTTCTATTATATAAGCTATCTTTTGTCGTTGAATATTGCAAAAAAATGATGATTAAATTAACAATATATATATTTTCTTTTACTAAGTACAAAACTAAATGTTATTATATTTTTATAAGTTTTGTTAATATAATATTATTTTTAGATATATGAATGACTTTGGATAGAAATATACATTCAACATATTTAAAATTAGCTGGAGTGTCTCCACTCGACTATCTCGCAATTTGAATTGGATTAAATAACATAATATATTATATTTAAATTAAATTTAATTAATTATAAATTATAAATAATAAATATTAAACCAGCGCATGTTTGGCTTTTTGTTGGCACCACGTCACGTGTTGGCGCGTGAGATTTGCAGTGTTAAAAAATTAATTCTAGTACTATCAAACATATATCTTTATTTTTATGGTCACTTTAGAGGAAAAAAAATCCAAACGTTGTAGGTAATGACCCTCTTCCGGTTGAGCTACATTTCTCAAAAGTTGATAGAAAACTACGAATTTTGAATAACGTCCTTGTACCCAATTTCATTATTCTAGCTCAAACCGTTTTTGCGTAATCTTGGTTACACACACACACAGACAGACAGACAGACATTTTTCTCAACCTTAGTAAAAATGATTCAGGAACCTTCAAAACGTATAAAAACATCAAAATCTCAACATCGAGAATTTTTGTGATCGCAATACTCTTACGAGATAGTAAAAAATTCTTATTAAGTGAAATTTATGAGCCCAAAATAGTAGTGACAGAGATTTTATAATGAAAAGTTGCATATCCAAACATTCAGTTACAAGATATGTGACTAGAATGGGAGAGAAAAGGCAAGTGAAAAAGTCTATATAGGGAAACCAAAACCTCGTTGAAGAGACAAAATAAACATATCGCTCTCTCTCTCTCTCTCTCTCTCTCTGTTCAAAATTCTTGAAGAAAAATTAACTAAAAAATAAAAGCTAAATGTATTTTAAAAAAAAAATATAACAATATTGGATAAATTGTAATATATGCTGTATAGATATTAAATTTAATAATGACTTTATTTGATAGTAATATGTTTATGAATATTATATCAAATGAAATTATTATATCATCTATCAATAGTATCAAATATATATTATACATTGATAATTTTGATAAATTATTGATTAAGAACACCATAAAAATAGAAATTATAAAATTTAACAATTTACCTATTATTTATTATTATCATTTTAAAATCTTTTTTATACCATATTTGGTATTTTTAAAAAATTGTTATACATAAAAATCTCAAGGTTTGGTCAGAAAAAAATAGAAAGAAAATACAAATATAAATATAAGTACATCTTGGAAAATATTTTAAATTCAAAATCATAAAAAAAAACAAGGGGCGCAAAACACTAAGCAATTTTCACTATTGAATATAGATAGAAAAAAAAGAAAAAAATATAGAAGTTAGACAGTTGAAAGTTAGCGAGATTAGAAACAAATTGAATCGACCAAGACAGCCACAGAAAGGCGCAGGCGGCAAATCGAGTTCTTATCGCCTGAGTGTTCTGTCGACCCGTGAAGACCTCTGGGACAAACATTCCGGGCACTTGAAATCAATCAAAAATTAATCTAAAAAACGGCTGCGCCCCAAGCGAATGGAAATCAAGTGGCGAAGCGCAAATGTTCACAGAGAGCAATTGTTTTTTATCAGGAGAAATAAATGTAGTTCAGGTTCAAAAAAATTCATCCAAAAGTAAACGAATCGAATCAATAGATTAGAATTATCATTTAAGTAAATCTCTTAGAAAAATAAATAAGTTATTTATTTAGGAAAAAAGATATTTCAATTATTTATTATAAATAATAATATTAAGATTGATTAGAAATTAAACAGAATAAATGATATAATTTATTTAATTGAATTTAAAATATGAGACTTTTTATATCAATCAAAATTTCCTTGTTTATTTGAAGCTAAAATGTAAAGCATAATACAAGGACAAAGATTCTATATCACAATTTTTGAATATATAATAATTTAATTATTTTTATATACGAGGTGTGTTCGAAAAGTAAGGTGACTATTTTTAAGAAAAATTATTTATTTATTTATCAATATTTATGTTTGTTTCCTTCAAAGTAATCCCCCTCAGATACAATACACTTATGCCAACGGTTTTTCCAATCCTCAAAGCACTTCTCATAAGCACTTTTAGGTATAGCCTTGAGCTCTTCCAACGATGCAGTCTTTATCTCCTCAATCGTTGCAAATCTCCGTCCTTTCATAAGTCTCTTAGTTTTGGGAATAAGAAAAAGTCACATGCGGCCAAATCCGGTGAATATGGATGGCTAGGGATGATTGTGGTGTTGATTTTGGTAAAAAAATCTCGCACAAGCAAAGATGAGTGAGCAGGAGCATCATCGTGATGCAAAAGCCATGAATTGTTTTTCCAAAATTCTGGACGTTTTCTTCGTATTGCTTCTCGCAAACGTCGCATAACTTGAAGATAATACTACTTATTGACCGTACGACCATATGGTAAGAACTCCTGATGCACCACGCCATGGTAATCGAAAACAGTAAACTTGGGCGTCCAGAGCGAGGCTCGACATTGGCATCTTCCCGGCCATCTTGAAAGAGTTTATGCCACTTGTAAACGTCACAGCCTTCTCGATTTTATAACCCTCACAATGTCTAGAGATAAATAGAGATCAAGAAATTCCTCGTTATGCAGTATCCATTTCCCGGTGACCTCATCTTTCTTTGGCCCATAAATGCTGCGAAGAATCCTATTCTCAAATACTCTAAATCTACTCTCGTCTCCCAAGGCCATGCCTCCCACACCCATAATAGTAATACTATCGGTTGAATAATTGTTTTATATATATTTAATTTTGAACCCCTTTGATAATAGTTTTGATGAGATAAGCCCCTTTACTGAAAATTCTGTCTATTCACTATTAATTTCAAGTCCCATCTCTTTTCCTGCATCGATTATTTTTTTTACGCTATCTTTAATTGCAATTGTCGATCTCCTATTATATTTGTCGCCTGCTTAACCTAATATTATAAATTATTTGTTTAATTTTTTCACAATTTGTCTAATCATATACACAAATACTAAATTATATAAAATTCGTGATAGTCTCCTTGTTTTATCCTATTCAGAATTTCGAAAGTTTCTGACAATTGATTTCGGCATCTTTCTCTTCCTTTACTACCTTCAAGACAAATTTGAAGATAAAAATTTGAAAAAGTTTTATATAGAAGGGATATAAAGAACAACAACAATATTAATAATAATAATAATAATAAATTAATCAATGAAATATAATATAGATTTACTATAGATGAAAAAATATTAGTATAGAATTTATAATTTATATAAAAAAAATTATTTATTAGCCACAGAAAATCTATTTTATTTGATGAATATTTTATTAAATTTCTTTTTTTTTGCAAATTAAAATGTTGAAAGGTAAGCCGATGTCCTTGGATATTCTTGTTCTTGTTCTTGTTCTTGTAGATAAATGAGTCGATGTTTATTATAATAAGAAAATGTTTTAGTATGATTTGTATCTTGGCAAAGGATGGATCTTCGATTAATGATGTTTTCCTATTTCATTGCTTTGTTCTTCGTGTTGTTTCCCACTGGCGGATCAAAGCCACTTTTTGATTTATTATTGAGTGAAAGCTCATCTTCTGGGGCCAGTTCACAGGGACAAATCCATTTCCAATCACCAACAAATTCATCCAATGATAATTATACGTCATCAATAGAGACAACTACACCGTTTCCGTTGGGAAGTATCGCATTTAACGGATGCCAAGAAGGCCAGGGCAAAGGTGAAGAGGGCGATTGCACAACTATTTTCAGTTAAAATATATTATAAAATCTAGGATTTAATTAGAATTAGTAATGTTCTCTAAAATGAAATAAAATTTTGTTTTAAGAAAAAAATAATCTTTTTATTTTCAAAACAATATTTAATACTTTAAATGCTTGTAATGTAGTAATATAATATTTTAAAATTAAATAATTTTTTTATCTATCTATCTCTGTGGCTCTACGGAACTAGAAAGTTCTTTGACGCTGCATCACCATTTCTCCAAATGGCCCTATCCTCAGGTATAATTATCCAACTTCTTCCCCCCCCCAACTCTCTCTTGTGCCTTCCTACATTATCGATGTCATTGGTCTTCCAATCGGACGTTTCCCAATCGGTCTCTCCACAAATATATTTTCTTTATCTTTCATACTAGCCACGTGTTCTCCCATTGCATGATTTTATAATCCTCATTATGTCTGGAGATGCATTGATGTTATGGAATTCTTCGTTATGCAGTCTCCGCCATTTACCGGTGACCTCATCTTTCTTTGTCCCATAAATGTTGCGAAGAATTCAATTCTTAAACACTCTAAATCAACTCTCGTCTCCCAGGGCCATAGGCCGTGCCTCCCACACCCTAATAGTAATACTATCGGTTGAATCATTATTTTATATATTTTAATTTTGAACCCCTTTGATAATAGTTTTGATGAGATAAGCCCCTTTACTGAAAATTTTGTCTATTCACTATTAATTTCAAGTCACATGTCTTTTCTTGTCTCGATTATTTTTTTTACGCTATCTTTAATTGCAATTGTCGAATCTCCTATATATAATCGCCTGCTTAACCTAATATTATAATTTTTTTGTTTAATTGGATTCCGATTGATTTTTCAACAATTTGTCAAATCACATACTCAAGTACTAAATTAAATAAAATTGGTGATAGTCTCCTTGTTTTATCCTATTCAGAATTTCGAAAGTTTCTGACAATTGATTTCGGCATTTTTCTCTTCCTTTACTACCTTCAAGACAAATTTGAAGATCAAAATTTGAAAAAGTTTTATAAAGAAGGGATATAAAGAACAACAACAACAATAATAATAATAATAAATTAATCAATGAAATATAATATAGATTTACTATAGATGAAAAAATATTAGTATAGAATTTATAATTTATATAAAAAAAATTATTTATTAGCCACAGAAAATCTATTTTATTTGATGAATATTTTATTAAATTTCTTTTTTTTTTGCAAATTAAAATGTTGAAAGGTAAGCCGATGTCCTTGGATATTCTTGTTCTTGTTTTTGTAGATAAATGAGTCGATGTTTATTATAATAAGATAATGTTTTAGTATGATTTGTATCTTGGCAAAGGATGGATCTTCGATTAATGATGTTTTCCTATTTCATTGCTTTGTTCTTCGTGTTGTTTCCCACTGGCGGATCAAAGCCACTTTTTGATTTATTATTGAGTGAAAGCTCATCTTCTGGGGCCAGTTCACAGGGACAAATCCATTTCCAATCACCAACAAATTCATCCAATGATAATTATACGTCATCAATAGAGACAACTACACCGTATTCTACGAGAAATATCGCATTTAACGGATGCCAAGAAGGCCAGGGCAAAGGTGAAGAGGGCGATTGCATAACTATTTTCAATTAAAATAATATTATAAAATCTAGGATTTAATTAGAATTAGTAATGTAGTATTTATACATATAATAAATTTTACAAATGAATTTATAATATTGTAATAATAAATATTAGCTCTGTTATTTCTTTAATAACAACTTGCTTATTTAATAATATTATAATTATGTTCTCTAAAATGAAATAAAATTTTGTTTTAGGAAAAAAATAATCTTTTTATTTTCAAAACAATATTTAATACTTTAAATGCTTGTAATGTAGTAATATAATATTTTAAAATTAAATAATTTATCTATCTATCTGTGTGGCTCTACGGAACTAGAAAGTTCTTTGACGCTGCATCACCATTTCCCCAAATGACTCTATCCTCAGCTATAATTATCCAACTTCTTTCCTCCCCAACTCTCTCTTGTCCCTTCCTACATTATGGATGTCATTGGTCTTCCAATCGGACGTTTCCCAATCGGTCTTTCCACAAATATATTTTCTTTTCTCTTTCATACTAGCCATGTGTTCTACCATCGCAAGATTTTATTACTCTATGTCTGTAGATGCATAGATGTTATGGAATTCTTCGTTATGCAGTCTCCACCATTTTCCGGTGACCTCATCTTTCTTTGGCCCATAAATGCTGCGAAGAATTTTATTCTTAAACACTCTAAATCTACTCTCGTCTCCCAGGGTCATAGACCATGCCTCCCACACCCATATAATACAACCGACAAAATAATTGTTTTATATATTTTATTTTTGATCCGCTTTGATAATAATTTTGATGAGATAACCCCCTTTACTGCATGATAACAGGCGTTACCAGATTACAACCTCGATTTGAATTCTTCTCGAATATTATTATCCTTCGTGATTACAGAATCTAAATATTTAAATTTTTGTACATTTTCAAATTCTACATTTTGTATGTTAAGACTTTGTGTGTTATTACTCTTCCTCTTTGTTACTAAATATTTTGTCTTATCACTATTAATTTCAACACCCACCTCTTTTCCTGCCTCGATGAAAATAATCTAATGTTGATCGATTTGGCATGAACACGCATTCATATTCTCCTAATATTTCCTCTGCATATGGTCGTAAGTATATTTTAAAATAGGGTATAATATTTCTTAATCATTTCATTTTGATATTTTATTTTCATTGCTTGATTTTTATTGAATATTTTTAATTATAATGAAATTTGAGAAAATCGAAAGTTAGAGTTCTTGAGACAATTAATAAAGATAAAATTAACATATTTAATTAAAAAAATTGACATATTATAAAACTATAGATAAACTAATAATCCTTTCACGGATCCTCTGCAGCTGCACAAAAAGCATTAAGTTCATAAGTTTATATGACAAACCATTGTAAACTATTCGATTGAATTTTTTATTTCATTGTATAGGGCGGCAGTAGGGACAGTAACATAATCTCTGGTATCCCTACTTTAATGTTCTAAAATTTCATAGCAATCGAGTGAATAGTTTAGCCAGGTGGATAAACAAACACACATTGTATTTTATATATAAGATATGAATTAAATCTATTCGAATTGACTTCCTCGTGATAATTAAAGTACAAAATAAATCAAAGCTTCAATAAATTTAGTAAATGTTTAGATAATCAGTAACCTTCAATAACACTTTACTTATATTCACATAAAATACAAGTAATAATCAAATATATTTTGCATGTTTGTAATTCATTTTTTTAATTAATTCTATCTTGATTCTTGAACTATGTAATTTATCTGTTTGGTTGTCTGTATGGTATTCTCACGCAAGTAAGAAGTTAATCTAGCCTAGTCTATCAAGGAATTTAGACGGTCATTCTTCTACCTTGAATTTGATTGATTCGCACAAAAAAAAATAATCTCAAAAATAGAAAAAATTAACTTCATCTCATATTTAACTTAAATCAAAGCACTATCTTACTATCTTGGTGAAAGTGAACTCACAGCTGTTCAAAGAGAGTTCAAAGCAGAGATCGAATTTAAAATTAAAATTAATGATTAAATTTTGACTTATTACTACCAAGTAATGTTTAAAGCAAAAGTGTTTTAAAAAGTGTGGTTTATACATTTGCCATATATTTTGCCATGTATTTTGTTGGTGACTGATCAAAAATGTTTAACTTCGACAATCCTACACATTTGGAGTCAAAAACCAAAAAAAAAATATATATGTAGGGTTGGTGGCTTCGAAGCAGGTTTTGTTTAAATAAAATATCGATTTTGTTTTAAAATAGTAGCAAAATAATATCGTTTTTATTTATAAATATAATAGCAAAAATATCGTTTTTGTTTAAAAATTAATATATAAACAAGTTAAAATAAACTTCTTGATGAGGTTCGTCCTCTAAAATAATAGTGTTCTTCGTATAGGGTCTTCTTAACTTGATGTCTAAATCATGATTGATGCCGTCTGAGCAAATTCTTAGCATTTTATACCCCTCTGGTGACGTCTTGGCTGATGGGTAAGGGCGCTCGGCGACCAATCGGGTGGCAGGCGCTATAGATGACTCCGTTATTATCACCAATCGTAGGCTTGAGAGAGGGGGCACCGAGGTCTTAAATATTAGTCAGAGCACAACGAGAACAACTTAGTCGAAGGAATAAAAAAAATAAATTCCTATTTTTTTCAAATCCTACATATATATCTTCTTTTGAAGGATGTTCAGAAATTGACATGCAATTAAATGTTTATTTTATTTTTATTAATATATACAAAGTAACATATTAATTATAAAATTCATTCTTTTCTGAACATTAAAATAATAAAAAAATAATTTAGGATGAACTCATTCAATCTTGAATTTTAATTGTATAAGTTCACCTTAAAGAAAAAAACTCAGATTTCAAGACTTTGTTGGCTTTGTTAAGACTTTTAATTAACACTTCGCCTCCTGTAACTTTGCCAACAGACCTTTTTCTTCTTTTTTTCTTTTTTTTAAGATTTCTTTATGTTAAGTAACATGAGGAGAGAAAAATATAAATAATTCAAATAACTTAAGTACTTATAAATTTCTTAAAATTAATATAATAATTATTTTTCTTATATAATGCGAAATTTTATTATATTTTTAAAAATTTTTTACATAAAAATTATATATATATATATATATAATAAATAAAATTTGAAAATTGATCCTGATTAAAAAAATGTTTAAGACCTAGTTAGTTTTTGATAATAATTTTTAAACTTTAAATCAAATTGAATATCTATTTTAACTATATTTATAATTGATTTAAAATGTTTAATGAATTTATTTTAAAACGAATAATGAAGTAATATTACCAGAAGAAAGAAAAATGAGAGAAATCGATTTTCGAAATCTTAAATTAAATTCTAATTTCGTATTTTATTTCTTTACAAATATCAATTCATATCAAGTTCAAATTCAAACCAAGGGTCTTCTACAAGGATTGGGGATTAGAAGGTGAAGTTTCTACCATTAAAATACTTACAAATAAAGAATACAATTTTCTAATACTATTTCCATGTTTTAAATTAAGATGTTCTATATCATGATACTTATTAGTAACCAATCTGAAGTAAATAGACTCTCCTATTATATCTTTAAATTTGAATCCTCCTACCTTGTTAATCTTTTCCATCTGCATAATAATTTATCAAACAAATAACGACTCATTAACTGGCTACTGTTAAGCGATAGACCCTGGTAGATTGTTACGGGCGACGACCTATAAATCTCTTCAGCTAATGAAGAATCCAATATGTAACGTAGACGTTAAACCCTCGAGCAGAGCCCCAGAGACGATATATCTTAGCTGCTACCTCCAGTCCCTTTCACCTCTATCGTGATGCCCCTGGGAGATGTAAGAAACGAAAAGCCAAACATTGAAAAACTCTTCAAGAAAAAAAAAATCCAAAAAAATCAGTACCAATGAAAGAAATATTTTCGTTCATTTCAACTCTCCTTTTCTATTTTTTTAAACATCTTTAAATAAATAGTGAAACATTGACCTAGTTTTACAGGTGAATATTATTCCAAAGGATCCTTATTGATTTATAGCGGATCTTCTTTCCTTTTCTTTTTTACTGCCTCATATTTCACGATGAAAATAAAAATAAAAACAAATTAAATGCATGAGTTTACATTACCTATATAAAATATAATTTATTTGGGATTGTCTAGAGAGGTATTCTAAATAGGTAACTTTTTATTTATTTATTTTTTTTTTTTTAAATTATAAAATTATATCCAAATTCATGATTTGAATTTAACATAATGAAAAGATAAATAATAAGTTGATATAAATTAATTGATAATCTTTATAAATATAATATTACATATAATATTTATATTTTGTACAATTAAAAGAAAATAAAAAAGTTTTGGCCTAATAATGCATAATTATTATTCCAAAATATATCGTACCAGAGTTGAATTTTTGTAGTTTATATGCTCGGATCGTAGCAATCAGGGTTTTCTAAACAATTTGAGAGTAACTTTTTCTCTTTCTGAAGTTTTTAGTACGTGAGAGAGAGGAACAAACCTTATTTTGAAATGAATTAAATTTCACAGTTTATTTCTGTTCTAATACCCTTCAATATCATCTCAATTCAGACTATGTTTTTGTCAAAATTGCTCCGGTTGGTTGTAATTTACTTCCAGATAAATACAAATAATACAAAAAATACAAATTAAATGTAATTTAAAAATTATATAAATATAATTTCAATAATAATTGAACTTAAGTTCTAGTTGAAATCTCAAAACAAAACCTACTTATTTTCTAAAATAACAATAATAATATAATAATTAAATAATAATAATTTATGTCACCTTTATATTATTAATCAATATTTTTTATTTTCTATATGAAGAAATAATTTAATTTCTTTAAGATATATAAACAAATAAATTGAATACATACCAGACTCACCGCCCCTCAAAGTACGCACAGTAACTATTTTTTACCGACCGACGATAGTAAGGGAGGTATTGTTTTAACACCAAATTTCACATGTGGAGATATTTACATATCTTCACGAATCATGCATTTTCTTAACAGAAAAAAGTATTTTTAGCATGATGTCTATCCGTCCGTCCGTCCGTCCGTATAGATGTGTACAGCCTGAACGGCTCAACGGACTTTGATGAAATTTGGTATATTTACTTAATGCATCAGTGGGATGAATTGATCAACTTTTGGTGCAAATCCGGAAACCGGAAGTAGTAGTATTAGCGATCGACGATAGGAAGGGAAGGTTATTTTCAGACCAAATTTCATATGAGGAGATTTTTTACATATCACCACGAATCATTCACTTTGCATTGGTTTTATACTCGAGAAAAATCATCTTTATTAGTTTTTTCTTAATTAAAATTATATGACGTCATCCAGCCATTATATATATATATATTATAAATAAAATAAAATTAAAAATATGTATGTTATATCCCTATCTGTTTTTTATTACATTAATAGATATATTAAAATTATTTGACATTGTTTCTGTAGCTGGAAATTAATTTATTTCAAACCGTCGGTCGGTTCGGACCTGGCCACAGGTCAACTTATTTTTTTTAAATCTTTAAGATTTTACTCGAGTAATCTTAATAAATGTTGAAGCATCTAGAAATTAAAGACTTATTTAGTAGCAAAATATTTCTTAATAAATTTTTATTTTTTAATAGAAATTATTCATATTTATTGTATAATTTAAATTAATATCAATATTATATTTAAAAAAGGTTTTATACAACACCACAATATAAATATATTCAAAAAAAATTAAACATTGAAAAGAGAATATTAAAAATTAATTGGCATAATTGGTCTGAAAATTTTCAAAAAGTTTTGTTAGCATAGAATGAATCCTTGCTATACGTCTCTAAAATATGTATATACATTTATATTTGATTACATAAGCCTTATACATAATGAGACTGCCTGCTCTTGTTCATAGTCTTAAATTTACTTAAACAAATGTTTGTTTTCGAGGTGGAGTTAACTTCACGCTCTAATTTCTCAGTTTAATCCTGGATGAATCACTTCTGATGTAAATTATAGAGATAAGTACAACTATATCTATTTTAGATTTATGATAATATTTCTAAGATTCTTTGATTCAGGTAAACGTGAACAAAAAATAAAAGAATCTCAATAAAATTTTATTTTTAAATATTCAGATAATTAAATATATAATTAGTAAAAAAATTATTTCAAAAGTTTGTTAATTATTATAAGAGAGTAAGTTGCTTGTTTTCAAAAATTTAGTTATTTAAAGTAAGATGAAATTTGGTGTAGAGATAAATATTCACTCTTATTTTTGTAATATGTATAAATTGTAGATAAAAGAGTTAACGAGAAAACCTCAGGAAAAAATATTCAAAGTTAATGAAATGTGATTCATATCAGTTAAATTTACCTATTTATAAAAATTTAACAGCATATTGATAGTGTTATATTATTTTTTAAATATTGGACTATATTATCACTACTATATTGTTTTTATATTTGCCCATGCTTAATACAATTTAAAAAAAGAAAAACATTTTTTAAAATTAATTAGGAATATTTCTGCATATGTCAATAATAAATTTGTTTCATATTATATTATATTTACACATCGATTATTATTATTATTATCTATAGAAAATCGTTAATTATGTAAAACAACAAAAATGAGAAGTACTTGAGAGGAAGTCATTTTAGAATATTATTAAATACATAAAATCAAACATTCTAAAATGAAAATTTTGATTGAAATAGTATTAAAAAAATAAAACTAATATTTTGGAATATTTAGATGTAAATAAATAGAAATAATTTTGGTTTCTTTCAACAAAATTCTCAAATGGGTCATTAAATTTTATTATTTTATTGTAACTTTATATGTAACAAGATTTATTTTCAGTCCTAAAGTTCTTTATTTTTTTTTTATTTTTTTATTTGTTGCTATTTCTTTAAAAAATAAAAAAAAAATACCTCTTGGTATTTATATATATATTATGCACTTATACCTTCTTTTTATTTTTCTCCATCACATCATTTCAAATTCTAGCAAAGTCATTTTATATGCAGATTAAGTTAACTTATTCACTACCTGGGTTCTTAAATCAATTTGGGCTTTTAAATATCAACATCTTGTGTTCATTTTCCTTTCTTATTCATATACACAAAAACTTTCTGTTGAAATTTAACATTTTGTTATAAAAAAAGTGTAATTTTTTATATTATATATATATTGAAAAGGAAACGTATATTAATAATTTACTAATAAAAGATTACACTTATATATATTATTAAATAATTAAAAAAAACACTTATTATGCTACAATTCTTTCGACAAGAGATAAAGATATGTTTTTTAATTACAATATGGTATAATACAGCGTTTCACAATCTTTTAGTATTCCCCTTTTTTCCGCCTACAATAAAATGTATATAAAAATAATAACAATAATAACAAGAGTTTTTTTATATATATGTATGTGTACTTTCCTTTCAGTCATCAATTTTTTTAAATAATATTTATTTTGGATATTCTCTCACCCCCTCTAGTGTAGCACCTCTCTAGGGGTTGCTCCCCACAGGTTGAGAATAGATGCTATATAATAGTATAGCTGGGTGTCTTTGTAATATAAAATAAAATTAGTAAAGTTGAAATATTACTATATAGTTCACATTTAGTCAGCAATGTCAAGAAAATTTCATAGATTTGATCAATACTCTTTATTACTTATGATACTATCTATATATATATATATAAAGATTTTTGTTTGCACATTGCGCAGAATTTAAAATTTTTTGCATATCTTCGCGTTTCATGACCTCTAGGATCCAAAAGTGACTTAAAATTTGTCATGTCTGTCTGTCTGTCTGGTCTGTAAAATAAGGATGTTATAGACTCAAAATTGGCTGAAACGATTTCTATGAAATTACATCACAATATTCTTATATACCTCTATGGCAGGGATGTCCAACACGCGGCCCACTCAAAGTTTTGATGTGGCCCACTATCCACCCATTTTGGAGTTAAATTTTAAAGAATTCACAGTCCGGCAAGCGACCTATAACTTCGAGGCTATAAAAAAAAGGTTGCAACATTCAAAAACAAAAAACCACCTCTATCTCCAAAAATCTCCATAAGTTTTGAGACATCACTAGCTAGGCTTAACATATTCTGGTAATTTTGCGGCCCAGTTAAATATTTAAGTTTGCGATGTGGCCCATTAAATTAAAAGGTTGGACATCCCTGCTCTATTTTAACATAGGCTATAAATTATACAATATGTAGAATTTGACTATGTAGAAAAATTGAATGTAATCACTAAGGATAATAATATCTCATCACACACACACACACACAAAATTATTATCAAAGGGAATCCAAATTAAAACATATAAAACAATTATTTTGTCTGATGTACTATATGGGTGTGAGGCATGGTCTATGACCTTAGGAGATGAGAGTAGATTCAGAGTATTTGAGAATAGGATTCTTCCTAGCATTTATGGGCCAAAGAAAGATGAGGTCACCGGGGAATGGCGGAGACTGCATAACGAGAAATTGCATGACCTCTTCAGTAATAGTTAGGGTTATAAAAGCGAAAAAGCTGCGATAGGCAGGACGCGTGGCTAGAATGGGAGAGGAAAAAGATATTGGTGGGGAGACCGATTGGAAAACGTCCGCTTGGATGACCAAGGACGAGAAGGAAGGGACGTAAGAGAGATGGGACAAGGGCTCAGGATAGGAACACTTGGATAAATGTGGTTGTTGCGGCAAAGAACTTTCGAGTATCGTTGAGCCACATAGATTGATAAATATAACATATACAATATAATAATATATATAATTAATTTACTGATAAAATTAAAATATATTTTAAATAAGAACACGAAAAGAAATGAATGTTTTATGTTATATACTGATTGAAACAAAATGGATGAAACCCTTTTACTACTTTCAACCAAATACTATGTACCACTCGGGCGCTCTTCACACCTAGTATAATAATAAATTCGTGATTCTACGTTCAGTACAAGATGACATTATATAAAAAAAGACAAAATGTGACTGTCATTGTTATCACTTCTTCCCACTCGTCGAATTTAATGAACAACGAAAAATATCTTTAATCGAACTTTAAAATTTTTACTTCAACAGAAGTAAATTTACAAATTGATTAATATGCTCACTTTATTCTTCATTCTATTTTATTTATTTGTGAATGTACAAGTATATTATAATTCTGTTATGAAAATTCTTATTATCTTCAAAATATAGGTATTTATGATGAATTTATTGTATTTGTTAATCTTCAAGTAAATCAAGATATTTTCGGAGTGTAAGAGGAAGTTCCAATTCATAAATCCCTTCGGGCAGTGCCCAGGCGGCATGAAGTTGCTCTCGTATCGCACACCGAGATAAATGTTTCAGAGAGGAAGGAGATGTCAGCTTAGCACCGTTTCCACCCTCTAGGGTTTTAGGTACCGCACGTGATAGGTATCTTAGTGTTTTTGCTGCCTCCGAGCATGGCAATTTGGCCATAAGCATGCTCACCGTGGCTTGTGGGATTTTTCTCTGCCCGGGACCATCCCAACTAGTAGCTGCACCAAAACGTAGAAGAAGATGCACAGCACTACTCGCAGCCAGTTGTGTAGCTAGTCGAAGAGGAGAGGCTCGTCCATACGATTCCAATGGTATATCCTGCATCCGGGTACCTAATGCAAACCATACATTAAAAAACATCATCAATAACGACACACGCCAAGTAAAAAAGAAAAATAACATATTTATAGAATGGGAAAGGGCATTAGGAATCAATTCAACGGATATAGATGAAATTCACCGTCAGCACTTGGCCTGATCTCTTTCACTAAATACAAAGTTAACTTTTTTCACTTTCTATTATTCGCTTTAAACGTAAAGGGAATTGAAAGTAGAACATCGAATTCTATTGAATGAAAAAATATATACTTTCTTAACATAGTTAAGTAATATACTATATATATATATATGTATATATATACATATATACCATATATACTTATATATGTATTGTGGAATACGATTCTAAATTTTTAATCTACCCAAAAAAAAAAGGTTTGAAATAAAGCAGATAGCTAATATTTATTCATTAAACAGATCTCAAATTAATATAATAAATAAAAGGTTTAATCATATATCATATATATTATATATATGTAAAAATATTGTATTTTTGAGTATAGGATCTGATAACAAATTTTAAACCAAAATAATAATAAAAATTACATATTTTTAAAAATTTATTAGATAATTAAATAAAATGGTTTCATTTATAGATACTCTATTTGTTAGAAAGTCTATTTAATTTTTTTATGAACTTTTAAACAAGAGTAAAACTTTAAAATAAGCTGGAGTGTCTCCACTCATCTATCTCGCAAATTTGAATTCGATTAATTATCATATATTATATTTAAATCAAATTTAATTAATTATAAATTAAAATAAATAAATAATATTTATTTATTTGGGTTTTTGTTGATGGCTCCACGTCACGTGCTGGCGCGTGATTGCCAGTCAACGTGTTAAAAAATTAATTCCAGCGATTTATAAAGCTGAAATTCTATATATATCAGTTTTATACAATTGTTAATCATGTGAAAAACTATCAAACATATATCTTTATTTTTACGGTCAGTTTAGAGGAAAAAAAATGAAAACGTGGTAGGTAATAACCCTCTTCCGAAAGATCTACATTTCTCAAAGCTTTATAGAAAACTACGAATTTTGAATAACGTCCTTGTACCAAATTTCATTATTCTAGCTCAAATCTTTCTACATACACTCATACACACAGACATTTTTCTCAACCTTACAATTAGTGAAAATGACTCAGGAGAGATAGTTTAAAGGGAAGTATCTTAAAAAACGAAATTGAACTTTGTTTAATTTTGTTTTGTTTTATTCTTTTTTTTAATAAAATCAATTATTACCATATATAATACATTTTAAGAGTTAGAAATTCTTATATTTTCAAATATTTCAAAAAATCTTCTTAGATATTTACAAAGTATTTTGATTATATTATATATTTATTCCTGAAAATGTATTATAAAATCAGATTTAAGGGAATTAAAAATAAGAATTGGATGGAGGAGGGTCAAGTTAAAGTGTGTTCGAGGAATGTTTTTGTTGCGACCAAAACTTTTTGAATTCATTAGAGCCAAAGAGATGGATTGATAATTATATATCCTTGTAGAATGGTGTCTGTATATAGATAGTAATTATAATTCACTCTTAAATAATAAAAAAAAATTATTCTATTTATATTTCTAATTACTCTCAATAAACTCAATTATTTATTATATAATTTAAAAATTGGAAATTCTTTTAAATCAAAGATTAATTTTAATTTTATTCTTATATCATAGTACAAATAAATTAAAAAAGGGTATTTTCCAAAAAAAAAAAAAATTTAATAAAATTGTAAAAATCTCATAAGAAATAGGATTTGGACTGGAATATAAAAAGATATATGTGTGTGTGAGAAAAAAGAAGGAATTAGAAAGAGATATTATTGGGTCATTCCACGTCAATTCAACCAGAAAATAGTCATTTTTTCACCCAAAATCTCAGATTTTTATGAAAATTGGTAAATATGTTCTATTTATAAACATGAAAAACACCACCAAATTTTAATTTTTTATCTCACATAGTTTTTGAGTAATGGCAGTTTAAAGATTGGCGTTTTTAAATTTCCGAGCCTCGGATAAGTCCAGATAAAACGTGTATTGGAGTAGAAAATAATTTCTCATTCACTTATTTAACCTCCTATCTTGTTGAATTTTTTAAGGCATGTTCTTATAACTATGAGGAATTGTAAAAAAAATGTAACGGACCCCAAAATATTTTTAAAAAAATTATATGTTGGACATTATAAAATTTTAAAATTACAAACAAGGTTTAGCGTAAAATGAAATATCACGACAAGGGAATGAGATAATCCAGAACTTTTTTTTTCCTAAATTATCTACATGAAATGGGCTTTAACTTAATAAAATAAAAGTTTTGTGTATTTGCCTCCTTCTATTTACTAAGACCACTGCAAGTTACAACACATTAATTATGAGCAATATGAGAGTCTCAATGGCTGAATATTGTTAATAATTAGACATTTTAATATTAAATAAAATATTTTTACCTAAAAATGTCCATCGAAGGAAAGTTTAACAGCATTCTTACAAACAAAGTTTGAAAACTATGAGGAAGAAGATAGGATCGAATTCAAACAGTGGGTAGCTACACACAGGACACAGATGATAACTCAAACTTCAACCATTGATGAATTTATTGATGAAATAACAACAAAAATAGAAAAATTGATCCTACATTCTTATATTGCAAAAAGTCAGTCGATCTATTTTAAAAGTAAAGGATAACTGCGTGCCAAATCAAGCAATTATATCAATGGACTTCAGCGAGAATTTCTCTTTTGTGATTCAAGATGAGGTACAGGGTTATCATTGGACCTCAGACTCCTGCACTGTTCACCCAGTAATAATTAACATGTGTGTTGATGACAAAAAAATAGTCTCATCACATTGTATAATTTCCGATGACTTAAATCATGATGTTTGTATGGTTTATAAGATTCAAGATACCCTGTTAGAATCCAATGATAACCCTGTACCTCATCTTGAATCACAAAAGAGAAATTCTCGCTGAAGTCCATTGATATAATGGCTTGATTTGGCGCGCAGTTATCCTTTACTTTTAAAATAGATCGACTGACTTTTTGCAATATAAGAATGTGGGATCAATTTTTCTATTTTTGTTGTTATTTCATCAATAAATTCATCAATGGTTGAAGTTTGAGTTATCATCTGTGTCCTGTGTGTAGCTACCCACTGTTTGAATTCGATCCTATCTTCTTCCTCATAGTTTTCAAACTTTGTTTGTAAGAATGCTGTTAAACTTTCCTTCGATGGACATTTTTAGGTAAAAATATTTTATTTAATTTTAAAATGTCTAATTATTAACAATATTCAGTCATTGAGACTCTCATATTGCTCATAATTAATGTGTTGTAACTTGCAGTGGTCTTAGTAAATAGAAAGAGGCAAATACACAAAACTTTTATTTTATTAAGTTAAAGCCCATTTCATGTAGATAATTTAGGAAAAAAAAAGTTCTGGATTATCTCATTCCCTTGTCGTGATATTTCATTTTACGCTAAACCTTGTTTGTAATTTTAAAATTTTATAATGTCCAACATATAATTTTTTTAAAAATATTTTGGGGTCCGTTACATTTTTTTTACAATTCCTCATAGTTATAAGAACATGCCTTAAAAAATTCAACAAGATAGGAGGTTAAATAAGTGAATGAGAAATTATTTTCTACTCCAATACACGTTTTATCTGGACTTATCCGAGGCTCGGAAATTTAAAAACGCCAATCTTTAAACTGCCATTACTCAAAAACTATGTGAGATAAAAAATTAAAATTTGGTGGTGTTTTTCATGTTTATAAATAGAACATATTTACCAATTTTCATAAAAATCTGAGATTTTGGGTGAAACGGCCTGGATGAGTTGACGTGGAATGACCCTATTCGTAAATGGAGATGATAAAATAGATAGATGATTCTTGTCAAATGAATGAATAACTGCATGTTCTAAATCGGCTCCAAGATAACCAGAATGAAAACAAAAACAGAGTAGGTTGTGAAAGAATCAACATAAAATAGATGCAAATTAAATAAAAAATAATATAGCCCTGTACAAAACTTTTATTTAAATAATTGAAAAATAAAGAAAATAATAGAATTTATTTAAAAATGGAAACGATTTAAATTTGGAATTATGAGATAAAAAATTTTAAAATTTTTTAAAAATTTAACGATAAGATTATTCCAAATATTGTAAATTTTACTGAAGGAAAATTTAAATCAGAAAATTATGAAATCCTAGTAAGAATTCAAGAAATTTATAATACATATAAATGAAAAAGAAATTAAAAGAATTAAAAGAGTTTAATTATATTGGAGAAATTTAACTTTTATTAACAATCCATTACAACAAAATTTAGACATTGTAAAAATTTCGAACAAATTTTCTAAACAGTTTTAAGCACACCATTTAAAGTAGAACTTTAAATAAACAAAATCCAAAAAATAAAAATTTATTATACCAGAAATTCTTAAACTCTAGTACATGTAATACTGTTGGTTTCTAATAACCTGCTGGTGGTATATACACTACAATTACTTTTATTTTAATGGTATATGAACTTTTTGATTGATATTCCTGTGGTATCAACTTCAAACCCCTGTCCTATATTATCAAGTTTTAAAAATCGCATTTATTTTTTAATACACTTTACTTAACTCACACTGTCCGGTTGTCCGCGGGTTGTCCGCGGTTTGTCCGCGGCATTTTATAATCGATATTTCAACAACTTCCCGTCATTCAATCAACTTGAAATTTTGCATACGCGCTTGCTCCTGCTAATAATACACGAATCAATTGAAAAATCCACTGAATTATTTATCTATTAGTGGTAATTAATTAACTAAACTTTCATATGCGGAATATGGAATAGTTCACTATTTCAATCATAGATGGCGATAGCAGTTCTACAGACGCTGAACACAACTAAAAAGTATAAAATAAATTTAAGTAAAAAGAAATATTTGTAAAAAACACATTTTACTTAAAATTGCACTAAAAAGTAAAAAATAAAATCACTGTAAAGTGTGTGCGCTCAAATTATAATAACACCGTAAAACAGTAATATCTATACGTATATTTACCAATTTGAGCGCACACACTTTACAGTGATTTTATTTTTTACTTTTTAGTGCAATTTTAAGTTAAGTGTGTTTTTTAAAAAGATTTCTTTTTACTTAAATTTTTTTCTATCTGTCTGTATTACATATTTGAATTTGAACATACCTTATCATACAAAAGTAGATTAAGTATTACAAAATGTTGAACATTAAGGAAGTTTTGAGCAATTAAGATAACTGTTTGGTCGAAGTAGATTTTTATTTTATTTTAATGCTATATTAATTGACACACGGTGAGTGAAGTCGCTGATATGGTGTCATTTGAGTTTTAAGTTTCTTGTGTAAAGAGATCATTATCCCTTATAATATATGAATGTATGATATATATCTAAAAAGTTGTAATGAAAAATTAAATTTAAAAAACATACGAAAAGTTTTTTTAGAATTTCTATATATTTAATCTAACAATAAATAAAATATTTCGATTAAATCATGAATAAACCATTAGTACAAATCTAAAAATCAAATTAGTCATTAATTTGATTAAAATCATTTATTAAATTACTTCTAGGTTTTTGGTAATAATTAATAATTGGAAAATATTTTTTACTTTGTTTTATATACAATAGATTGTTTAAGGGATTAAAGAAAATAAAGTTAATTTTTATTGCAAAAATACATTAGAATAATTATTGATAAATTACATGATAAAAACCGATTCTTCTATGCTAATAGACATGGATATAATTTATACTAGTGTTATATTGCATTTTATATGGATTTTTATGAATATTTTAGATAAATGTTAAAAAAAGAATGTAGTATATATAAATGATATTTAAATAACCATATATACTCATATGTAATAAAAAATATGTTAAAATATTATAAATTGATTAAAAAGTAGGAATAATATAATAAAAATTATGATAGTATTTAGCTTTTATTAATTACTGACTAATTGGGATATTACTATAAAATTTTGCAGAGAATGTGAGGACATCAATGCGCTTCACAATAATAAAAAACACTATAAAATCAAATTAATAAATAAAATAAATAATATATTTCCAATATGAATAGGAATTGTATAAATGAAATTAATTTTAAAAAGATTAATTGTTTCTATCATTAAAAAAAAAAAAAATTAAAAATGATTACCAATTTAAACCATTTTAAACAAATTTTATATTTATGAATTATTATCTATCTTATCTTATTATGCTAGCTAAAATTGTATGTTTGTATAGCCATGTGTTCTCAAAAACCGCTCTAACGATTTTTTTGAAATTCACACTAGATATAGTATTTATAAAGAAAAAATAAGTTTTATTGATCACATCTCTGGAAAAATACATCTTCATTAGTTTTTTCTTAATTTAAATTTATATATATAGACAAATGACATCCATATTGAAATTTGACTCCCGCCTTTTTTTAAAGGATATTGTATTAATATTTTTTTATATTTAAAATATTTTAAAATTTTTCATTTAATTTCGAAATAAAATTAAAAATAGATATTTTAATAATATTTTATAATTATAAATTACGATATATATTTATCATTCTTCCAATAGAAAAAAATATTCATGCACTTAGAAAAATACCTAATAACCCCAAGTTCCATTCATTTTAATCAGATTGATGCAATGATGCAACATTTAATAATTGTAATAAATAATTAAAGAATTGTATATCAGCTCGGTGTCTCAAGTATTAATATTAACAGCCAAACCCAATAATAATGAATTATTTTTCTTTTACTTAATTACCGAGCCGAGGCTATTAAATGTTTTAAATAACGTTTTTTCCTATCTTGATTGAATTGGTACTTGTAAATGTATATATATAGTATAAGTATATATACCTATATAATAGATAAATGAAAAATAATATTTATAGCTTAGAAAAAAAGAATGAAATGTGAATTGTGATTTTTGTTTAAATGAAAACTTGAAAAATGGTTAGTGCAAATCATCCAAGTTCTAAAACATCACAATAAATTTGCATCAGCAAGACACTTACTCAATCACGGAATCGCACATGAGGTAGAAAAAAAATAGAGAATTCTTTTTGGACACCGGAAATCAAATATTTCACTGGGAAAGTTCAATTGAAAGCCATCTGGCTAAGAGGGGAGGTCGCAGTTCCCCCAGGATTGTGTCAAATATCGGGTTGGTGCAATGGCCAACATATCCTGACTAGCCATATTGGAAATAGACGACAGGGTCACCTCCGGTTTAACAAATGTTGCTTCCGTTCTCTTATTCCGACTACTTACATCTTTTTTTTTTTACAATGAAAAATGAAAAATTACTAAAATTAGGAAATTTTCATTGGTAAAATGGTAGATGCAAGTTTATTGAGAATGAATAGTAAAGGCAACTCATTTACCATTTTCCAATTGATAGATTTATAAAACATTTTCGAATAAAATTTCAATATATATAAATATATATATATATTATAATAAAAATAAATTTCTAATATTATAGCAAATAATTTTAGAGAAATCATCATATGCTATTTTAAAAAGCTTGTTCGTGTTATATAAAACATTTACACATTTTAAGCTCTAATCGAATCCAAAATCAAAATTTAAAAAATCGAAAAACAGACACACAGATATATAGATTTTATAAACGAACATTTATACAATTTATTTTAATTAATTTGAAACATTTTAGGAAACAAATTTTTAATGGGTCATTTTTAGAAATCCCATTTAACAATTATAATAAATAATTAAAAAATTGTAAAATTTTTTAAGTATATAAAAATAAATTGTATAAATTGGTTAAAGGGTAGTAGTTAAAATATAGTTGTAAAGCCCAAATATCCGATCCATATAACATCATCGACTGGGCCGCTACCATAAGGAGTCTTCTCTTGCTCTGACTAGGGCCACCGGTATTTGCCATTAGTCTCCAAAAATTAATATTAAATTGTATATAAATTTAAAAATTATAATATTTGAATTTGTTTAAATATTAATACATGTAATCAATCATATGCATAAAGATTAGAAAATTTTGAAAATCATCTTGGTATTAAATTCAGAAAAAAAATCCCCACTATAAAAATGTTATAATATTTTAGTTTATTAAATCAAACTATTATTTTTTACCTCAATATTTTTAATGTTAATACAATAATTTTTATTTTATAATCTATAAAATAATTTAATTATTTTAAAAAACGGCGGTCTTCAATTACAATTTTTTTTACTCTCTACTGACTGTTCATTTCATAACTGAAAATAGTGTCGAATAGAAATAGACGATATTACTTGGATTAATCTTATAATGCTAGCTAAAATTGTTTGTTTGTATTATTGAGGACCCCAGTTCCATTCATTTTAATCAGATTGATGCAATGATGCAACTTTTAATAATTGTAATAAATAATTAAAGAATTGTATATTAATATTTTTTAAAGGGTGGAGCAAGAGCTCGGTGTCCCAGGTATTAATATTACCAGCCAAACCCAATAATAATGAATCATTTTTTTTAACTTAAGTACCGAGCCGAGTATTTTTTTAAATTTTTTAAAAACATATAAGTAATAATTTATTTAAACATGTTTATTTTTATATAACAAGTTTTTAAATTCTCTTTTTTTTTATTGTTATTTCTTCTAAAATTAATTAATTTAAGAAATAATACTTTTCTTATTCATATTATATGTGATAATATAATAATATTTTATTTTATTTTATCATATATATGGTATATTTATATTTCCCTGTTTTCCACAACAGTAGACTTGTGTAAGTAATATCAAAGTTTCTTATACAAAAAAATAAAAAAAACATCAAGAAAATATATTTTTGTAACAAATACAAATAAACTATTTAAATTAAATAAAAATTAGAATAAATAAATTTGAGATATTATTATTTTATTGATTTTTTTATAATCAAAATACAAAGTAATTGTAATTTCACCTGCTGGTCGTATTTGAAGGTGTCCTCGTGTTGCCTCCCTGAGAAAGAAACTTACAGCATCAAGATTTTCCTCTCGATCAACAAAATCGCTTTTCCAGCCCGTTATCATATGCGTGACACGAGTTCCTAAAATCGCCCCAACTAATAATCTCTCGAAGGTATGTTCGCACAGATAAATTTCAAGCAGCAATAGACAGATGGTTTGAGTGTCATCGAGGCGCCAATCATACGAGAGCCGTGCGGCCACGTGTAAGAGATTATGATATTTGCCAAGTAAGCAGATTCCGCCATTTTCACTCTTGGATCTGGCATGATAAGCGATCATTGATTGGACGAGTCGGTTGCAAGCCAATTCTGGGGGCGCAGGACACTCTCCCAGACAACAACCACAGATAATGACACTAAGATAATCGGCTACCTGACGGCGATTCCCCCGGGCAAGAAGCGAGCCACGTTCCATCGACTCCAACATTTCTTTAAGATAATAGTCTACAATGGCCTCCATCCTATATTTGCTAAATTCTACTGATCTTTTTCGAAGGCTTTCTTTCTTTCTATTAAGTAGATTAGAGTTTTACTAAGGTTTCTTTAAAAGTGCTATTGTGTGATCGAACACATAAAAACAATACAACTTTCGAACTGATTTTAGATAAACAAATAATCAATACAACAACCAGAATTAATAGAGGGCAGCTTTAAAAAAAATAAGAAGTTTCTTTTTAAGTTGAATAATAATAATAATTTTCATAAATATATCTAAGAATGAAGATCACCTCAGAAATAAATTATAACAAAAATATTATTATTATTATTATCGAGTTGTTACACAACTTACCAGCACTAGGTACCGGTAAACTTTTACTTGCTCTACCTATTATTATTATTATTCGAGTTTTTGCACTAACTCAGCATTTAATACTGGTAAATTTTCACCTATCCCCTTTTGGGGTTAGGCTCGGACGATATGGAAAGAGAGTTCACCCTGGCTCACAGATTATTATTATTATTAACGAGGGGAAAACCTGTTTATAGGAACCCAAGAGCCATCCTTATGATATGCGAACTTCTGAGTTAACAACTATCCGCCAAAAACCTCTCGACTCTCATCTTCGTCCGTCTGCAACGGTATCCCCGTCTTCATTACCAGTCTGTAGCCTTATTCGCTGGTTTTCTCAGTTGAGCTGTTTTCCTTTTCATCACATTCTGGATGACGTTTTCTATGGCTTTCCAGTAATCATCACTTACAACCAAAAATTATTCTAGATTTTCAGAAGAGGGGGTTCTAATATAATCCTTCCCGTCGTCTACCTTTCGCCTAGAAAGATGGTATGCTCTGCATTGTTTTCCTGCGCCACACAGCACAGACTAGACAGTGGCGACGATACTGTGCAGTATGCCATCGTTAATCTCAATGTTACCTCTTCTCTCTGGACAAACAACTTATTTCTATACGCCTTTTTAGTCATTGCGACGCCCGAAACTGGCGTAGGAGTATAGGGAATATGCCATTTGTTTTCTCCGTGGTGAAGAGAAAAAGTGGAAAATTGATGAACTCACTTGAGGACAGGGACGTTTCACCTTAAAGTAAATATCATTTCTATAAGATTATTTTATCCATTATCCTATTCCACTTTTGTAATTGATTAAATGAACATTTAGTTTGACTGCCTGTGAAATTAAAATTATGCAACCAGAGATATTATTCAGGAAAATATATGAGAAAATATCACAATATAAAATAAAATTTTATAGAAAATGTATTTAAGTTTAATTAAAATATTTGAATCTAATTCTTTGCATCTTTTAAATTCCTGTTGTTCATCTCACTCTCTAAATTTATCTTATAAATGAAGGTAAAATATAGGATTTATATTATAAAATTTTGATATGTTAATAATATAATAATATAATTAACATTAATAACTCTTAAATAAATAATTTTAAAAATCACTTTGATATTAATTGTTTATTAAAATGTTTGAATATAAATCATATGCATCATTCAGTTTCTATTTATTTATTATTTCTACGTACTTGTATCTTGACCTTTTCTCTCCTTTCTTTTCTCTCCTTTCTTAAGAAACCTGTTCGAACTATATAAATACTTATTATGTGTATAGCTTTAAATATTAATTTAATGATTTAATATCTTTTTATTACTAATATTAAAATAATGTATTTCAGAATCTCATAACTATTTGTGGCTCTACAATTTAAACTTCACACATATATCAAAATTAAACATAGATATTTAAGAAAATATCATAATACATTATTATATAATATAAATGGGCTCTTGAAAAATATGTAGAATATATATATGAAGAGAGAAAGAGAGAGAGAGAAGTTTTTTCATTAGAAAGTTTCATGAATATCTCTCTCTCATCGGCCTTCCCTCAAGTCACATTGAATTTTCATCTAAGAGTGCATTTGAAAGTGACACTGACGTTAGCTGATTATAATTACAAACTTGTTTTAATCACTCCTTGTATATTAACAAGTCAAAATCTTGTTAACAAAACCAGCTTATCACTTTAGAAATTTACTTAAACGGAGATAACCTTATTGGGGAAAGTGCTTAATGTCACAGATTTCATAAAAAAAGGAAATGTGCACGAAACAAAAATTGAATATTTATAAATATTTGGGAGTATACTACTATTAATTAATTAATGTTTTAATATAGAATATTAGCATTTAAACAAATTTTGTTTTTCAATTTTAAATATTTATAGATAATGGTCAGGTATATAATAATCAGTGGCGTACCTAGGGGGGTGGGGGTGCGGTCCGCACCAGGCGGTACTTATCTTGGGGCGGCATTTTTTATATTTAGTTATAGTTATAAAAAGCAACTTATTCATTTCATATTTATTTTTTTTCTTTCTTGAATAATAAATGATTATTATGATTATTATAAGTTTAATAATTGATTTATATAAATTATGATTAACTATATGATTTCGAATATTATTCCTCGGTGTATATAAATGCATTTTAGTTTAAATTTTGAATTCTAATTCCAAGAACAGGATAATAATTTTATTTTATTGTATTCATTAAAATTCGTTGAATTCGTAAACGCATCTTTACGATTTTGTTCGGCAATTTTTCCTAACTAAAATTTTTTGATATCAGTTTATAAATATCATTTTTTTTGAAAAGTTTATATTACTTTGAAGTGATATACCAATATTTTTTTAAATCATCGATTTTTGTTTTGAAAAGCAGGGCCGGCCGAAAAAATATAAATATAAATTTTGAGAGCATTATACACGATTTTTCTAGTATGAAAGCTAGAAGAGTAAATATTATATAAATATGTTTACGAGTGCATACAAATATGTGTAAAAAAATTTACTCTGTGTATTAATTAATATTGATTAAATAACTTAATAATTTATTTATGTGTATTAATTTATAAAAACCACTATATGATTGACTTATAATAAAAAGGGCGGCAAACTGGAGAACGCCACGGGCGGCAAAAGTTCTAAGTACGCCACTGATAATAATTATTATATCTTGATCAAATCGTGCGCGAAATGCATATTATAACTATTTCTAAAATAAATTAATTAATACTTTTATATACGAAATGTAATTTTATTATTTTGATTTTGATAATTTTATAAATAACGCTTAAATATATAAATGAAAATTGGTAAGACAAAATGCTATCTTTGGAAAATAATGATAAACAAGGATGACAACTCTGACAAGATGAACTGACGAAATCATGAAAGTGGACTTGAAAAGCAAGACATGCGTGTAAGCATCTGGAAGAGTCTTTGCCCTCAAAGGCCTGGTTCTACATAAAAATTAATTGAATTAATTTCTAAATATTTAAACAAGGTTATATTTGTAAATAGAATAAATACAGGAACCAAATCGGGAAATATATAAATAAAGATTATTTTATATTCAAATTAGTAATTGTAAAAAAAAAATATAGTAATAAATGACACAAAAAAGGAATGATGTTCTTCTCTTTTAAAATATATATTCGGATCTTTGTACGCGATAATTTAATTTATTTAAAAATATGCAAATAAATTTTTTATTGACGAAAACATAACTATAAAAATCTTTTAATTTATACCTATATAAAAGTTCCTTCTTATTATATACCTAACAAAATTTATTACAAAAAATGCTTGATATAATTTAAAAAAGTCGTGTTAAATATCTGAAGAATATTTATTTCCCCTGTAAATTTTTTTTTTCTTTTAATTTTTAAGAACATAAATATCCCGTTTAAGCTTTGATTAAAAGACTTGGGATGAAATAGTAGAGTTGGCTTCAGATAAGCGTCGCTTCGCTAATCTTGTGAAAAGTTAGATATTTAGACAGATAAAAAGAGTAAATGTGTGAGTCAAGAGGGTGGGGGGAGGCGGGAGGAAAGAAAATGGAGATAGAAGACAATCGAAAAGTGGTTCGCTATTAAGTACAAGTCGAAAGCATGCCACCGAGTGATCATAATATATGCATTAAGTCTACCAACTGAATTGACACCCTGGTTTCTAGATGCGGGGAAGAACGGAGGGGGGGGGATGAGAGGATGATAAGGCAGCGCCTCTCTTTATTCCTCTTTTCTCTACGTATTTGAATCCAACCCTCTCCTTTGACTAAATTAAATGTCTTGTACAGATTCACAATATGATACCTCCACCCATCATACAATTTTCTCATCGTATTCGCTCTTCGTCTATCAGTATGCTCTCCTTGTTTTAAACTTGTCGACAAGTAACCCCCCCCCTTCACGCTTCTTGCCAACAAAAAATTAGGTGGAGTGTCTCCACTCGACTATCTCGCAATTTGAATTGGATTAAATAACATAATATATTATATTTAAATTAAATTTAATTAATTATAAATTATAAATTAAAATTAATAAATAATATTTATTAAACCAGCGCATGTTTGGCTTTTTGTTGATGGCACCACGTCACGTGTTGGCGCGTGAGATTTGCAGTGTTAAAAAATTAATTCTGGTACTTTCAGCGATACCATCAAGCTGAAATTCTATATATAGCAGTTTTATACAATTATTAATTATGTAAAAAATTATCAAACATATATCTTTATTTTTACGGTCACTTTAGAAGAAAAAAAAATCAAAACGTTGATAGAAAACTACGAATTTTGAATAATGCCCATGTTCCAAATTTCATGATTCTAGCTCAAACCGTTTTTGTGTAATCTTGTCTACATACACACACACATACACACACACAGTCATTTTTCTCAACCTTAGTGAAAATGATTCAGGAACCTTCAAAACGTATAAAAACATCAAAATCTCAACAAAATTTTCGTGATCGCAATAGTATCTCTGGTGACATAGTAAAAATAACTACTTGGAAATTTTTTATTTATCAAGATTCAAATTGATTCTCTTCAGAATCAGAATAGAGGAGTGTTATATAAAATAAACTTAAATTATACAAATTAAAAGAACAATGATAATAATAATACATATTCAAGCTTCATTTTTCTTAAAAAATTGTTTTAGTTAACCAAAGTTAAAAACATATTTATTTTCTATCTATCTCAGTGGCTCTACGGAACTCGCCTTATACCCATATAACACAACCGGCAAAATAATTGTTTTATATATTTTAATTTTTATCCTCTTTGATAACTATTTTGACGCGATAAGTCCCTTTACTGCCTGATAACAGGCGTTTCCCGATTGCAACCTCGTTTTTAACTCTTCTCAAATATTATTATCCTTCGTGATTACCAAACCTAAGTATTTAAATTTTTCTACATTTTCGAATTCTACATTTTTTGTATGTTAATACTATTCCTCTCTGTTACTAAATACTTTATCATAGCACTTTGGTTCGGGAACTTCATCAATAATGATATTAATATCATTTATACAATATATATTTCTACTCATTCTATAAATATAAAAAACATTTTATTTTTATTTAAATAATATCTAAATTTATATAATTAATCCTTTTTTAAAACGATATTCAATTCTATTCTCAATATCTTTATATTTATAGAACAATATTCCATTTAATACAATATATTTGAATTTATAAATAATTTCAATTTTTATTAAATAAATATACAATATAAAAATTTACAAAATAATTAAGATTAAATCTCACGCCACAGCACTATTAATTTCTAGCCCTTCCTCTTTTCCTGCTTCGATTAATTTTTCTACGCTATCTTTGATTGCAATTACCGAATCTCCTATTATATTTAAGTTGTCTGCGTAACCTAATACTTAATTTTTTTTTGTTTAGTTGGATTCTGTTTGATTTTTCTTCAATTTGTCTATTTACATATTCCAGTACTAAATTAAATAACATTGGTGATAGAGCGTCCCCATGTTTTAACCCATTCCGAATTTCGAAAGTTTCTGACAGTTAATTCCCGAATCTTACTCTTCCTTTACTACGTTCAAGATAAATTTGAATCATACGTACTAGTTTTTTGGGAATTCCCACTAAGATCAAAATCGTTGTTTTATCTAAAAAGTTTTTTTATGTGCCATATATACATTTTTGTGATAATAATAATGTTCTTGAGTTTCAAAAAGAACCACCGATACGAGTCACCATCACAATTAGAGATAAGTTTGAAGGTGATGGAACAGGACTTTTATTTTTATGGGGATACCTAAAACATAAAGTCTACGCACTGAAACCTTCAACAGTCATTCAACTGAGAGCAAACATTGAACGTGAATGTACGAGAATGCCAAAGAAATTTTTTCATGATATATGTCAATCTATCGCTTCGCTTTGTGGCACTGTCTGGACCAGAACGGATATCAGTTTGAGAACAGACGGTAATAGGACAATAGAATGCTATTTATAAATTCTTTTACATGTTGATAAATATTCCATAATAATCAAGTTTATAATTATTAAAAGGGCGTATATATTTTTTTCGGTCACCCAATATAAATATATAAATTTTTGCTGGTATAATAACATTAGATAGATAGATTTACCATAAGAATTTGATTTAAAGGATTGTTAATTATTTCTAAGAAATATACAAAAAAATATTCAAATAAATATTTTGATATTATTTTTTAACATGAAATACTAATGTTAAAAAAAAATATAAATATATTATTATTGTTAAAAATTTGATATTATTATTATTAGCATTATCTATTCCTCTCTCTCTCTCAATTTCTGTGTTATTAGATTACAGCCTCCTTATTGTAGAATGCTCATTTGTGGTTTCAATGAGGGATTATATGTTCAGAAGTCAGGGTTTTAGTCAGTCCGACACGACTTCCATGAGGAAACAACGCTCTGGAAAAACTTGTTAATAAGAATTAAAATTAATTTTAAAAACTAAAAGTTTTACTTCTATATTATTAATTCAAAAGTTTTTATTTAAAATAAATTGAATATTTGGACAAATATATTTCGCTTTATCTAATCCTAATTTTTTTTTTTTAAATACTTTCAATTCTATTTTATAGAAAGAAAAGATCATATTTTCGAAAAATCCATCAAAGCTTTCACTTAAAGTTGAACTATATGAAATAGACAACAATTATACTTGTAACTGAACATAAGATATTGTTGAAATCCAAATCATCAAATCGATCGTCAACAAGGGATGAGATGATACAATATCCGCTATATTCACCGACCAAAGATTTGTATCGCATGTTTAGAACTTCTAGGACATTGCCGTAATAATTATGAATCAGCTTATTTTGAGGAATTTTATAATGAAATAAATGAATTTTAATTAATGATATAGTGGCCAGTATTTTATATGTAACAACTTCTTAATGTTTGAATTTTCCCCCCCCCCAATATTTTTCATTGTTTTAATTAGACTTTATTCTTGTTGATTCTTTACTCTCGTCTTATAAATGCCATCATGGCTCTTGGAATGAATAAAATGTGAACCCATTAACATATAAATAAAAGAGGGAGGTGTTATTCAGCTATTTAAACTTCAGGGTTGAACATGTGAAAATTTGAAGGGAGGTATACTCCCTTTGCCGAATATTTTTCATGTCGTCGATCTTCAGATAGTTAGTTAATTGATCACAATTTTGCAAAAAGGATGTGTTGCCATGACAGCAAAGTGGTGGTGAGGCAAGGTCATCATTCAGTTGAGTTCATTAGGAATGCAATGGGTGTATTTTGCAAAAAACAAAAAGGGATCGTTCGTTCTTTCCATTAGAGATACCAAGACAAAGGAGTTCTCAAATTTACAGATATACGAACGGCTCAACCGAAAGAAATAGAACAGCAATCGTATTATTTTGTTATTTACGGATTCGAAATATTTCTAGAAAACGAGTACTTTAAACTCGAGCCAGGAGGGAAGAAAATTGGTAAACGATAGGAGTGAGTGTGGAGAAATAAAGTAATGTTGGAGAAAGAATGTACGAAGTCTTCTCAAGTATTTTACAATTTCATTTTATTGAACAATATAACATTAATAAAGTATTATGGAAAACAGGAAAGTGAGTTGATGGGTAATTTTTTTATTCAATAACTTCTAAGGAATTGATTAATTCTTGAAAATGGATCAATTAGGTTAAATAATAAGATGGTGTTTGTGATAAATATAAAATTGGGATCAGACTTTTTTTTTTTCACATTGCCATCGTAAAACAATGAGATAACAATAACAATATCATTTATATAGCCGTCTTATTTTATTTCATTTGAATATAGGTAATAATAATATGTATATAATAAATAAATTAAATATACCAAAATTATATAGGTCAAATTATACATATTTAGTAAATAATTCAATTAACACGTATTAAATTGGATTCACATTCTAAGTGTAATAAACAAAATAAATAATATATAATATTTTTACCGACCCACGATAATAAGGGAGGTATTATTTTCACACCAAATTTCACATGTGGAGATTTTTACATATCTCCACGAATCATGCATTTTCTTAACAGAAAAAAGTATTTTTAGCATGATGTCTGTCCGTCCGTCCGTCCGTATAGATGTGTACAGCTTGAACGGCTCAACGGATTTTGATGAAATTTGGTATATTTACTTAATGCATCAGTGGGATGAATTGATCAACTTTTGGTGCAAATCCGGAAACCGGAAGTGGTAGTATTAGCGATCAGCAATATGAAGGGAAGGGTTATTTTCACACCAAATTTCACATGAGGAGATTTTTTACATATCACCACGAATCATGCACTTTGTATTGGTGTTATCCTCTAGAAAAATCATCTTTATTAGTTTTTTCTAAATTTAAAATTATATGACGTCATCCAGCCATTCATGACGTCACAACAAGCTCCTACTTATATATTATAAATAAAATAAAATTAAAAATATTTATGTTATATCCAAATCTGTTATTTATTACGTTAATATAGATATATTAAAATCATTTGAAATTGTTTCTGTAGCTGGAAATTAATTTATTTCAAACCGTCGGTCGGTTCGGACCTGGCCACAACTTATTATCAACTTGTAAATATATATTTCTAAATGATTGATTTCACAACAAATTAAGGATTGAAATTTACTTATTAAATTCATTAAATTTTTCTAATCGCCATTGTAATACGCTTCAGGTCATTTTACAAAATTTTAATTTTAAATTTTGCAATTTATTATAAATAAGATTGGTTTAAATTAATTTTAAAATTTTACTTGAAAATATTCTTTTTCTTCTTAAGGTGCCGTCACCCATTCGGAGTTTGGCTATCATCATTGCATATAGGATAGCCTTAGAAGCTGCCCAGCCATGATAATTTTCTTGGGAATGTTAATGCCGTGATTTCCCGTTGCTTGAAAATATAGTCTAATTTATTAATTTCTTATTTAAATTTAGTCTACATTTTTCAGAATTTATTATTAATTTAATATTAATAGAAAAATCATGCAAATTGTTGAGTATTTCTTATTTTAAACTTAAACTTAAAAATATGTACATATATACTTTATACTCTCCAAAAATGATCCATTTCACCATCGAAATATCTACTCTTGAACTGGGGAGGGGGCCCCCAATTTTAATTTCTGAGCAATGTTCAGACAAAAACCTTTTTTACATATATATATATTAAACTTAATTAATAATTGAATAATTTATATTATGTCTCGTATTATTTTATTTTATATTAAAAGAGTATATATGGTAATATAATTTCAGAATTCATATCATTAGAAGTAGTAATCCACAGAAACAGTTTATAAGCTATTGCTACTTTGAAAAATATAATACTGAAGCCATCTAAGTATAACAGATATATAGACATATAGAATTTGAATATATTTTTCATCTTTAAATGGAAATCGAGTTATTTTAATTAATTTGAACTATCTGAAGAAACAAATTTTTAATGTGCTATTTTTAGAAAACCTCTTTAATAATTAAAAAATTGTATAATTTTTAAAATTTAAAAATTGTATAAATTTGTTAAAGGCTCGAGCAATAGCCGATGTTCCAGGTACTATTAGTAATATTTCAAAGACAAAAAATATTTTTCTCAAATGGAAAGTTTTTACTTGGAAATTTTCTTTGATATAATTATCTCCTTTCTTCATTTTTTTATACATTTGTCAATCTTTTCTTTTTATTATTTTTAATTTTGATTAATGAGAAATATTAATTTTTTTAAATTTCAGGGAAAAAAGATAATTAGTCTAGACTCTCTCTCTCTCTCTCTCTTTAGAATTATGTAAAGATAATAAGTTCAGAAAAAATAAATATCTATAATACTCTTATAAATGAATAATAGAATTAATTAAATCAACTTCCAAAAAATTATCTTGGTTGATTTTTTATAAATATAGAAGATGAGATAGAATAGCTATTGAGAAAACAATATTGTCTTGTTAAAACAAGTTTTAGAAGTTAATCCCTCGATTGAGCATTAAGTGAAGACTTTTTGTCCTTGACTCAACTTTTGCTTTAAATTCAACATTGACGAGAGGGAAGTAGCCCCGCTACTAACCAATTGAACTTTGACAAAGTTCCAATGAAAATTGCCCGTCACTGTGACAACTGTGCCCCTTTGACTAAGTAGATTGACAAAATTAAGTGAAAGCTAAACTTTATAGAAACTTAACGGAAATTTAAAATCAAGGAATAAAAAAAAAAGATATCTCATTTTAAACCAAAATCAGTGTAATAAAGGAAAGAGATGAGGGACATTGATTTTTTTTCTTTTATGAAAAATAATTAATACCTAAATAAATAAGATATTTATTTAAATAATATATTTGAAGATTAAATATTAACGATGACTATTTTTCAAATTAATTATTCTTAAATAAAACTTAAAACCTAAAAAAATATTAAAAGAAAAAAAAGTGTAAATTGAAATAAAAAAATATTTTGTAATTTTTTAAGGAATCAATTAATTTAATAAAAATTAAACTTTTTCAATATAGTATCAATGATTTATAGAAAGGATATGTAAATCAAGTCAATTTAATTAAATTTTATATTTATATAGAAGACTATATATATACATATATACTCAGATATATCTAAGAATTTGATTAAAAAATTCATATTAAAATATTGAATGTTTATTTTATAATGAGAATTTAATTAAAATATTAATTTACTTTTAATTTAATTCAATCTAAAATTGTTGTTATTGAATAAATATTTTTTTTTTAAATATATTTATTAACAAACTCAAAGAAGAGTCAGAATATTTAAGAATTATTTTTTTAAAATGTTTTGTTTTAGTTTTTCATGAAACGTTATCTATTGAAGAAAAAAATATTTTATCCGTCATTGGAAGGTCTTATTTATTAGAATTTATTTACTGCTCTTTCAAGTCAGGCATTAGTAAATTTAATCAAAAGAATTAGTAATTATTTTCAGACTTATTATCAGGATTTGAATCTCAGAATTAGGATATCTTATTGTGATTCATGTGGATATGTGTCTGTATTCAGGTCAAAAAAATTTCGTATAATCTAGACCAGTGGTTCTTAAACTGTGGTCCGCGGACCCCTGGGGGTCCGCGAAGCCTTTACTGGGGGTCCGCGGTCCTCGGAAAAAAATCATCGTAAAAATATATACATATATAAATATTTAAAGTTCATTGTTTAACTATATCCTCCTAGAGAATTACGGCTATAATTTAATACTATTAATAATACTATTTTATTTTATTAAATTGATAATTATGTCAATTAATTTTTTGTGAATAAATAAACATATATAAAAAACTATATATAAAATTTGAATTTTCATCCATTCATTCATTTAAAATCATTTTTCGATTGTTCCTTTAAAATAACCCCTCTTAGGGGCTCGGAAGGGGAGGCATATAAGGGAATTTTCTTTCACTTTGTTATTGGGGAAAACCAGGGGAGGGGACAGTCTTACCCGGAAAAACCCAAATTGTCAGCGTCCACTCTGGGGTTTTAAACAGTTTTAAAGCAAATGTTAATTATAAGTTCATTTCTCAACGAGTTGTATCTTTAAATTATTTTTATTAATGTTAATTATAAGTTCATTTCTCAACGAGTTGTATCTTTAAATTATTTTTATTAATTTAATTAATTATAATTAAATTATAGCTAATAATAGTTTATTATAGCTAATAATTTTTTTTAATTTTTAGTGTAATTTGCATGATCATTATTTTATAAAAACACTAAACACATTTTGCAATTTCCCAGAAAGGCTGTTTTTGAGAGTAAGTATAAGTTAGTTTTATGAATAAAAAATATTTATTTTAATAATATTTTAGAATCAAATTACGAAATTAATAATATTTTAGAATCAAATTACGAAATTAATAATATTTTAGAATCAAATTACGAAATTAATAATATTTTAGAATCAAATTACGAAATATATTTATTATATAAATTAATATTCATTTAAAATGATATTAAATCATTTATTTAAAATGATTTAAAACATTTATTAAAATGATTTAAAACATTCATTTAAAATGATATTAAAACATTCATTTAAAATCATATTAAAACATAGCTAGTAAATAATAATTCGTTATATTTATATTATATTTATATTATTGTAGTTCAATGTTAATAAATTACTCCATAAAATGGATCGTTGGCTACAAACTGGTTCAACACAGAAACGGAAAGAATCAGATGATGAGGCATCAACAGCAAACTCTACCAAGAAACGCAAAACTAGAAAATATTCGGATGATTATTTATCATTTGGATTTACTTATATTTGCAACAATGATGTGGAAAGACCAGTCTGCGTTCTATGTCAGGAAAGTTTATCCAATGAAAGTATGAAACCTGCTAATCTCAGACGTCATTTACAAACAAAGCACAGCGAGCATGTTAGTAAGTCTATCGAATTTTTTAAAATGAAAAAAGAAGAACTTAATTCAAGTCAGAAATTGATGGTAAAGACGGGATCTGGTGGTATGAGTAAGAAAGCAGTAATGGCATCATATGAAGTAGCTCTACTTATTGCTAAAGCAGGAAAGCCGCATAATATAGCAGAGCAATTAATTCTTCCTGCTACAAAAGTAATTACAAATATAATGTTAGGAACTAAAGCAGCAAACGATATAAATTTGATTTCATTATCAAATGATACGGTTAAGAATAGGATTGAAGACATGTCATGTAATATAAAAGAAGAATTAATATCGAGAGTGCGCAAAAGTCACTATTACTCATTACAATTGGATGAAAGTACTGATGTCACTAATAATGCCAATTTGTTAGCTTTCATTAGATATGAGTTTGAAAATCAAATACAAGAAGATGTATTGTTTTGTGATTCACTACCTTCACGAACGACAGCTAATGACATATTTAACAGTTTGAATAATTTTATAACCGAAAATGAAATAGAGTGGCCAAAATGTGTTGGAATTTGCACTGATGGTGCTCGTGCAATGTCAGGTACAAGAACTGGATTGATTGCTCTTATTAAAAATGTTGCGCCTCAGGTTGTTTGGAATCATTGCTGCATTCACAGAGAATCATTAGCAGCCAAAAATATGTCACCAGATTTGAAAAGAACATTAGACGAAGTAGTTAAAATTGTCAATTTCATTAAGGCTCGTCCACTTAATTCCAGAGTTTTTAAAATTTTGTGTGAGGAAATGGGTAGTCAACATACACATTTATTATTACATACAGATGTACGTTGGTTGTCCCGCGGGAAAGTACTCATTCGCCTTTTTGAGCTTCGAGATGAAATACGATTGTTTTTAATAGATGCGCATTTTGAACTGACCGAATGTTTCAATGATTTTATCTGGTTAGCTAAGGTGGCTTACTTGACTGATATTTTTACAAAATTGAACGAACTTAATTTGAGCCTGCAAGGTACTGTTGTAAATATATTTAAAGTTGAAGATAAAATAGAAGCAATGATTAAAAAAATCGACTTGTGGTCGAAACGCGTCCAGAACGGTGTATATGAGTCTTTTCCAACTCTCAATGATTTCATAGAAAGCTCCAGTGAAAAATTGCTTAATCAAACGCGTCAATTATTTGTTGAACATTTAATTACTTTGAAAAGCAACTTCAGGAAGTATTTTTCTACTCCTGATCCTTGCAATAACTGGATCAGAGATCCATTTAATATGGAAATTACAAATGCTAAACATTTATCTGCACCTGAACAAGATATTCTCGTGGAATTATCATGTGATACAACTTATAAACTAAAATTTAACAAAACTGAATTGAGCAACTTTTGGTTACTTCTCAGGTCAGATTATCCTGCGCTTGCAAATAAAGCACTTCAACACTTGATTCCATTCTGCACAACATATTTATGCGAACAAGCTTTTTCGGTACTATTTTATATTAAGTCTAAATATAGAAACAAATTAAATGTAGAGCCGGATCTTAGATTAAAAGTTTCCAATATTAAGCCAGATATTGAGATTCTTGTTTCAAGAAAACAACTGCATACATCTCATTAAATATGTAAGTTATATTTAATGAGATAGATGCAGTTATTTTTTAAAATATTTCTTATTTAATATTTTCTGAAAAAAATTATAAAATATTTATATGAATTTAATGTAAGTACCCATTATAATTTGTGAGATTTGTTGCTATGACAATGTTTGTATTTTCTTTCTTCAATATTATAATTTCTAATAAAATGTGTTCTACAATATGCAAAAAAATCGTTATTCACCAATCACTGTTAGAAATATTCATCATATATCCTTGTCCTTATGAGATCGTAAGCCAGAAATTAATTAATAAAATGACGTAAAGTACCTAAAGTTGTGATGGGGGTCCGTCAAAAAAAAATTTTTCAAGTGGGGGTCCGTGGAGTACATAAGTTTAAGAACCTATGCTCTAAGCAATTATTCTTAATGTTTTATAATACAAGGGTAGGTCAATAAGTTCGTGACTTTTTGAATGAAACATGTTTTTGGATAAAAAAAAAAAGATTTGTCGAGGATATCAAAATAAGTATTTGCATAAGATATGATTTTATGTTTGGAGTCATATCTCTTTCCGCCGAGCTATTTCTTCAGGTCTGGAAAATAAGCAATAGTCAGTCGGTGCTAAATCCCGAGAATAGGGAGAATGAGAGAGTAATTCGTATCTCAATTCATGGATTTTCATGTAAATTCACTTTTTTCCATTTTCTTCTCTAAAAACGAGGTAGTCAAACAAAAACTAAAAGACTCAGCTGGTACAAATTTCGACACGGGTCAGCTGATGGTTGCTTGCTGACAGAAGCAGTGTTGTTATTTCATTTAAGAGACGCGAAATTCAAAAATTTACTGACTTATTGACCTGTCCTCGTATTATTAATTTATATTAATTATTTATACAATAAAATTAATTTAATATTATTTGCCATACTTTTATTATTTTCATTTAAATGTCGTAGATAAAAGTAATGTGCTCTTGAACTTTTTTTTGCTGACTAGGCTATCTGAATTGCAATTTCATCTGATTTTGATTAGATAAAGTTCTTTTTCCTTCCGACAACCCTTAATCCTTTTTTCAATTTATTTGTAAATAAATTCTCTAAACATTTATTTAGAGAGATTTATTGGCAATATAAGAAGGGCATTGTTTATTGAGTCTTTGGAGAGCGACACCTGTGATTCTAATTAATTGGATCGAAGTCTTTGTCAGCGACGTGATTAAGACCTGAGGTATTCAGATCACTTCACATAAAATGTTCAGGAAAGCCTAAAAATATCACCGAACCATGCGACAGCAGCTCCGATTTAAAGCCTTTAAGGTGCGTCTATAAAATCCATGACAAGGGAAAAGGCATCACTATTCCTTTTATTGAGGTGTTTGTTTCAGTAGAGATTGTTTGAAATTCGTAATTAATTCGGGATATTAGGAAAACGAGTAAAAGAAGTGTAATGCTATTGAACAAAACAATATAACATTTGTATTTATTTGAAATTATTAATTAATGCAGTAATCACTATTACTAATGATCGCTCTCTGTCTCTCCATTTATTGTGACGTCATTAGTTTTAATAACTTTAAAACATTGAAAGTAAAATATTAATATTTTTATTTATTTAAAATTCAATTCAATTTTAAATTTCAATTTAATGTTTAAAAAAACTTTAATTATATATTTTGAAACGAGTGTTTATTTATTTTTAAGTAAAATTCACTTTCATATAATAGATTAAAAAAAACCGTGAAGATGAATTTTTTTACCAATCGGTCTCCCCATTATTTTATTATATTATATTTATTTTCGCCATTATTTTCTCTCCCATTCTAGCCACGTGCCCTACCCATCGCAGCCTTCTCCACTTTATAACCCTAACTATGTCTGGAGATGCATAGAGGTCACTATATACATTTATATTTTATTATATAATAATACAAAATAATCTAAAATTGTAATTATTCAAGTCAATAAAGAATCTAACATTTTCAAATATTTGAAAAGATATAACGAAATTATAAAAAAATATTCAATTGGATATTCTTAAAAACAGCGATTTTCAAACTGTGGGGTGCAACAATATCCAAAGTGAAAATTTCATTTAAAATAAGTTGACCTGTGGCCAGGTCCGATCCGACCGACGGTTTGAAGTAAATTAATTTCCAGGTACAGAAACAATTTCAAATAATTTAAATGTATCTATTAATGTAATAAAAAACAGATATGGATAGAACATAAATATTTTTAATTTTATTATATTTATAATATATAAGTAGTAGCTGGCTGTGACGTCAAGAAGGGCTGGGTGACGTCATATAATTTAAAATTAAGAAAAAACTAATGAAGATGATTTTTCCCGAGGATAAAACCAACACAAAATGCATAATTCGTTGTGATATGTAAAAATCTCCACATGTGAAATTTGGTGTGAAAACAATACATTCCTTACTATCGTCGGTCGGTAAAAATTGAATAATATTGGGTTTATTCACGGATGATATTATTTATGTAAACCGAGACATTTTTATCTCCCGGAGAATTTTTGCGGGGACACTGGGACACAGAATACACATAAGAATAAGCAAAATGATCGTATGGGGTTTGTAAGTCAGCTAAAGAATAAGAATATTTGATCTATCAAAATTAAAAAAAAAATTTAGGAGATCTAATTTTATTTATTTATTTAAAATAAGTTGTACCAGATGTTTATAATAAACAAAAATTATACATTAAGTTAATTTTTTAAATAAGCTTAACTATATATATATATATATATTATTTCTATCCATTTATCAGTACAATGATAAGAAAAAAATTTGATAATTTATTAATATTAAATTATTATTGAGTATACATATATTCGATTACAATATATTTATATTCATATGAAATAATTTCCAAAATAAAAAAAAATAAAATATTTTTATATTTGGTAAGTTAAAAAGAAATAATAATGAAAAAGAGTTATATTTTTACGATATATATGATTTTTTTTTGTGATGTTTGCATTTTAATTTTAAATTGAGAAATTATAATAATATAGTAAAATATTTAAAATTTATCAAAGTTTAAATTATGAAATTGAATATTTCAAAATGAAAATAAAAAGTTAAAGAAAATAATCGCGATATTCAATTATTTTTTTATTATTAATTAAATTAAAAAAAACAATTGAATATTTAATAGGGCCTCCTCCTTTCCCCATAAATTAGCCCTTACAAGCCTCGCCTTCCGAAATTTAGAAAAAGTAATAATAAAGAAAGTTTGCCTTAAAAAAAATATTAAAAAAAAATAAGGCGTTTGGTCTGTTGCCTCTTTGAATCATCTGAGAGTGCCTTTGATTTTTTGGATTTCGAAATGAAATCGCGATATTCGGGGCAACCTGAAATAAAACCTACCTAGTAAGGGAGTGCATAGCCTCCATCAATATGGATGGAAGGCCCATGCTAATCGAAAAAGCCCTGCGCTCAAAAGGTAACCAACAATTTGTTCCTGTTCAGGCTAATCCCATTTCGGAACTGTGCTGAATTACCTTCCCGAATTCCCGTTCATCCAATCCACCTCAAATACACTCTCAGTAATACAAAATGGCACAATTCAGACCGGTAGTGCAATTCATGCAATCCATCCCTTAAATAATAGCATGGCATTTGTCTTATCCACCCACATTTTATTTATTTATTAATTATAATCTAATCTATGAATTAGTAGGATGAGAACATGCATGGATGTAGGAGGCAACCACCTGAAAATTCCTAACAACTATATATATATATATATATATATCAAAAAATAGCCACCCTCCTAGTATAACGCATCGAAACCTACTAATTCTAAAAATACCTTTGTCTCTTCTGCCTCCTTTATCAATGCTTCTTCTTGAAAGATGTACTCTGAAATTCCCTAATCTCACTAAATTCTGTCATATAATTTAATATATTTCTCTATAATCTCCTAATGAATATTATCAAAAGCACAAAATCATTGTAATATAATTACACTTTCTATATTATATTAAACTTTACTTTAAATATTATATTTACATTTTCTATTTTAAAGTGCGCCATGCTAAATAAATAACGATTATTACTTACATTTGGAGAGCTGTATTTAAATCATTTCATCGTCATGAAGGATGGAGAAGATAATCAAGAATTCAAATCAACATTCAGTAGCAGGAACGAAGATTGAAACATGAAATAGAAGAAGAAAAATAACTTATTAGTTTATAATCAATAAATTAAAATTGAATTAAAAATAAAATTAATAATAAATACTGACCTCGGAGTTAATAAAGGGTTGATATTTCTCGCAGATTAAACTCGAAGAACAGCTCGTAGACTTGAATTGATGTCCATCACTCTCGCCTCGATAAAGAAAAAAATAATTATGATTAGATATTTATATTATATACAGGAAATCAAAAAATAAGATATAAATAAATAAATAATATTAATAGGATTAAAAAAGTGTATAGATTTTTAAAAATATTATCTTATTTCTGTAATATTAAAATACTAAAATTATTTTACATCCTATATAGAACCATGATTATAATAAGTTATAATACGCATTTAATAGACATATAATAAAAATATCTTAGAAAACATCAGAAAACTAATTATGATTATATTATTAATTTCACGAAGATTTTATTCTGTTTCATTGAGAGATATACGAGTAGGTAATAGAAATATTATTCATTTTTCAAAAGTGTTATAATAATATGAAATTGACAAAACAATATTCATATGAGATTTGAAAGGAACGGTGAGAGCGATAATGAGATTAGAAAGAATATATAGAATATTTAAAATTATATATTCCTATATAAATATAAGAAATTTATATTTTTTTGATTTATAATTATATTATATGAATTTTGAAAATAATCAGCACATCTTCATATTTTTTAAATAAATAAGTTTTAATAGGATTAATATATATATTGAAATTTAAAAAGTATTTCAATAAATATATTTAAAGAAAAATAAAATTTTGTATATGATTTTTTAATTTTTCAATAATTTTAATTTAACTTTTAATAAAATTTAATTAATGAGATCTGATATAATATTTAAGATTAATTCTTTTCAAAGATTTGAATGAAAAATCTATAACTTTATTTGGGTATATGAATAAAAAATTATAAAAATGCACTTTATAAAATTTAATTTTTATTGAAATATTTTTTTTTTAAAGTTCACTAATCTCTTCCTTTTAATTAATAAAAATAAATAATAAAATTACAATTAATTCTTGATTAGCGACTGATTAAGGGATGATTTCAGTGGAGAGGCCGTTCAGGTACACTCACCAGGGTAGGGGAACGAATGCGTTCTAGTCGGCCAGCTGGCAAGAGGAGGTTTAGCCAGGCCGTGGAGGGGCATGGAGAGGGGCGAGTGGGGAGTGCAGAGGTAAGCGCTCTACTGCAAATTATTTCAAATAAAATACATATTAAAATAAAATAAAATAAACAAATATTAATTTTTAAAATTAGTGGAGTTTTAGAATGCATCTTAAATCGAATCAATAAGTTTAATTCTATTAATTCTATTAAATCAATAACCTTAATTTTATTCAAATATCTTAATGAAAATTTAAAAAAAAAATTATAAATATATCAGTAAGAAGTTCATTAATGAAATTATCATATTTTGAAAAAAAAAAACAAAACAACAAGGAGGTGGAGTATTAATGTAAATGGTTCAATTTAAATTTCAAATTTAAAATTTTCCAAATTTATCATTCTTTTAAAGTTTCAAAAACTATTCTTAAATGTCTTATATGATCATCAAAAGACCTAGAGAAAATTAATGTATCATCTATATAGTTAATACAAAATTTATTCAAATTTTTTCTTCTCAAGATATTAGCTAACACTGAAATATGGCACTGCTGTTAACCATACCAAAAGCCAATGTCCTGTTCGGATGACGAATGTCATTTTTTTACGATTCTTCTCTTTAATTGGAATGGACCAAAACGCAGAGTTCATGTCTAATGATGTGAACCAATTGCAATCGTTAACATTCATAATTAAGTCCTCGATTCTGGGAAAGGGATGAGCTTCGGGAATTATATAACGATTTAAATGAGAGAAGTCAATACATAGCCTATTTTTTTTGTTTTCATTTTTCTTGAACACAAGTGTAACTGATGCTGCATATGGAGAGTCTGATTCTTCAATCAAGTCATTTTTTAAAAGTTCATTAATTTGATATTCTATTTCCTTTTGGTCTCTAAGTGAACATTTATAGGGTTTTTTTAGCAATGTAAATCTCCTCCTTGAGTTTTATTTGTGCCTCAATTTTTTTTAATTTGCCAACATCAAATTTATTTTTTGCAAAGCATTCTTCATAATCAGACAGTCTTTATTATTTAAATTATTTGTTTACCTGTTTGTATATTATTTAATTCATTCTCACAATCAACCTTATTAATTTTTTTTTTGTGCTATTTCTAAATTTTCTTTTTGAATTAATTTAAATTTCTTAATGGCATCCAATCCCAAAAGCATATAATAGTTAAAATTATTGTTTTTAACAACTATAAATTCAATCTCATCTTCAATATCTCCAATTTTTTTTATTCTTCATTTAAAAACACAAAAGATTTTGTAAACAACTTTGTTAGTTCATTTAAAAAAAAATATATCATTTTATTAGTTAGAATTGATTTATATGTGGTGAAATTTTTCATGATGCTCTGGTGACATAATAACAACTCTAAACCGTAATACTGGTGGCCTATCCATCCAGGCGCAAAAATTTCACTTTTTTACATAAATCTATTCACGAGTATTTTTTACCTTTTTATACCCGCTTACTCAATGTTAATTATAATTTAGTTTATTATCTAGTCATAGAATATTTAAATATAAAATCTAACCATATAACAACTACAATCTTTAAATAAGAATATAATATACTGTTTATATAATATACTAATTAAAATATCTAAAAGATAGTCGTGATATAATATTTAATACAATTGTAACTCAAATATGTCTGGACCGTTTTTATTATTATTAATTTTTTTATATGGATTTTTCTGGCATAGAATAATAACTTTTAAACAAAATATAAAAAATTAAAAAGTATTTAAGAAAAAATATTATTTAGGTAAGGTAGAACTACACATTTTGTTACTTTTTTAATAGTTTTATATTTTATTTTATATACATTCTTGTTGAATGTATTTTAGTGAAAGTGGGAGGTGGGATGAACATTATGATTCAAATACTGAAAGGCTGAGAACGTTGCTCAAAAATATTTTAATTTTTTTATGTAGCTTAAGGATTTTAAACATTTTCTGAACCAAAGAGAATGTTAAAACAAAAATATTCTGAAACATATTTTCTTTGTTAAAAAAAATATTATTTGAATAAGATTATTATCAAATAAATTTATAGAAGCCGATCAATTTTGGAAATATATTGCTCACTTTTGCCATTGCTTTAAGCTTGACGAGAACAAATTAGTGCTAATGGCCTATAAAAACTGACAAAAATTAAAGCTCAGGAATAATTTCAATGTCTATTTTTAATAAATCATGACATTAGCAATTTTGTAATTTATCCCCCTACCAAAAGAACATTTTTATCTGACATTAAGGTACGCCATTGATTTTGTTAGAAAATATTAATTGAAACGTGTCACTGTTTCTCTCCTTTTCACTATTTGCATATTATAATTAAGTCACAAACAAGAGTTTATAATATATAATTACTTTCGTTTCATTGCTTTCATTTAATTAACATCCATTTCTTTAGGATTCTTATATACTTTCCATATATCTATATATTACATATACATATACACTACGATGGTATATAAAATATGGTATATAACATGGTATATATATCTTATATATAAAATTCTCGTGTCACAAAACTTTGAAATCATACTCCTCCGAAACGGCTGGACCGATTCTTATGAAATTTTTTATATATATTCAGTAGGTCTCAGGGCATGTCAGACTTCCTTCATAAAACCGCTAATTGGTAAGGTGTGTCCAGGAAGTGCTAATTAATTAAAAATAGTTTAGTTACCATACTAGCTCATAGAGGCGCTGGTGGCGATAATTTGACATCTTATATATACCCTTATAAGAGGCTTGCAAACAATACTGGTTTGTGGGTAAATCAGCTAGCGCGCCATCTTAGGACTTTCCACCCTCAGTTCGAAACTCGCAAAGGCACATTTTTTTCTTTAAGTATTATATATTTTTTTACAAATTTATTAATTTTTATTATTATTATTTTAATATTTTATTAAATTATTTTATTTTATTAAATTAATTTTATTAAAAAATTTTTTTCTTCATAAATAAACATATATAAAAAAACTATATGATTAATTGAAATATTGTAAATATTAGAAAAATAAAAATATAAATATAAATATTAAAAACATTTTTTTTATTGTATACTTTGCGCTGCTAAATGACAACATGTTTATATCAAATTTTTAAAAATTAATTTCTGGTTATTGATAAGATATTATTAAAATTTATAGTCTATGAACAGAAATGAAAAATTCTAAAGTCACTTTTGGATTCTAGAGGACATGAAACGCGAATATACGCAAAAAAATTTAAATTCTGAGCAATGTGCAGATAAAAATTTTATATATATATATATATATTGATATTTACTATATTTTCAATTGATCTTATTGGTCTTTTAAACTTTGAAAACATTCACATTACGGCTATAATTTAATACTATTAATTTTTAAGATTATTTGAGTAAATCATTATAATTAAGAAAATTTGATCTTATAATTGGATTTTCACGTAAGATTTTATTATATATTTTTTAATATTATTTTTATAGTAGTTTAGTGTTATGCTAATTTTATATTTTATTTTTATTTTGTTTACTTTGATTTTTTTTTAAATAAATTAATAACATTTAAAGTAGCATAAAAAAATTAATCGAAGCAGGAAATGTGATGGGGTTTGAAATTAATAGTGATAAGACAAATAATTAGTATCAGAGAGAATAATATTTACAAAGAATTTAAATCGAGGTTGCAATCGGAAAATTATTATCAAAGGGGATCAAAATTAAAATATATAAAACAATTATTTTTTCTGTTGTATTATATGGGTGGGAGGCATGGTCTATAACCCTGGGAGATGAGAGTAGATTCAGAGTATTTGAGAATAGGATTCTTCCCAGCATTTATGGGACAAAGAAAGATGAGGACACCGGGGAATAGAGGAGACTGCATAACAAAGAATTGCCTGACCTCTATGCATCTCTAGATATAGGTCATAAAATAGAGAAGGCTGGGATCGGCAGGGCACATGGCTAGAATGGGAGAGGAAAAATGTATTGGTGGGGAGTTCGATTGGAAAACGTCCGTTTGGAAGACCAGTTGTGAACAGGGTGGACAATGTAGGAAGGAACGTGAGAGAGATGGAACAGGGTAGGAGTTAGATGGTTATAGCTCAGAATATATATAGGGACACTCGGGGGGGTACAGGGGGCGGAGCCCCCGTCTAGGTGTGGAGAGCGCCAAAGGCGCTCGGAGCAGCTAGTATATATATATATATATATATATATATATTCAACAACAATAATATCTACCTTTCTTAAAGTTAAGAATTTTTCTAGATGGTAGGTAGAATTACGATTAAGAAAATAAATTACCTTAGGGGCTGGAGAATAGAATTTTTAAACGTGAAATAATTTCGAAATTCATTTCAATTGGATTGAAGAGAAAATATTAGATGAGAAAAATCAATTTGATTCATCCAAACAAATTATTAAAACATTGTTTGAAAAGAGATTAAATGTTTTAGTATTTCGTGGGATAAAAAAATATATGAGAATATCAGTGACCGGTTGGGAGGGATCGTTTGTAAGGTGGGGTGTGTTTGCCCACGTGACCAGACTAAAATGAATCAGTGTGAACCCACCGATGGTTGAAGAGGTCACGAATAGCAAACCTTTTCAAACAGACTATACAATATATATTATACTAAATAAATGCATATAAAAAATACAAAAAATTACTAATAAAAACAAATAATTAAATTTACTTTAATTCAATAAAATTAATTTATTACAAAAATTCTTTTGAATTTATAAAAACATATATACAAATAATAACATTATATACTTTTAGTTATTTTCGATACATTAGATAAATGTAAATCTAGAAAATTAAATATTTAAAATCACAAGAGATTAATGAATGAAAAATAGGCTGAAATCCGATTCTCTAATAATATAAATATACTGAACCAGCGTTTTTATTCATTTATTTATTTTATCATTCATCAATAATAATGGTCAACTAGATTAATATACTTTCTATATTCATTGAAAATATAGAAAATAAAATTTGTTTTGAGCAAAGGAGCATATTTAAATATCATATAGCATGTCTAAGTTTGATTCGCTACAAATTTTTATAAATAAAAAATAAATATCATTTAGAAATCATCACACGTTGTTTTATATTGTCTAAATATTGAATAAGGGTCATTCCACGTCAACTCATCCAGGCCGTTTCACCCAAAATCTCAGATTTTTATGAAAATTGGTAAATATGTTCTATTTATAAACATGAAAAACACCACCAAATTTTAATTTTTTATCTCACATAGTTTTTGAGTAATGGCAGTTTAAAGATTGGCGTTTTTAAATTTCCGAGCCTCGGATAAAGCCAAATAAAACGTGTATTGAAGAAGAAAATAATTTCTCATTCACTTATTTAACCTCCTATCTTGTTGAAATTTTTAAGGCATGTTCTTATAACTATGAGGAATTGTAAAAAAAATGTAACGGACCCCAAAATATTTTTAAAAAAATTATATGTTGGATATTATAAAATTTTAAAATTACAAACAAAGTTTAGCGTAAAATGAAATATCACGACAAGGGAATGAGATAATCAAGAACTTTTTTTTTCCTAAATTATCTACATGAAATAGGCTTTAATTTAATAAAATAAAAGTTTTGTGTATTTGCCTCCTTCTATTTACTAAGACCACTGCAAGTTACAACACATTAATTATGAGCAATATGAGAGTCTCAATGGCTGAATTTTGTTAATAATTAGACATTTTAATATTAAATAAAATATTTTTACCTAAAAATGTCCATCGAAGGAAAGTTTAACAGCATTCTTACAACCAAAGTTTGAAAACTATGAGGAAGAAGATAGGATCGAATTCAAACAGTGGGTAGCTACAGACAGGACACAGATGATAACTCAAACTTCAACCATTGATGAATTTATTGATGAACTAACAACAAAAATAGAAAAATTGATCCCAAATTCTTATATTGCAAAAAGTTAGTCGAGCTATTTTAAAAGTCTAAAGGATAACTGCGCGCCAAATCAAGCTATTATATCAATCAATTGACTTCAGCGATAATTTCTCTTTTGTGATTCAAGATGAGGTACAGGGTTATCATTGGACCTCAGACTCCTGCACTGTTCACCCAGTAATAATTAACATGAGTGTTGATGACAAAAAATAGTCTCATCACATTGTATAATTTCCGATGACTTAAATCATGATGTTGCACTTTACTAGAAGAAGTCATATAACAATTCCCAATTACTCCCTCTACAATACCATGCATCCGACGGGACTGCACATGGACGCACAGCCATAATCATCAAGAACACCAAAAAACATCAGCCGATTGATAAATATAATAAAGATTACCTACAGTCCACAGGTGTAGAGGTGGAAGACTGGCATGGTCCCATATCTATTGCAGCTGCTTACTGTCCTCCTAAACACCAGCTAAACAAAAAGCTAGTTGAGGACTACTTCAAAACGCTCAGTAGAATCCTCGTCGGCGACGATTTCAACTCCAAAAATACATTCTGGGGCTCGAGGCTTACCACCACCAATGGAAGACAACTCATTGCTGCGATAAAGGAAAATAATCTAAAATTTATTTCCAAGAACGAACCCACCTACTGACCAACAGATGTTAATAAACAACCTGACTTACTAGATTTTTGTATAACAAAATCTATTCCGGAAAACTTTGCTAATGCTAAATCCTGTTTCGACTTATCCTCTGATCATTCATCTGTCCTTGTAACCATAGGCACTAATATAATCCCTATGCAGTAATCAAACAGATTGGAACAAATTCCGGATTCTACTAGAAAACTATTTAACCACGAACATCTGGCTGAAAAGTGAAGAAGACATCGATCATGCAGTACAGAACTTAACAGTTATAATACAAAAAGCAGCATGGTTAGCCACCCCCTGGGTTAAAGGGTTCAAATCTAGGGGCTGACAAGGGAATTTCTCTAGCTGAGGTTTGTGGGACGGAGACAATCCAGCCTCATTGATTAAAATTTGGAAGCTACTTGATAAAAAGTAGAGCCTCTGACTATGAAAATGAAGGTAAGAAAAATGAATGATAGGAACCGTTCTACTGATCATAGAACACCTAATTTATATAAACCAACTCATTAGGGGTTGTCCTGTGTAGAATGTGCAAGAGTCAGAGGTATAATAATTACTCCGCTTACCCTAGTAACATCACTAGCCAATTATACTGCGATTAAGTAACAAACTAAAATCATAAAACATGGGAGATATTGCATCATTATCTCAGGAGGTAACCAATCCACCTGTCTTCAAAACGGCAACCGGGCATTCGGATTCTGGGAACGAGTTCAGAATTACAAAAATCTGGCAGTTGGAAAATCTACAAGACAGAAGAATTTCAAATACGGACTGCGATACTGCTATAAAAGGGAGAAGAAGTGAAAAGAAAAAGATCAGTAAAAAAAGTGATGATAGAAGCTTTGCGTGATTCTCAAAGTCGATGCAAATAATAATAATAACAATAATAATAATAATTACTCAACAAAAAAAAACATTAAAAAAATTATTTGATTTAAATCTTTATTTATTTGTACATGTATATTGAATATGCTAGAAACAGAAAGTGAATAAAATCGGCTTTCGTTTAAAAGCAAAATGATTGCATCATTTTCAACTTTATTTATTGTTACCCCTCTAGAGTATTGTATTATTCTAAAAAGCAAAAAAATTGAGAGAACATTAGTAAACTATTGCCTGGGGATTCGGATCTGCTTAGTCTGAGCCTAATTAATAGATAAAGTTAACAAAAGTGTAATTTATATATATATATATATATATACCTTCATATAGTTATTATGAGTTTGAATTCCTAAATGAATACTCGTGGCGATCGTTTTAGAACTATGAATCGTCGCCCTCCCAAATGTGTCCCAAACAAAATTTTCATGAGTAACTTTACAAATTTAAATTATTTGAAACTTGATTTCTCTTTTACTTATTGAACCCACCCACAATTAAATACATCACGTTTTAGTAGACAACAAAAGCTTGGTAGAACATAATATAAATTAGAGAAGAACGAGAGAAAAGAGAATATAGATTCAGGTGACGATTTATGTTGTTGAGTTAAAATTTGTGAATGTGTTATGAAAATAAGAAAACTAATCTGTATGCTCATAAATATTATAGAAAAAATAAAAGCAAAAAATAAAAAAGTTTTTGTTTCAAGTTAATTTTTTTTTTAAATAAAGTTTATTCGTGAAGGGAAGAGAAAAAATAAGAATATCTTGTTATTTACTAAAAAAAAAAAAATAATAATGTTTTAAAAGTATTACCCAAGATTAAGTATAATTAAATAAAGAATGATGATGCTCTGTATTTCTAAACAAAAAATAATAAGATATTAAAATTTAATGTTGATTTAATTAATTTAATTCGAAATTAGATTAATAGATTAATTATTTAATAAACCTATTTTGTATGTGTGTCGGTGTGTGAGTTAATACGATACTCTTTTTATACTTGAATAAAATAATTCTGGAGCTTCTAATTTTTTACAGACCGACGATAGTAAGGGAGGTATTTTTTTCACAACAAATTTCACATGTGGAGATTTTTACATATCCCCACGAATCATGCATTTTCTAAACAGAAAAAAGTATTTTTAGCATGGTGTCTGTCCGTCTGTCCGTCCGTATAGATGTGTACAGCCTGAACAGCTCAACCGATTTTGATGAAATTTGGTATATTTACTTAATGCATCAGTGGGATGAATTGATCAACTTTTGGTGTATATCCGGAAACCGGAAGTGGTAGTATTAGCGATCGACGATAGGAAGGGAAGGGTTATTTTCACATCAAATTTCACATGAGATTTTTTTATATATTACCACGAATCATACACTTTGTATTGGTTTTATCCTCGGGAAAATCATATTTATTAGTTTTTTCTTGATTTAAAATTATATGATGCCATCCAGCCATTCATGACGTCACAGCCTGGTCTTACATATATATTATAAATAAAATAAAATTAAAAATATTTATGTTATATGCCTATCTGTTTTTTATTACATTAATAGATATATTAAAATTATTTGAAATTGTTTCTGTAGCTGGAAATTAATTTACTTCAAACCGTCGGTCGGTTCGGACCTGGCCACAGGTCAACTTATTTGTATTTAACTAATTCTCACAATACAACATTTCATTAAATTTATTTACATAATTCTTATTTCTATATTATGCGAATATTGTATTATTATACAATCGGGAATGGAAATCAAATATGAATATTTTTTTCTTATGGTAATAAAAATCTAATATGTATTATTCTTATTTTTCAAAAATATCATAGGTATACATTAATAGTTATTTAAAGAAAATAATAATAAAATAAAAAGAATTTAAATTATCTTACCATTATTTTTCGCTTTCAATTATCTTTGTAAGAGATAAATGTTTTAAATTTTTATCTCCGACACATTTAAGAGATATTCTTTTGAAAAATATGGGCGAGAAAAGAAACATTAAAAAAAACAAGTAATACAGTTTATCACGTTCTTATGAGTAGAAAAATGAAAACATATCCAGCATACCACGGTTGCTTCAGTATTATTTTCTCTCTTTTAGCGATTATTCTTAATATAAGAATATACTATATAAAGACTGTTGATAAATATGTATTTATACTTTACGATTTGAAAAAGAGTTTGGTCTTTATGATTGTAAATTGAAACTATCCAGTAGAATTTAATAAATATAACGAATCTATTCTAATAAATCCATTAAAACGAATATGTCATTTCAATTTTAATAGAATACAAACTTAAAAAAAAAAGATTCCTACAAAATTTGGAATTGAAAAACAAACTTTTTTCACAGACCAAACAACATATTAATTCAGTTCTTAATCGGTGTTAGGTTAGGTTAAATGTTCCGCCAAAATTAGATATTCAGAAAAAAATAATGTCTAGTATCATAAATATATATAGGGTGACCCAGCCAGTAGTTGAACCCCTTCCAGTAGTTGAACAAATTACCAAAAATCCGCCAAAATCTCAAGAGGAAACATGCTTGGAACGTGAAATTTTATTTTATTTTTAAGTTATTATGTTGTCACAACTGAAACACCTATCGTCTGCTGCACGTGACTTAAGTACTCAGAGATATTATTTTTTTTCTCAAATGAAATGCTTGTTTTTGCATTCACGACTAGTCTACTGAAAATACGGTAAGTAAAAGTAATCCACGTGCATCCTAGTCATTTTTAGAGATATTTTTACCGAATTGGTCTTAAATTAAAGCTAAAGGACTACATTTTGAAGCATGATATTAAGGTATAGATATTTTTTATTTTTTAGAGCTCTAAACTGACTGTTCAACTAATGGCACTGTTAAAATGCACAAATTCCAGTAATTGAACAGTGGTGAACGTTGCCCTCCATCGAAGATCACCAGACTGTGAATGTTCAATCCCTCTTATACCTTGAATCCCTCTTCCCCAAGGGTAGGCCTGAAGAATTTAGAAAAGTGCAGGGGAAGAGTGGGAGGGTAATATTGAGGCCCGTGAACTGTTTCAGTTTTGGAAAAGGCTTCGGAGCAAATGTCTTAATGAAACTCAGACAAATGGCCTTTTGTCTTAATGAAACTCAGACAAATGGCCTTTTGTCTGAGTGTATTGAAAAAGAGCCCGAAATTAATCATAATTTTGATGCCTCACCTTCAGCATTGAATGTTAGTGCAATCCAAGCAACACTTTCAAGACAAACGATTCGCCTAAAGTAAAGTAAAGTAAAACCAGGAATCTGTATGCAGTAACGGGACTCGACTCCCAAAGCAATTTCGTATCAAAAGTTTAAAAAATTTTAAAAATATTTTTAATTTTGTATCTTATGTGTATATTGCCGATTGGTGTTTGTTTGAAATAAATAAATATATGTATTATTTTGTTATTATTATTATTATAATTTAAACAGTGAGCAATGTTTGGAATGTGAATCAGCCTTGTATTGTGTTATGAGTGCTCAAGCTATAGGCCTAGATATTTGTTAAGTCGTTTTGGATGTGTACCTAAACTTAAAATAAAAAAAACGGGTGTTCAATTACTGGAATATCGAGCGTTCAAAAACTGGACATGTCTGTTCAACCACTGGGATAAAATCATAAAAAATGTTGTGAATTTTTTTTTGCTTTTTATTTTTCAGTTAAGCACTGATTAATATTTTTTTTAATAACTACAATAATAAAGCTTTGTTAAAAATCCATTAGCTTAGTTTTACGGCTAATAGTATAGAACTTACAACAGGATCCGTGGTAAACTGGCTTTATTTGTTCAACTACTGGCTGGGTCACCCTATATCATATCATGTAATAATAAGTAGTAGTATTACATTGTATCAATACCTTCAAAATAAGTTCTATTTTCAATGACGTAGTTTTTTTTGAGATTAAAATACTTTTATTCTGTTACAACTCGTAGTGTATTTGATTGTGGGTTATTGTACCAGTGGCGCAACTAGGGAGGGTTTTGGGGGTTTTAGCCCCCCCCCCCCCCAGGAGAGAAAAAAAATTAATACATATATCTATGCCATTATACATATAAGACATTTATTGTTATAATCTATATATGTACTAAACTATAAGAAAAAAAAGAACAACTTACCTATAACTATTCTTTTATGGTGGCGTTAACACTTGTTTAATCTAAAAAATTAAGTTTTATTAAAAATTAAACTAAACTAAACTAAACTATAAAAAAAAACAATAGATAACTATTCTTTAAATACATATAGATTACTTACAATTGATTGATTATTGATGGTAGATAATGTATCTATCGACAAATTTTTCAACACACTTCTGTTCTTCATTCTCTGGAAAACAAAAACTAAGATGAAATAATGTCTCCCTGGATAATTCATATTTGGATATCTACTCACCTTTTTGATGATGGATCCAATAAGGTGAAAGATCAAAAGTCATCAACAACGAACAATGTTACATGAAAAAGAAGAACAAAAGACATACATTATTAAGATTGAAAATAGATTCCAATATTAATTTTAAAATATTTATCAAAAACATAAATACTTACAGCGGGGTTTTCACCCCTTGCTTTCAGATGATTTGTTCTTTATTCTCTTTCCAATAAAATGAACTTGAATGGTATATTTTAAGTAAGACTAAAAAAAAATAAGAAATAAAAAATTCAATTAGTAGGTAATTAAAATAGTATCTTTGTAAATTCCTCAATGTAGAAATATCTAAAAGTATCTATTTATGTAATATAAATCTTCAACATTGATTATAGTATAGTAAAAAAGGATTATTATAAAAATAAAATTGAAATGATATTGTATTAATTATTATACCTACATGCTGGTACTTCATTTTGAAATGCATCATTCATCATTATTATTGACCAGAGTAGAAATAAGGCTACATCATCCACGGGCATGAAGATAAGCGTATCTATCTGATGGGAATAGAAGACCAATTTATATATTAATAAGTTGACCTGTGGCCAGGTCCGAACCGACCGACGGTTTGAAATAAATTAATTTCCAAATACAGAAACAATTTCAAATAATTTTAATTTATCTAGTAATGTAATAAAAAACAGATATGGATATAACATACATATTTTTAATTTTATTTTATTTATAATATATATGTAAGACCAGGCTGTGACGTCATGAATGGCTGGATGACGTCATATAATTTTAATTAAGAAAAAACTAATAAAGATGATTTTTCTCGAGTATAAAACCAATGCAAAGTGAATGATTCGTGATGATATGTAGAAAATCTCCTCATGTGAAATTTGGTATGAAAATAACCCTTCCCTTCCAATCGTCGATCGCTAATACTACCACTTCCGGTTTCCGGATTTGCACCAAAAGTTGATCAATTCATCCTACTTATGCATTAAGTAAATATACCAAATCCGTTAAGCCGTTCAGGCTGTACACATCTATACGGATGGACAGACGGACGGACGGACAGACATCATGCTAAAAATACTTTTTTCTGTTAAGAAAATGCATGATTCATGGAGATATGTAAAAATCTCCACATGTGAAATTTGGTGTGAAAACAATACCTCCCTTACTATCGTCGGTCGGTAAAAATGAACTTAAAAAATAATATTTGAAATATTAAAGAATTGAATTAATTATCTCTTCATTTTATAGAAATTAATATAATAAACTATCATAAATAATAGAAATTCAATTCAATGAATATTTATGAAAATATAAATATACTGGTTAAATATAATCTCGAAAAATAAAAGATATTAATAAATAGAAATAGCTGTAGAGGGATATCAATAAGATAAGGATTATAAAAATGAGTGAAATATTTTGAAAGTACGTATAGAAAAAAATTAAAATAATATTTCAATTTCAATAAAATAATAGAAAATAAATAGTAAATAAATAAATAAAAACTTACCCATTGAATGTTAAGTTTTTCATTTTATTTTAATAATATTTATTGTGTGTGTATTGTATTTTAGGTAGATGAAATCTTATGCTCGTTACATTCTATTCATTGCGGATCTAAAAATAAGAAAATAAGATTGATAATTGTTCTTGCAATTTCGGAATAGTTTTACTTGTATATATATTATTTATTTATTTATATGGATTTATTTGAAAAGTTTTATAATGAAAGCCCCTTTTAAAGTAGATTTTCTGACAAACAGAATCATTTCTGACAAAAATCATTTAAAAATTAAATATTCCTAATTATATTAAAAAAAAATTAAATTTTTTTTCATGAATTATTTTACAAATAAAAATTCAATTTTACCGATGAGATTACTTGCCGTCGTTGTAAAGAGATGATGTGATGAATCTCTGTTCTGACACTCCAAAAACCATATAATATAATATAATAATAAAGGGGCTTATCGCATCAAAATTATTATCAAAGGGGCTATATATATATAAAACAATTATTTTACCGGTTGTATGATATGGATGTGAGGCATTGTCTATGACCTTAGGTGACGAGAGTAGATTTAGAATATTTGAGAATAGGATTCTGCGAAGCATTGGGCCAAAGAAAGATGAGGTCACCGGGGAATTGCGAAGATTGCATGACCTCTATGCATCTCCAGATATAGTTAGAATTATTCAAAATTATTATCAAAGGGGATTAAAATTAAAACATATTAAACACTTATTTTTCCTGTTGTGTTATATGGGTGTGAGGCTTGGTCCATGACCCTAGAAGACGAGAGTAGATTTAGAGTATTTGAGAAATGGTTTCTTTGCATTTACGGGCAAAAGAAAGATGAGATAACCGGGAAATGGAGGAGAGACTTGTTAACGAGGAATTGCAAGACCTCTATGCATCTCCAGACAGAGTTAGAGTTATAAAATCGAGAAGACTGCGATGAGCAGAATGGGAGAGGAAAGAATGGCGAAAAAAATATTGGTGGGGAATCCGATTGGGAAACGTAGGAATGGATAATGAAGGAAGGAACGTGACAGAGATAGGAGAGGGTAGGAGTTAGATGGTTGTGCACAGGATATACATGGATACTTGGAGAAATGTGGTTGTACCTTTCGAGTTCCGTAGAGCCCCAGAGACAGATAGATAGATTTTTAAAATGTTATTATTTTCAATTTCCACTCATCTTTTTTATTTCTTGTCAGAACAGAGTAATTTTTAATAAATATAATAAAATAAATTAATAATAATAAAATAATAATTAAAATTAGATCTCAACCAAAATTTATTTAATTATTAATCTATTTTATTTAGATCAGACTACAATATTTTATGTTTTATCCTTTAATGTTCTAGGACAGACCGACAACATTCCTTCTAATGACCCTATCTTGTGCCAACTCAATCTAATCCCTTTATATTTCCTCATATTGTATTTTATAGTATATTTACACATTCTATTATTATACTACATTTAGGTTCCAAATTGGTTTCTCCGTAATTATAAATGTAATATCAGTCTATCTTCTCTCTTTCGAGTTACATATTGAATCTATCATAATTTTCTAGATTATTAAAACAAGGTTTCAAATTAAAATGTGGTCCTGAATATAATTATTTTATGAAAAACTATATACGAATAATATAGATATATAATAAAGGTATTTATTGTTTTTTATTTAAGCAAGACTAAAAATTATTTAAATGAATATGAGAAGATAAAATATTTTTATATATTATATTTTGAACTACCTTCTATATATCATACACTTAAATCGATTATAGGAGCAACAAATCAGAATGTCAGCGATTAAGACCTAAAAAAACGGAGAGGCTTTTTTGTTGAAGTTATCGAAGAGACGTTTGAACACTCTTCATGCTTGCTAATCGACTGGTTTTTCACTTTGATGGGGAACTTTTAAAGGATGGGCAATTTTAACCGCATTTTCATCTATTATTCACATATCGATTTTTTTTACTTATCTGAAATATAAGTCCCGATTGAAATGGAACGACTTTTTCTGAGGTTTGAAATGAAAAAACATTTTTTATTGAATTTATAAAAAAAAAAAGAAAAATATTTGAGCTCTAAGTCTAATTTAGCTAAAGCTAATAAAAACTTTTTCTTGTTTGTTTTTATTTAAACAATATTTCAATACAATTATATTTTCTTCAACTTTGCAATGTATTTTCTTTATATTTTGAAAAGTCTTTAAGCAACCTCTAACATAAATAATATTGTAATTTATTTTAATTTTAATAAATATTGTATAAACTACTAAAATCTATTAAATTTTTGTGTTAAGATATGACTCTTTTGATAAATTTGTTTTATTTTAATCATATGAACAATATCAACATGCATTATCATTAATTTTCATATTTAATTTAAGATTTAAGCATGGTCCCTATACTTCCACTCCAGTAGCATTAGGTTATTATTTATTATTTCATTTTTATTTCATTTTTCATTTATTAATTTTTATACAAAAATTTTCCTTAATATACAATCTGCCAGGATTGATGGCCTGGGGTGCTGTCAATTCCAACTACTAATAATAATATTAATAATAAAACATGATAAGAAATGTCAATTATTAATAATTTTTTATTTTGAGTTATACAAATCATAAAATGATTGAGGTCCACTGCATTATATATATATATATATATATATATATGCATATAAATATTTCATTTTCCATAGTTCAATAAAAATTATAAAAAAAAATCATGATTCAATTGACTTCAAAGGACACATGTCACAGGATTCCTTACAAAGCAAACTCCAAGGTTATGAAATAGTTTATTAGGGGACGAAGCCCCTAAGTTATATACTAATTACATTTTCTATCATTTCAATTTATTATATAGAAATAAAAACTTTAGTTTTATTTGATTTTGATTAATCATTCAGTGGTAAAGTAGAAGTTGTCTTTCAATGAAACATGCTTGCGTCAATTGATAGCTTTCATTAATCTTGTTTAAATACGATTTTATATCAGATGGTTGGCTTTGATTTGAAATGCATTTCCGTTTGACACAAAGTGTTAAGCGGTGTTAATCTGTATAATTTAAAACCATATTCAATATTGCTTTTATTTGATCTCTATCAAATTTGATCCGTATACATCAATCGTCTACACATAAATTTAGAGATAAAGATATTTTATCTCTCTCTCTCTCTCTCTCTAATACTTTTATTTATTATTTGTTTTTTAGATAATATTGCCTTTATCAACATCACCCAATATTTTATTGGTTGGTTTATTAATATTTGTACATAAATTATAAAAAATAAAAATAAAAAATTTACACATTTTTAAATCTATCTTACTATTTATTATATAGAAATACAACAAGCAATAATTTTAATTACTCCCAGTTTTGCATATATATTTTTGAACCAAAAAAGTATCCTAAGTATTTATTTGTAATTCATTTATTACGTGTTCTTGAGGTTTTGAATCTCCTTTTAAGGAAAGTTAAATTTAATTTTTTTTTTTTTATTAATTAAAGTAATTATTAACAAATGGAATTAAAATGTATAAAAACAAATGATTAAAGTGTTATTTTTGATCTAGAACAGGACTTCTTCAACTTTTTTCATTCGCGACTCCATTTATGATTGCGAGTTTCCTGGCGACCCCGTATAAATATAAAAGAAAGATATATAAATATTTTTTGATGATTTATTTATTAGGTAACAATAAGTATACATACATATAAATCTAAAATTAAAAATTGCACAAAAAGTTGTAAGTGTATTTATTATAGTTCACAAGGTCATGTATTTAAATATTTGACATTAAAATCTCTCGCGAACCCAGAATTTTGCTACGCGACCCCCTTTGGGGTCGCAACCCATAGTTTAAGAAGGCCTGATCTAGAACAATATATTAACAAATCAATCTTGAGAGATGAAATTAAATTCTTAACTTTGAAAATGGTAGTATGATAATATTAATAAATACCTAATTTTGTTCTATATTAACACACTATGAGCGGGGCGGGTATTTATACCCGTTGCCACTTATATGAGGGATATATATTAGTATCGTTTAAAATAAGTAATTTTAAGTGGCACAAGGGAAAATATATATTATATAAGTGGCAAGGGGTATAAATATCCGCCCCGCTTATAAGTGGCAGTCCCCGCAACGGGTACAAATACCCGCCCCGCTCATAGTGTGTTAATATAGAACAAAATTAGGTATTTATTAATATTATCATACTACCATTTTCAAAGTTAAGAATTTAATTTCATCTCTCAAGATTGATTTATGCAAAATACTTTAAATAACGGAAATGATGAAGAAATAATGTTTGATTCTTATATAAGTCGCAAGGTAGAAAACGAAATTGTAAATTAATTAATATAAATTGATATTCTAACAAATGGGTAGATATAAAAATGAAAATTTTCGCTTTGATGCATTTCCTTTATGCAAGGATTATTGATAACATGGTGAATATATTGTAAATGAAATAATTTTTTTTATTAAATTATTATTATTTTCACAAATATTATTATTATGGTTATTCTTTTAGTTGATCTTCGTAGCTTAATCTCCAAAATTGAAATCATTTTTGTTTTCTTCATTTTTAATTAGTAAATGAAAAAAGTTGTATTAAATTAAAAAAATAGACATTATATAGAAAGAATGTACGATATATGCTTCATTTTATATTTTTTTTATTAATATAATTGAAATTGAAAATATTTATAATTTATTTATTATTATTCCTAAAGATTTAAGATTTAATAATTTGATTAGATTAGATAAGATTTAATAATTTTTAAAAGTGATTAGGTAGTTTTACTTTAACTATTAGAGAAAATGGATTTTCAGTGGTTATTTCATTCACTGATGCATGCTATCATGTTACAAAGAAATCAATTGACTTATAATTTGAATAATAAATTAACATGAGTGAGTGGGACAATATAGGGATAGTTAGGGTTATATGAATTGTATGTCAGTTCTGAGTTCTGCTTCTTTGAATTACTGAAAGTATAAGTGAGGTGGATCGAATGAAATGGGCGAACGTAATGTTCCACAATGAGAATAGCTTCTGGAACCCAATTGTTAGTTGCCTTTTGAGCCTAAGGCCTTTAAGATAAACATAGATAATTCACCCAATTTGGTAATGTTCAATAAGTAGGGTTACAGGTTACACCGAATGTGGCCCTTTCATTTGAAAATCCAGGCTATAAGTCAGTCTCACACAGGTCTACAGAACAAAGTGTTTTAAAATAAATTATTTTTTCAATTTGTTTATTATTTTTTTTTTCATTTTCAATCGCCGAGGGTTACAGAGGCTAATTTTAGAAAAAAATTATGACACCCTAATATATACTCATTGTTTTTTTGGTATAATTAAAAAAAAAATCTATATTTTTTCAATCTAACAAATAAATTGTTATTCTCTTTATTATAATCTTTAGTTTTTAGGTAAAAAATATACTTGTTCAAACGGTATTCTACAAAAGGTAACTATAAAAGCGAATTCTCCTAAGGGGCATTGGAATTAATTTAATAAATACACAAATATACATATATGGAAATTAATAAACCTTTAGTTTTTATTTGGTGTTAGTTTCTGAGTGGCGTCCGTTGTCCGTGACCTAACCTGATAAAGGGGCCCCAGGGAGATTCGATTCACTTGATTAAAACATGTTTCTGCTAGTCCAGTGGGCTCATAACACCTGAGGGACGACAATGTTGATGACAATCGCAATTCTGTGGATATTTAGAGTTTGTCAATTTATATAAATTGTTATATGACGATTTAATATTTATCTTAATTATTACTTAATCTAAATGAATATTGATTTGAATAAGATATATTATTTCTTAAGATTTTATTTTAAATGTAAAAATAGGAAATTTAAATTTAATCTTAAATTGTTTTAGATGATGAAATGAAAATCATCTATTATTCTATGTAGAACAGGATTTCGAAACGTGGGATCTCTCTCTCTAATAAATATATTCTAAGCGAAGGGGAGAATTTAATTTGAAAATATTCCTGGTTAGTATTCAAAAAACAACGGCCATTTTTTAAATAAAATTTTATTTGTGATTTAAAATAAAATTTAGAGTATATGAGCTGTAAAAGAGATTGGCAGCTATCCGATAGATAAGAAATTAAACTATAAAACGAAATTGATTTTATCTTTATTTTTTTAATTCTTTAACTATCCACTGACTAATATGCTGTTTTATAACTTTCCGAAATAATTTCAGCACAACCATGAATATAACTCAATCATAAAATAAATAAATAATTTAACCCGTTTTGTTTGTAATTATTATTATTAATTATTCATTTTTTAATAAAATAATAATAAGAAATAAAATTAAAAATAAAAATTCACAATAAATGAAATAATATATGAAAATGTTCATTAATGGACAGTGGCGGATTATACAGTACGTCGACGAAGCGGCCGCGAGGGACCCGAACTTGTGGAGGGCCCCGAGGTAGAGACCCAGGCTTGTGAGTGGCCCCAAAAAAGTCCGGTTGTATTAAAGTATTTTCACATTGTTGAAATAATTTTTAATATACTTATTCTATACAAAAATGTTTGAATAATATATATATATATATATATTTATTGTTTTGTGAAAAAGTACAAAATGTTGAATAATCACATGTTCTAAAATTTTGTTTTACTATCTTATAGTGGAAAAGTGAAGAAAGTTGTTTTAAAGTTTAAAATTTTTTCAATTAATTATTAAATTAATTCAAATAACCTTATTTTTAGCCTAATTGATTGTGGAGACCCCCTTATTTCTAACGCTTAGGGTCTTCACTTGTCATGATCCGCCACTGTTGATGGAATCATTTAGGGTATAAAACATATTTTTCGGAATAAATTGAATTGTAAAATTATCTTTCCAGATCCGTGAATTTAGTTTTTAAATAAATTATAACTAATCAATTTAAATATAATAAAAAGGAAAATGTCAAGTGTAGCCGAATTATTTATTAAATGTCAACCTATTGATAATAATAATTTTTTTTTTAATTCCTTAAAAATTAATTTAAAATAGTTATAAATATTATTTTTTTATAATTATGTTTTATTTATTGTTATTTTTTGGGTAAATAAATAGATATTGTCTTTGAAAGTTAATTTCAAAATAAAGTTATCTCTCGCCAGAGATAGTATTGCGATCACGAAAATTTTCGATGTTGAGATTTTGATGTTTTTATACGTTTTGAAGGTTCCTGAATCATTTTCACTAAGGTTGAGAAAAATGTCTGTGTGTGTGTATGTGTGTGTGTATGTATGTAACCAAGATTACGCAAAAACGGTCTGAGCTATAATGATGAAATTTGGTACATGGGCATTATTCAAAAATTCATAGTTTTCTATCAACTTTTGAGTAATGTAGCTCAACCGGAAGAGGGTCATTACCTACAACGTTTTGATTTTTTTTCCTCTAAAGTGCCCGTAAAAATAGATATATGTTTGATAATTTTTCATATAATTAAAAATTGTATAAAACTGCTATATATAGAATTTCAGCTTGATTGAATCGCTGAAAGTACCAGAATTAATTTTTTAACACTGCAAATCTCTCGCGCCAACGCGTGACGTGGTGCCATCAACAAAAAGCCAAACATGCGCTGGATTAATATTTATTATTTATAATTTATAATTAATTAAATTTAATTTAAATATAATATATTTTGTTATTTAATCCAATTCAAATTGCGAGATAGTCGAGTGGAGACACTCCAGCTTATTTTTCAATTATAAGGTTTTATTGAATTTTTATTAATCTTTTTTTTATTTATTTATTTTTGAATAGTTGATTTAACTATTTTTTAATGATTTTTTATCCTCTCATCTAAGGAAGATACTATGTGACTTTTTAATTAATTTTTTATTTTGTCTTTAACAATTATATTAGAAATTTCAACAAACATTTTTTTATCTATAACATACACAGCTGCAATACTAGTGTCTCGATAAGTATAATTATATAATTACTTCTTTTAATTCTTTAAATTATACTCTGTTTAAAAGATGTTCAAAATCTCTTTGCTTCTGGAAAACCTGATCTGATAAAATTCAGCTTTTAAAAATTTACATGAATAAAATTAAATTCCCGCTTTATTCAAGATTTTTATTTCTTATATTTTTTTCCTCTTTTGATATTGTTTAGATTAGAAGGCGTGACAAGACGATACAATTTGAAGCAAAACTCATTACATTATTCTAAATGGTTTTCTTTCCAAGGAAACTTTTTATTTCGAATGATATTGGGAGTAGAGAGCTTTCGGATTACGCCTCTGCTATTCATATTAGCACAGAAGTACACAACTTGTAAAGTAAAACAATAGATGTCCAATTGGATCATAATCACTTTGGGGTCAGAGCCAACTTGACTGGAGAAGAATTTAATTTTAACTTTGTCAATTGTATATTTGATATAAACTTGGGCATTTATTTCCTTTTAAGAAGAAAATAACTAGAACAAAAAATTATTAAAAAATGTATCGGATATATATTTAACAAGAATAATAATAAAAACTATTATAAAATAAATTCATATTATATCCGAGTCTATCATAATTAGATTATATACTTATTTGAATTTAATTATAAAAATTAGTAAACTTCAAAAGAAAAAGAAAAAATATTTAAGTGAAAATGTAAAAATATTAAATTGAATTTCCGCTCTCTATTATATTAATTCATATTACACATTTTACATTCTTACATATATATGTATATTTATATTCTTAAGTTTTACTTACTTTTTTTTTATTTAATCAACCAAATTGTGTCAATTTTGCAAAGGTGCCCATTTATGAACTCATATAAATAAAATATAATGTATATAATTTTATATGATGTAATCTTTGTTCAACTTTTTACTAACTCGCCAGAGATGTCTGTGTGTGTGTGTATGTGTGTGTACGTGTGTGTATGTGTGTATGTAGACAAGATTATACAAAAACGGTTTGAGCTAGAGTAATTAAATTTGGTACATGGGCATTAATCAAAATTCATAGTTTTCTATCAACTTTTGAGAAATGTAGCTCAACCGGAAGAGGGTCATTACCTACAACGTTTTGATTTTTTTTCTTCTAAAGTGACCGTAAAAATAAAGATATATGTTTGATAATTTTTCACATAATTAATAATTGTATAAAACTGCTATATATAGAATTTCAGCTTGATTGAATCGCTGAAAGTACCAGAATTAATTTTTTAACACTGCAAATTTCACGCGCCAACACGTGACTTGGTGCCATCAACAAAGAGCCAAACGTGTCTGTATGTGTGTATGTAGACAAGATTATACAAAAAAGGTTTGAGCTAGAATAATTAAATTTAGTATACGGGCATTATTCAAAATTCGTAGTTTTCTATCAACTTTTGAGAAATGTAGCTCAACCGGAATTTGATTTTTTTTCCTCTAAACTGACCGTAAAAATAAATATATATGTTTGATAGTTTTTCACATGATTAAAAATTGTATAAAACTGCTATATATAGAATTTCAGCTTGATTGAATCGCTGAAAGTACCAGAATTAATTTTTTAACACGTTTACTGGCGCCAGCATGTGACGTGGTGCCATCAACAAAGAGCCAAACATGCACTGGTTTAATAAATATTATTCATTAATTTTAATTTATAATTTAATTAATTAAATTTAATTGAAATATAATATATGTTATATAGGTTATATAGGCGAGTGTAGACACTCCAGCTTATTTCTATTCTCGAATCATCTTAAGATTTAAAAATTAAAAGAAATTTGTTTTTTCTCTTACTTTGAACATAGTCATTCATTTGAAACGTAAACAATATAAGTGGAAAGGTCTTTAACTAAAAACAGGCGTGTTGACCAGTTCAATAACATGCCAATTCAATATATCATTTCAGGAACAATTGCTCTAAAAGTTTACTTATAAAGATTTATTTGAATTTTACAAGATAAAAATTATGTATATTGTGAATTGCTATAATATCAAGAAGAACGATGAAAAATAGGAGTATCTTTTTTTAATAAATCTATGCTTAATTGTATTTTGATGAAAATTTTTTTACAAGTATATTATTTGAATGGAATGTTAATAATTTGATTTCAAGGACTTTGCTTAAATAAAGAAAAAAAATAGATATTAATTTTATAAAAGAAGAATTTAGTATAATTTGATATTAGAATATAAAAACTTAACTCTATACTCTATAATATAAGCTAATATAATATTCTCTCCATACGAAACACAAAAGGTCAAGTAGACGAAGTAGAAAATTATTAATTTAAATTAAATAAGGTTCAAAAAATGAATAGACTCTTTTTTAAAAATATATCAGTTTTTTCGATGAATCTTGAAATTTTCCAATGAAAATCATTTACAAATGAAAATAAAAAATTACTGATCATACTTTAGGGAATGGAAATTCAATAACCAGAATTAATAAATCAAAAAAGGATTTGGTTTAGTCAGAAAAAATAACTTTTCAGTAAAAACAAATAATAAAAAATGTATTATTATCAAAATAAACACTTTTATCGATTGATTGAAAATTATTTTTAATAAATCGCATTTTTAAAGATAATAAAAAAAGTTTACTATTCAGGAAATATTAAAATAATAAATTAAATAAATAATTTTAAATTTTGATCAAATAAATTGGTATAAAATTAATAATAATATTGATACATCAATTGAAGTTGTATTCGCAGTTTTTTATATGAGTATATACTAATGTAATTTTCCCCCCAAGTAAAAAAAAAACCAATTTATTTTGAATAAAAAGATCAATAAATGCATTTTTTAAAATTAATAAGAATTTTAAATAAAGACTGAATATATAAATATTATATTTAATTTTACTGCCTTTACATCCTACCTAATAAATATTCATTAAAGACAAAAATAAATATACTTTATTCATATTGTCTATGACTTAATACAAAAAAAGTAGTTTTTATAATTAATCCTCACACATTATTCTGTAAATAAATATTCTCAATATAGTATGATTAATAAATTCATAGGAAATTGTCAAAATTTATCTCAATATTTGTAAAATCTCTTTGGGTCAAGTTCAACTTAAGAAATATTTTTTGTTTTTTTTTTAATTTTAAATTATAGATAAATAGTTGTTGTTGTTATTGTTACAGTTGTTAAAATAAAACTAAATGCTCATTGAATTGAAAGTAAAGGTAGATCTCCTCTGCCACTAAAGCTTTTGACCCGCTGTTTCATTCATCGCATGGGAAATTGATCCCCGCCGTTGCGTTCTTCATTCTCTTTCTATTGCCTACAATTCGTGCCAATGGACCAAGCAATCATTGCTCTTAAATTGGTTGCTGAATCGACAGAGCAAAATGGCTCCCAAAGTAGTTGACCGAGTTGTTCGTGGGATTTCTAATCATTTATTTTCACTTGAAAACTATACGACCCAGGTTATTATTCAATTCATTTTTTAATTATAAATTTATAATCGAACTTATCTCAATTTAATTACTATTAAAATTTATCCAAATTTATTCAAAAAGGAGCTCTATAAATATGTAAATTACAATCAAAACCACTAAAAAATTAGAGTGTATTAGATTGATTGATAATTTATTGTTGTTAATAAAAAAAATTACCGATGAGAAAATTTAGAGAATAATACTTTTTGATTAAATAAAAAAATGTTAGTATGAAATAATTATTAATAACATTATCGATTCGTCAATTTACATATTCTAATGTTTATATGAATTTTATAGATATTTTTCTTTCAAAAAAAAAAAATAAAAACAAATCAAATTGCTTTTTATAAATAGACCGTAAAAATATTTACATAAAAAATACTACTAAAAAAATTTGATCTATTTATTTTTATTGGAAACTTTGAATTAATATATAAAAACTTAGAAACTCTGTTTTAAAAATTAAAATTGACATTCTTATATTTTCTAATGCATATTTGGTTGAAAATATAATTAAAATAAATACAAATTGTAGACAGAAAGTCCTCTGTCCCCCCTCTACAAACACCTTAACTAGTTCTGAGAATTGCCTAGAAGGAATGGGTAAGGGGTCTATTATTTTGCACCCATATAAAAGACCAGAAGGCCAGGGTGAAGGGAGATAGTGTGCACAAACTATTATTGAAACATCCGTTAACAAGAGGTCTCGATCGTGAGCCTTCTACAAAAGATAACCATACTTCAGCAGTCCATAAGCCAGTGTAAATCCAGGTCTTCCGATCTCAAGAAATCAACGATACATCTTCCATCAGACCCACACTGCGGCCCAGTTAAGTGAAACAATACACTCTCACATTCAGTGCTAGCTGGACACTTAGAACAATATTCTTAGTGATAATACTCATTAATATTAATTAATATCCATTTATATTTAATATAATTTTATTGAGGCCAGAGTGCTAACCTTTGTATAATAAATTTAGAATAATCATTTAAATATTTTATTTTATTTCCCCTTCCTGTTTATCCTGTTGGATGCTACAATATATATGACAATACTTCCTTCTTTTTACCTGGAACTATATATACATGGAATATTTCTATCTCTCACATACTATATAAATATATATATATATATTATTTCAGTCTTTATAGAACACAGTTTGAAACGTCTAGAATAAGTAAGAATAATCAAGAAAATTAATGTAAAAGTTACTTTTTTTGGCTCTTCACTTTTATTTTGTAATAATTTTTTTATTCTTTTAAAAATGGTTTTTATTGCTTCATTAGGATATTTATTATCTAAGCATGCAACTAAAAGTCAAAACTCGATTTAAATGAATCGTCATCCTTTATCATTGGACCCAACTTCAAAGGGGATATTCGCTGCCAGTACTGTCTCGGAGTGGTCCTAATGTCTATTTGACTCTGAAGTCTGCAATTTTGCTAACAAAACCTCCCGTCCCATCTCTCTCTCTCTCTCTCTCTTCCTCCCTCTCTCTTTTGCACCTATTCCTTTCAACCCCACTTTTGTGTATATTCTCCTTTTCCATTCAACCCCACTTTTGTGTATATTCTCCTTTTCCATTTCCTTTCCATTTTCCATCAGAGGTCCCTTGAGTCTCTTCACCTGATACCCACCCGAGCTTTCAAGAGTTTCTATTAGTCGATTTTTAATACGATCCCATTCTCACTTTGAACTTGTTTAACTCCATTTTTCTAAGCGGTCTGTGCACTACGCTTAATTGATTCCATTAACTAGAAATTAGATTTCTAAATGACCTTACTCCGTTGAATGCACAATGACAACATTTAATGAAAGAATTATTTTTAAAAAATATATGTTTATTTCAAATTTTAACTCAATGTCTGATTAAATAAATAACTCCAAATAATTATTATAAAACTTATAGATATTTTAAATTAAACTTTATTTTTGGGGCGGAGAATAAACCATCCTTCAAATAATTCAAATATAAATTCATGGAAAGATTGAATAAGAAATTTGTATTAAAATCTTAATTATTCAATAATATAGACCTCATAACATTTGTTTGTAGAAAAAAGTTTAATTACTCTTTCTGGTTTCAAAGAGATATCCACTCTATTCTCAAATTTATTTTCTACTTAAAGAGTAAATTTCCTCAATGAAAGGTATAATTAAGATTGATTAAATTTACTTAATGTCTGACTTGAAAGAACAGTAAATAAATTGTAATAAATAAGACAAAAATAGACCTGAGGAAATTAATTAAAGCAAACACTTGTGATTAGCTCGGAAGAATTCGCGTCGCCCTTTAATGGGTGAATTAAATCAGACAATGCCAGACGATGTTTCACGTCGGTTACAATTCCTCCTTCTCAAATGAAATTCAACTTGAACTTAGGCGTTGAGTCTCAGTAAATATGCATTCAGAGGTGAAACAGAAAATCAAACATCATCACAGGAAGTAGAAAATCTTCACCAAAAGAATCTTATAAAATAAATAAGAACCCATATAATGTAAAAGAAATAGTCCATTAAGAGAAAATGAAAACAACTTTTTCTATATTTTTTTATTAGAGATATTTATTTATTGGTTTATTTATTATCTAATCGATGGTTTAACTAATTTCCTTAATACATTTATTAACAGTGATTCTCAACCTTTTTTTTCACCGCAGCACACTTTTTACGGTTTAGTTTACGGAAAGTTTACAAAGAAAAAGATAAGTGTAAAAGTTTACCATATTGAAAAAAGTGGTCCCAAAAACGGTTTACCTTTATTTTAAAACCATATTGAAAAAATTTAGAAAAAAAGTCGGAAATGTTTAAGAGTCTCATAATCTTGTGGCACACTAAAGTGTCACGGCACAGTGTTTAGTACTTTTTCTAGAATAAAAATCATGGGACCTAAAACAGCAATCCCTTCAAATGGTACAAAGTAAATTCTAAGGGGATCTTCCAAATTTCTATTTGATTGATGACTCTAGAAAAGTGGTGCGCAATCCGTGGGTCGCGACCCCTCTGGTCGCCAAATTTGAAGAACTTTATATAACAATAAAAAAAACTCTAATAAAAGGAAATTTCAGAAATAGTTTCATTTTAACTACGTTGACGATTAAAAAAACCTCTACTATCTACTCAGGGGTCGCGACAAATTTTTTCAAAAAAATGGGGGTCGCAAATGAAGATAGGTTGCGCACCACTGGTCTAGATCATAGGTTCTTAAACTTATGTACTCCACGGACCCCCACTTGAAAAAATTTTTTTTGACGGACCCCCATCACAACTTTAGGTACTTTACGTCATTTTATTAATTAATTTCTGGCTTACGATCTCATAAGGACAAGGATATATGATGAATATTTCTAACAGTGATTGGTGAATAACGATTTTTTTGCATATTGTAGAACACATTTTATTAGAAATTATAATATTGAAGAAAGAAAATACAAACATTGTCATAGCAACAAATCTCACAAATTATAATGGGTACTTACATTAAATTCATATAAATATTTTATAATTTTTTTCAGAAAATATTAAATAAGAAATATTTTAAAAAATAACTGCATCTATCTCATTAAATATAACTTACATATTTAATGAGATGTATGCAGTTGTTTTCTTGAAACAAGAATCTCAATATCTGGCTTAATATTGGAAACTTTTAATCTAAGATCCGGCTCTACATTTAATTTGTTTCTATATTTAGACTTAATATAAAATAGTACCGAAAAAGCTTGTTCGCATAAATATGTTGTGCAGAATGGAATCAAGTGTTGAAGTGCTTTATTTGCAAGCGCAGGATAATCTGACCTGAGAAGTAACCAAAAGTTGCTCAATTCAGTTTTGTTAAATTTTAGTTTATAAGTTGTATCACATGATAATTCCACGAGAATATCTTGTTCAGGTGCAGATAAATGTTTAGCATTTGTAATTTCCATATTAAATGGATCTCTGATCCAGTTATTGCAAGGATCAGGAGTAGAAAAATACTTCCTGAAGTTGCTTTTCAAAGTAATTAAATGTTCAACAAATAATTGACGCGTTTGATTAAGCAATTTTTCACTGGAGCTTTCTATGAAATCATTGAGAGTTGGAAAAGACTCATATACACCGTTCTGGATGCGTTTCGACCACAAGTCGATTTTTTTAATCATTGCTTCTATTTTATCTTCAACTTTAAATATATTTACAACAGTACCTTGCAGGCTCAAATTAAGTTCGTTCAATTTTGTAAAAATATCAGTCAAGTAAGCCACCTTAGCTAACCAGATAAAATCATTGAAACATTCGGTCAGTTCAAAATGCGCATCTATTAAAAACAATCGTATTTCATCTCGAAGCTCAAAAAGGCGAATGAGTACTTTCCCGCGGGACAACCAACGTACATCTGTATGTAATAATAAATGTGTATGTTGACTACCCATTTCCTCACACAAAATTTTAAAAACTCTGGAATTAAGTGGACGAGCCTTAATGAAATTGACAATTTTAACTACTTCGTCTAATGTTCTTTTCAAATCTGGTGACATATTTTTGGCTGCTAATGATTCTCTGTGAATGCAGCAATGATTCCAAACAACCTGAGGCGCAACATTTTTAATAAGAGCAATCAATCCAGTTCTTGTACCTGACATTGCACGAGCACCATCAGTGCAAATTCCAACACATTTTGGCCACTCTATTTCATTTTCGGTTATAAAATTATTCAAACTGTTAAATATGTCATTAGCTGTCGTTCGTGAAGGTAGTGAATCACAAAACAATACATCTTCTTGTATTTGATTTTCAAACTCATATCTAATGAAAGCTAACAAATTGGCATTATTAGTGACATCAGTACTTTCATCCAATTGTAATGAGTAATAGTGACTTTTGCGCACTCTCGATATTAATTCTTCTTTTATATTACATGACATGTCTTCAATCCTATTCTTAACCGTATCATTTGATAATGAAATCAAATTTATATCGTTTGCTGCTTTAGTTCCTAACATTATATTTGTAATTACTTTTGTAGCAGGAAGAATTAATTGCTCTGCTATATTATGCGGCTTTCCTGCTTTAGCAATAAGTAGAGCTACTTCATATGATGCCATTACTGCTTTCTTACTCATACCACCAGATCCCGTCTTTACCATCAATTTCTGACTTGAATTAAGTTCTTCTTTTTTCATTTTAAAAAATTCGATAGACTTACTAACATGCTCGCTGTGCTTTGTTTGTAAATGACGTCTGAGATTAGCAGGTTTCATACTTTCATTGGATAAACTTTCCTGACATAGAACGCAGACTGGTCTTTCCACATCATTGTTGCAAATATAAGTAAATCCAAATGATAAATAATCATCCGAATATTTTCTAGTTTTGCGTTTCTTGGTAGAGTTTGCTGTTGATGCCTCATCATCTGATTCTTTCCGTTTCTGTGTTGAACCAGTTTGTAGCCAACGATCCATTTTATGGAGTAATTTATTAACATTGAACTACAATAATATAAATATAATATAAATATAACGAATTATTATTTACTAGCTATGTTTTAATATGATTTTAAATGAATGTTTTAATATCATTTTAAATGAATGTTTTAAATCATTTTAATAAATGTTTTAAATCATTTTAAATAAATGATTTAATATCATTTTAAATGAATATTAATTTATATAATAAATATATTTCGTAATTTGATTCTAAAATATTATTAATTTCGTAATTTGATTCTAAAATATTATTAATTTCGTAATTTGATTCTAAAATATTATTAATTTCGTAATTTGATTCTAAAATATTATTAAAATAAATATTTTTTATTCATAAAACTAACTTATACTTACTCTCAAAAACAGCCTTTCTGGGAAATTGCAAAATGTGTTTAGTGTTTTTATAAAATAATGATCATGCAAATTACACTAAAAATTAAAAAAAATTATTAGCTATAATAAACTATTATTAGCTATAATTTAATTATAATTAATTAAATTAATAAAAATAATTTAAAGATACAACTCGTTGAGAAATGAACTTATAATTAACATTAATAAAAATAATTTAAAGATACAACTCGTTGAGAAATGAACTTATAATTAACATTTGCTTTAAAACTGTTTAAAACCCCAGAGTGGACGCTGACAATTTGGGTTTTTCCGGGTAAGACTGTCCCCTCCCCTGGTTTTCCCCAATAACAAAGTGAAAGAAAATTCCCTTATATGCCTCCCCTTCCGAGCCCCTAAGAGGGGTTATTTTAAAGGAACAATCGAAAAATGATTTTAAATGAATGAATGGATGAAAATTCAAATTTTATATATAGTTTTTTATATATGTTTATTTATTCACAAAAAATTAATTGACATAATTATCAATTTAATAAAATAAAATAGTATTATTAATAGTATTAAATTATAGCCGTAATTCTCTAGGAGGATATAGTTAAACAATGAACTTTAAATATTTATATATGTATATATTTTTACGATGATTTTTTTCCGAGGACCGCGGACCCCCAGTAAAGGCTTCGCGGACCCCCAGGGGTCCGCGGACCACAGTTTAAGAACCACTGGCTTAGAGTTTAGAATTTATCAATAGCACTAATTTTGTGTTGTGTTATAATAAAAATTGATAATAAAAGGGTAAATTTATATTTACTAATGGCAAGTAGATTTCACCACTACAAAGATTTTCGCTAACCTCTTATATTTTACATTTCTTTGAAAATTTCTAAAAATCTGCTCTGAAGATTTTAGCGAAATTACATATTTAAGATAAAAACATTTATTAATAATAGTTAATATTAATAAATTATCATTCTTATTAGAGATTCCTTTTTGAGGTTTAAACTAACAATGTAGATATTATTTCTATTATTTCCAATTTTATTTTTTTTAACGAGTTAAAAAAAAAAATAAAATAAAATAAAATAAAAAACCAAAGGTCGTAAAATGGAATTAAAAAATAAATCAAATTTTGATCGCATTTTTGCTGAGCCCGATTCTCTAGTATGTTCACCTAGCGACTTGAGTTGTTATTCTTTCAATTCCAAACGAGTCTCCTGGGTGTACTCACCACCTCTAAAAGGATTGTATTCGTGCCAGATCTTTTGAATCTTATCTTCTGAATAACCTTCATTTTAATTTTATCATTTATTCTAAAACGCGGGTGCGCGGAGTCTTTTCAAGCCTTATCGGATTCATTAAAGCTTTAGTAAAGTCGAAGGAAAATCTTATCATTAGAAGAATATTTAAATTTCCAATAGCTGAGTTATAGATGTATGAATTAAATATTTTTTTTTTACATTTTTTAAATGAAATGAAAAAAAAGAAAAATTCACATGATTACATAGGGCTAAAAATGTTGAATTGCCAAATGAATATTTAAAATTAAATAATAGGTAACAACATTTTATGTGAATTTAATATTTTAATAAATATTCTATATTTAAAATAAATAAATAAATAATTACAAGAATTAATCATAATTTAAAGTCTATGTTTGTTAAAACTTATTAACAAAATATATGTAGATTTTTACTTTCCCGCATACTTCGTATAAGGGAAGTATTGGAATCGTCAAAAATTTCGACTTCGAGATTTCGATAGATCTTGACGTTTAGACCTCCTTGAGTCGGAAAATACCATTTTTCAAATTATGTCTGTGTGTGTGTATTTATGGATGTATGGATGTATGGATGTGTATGTAATGTTTGTCTGTGAGCAAATTTACTCAAAAACTAATCAAGCTAGGACTTCGAAATTTGGTACACCGATATTATTCACAGTTTGTAGATTTTTATCAAAATTTCGTCAAAATCGGTTAACCGGAAGTGGTACTTTACCTACCTTTCAAGTAAAGTACCAGTTTGCTTCGAGATATTTGCTTCCTATTTTGTATATAGATTTAAAAATATGAAAAAAATTCAGATACCAAATTTCATCATGATCTGACTACCGGAAGTGACATTTTACCTATACAAGTAGCGTTTACCTATTTTAATAAAGTTACAGTTTACTTCCAGATATTTTACTTTTAAAATATCAGTTAACCGGAAGTAACACTTTATTCTATATATATAAATGTTACCAAATATCATATTTGACACCAATAAACTAATACGAACTGGCTCTTTATCAATACCAAGTTTACACATTCTAAATATTCATTCACAACTCTTTATCCCTATTTATATAAGTCTAGGGGAGGATACTCCCGATTTTTAAAAATAAATTTATCACTAATAAACTACTAAACTAATTAGAAATTAATTATAATAAACTGTCCTAAAAGAGGTATAATGTCAGTCAGCAGTACCCCATGGTATCCATAGATAGAAATATCAAATTATTTTGTTCTAATGCATAATTATAAGAGTTTAGGAAGTAACTACGTAATAAGAGCTTGAGGCTGTTTTTAACTAGAGCTTGTAGCGAGTAATGTTTAACAAATTATGAACAAATTTTTTTTTTCAATTTCCCATTTTGTATAATTTATTAATTAAGAAAATAAAAAAAAAATGTGAATCTACCTATTAAACTAAAGATAAAAAAATTAACAACAAAATCCTTTGAAGTAAAATTAAGCAATTAATCTATATAGTTGGGTGGTATCTTTTAAAATACAATATTTAATAAATTCATAATACTTTCATATTAGATATTTTATTGCGTATACAAACTTTTTCGATTATTAGAGAATATGATTTATAATAAAATTCTAGATGCTTAATAAGATCAGATATCATATAGTTAGACAAGTTAATAATAAACATATGTATCTTTGAAAGAAGCTTAAAGGCTTCTTATACAGTATATTTCATAATTAACATACAACCAGCAGTCATGTTGAAGGAAGGTTTATATAATATGAAGTATATGTATAAACAAGGGTTTATTTTCGAAATGAGTGATTGTACTCGTTCCATTATTTCCCCGACTATCCCTATTACTCTATAATAACTATAAAGATATACTCATAAGTATATTTTAAGAGAGCTTTTATAATCCTAGCTTAATGACCCTAACTTACGAATAATTCAAACTGATTTAATAATGATGAGTAATTTTAAATGCAGTAAATGCATTTGAATATAAGAAATAATATAAATTTCATAAAATGAGTGTTTTGGGCAAATTTATATTTTGATAGTAACCTAGAAAACCAATATGACTGAATATGAATGTTTTTCCCAAAAGAACACTAGGAACAGATATGAAGACAAAATTACAAAAGGGACATATACATGGCTTCTCACATTCACATTATTGGATGAAATTAAAGTGGGAAGAAAAGACCGCAATAGAGAAATATATAAATGATAATGTCTCTGTAAAATTTGCCACTAGGTGAATGTTTTTGAAAAGTAACAACAGTGGAAATTACAAGAGAATTTTATACTCATGCGATTACTTCAGGGATTCTTAAATCTTTTTTTTTTAAAGTCGATGTTTTTTGTAATCTTAAAAAAAAGTAAATAAGAAACAAATTAAGCAAATAATAATAATTCTTTCTTTTTCTATATCTATTTTTCTTCATTTATAAATTATATTTATTTTTATCTGAAACCACAATAATCAATTTTTAAAATAAAAATTATTTGAAATTATGTTAACTAATAAATTTTAGAAAAGAAATTGAAAAAGTCTGAAACTACTATGTGTGTGCAAAATCTGAAATTTAAAAACAAATATTAATTTAAAAAAATCAAAATATTAAAAATAGAAATTTTTTAGTAGAAAATTAATAAAGGCAGAACCAAAAGTTTAATTTTGTTCAAAAGCTCTTTCAAACGTTCTTTTTGGAATTAATTTGTCAATCGGTGTATATGTTAGAGCATTAGCCTACAAACACAGATGGTATATTTGAAATTAATCCTCAAATGTAAACAGTAGCTTAGCGTAGGTTTCTGCCGCCCGGGGCAGATGCTACTTTTGCCGCCCTTTCAATCACGCATTAAATTTTCAATAAAATTTAATTTAATCCCAAACTTTAAAATTGTTAATATGTAACTAGAAACAAAAACATTTAATGTGAAAACAATTTTTAATAGTCAATATTCAGTTATTATTCAAAAACAAAATAATTACTTTAAGTATATTGAATAATGTTGAATTGAAGATCTAATATAAAATTTTTATTATTTATTGAAAATCATAAAAATTATTAATAAATGAATAATTTCTTCATAAAATCATATTTAAACATCAATTTTATTATGAATAAAATAATTTGAAATAAGTATTATTTTATTATAATTAAAAATTAAATATAATGAGTAGATAAAATTCAATACTTTTGATTAAATATATACTTTTTACATGGTCCTATAATTTATTAAAAATAAAAATAAAATACCTACATTTTAAAAATTAAAATTTAATTTTTCTAGTCTTGGAAGGTGATTTCTTGTTCAATAGCAAAGATATCCTCTGATTACTTGGCCATACTTAGAATAAATACAAGTGCTCTTTGTAAACCTCGAAGCACAAAAATAGTTGCAAATCGTCTAAAAAGCACTTTTGATTTTAATTTATTTTAAAATATTTTTTTCTTAAATAATCAGTTATAAAACTTTTATATTTTTTTTTCAAAAATATGCCACCCCTGTCAGAGTGGCGCCCGTGGAATTGAAGGCGCTCTGATTAGCTAGTATTTTATTAACTGAAGGTGACCGGACGAAAATTGGGAGGTTACTTGAAATAATGTGTCGGCCTCTAATCAAGATAAGGGCTGAGAGAATCCGTTATACCGTTCATATATCACCTCTATCCGGCTTATGCAACTGACTTAATTGATCTTGTCCTGTCATAGGATGTTCAAAGGCCAGAGATAGTAGTTTCTCTACCTGAAATATCCACCCGTGGTGTGTGTACGCAGAATTTACCACTTTACTTTTTTGTCTCACTGTGCTTCATGGCCCTATGCTACTTGATAGGGATCCTTTGGTGAGAGAGAAATCTATCATGAACAATTTATAATGGATATTGATTGACCCTTATAGCTAGTATGCTTTCTCTTATTAATAATAATAATAAATATATTTATTTATATCTTGAATAATTATATATAATTAGACATTATGTATTGGGGGGGGGGAAGTTATAATCATAAAAGAAAGTATAAATTTAAGCTTTCAGTTACCAATGATTGTTCTTATATTATTTAAAGGAGACGAATAGTCTCGTAAATTGCCTTTTAAGAACAAAACAAAGGGTTATAGTTCGTGTCGCCCACCACCATCCTCCCATGCAATTCTCTTGGTTTATGAAAAGTCGTAGAAGCAAACCAAAAGACAGTTGAAAAGTTAGATTATTGAACTCGGTTGGGATCTTCGCCTTTCGTGTCCCAATCTCCCTCCTGTTGCTCGCACGATTTCTTCTTTTAGTAAGATTGTTGAAAAGTTTTTGCCGAGAATCAATATCCTATTTAGAAAACAATTATTGAGATCTCTCATTGATTAAAGTCAAGAATGCTTTACATTTAATTGAGTAAAACATTAGCTTCATCAATTATCTTTTATATTTATAGCAAACACATTTTAATTTACTAATGGGAATATACATATAAAACTCATTTAAAACAATTATAAAAAAGGAAGGATTTCGATTTCTTACTCTTTATAGCATTATGATATAAAAATTATTGTTAATTTCTACAGATTCCAAAGTGTTTTAAATATTAAATTTACATATTAATTCAATATTTTAATTATATTTATTTGGAGGGGTTGTTTACTTCTTGTATCTAAGAGGCATTATTTGTTCGTTTAATCCCGGTTCATCAAGTATGAGGTCAAGAGATCGTACCTTAGTAAGTTCATATTTGAATATGAAACTTGAATAATACTTTAAATTATTGTGTAGACTGGTTAAAATCGGCTTAGTGCCGTAACGAAAGGGAACACTTGTCCAGGTTAGTACTTAAGAAAAATTACAAAAAATACTAATTTGAAATTATGATCTTTTTGATTCTTAATAATAAAAAAAGATAAAAATTAAATATTTATTTAGTTAAAAAGAGGAAACAGATCAGGAAAGTTGATAATCACTTAACACACATTCCTATTTTTCAGGACGTTTCGATCTCAAGTCACGATGTAAATTAAATGAAAAGTGTTTTTGAACTTTATATTTTTCAAGTAGAGTTTTTCAAGATTTTGTAAGCTCTTTAAAGTTGAATGTTGAAATTCTTTCTCTAAGTTTTTATGGGAAATAATAAAACATGACATGAAATTACAGAATTGTCTTAATAAAAATAAAATATTCGTTGAAAGTTCAATTTTTTTTAACTAGAGATTTTTCATATTTTTTTTCTTATTCAACGATTTTCATCATCACACATTTTAAGGAAGAAAGACAAAAAAAAAAAAACGAAATTACTTCTGGGGAAGCTCATTTTGAATATTTAATTAAAAGCAAGAAAAATGATATTTCAGATGACTCAAATGATATTTTTTAAAAATATTTTCTTATTCAAATTTTCATATAAAATAAAAAAAAAACACATAAAAGAAGTAAATTAAAAGTTTTATTAAAATTATTAAATAGAATAAAATAATTATATAAAATTATTCAAATCCTTTCGTTTAAAGATGAATACTTTTTCTCTAATTCCATGGAACACTAATTCTGCAGTAACAACAAAGTTTACCTTTTTGGCCCTTTAGTCTATAATTCATAATAAACATCTAGTTAAATAATTTGCATAAAAATTTAACAAAAAATAAAATCTAAATAATTTTTTAATTTTCAATTTTTGTTTATATATTTACTTTATGCGCATTTTGATTATTACACCATTCTCATAAGTTTTGTTTCCACTAGTATAATTTAAATTTGTTTTGATTTAAATTCGAAGGCTCAAACAAAAAAGTGAATGTACAATAAAAATAAAAATTTATGATTATATAAATTTGGCCAATAACGAATCAAAACATATTTCTATTTTTTCTATTCACAATTTTCTATTATATTAATTACCATCCTTTAAATTAGATTAGGATAGGATTATTTTTATAACAATTAAAATAGATTTAATAATTAATTTTCCATTTTAGTTATTTTTTTTTAGTAATGTACAAATGATATTAAATTCATTTAATGAAATTAAATATTCATGTCTTAATTGAACTTGCGAGCTAGCATTTGTGCTCCCCCCTCTCCTACCCCATCATTCGTTCTTCTCCCGTTCACCGCGCCCCCGCCTCTCACCCACATCCTACTCCACCATTCCACTCGACTGTTATTTGCTCGTCGGTTGTCCGCATCAATAAATTTAAATAAACATCATATCGGAATAAATGAAATCGCAGAAAAGCGAGACGCCAACGAAAGAATGAAACCACCCTTTTTTGATCAATGAATTCACATTATTTATTTATTATTCTTTTTTTTTTTTATTATTACAAATACCATTTTTTTAAATAGATGTTGATGTTCTCAAATTTAAAACATAATTTATACAATCTAATTTTAAATCATTGATTCAATTGATCTATATAAAAGTTTATGGTTATAAAATAGATTCAAAATTTATTTATAATGAATGGATTTAATGAAGGTGTCGAAATTATATAAATAAAGACAAAAAAAAAATTATAGAGGTTTTTTAGAAAGTGTTAATTTTAACATAATTAATGTTGTATATAAAAAGTTATAAATAAATAATAAACAAAAAACTCAATCCATAATAAAAATAACAACTTGATAGGCTTTATGGTTTTAATTATTTTTATGAATCAATTAAAATTATTTTTGAAAAAAAACCCTAATTTCTAATGCCATTATTTAGCAAATAAGAAATATTGGATGAATAAAATAAAATTCAATTAAATAGTTGTTTTCAATTATAGATGGTGAAAAAATTTAATAATTAATAAAAATCCTAATATTCATCTCAAAGTCTCTTCCTAATTCCCTGGTCCATACTTGCCTGAATTAACGATTATTTATAATTCTTGATAAACTTTTTAAGAAAAAAAGTGGGAGTGTCCTCCCCTAGACTTTCCTGCATATAAATAGGTATAAAGAGTTGTGAATGAATATTTAGAATGTATAAACTTGGCATTGATAATTTAATTACAAGTTATTTTTAACCATTATCTTGAAAACGATAAAACATAAATAATTAACAACAATAAAAATAAACAAACTAATTAATTTAAATTATAAAGTAAAATGGTTTAACACTATTATATATAGTACCGGGACCCCGAGCCTCGGCTCGGTAATTAAGTTAAAAAAAAATAATTCATTATTATTGGGTTTGGCTGGTAATATTAATACTTGAGACACCGATCTGATATACAATTCTTTAATTATTTATTACAATTATTAAATGTTGCATCATTGCATCAATCTGATTAAAATGAATGGAACTTGGGGTCTTCAATAATACATAAATATGTATTATTAGGTATGTTTCTAAGTGCATGAATATTTTTTTTTATTGGAAGAATGATAAATATATATCGTAAATTATAATTATAAAATATTATTTAAATATATATTTTTAATTTTATTTCGAAATTAAATAAAAAATTTTAAAATATTTTAAATATTAAAAAAATATTAATACAATATCCTTTAAAAAAAGGCCTCCCGCAAAATTTCAATATGGATGCCATTTTTGACGTCTCCATATATAATTTTAAATTAAGAAATAAATAATGAAGATGTACTTTTCCAGAGATATGATCAATAAAATTAATTTTTCTTTATAAATACTATATCTTGTGTTAATTTCAAAAAAATCGTTAGAGCGGTTTTTGAGAACCCATGGCTATATATATATACAATTTTAGCTAGCATAATAAGATAAGATTTATAATTTACACCTAACGCTACTTGTATAGGTAAAATGTCACTTCCAGTAGTCAGATCATGATGAAATTTGGTATCTGGATTTTTTTTCATATTTTTAAATCTATATACAAAATAGGAAGCAAATATCTCGAAGCAAACTGGTACTTTACTTGAAAGGTAAACGCAACCAGTGTAGGTAAAATACCACTTCCGGTTAACCGATTTTGACGAAATTTTAAAAGAATCTACAAACTGTGAATAATATCGGTGTACCAAATTTCGAAGTCCTAGCTTGATTAGTTTTTGAGTAAATTTGCTCACAGACATTACATACATACATACACACACACACACACACAGATAGAATTCGAAAAATGGTATTTTCCGACCAGGGAGGTCTAAAACGTCAAGATCTATCGAAATCTCGAAGTCGAAATTTTTGACGATTCCAATACTTCCCTTATACGAAGTATGCGGGAAAGTAAAAATCAAGTGATTAGATAAGTTGTCAATTATAAAATAATTATATATTAACCTTTTGTAAAATGTATATATAACTTGACAAAAAGAATAACCATTTTAGTTTCCAGGTAGGAAGAAAGAACTTGTGATTGAAAGTAAGATTTTAACATGTTTCTTCATATTTCCTAGTGTTAATGAACGAAGCATTTCAGCAAGATGTTAATAGTGATTAAATTTAGGAAGGCAATATTTTAAAGATTGAGTATTTTGCCATATTCACAATATAAATTTATTTGCCTTAAATTGAGACTGGCTCTTCCTAAGCGATATCGTGCTAGTTGCTTTGAATGAGCCGCTATATGCTATATATGTTCGCCTTTTTACAACTACCGAGTTTGTTTGAAAATAATCAATTGAATAATAATAACTAAATGGATAAAAATCAACGAAAATTTATTCGTTTAATAACATTTAAAGTGTAATAATTAAATCAATAATAATTCACAATGAAATTAATGCTAATTAACTTTCAATTTAATCAAATAATAATTTAATAAAAGCCTATTCAATGTAGATTCATATTATAACGACAAAGGTACCCCTTCAGTTTTCATTTAACCCTTGGAGTGGGAGGGAACTGCCCGGACTAGTTTATGAAACCAGTCGCCTTAATTGGTCCGATTACAACGTTTTTATTTTTCAAATATCTTATTAAGATTAATTTTTATTACTTCTGTGTCTACTATAGTAAAAAATAATATTTAGTGTATCTATTATATCTTAACAAATATATAGTATATTACATTGTACATGAATTTTATAACAAATTGTCTTTAAGAGGGCTTTCGTTAGCAACCTTTCCCTATATAATGGGTCCTTAAAAATTTTAAAGTTATATAATTATAATAATTATATAAGTATTAATGAGATTATTAAAGCTGCAGAATGGATATTCACCTTTTCACAAACTATTTGCTTGTTAATTTATAGTTAAGAGGCTTATTACAAGTAAATAATTAAGAATGAAAATAATAATTAAAATCTAAAAATTATTGTTTTCTGCCGTATTTTAGACATGAGAAGCTAGATCCATGACTTTGGAGAATTTGCATTTTAAGTGTAATGAATGGTTGAATTTTAAACCAATTTTTAAATATTTATTTATTTTTATTTAGTTTATATTGCTTTGTTGTTTAACTAACATTGTATATACAAGGTGTGTTCGAAAAGTAAGGTGACTTTTCAAATTTTGCGGGCAACGTACTTTCGATTATCGATTTTTCGAACATCTGTACCAAGTTTCACGTGAATAGCATTTTTTGTTTGGTTGTGAGAGGCGGAAAGGTGTTGTATAAGTGTTTTACGTTTTCGGCGATTTTTTGCTATCTAAAAATATCGATCAAAGAATTTGCATCAAATTTTGTGTAAAGGCGATTCAGGCGATTTCCCCTCTTTTAATTCAGCAGTCTTCCATTGCTCAGGAACATATTTAAGTCTAAAGGCAGCGTTGAAAAGATGAGTTAGCTTGATGACACCTTTATGTGGCATCTTTTTGAGTATTTGAGCAGTTAAGAGATCAAACCAAAGAGCCTTCTTAGCATTGAGAGACTCAATTTCTTTTTTGACATGTGGTGTAGTGGGTTTAATAAAATTATTTTTCCATCCATTTCTTCTTTTAGCACTACATACTTCACTTTATGAATGCCAGAATGGAGTTGAAATACACTCTCTAAGTGGTCAGCATGAAAATCAGCCTATTCCTTACCACTTCGTGCCCAAGACCTATTAGGTTTTCTAATAGGTGGAGTGTTATTGGGTCTTTTAATAAGCTTTGTTATCTGCCATAAGGAGTAATCTGTATCTTTCTCAGCCGAAAGTCCCTAAATGTATTCAGTAAAACTTTCATTCATTGTTGATAACTATAAAAATTCAAGATGATCAATATTTAATGTTTACTTAACATTTTATACTTTCTAAATTTACTATTGTAGTGGAAGATGGTTGAAGAGATAGAAAGGTATATATTTAAATCAATATTTATTATAGTATAACTACAATTTTAATATTCTTTAAAATTTAAATTATTATGTTTTTCTTCAATATTTAATATATTAATTAAATGGATATTTATTTATTTTATTTATAGATATATAATTACATAAATATATTTATATACATAAATACATATACGAGGTTTGTTTCAAATTTCTCGGGCAACGTACTTTCGATTATCGATATTTTTGTTTTGTTATGTTGGTACACTCTTTCCGAACAACTGTACAAAGTTTCAGCGAAGTTTGTTCCAAAATTGGTAAATTTTTGACCAAAAGAACCGTCGCATGAGCATCGCTCAAGAGCTGTTGAATGACGTCAACGACGACCCAGATTTACTCAAAAGGGTCATAACTAAAAAACTAACTAAAACTAAACATAAAAACATAAAAACTAAAGAACGGAGATTTGCAACGATTGAGGAGAGAAAGACTGCATCGCTGGAAGAGCTCAAGGTTATACCGAAAAGTGCTTATGAGAAGTGCTTTGAGGATTGGAAAAAACGTTGGCATAAGTGTATTGTATCTGAGGGGGATTACTTTGAAAGGGACAACATATAAATATTGATAAATAAATAAATATTTTTTCTTAAAAATACAAAGTCACCTTACTTTTCGAACACACATCGTAACTTAAACTAAACGCATATCATTAAATCAATTAGTTGCTCGTTTTAATATACGCTTTATCTAAATCTAAATAAAAATTTTCAATATTAATTTAATGTATTTAATTTTAATAGTTCAAATAAAAACTATTATTTTGTTTTATTATTTTAATTGACTGAAATTCTTTGTGTTGTAAAAAACAGCTAATTTCAATTTCTTCATAAAAGTGTTTTAATAATAGAGGTAATTTGATAAATTTTACTCTTAACTGCAATCATTTAGCTAACCCTCAATTACTGATAAATGATCTATAAGAAAAATAAGCGGGAGTGTCCTCCCCTAGACTTTCCCGCATATAAATAGGTATAAAGAGTTGTGAATGAATATTAAGAATGTGTAAACTTGGTATTGATAGAGCCAGTTCGATTAGTTTATTGGTGTCAAATTTGATATTTGGTAACATTTATATATATATATATGAAGACCTTAGAGCGAAACAATGGTAAGCCACATTTGTAGAAAATTGTTTTATTCTTAATTATATATATCTAAGAAATAATAATTTCTGACTTTTTCCCTTTACTGATATTACATATTGAGCAAATTTGAAATATATGCAGTAAACCCAATGTTTTCTATCTTTTTTCTACACTTTAAACTGCAATATCTCAACATTTTGATTTTGTGGCTTACCACTGTTTCGCTCTAAGGTCTTCATATATAGAATAAAGTGCTACTTCTGGTTAACTGATATTTTAAATGTAAAAAAAAACAGATATGGATATAATATAAATATTTTTAATTTTATTTTATTTATAATATATAAGGGCTGGCTGTGACGTCATGAAGTGCTGAGTGACGTCATATAATTTTAAATTAAGAAAAAACTAATGAAGATGATTTTTCTCGAGGATAAAACCAATACAAAGTGCATAACACGTGGAGATATGTCCTCACGTGAAATTTGATATGAAAATAACCCTTCACTTCCTCTCTTCGATCGGCAATACTAGCACTTCCGGTTTCCGGATTTGCACCAAAAGTTGATCAATTCATCCTACTGATGTATTAAGTAAATATACCAAATTTCATCAAAATCCGTTGAGCCGTTCAGGCTGTACACATCTATACGGACGGACGGACAGACATCATGCTAAAAATACTTTTTTCTGTTAAGAAAATGCATGATTCGTGGAGATATGTACCTAAAAATATCCATAGGTGAAATTTGGTGTGAAAACAATACCTCCCTTACTATCGTCGGTCGGTAAAAAAGAAACGCTACTTGTATAGGTAAAATGTCACTTCCGGTAGTCAGATCATGATGAAATTTGGTATCTCAATTTTGTTCATATTTTTAAATCTATATACAAAATATGAAGCAAATATCTCGAAGCAAACTGGTACTTTACTTGAAAGGTAAACGCAACCAGTGTAGGTAAAGTACCACTTCCGATTAACCGATTTTGACGAAATTTTGATAGAAATCTACAAACTGTGAATAATATCGGTGTACCAAATTTCGAAGTCCTAGCTTGATTAGTTTTTGAGTAAATTTGCTTACAGACATTACATACATACATACATACATACATACATACATACATACATACATACATACACACACACAGACATAATTCGAAAAATGGTATTTTCCGACTCAGGGAGGTCTAAAACGTCAAGATCTATCGAAATCTCGAAGTCGAAATTTTTGACGATTCCAATACTTCCCTTATACCAAGTATGCGGGAAAGTAAAAAGAGAAGCAACAATCTTTTAGTTAACAAAAGTATAAATTGAAATCATAATAGAAAAAAAAAATCAAAATAGTAGTATTTTAAATGTATTTTTTAAAGCTTTTGTGGTTATTTTGATAATTATTAAGGGAATTTTTATTAATAAAAATTCCCTTAATAATTAGTATTTTAAACTTTAAAAATTACTCCCCCATACGATAATAATAAAATAAAATATTTTTTTAGACTATTGAATAATTAATAAATAATATCTATAATTTATTTTTCTATGAATTTAAAAAAAAAATGTCTGAATTAAAATTCATATGCATTTTATAATATACGAAAATAAACAAATTCTAAAAAAAATATTAAATGAATTATAAATATTTAAAAAATAAAATAAAAATTAATTATTAATATGTGAAACCATTTATATATAATAAATTTATCATTAATTAAAAAATAAATTACTAGAATGGTAGCTAAGTGGTTATAATTTTGGTCTTTCGAACTTAGCTCGAGGGATCGAACTTCTTAAAGATTATTTAAATTTAAAATTAAATAATAAATTTAAAATAAAGGGGAGATAAGTTTAGATTTGAATAACGAATCAAATTAAAAATACATGAATAGTCAATAAGTTAAGTATAAACGTTCAATAAATTATTTTAATCCCATTTAATGTTGTTTTTTCTTTTTCATATAGGTGATACATATCCCCATATGGATTTAACAATACTTGTTCTTAAATAAAAATATTTTTAATTACTATTTCTAATCATATAGATATATTTTGCTCTTTTCAATGAATATAATTGAATTCTCTCTTAAGACTTTCTTTTAAGATGATTTCTTTAATTTTCTACGACATAAAAATATATTTCTATAATCATAGCATTCCCACCAGAACCATTTAGTCTTGTTGAATTGGAAAAGCGTGTTTTTCTACTAATCTGTTGTTTTTCAGTGTTTTATCTACTGTAAGATTTTATATATTATAGTTTTTATACCCTAAGATTATTATTTTCTTCACTAACTATAGAAGAACTATAAAAATTCTAATATATCGTTTAACTATGTCAAAAAGAAGAAGTTAGATATAAAACTATTGTAATTATACAAATACGTACTCCCCAAAGAATATCCATTGTTTTATTTCCATAAGCTCAGAAAATTTAGCGCTATTCTAATATTTGATTTGTAAAATAATTAAATGCAATGGCATGAGAGTATATTAAATAAAAATAAATGTGAAACATTCAATTTTCTTAGAAATTGTTAGAGAAAAAATACACTAGATCAGAGTGTTAACGCCTCTTCCTGATTTAGATTTATTTATTTAATACCAATTTATTTTTTATATAATTTTTATAATTTTTTCTTTATATATATATTTTTGTTTATATTTATATTAATATAACACATGGAGGGCTCAGTGGCTTATTTGACTTCGCCAGTAGGGGTCACATGACTCCTCACAGCCAACCACCTTACTTCTTTTTGTTGATGGCTTCTGTATACAGCTAGCTTCTGAGAGGCGATCTTCCTCACTTGCTTGTTAGACGTCCGGTTGGGAACTTGTATTTTTGGACGTGGATATCTTTTCCACGCTTTTGAGCTGTGAAATCCATTTTGTTGTTTACCAACTGTGTTTGAATTATTATTATTATTTTTTTGTAACTTGTTTGTTTTAGCTGGGTATTAGCCAGCATTTATTTCTTTTATTTTTATATTTTAATTTTATTTTATTTTTTACTTTATATTAATTTTCCTTTGATTAAATATTATAACGTGGCAACTAACATTTTTCTTTTATTTAGAAAAAAGTGAACCTAATCTTTCCTTTGCAGGTCCATATGTTAGCATCGGATATTTTGATTAATTTAATTTGTTATTATTTCTTTCCGATTTTGGTTCTCCAAGGCGAATCGCCTAAGCACAAATAGTCAAACGTACTGCACTCTTTGGTAAATTTATTTTCAGGGTTCCTTTCCCAAATATTTTTGTTTTACTCCCCGTGTGAAAGAGTTGAGAATTCTTTTTTAACTCCTTCACTAGTGGCACAGGTGGTCCGACAGGCTGAACAATATTTTATTTAGCCCTCGGCTTGTCCACAGAGGTACCACAGAGCATCCATACAGAGGTACTCAAACTTTTTGAAGTTGGTACCTCAGAAACTTACATAAAAAATTTCAGCTTTTAGTAAAATGATTTCGTTATTAAAAGAAACTGTACCGTCAGGTCATATGGTACTACAAGTGGTACATGTACCACCAGATAACAATTTGTGATTTAAAATCCATTTATTATACTACAAATTAAAATTCTTCAAAAAATAAAATATATTTACTTAATATGTATATATTTGTTTGTTTTTTAAATATATTAAATTTATATATATATATATATATATATATATATATATATTAATTGAACGTTTATTTTGATTAAAATTAAATAAAATTTACAATTATAAAAATCTTATAATTAATTCTGATAACGAACTATGAATTTTTTTCTATTCACCACTGAATTGAAATTAATAACACCAGGATTTTTCTTATTGTTTATATTTACTCTTTTCTCCTAGTCTATATTATTTATTTATTAGATTAATTAATCGCACAATTAGTAGTTAAACGATGATTTTATTCAAATTAAATTAGCTATACGGAGAATGTAATATGATTTTTTCCTTTAAATCTCAAAAAATACTTTTTTACATATTTTAGTTGCTAATAAAATTTTAATATTTCTTTTTTAATTTTAATTATAAATAATCATATTCAAATTGAAATTAGTTAAATAATCTTTTTATAAATTTATAATTTTTATAATTTATATTTATACTATTTTTAATTATTAAATATATTATTAACTAATATATAATTAAACATTACTTAAAACAAAATTTAAAATTTAACAAAATTAAACAAATGAATAAACCAAAATTATATTTTTTGTTTAAAATATTGAATTAACTAATACTCTGAAATTTTATTAAAGTTTTTGTCAATATATTTTTACCTACCTACGCAATATTCTCTGTTAATATCCTTTAAATCAAATTGAATATTATGTTCACATACTATTTTCATAGGTATCCTATTTCTTTATCATATGAATATGTGTACAATATATGGCATAATGTTTTATATTTAATTGCTCTTTAATATTTCTTTTCTTATTTTAAATTTCAAATACAAATTTCGAATTGAATAAATAATTAAATATGTTAAAAAGTAACAACTTCCAGCAATTAAAATTTTATAAAAAAAATTAAAGAAATTTTGATTCTGTGATTTAATTTAATCCCAATATCTGAATGCATATATTTTGTCTGTTCCATTTGCTCCAGGTTTGAGATAGATTTCACCTTTACAAATATCCATAGTATACAATAATATCAAAAATAAACAACCATTGTGGTAGATAAGGATCTAAACCTCTCGTATCATTTATCAAAATTACCTATAAGCAAAATTCAATTTTCACTTTGATTAATAAACAAGAATACATAAAATAATAGAACAATGATTAATTCGAATTTTAAGTGAAATTTGACATTAATAAAAATATAACAAACAGCTTTGAACTGAAAAACTAAAATAAAACTGTGTATAAGTGTATGAGAGAGATTCAAGTTGAATAAATACATACTCAGAATTTATTTTTTGTAATTTGTATAAATACATATTCAAGAAGATTAATATTAAAATTAATTTCTTATATATCTTATTTAATGTTAGTAAAAGACCTATAAGGATGTGATTAAAAAAATAAAATCTATTATTAAATAAATAAATTAATATTCCTGCAGTATTTACGAGGGTGGTCTGAATAGTTTCCGACCTGACCAAGAAAAACGATGATTTTCAATTTTTTTTTTGTTTTATTTTTCAAAATTCAAGATAATTGAGACCTGTACGATGTAAGCTGAAAGTGTGCGAAATATTTTGCAAAACCATTTGAATATGGAAAGCTGTGTGCAACGTGGGTGCCGCATTTCCTAACGTTAAACCAAAAATTTTTTCGAAAAACCATTTCTAACGACAATTTGGCGCTGTAGGCGTAATCCAAACAAATTTTTGCGTCGATTCATAACTGTTGATGAGATTTAAATTAAATTAAATCAAATTTAATTAATTAAATTAATTAGAACACCGTTATGAGAAATGTATCAGTGTTGATGGAGATTATTTTGAAAAATATAGCAAAAAAAAATTGAAAAACATCGTTTTTCTTGGTCAGGTCGGAAACTTTTCAGACCACCCTCGTATTATATATATTAAAGACGAGGTCCATGACTTTGGATAGAGAAATTGAAATAGGATATTTTGTAGAATTTATGATCTGAAAAAACTATATTCACAGGAGAATCGTGCAGATTGTATAATAAGGAATTACATGACTAGAATGGTGATTACCAAGGTCTCAAGAGTGGGCTGATTTTAAAATGAATTTCTTAAATATCATATTTAGAGTTAGTAAAAAGCTTCCAATGAAGAATGATGAGATTAAACCCACCTTAACCTCCTAAATAAAATCTTGGGTGCTATTAAAGTGAATTTCTGATTTAGACCAGATGAAACATTATTTTATCCACAATGGTTGAGTGGTGGATTATATATTTTAATAAATGAATGTAATGAAGTAAATATTAAAAATGGATTAGAGAGAAAAAAATTGTTTAAACAATATAAAGTAAAATTTAAATAATTCATATATTTATTTGTGTATATTAGAGATAGAGTGAGAGGGGAAGAGTGAAGTCAAGAATGGAAAGGGATAGGTTCTGAGCAATGGTTAGAATTTGTAAACTTGGTTCAGCCCCTTAGGACAAAATTTGATTGATTTTGAGTTGATTCGCTTGGGGTCACTTTGAATATCAATCTAGGCGCTCAGGTGTTAAGTAGTGTGGCCGAGGGCAGTGATTCTAGGAGGTTGATTGTGGAAGAGGTCGGGGTGTGGAGTGCGGGTTGGAGGGTTGAATTCGGGACGGCCGTCGCCTGGCGCCGGCAGTTGCGTGCCGAGCGCCGTCGCGTTTCGACGTCGTCCTTCCGAACCTCCTCCCGGGAAGTGCGCGGCTCGCAGGCCTCTAAAAAAGTCTCTCTTTCCTCTTTATGTCTCTTTTTCTCTGTCGCGCGCGCACTTAAATTGGCTTCTAAAATCGTGGAAATCTCATTCTGTATTTTTTTTTCTCAATTGTCAAAAACCCATCCAAATTATTTCGTCTTAATCTTTCTCTTTTAGGATTTTTTTTCTTTTTTTATTTTAGTTTAATATATATATACTTTTTTGTTTGTTTATTTTTTTATCCTTTAGTAAATAAAAGACATTATAATTCTTATCTACGTTGAGGGAAAATATAAATTTCCTCTTTCGCTCTTTGGATTTCTGGTGAGTTTTTGTCTCATTTATAAAGCTTTATTTCGAAACATAAATATTGTTCAACAAAAAGATATCATCCTTCGATTAAAGGAGAATTTAGAGACGAAATCTTTTTATAAATAACTGATTTACCATACATACAAAAAAGCACTTCGATCATCTTTTACACTGAATACGATAATAAATTCAAGATTAATTTCCATTTTTACATGAGAAACTGCTAGCATTTTTTTTTACAAAAATTGACACAAATATTTAAAAAATGTTCTTTTCATAATAGCCTTTGTAAAAAAAAATTCGATATTTTTATTAGATGATATAAATAACATAAGATGATTTTAAAATAAATTAATATTAATATAAAAGCGATAATTATATTATTGGTTCTATTTTTTAAATATGATAATTGTATCGTATTTAGAACTATTTAATAAATACCTGGAAATTTGGGATAACAATATTTTTTCAAGTTTTATATCCAAGAGATAAAAAATAATTATAAAAGTACTCTTTGGCTTTTAAAGTTCAATTATTTACATATTTAAGTAAGAAAAAGATAGAAATATGTTAATTAATTTCTAAAAAATATAAAAATTTTATCTATATATTATTATATAATAAATAATAATTATACATATTATGTTGAAAATTCTTAATATAAATATTAGATATATTTAATAAATATAAATAAAAATATGAAAGTTAATTATTTATAGTTGAATAGGTGTTATCATGAGCTTATAAATAATATAGAGAGAGCAGTGTCAGCAGAATACTTTTTATATATAGTGTATACTCATATATAAGAAAGATTAAATGGAAAAGCTCAGAAATTATATAATTAAGTTAATTTTTAAAGTTATTTTACAATTGATTTTTAACCTAGTATTATTAACATATTAATCAAAAAAATTTTAAAAAAATAATTCCATGCTTAAATTTCTTTCTTTCTAATCCAAAATGATTTAAAATATTTATACATTTATTAATATTTTAATATTTAATAATATGAAAGAAATGATGACTTATTCTATTTCTTTTACACCTCCCCAACACAAACAAATACAGAATTGCTACACCACTCTATTTGTAAGTGAAGTCTTTATTTAAAAAAAAAATAACAAACAAACTAACTACATATTGTTTTTTTTTATTATATATTCTCGAATAAACAAAAAAAAACCTTGCTGATATTTTTGACCTATAGGTGTATATATAATTTCCATTACATACAATATACTTTTTAGTATTCGAGGTCAAATTTTAAATTTGTTAGTTATTCATGTAATGTTTTAAATTTTTAAACTAATCTAACTAAAGAAGTGAATTAATAAAAATATATTCTTTTTTAAAAGGAACAATTGTATATTAATACATTTTATAATAAAAAACCCAGTTTGGACTACTTTTGTTTGAGTGATTTGAATAGTAAATATTTTTATTAAAAAGAGCCGAATATTGGACTTAGAAACGATTTTTATTTCACATATATATATATATATATTTACCATATAAAAATATTTCCATTCCTTTTTTTTCACCCATAATGTATAAGTAAACAAAAGAATTTATTTCCATTAAAGAAAATGGAATTTTATTTAAAATTATTCAACAGAGATATTGAAAAAAAAGTTAAAATTTTTAAAATATTTTATATATATTTATTTAAAATAGAAAAATATATTAATTAATGGTTATTTTATATAATATATTATTATTATAAAATATAAAGTTATTAAAACTGATTTTTTTTAAAATAGTAAAAAAATATTTTTGTTTTAAATAATTTATTAAAATAAAATATAATATTCTAAAATGAAGTAGCATTTTTTATTATTTAATCAATGATAATTATTAATAATATACATGAATGGCACAAATTCCTTTTTATAATGGTTGGTATAAATTAAAATCTATATTTTCACTTCATATTCGAGGAAATTTAAGAATTATAAAAATAACTTTGATGTTGGAATGAAATGATTGGAACCTTACGATAATTGGCAAAGTCTCTTTTAGTTTAAAGTCAAGTCTTTGAATTTGAGCGAAGTCAAAGGTTTAAAAATATATCAGATATGTGTTGGGGGCACAGATGGATGGATAAAGTGTAGGTATATTCCGATATTGAATGCCAATGATTGGTGTTCTTAACCTTCTGATCTGGTATGAAATCGAACAGATAAATGAATATTATATATTTGATTTGATTGATGGTTGGGTAGGTCTGTGATATTAAATTCTAAAGGCTCATCACTTATAGCAAGATTTCGAGAAATGTTAAATTACCATTACAGAAACAAAATAGAAGTAAGAAAAATTGAGCTCGTTAAATCTAATATCGAATGAACCATTAACTAAAGCCACCAAGGACCAGGATAGATTTAAAAATTGTTGGTAGTTAGCCTCACTCAGTAGGTCAGAAACGATTGTAAAAAAACATTTACGAGTCAAACATCGTCAATCTTCTAATGAACTCTCTTCATGAGCAATTTTAGTTGAACGGTAACTGAATTGTAATTGTTGGATTTTTTTTTTTTTTTGATACAATAAAAATAAACATCTATAATATTCATAAAATTATATTTTATTAACTATTCTTGTTTTAAGGTTCACTAAATATTTTTGTGAAAAAAAAGAATTTAAACATCAATCACTCTGTAATGGTTATCCGTTTTGTATATATCTTGTATATAAGTAAATCCATAATTTATTAAATTAAATTTAGTATGAAATTGAAATTTTTATATCATACTAAATTTAAATTAATTTATTTCTGTAATTTAAATGTTTTTTGGTAATTTAAAGAGACAAATTTCCTTTGTAAACACATTAATAAAACAAATTATTGATTTGAATAAATGTAAATATGATTGTGTCCTTTCATTACTAGACTGTAATATATAATATAAATGATGATTATAATGATATATCTACACAATATCTTTCACAATGTGAAATTATATATTACAGAAATTCATAAGAAAAATCTATTTTGTTTTTTAATTTTTTGAAATTTTGATAAAACATAACAACATATAAAAAAATAATTAAATATTATTCTATATTACGCCTCAATGCTTCCAAAGCTTCACAAATCAAATCATTTTTTTACCATCTCGCCAGAGATAGTATTGCGATCACGAAAATTATCGATGTCGAGATTTTGATGTTTTTATACATTTTGAAGGTCTCAGAGTCATTTTCACTAACAATAAGGTTGAGAAAAATGTCTGTGTATGTGTGTGTATGTGTGAATGTAGGCAAGATTACTCAAAAATTATTTGAGCTAGAATAATGAAATTTGCTACACGGGCATTATTCAACATTCGTAGTTTTCGATCAACTTTTGAGAAATGTAGCTCATCCGGAAGAGGGTCATTATCTACAAAGTTTTGATTTTTTTTCTCTAAATTGATTGTAAAAATAAAGATATATGTTTGATAGTTTTTCACATGATTAAAAATTGTATAAAACTGCTATATATAGAATTTCAGCTTGATTGAATCGCTGAAAGTACCGGAATTAATTTTTTAACAAGTTTACTGGCAATCACGCGCCAGCACGTGACGTTGTGCCATGAACAAAGAGCCAAACCCGCGCTTGTTTAATAAATATTTTTTAATTTATAATTTAATTAATTAAATTTAATTTAAATATAATATATGTTAATTAATCACGCGCCAGCACGTGACGTGGTGCCATGAACAAAGAGCCAAACCCGCGCTTGTTTAATAAATATTTTTTAATTTATAATTTAATTAATTGAATTTAATTTAAATATAATATATGTTAATTAATCTAATTCAAATTTGCGAGATAGTCGAGTGGATACACTCCAGATTTTTTTCTATTTAAAATGAAAAACAAAAAATCTAAATTTTTTTATAATTCTTAAAAATATTAAAAGTTTTAAATTTCTTTTTTCGATAAATTTAGTTATACTATTGTAATATTTTACACATATATACCTTTCCAGAATTTTATATATTTGTGAACTTATTAGGTAATTTGAAGCATGCCTTCACGATCAATAATTATTGATTAATTTTGACTTACCTAAATACTTAGAAAATATTTAGTGTTTAATGTACATCTTAGACCAGAAAAGGAAGGAATAAGTGTGTTTAAAGAGATTCAAAAGCCGTATGCTGCCAAGTCAGGGGAGTTGAAATGGATTTCAAAATATCAATATCAAGACATAAACGCTAAATAGAAGAGCTTGTTGACTTTCTTTTAGACATATGTCAGCAAGTTGAAGAAAAAAAGATTTCAACTCTGACGCAAATAAAAAAGTTTAAGGAAATGTTGACTTGTCTTTAACGCCTTTTTATGTATCACCAACAACTCATTCTACTTAAATATTCCAAAATATCACCAATTGATATTTCCAATTTATTTTATTCTTATTTTCATAGTTAGATATACGTAAGGATTGGGTGTTACAATAAAAAAATATTTCAAAGGAAATTTCTCTATTGGCGAGTCGCCTTAAGCAAAGATGATCAGTGAAACATTCTATTAAACGCCAAAGAACAAGGTCATTAAGTTTAAATGAAGGAAATTAAATTTGTAGGCTGACAAGATCTTACATGATAAGTTTGTAAATTGATTGTCATTCTCGGTGTAGATAGAACAGCTTCCTTAGAGAAGAGGATCAATGATCGTATACGATCCGATGAAAATGATAGATTTATGCTCTTTATCCGAGATAGATTTAATGTTGAGAACTTAAAAACAGTAGTAGGTTGAAGATAAATTTGGACAATAGATGCAAAAACTTTATATTTTAACTGGAAGGATAAATGTGAAAAGATTTGAATGATGAGCGTTAGAGAAGATGAAAATGAAAAGAGACAAAGAAGAAACACGGAATAAAATCAGACAAGCCTTTCTTTTTAGAAATGATTTAAAACATGCTCACCACTTTATATATTTAATTTTATTATTTTTATCTTTTCTTAAATATATATGTATATATATAGTATACATATACCTCACCATTAAATAAGATTCGTATTAAGAATAATGCATAAGTCATCACCATAAGTTAAACATATATAAACTGAAAGAACATTACGAACATTAACAAAAAAAATTATTTATAATTTATAATTTGATAACTTATAATTAATAATGAATTCTTTTTAAAATACTAAATTGACTTATTTGCCTGTGTGACTATTAATGATAAAGGTTGAATTCAAAAAGTCCTGAAGATGGTCTCGATTCGGGGCCAAAATGGTGACAAATTGGTTCCAAAAGTAATTAGAAAACTTATGTGTTCCTACTGGCTACCCACTAACAGCATTATACATTTTCTAATCAACCAATATCCAAATTTTTTAGCAATAATTAGCTTTTTATTTTTAATATTTATCATCCAATATACCTGACTTAAATGGGTTATACAAATAGAAATAGAAACAAGCGAAATTTCATAAGATGAATTTCAATGTCCATTGCGAATGGTCAGAAAAAAACACAACCTAATATATAAATTTATTAGATTAACTGCACCATTTAACCTTCTTTTATTAATTTTTTTCAAATTTTTTTTTCTTTAATTAATTACAAATCAATAATGTGTAAAAATATTTTATTATTTGTATAAGTTTGTCGATAAATCTTTAATACTATTAAAATGAAATTTTTTACAATTTTTAAGAAAAAGTTATATAAAAATTTATATTAAATATAGTTTTACTTACATGAATTTCATAATTTATCAATAACACTGAAGAATAATCGTGAGATTCTGATTTATGATAACAAAAGTTTAAATGAATAACAGTATCTAAAAATAACTTTTTCCATTGTAATCAAATGTAAAAAAATTTTTGAAAATTTATGTTTATTAGAACATTGAATAGAACATCAGAAATAATAATATTAAAATGAAACGATAATGATTAAATGGTCCATTTCTAAAACAAATTCTTATGATTTATCACACAAATGAAATATCAATTAAGTGAAAATTTAGTATAATCCGGGTTTGTAATTATTCATTAACATAATACACCCACAAATAATACTTTATAATTAATTTATAAATAATTATAGATTTAAAAAATATAATATCTATAACTTTATTAAATCTATGTACGAGGTGTGTCTAAAAAGATCGATGTATGGTATGATAAAAACATAAAAATAGAATGTTAATTAAAATACCTTTAGTAACCTTCAAAATACTCCCCATTAGTCACAACACACTTCTGAAAACGTTCGTATAACGCTTGAATACTGTTGGAGAAGTCTTGATGTGGAATCGTTCTCAGAATAGCCGTCACAACGTTCAGGCCGGCAATCCACAAGCAGGACACCAGAAAACACTGTACGAGAGATGCTAACAAAAGATCGGTGATTGATTCTGCGACTAATAGCTGAAGAATTGGGTATTAGCAAAGACACAGTAAGTAGTGTTTTCTGGTGTCTTGCTTGAGGTTTGCCGGCCTGAACGTTGTGACGGCTATTGAGAACGATTCCACATCAAGACTTCTTCAACAGTTTTCAAGCGTTATACGAACGTTTTCAGAAGGGTGTTGTGACTAATGGGGAGTATTTTGAAGGTTAATAAAGGTATTTACAATTAACATTCTATTTTTATGTTTTTATCATACCATTCACCGAACTTTTTAAACACACCTCATAGTATAAATACGTCTTACTGATCTTGAAAATAGTCCACAGGATTTTTATGAAATTCACATATTAGTGAGTTTTTAATTAGGAAATTTGATCTGTATAAATCATATTTATTAATTTTTTACTTAATTTAAGTAATTTTTAACAAATGTTAATAAATACTCAAATTAAAACAATATAATGATTCAAGGATTTGAAAAAGAAATTTATACTATATATTACAATTAACATATAATATATATATACTACATACATTTTTTATAAAAGAATCTATTTCATCTTATTGGATATTCATTTAAAATGTTAATTAATTAATATATCTTTTATTTTATATAAAATATTATAAGATGTGGGAAATACAGTTACAGATTTTTTTCGATGATTTTGGAAAGTTTGTGGGTATATTTGTTTTTATTAATATTTCACTAGTAAATGCTCCATAATTTTATTTTTTCATGTATTCCATTAATAAAATTTAAAATAAAATTTACTTAAAATAACATTCTATAAATAATATGTGGTACAACGATGATGTATTTCAAAAATAACTATAAATATTAACTATAACAATATCTATTTATAAAGTTTCAGGTTAACATTGCATAGAATTTGAATTAGAATTAACTAGAGACTCTAAGTTTGATTTAATAATTTTCAGAATATGTCTAGGAATATTGTGTTGCTTTAGATACAGAATTATAATGAATATATCGTCCAAAACATTTTCCTATAGACTAGTATATACACATGTATGCTCCGTATATTATATCAATGGAATATCAATATACAATTTAAAACATCTAGAAATTAATTATCATAAGTTCACCTGTGGCCAGGCGCAGAACCGACCGATGGTTTGAAGTAAATTAATTTCCAGCTACAGAAATAATTTCAAATAATTTAAATGTATCTATTATTGCAATAAAAAACAGATATGGATATAACATAAATATTTTTAATTTTATTTTATTTATAATAGATAAGTAAGACGTCATGAAGGGCTGGGCGACGTCATATAATTTTAAATTAAGAAAAAACTAATAAAGATGATTTTTCTAGAGGATAAAACCAATACAAAGTGCATGATTCGTGGTGATATGTAAAAAATCTCCTCATGTGAAATTTGGTGTGAAAATAACCCTTCCCTTCCTATCGTCGATAGCTAATATTACCACTCTCGGTTTCCGGATTTGCACCAAAAGTTGATCAATTCATCATACTGATGCATTATGCAGCCGGCGGGAACGTGTTAAGCCCAGTCGTTTATTTTAATGTATTTCTTAGGTGATTATTTGTAAATGCATTTGTAAAATTGTATATTAATTTTTTAAAGTTTTTATAATCTTTATAAAGAAAGTTTTTATATTCTCTCTATTTTCCTATATTTTCTTTTAATATAAAAGTGAAATTGTTTATTCTAATTATATAAATTATTATTTTTATCTTTTTATTACAATCCCATCTCATTCAATATAACTATTAGTTTAGGGTTATTTTTATCAAAATGTTTATCTTATCTTTATTGTGTTAAAGTAACTATAAGCCATATATGCAAAGGAAAGAGAATTCTATTCTAATTCATGTAAAACAGGTACATTTCCTAGTTTTTTCTTCGACGACATTATGCTACTCTTGAGACTAATTCACCTAAAAGGTTTCCGACTTTACCCTCATAATATCAAGATCATGTTCTTGAGTGGGGGGGGGGGGGAATATGGAGCATTTAAAAAAAAACATTTCATTGAAATATTATAGAATAAAAGGAAACCTAACACTTTCCAAGATGTTAATGTTAAAGTTATGTATGAGGATATTAAACATTTTAAGAAACTTTTATAAAAACATACTTTCAAACATTTTTTGATTCGTTTCCAAGTTTAAAATCTTCTTATATAAATATATATATAAAGGTTTTTGTCTGCACAATGCTCTTAATTTAAATTTTATTTTGCATATTTTACGTTTCAAGGCCACTAAAATTCATCAGTGACTAGAATTGTTCACGTCTCTCTGTATGTCTGTCTGTCCGGAAAATTGTGATTTTATAAACTCAAAAATAGCTGAACGGATTACTATAAAATTTCATCAGAATATTCTTATATACCTTTATTTAAGGCTTTATAATATATCAATATGTATTATAACAGTGATGCAACCAGGATTTGATCCTGGGGGGGGGGTTTGACTAGCCGCTCCACCTTCCTAAGTTGGGGTCCTCCCCCCACCGGGCTCTCAAAGTCAAATTTTCATTAAGATTTTTTTTTTATATTAAATTTCGTTGTATATTCCCTGTTGAAATATACGGTGCAAATGGTGTATTTTGTATTCATCATCATTATGCTATTAAAACGTATGCTAATAAACGAAATTTGAGTAAATTCCCTTTATTTTACATACTATTTTGACACCCCTATTTTTTGGAAAAATCACGTGTGTGTGCCCTATGTATGTATTTTTTGACCTATTTTTCCCTACTTTCGGTCCAGGCCCGATTACCTCCTTGGGAGATCGTGTCTCAGGCAACTGGGTGTCATGCTCACCTTGTGATTTAATTTTCTTAGTCACAATTAAAATTAATACAAAAATGAAAAATTTTGTTTTTAGTGATTTTTTCTTTTAGGGATTTTTTCAGTCAGTGATATTTTTATTTAGGGATTTTTCTTTTTAGGGATATTTGATTTTAGGGAGATTTTTGACTTTTATGGATTTTTTCCTTTAGGGATTTTTACCCGTTTCCATTTTGAAAAAAATAGTCTTCGCTTCATAAGTTTTATGAAATTAGCAATTAATGTATTAATAATAAAAAATATTTAGAATTTGAGTAATATTTTTATTTATTTTATATTATATATTTATATATTTTAATAGTCAAATTGGAAAATTTCACAATCATCTAGTAATCTTATATTAAGTCTTTTGTTTTTTATGATTTAGGAGAAATAATAAAATAATTTTTTATTTCTTATATTAAATTCTGTACGAAAAAATAAGCAATTTTTATTTTTGTTAAAATTTTTTTAAAATAAAATAAACTTACTTATTATAATACACTAAGTTATACTTTAAGAATTTTTTTTTAAATAAAATGAAGGATTATATTTTTTCTTTTCTATTTGTAATATAGTACATAATATACAGCAATTTTAATTTTTTTTCTCTCCTGGGGGGGGGGGGGGAATCACCCAAACCCCCCCTCCTGGTTGCGCCACTGATTATAATATGTATAATTCGGGGGTACAGAGGGGACCTGTGAAGGTGCGAAAACTAGTAAACAGATACATATAATAATATCATAATATTACAGTTCTGATCACTTATTATAAATTTTACAAGAATTTTTTCAGTTTCCGTTTCACGAAGTAGACAAATTTTATAGATGATAGATTTCCCTTTGAATGGTTAAAGCAGTGGTTTGCAACCTGTGGGTCGCGCTCTCTGTGGAGGGGAGGAGGTTTAAGAATATTTCTGTACAGCTGTTGCGTAAATATTATTTTCAATTTGTATTGGAACATTTATGCTGAAAAGCACACCCTGCCATCACAATATATTATTTCGTTGCATTAATTATGAATTCTTTTGTAGTATTTGAATTTTTGTAAGATATTATATATTTAAGATTATTAGTTATTATTTAAAAAAAATAATATTAATTTATATATAATATATATTGTAATGATATTTTAAAAATATCATTAATCCTTAAAAAAAAAGGAAAAATAAAACTTATTTATTTAAAAATAAATTTATTTTTGGAAAGGATTATTATTGTAATACATTTCCCGAGAAGAGAATAGTTGTTTAAAAGAGACAAGGGCATTCGTTCGTGGGCTGCCGTCGAGAGCAGACGGACTTTATTGGAAGAAACAAGGCCCACCATTACACTCGGTCGTCCACGCACTATCTCTTACAAAAGGACCGGCTACATTATTAACAAAAAATATTGTTTTTCAATAAGGATTGTTTTTTTAATTTTTTTAATCTAAGAATTAAAAAAAAATTTGTTTCATAACAAATATTGGTTTATCTATAATTTTTATAAAACGCCTTTTTTCTTTTTTTTTATAAAAAATATAAAAAAATTACTGTATATAAAATTATAATTTAAAATCTTAACATTTAAATCTTTAAAGGTTTTGAAAATTTATATTTAAACATTAAATATAATAAATCATATTATACATTTTATTCTTAATGATAATTTTAATTTTTTTCTCTTTTATTGTAGTCCAGATCTCCGGGACAGTTCACGCCGATTCAAAGTCCACCCTTTTCCATTACACATTTGAGACCAACTCTTCTTTTTCTTAGATTCCCCCCCTAGGCTGTGACGTCATGAATGGCTGGATGACGTCATATAATTTTAAATTAAGAAAAAACTAATAAAGATGATTTTTCTCGAGGATAAAACCAATACAAAGTGCATGATTTGTGGAGGATATGTAAAAAATCTCCTCATGTGAAATTTGGTGTGAAAATAACCCTTCCCTTCCTATCGTCGATCGCTATTACTACCACTTCCGGTTTCCGTAATTTTGAATATAATTTGTTATTGTTCATCTTGAAATAATTAAAAATATTTCAAAATTGAATAAAACATATTAATTTATCTTTCTTGTCTGTGGTTCAATTTGATCAGGTTTATTCTAATTTCAAAATAATTGTAAATTATTACTTTAATCATTTCATTAAACACAGATATAAACATATTTTGTTTATAATATATTCTATTTATCTAAATCTGAAATATTAGACTTAAAATTTTTTAACATTAATATTGATATGAGTATATCTTATATCTACTGCTACCTAAAATCTACCAAAGATTTCTTCTGCTACTTTAAAAACGTAAAATCACATCTGTTATGATAAAACGGGGTGACAAAATTAAAGCCACAGTTAAAATGAATCGTTGGATTACTTTAACTTTAAACAATAAAAACCTCAACTTCATTATTTCAAGGCCCTAAAATAACAAACTATACAAATAATTTAATTATTTTTATTCGTATTTATCTGTAATCGGATTTAAAATAACCTTTCTAAATTTTAAATATACATAGAAATGGTATGTTTAAATTATAAGTTTAATAATTATTAAAAGAACAAATCATCCTAAAACTAAAGATTTATTTTTACTTTGGTATAATCTTGAAATTTTTTATTATACAACTATTTTAGACGTTGGTTGTAGGTATGTAGGTATATAATGAATTATATATTCTTACAATATAATTCGATTGAAATGAAATATGTGTCATAATTCAATATTTCAATTCACTCAATGCGAAAGTGAACAAACTTGATTTTCATATAAAATTAAAAAATTTATATTAGTAAGAGTAAATATTATTAAAATAATGGAAAATTTTATACTTTAAAATAAACAAATAATATAAATAAATAATTCAGAGAAATAAACATTAGAATTTAAATAACTATAATTTATATATATATATTCTATAATCAATAATGAAAGTTACAATTTTTCACGGTGGGCCGCATGCGGTCCGAGGGCCAGGCCTGATCTAAATCCTTTAATTTTAGTAGAATTACTATATAATAAAACTTAATAATATTATATATTATTATAATATAACATTAATTAAGAATTGATTCGAATTGATAAAAATAAAATTAAAAATTCACTAGGAAAATAAAGTGAAAATAAAACAATTTTGAATTTGTTAAATTATGATATCGGATCAGATAAATTTATACAAAATAACATTTATGATCTACAAAATAATGATTTCAAACTAGACACCTAATGAAATATTTACATGTATAATGTTGATTGGAAGAATTTTGTTTAAAATACAGGTTTAACATATTAATCTATACATATGACTGTGATAAATAATAATAATTAAGTCTTAAATATGAATTTTAGTAAAATGTTATTTAAATAATATATTCATTTATTTCAAATTCATGACCACACTAACCACAACACCTCATGCATCCTCATCATTTACCATTTTGGCTTCATTCTATTTCAAAGTTAAATGGATTTAAGAATATTCAAATATATACCGTCTACAGTGGTGGTCCTAGGATTTGGTTTGTTAGAATGTAGTAGGGAGGGGGTACGTATATATTTAAAAGGGGGAACTGTGAGTGAACATGATTCTCTTTTTAAATGAATTATATATGATATAATTAATAAAAAACTAAAATAAGTTGACCTGTGGCCAGGTCCGAACCGACCGACTGTTTGAAATAAATTAATTTCCAGCTACAGAAACAATTTCAAATAATTTTAATATATCTATTAATGTAATAAAAAACAGATATGTATACATAAATAATAAATATAAACATTTTTAATTTTATTTTATTTATAATATACTAGCTGCTCAGAGCTCCTTCGTCGCTCTTCACACCTAGACGGGGGCTCCGCCCCCTGTACCCCCGAGTGGTACATAGTATTTGGTTGAAAGTAGTAAAAGGTTTCCATCCATTTTGTTTCAATCAGTGTATAACATAAAACATTTATTTCTTATTGTGTGATTATTTAAAATATATTTTAATTTAATCAGTAAATTAATTATATATATTATTATTGAATATGTTATATCTATCTATCTATGTGGCTCAACGGTACTCGAAAGTTCTTGGCAGCTACAACCACATCTCTCCAAGTGTCCTTATCCTGAGCCTCTGTTCCATCTCTCTTACGTCATTCCTTGGTGTCCTCATCTTTCTTTGGCCCATAAATGCTGGGAAGAATCCTATTCTCAAATACTCTAAATTCACTCTTATCTCCTAAGATCATAGAGACCATGTCTCCCACCCATATAATACAACAGGAACAGAGAAAATAATTGTTTTATATATTTTAATTTTGATTCCCTTTTATAATAATTTTGATGAGATAACCCTCTTTATTGCATGATAACAGGCGTTTCCCGATTGTAGCCACGATTTAAATTCTTCTCAAATATTATTATCCTTCGTGATTACATTCAATTTTTCTACATATTCAAATTCTACATTTTGTATGTTAATACTGCTTCTGTTTGTTTCTAAATATTTTTATTTATCATTATTAATTTCAAACCTCATCTCTTTTCCTACCTCGATTAATTTTTCCTAGCCATCTGTAATTGCATTTGCCGAATCTCCTATTATATTTAAGTCGTCTGGGTAACCTAATATTTTACAATTGATTTCCGCATCTTACTCTTTCTTTACTACCTTCAAGATAAATTTGAATATCAAAATTTGAAAAAGTTTATCCGGATCTATTGAATCATGCGTAGGTTTTACTAAAGTCTACAAATAATTAGTGAACAGAAATATTGAATTCGCGGTTTTTTCGAAATTCTGTCATAATGAAAATATCTTAATTAATGTTGATCGATTTGGCCTGAACCCGTAATGATATCTTCTAATATTTCCTCCGCCTATGGTTCGTAAGTATTGTATATGTTATAATAGAGATAGAGTATAATATTTCTTGATCATTTCATTTTGATATTTTAATTTCATTGAATGAATAACACGGAGAACTATATAAACTTCAAAAAATTAAATTCTGCGGTTATTGCTTAGATATTAATAAAATTTAAAGCCTATGTTACCATAGAAGTATATAAGAATATTGTGATGTAATTTCATAGAAATCGTTTCAGCCAATTTTGAGTCTATAGCATCCTTATTTTCCTGACAGACAGACATGAAAAATTCTAAAGTCACTTTTGGATTCTAGAGGTCATGAAACGCGAAGATATGCAAAAATTTTTAAATTCTGAGCAATGTGCAGACAAAAACCTTTTTATATATATATATAGATTTATATATTAATCTAAAATTTATCTTATTAGTCTTGTAAACGTTTTAAGTATAAATCTTTCTGTCTTTCTATCTTGAAAATGTTCAATTTGTTTATAGTTTTAAATTACCAAGTGTCGGTTAAGTGAGAATTTTTTTTTTGATGTTCAATTGTTTTTGTTTATAATTCTAAATTACCGGTAAAGTGTCGGTAAAGTAGGAAATTTCTTTTTTGTTTGTTTCTATGACAGCAAAAAAGTAAACAAATTACATACATACATACATACATACATACATACATACATACATACATACATACATACATACAAACACTCTCCTTTATATATATAGATATGCAAGACCAGGCTGTGACGTCATGAATGGCTGGATGACGTCATATAATTTTAAATCAAGAAAAAACTAATAAATATGATTTTTCTCGAGGATAAAACCAATACAAAGTGCATGATTCGTGGTGATATATAAAAAAATCTCCTTTGGTGTGAAAATAACCCTTTCCTTCCTATCGTCGATCGCTAATACTACCACTTCCGGTTTCCGGAATTGCACCAAAAGTTGATCAATTCATCCCACTGATGCATTAAGTAAATATACCAAATTTCATCAAAATCGGTTGAGCCGTTCAGGCTGTACACATCTATACGGACGGACAGACGGACGGACGGACAGACGGACAGACGGACGGACAGACATCATGCTAAAAATACTTTTTTCTGTTTAGAAAATGCATGATTCGTGGAGATATGTAAAAATCTCCACATGTGAAATTTGGTGTGAAAACAATACCTCCCTTACTATCGTCGGTAAACTTACTATCGTCGGTCGGTAAAAAAGTATTTCAAAGTAAGCTCTTTTTGATTTTTTTTATTAATAAACATTAAAAACATCTTTTAAAATACAATTTATTTAAATTTTATTTTATTTATTATTGAATATTGAAATATAAATAAAAGAGTGATGTATTAGTAGTGATGTAAGTGTATTTATGTTTTCTTAAAGGTCATTTCATAGGTTTATCTTATAAAGATGAATTTGAAGGTGATACCAACTCTAGATTGCTTAGTAATATTGAAATATTAAATATGTCTTATGTAGTAAAAATCATTTTTTTGTGAAATACTAGTGTTAAAGTGAAATCAAATTAAAACGATCATAATAGAAATTTTTACCGACCGACGATAGTAAGGGAGGTATTGTTTTCACACCAAATTTCACATGTGGAGATTTTTACATATCTCCACGAATCATGCATTTTCTAAACAGAAAAAAGTATTTTTAGCATGATGTCTGTCCGTCTGTCCGTCCGTCTGTCCGTCCGTCCGTCTGTCCGTCTGTCCGTCCGTATAGATGTGTACAGCCTGAACGGCTCAACCGATTTTGATGAAATTTGGTATATTTACTTAATGCATCAGTGGGATGAATTGATCAACTTTTGGTGCAATTCCGGAAACCGGAAGTGGTAGTATTAGCGATCGACGATAGGAAGGAAAGGGTTATTTTCACACCAAAGGAGATTTTTTTATATATCACCACGAATCATGCATTTTGTATTGGTTTTATCCTCGAAAAAAATCATATTTATTAGTTTTTTCTTGATTTAAAATTATATGACGTCATCCAGCCATGCATGACGTCACAGCATGGTCTTGCATATATATTATAAATAAAATAAAATTAAAAATATTTATGTTATACCCATATCTGTTTTTTATTGAATTAATAGATATATTAAAATTATTTGAAATTGTTTCTGTAGCTGGAAATTAATTTATTTCAAACCGTCGGTCGGTTCGGACCTGGCCACAGGTCAACTTATTAGAAATAATTAAACTAACCAGATAAATAAAATTACGTTTAAGTGAAATCAATTAAAAAAACTTTAAAATAAAATAATAAAAATATTAACCTATTTCTAATAGCTAACTTGATTCGCACTAAAAAGTAAGAAATAAAATAATTATTTTAAGACGAGTTCTCTAATAGTCTGTATGAATCTCTGTGCGGATTGTTTTCTTTTATACTTATACTTAACCCATTTGTACTTCTCTCAAAATAATATTTATTATTTTAATTTTAAAATGTTTGCTTATAGGGAAAACTAATGGAATATGACCGGTGGGTATATAAAGATGCGCTGAGCTTACAATATTAAAGTAGATAAAATAGAATTGGGAGAGCATAAGAATTGGATGGAGGTGGCATGAGGTAGAGATAACTGGAAGTGGCATTACGCCTAATAGCTTATAGAGATATTTAGACAGATTTAATATTTTTTAGTGCGAATCAAGATAATAGAAATGGACTTTAAATTTAGTAAGGGAGGTATTGTTTTCACACCAAATTTCACATGTGGAGATTTTTACATATCTCCACGAATCATGCATTTTCTTAACAGAAAAAAGTATTTTTAGCATGATGTCCGTCCGTCTGTCCGTCCGTCCGTATAGATGTGTACAGCCTGAACGGCTTAACGGATTTTGATGAAATTTGGTACATTTACTTAATGCATCAGTGGGATGAATTGATCAACTTTTGGTGCAAATCCGGAAACCGGAAGTGGTAGTATTAGCGATCGACGATAGGAAGGGAGGGGTTATTTTCACACCAAATTTCACATGAGGAGATTTTTTACATATCACCACGAATCATGCACTTTGTGGTGGTTTTATTCTCGAGAAAAATCATCTTTATTAGTTTTTTTCTTAATTTAAAATTACATGACGTCATCCAGCCATTCATGACATCACAGCTTGGTCTTACATATATATTATAAATAAAATAAAATTAAAAATATTTATGTTATATCCATATCTGTTTTTTATTACATTAATAGATATATTAAAATTATTTGAAATTGTTTCTGTAGCTGGAAATTAATTTATTTCAAACCGTCGGTCGGTTCGGACCTGGTCAACTTATTTTAAATATGTTTAGAAATTAAATGGTATTTAAAACAATACTTAGATTTAACTCTATGTAAGTTTATAAACCCATCTGCTCCTTGGTTTATATTAAAATAACCAAATCTATTTTTCTTTACGTTACAAATATGTTTTTCTAATACTTGTGTGATAAAGGTTAGAATTGACTCAAAGACACATATATCATCATATAAACCAATATCGAGAAATATGACGGTCTTCTAGGACAAAATTGCTTCATCTGGAGGTTAGTTGGGTGGTGGCACATGCTTTTACGTAACAGAGTTTATTTTTTTCGCTTTCAAAGCTATATCTCTATAACAGATATTTCTGACAAAATATGATTCAATATTAAAAAGAAATTTCAAAAAATAATAATATCTAATTCCTATATTATGAAAATTCATACATAGATATTCAGATATTACGAAAAATAATATAACATTTTATTAAATATATAGGATGATTTACATTTCTCTCATTGTAGGGTCCTTTTTATAGTGTTGCATATTTTCGATTATATAAATAGTTTTATTGTTGTATTTAAATTTAAATAAGTTTATTATTTATTATTTACCTTCTGGTGTTCGAAACCCAATTTAAATGTCGTATAGTGGTAACCTTTTCATTTGCTAAATAAACAACTCTAAAGGCTCTAAAATCTGATTAATTGTGTTGGTCAAGTTTATTATTTATTTAGCATATATATATTTATATAAATTTATAGGTATACATTTACAGTTATTTCTAGTATTATTTGAGTTTTTGTTTTATTTTAAATGTAACATATATTCTTCATGACGAATGGAATTAAATTCAATTGATTAAAATTATTTAAAATATATGATGAATAATAATTAATATATTATATATAAATACTTATAATATTTTAATTATATAAAAATATAACTAAATTACAGAAGGGATTGAACCCGCTTCAATCTTATTCGGAACTAATCTGATGGAAATAAATGAAGACAAATAAAAAATAATTTTTAATTGGACGGGAAGCTTACAATCCGGCCTTAAATTCTGCTATAATCATCAAGAATTGGAAATTGTTAACGAGGTTAATTACCTGGGTATAATGTTTAGCTCCTCGTGGACCTTTCTGAGTGCCGCCCAGAAGATGACATCTAAGGCTTTGATTTCAATGGCTAATAAAAGATCATGACCATTAGACCAAGTAAAAAATGGAGTCTTTTGAATTGATTAAGACTCCTTATAAATTTTATGTGTGCTAAATACCCTCCTCTACAACACTGAAATCTGAGGCCTAAGGTACGGAGAGATCCTAGAAAATGTCCAGGTAATATTTTTCAAACTATCGTGAGAACAATTCTCGGGTATATAATAAGTAATGAATTCCAGCCTAAAATGTTATCTACGGAAGTTTTTAAACGAGCTCTTGGATGGCTCATTAAAATCTTGAAGATCCTCGAGTTCAGGCTACCCCGTGTATGTTATTAAAAGGCTTGTAGAACTAAGCAGGTTTACTTACAATTGGGTAACCCAGATGAAAAACATGTTTGAGAAAATTGATGAGGATGAGCTGTGTTTGGGCCAGGATTCTCGATAAATACGATTAAAAATGTCCTAATTGAAAAGATGATTGACTGGTGTGGAGAGAGGAAGCTCAAGAGGATTGGGTGTTCTACCCCTTAGACATATATGACGCGAGGGAATACCTCGAAAAATTCAGGGGGGCACTAAGCAGATTAAGAACAGTTTGTGAGAGCAAGTTGGCTAACTCTCGAATAATCCACTTTATATCTAATGGCAATGTACACAAGATAGATTCTAATTTTTCATGCACCCTGTGTAACTTTCATGAGAGAGAAGACCTCAGTCATAATTCATTTATTGGATGGATTGGATTCATATTGTATGTGAGTGCTGTAAATTGTAAATCCTGTAAATAGTTGTTTTGCTTTTCTAAATTTTTTGTGTTATAAATCAGAACACCTTTGTAATGGACGATGAGTCTAATTAAAGAGTATGTAATAAATAAAATAAAATAATTATAAAAAATATAATAGTAAATTGAAAAAAATATAAATAATATGATTTTTCTCTGTACTTTAAATCAGGTAATTTAATTAATTAAAATAAATAAATAAAACCTTTATTAATTATTTCAAATAAAAAATAGAAATATTCATTTTCTTAATATACATATATATAAAACCTATATTCTTTGAACTTTTCTTACTTTTTACTTTCCCGCATACTTCGTATAAGGGAAGTATTGGAACCGTCAAAAATTTTGACTTTGAGATTTCGATAGATCTTGACGTTTTTGACCTCCCTGAGTCGGAAAATACCATTTTTCCAATTATGTCTGTGTGTGTGTATGTATGTATGTATGTATATATGTAAGGTCTGTGAGCAAATTTACTCAAAAACGAATCAAGCTAGGACTTCGAAATTTGGTACACCGATATTATTCACAGTTTGTAGATTTCTATCATAATTTCGTCAAAATCGGTTAACCGGAAGTGGTACTTTACCTACACTGGTTGCGTTTACCTTTCAAGTAAAGTACCAGTTTGCTTCGAGATATTTGCTTCATATTTTGTATATAGATTTAAAAATATGAAAAAAATTCAGATACCAAATTTCATCATGATCTGACTACCGGAAGTGACATTTTACCTATACAAGTAGCGTTAGGTGTAAATTATAAATATATACAATAGTGTTAAACCATTTTACTTTATAATTTAAATTTATTAGTTTGTTTATTTTTATTGTTCTTAAAACATAATAATAATAACCTAATTACCTATTTATATGCGGGAAAGTCTAGGGGAGGACACTCCCGATTTTTTAAACTTTCGATTTTAGGTATGTTTAAGAAAAATGTAATTGCTAATAGTTTTTGAGATCTATAAGGGAATTTTGTAAATAAAACCACATATTGATATTTGTTATTTTAAATTTATTCAAAAAATACAAAAAATATACACAATGTTTCGATTGATACTTCTGTAATCGTTATCAAGCGACTGCACTGTTCGAGTGTCCAGTGAAGAGTGATATCTTTATGCATTTTTATAAAATTATTATATTTAGGTCTTTGATGACATTTTTACTTTGATTTCAGTCTTTTTCGTTTTATCTGGGACATATTGAAAACTTAACGTACTTGCATAGTTGAGACACCGAAAGATCATTCTTAAATAAAGAGTTTATTACTATTTTCAAATAAAAATAAAACTTATGATAAATATTAAATATTGCTAAACAAAAAAAAAAATTAAATAAAAGAAAGGTGAAAATCTAATGTCTAACTCATCAGTAGGATGTTAGTATACTTGCTCTTCAAAATCCCCCACACTTAGTGCAAAATGATGGGTCTTTGTTTCGTAAAAAGAATCTTGTTTTTAGCATGATCCACACAACTTCTACCTCTTACAAGTAAAGAAACTTTAATAATATTTATAAATGTACTTAGAACATCTTAATTCTTTGAAATGTGTTTAGAAAAACAAGTGCATTTTTAAAAACTATTCTATTTTTTACTAGAATTTAGTAAATCTTAATGAATTCAAAAAAAACGGTAATTATTATCTTTGGAATTATAGAATAATGAATGGTTATGACTTTTTTAAAATTAATAATCTCTGAGGGATTCCCATATTATTTATCGTACATTAAACCTTTTAAACTTTTATTATTACGGTGTTTAAAACAAGATATATAATATAATAGAAAATTATATATTTGAGAAAAAGAAAAAATCGTAATACCATTGTAAAAATAGCATATTTGGATTAAAGACAGAAAACAAAATCGTTATCCTTTGAAAATCTTTTGGAAAGTTGTCTAATTACCAAGTTTGACTAAGAATTCTGAATAGTGGATCGTCGCCTCTCACTCGTTAGAAGTTATCTAGGCGAACTTTTGTAATTTGTCATTTCATGCTAACAACTCAAGTTGTTTATTTCCCTCTGTTATCTTTATAAGGTGTTTCAACTTTCAACCAGTTTTTTTGTTCAAGAATGTGTTGAATTTTATCCAATTATTGATCTTATGATTTTTTTTTAATTTATTTAATCTTGTTTGTGATATTTAGAGAGCACAAAAAAAGGCATTTGCCTTTTTTAAAATTTGAGCCTTTTCAAGATTTTTTTATAGATCTCCTCCGATCTATAAAATCAAACACACTGGTAGATTTTAAAAAACGCATTTTTCGCCTTTTTTGGCATTCCGCGCCTTTTTTTTTAAAAAAAATCACCTTTTTTCCGAGCTTTTTTTTGCCATTTTTCGCAATTTTTTTTACATTTTTTTACAAAATTTTCAGTCATTTGCAATTTTTTTACAAATTCATAAACTATCCAACTCTTGTAATTTGACATTTTAAGTAAATATAATTTTGAATTTCCTTTAGTTTAAACCTCTTTATTCAATGCTTTATAAAAAGTGTTACAGTGATCGGAATTAATTCAAATATGCGCCGTTTTGTTCGATAATCTGTTTTCATCTAGATGGCAACTTCATAATACCCCCTCGTAGAAACCCCCCTCCTTATTTGCGAAGAACTCGGACAGCCACTTTTCACAAGCTTCTTTTGAGTCCAACTCTACACCACCAAGGGCGTTCACCATGGACAGGAACAGGTGGTAATCACTTGGTCCTATGTCCGGGCTATATGGTGGATACGATTAAACCTCCCATCCGAGCTCCCGTAGCTTCTGACGAGTCATCAACGAAGTGTGTGTTCTGGCGTTGTCCTGGTGGAACACTACACCCTTCCTGTTGGCCAATTCTGGACGCTTCTGATTGATTGCCTGCTTCAAGGGGTCCAGTTGTTCGCAGTAGATGGTGGAATTAAGCGTCTGGCCATATGGGAGCAGCTCATAGTGGATGATTCCCTTCCAATCCCACCAAACACACAGCAAAACTTTCCTGGCTGTCAAGCCCGGCTTGACTGTTTGGGACAATTCACCGGCCTTCGACCACGACCATTTTCGCTTGATATTGTCGTAGGTGATGTATTTTTCTTCACCAGTCACCATCCACTTCAAAAATGGGTCGAGCTCGTTCCGTTTCAGCAGCATATCGCAGGCGTTGATTCTGTCCAGAAGGTTTTTTGTGTCAAATAATACGGCACCCAAACATCAAGCTTTTTATTTGTATCCAGCCTTCTACAGATGGTTTAAAATGGTTTGGTGACTAACTCCCATCTCCTAAGCGATACGAGATACTACATGCCGGTCTAACTGGATGTTTTCCATGATTTGATCGGAATTCGTCGTCACAGGTCTTCCGCCAGCTGGCCTATCCATGGTGTCGTTTTCACCGGCTCTGAATCGTCGAAACCATTCCTCCGCGGTTCGATGTGATAGAAAACCATTTCCCAAAACACCATTAACCTCACGGAATGTTTCTCTAGCGGAGTTGCCTTTAACGAAGAAAAACTTTAAAATAGCGCGAACTCTATGTTTACACGTCTATAACTGTTGAACGCAATATCCAAACTACTCAGGCATAGCGTCCTTTTGTAGATTATGTCAAGACCTTTCAAATGATGTATAGTATTGCCAGAAACGAGCTCTGTAGCGCTTTATACATAGCCGCGAAATTCAAAAGACAAAAAGGCGGAAGGGAGATATTTGACAACTTATTATTTTATTTGATAAAATAATAATAAAGTAAAAATATATTTATAAATAAAATGCCTTTTTATTACTTTTTGTTACTTTTTCTCAGTGTATATGTTTTATAAAAATTAAGAATTCAAATTTCTTTCCTTTCTTATTATAATATATTTCTTTTAAAAATTACTTGATATTCGTTAAAATAAGTAAAATTTGTTAATGTTTAAATACAGGCTTTTTTGCTCTCTCTAGTGATAATCATTGCATACAAGAATATTTCTCATTGGTGAACTAAAAGTAATTGCGAGAAATTCAATTGATTATTATTATTATTATTTGCGTCTGGACCATCTAGGATCACGCAAAGCTCCCATATACAAGGGTATTGATGTTAAGTGTGCCCATATGTGAATGTTCTTTAGGTGTTAACTTCATTCTTCTTTTGTGTGCTCATGAAGATCCGGTGTTATTCTCATCACGAACCATTGTTGCTTGAATAAGGGTATTGATTATATATGAATGTTCTTTAGGTGTTAAGTTTTATTCTTCTTTTTTTTTGAGGGCTCGTGAAGATCCGGATCCTCCAGGAGACGGGCGGATTGGGTACCAACTGGAGTTATTCTCATAACTATCCATTGTTGCTTATGGTTGCTTGTTTTTGAGGTAGTCCTGCTGGTGCAGGGTTATATAGAACCAGGGCTTGTCAGTTCCCCTGGAGCCGGAGGCAGCTGATGTTAAATTGAATTTATTAGAAAAATCCGTTTTTGGTTAGAATCGAACGCCGACTTCTTGTGTAGAAGGTTGCCACGCTACACTCTCAGCCAAGCCACCTCCTAAATTCAATTGATTATTATAACTTAAAATAATTTTATTGTTCTTTGTAAAGATAATATATTTATATTATTAATTATTTTAATTTATATTTAAAAATTGTAACACGAGTAATTTTTATATAGTAATCGTAGGGCAAAGGCACCACTTAACTTTTTGTCACTTTGAACTTGAATTTTTGACGGACTGCTCTTTTAAAACTGCTTTATGTAGGTTCAAGGAATAAGAGGGATAGTTTATAAATCTTTTATTACACAAAAAAAAATATTAACAAAAAATAAAAAAATTAGGAATTAACCAGTCAACGGGTTAATGCCATCGGAGAGATCGCCACTCCTTCCTCTAATTCTGGCCAATTTTTTTCAAGAATGCCGGTTTTTTACGATATAGATACTATATTTCTTCATATGAATTCTTAATTTTATGAAAACAAGGCTACAAAAATAAATTTTCACTTATTCTAGTCTCACTCCCCCCTCCCCCCAAAGGTCCTCTAAGAGAATAGCATGTTATCTGCTCTCCGGGAATTGTGTCGTTACATTACCTAAAAATTCTAAAATTCTAAAACAATCTTTTTAAGAAATAAATAGAACTGCCAAACACTGAAGTTTTTCAATTTTTGCATTCCAGTATATGGTAATGAAAATAAATTAAATTAAATTAAATTACCTTTCTTCTGAAAATGAGGAACAAATAAAATATTAGATCATAATTAAAAGAATCACCTAGACATACGTGAAGATTTCAAACGAATCAAGTGAAAATAAATACGATGAGAACTGATACAAATCGAATGCACCTTATGAATATTGATAACAACTGCTTATAAACTTACCAGCTTTTAGTTTTTATTTTCTTATTCTTAAAACTTTCAATAATCTTGATTCTAAGCAGTCATTACAGTTGGCGTATGTCTCTTGTTTGATTTTATGGCACACAACATGACAAAAATATATTAGTCTTATATTGCAGGGATTTTTAACCAATTGGCATACACTAGTATGGCTGGTATGATATAGCCTCATTGTATATTCATCATATATTCTCATTGTCGTATGCTTCATTAATCGACCCTAGGTCAAGATTCACATTATCGGTTGACTTTATAGTAGGGACACCTGTATACGTGGGGAACAGTTTAAATTGATTAGAAGTTTGTGAATTTTGGGATGGCAGAGTTAAAAAAACAAAGTATCTGTATTAAATTGTGGGTGAAACTCATCTAAACCTTTAAGTTTACGCAGGAAGCCTAATTTTTTGAACAGAATAAAGAATATAAAATAAATAGTTTCATAACAATATAATAATATATCTCAATAAATAAAATTTACCTTTAGATAAAATATTGATTAATAAATTTTTGTTTAGAAAAGTAGTTGTAAGTTTTTAAAGGATTAGTGAATTTAATTAATAAAAGGAATTATTTTTATAAAGGATTTAAATATTAAAATAGATCATAAGTAAGTGTCAAAAACTATACTTACATAATCCTTATTAATTATTAAATATTTTCACTAAATACCTAAGAACTAATTAGAAAATTCTCTGATAGTAACAACAATGTTTAAAACTCAAATTGCAATATTACAAATAAAAATATTTCAAAATATTGAAAATATTAAAACAATGCAATTTCTGTCTGATCATAAAAGTTATTATTTCAAATAATAGTTCATAAATCATATGTTTTCAACTTTTATGTACCTATATTTTTTAAATTTTTCATAACCTTAATTTATTATATCTTCATTTAATATATTAACCTAAAATTCACTCCGTAATTTTTAAACAAAATATCATCAACAATTCAAAAAATATTTTTTATAAATAGTAATTGAACTATCTTCCTTTTGTTTCACTTTAGAAACTTATTTGAATGTATTATACATCGCTAAATTGGCGAAACTAAACTAAAACTACTGAATGGTCCATTAACTTTGCTTGCCCTAAGAGAATTGTTCGAACGTAACAGGGAGATATATGAGAGAGAGAGAGAGTGCCAATGGAAGGGTGAAGAACGGAAGCCGGATATCGGGATCAGATCCGCTAACGTGTTCGAGAAGGTGGTAAGTCGTAGGGCAGTTGTAAGTTAATACGAACAGCTTATCGCTGAGGTCGAGTCTTTGCGGTTTACTAATCTGGCCACGGTGCCTGGATAAGGATTCTCAGCATATTGACTTGGAACCTGTTTGTACTTTAAGTTTGTCTCCTAGTCAACTTGAGAAAGGTCTTTTGAACTTTGGAAAAGATATATATTATTTATTTATCCTTTTTTTATTTTTGAAGAAACTATTTTCATAAATATTACTTTAATATTGTATAATAAATTATATATACTTTTTATATTCATATTTAAAAACAAATATTTTTTGTTTTTTAGTCAGTCGTAAATTATGAATTTATAATTATTTTAATTTATTGCATTTGATTAATAGTAACTATTGTTATTATGAAAGTGAAATGGCTTTTAGACATTCAAAACAAAAAACTCTTTTCAAACGTGAGTTCATACCTTGTCATTTCACCTTTTAATCTAAAATTAATTACAACTTAATTAATAAGTTCAGGGTAGATGCTGAAATGCTGAAATTAACAACTTTTAAATTAAATTATTTTTTTTTTTATAATGATAATAAATAATCATTTTTGAATAGTGATAAAATATAATTAAATACAAAATGAAAATGCAATAACAAAACAAAAATCTGAGCAAACTTATCTTTTTTTATTTTTTTATAGTTCACTTTTATTTGTTTAAATTCAAAAACCACAGTAATCAGAAAATGTATTAAATAACAATAAATTGACATCAGCACACGATTTAATAATTCTATTAACATTGAAATTTAAATAAAAATTATAGCTGGAGTGTCTCCACTCGACTATCTCGCAATTTGAATTGGATTAAATAACATAATATATTATATTCAAATTAAATTTAATTAATTATAAATTATAAATTAAAATTAATAAATAATATTTATTAAACCAGCGCATATTTGGCTCTTTGTAGATGGCATCACGTCACGTGTTGGCGCGTGAGATTTGCAGTTCTAAAAAAATTAATTCTGGTACTTTCAGCAATTCAATCAAGCTGAAATACAATTTTATACAATTTTTGCAGTTTTATACAATTTTTAATCATGTGAAAAATTATCAAACATTTATCTTTATTTTTACGGGCACTTTAGAGGAAAAAAAAAATCAAAACGTTGTAGGTATTGACCCTCTTCCGGTGGAGCTACATGTCTCAAAAGTTGATAGAAAACTATGAATTTTGAATAATGCCCATGTACCAAATTTCATCATTTTAGCTCAGACCGTTTTTGCGTAATCTTGGTTACATACACACATATACAAACACACACACCCCACACAACTCACACAACACACACACAGAGACAGACAGATATTTTTCTCAACCTTAGTGAAAATGATTCAGGAACCTTCAAAACGTATAAAAACATCAAAATCTCAACATCGAAAATTTTCGTGATCGCAATACTATCTCTGGCGAGATAGTTAAAATGTTTAATTAATAATTACACTAAGTAATATATATGAATATTAAAATATTTTTTTATTTTACAAATTTTTCTTATATATTAAGTAATATAATTTCATAAAAATTATTTCTTTCAGAATATTTAAATTTCTTATAAATTTTATGTAAATTAATTTTAACATATTTTATAGCACTACAATATTTTTCTATTCAAATTCTACTTTATTTTATAGTGGAATTTTAATTTTCGGTGTTATTTTTAATTACTCTCATATATTAGGGTGATCTCTTGAAAAGAAAGGTTCTCGTGTTTAATTTTGCCGAAATACATTCTTCCCAGGCAGCTGGAAGCCGTTCTTTGTTTCGAGTGATGGGAATCTTCTCTCTCTTTAGTTATCCCCGTCCAATGAAAACTCCCCTTCCAATTGAATTCTATCCAATTTGAAGGAAAGCTTCTTTAATAAATAGAAATTAAGTAACTTGAACAATAATATATTATCTTGATCCAAAAGGATTATTGTAATTGAAGTTAGAATTTTATTAATCTATTACTAAAATACCAAACTGAGAAAACGCATGCATGAACAGTAAAAGTAAATCAGAAAATTCTCGTTATAAATTATAAATATAAGTTATAAATTATAAGTTATAAATTATGCCATCAAACACAGGACATATTTTTACCGACCGACGATAGTAAGGGAGGTATTGTTTTCACACCAAATTTCACATGCGGAGATTTTTACATATCTCCACGAATCATGCATTTTCTAAACAGAAAAAAGTATTTTTAGCATGATGTCTGTCCGTCCGTCTGTCCGTCTGTCCGTCCGTATAGATGTGTACAGCCTGAACGGCTCAACCGATTTTGATGAAATTTGGTATATTTACTTAATGCATCAGTGGGATGAATTGATCAACTTTTGGTGCAATTCCGGAAACCGGAAGTGGTAGTATTAGCGATCGACGATAGGAAGGAAAGGGCTATTTTCACACCAAAGGAGATTTTTTTATATATCACCACGAATCATGCACTTTGTATTGGTTTTATCCTCGAGAAAAATCATATTTATTAGTTTTTTCTTAATTTAAAATTACATGACGTCATCCAGCCATTCATGACGTCACAGCTTGGTCTTACATATATATTCTAAATAAAATAAAATAAAAAATATTTATGTTATATCTATATCTGTTTTTTATTACATTAATAGATATATGAAAATTATTTGAAATTGTTTCTGTAGCTGGAAATTAATTTATTTCAAACCGTCGGTCGGTTCGGACCTGGCTACAGGTCAACTTATTTATTTAGGAATATCGTAGTAATAAATAAATAGCAATTAACAAACTTGAATAATATCTTAATAATTTATGATTATTTTCGGAAGACCATAACTTTAATAAGAAATATTATTTATTCGTTAAAAATCGTTTATAAGTCATAATTATTAAGTGGTTTTTGTATGAAGATTAAGCAGCTTCTCACACTGTATTAGTGTTTCGAAAAAATTTTACCAAAAATTCAACCTATATTGTTCCACACCAGTGATTATGTATGTTCCTGATTTAGCTTCATTTTTCTATTCCTTTCTGATATAATGTTTCAACTCTATAAATGAAAATAAAAGCCAAATCGAGGAATTGAAAAGTTATTTTGAAAATATGAAAAACATAAGCAACGAGATCCTATTTTTTGATCATAGATTGTTATAAATTAAATAAAATGTTTATTTTAAGAGTTTTAAAATAGTTTAACTGATAAGTATCTTTAATCAGAAAATTAATCGAAATTAAAATTGAAATTAATTTTTAATTGATGTATTAACAATTTGAATTATTCATCGACAATTTAATCCAGGAAATATATCTTCTTCAGTTGTCGAATGCAGCGAAAGTATTACCAGAAAACAAATTTTATTTCAAACGATATTTTAGTAGATCATTTTTCACTTTGTTCAGTTGCCAGGCCCATCCTACTTTATTTTTCGATTTTTCTCCTTTGAATGATAATAAGTAAGTAAACAAATAGCAATTTCGTTTTCTGTGTGTAGTTCAATCTCGATAGCGTTTGAGGGCAATTACATAGATTTTCAAGGGCGGAAAATATACAAAGACCTCGAAAGCAAAGCAGAGCAAAGAGAGAAGTGGTTTTTATCTCTTTTGAATCTTGGTCTTCGTTTTGTTTGGTTCTCTACCTTCCTTTGGAATTCATCCCTTTTATTTCCTATCGATTTATTTAATTGAGAAAGATTTAGATGGTTCAATTAGCTTAGGGATGAACAACACTATGCAACTCATTATTCAAAAAGTTCTATTTTCCATTTGATTTACGATTTAATTGTTATTGATCGGTTGAAGAATAAGCCAAGTATTCTCAACTAATAATAAATATTTAATTTTACTAATGTTATTATGGGTTATTTGGGGAGAATAACAATTTTTAGGTGTTCATTAAATGAATAAATTATAATTAGACAATGCTTATATATTATTCGTCAGATTGTAGGTTGAGTTTCAGGTCACGACTACATTTCAAAGCCCCACCCTTAAACCCAATTTGACCTAGAATGATTGAATGAATTTGTGAAGGGGAATACACGAATGTAGTTATTTAATGATTCAAACTCGTGGAATACTAAAATAATATATTTCTTCATGTTTATTATTATTTATATAATATAAAAAAAATAATATTGATTTACCACAAAAATATTATTATTTTAAACAAATATCAAATAACATTGATACATTTCATTTTATTTATAAAATTTAGATATCTCAGCAATTATTGTAATTAAATTAATTTTAATCTACAGGAAAAATTATCCACCTCCCAAGAAATAAAGGGACCTAAATTTATTTAAAATTATTTTAAAAATTAATTTAATGTGCTTTCTAAAGAAGAACTTACTAAAAATAAAGTAATTTCTTGTTGTTTAATATACTTGAATTTTATTAATTTTAACCATTCTCTTCTTTCATAGATTTAAAAAATATTTTCTACATTTTTCTATGATGACAAATGAAAAAAATATAAGAACTTCTCATTTTAGTCTTGATAAAATACAAGTTGCCATCGATCGATGGAACAAATAAAATTTAATTGCTTCTCATAAAAAAATTTAAAAAAAAATAATTGGTGTGAATGTTACAAGTTAAATTCGATAATATAGATCACAGTATTAAACATGCATTGTATATAAAATTCACCATATTAAATTGAATTTTAAATTATATTTGATGTAATGTGTTAACAATCTAGAGCAAATTTAAAAACTAGACAAAGTATTCTCGCCTAAATATGGACTAATATCTGTATAAATGTAATACATTTGTATGAAGAAAAGTATTAACATAAAATATGTTAATGTGTTAATAATCAAAGAGATTGAAAATTATGATGAAACGTAACAACGCGGATGTGAACTCTCTAATAGAAATTGAAAATGTATTTCAAAGAGCAATGAGCACCTCATCAGAGAAAAAAATTTTTATCTTCTAAACTTCCCTTATTGCTACGTTCATTTTGGAAATGAAATTTCAAGTTGAGGGTAGTAGGAAATTACCCGAATCTAGAAATAAAACTTTTCTTAAACGTGCTCTCTATATATAATTAATACATAATATAGGAAAGCAGTATTTATACAGCAGTGTTTCCTACCCTCCCGTAAAAGTAAATAAGTAAAATGTTTGTTTTCAGTTAATTTGATTTATAAATTTATTGATTATAAAATTTGTTAATAACTTTAATTCAGCTAAAAGTTTCTGATTTTAGCAAAGTTTTTAGAAATATGTTATGAATGTGCCAAGACGTACACGATATATGCGTATATATACTATTTATTGTTCACTCCATTTATAAAAAAAATTTGCACAGACAATTTGAATCATTAAGATGTAAATTTTAAAATAAAAAAATAATCCATTCAAAAAAATATTTATCCTTTGTGTAAATCTTTGTTTCATTTTTTGTTTTTACCGACCGACGATAGTAAGGGAGGTATTGTTTTCACACCAAATTTCACATGTGGAGATTTTTACACATCTCCACGAATCATGCACTTTGTATTGGTTTTATCCTCGAGAAAAATCATCTTTATTAGTTTTTTCTTAATTTAAAATTATATGACGTCATCCAGCCATTCATGACGTCACAGCCTGGTCTTACATATATATTATAAATAAAATAAAATTAAAAATATTTATGTGTTATATCCATATCTGTTTTTTATTACATTAATAGATATATGAAAATTATTTGAAATTGTTTCTGTAGCTGGAAATTAATTTACTTCAAACCGTCGGTCAGTTCGGACCTGGCCACAGGTCAACTTATTTTAATTTTAATTTGGAATGCGCCTGGTTTATATAAGTTACGTAGATTCCATGTTCCTAATTTTAATTCACTCATTTTACTAACCCTGATTTCTCTGTAATGTGGTTGTTGTTTAATGATTTAATATTTTGTGAAGAAGAAAAATCACCTCTTCGTCCAACCTCTAATTGAAGGAACATCTGTAATGGAGAAAATTTAAAATTTACATTTAATTATAATACAAGAAGAGGTAAAGAGGAAAAATGTTTATTAAAAATACGGCCAATCAATCAATTAATTCATCATTTGACTAACCGTACACATAAGATATCGATAAATAAAAACAAAATATAATTCAATATTTCATGCAACAAATTATAGTGAAAAAAATCAAAATAAAAATAAAAAGAACTGAATGACAAAATATTCAAATAGGATAGATAGATATCTTCTAAAAAATATTAAAAAACACAATATAGTAAAGAAATAACGAACGAAAAAAAAGATGTGAAAAAAAACCAAAATATCAATTTAAATTATTAAAGGTTAGAATCAAAACACATTTTTAATTAAATTGAATTAATTAAAGTAAATGCAAAATAATAATAACTTTAAAAAATCAGTCTTATATATATATATATATATATATATAAGACTATATATATATAAAATTTAAATACATTTTTATAAAATATATATTTCAATACTGAATGATATTAAATTGAATATTGGACAATTTTAATATTTCAAATCCATGTATGATACTGTTTTTTTTATGTATTAAGTATTAAAATTCCAGGAATATATTTATGACATTTTTACAATGATTGGTGTTTAGGGTTGCTGAGCATTAATGTATTTTATTTAATAAATTAAATAGAAAACCTCTTACCGCTACAATTTGACAGAGTGCACCTGTTCATCAATGCTCGCTGACAGCTCAAGGTCGACTGATATGCAAAGTTGTTATAACCCCTGGAGTTAGGCATCCAGCTCCTCTTGATCTCTTATTTAAGTTATTATATTTTTATATTGTGAAATATATCGTTCTTTTCGAGATTCGTTATATAATAAATTGTTCATTTTTGTATAATACATATTTAATACTTTATTCAAGATTCCTATCAGTATAGAAACATATATATTCACAGAAACTAATTAAGCATTATTTACACTTACAATATAATAAACTATTTGTCCTTTATTTATAGACTAGATTATCATTATTACACTAGGTCTTCGTTTATCTGAGAATTTAAAAAAAATAACAATTCTGCATTTATATTAAAGTATTAATAATTTCATAAATAAATAATTATTTTTTATAGTTCACTTTTATTTGTTTAAATTCAAAAACCACAGTAATCAGAAAATGTATTAAATAACAATAAATTGACATCAGCACACGATTTAATAATTCTATTAACATTGAAATTTAAATAAAAATTATAGCTGGAGTGTCTCCACTCGACTATCTCGCAAATTTGAATTGAATTAAATATCATATATTAATTTAAATTAAATTAAATTAATTAAATTATAAATTAAAATTAATAAATAATATTTATTAAACCAGTGCATGTTTGGCTCTTTGTTGATGGCACCACGTGTTGGCGCGTGAGATTTGCAGTGTTAAAAAATTAATTCTGGTACTTTCAGCGATTCAATCAAGCTGAAATTCTATATATAGCAGTTTTATACAATTATTAATCATGTGAAAAATTATCAAACATATATTTTTATTTTTACGGTCACTTTAGAGGAAAAAAAATCAAAACGTTGTAGGTAATGACCCTCTTCCGGATGAGCTACATTTCTCAAAAGTTGATAGAAAACTACGAATTTTGAATAATGCCCGTGTAGCAAATTTCATCATTCTAGCTCAAACCGATTTTGCGCAATCTTGTCTACATACATACATACACACACATACACACACACACACACCTCAACCTTTGTGAAAATGATTCAGGAACCTTCAAAACGTATAAAAACATCAAAATCTCAACATCGAAAATTTTCGTGATTGCAATACTATCTCTTACGAGATAGTAAAAAAGGGAAAATATCGGAGAAAATAATTTATGAGAAATTTGAATTTTGTTAATATTTATTATTATAACAAATTTGAAAATATTAATTTAAAACAGTAATTTATATGTAATATATTATATCCTCTAATCATTTCTGATTATTATTAAATTAAAATAAATTAAACCTGCATTTATCTCAAAAGAATACATACAATCAATGTTTGTTAATTGTGCTTGTAGAATAGTAGGTTCTCTAACAAACAAAAAATGAATAATTAATTATAATAATAAGAGACATGGGATTTTATTATAATTTTTATTTTTGTTTTAGTTTTAAATTTATATATATATTATATATATTATATAAAACAAATTTAAAAGAAATACATAATAAAGTAGAGGCTCGATTTTTTGTTTTTTAATATTATTATTATTTTATATTTTTTTTCTTGATCTAAATGGTTTAGATATGGTTCATATTCATTTTTATCTAAATATTCTGTAAAGTGAATCTTTGTATTTTCTATATTTTTTATTTTATTTTTATCGTTTCTCTTTTCATCTGTTTTTATTATTTTTGCTTTCTGGTAGATCTTTAGATTTTCGTCTTGTATTAAGCCAAATAATTTTATAGAATCCAGCCCAAGCATGACATCATATTCGAAATGGTCACTTTCTATTATGTATAAATCGACTTTGTAAGATTGATGTCCGATTTCTAGCGTTAAGTTTAGACGGTTTTTATGAAATTTACCTCATTTAATGTTTTAAATATAGTTTCATCTTTTTTAATTTTCTTTTTAAGGATTTTAACTAAATTTTTATTTATCAGAGATAGGTTTGACCCTGTATCATAGATTGCTCTGCTTTCAATTTTTTATCTAATCCTATCTTTATTTTTATTAAATGGGTCAATTTGCCGGGTCTATTTAGTTTTCTAAATACATTTTTTCTTCCTCTTCTTCTGTTTCATTGAAATTTATTTTGTATTTTTCCTCATTTTTGCATAAATCGACTGGATGATAGTTCTAATTTAATGCATTTGTAGCAAGGTTTCTTTTTCGTTGGGTTATTATAATTTTTTTTATTTAAATCCTGGTTTATTCCTATATACTTTGTTTCGTATTTTCTTAAGATATTTATTAATTTATTTATATTCTCAACCTTTTCTTTGTCTATGCAATCCTGTATTTTTAATGGTAATCCGATTACGATATTATTTATACTTGTGATTTCAGAAATAGATGGTTCGGCATTTAATAATAATTCTTCCTTTGTGTCTTCTCTCTTAATGAATTAGTTTAATTCTTGCTTTGGTGGGGAGCCGATGTCCGAGGAGAAGGGAGAGTGTTGGTGGCAGTCTTACATACATATGTAGTTTTGTACAAAACATAGATATCCATAGATGATGGTAGAATCAACTTGCTTCTTTACTTGTGATATTAAACAATATTGCAAACGAATTTCAATTGATCAATAATTTTCTAATTAATAAATATCATCATGAAGTGAAATCTGCAAAAGAAAATCAATAAGAACAGATAAATAATTGATTCCATGATATATTAAACTATTAAAGTATTGATGGTGAACTTTATCTTACCTATTATTTGAATTATACCATTATTCTACAAATGATTAGTTTAAAATAATTCTGGTTATCCATATAAATTAAAAATATCTATTATAAATTCATTTATTTAATTGAAATAAAATGTTATATGTAATTTTAATAATACAGTGCTGATTCATAGAAAGTTATGTTAAATTTTATAAAAAGCATTGCCAAAACATTTGACATATTCCAATCAATATGACTGATGAATGGAAATGGTTGAATGATTTTTTCACAAATGAAAATTGTATCATTCGACCTTTTTACTATATAATATATTTATGTTTGCTTATCATAATCTAACAAAACCAGAGGTTATATGTAGAAATGTAGATGAAGATATAATGTTGTTGAATAACCCCTCATAGAAAGAAGAGTTTTTATAAATTTAAATAAAAAAAATTACAAAAATATAAATAAATTAAATATTTAATTTAAAAGAATAATACACTAGTGCAAAACCATCATCACCATCACCAAGAATGATTAAGAATAACTAAGAAAGTAATTAAATTACAAAAATTATCTTTTTGCTAATAATTTGATTTTATTCGTACAAGTAAATTATAATTTATGTTTAAAAAGATATAAATATATTTAATATCAAGTACTTTGCTATACCCCTTTGAAGACGACTCTATATTCTTTATTGAAATTTCTTTGTTAAGAAAAATAACAGAAATAAGATATTATTAATAATAGAAAAATGGTAATATTAAATTGACTTTTTAGTTCAAATCTTTGTTCATATTAATACCCAAATAAAAATAACAATCAACCATGAAATAAGAAATATATATATATATATATGCATAAGATATATTTTTAATTGTTTCTTTCTTATTTTTATTTTATACAAAAATTTTCCTGAAAAAATCTTTTATTTTATTTTCTGGCAATCAATTTTTATTAGTTTTTCTCTATAACTTGAGATGTTACCCCACCTTTTTCTTGTTCATTTCAACTAACAGCTACTACCTTACTTCTCGTTTTCTTCCTAATATATCTTCTGATATTTTATCTGTTTTCTACCTTTGGGTTCAAATAAAACAGAGTCAAATGAAAAAAATAACGAGAATTTATTATATTATTTATTTTAAGATATTTGTATTTAAATTATAATTAAATGATTGTCTATATTATAGGAATTATTGTTCAATTATTTTTTCTATACTTGAAAATTTCGAAAACAAACTTGAGGAAGTGGGTATTTCCAATGAGAGATTTCTATTTATATAATAATTCTATTTCCATTATTTATTCTTTTAAGAAAAATATATTTTTATATTAATTAAAATGTTGTGAGCAATCTGGACAGTCAATGAGTAAAGAGACAAATGACTTTAGCTCAAAAACGGTTTATTTGATTCTTACAAAATTCAGACTATCTCATTATGAAGAAAGACAAGTGCATAACTGTGTGGGGGGGGTCTGATTATGTTGAAAAATAGTCTGAATTTTATAAGAATCAAATAAACCGTTTTTGAGATAAAGCCATTTGTCTCTTTACTCATTGACTGTCCCTGGTATAAGCTACAGACAAAATATTAAAATTATTATTATAAATTCTAATTTTTTGATTAATTGAATTCATATACATAATTATAAGAACAGGAATTACCTAATTGCGGCTTTAATTTAAATTCTTCTTGCGAATTATCATCCACCGTAGTTAAAAACCAATTTTTAAATTCCGCATTATTTTACTATAAGAGTTTGCATATATATGACCCATATTCCTTTTAGTTATAAATAATTTTCTCTTTTCTATATTCACTTCAAGTTCATTTTCTTGGTTTCTTCTTTTTTTTTTTTTTTTTTTTTTTTGTTTATCAAAATTTTCCCATGCTTTTAATAAAATAAAATATTCAATACAATTTTATAAGATACTATCATAAGAGATATGCATTTGTTGATATTGCAGTCAATTCTGTTTACATAAAATAGTATAATATTCATTCTTTTTACATATAAAAATAAAAAAAAAAATAATCTAAATCAAGTACTAAAAATATTTTCAAAATTGATCTCATACATGAGTAGAAATTTTTATGTGAAATTATTATTTTTTGAAATCAAATAACCTTCTATGACAGCATCAAAAATTAATTAAAATACATTTCATTTATCCTAAAAATACTGTGGAACGGTGATGAACAAATAAAGTCTTTATGTAATTATTAAAATATACATACATTAATCACACTTATTTACATTGGTCATTTTTAACCTATTTAATAATCTTGAAAATTGACAATAATAATATTTTTATGATTCTATAATTTTGAAATTAATTTAATTATAAAATATAAATTGAAAATGCAGAAATTATACATTGAGATAAACAGTGGCGTACCTAGAACTTTTGCCGCCCGGGGCGATCTCCAGTTTGCCGCCCTTTCTATTATAAGTCAATCAAACAGTGGTTTTTATAAATTAATACACATATATAAATAAATTATTTAGTTATTTAATCAATATTAATTAATACACAGAGTAAATTTTTTTACACATATTTGTATGCACTCATAAGCATAATTATATAATATTTACTCTTCTAGCTTTCATACTAGAAAAATCGTGTATAATGCTCTCAAAATTTATATTATTTGTAATTTCTTGTTCTATTGACAAAATTGCAAGATTTTGTAGTCTTAATTGACTCATTGTAGAACGAATATAATTTTGCCGAACAAAATCTTAAAGATGCGTTTACGAATTCAACGAATTTTAATGAATACAATAAAATAAAATTATTATCCTGTTCTTGGAATTAGAATTCAAAATTTACACTAAAATGCATTTATATACACCGAGGAATAATATTCGAAATCATATAGTTGATCATAATTTATATAAATCAAATAGTAAACTTATAATAATCATAATAATCATTTATTATTCAAGAAAGAAAAAAAATAAATATGAAATGAATAAGTTGCTTTTTACAACTATAACTAAATATAAAAAATGCCGCCCCAAGATAAGTGCCGCCCGGTGCGGACCGCACCCACCGTCCCCCCTTAGGTACGCCACTGGAGATAAAGAAACAATTCACTTCAATCAAAAATTTTTTTCCACCCGGAATAAATATTTTTTAGAAGGGGCTTATCGCCTGTCCTTTTAACCCATTTAATAATCTTGAAAATTGTCAATAATAATATTTTTATGATTTGTTTGTTTAAGATTGAATATCTGCAAGATACATCGTCTCATTAAGGTATATTATACACTACATACTTGGTTATATATTTGATATGATTTTATTTAAATAATATTTTTGTTTTTTTCATTTCCTAGTTAAAAATAAAATATCCGAGCATCATTATAAAGAAAAAAAAGTTCCTTTGTAGATTCCTTTCAACCTCTTTGAGCAGCAAATATCTCTGCGATGAATATTGAATTCTGGATGGGTAAACATTATCCTCTCTTGATAATAGGTATAAATAATAGGCATATGGTGGAAATTCCATTCATACTTCAAATTGTTTTAACCAATTGAATTTCCGATTAGGATTAATGCTTCACATCAATATCAGAGACTTGTGATAATTATTAATTAATATCCAATTTGATTGTGTCTCTATTTTGCTTAATCCCTCTAACAAATGGATAAAAAAATTAAACTAGATCATCCAGTAAATCACCAAAGGAATTCTACTAATTCTTATGAACAGAATTCATTAGATTATGTGTAAAATATTATTTTATTTGGTCATTGATATGATTTTAATTGAATTCAATTTTTGTTTTTTATATTGCAATGTTTTAATTTTATTTTTATTTACATTTTATTTTGTGATTAACAGAAAGCATGCATTCCTCATAAATAAAATGGATTTATATATATATATATATATATATATAAATGAAAATATTAAAAAAATGGACAAAAAAGTGTGACAGCGAACGTATGCGTGGGTGGGGTGGTGAAGGGTAACCACCAGCTGGGCGAGGCTGGTGGTGGATGCAGGGCTAAGCAAATTTCACGGGTGGCCGCCCTCACAGCACACAGACAAGATGAGAGGACTACGGGATAATTAGACAGCAGAACGGAATCACACGTAGACAGAAATGCACCTGCATTAACAGGCGAACCTAGCTAACCCATCAAAAGGAAACGGAGGCCCTAACAAAAGATGAATGAACGATTTCATTGAATCAAAACAATCAGACCAACTTTGTTAATCCATCCATTCAAATTGTAAATGAAGGTTCGTAGAAAAGGGAATCCAAAAATTAATATAATAAAAAAAAAATATAATGATAAAAAATCAGTCTGAGAAAAATAATTATATTCTTTTTTATATATGTACATGAATACGATGATTTTTTTTAATCCATTTATTCTTCTAATATTAAATTAAATTATATTAAATTAACTTGCCACACAGCCCCTTTTCAAGTTGTCTAAATTATAAAAAAAAAATTAATTTTTTTAATACAATTTTAATTTCTACATTTGGAAAATATAGGTTTATCTTCACCTTTATATTATGAATTGTAACTTTAAATAAATGAATCCCTACATTTTTACAATTAGACAAGCGTAGCAACAAATGTTTTAGCATAAAAAAGCTATTTATTAGGCTGTCCCGGAAGTAATTTCGTTTTTTTTTTTTTTTTTTTTTTTTCTTTTTTTTGGAAAACTGAAAAGCAATTTTCGTATAATGAATAAATATTTGCTGGCAAAAACTGATCCAGATTATTTTTTTAGATTTTACAAACCCCAACGCTGACATTGGCGTATTGTCAAAACATCTCCATACACATCCGTTAATTTTTTCCTGCTTGAACATCATTCTTACCTTTTCTATAGGAAAAATAAACAAACAAGAAAGCAAGCTAAGAAAAACGTGGTAATAAAATATGACGAAAAGGTTGCATATTGCTTTTAAACAGGGCTTCGAACCGTTATTTTTTTCGTTTCGGTTTTCGTTCCGGTTCAATAAAAAAAAAAATATCAGTTCGGTTCCGGTTTTCGTTCCGGCAAAAATAATGTTTTTTTTCGGTTTTTCGGTTTTCGGTTCAGTTCCGATTAATTAATTTTAAAGACCTTTTATTTGTATTTGAAATTTAGGTCTGGGTATGCCGAGTCTGCCATAAATTAGCGCCCGAAAAATATTTCTTGCTACATAAATTGATACAATATAATAAAAGGTATAATAATTAGAAGTATTTAATATAAGATGTTAATATAATTTATTAAACGGAACATATTATGTATGAATATTTTTTTACATCCCTCTACTTTCAAACACTCAACAAACGAAACAAATTCGTATATTTAATGTTAAAGTATAAAGCAGGGGTCGGCAACCTGCGGCCCTTTTCGACTTTTTGTGCGGCCCGCCAAAGCATTAATATAATTTTGAAAAAATCAACAGAGTGTGAGCGTGAACGTGCCGAAATGTGGCCGGTGGCAATAATGTATACGAACAGAAGTACAAATTTACAAAACTTGTTGAGGATGTCAGTATCCCAAACACAACCGGACGTAAATTAATTATCCAACAATATTCAAGAACAAACATCGCATTGAACCTTAATGAATGAATAAAATGAAAGATTTTTATATTCACATAATAATGTATTTTTGTAATTGAAATTGTATTTTCTTTTTTCCTGTTACCAACTGTATTATTTTTGTTTTCTAACATTCTTGTTCTTTTATTATAATATTTATTTCATTATTATATTATTTTATTATATTTATAAGTATGTAATGAATCGTATGCTTTTTTTAAAATTTTGTCAGTAAAAAGTACTTTTTTCTATAATCTTTTAATAATATTTATACTTGTATATGATATAAAAGCACTATGTTATATTTGAATGTGCGGCCCGCATAAAAAAAATTATTTTGAAAATGGCCCGCCATCCGAAAAAGGTTGCCGACCCCTGGTATAAAGGATACTTGCATATATTTACTTACAATTATAACTATAATTATAAAAGATGAAAATTACCTCTAATTATTAAAATATCTTCCAATATATTTTCATTTAAACTATTTCTATTGTCTCGTAAAATAAACTTTAAACCAGAGAAAGCTCTTTCAACACTAACTTGTGTTGCAGGAGCTCCTAAAACCACCATTGCAATTTTGTATAAATGAGGATATGTATTTTTATTTTCCTCCCAAAATTCTAAAATATGTTTTTTACTGTCTAATCTTCGTACTTGGTCAAAGTTATTCAATATGAATTCAATGTCAACATCTGTAGAAATAGGGAGTCTAAAATTCTCTAAATCGTCTTCCTTTTCATCATACGGTTCCAACGCAACCGAAGGGAGAGTAAGACTAGGCCACTCTATGTTAATTTTTGAAACAAAGTTTTTAGTGACACCATGCAGTGTGAGGCATAACTAATTGAAAAAAATTCGGGCTTGTGTGTTGCCAAAACACCACTTCTGGCAACTCTGGCTTGAACACGTACTGAACTGAAATAAACCGATATTTTTTTTCGGTTCAGCTCCGGTTTTCGTTCCGACAAAAATATCGGTTTTTACGGTTTTCGGTTTTCGGTTCAGTTCCGGTTCGAAGCCCTGCTTTTAAATTTATAAGGAAACCAACCATAAAACTATTGCTTAGGTTTAATTAAACTTTTTGCTGTATATCAGTTCCCCAAACATACGTATAGTGATCATACGGCTTAAGTGTGAAGTTGTGTGTGTGTGTGTTCTACAAAATATAAATAAATCCTCCGGCGAAAAAAACGAAATTACTTTCCGAACAACCGAATATTTTTTTAAATATAAAAACAAGATTTTATTTCTACTAAAGTCTTCAATTAGCTAATATTAACTTATTATTAATTAAATAATTAATAAATTAATTAATATTATCAAAGGTAGATGAAAACATCCAAAATTTTTAATCAAAAATAAATGATTATCAAATGTTTTAACAATCCAATTGAATTTATTTAATTATAAAGAATACTCAATAAACAACAATTATTAATTATTATATAATATTATTAATAAATTAAAATTAATTTCATACAAAAAGTTCATATTTTATTTACCATAAATTAATATTCTGATTTTATTATATTCGAATTGATAATACTTATTTGTATTTCTTTAGAAAAATTTTAATCTTACTAATTATAGGTTTATATATTCTCAGCATAAAAAAAAACTCCAACGTGGACTAAAGGTGGATTCCTGTGATAAGCCTCACCCATTTATTTTGCACTGTATAGCAAAAAAGGGCGAAATTAAAAAGGGACATTGCAGTTGATTAGACTCGCCCTGATCCTTTGGACAAGTGAAATTAATATTATTACAATTTTTTTTTATCAAATTTTATTGAATATCAATGAATTTTAATAATTTGAAATATTTTATTACATAATTTTTAAAGGTTTCCATTGAACGTACATATTATATAACAATATATTAAATATTTATAGAGAAAAAAAGAATATGAAAAGGAAAAACAAAAGAAATAAATAATCATTGAGTCCGTACTCTTATTAATGTTGATCATAATTATTTCATAAAATTTGGAATTTACATGAATATCCACTTTAAGTTAACTTAATTTATTTACTTTTATATATAATTTGGCATAACAAATAACAATAATAATCGATAAATAAATATTAAAATAAATTCAATTTCTTAATTTTTTTTTTTTTGGTATAATTATTATTTTATTTCTAACTATATTCTATATTTTAAAATTTATATTATATAATAGTTTTAGTAAAGTATTATTAATAAGTTGGCCTGTGGCCAGGTCCGAACCGATCGACGGTTTGAAGTAAATTAATTTCCAGCTACAGAAACAATTTAAAATAATTTTAATATATCTATTAATGTAATAAAAAACAGATATGGACGTAACACACATATTTTTAATTTTATTTTATTTATATGTAAGACCAGGCTGGGACGTCATGAATGACTGGATAATTTAATAAAATATTAAAATAATAAAAATTAATGAATTTGTAAAAAAAATATATAATACTTAAAAAAAAATGTACCTTTGCGAGTTTCGACCTGAGGGTGCAAAGTCATAAAATGACGCCCTAGCTGACTAAACCAGAAACCATTCTTGTTTGCAAGTCTCCTATTAGGATTTATATAGATGTCAAATTATCGCCAGCAGTGCCTCTACGACTGTAACTAAACTATTTTTAGTTAAATTCCACCCCCTGGACACACCTTACCAATTAGCGGTTTAATAAAAGAAGTCTGACATGCCCTGAGACCTACTGAATATGCATAAAAAATTTCATAAGAATTGGTCCAGCCGTTTCGGAGGAGTATCATTTCAAAGTTTTGTGACACGAGAATTTTATATATAAGATAAACAAGGGTTAAAAATATTTTAATAAACAATTATAAACAAATTTATTTTTTTTAATATTTATTTTGAGCCTAGTTAATTTAAAAATACAAAGAAAAATATTTTTCATTATATAACAAAGAAATTAATTTATGTAGATATATCCTATATACAATTTATTAGTTAATTTCCAAAACCTTGGGGAAATAGGTTTGTCATCCCACTGGATTCGTTTTATTGGGGATTTTGCGCTTCGAATGGCTCCAATCTGCTGGAGTTAATGAGAAGAAGGGTGGATGGGTGTTTATAGAAAGGGTGAACTTGGCTTTGAATCCCATAGACGTTGGAATGATCAGTGAATACTGATCTGTGGGTATTGGGAATACTAAAATTATGTCTTGTGTATGACGCACGACGCATTTCTCATGTCCAGGCATAGTATAATACAATTGAGTGAATAGAGCACACGAGCAGCGTTCTGATTTATTACTGACTATTTCAATCACATATTGAAAAAAAAGATATGAAAGAGATTCAATTAAAGTCGAATAATTTTTTTTTTAAAAGATTATACATTTCAAAATTTAATCGAAGAAATTTTACACTAAAAATATCTAAAAATAAACATGACATGAAAAAGAATGTCTTGGTTTTAATAATTGAATAAATTTATATATGATTGTCATCTCTTTGTTATTTTTGTTGTCAATGATCATAAAGGAATTAAAAATAGATGGATGCAAAAGAGTTGAACTAGATGAAATATCTTGTTATATATTTATGTGTATGTATGTATTATGTATTATTATTTTCAAATCAAATATTTATATTCCTTTATAAAATATGTGCACTAATTTAATATGTTTAATTCAAATAAACGCTGTTATAAGTAAATATCAACATGTACTATAATTTAATCAGAGAAAATCTAATTCAAAATTCATTATTTTTTAATCCTTTTAATAATATTCTGGTTGCTTGTACCAATTAATTTCTATAAGTATAAATATATATGAATATTGGGTTTAACTATATTTACTTATTAATTTTTTTAAGATAACTTTTAAATATTTAAATTAGATTTATATTTCTTCTAAATCAGGGATGTCCAACTCGCGGCCCGCGGGCCGCATTGCGGCCCACTCAAAGTTTTGATGCGGCCCACTATCGACTCATTTTGGAGTTAAATTTTAAAGAATTCACAGTCCGGCAAGCGACCTATAACTTCGAGGCTATAAAAAAAAGGCTGGGCAACATTCAAAAACAAAAAACCACCTCTATCCCCAAAAATCTCCATGTTTTGAGAGCTAGGCTTAACATATTCTGGTAATTTTGCGGCCCAGTTAAATATTTAAGTTTGCGATGTGGCCCATTAAATTAAAAGGTTGGACATCCCTGTTCTAAATGATTAGTGAGCATGAAAAGATATATTAAGATTTCTTTTTATTTGAAATTATAGATGAATAAAATTAATTAATTATATAAGTTATAAATTTTAAAATATAATACATACGATACATTTAGTATGAATACTATTAAATTTTACTTATATATATTTATAATTAGTATTCTGAAATTTTATAATAAATACAAATAAAATACAATATAAAATAAATACATTATTCAAATTAATTATTAATTTTTTTAATTATTAAAAGTATTTATTATTTTAAATAAGTTTTTTGTTAGTGTAAAGAATATTTTATATTTTAAGTTTGCCAATTTTTGATGATAGGGTTGTCCAAAGGGATGTTTGGCCTACACCTGCTATTGATCTGAACTTTTTCACTGGGCTGCTTAAATTTTGTTAGTTCCTGGCAGCAAAAATCACAATCAATTGTTTTATTCTAGCAAATCATTATCAATCCTCTTTTAATCATTTTCAATAGGTAACTTCATCTTATTTTTGTCAACTTTTGTCCCTCTTTTTTTAATGGTTAATATTTATTTAAATATAAATTTGACAAGGCAAGCAAAAACTTAGATAAAAACCTGATAAGTTAAAAATGATAGTATTAATAAAAATAAAACAAATATTAATTATACTTTAAAAAGTATTCAGATTTATATATAACAAACTTATATAATTTAAATTTATAATTTTATAATTAAGATTTGAATTTGATTAACTCGCATTATAAGTAAATTAACTATTTTATTAGATCAATTTAAAATTAAAACATTGTACTCTTTTACTCCAGTGGGAGTAAGGTGAAGGGTGGGGGTGTTCAAGGGTGCTATAACTTCATAAATAAAAGTAAATTTTCAAATTAAGATAGAAATTTTAATTTTTATTTTGTAGAATAATTTATTTTAATATCTTTTTAGTAAAAGTTTAGATGATTATTTTATTTGATCGTTTTCATTGTTTTTTTAATATTAATGGTTAAGCGTAATAATGTCAATAGTTTTTGATTATTAATAATCATAATTACTTTCCCGCATACTTCGTATAAGGGAAGTATTGGAATCGTCAAAAATTTCGACTTCGAGATTTCGATAGATCTTAACGTTATAGACCTCCCTGAATCGGAAAATACCATTTTTCGAATTATGTCTGTGTGTGTGTATTTATGTATGTATGTATGTATGTATGTATGTAATGTCTGTGAGCAAATTTACTCAAAATCAAGCTAGGACTTCGAAATTTGGTACACCGATATTATTCACAGTTTGTAGATTTCTATCAAAATTTCGTCAAAATCGGTTAACCGGAAGTGGTACTTTACCTACACTGGTTTCGTTTACCTTTCAAGTAAAGTCCAGTTTGCTTCGAGATATTTGCTTCCTATTTTGTATATAGATTTAAAAATATGAAAAAATTCAGATACCAAATTTCATCATGATCTGACTACCGGAAGTGACATTTTACCTATACAAGTAGCGTTAGGTGTAAATTATAAATATATATAATAGTGTTAAACCATTTTACTTTATAAATTAAATTAATTAGTTTGTTTATTTTTATTGTTGTTAAAACATAATAATTTAATAACCTAATTACCTATTTATATGCGGGAAAGTCTACGGGAGGACACTTTTTTTTTTTTTATTAATTATACACTTTTTCAAGGTAATACTTATATTTCATATTATTTTTTAAAAGATAAATAATTAATAAAATAATTTTTGATTCTGTAATTGATTTTCTGAATTTTTTCTTTTCAATAGTTATACACAAATAAATTTACTTCTTGTTTGATTTCAAAATGTGAAACAAGATTAACTTAATATGTGTTTCAATGTTTCAATATGATGTAATTACGGGTAAATTATATATATAATATTGATATATAAGATTTTACTAATTAAACACGTATAAAGGGTTTATAGTTGCATTAACTCTATTAGATACCTTCCAGATGACTCATCTCAGGCAACATTCTCTGGCAGTTTGTGTAATTGCCTTATCTTACGTCGTAAAAAAGTGATTTTTCGCACCATGAATTAAGAAAATATTATATGGATCGACAAGTAAGATTATAAGTCAAAAAAAAAAAAAGAAAACTTACTTCTCTAAATGGTCCAACTCCCAATTTAGTAAGGTGCTCTTTGAAGCATATATTTAATTATTAAAATCCACATTAAAGTTAATTTCTTCAATCATAATACGATTCAAATAAAAATTAGAATTGCAAGAATAAGAATTAAATTTTGATTAAAATTCTTGAAAAATTGAAAATATGGTATTAATTGTCCATAATGATTAAAATAATAAATTATTTTTTTAATTAATCTATAATTTCACTATTTTAATTAATTATTATAATTTTTTATTGTAATGATTTATATACATTTTAATAAGAATTCAGAATTCTATTTTTACACCTTTAGTCAAAGATGTAAAAATTATATCTGAATTTAAAAAAATAAAATTTTATATACAATATATATACGCGTATAGCGTAATTTGTAAGAAAATATTCAAAAAATATAAAAAAGGAACTTATCAAATTATATTTATTTTTTACATCCATTCTGAATTAAAATGTTCTTCATTCTAAAAGATAATTTAAATTCATGAGAATTGTAAGTGAAAACAGCGTCAAATGAAATAATAAGTTGTGTGGGGAATTATCAATTGTTAAAAACAAAAAAAAAAAACGAATTCATATGTAGTTTAAAAAACAGTAATAAATAATGATTTTGAAAAAGTATTAAAAATTTGAATAAAACACTCGACTACTCTTGTAAATGAAAATTCAACTTAACTATAAGAAATGAATGTCAAAAGATCTTTAAATTAAAATTGTCTATATAAAAATCTGTTCGACAGAAATTAATTAAGGAAGATTTATTTGTATAAATAAATAAATTTGGCAATAGATTTAAAGAATGAAATAAAATATTTAATTTCTTTTTTCTTTAATTAATAAGTTTTTATCATATAAAAATGTCTTCTATTATTTTTTTATGAATGAAAATAAAATGATGCTCTTCCAATAATATTATGTTATTAAAATTATAAATAGTTTATTGATTTTAAAAAATTGGAATACATGAAATCAGAATAAATTATTAATTTTATTTTTGGGCTCTCCAAATAATAAATTCAATGTCTGTTTGAGCTGATAATGAAATTAAGCTGAGAAATTTCATTCTATGTCTAAATTATCTTATTTTATCCCATTCTATTCGAAAATGACAGCCTTAGTCTAATACTAAGAGAGAGAGAGCTAAATTTAACTTTATAATTTACAAATATAATATATTTTTTTATAATATTTATTATTTATTTATTTTCTTTATTTATAATTTAAATTCAATACACACACACAGTTTTAACTACATTCCTTATTAAATAAAAATGCTTCAAGACCATCACTTTAATTTCAATCAATCATAAAGAAAATAATCAAATCTAATGATATTTGATAACGAAAAATTAAATTACAATAAATAATATAATAATCTTGAGCTAAAGGACTTTTGTTAGGATCTGAAAACAATCTTCAAACTTCAATCCTTTCAAACCAAAAAACAAAGTTCCGACAAATAATCTTCTACCAATCAACTAACGACTGGTCAACTCGGTTAAGACCCTTGAGACATTTTGCGAAAAATTGAACTTTGCCCCAAAGTGCTTTGAAGTTTATTTCCTATTAAACATCACAGAAAAAACTTATTTATCTATATAAATAATGCCTACACTTATTAGATATAATAGGTCAATATTTTTTTTAAATCAAAAAAAATTTCTAGAAGTTATAACCAAATAGAGAACAAATATTTTTTCCTTTATATGAAAAATAAAAATAAAATAAATAACTCTTTCTATTGGTACTTTTATGAAAATATTTAAAAATTAAAAAGAGGCACCCCACCACCCCTAGTTGAAAACAACCTTCCACTGCCATGGTACAGTGATGTAAAGGACTGAGCACAAAAATTTATTAATTTAAGAATTTTTCCCAATTGGGATTATACAATAATATTTAGACATGTTTATTAATAAAAATAGACTTATATAATGTTAATTATCATATCTTCAAATCATAACGTAACAGTTTCTAAGATGACAACTTGTTTATCTATGGATACTGTCGTCACTCTCTTTTTTGATCATTGAGAATATAATCAATTTTTACCGACCGACGATAATAAGGGAGGTATTGTTTTCACACCAAATTTCACATGTGTAGATTTTTACATATCTCCACGAATCAAGCATTTTCTTAACAGAAAAATGTATTTTTAGCTTGATGTCTGTCCGTCCGTCCGTCCGTATAGATGTGTACGGCTCAATAGATTTTTATGAAATTTGGTATATATATTTAATGCATCAGTATGATGAATTGATCAACTTTTGGTGTATATCCGGAAACCGGAGGTCGTAGTATTAGCGATCGACGATAGGGAAGGGAAGGGTTATTTTCACACCAAATTTCGCATGAAGAGATTTTTTACAAATCATCACGAATGATGCACTTTGTATTGGTTTTATCCTCGAGAAAAATCATCTTTATTAGTTTTTTCTTAATTTAAAATTATATGACATCATCCAGCCATTCATGACGTCACAGCCTGGTCTTACATATATATTATAAATAAAATAAAATTAAAAATATTTATGTTATATGCCTATCTGTTTTTTATTACATTAATAGATATATTAAAATTATTTGAAATTGTTTCTGTAGCTGAAAATTAATTTACTTCAAACCGTCGGTCGGTTCGGACCTGGCCACAGGTCAACTTATTAATAATTAATATTTAAATAATTTTAGTAATTATAAAAGGTTTTTTTCGATGAAAAAACCAAACCTAAATGTGTTAATAATGTATTATTTCTAATGTGAAAATCATGCACTATCCGATTTATTATTAAAATATTTTTTTTAAATTTTATGGAACGAATTAGATTCTTAAAAGGACTTTATTTAAAATAAATGATCAATTAAATAATTATATCTTTTTAAAACAAAAAATATATATTTTGATTTTAATAAACAATTTTTTAAATATAACTTATAGTTTTTATAGGAATTATTATTAAAATAATAAAAAAATATCATATTAAATTAATGTAATTAAAATTCTTCTTTTACATCTTTTTAGATCTGTTCGTGACTGAATGGTGTTTGAGTTCACCAATACTTCTATATCCTGTTGAATGTTATCCTAAACTCAGTTCATATAACCCCCAACGTTCTCCCTGAAACGTGGTTATACCACTACGTCTTCTTTCTTGCGGCTCAGTCGATAAAGTTTTGGGGGGTTCTACATTTTTCTCTTGTTTCTCATTGGTTGAACGAGATCTATTTCATGTAATCCAAATGTGATAAAATACAAAATTATTAATTATGAATTTAAATAAAAGGAAACAAATAAGATTAATAATATATATCTATTATTTTGATATTATTAATAAAATAAAAACTTGTCCGATTATCAGAAGTGTCAGATTTTCCCTGGATTTCCTTTATATTTTTTATTTTAAAGTATTGATCAAACATATCTTAATTCCTAAAATCAGTATTTTCTACTCAAACTCAAATTTACAAATGGAAAATTAATGACAAATCACAAATAAACCATCAACCTGGATTCACTTCAATATTTTTAATAAAGAATACTTTCTGTTGAAATACAAATTACCAAACAGAAAGAATTATTTAAGAAAAGATACAAATTACTATGAACTTGTCTTCTTTTAAATATTTGGGCAGAGATGAATTAGGACTCATTCAATTTACCAAGAATGTTACGGTTTGGTATGTTCTTTCCCTGCCATACCAAATATTAAAAATTTAAATTTAAAAATTAAGAATATTTTGACAGTTTCACCCATATTTTCATATTTGATGCTTAATTCTTTATGGATTTGGGCATATTTCGCTAGTAATATGGTATTATTGAAAATGTATTTGAATAAAATCAATATATTGTTATGAATATATCTGGTTCAAACCAATTTATTGAAATTAAATTAATGTATATATATATATATTATAATCTATTAGCATTAGTTATATCCGGAGGGAGAGAGATTATTAGATAGTTAGCGATGACCAATGTTAAAACTCTACTATCTATATTGCCAGTTGTTTATAAATATAGATTGGGACATTTATACATTTCCTGGATGATATAATTGGATAAACGAAAACACAGATTCATAAATTATCTAGTCGGAATACAAGATGGGAAGATTGCGATAAGCACTCTCTTCTGTAATGGAACATATGGAACATACAGGATATGCATGGAGAAATAGAGCATACATAACAAAAGAGAAAAATATTCATGACGCCAAAACACAACAGGCCATTTTGTCTCTGCGTTTGTTCTTTCTATTCAAGATTTTTTAATATTTATCTAATGTAAATTTTATACTGGAATTCGCCCTCAACTTTGACCATTGTTTTTTTTTTTGCCTATTTTTAGAGGGAAAAAAGACATATAGTTCCGTGTTCCGCTTTGTTCATGATTTATATGTTCGGTAGTGTGTGAAGTGAAATCTTGCTTTCTATGGGAATATCCCTTTCTTTCATAATAAAAATATGAAATGATATAAAAAAAAAAAAATGAGAATATGAAAAGTTACTGATAAGTGAAAATGAGAAGAGAAATTGTTTTCTATAATAAACATTACCTATATTTATTTATTTATTTATAGTAATGAATTTAATTATATAGGAATAGCATTTAAAGAAAAATTATTAGGAAAAAATATTTTAATTTATATCTCTTAAAACAATAATTAATTATCATTCATTTATCAAGGTATTTAATTATGCATTCAATTCAAATTGTTGTTTGTTAAAAAACAGGGTTGGTCACCTTTGTCCTATTTAATTTACATAAAATATGTTTGTCTTATAATAACCATAGATGTTAATTCTTAACATATGACTAAAATAGATTTCTTATTTGACTTTTAAAATCTCTATTCCATATAATCATTAGTTTATAAACTTTATTTTAACTAATTTGAATTATATTGTTTATATTTTCGGATAATTAAATGTCCAGATTTAATTATAATAAATATAAAAACGTATCTATTTATTTGTGTTGAAAAATGATAAAGGAAATTTATGTGATGTGTGATGTGTGTGATTTTTTTAATTTTATTATTTAGAAAAAAAATTTAATTGGATAATTAATTATAATTATTTATGGAATAATTTATAATTAAAATTAAATATACTTTTGTTATCTCGTTCAGGGCATTATTTATTCTTATTTTCCAAGGTATTTATAATAATTTAGAATTTTCCTTCCCCAGGGCACGAATATGTTTGAATATACACAGAATTAAAATTAAATGACTGTTAATGGATTTAGATAAAACAGGAGAATACAATTTCATTATTAAGTCTATTAAACTTTAAATAAATAGATAATCTTAAATTTCATTTGATAAATTAATAATTAAAATTAAGCTCTTATGCTTTTGTAATTATTATTAATAATATATATCAGTCTATATTCATAATTTAATTTTAATAAATTAATTACGTGTGTTAGTAATTTGTTAAGTTATTATTAATATAATTCCTGATTTTTGTAAGATAGCTCTTATTATTTAGTTATTATTATTAGTATCCTTCTATAGAGTTTTATCTTTGTCTATAGTTTTATTTAGGGGAGGGGGAATTCATAATTTAATAAATTTAAGTAAAAAGAAATCTTTTTAAAAAATACACTTTACTTAAAATTGCACTAAAAAGTAAAAAATAAAATCACTTTAAAGTGTATGCGCTCAAATTATAATAACACCAAATGGAAGCAAATGTTTACGGTGTTAAATGTTTTATGGTCTTATTATAATTTGAGCGCATACACTTTAAAGTGATTTTATTTTTTACTTTTTAGAGCAATTTTAAGAAAAGTATATTTTTTAAAAAGATTTCTTTTTACTTAAATTTATTTTATACTTTTTAGACGTATTCAGCGCCTCTAGAACTGCTATCGCCATCTATGATTGAAATAGTGAACTATTCCATATTCCGCATATGAAAGTTTAGTTAATTAATTACCACTAATAGATAAATAATTCAGTGGATTTTTTCAATTGATTCGTGTATTATTAGCAGGAGCAAGCGCGTATGCAAAATTTCAAGTTGATTGAATGACGGGAAGTTGTTGAAATATCGATTATAAAATGCCGCGGACAACCCGCGTACAACCGGACAGAGTGAGTTAAGTAAAAGTGTATAAAAAAAAAACCTTTTTCATCTCTACTATATGTTGGTATTGTTTGACAATTTATGATATAACAAATATAATGTCTACTGTTTTTCCATTAAAATTTGTAAAAATGTATTCCTCATGAAAAGCAATGGAAGAGTGAGAATAAATTAAGTCTCATTGTTGAATATGTAACAAACTTTATTAAAGGAACATTCATTTTAGATAGGAGATGTGTACTGGGAATAATATCTTATTGGGATTCGATGGGAATTCATAGGAACTAATTTGAAATGGAAATAGAATGGGAAGAAATAAATAGAATTCGTATTTCAATAACTGATATATTGTATCTATTATTTATAAATTTTGGAATTTAGAATTTAAAATAAAATCAAATGAAATTGTAATCTGTTATAAAAAGGATTCTAACAGAATTTTTACACAGAGGTCTTAATCAATTTTTAATCGAAAAACTCATTTTTTTTATTCTTTTATTTTATTTTTAAAATATTTATTAGACGTGGCTTTATTTTTTAAGTAAGTATTGAACAATTGATAAAAAAATATCTTCGTTTTTAGTTCATTAAAATTTCTATATAAAAAAAAAATTGTTATCAAGAAAAGTTAGGTAGGTAGAAGTGGTCTATATTATTTGTAAACAGATTAATTTTATATATTGATAAATTGTAAAAGTCTGGCAAAGTCGGCACTGAATAAGATTTTTACAAAGCGAGAATATAACATTCCACTTCACCAATTATTTATTGATTCCCATAAATCATACGATTCAGATTCGAATGGGGAAACTTTTCCAACTTTTTCAAATTATTGTGAATGTCTAAAAAATAGTTCGTTAAATAAAGATGTGTCTTAGATGAATGCAAGTACTATCTGAAAATATTACTTAAGATCAGAAGAAAGGATAAAATTAATATAATATACATACATATTATAAATATACTTTTCTGTCAATCATTTCATAGTTGAAATTTATATATAATGAATATCAACTTTAATAAGATAAAATTAAAATTTACTTTAACCTCCTGATCTTCATACCCCACCCTGATTGAAATCATTTTTTACCGACCGACGATTATGGAATGTAAATTTACAGATTTTTTCATTTACCGGTAATTCGGTAAAATACCGGTAAAATATTTTCCTGAAATAGCAAAAAAAGATAATAAAAATGAAAGTAATTTTCAGAAAGTAAGGTTTCAACGGCTAATGTTAATTATTTTAACGTTAATATATGAAAAGTTCTATAGCTTAATTAAAATAAACATGTATAAATTAGTAAATAGTACTATTTATATAAAATATCAATTAATAATTACTTTAAAAAATTTCATATAAAATTCAAAAATATTTTAACATTTGACGTCACACGTGTATATGTGTTTGTGATAAAAATAATTTTTTGAGAGTATTGTTGATAACTTGATATATGTTATGTGTTATGTTATATGTTATGTAAAACGAATTGTAGCGAAAAAAGAAAACAACAAATTTTTATTATAATTTTTGTAAGTATGTGTTTCTTCTCGTATTCAATTAAAATATTTTGAGTTGAACATTGATGAAAGAAGAAAATTGTATGAAAGAAGAAAATTGTATGAAAGAAGAAAATTGTATGAAAGAAGAAAATTGTACTACATGGGTTTTTTAGATGAGAAGAGTGCGAGGAGGTGAAAAATAGTCTTCGAGAAGACAAAGTGTGGAAATTGGCATTTATGGGTAAATTACAAAAATTTACTTATCGATATTTACCGGTAAATTACAAAAATTTACCGGATGTTTTTTCGCAAATTTACCGGTAAATCGGTAAACCGGTAAACCGGTTTACATTCCCTACCGACGATAATAAGGGAGATATTGTTTTCACACCAAATTTCACATGTGGAGATTTTTACATATCTCCACGAATCATGCATTTCTTGACAGAAAAAAGTATTTTTAGCATGATGTCTGTCCGTCCGTCCGTCCGTCTGTCCGTCTGTCCGTCTGTCCGTCCGTCCGTATAGATGTGTACAGCCTGAACGGCTCAACCAATTTTGGTGAAATTTGGTATATTTACTTAATGCATCAGTGGGATGAATTGATCAACTTTTGGTGCAAATCCGGAAACCGGAAGTGGTAGTATTAACGATCGACGATAGGAAGGGAAGGGTTATTTTCACACCAAATTTCACATGAGGAGATTTTTTTATATGTCACCGCGATTCATACACTTTGTATTGGTTTTATCCTCGGGAAAATCATATTTATTAGTTTTTTCTTGATTTAAAATTATATGACGTCATCCAGCCATTCATGACGTCACAGCTTGGTCTTGCATATATATTATAAATAAAATAAAATTAAAAATGTTAATATTTATTATTTATGTATCCATATCTGTTTTTTATTACATTAATAGATATATTAAAATTATTTGAAATTGTTTATGTAGCTGGAAATTAATTTACTTCAAACCGTCGGTCGGTTCGGACCTGGCCATAGGTCAACTTATTTTAATATTAGAACTTAATGGAATAGTATCAGTGTATGACTATTGACAATTGCTGAAAGCTGGTAAGTTTATAACCAGATGCTATCAATATTCATTATTAGATTAGATTTGTATCAGTTCTCATTGTATTTATTTTTCACTTGATTAGTTTGAAATCACGAATGTATAGGATATTCTTTTAATTATGATCCAATATTTTTTTACGTCTCTCTTTTGAGAAGAAAGGTGATGTATTCTCATATACTGGAATGCAAAAATTGAAAAATTCCAGTGTTTGGCAGTTCCATTTATTTCTTAAAAAGACTGATTTAGAATTTTAGAATTTTTAGGTAACGTAACGACACAATTCCCGGAGAGCAGATAACATACTATTCTTTTAGAAGACACTTGGGGGGTGGAGTGACACATTAGGTTTTAACGGGAAATTTATATAAATTTTCATAAAATCAAGAATTCCTGTGAAGAAATATAATGTTTACACCGTCAAAAATGGCCATTCTTAGAAAAAATTGGCCAGAAATGGAAGGTGTATCGGTGTCTCTGATGGCACTAGTCCGTTGACTGTGGAAATGACCTGTACCCGAAGATTTGATGTCCTTTTCGTGTTGTAACATTGTTTCACATATTTCCACTCCTTGCCAGACAAGTAAGAGACTACAACTTTTTTACCGACTGAGGATAGTCCACCAAATTTCACATGTTGAGATTTTTACATATCTCCACGAATCATGCATTTTCTTAAAAGAAAAAAGTATTTTTAGCATGATGTCTGTCCGTCCGTCCGCTGTGTGTCCGTATAGATGTGTATAGCTTGAACGGCTCAACGGATTTTGATAAAATTTGGTATATTTACTTAATGCATCAGTATGATCAATTGATTAACTTTTGGTGTATATCGGGAAACCGAAAGTGGTAGTATTAGCTATCGACGATAGGAAGGGAAGGGTTATTTTCATACCAAATTTCATATGAGGAGTTTTTTTTACATATCTCCACAAATCTTCATTAGTTTTTTCTTAATTTAAAATTATATGACGTCACACAGCCCTTCATGACGTCACAGCCTGTTCTTACTTATATATTATAAATAAAATAACATTAAAAATATTTACGTTATATCCATATCATAGACATCTGTTAAAGAAAGATCCAACATACCCCCTCCCATAACGATTGTCTTCATAAAAGTAATAAGACAATCTAATGTATTGGAGGTTCTATAGTTAGATGAAATTTACTCTTATTGTTGGAAGAGTTAAATTAAATCTAACATTACTTTAGCTGCTTCTTCGAGATGACGCTATCATTTACAGAGAAGTTTCATGACTTCAGTCACTTCGTAGAAGAACTGTGGAGCCAGCTTGGGACCGCTTCGTTATTTTCGTAATCATCAACTTATATTAGTCTTTTCACTCATAAGCATTCATAATATAAAAATATGCACATTCAATTTATCTAGTTTATAAGTCTTTTCTAATTTAATAATTTGTATGTATATTAAGGTTTCTAGAGTTTTTAAGTCATTATATTATAAGTTATTAAGGATTCTATTATATTCGATATCAAATAATATCAAAATATGTTAGAACCAATTTTTTTTATGTATATATATGTTTAAATGATTATCAAGTTAATAATTATTTAACTTTGGATATATTAAATAGCAAACAAATCTTTGTTATTAATATATTTAGAAAGCGCTATTCTTTTATATCTTATACCTCTCATATATTTTGAACAACTTTTCAGATCAGAAAAATTAATTTGTTTTGATGGAATTTGTTTATTAATATCTTAAATCAAACCTTTTCACATGGCGACCGTACAGTACTTAAACATTGCTTTGTTTTTATTATCATAAGGCAACCAGTTTCAGTGACCAGGTACCCATTATAGATTGCCCCAACATGGATAATTTTTTTATTTTTTTGTTAATATTTTTTTTGGTTTAATAAAAGCCTTATAAACTATTCCTCTTGAACCTAAGAATATTTTTTCAGCAGAACATAAAGTAGTATTAAATGAGCAGTGCATCAGAAATTGAAGTTGAAAGTGACAAAATGTTACATTGGTGACTTTGCCCTAGGAGCGATCTGGTCTACCCAGTGCGGCACATTTTTGGAGGAATATTTTTCTATATTTAGTTATTGGTAGTAATTTGAAATTTTAGTTACACAATAAACTATTTAAAATTAGAAAATCTTCTAATCTTGTTCATAGGAAAAGAAATTACAAATGTCAAATTTGTGCGCATTATTTACGGCAAGGTCTGAACACATATGTGTACAATATATTTGTTTATCTAAAACAAATAAAATTACTTCTAAATTTTTAAAATTATTTTTATACGTTTATTAATTTATAAACCCCTTTTTGATCGATTTAGAATTGGCGGCATTTTGGAGACGTAGCTGGTAGGAAACTGTTCTAAGTATCACTGAATATTAATAAATCATAAATAAATAAAATAAATAAATCATGAATTTCAACAATTGATTGATTAATTTAAATTTATATTATTCATTTTATTAAGTAAAATTCAGAAATGTAATAGTAACTTTTATAGATTTAAATAGTAAAAATAAAAAAATACATGTATGACAATTATTTGATAGTATTTTAGTGTTTAGTAAATGTAAAAATGTGTCGTTTTAGAATATTTTACAAACTTTTTAAATAATCCCCTTTCTCTTGCTTTTCTATTTTTCTTTTTATGTTAAATCTACTGAGTAATAAATCAGATAATCAGATGGATAAGACTAATCCTAAACATGAGAGATGTTTCCAGAATAATATTGAAAATATAATATTCTTTTTAAGAAAAAGCCAAATAAATTTTGTATATATTCAAGTATATTTTTTGAAAGTAAATTTATATTTTTTTTTGTTATTAAAAAAAATATATTAAGTGGTAGGAAAGTGATTGTTCCTATTCTTCCTATTTTCCCGACATCTTAAGCAATGAAATAATATATTATTATAATATTTATTTTTCTTTAATTTATATAATTATATATAAAAGAAGATTATCAAAGTACAACTAGAGGATTCAAATCACTAAATTTTAAAAATTAAATTATAAATTGTACAATATATGAGGGATTGGTGTATAAGCTAAAAAGGCGTTCAGTGATCTTTTGAAGTCCTTTCTTTTGAATAGACACTTTCGAGTTCGCTTTTAAGATATATACTCTAGCTTCAGGAAAATCTCAGCAGGTGTACCACAAGGAAGCGTTATAGGATCTATTTTATATCTTCTTTACACTGCAGTCAATGCTAAAAGCTCAGAAATCAAGATCGCGACTTTTGCGAACGATACTGCTATTGTGCCCACCGAGAATGATACTGCCTTGGCAACAAAAGGCTGTTGACAGAATTGTGAACTGAGCTAATAAGTGACGTATCAAGCTAAATGAATCAAACGCTCAGCACATTAATTTCACCTTAATGAAGTAAGTCCCTTTGCCTATTATAATCAACAAGCAAAGGGTTCCATATTGAAAATTCTGCGAAGGATCTCGTCATGACACTCGATGCCAAACTTCGTTGGAAATAACATATAAAAATGAAAAGAAAACAACTAAACGTAGTGAGATCTAAAATTTAATGACTTATTGGTAGTAATTCCAAACGCTCAATTCACAACAAACTACTGTTGTACAAAAAAATTCTGAAACTTGTTTGGATTTATGTACTTCATTTGTGGGGTTGTAGTACAAAATGAAATATAAAAATGATTCAAGCCTTCCAAAATAAAGTGCTACGTAGTATTTGTAATCTTCCATGGTATTATTGGAATAAATATATTCATCGAGATCTAAAAATGAATACCATTATTGAAGAACGAAGTGCCTTATTCAAATAATATTGTAAATATAAAAAAAAAACTATTTATATATATATTTATTCATTAATTATATGAATTTTTCATAAGATCTCCTGAATAAATGAGTTCACTAAATAAGAAAGCTAATTTTTTCTAAAATAGTAGTATTTTTTTGTTTCTAAATCTATTAATAAATTTAATCCCTATAAGATTCTCTGTTACTTATTTAGGATTAATACATTTTCATTAAGAAAGAAAAAAGGAGATGAAAAGAGAGAGAAAACAGGGCTATTTCCGAACAAACAGACTTTAATTGAGAGAGAGAGAGAGAGAGAGAGTTCTTAAAAACTTAAAGATGAAGATTTCTAATGGATTCATTATATATATGTGTTACATTTTTAAGTTGATTTATTATTCCAGATAAATTTCAAATTGCAAATAAGATAATTAAAATTAGCAAATGCAAATGGTTCAGTTGGAATTTTTTTTTTATTTCCTCCTTATAACATCACGTGAATCCGCGTTCCCTTCAATTAGACAGAGTAACGATCGCATTAAACCCGCGTTATCTTTATGGCCAAGTTCCGTTTTCTGTATCAGAGTCACGGACTGATCTTAGAAATATGTCTTTGGCTTAAAGATAGAGGAAAAAGCAGAAAACACTAAAATACTAACGCATAGAGAAAGAAAAAAGCGATGATCATGTTAGATTTGTGATAGCAATTTAAAAGTTAACTTAAATATATATATATAATGGCGAAAAAACTAATAACATCAAAGAAGACTTTTACTAAGAAGACTTAAATCATTTATATGCTTGCATACAAAATCGTGGCGAGTAGAGTGGTTATTAAGATGTCAGTATTTCACATTTGAAATGCTGAATGCGTCAATCTGTAACTTTAAAACACTAATCAAATAAATGCACTAGCCAAAAAAACTAAAACTCAAGAAAGAAATTGATTTAGATGAATTAAATTTAATCAAAGAATTTTTTACTGAAACTATTTCTCTATTAAAACGATTTATTTGAATAGTATTCTGAATTAATAAGTTAACGGCATCGTATTAACTACTCTAGTCGTGGCGATTTTGTATGCAAACGTCCAAATGTTCTATTTAGCAAAATTCCCAAGATATATTTATTGTGCATAATCATTTTTTAACTTTTAGTTATTTAGTAAACTGAGATTTGGATTCAAAATAACAACATATTAAAACATATATTATTGATATATCTGCTATTACAGCGATTCTCAACCTGTGGGGGGCGCGAGCATATCCAAGAGAAAATTCCGGACTTTTTTCAATATAGTTCTAAAACAAAGGAAAGAAGATTTTGTGGGCAAACTTTTGAACATTTTCAATTATTTTACAATATGGTTCTAAAAAAAAGGTTAGATGATTTTGCGATGCTTTGGGGGGGGGGGGGGCGATGAAAATTATGATTGAAAATTGGGCCGTGAATACTAAAATGTTGATATTAACTTATTTCAGTATTTTAAAGTGAGTTTATTGAAATAATTAATAAGGCACACATCAAAGCAATTCAATATGAGCTGACACTCTTCTAAAGATGGGCCCTTTTTATTTAAATTACCCACATATTTTCCTCTCTTCATCAGGATGTACCCCACTGTTATTCTTTGCTCCAGTGTTACCAAATTTGTGAAATCGCAACACAGGGTTGCATTATTTATTCGATAATTTCTATTTTTAAGCGTTAATTAAGAATTTTCCCCTAGTTTTTACCGACCGACGATAGTAAAGAACGTATTATTTAAAATAGTCGCGGTAAACTAGATCAATCATTTACTCTTATTTTTTTCAATGAAACAATATTTGTGTGAGATTTATATTTAAATTATAAATAAATATTAAAATATAAATACATTTTCTAGAGTGGTTTTTTAGCTAATAAATTTTTAATTTTAGTGAAAAGCACACACAGAAAAAATTCATAATAGTTTATATAGAAAAGCAAATGATTTTATATAATACGTGAATAGGTCACTATATGACTTTTTGAATGAAACAGGTTTTTGGATAATAAATTATTTTAATTTCAACGAGGTCTCCTTTGAGCTCTATACACTTCGTCCAACGTTTCTCCAATTGTTTATCCCTTCGAAAAAATAAGATTTGTCGAGGATATCAAAATAGATTTGTTCATTAATTAGATTTCATCTTTGGAGTTAAATCTCTATCCGGCGAGTCATTTCTTCAGGTTTGGAAACATGAAATAGACACTCGGGGCTAAATCCGGAGAATTTGTATCCCAATTCATGGATTTTCAAGGAAATTCAGTTTTTTCCATTTTAGGTAGTCTGCTATTAATGGATGTCAAACAAAAGCTAAAAGACCCAGCTGGATCAAATTTCGACAGAAGTCAGCTGGTAGTTGTCTGCTGACAGGAGCAGTATTGCCATTTTAATTAAAAAAAGTCACGGACTTATTGACCTGCCCTCGAATCGTAAAAATAAAAACGATTATTTTTTTATATTAAGTATTCCATTTTGAAATTATGAAATTATCTTCATCAGCTAATATTTTTTTAAGAATAGTACTTCAGCATTTCTAACTAAAAATAATAAAATTATAATTGGCCATCAGATTTTGTTTGTTAATTAACCAAAATTATGAAAATATACATATAAATTTTCTTTTGAATCCAAAATTTACTGGTTTGCTCTGTTTTTTTTTTAAAAATTTGTAATATATTTATAATAAATTTATCTATGTTATAACTTGTTTTTGTAAAATACACGTGCATTTTATGGCGTTCCTATGCCAAAACTTGCTTTTACAAAAAATGGTTATTACATAAATTGTAGATAATTTTATCTATTGTAGTACAATTTATCAATGAGTGAGTCAGAAAAGAGATATTGCCAAAAACTGTATTTTTCTCAATATGGCGTCGCAAAAAGCAAAAATACGAGGTGGAATAGTTGAAATTCGGAAACAGCACGTGGAAATATATACAAATACCAATTATTAAAACTCTCTGAGAACTTTCCAGGTATCCCCTTTATTAGAACCAAATGACTGGACTATTATAAATTTCCTGGAATTTTCATAAAAATCGGCGATGCTACTATGCTACAAAATAAGACCTTTTTGAAAAACACATCGTAGCGGAAGCTATATACACCTATATCTGTCTTTTTTTAGTTTCAAACTGCCACAACACTGATGAGGAAATAGTTTGTTAAATCAAAAAACTTACATGTTACAGATTTCAAAATTAAAGAAAAAAAGAACAAATTATAAATATTATTTTTTAACTAAAAGAATGTTTTAATATTTTTCAAAGAATTATCCGAATGGAATATTTAAAGGATAGATAGATCAAAAAGGAAAAGACATCCTGCTCAAATTAGCATAAGTTAAATTGAAAGGAAATTAAAAGGAAAGATGAAATAACAGATAGAAATATCAGTAAGTTTTTAAAGAACGAGAGAAGGAATGGCCAAAGATCACTCTTCCACGATTTCAACGAGATTAAAACTTTTAATTTAAACTAGATGCTTAATTCATAAACCTATATTTTTTTTAAAAGAGAACTTAGCTTTAGAATTAAATACATTTTTTTCACTTTTTGAGTTAATTGTTATCTATAATGAATAAATTAGCCAATTTATTAAATTGAATATAAAAATTAAAGAGAATTTTGAATTTTGAAAGTCATTATTTGAGTCCTGATAAAGAATCTTTGATATAATAAAATTCGATAATAATGACAGGTTGTTTGATGTTTGATGACTAATAAAAAATAAGTTCTCATAGGATCTGATATTTAATCTTGTCGAAAAGCCATATATTAAATTAATTATATTTTTTTTTAAATTCATTTAGTTAAAATTCATAATAAGAGGTGATTCTTGCATGTATTCTGATTATTTTTTCACTTTAAAAAAGCATTTATCCAGAAAAATTGGTGGTCTTTTTCTTGGTCTTCAATGAAACCGCAATTATGAAACAATTCAAATTAACATTTTCAGTTAAAACGTGTAGGAACCATTTTCCCTACTTTTGGATCTTCCTCATTACATGTAAACGTCTCAAAATTGTTGATTCATCAATTACTAAGCTGTCTGAAAGTTCTTTGAGAGTTTGAGTTGGGTTCAATAATTTTACCAAATTCGTCCTTTTTTGGTCTTCTAGGCCCTTCTTTGTCATTGACATCAAAATCACCGGGCTAAGTTTCTAAAAGTGTTTGATGGGTTTCGGCAAAATTGTTCTTCAAATCAAACAACAAAAGTAGAGAATTTTGAAAATACAATTTTGAGCGTTCCATGATTGCATTTATATACACTGAATAACTTAATAATACTAAATGGAAAGATAATGTTTTATTTAGAATCAAATTTAATAGTTATGCTAGTTTGTTTGCAATGTTTGTTAATCAATAGATGTTGCTGATCAAAATACATGCCATAATCTATAAAATAATGGGTAATTTCGTTTTTTAAGACAAAATGAAAGACGATTTTTTCAAGTTTAAAAATTTTTTTATTCAATTATGTATTGACTTTTTGTTGTACCACCTTTTGCCATTTTTCTGTTAATTTTAAAATTCCACTGTCATAAAAGTCCTTCTCTCTGTTACGAAAAAACTGAAGGAAATGATTTTTAACGCCTTCATTTGAATCGAAGTTTACACCATTTAAAAAATTTTTCAAAGACCGAAACAAATGTTAATCTGAAAATGCCAGATCGAGAGAATATGGTGAATGTGATAGCACATCTATCTAAGCTCTAATAGTTTCTGGAGAGTGATCAAGCTTATATGGGGTCTGTCATTGTCGTGATGAAATACGACAACTTTTCTATTCGCCAATTCTGGCCGCTTCTGCTTAATGGCAGCACCCAATTCATCGAGTTGACGAAAGTACACATTTCAATTAATCGTTTAGTTGCTTGGTAGCAGTTTGAAAAATACGGCTCCTTTCCAATCCCATCATTCAGAAAGTATAACTTTCTTTTGATGAATATCTCTTTGATGTGGATTGAGCAGGTTCATCTTGGTAAGTAGGTCACATTTATCTTTGTTGTTTTTTGATATTCTAATCAACGGTTCAGATTATGGTTGGAAGTTTTTGGTATTAAGCGTCTTCGTCCAATAATCGTTACAATTCCAATATTTTGGTTTGTTTTTGACTATTTTCTCTCTTTTGAAATAATCTCTTTTCTCAAGTATCTTAGACTGGATCATGTTTACTCTTGTCAAGCTTGAACTTTAGTGAAATTTGAGTAGTTCAGTAACTATTCTCTACAGTACTTTAAATTAGTTAGATTAAATGAATTATTTTTGATATTATGCATTATTTATTGATTTTATCTTCTTTTTATTTTTATTTTTTCTTTAAGATTTATTAACCTGTTTGCTCACGAGAATTGTTGCCATTTTCAATTTTGAGATAGCCTATTCTATTGTCTTTCTAATTGGTTATTCATACATATAAATTACCTATGGATGTCAATAATTTGTAATAAATAAATATCACATTAAAATATTTAATGAAAAAAAAATGTAATATCAATTCTTAAAATTCACTAAAATTGTATAAATAATAAAATTTAAAACATAATTAGAAAATGAATAATAAATTGATTTTAAAATATATCGAAATTATTTTTGTTTGCTTTCTCATTATAATATAATTTGATATTATAATTTACTTGGCTAATGATAAAATGTGTTATATTAAAAAAATAATTTTCAAACAAATATGCGTTAATTACATATATGATGATGGAGTGGCCTAACGGATTAACGAATAGATTTCTTTTTCATTGAAGCTGATGTAAATGGTCGAGATTCTTTAAAAACTTTTGAAGAAAATTCCAAAAAATTGATTTTTACCTCTTTTTACCTGCTATTTTTATAGGTTAGAACGTAAGTGATGATAAAAAAACTATTATTTATTTATTATTTATAAAATGTAATTTGTCATAATGACCTATAATTAAAATTAAATAAATATTAATACTTAGAATCTATCTGAGGAGAAATGTATAAATTAAATTCTATTATAATTTACGCATATTAATGAATATAAACCTTATTATACAATCGACATATGTATTATGATAACTTGTATTACGTATGCTGTCAATAGTTTTAGCAACTTAACGAGAACACACCTATTAATATACATTTAAAGTATCTCATTTCAATTGGTAATGCATAATTATTCATTAATTTACCCTGAAGTTCCATTATTTGCCCATTAAGTTTATTCATTTTGTTCGCTCATTGACCTAACTGTAGTGTTTAGCTATAGTTGTCGGCGGAATTGGCTTGGGTTAATATGAAATTAGATTTGGTAATTATTTTGATCAATTTGAATTCCTATTTGTAAAAGTAGTAAACTTTAGTTTTATATTTATACTAAGAAAGAATGGGTATATTTTTATAAATCCTATCTGCATGAATTCATTTTTAAATATAAGCATAATATCAAAAAATATTTTTACATTTTATCCATAAATAATTTCATTAAAATTTATTGATTTGAAACAAAATAAGTTAATTTAATAAAATATATATATATATATTTGTTTATTGAAAAGAGTACATAAATAAATAATAAAAAAAAAAATAGATAAAATAAATAAATATTTTCGAATATAGAATGTTTTACCGTTATACATATGCATTTTAAATAATTGGATAAATAAGACTGATTATTCGTTATAAAATATAAATATGTAGCAGATAAAATAAATATTAATTATTTAATTATATGAGAAGATTGAATTAAAGAAGATAGAAAAAAATTGACTTTTCAAAAACTCTTACATACTCTCTCATTAGTATACGGTGCGATATATTATTGTTTATATTTGTTTTTCATTAATTTATTTATTTTCTATCTTAAACAATATATATATATAGTCAATGTTTTGTTATACCAGGTATAGAAGTATGAGACCGGAATTTTCTTATAGGCGGTGCTCGTTATCTGTTTAAAGACCATAAGACCGCTTCTGTAGCGTCATCTTCTCCCTCTAACAGCTGACGAAGTTTATCAACACACATTAACTTAAATAAATCATGGGGGAATCTAGGCTAACCATCAACATTCACTGCAAGACGAAATCGTTTTGGAAAGAGAACAATGCTGTGCGTTTGGTGGGATCAAAATGGTATAATATATTATGAGCTACTAAAACCTGGCGAAACCGATAACACTGATCGCTACCAACAACAAATGATCGATTTGAATCGAGCAATACGTGGTAAACGACCGGAATATGCAAAAAGGCAAAATAAAGTCATTTTGCTTGATGATAATGCCCCCTGACACACAGCTAAACCGGTCACGGGTACGATCGAGACGTCAATTGAGAAGTACTAGCTCATGCGACTTATTCTCCAGGCTTGGCTCCGACTGAATATCATCTATTCGCATTATTGAGACATAATGCCGAACAACACTTCTATTTGTATGAAAATTTTTCATGAAGGATTGTAAATACGCTTCCAGATGATTTCTGTGTCATTTCTGCAATCTCCCGGACCTTTACTTTGCCATTTTTAATTACAATTTTTAACAATTCACTCACATTTTCCTGTGTAACGGCTACCCGAGCGTTCCGCATCTTTTGTGTCCTTACGACCAAGTTTAAATTCAGTATACCAACGACAAATCGTTGTTTTGGATGGAGAGGGGTCCAGGTAATGTTTTTCAACCTATTTCTGGGCTTCGTCGGTGTTTTTACCCATTAAAAAACAATGTTTTACCAAGACGCGAAACTCCCTTATTTCCATTTTTTCAAATAAATTACAAAGTGACTTTACTCTAACCTCGATAACTCTGCTGCCTGTGATCCGACCGACGTGAAATTTTTACACGTTTCATGTAGCTCTATGGAAACGTGGCCACTTTGGTACTACTAGCACCATCTTTTGGTTCGACTCGGAGCTTATTGAACGATGTGTTATAAGAGTATAATATTTCTTAATCATTTCATTTTGAGATTTTATTTTCATTGCTTTATTTTTATTAAATATTTTTAGTTATAATGAAATTTGAGAAAATCCAAAGTTAGAGTCTTAAGACAAATTATAAAAATAAAATTAATATATTTATGTTAACGTTATAAAACTATAGATAAACTAATAATATGTACATTAATAGTATTAATTTAAATTAATTGTTTTATTTGTTATTTTATTATTAAGTTCATTTATTAATCTTTTTACAGCATAGTTATTTTCCTTCCTTAGAAGAAACTTAGCTAACTCTGTGGCGCTAGGGGATTTGAAAATTATTAGTCGCAGCAGGAAGATTTCGCTAACAGTTTCTGTTCTGACCAACCTCCATCCAATACCTATACTCTCCAAAGTTTCTTCCTTTTCTTTCACACTCTTTTAATCACGTGATATATATATTTAATTTACATTTGTTTGTGTGTGATTCATTATAATAAAATTTAAACAAATAAACATTCTCATTTTCTTAATTTATATAAATATCATACGCTCTGCCAAGACTCAGAATAATTTGTGTACAGAAATATTGAATATTCTTCAGATTTGATATAATTTTGTCCGATTTGACCTTAATCTGAATTAGAAGAAACTTATAAATTACCTCCTCTTTCAGCCCAATTCATTTACCCATTCATGTTGCATAAAGATCTAAATTTCTTAATTTGGTTATTAAAAATTTTAAAATTTTTAAAATATAAAATAGAGGAAGAGAGAGAGGTTCTAATTATCTATTTTATTTTAGTTTTTATTACTTACTGGTCGTCTTGGATCTTCTTTTTTAGAAAAAAAACATTTCTTTTCAACAAATTAGAATATAAATATAAATTTGGTTAGATTTAAAACTCAAATATTCCACAAGAGAAATTAATTTTATTATTATCTATCTTCTTATATCTATTATAATAAAATATTTAGGTTTATGTTTAAAATTATTATCAATACACCAAATTAAAACCTTTAATTTCTTGAAAATAGGTTCTTTACACAATAAATCACTCTTGATCAAAATTATAGATCTACTAATGATATTTAATATAATATATTTGTGCATTGCATCGGTGGTTTTTAATCAAAAGAAAAAAAAATAGTAAAAATCAATAATAAATTGCCGGTAAATTAAATTCTAATCTTTAATAGATATCCTTTCAGCCCCATGCTAAATTTCCGATTTGAGTTATAATCCTTAACTTTATATAAGTACTTTATTTTTCCATCCAATTTGAAAATAAAAAATAGAATGGAGTTAAGAGAAATGATTAAATATTAAAAGTATACTTGAAGGATCTTCAAAATGAGTTATGCATCAATTATTCCCATTCGGATCAAGGAGAAAGCTAATCCGGACATTTCAAAATTTCACTTAAAAAGTCAAATCCTTAGATAGATTGATAATATCATTCATAAAAGTTTTGGTATATCTTCAGTTTTTTTTATAAAATGGATAAATTGAAAGTAAAAACTTTTATTTAAAAGAAAAATGAAATAAAATGATATAAAATGAAATCTCATTTATAAAATAACTTTTAAATTAAAATAGTTTAATTGAAGGTTTTTCATAAATGGATTCTCTACAATATATATTTTAGACAATTTTTCAAATAAATTTAAATTAAACAACTTTTTTTGCTCTAAAGAAATTCTATGAAATGCTATTCTGGTTAACATAATATTAATTTTTCAAAAATCTAAATGCTTGACGTTCAAATAATACCAATTGCAAGGATATCAAATGTTTTTCACCAGGAAAGAATCAGCGGGGTGATGTTTTGAAGAAGGAAATGAAATTTCACAATTTAGACTTTTCATTCGAGATGTTTTTTCTTCGATTTTAGCTTTAAATAATCAATTTTTGTTTTTATGATATTTCATTTCTTTTTTTTTTTATATATATTGTATTTCAAGACATTATATGTAACTATTTTCTAGAATGATGAGATGATGACATAATGGGCCAAACATCGCCTGGAACAAAGTCTGTCTTATGAAGTACATGTTTCATTTGTACAATTTCGAATATCATTCTTCTTCTTAAGGTGCCGTCTCCCTTTCGGAGTTTGGCTATCATCATGACTAGGATAGCCTTAGAAGACACCAAGCCATGATGATTTTTCTTGGGAATATGTTAATTCGGTGGTTTCCCGTTGCCTTCCGTATAGAACCAGGAACTGACAGTTCCTGGAGCTGGAGGCAGCTGATGTTAAATTGAATTTTATTAGAAAAATTTGTTCTTAGTTGGAATCGAACGCCGACTTCTTGTGTAGAAAATTGCTATGCTACACTCTCGGCTAGCTGCCTCCTCGAAAATCATTATTCATTATAATTTCAAACATAAAATAAATCAATATAAACTACACTTAATGGACAACAATATAAGAAAGAGATTGATAATTTTGAAAAATCTTCTTAACAAAATGTACACAAAACAAAAAACACTTCCCTAGAGAAAAATTATTGCTTGTATCACATACTATATTTAGTTCGTTGTAAAGGCTTTTACGCGATCCTAGCCATCCAATATATTTCCTCATAAAATAGTTACCAAGCTCCAACCATTAGTTAATTTTCCAAAAAAAACAAAAATAAAGTTTAATTATTCCTAGTGAACTAATTAGTAACTAATTTCAAATTAAAATGAAAAACAATGTAGGATATGAAAATATTTAATTAAGTGAAAATCATTAATATTAGTCAGGAAAATTACAATACATAATAATTGAAATATTTAATTCAATAAAATTTTTAATTAAATCCCCTTTAATTGTGGTAAATACTTGCTAAGAAATTCATAATAGTTGCTAGAAATAATGAAATTCTCGTGAATTAGACAATATTTCAGATTCCTCTTCATTCACATTTCAAACGTGAACTATTGTACAAGTGTGATCAGTTGTTAAGGCCGGTAGAATTAACGATGCTCTTGCGTTCTACAAAAGCATTCCTTCTATCTAATCTAGTAAAGAAGAGGAGTTCCAGATGGAAAGGGGGTTCTAAACTTTGACGCAATTAGCGGGTCGTGGATATTAATGGACTTAGGTACGTTTTGGCGTAGAACTAAATCTATCCGTAAAGGCATTAATCCAGTTAGCAACTGGTCGACTGTGAGATAATTAGACGCTTCACCCTCTCCCAGTCTACACCCACACCCATGGATGACTATATTACAATGTGTGCCTGTAGAAAAAGCAATCCACAGAGGAGTAATTTAATTGGCTCCCTGGAAATTTTCATCAAAGCTGCTATTGGTAATTGAAGGCAAATGCAATCCAAAAGGATTATCGTAAAATGCATTAAAAATATTATCACGAACCTTCTTTAAAAGATATAAATCCAATAATTCCAATCGATTTCAAAAACAGAAAAATAATGATCTCAATTTTCGAATCAAAGAGATTTATATAATAAAAGAGTGCGAGAGGATGGCATTTCAGTTAAAATACAAAATAAAATAATCAAACTTATTAGAGTTTTGCCCAGTCAAAATTCTTTAAAAGTGAAAAACAATTTCAGAAAATGTTATTTGGTTTCATATAAACATATTACAGAAGTAAATGTTGTAAAATAAATATCGATATAAAAAATATTTTGTTTTAAGTATTTGTTTTTCAATTGGTTTAACTTTTTAGAAGTTTATAAAGATTGGTAAATTAAAGTATGGATTTTAGAAAAAAAATTCTCTAGAGAGATTTATTATTATTAAATAAATAGTTGATATGTTTGATACATGGATGGTATCGTTTAAAGATTAATTAATATAATTTTTGACGGGATGAGATGGTATCCGTGTAGCTGTAGTGCGGGCGGTCTATCTTTTCTTTTTGAAAATTGTTATAAACTAAAGTATATTTAGCTATATGACAAAATCAAAAATTCAAATTCGTAATAATTATAATAATTATAAAACTCATTCAATTTTAAACGATTTCAACTTGGTGCTTAATATAATTTAAACCCCGTTAAATAATAAACGAGTTGAAATTAAATCCCCACTTATGGGAAATGGTGATAGCGCAAAAGTTTGATCAATGCACTCCCGTTCTATTCGAATATCATTTCACCTCTTCTTACTTTCTCTCAACCGCCATGAAAACTCCCCCTCGGGCTTACCCTTCTACCCACTTCATTTCAAAACGACCCCGTCTCTTTTACGTTGCTCGCTTATGAAGCCTCGATTTATAGGCCGACTGACAGCCTCTCTTGCTTTCATTATCTTCAATTGGTATCTTACAACGAGATTTTTTTTCTTCTCTCTTTATAAGTCCTACTTTATTCGAACTAAATCAACTCAAATAATGTATTTTCCATTTATACACTTCGATCCAAGTGCCTTAAATAAATAAAAAAAAAAAACACAATCTACGAGAAAGTGAATTCTGTTAGAATGTGAACTGACCACTCCACCTTGAATAGTCTTCATGGTTTTGAAAGCTTTGCGAACCATTTTCTGATCCTATATAGAAAAAATAGAGGTAAAATTTTTTTAGTGAACTCATTTTCACTTAACTAATAATATTTTTAGTCTAATAAAAATATAGATATACTTAAATCGTGCAATGATTGAGAAAAAAGTAAAAGAAAAAATAATTAATCTATTTTTATAAAAAAAAATCTAATTATAACATAATAAATAATAAATTAGAATTATTATCCTTCGTGATTTTAAATAGGCTATTACGTTAGTTGAATTTATATATATCTTGTTGGAATATTAAATTTTCAGGACATTTGTTTAGTTATTAATTCTGCTAATCCAAATTGGGTTTATAAATTTAGTAGGTAGGTAAAATGTAGTAAAGCTGATTTATGTATTTATCTAAGTCTATCTGTATCTATATAATATATGTATATGTATCTAAATGTTTTTTAAAAGACTGTTTATTATTGTCAACTGTTTGCAAACAATTTGAACGGGTCTAATGTAAGATATATAGGTATTTATTTAGGTTTGTTGATTATATCAATAAGGAAACTAATTATTTTGATCAACAATTTAATTATTTTAGAATATATAAATATAATTAATCAAAATGAATTTTAAAATTGGGAAAGGTGATGATACTAGTAATGTTAAAAAATCAAAGAAAACTGATTATATATTTGATCTTTGTTATTATTTATAAACAAATTTACCAAAATTAATTTATTTAAGTGATATTTGAATTTTCAAAATTGAAATAAAATAATTATTACAATTAATTAATTATGTAAATGGTTTAAGACCATTTGTGATTCATATACATACATTATTCTAATTAAATTTGTGTAAATGAAAATTATATAATCAAATTATATATTGATAGATTAATAAAAACATATCCAGGCATGATAAAATTATAATAAAAATATATTGTTTTAAATATATTAATCTTTAATTTTCTTTACGGAAAATGTACTTGCACCAATTAAATATAACCAATTCAAATATATTTATTGGTGCCAATAAATGTACTTATAGATATATAAAAAAATTGAATGGGGATTAACTCAAAAATGAGGATCTTGTCCAATTATTAAAAATTTCTAAATATTTATCTCCTTAAATAGCATATAAATTATAAATATAGTAAATTTGTAATAAAAAATTAAGGACATATAGTATATTTATAGGAGAAAACTCTGTTTATCTTTACTTATTGTATTTTGGTAGGCAATTCGTAATATGTTGACAATGGAACGTTGCTGATGCAATAAAGTTTCTCAATATCTACGATTGATTTTAAAAATTTTAAGATCCAATTAAACAACAATTTAATCGAAATGCCTTGCAATTCGATAAAGTTCATGTGCTTCATAATTGGTGTCTATGCTTTTTTTATTTTTGAAATGTTACAACAACAATATATAGAAATAGATCATTAAATATCAAAATAAATATGAACAAAATTTATTAGATAAGAATAAATACATATTAATATGATCATTTGTCAAAAGGCAGAATAACCACCTTTCGCAGAGCGGACTGCTGCGAGACGTGCAGGAAGAGAGTCACTTAGGTTCCTGAAGGTGTTCACTGAGATGTTGAGCTATGCCGAATTTAATGCCGTGGCCAGCTGCACTAGATTACGCGGTTGACTGGTATGTGCCATCATCCTGATGAAAAACAATACGCATGTAGGGGTGGCCATGTTGGTATTGATCAGTGAACCCAGAGAATGCCAGGAAAACATTCCCAGACCATAATGCCCGCCTCCAGCTTGGTTGCAGGGAGTTTGCTTTCAGAGGATTCACGCCTTATACGCCAACGTCCATCTGTCGATGTAGCACAAAACGCGATTCATCGGAAAACGCTACCTGTCGCCACTCAGTGGACGTCCAGCTGTGGCGTGCAAATTCTAGCCTTCGTCGTCGATGAACAGCAAACTTCGGAGGCCCAAACGCAGCATTGTTCTCTGAATAGTAGTTTGGGAGACACCTTTGGTAGCCTCTTGGTTCATTTTGGTAGTCAGTTGCTCAACTGTAGCATGTCTATCTGCCCGAAAGCATCTCCGCAATCGTCGTTCGCTTCTGTCATCAATGGCCCGTGGTGTACCACATTTGCCACGTCACTGATTTTGGACAGATTTTTGTCATGCACGATACACTTTTACCACGATGGCACGCGAACATTTCTCAAACTCAGCTGTTTCGGAAATGCTTCCACCCTTGGTCCGAAAACCAATGATCATGCCCTTTTGGACGTCGGATAAATCGCTTCGTTTCTGCATTACGCCAACGATTGAAATGTTTTCCTAAGTCCTCACACACGCTCAACTGCACTGTGCTGTCACCTGCCTTCTGTGATTGGTTATTTAACTCAGACGTGGAAAGTTCGTGGTGGTCACATTAATGTGACTGGACTGTGTAATTTTATTATTATAAAAGCTCACATATTAATTAAACAAATAATTATAATATAAAACTAGTTTCAAAATTTTGTTGGTAAAATTGAATTTCTATGCCATATCTATTTGGATTTATTTCAGTTCAATTGCAAATTGATATTTATTAAAATTACACATTAGAATTCGAAATAGAACAAACATATAAATAATTTTTATTGTACATTTACAGGATTAAAAATTTTAACTACATTTTATTATTTAATTTAAAATGTACTTATAGGAGTAAATTATATTTTGAAATAAATACATAAAATTTTATGAAATTGTTAGAAAACTTATTATATGTTGGAATAAGTCAATTATATCAAATATTAATTATTAATAATGAATCTTAAATAATTTTAATCTTGTTATTGGAAAATTTTTAGTCCTCGAAAAATGAGATTAAATAACATTTTCTTGCAAGATGATCATTTCTGATTCAATATATTATATTTTTTTCCTCCTTTTGTCAGATGATTGAAATTTCCTCTTCTGCTCGAATATTTTCCCTCATTCTTTCTCCATTGCTCAATTCGAATGCAACTTCTTGATAGTCGTACAATTCTTTATCATTCATTTTCTTGAATTTTCCATTCTCTTTAATATCTCTTTTGACTAAATTTATATCTTTCATAATTGGATTAATTAAAGCTAGCAATCACCAAAATATTTAATCTTTTTCATCAATTACATCAGTTAAAGTATTTATACTAATTATTAAAAATTTATACTTTATACTAGAAAATTTTAAAAAAAATTGGAAAATATATTAATCTAGAAGAAATGAGAGATATCTACCTATCTCTGTGGCTATACGGAACTCGAAAGTTCTTGGCCGCAGCAACCACACTTCTCCAAGTATCCCTATTCTGAGCCACAACCCTCCAATCCCTACCCTCTCCCATCTCTCTCACATCCCTTCCCATATTATAGACCCACCGCATCCTTGGTCTTCCAAGCGGACCTTTCCCACTCGGTCTCCCACCAATATATTTTTCGCCATTCTTTCCTCTCCCATTCTAACCACGTGCCCTGCCCATCGCAGCCTTTTCAATTTTATAACCCTAACAATATCTCAATATCTGGAGATGCATAGAGGTCAATTCCTCGTTATGAAGTCTCCGCCAATCCCCGGTGACCTCATCTTTCTTTGGCCCATAAATGTTACGAAAATCTTATTCTCAAATACTCTAAATCTACTCTCGTTTCCTTCACCCTCCTCGTTATAGACTATGCCTCACATCCATACAATACAACCGGCAAAATAATTGTTTTGGTAATTATTCAAGTAAACGCATTTTCGTGGATTTGGATAATACTTTACCAGTGGGTTTCTTTTGCAATTCCAAATAAACTTTTCTTATGAAATTTTTTCGGGCCTCTTCTAGTTTACGAGATAAAAATTATTAAAATAAAGATTTTTTAAGTTTGACAGATTAGTTATGAACGTCGAAATGTGCCATTAAGTAATGTTTTATTCACTAATTCACTAATTATTCAATTATCCACTAATTTTCGGTTTGGATATAGGAAAATTATTTAATTAATTTTTTAATTTTCATAAATCCAAACCGAACTGATAAAAACCAAAAAATAGTCCGCCCTCTAGTAGTAAAACGGATAAAACATGCTAGCTAAATAGAATATCAATGGATTTATACAAATTTTAATAATTTTTATCTCGTAAACTAGAAGAGGCCCAAAAAAATTTCTTAAGAAAAGTTTATTTGAAATTGAAAAAGGAACCCACTGGTAAAGTATTATCCAAATCCGCGAAAATGTGTTTAATTGAATAATTATCATTGTTTTATATATTTTAATTTTGATCCACTTTGATAATAATTTTGTCGCGATAAATCCTTTTACAACAAGAAAACTGGCGCTTCCCGATTGCGACATCGCTTTAAATTCTTCTCGAATATTATTATCCTTCGTGATTACAGATCCTAAGTATTTAAACTTTTCTACATTTTCGAATTCTACATTTAGTATGTTAAGACTTTGTGTGTTAATGCTATTCCTCTCTGTTACTAAATACTTTGTCTTAGCACTATTAACTTCTAGCCCCAACTCTTTTCCTGTTTCGATTAATTTTTCTACACTATCTTTAATTGCAATTGCCGAATCACCTATTATTATTTAAGTTGAATTTTTTTTTAGTTGGATTAGTTGATTAGTTAGATTCCGTTTGATTTTTCCCTAATTTGTCTAATTACATATTCCAGTATTAAATTTAAAAAAATTGGTGATAGTGCGTCCCCTTGTTTTAACCCATTCCGAATTTCGAAAGTTTTTCCCGCAACTTACTCTTCCTTTACTACCTTCAAGACAAATTTGAATCATACGTACTAGTTTTTTCGGGATTTCCATTAAGACCAAAATTTGAAAAAAGTTTTTCCGGTCTATTGTGTCATAAGCTAAATGAGAGATATAGGTAATATCTTTAATTATAAAATTAACAATTATTTATTCAAAAATTAATTTATAATCCCCATACATGCACTAAAAAATTAGATACTTATTGTCTATCTTATTCAAATATTATAACAATTGTTTATTGAAACAAAAAATAATATAAAAGTAAGTTCAATATCATTTGTTGAGATATATTATTTAATTTGAAATTGATTAACAATTTTAAATCTTTGTGAAATTGAAGACCAATCGATACACAATCTATGTAATGGGGCTGAATGAGAGATTGAATTTGAAATTGAAATATTAGCTCCAATAGCAATTCTATTGAGAGTTCTTAATTTTATCGAATGATTAAATCTCACCGAAATTACATTAATAAATTACTATTGTCGAATCTCTTTGAGCCTTTAACTTCTCACTTCTTTTTTTCCTAATTAAATGACCAGAATGGAGGGAGCTGGCTATTTTTTCGGAAACATATTAATTAAATCTGTAGAAGAACCCCAAGTAAAAGAGAGAGAGAGAGAGCGAATCAGGGGTTTCATTACACATGGTCTTGTTCTCCTTTTGCTGCCAAGCCCTTAATGTTTTTAGCCCTTTTTGTTCTTAACAACCCACATTTTTGATCTTTGCTTTCATTCATCTCTTTCTTGTAAACGCGTCTGCCACTGAACCTAATTTGATTTATATCTCTTGAATCTTCTCAAAATATGAACTTTGTTTTTTCATTTTTTTCTTTAATTCTTTTATATTCGTATATTGTATATTTTTATTTGTTTTAAGAAACAAATAAGATACAAACAAAAATTTCATTAAAAGTATTTAAAAATAATTTTCTTTTTAATATATATATACTACGTATTTATAGAAGTATTATTAATTATTATTTTGAAATTTAAATTTAATTTAATTTTATAAGTACTAAACATATATATATAGTATATAAAAAAACAACTATTTATTAATTTCACTTATGAAATTAAAGGAATAAATTAACAAGAAGTGTTAACTACAATAAAAATTTATTTCCTTATAAATTAAAGAGTTATATATAAATATTTTATTTTTTTTCATTGATTTAACAAAACAAATAATCAAAGAGAAAAAAATTAAAGTTACTATTAATTATGTAAGAGATATACCTTCTAAAATTAAAAAGAACATAAACAATTTTTTTTATCTATATTTTTACTATCTCGTAAGAGATAGTATTGCGATCACGAAAATTTTCGATGTTAAGATTTTGATGTTTTTATACGTTTTAAAGGTTCCTGAATCATTTTCACTAAGGTTGAGAAAAATGTCTGTCTCTCTCTCTCTCTCTCTCTGTGTGTGTGTGTGTGTGTGTGTGTGTGTGTGTGTGTGTGTGTGTGTGTAGTCAAGATTACGCAAAAACGGTTTGATATAGAATTATGAAATTTGGTACATGAACATTATTCAAAATTCGTAGTTTTTTATCAACTTTTGAGAAAGGTAGCTCAACCGGAAGAGGGTCATTACTTACAACGTTTTGATTTTTTTTCCTCTAAAGTGACCGTAAAAATAAAGATATATGTTTGATAATTTTTCACATGATTAATAATTGTATAAAACTGCTATATATAGAATTTCAGCTTGATTGATTCGCTGAAATTACGAGAATTAATTTTTTAACACGGCAAATCTCACGCGCCAACACGTGACGTGGTGCCATCAACAAAAAGCCAAACATGCGCTGGTTTAATATTTATTATTTATAATTTATAATTAATTAAATTTAATTTAAATATAATATATTATGTTATTTAATCCAATTCAAATTGCGAGATAGTCGAGTGGAGACACTCCAGCTAATTTTATATACTTTTACTTTACTTATATTTACTTATATCTACTTTTAAGTAGAATTATTATTTTCCTGCTCTAAATAAATTATTAGTAATAAATAATTTTAAGAATAATTAGTTTAAATTTAATTTAGTTTATATATTAAATATTAACTATTTAATTTTATTGCTACTGACAAATATATCATAAGCTCACTAAATATGATTTTTTTCAAATTATTCTATATTGATAACATTTTCCTATTAATTTTTTCTCAATTAAAAAAGATGAAAGTATTTATGCTTCTAAATTTAATCACGAATTAAATTTTAAAATAAATTTTCTTGTCAGGAGTAGCATAATTATTTATTTAAAAGACTTAATAAATAATGCAGAAACAATTCTTATCTATTTTGGGTTCAAATGGTAATATGCTATAATGACATTTAAAACCTTTCAATTTCATTAGTAAATATTCACATATTCTAATAATAAAATGATAATTATTCATTATCAATTCATTTTTTTTATTTATTATAAGTACGAATATACATAGAAAATTAAATTAATTGAATAAATAAATAAAAAAAAATAAAAAAAAAACAATTCAAAGAAAATGTCTTCATATCCTGAACACCTAAATGTTTCTTAGTTCTCTTTTGTTATTTGCGAGAATCCGTTGTTTGAATGTGAATCGTGTTTAGAATTGAAATAATTAAATATTCCTTGCATGACCAGAACCCAAAGTAAACGAGAGGGTGTAATCTAATTTTAATACTCTCTCTATAGCACCCTTGAGTAGCACATATGTAAACAACATAAAGTCACCAGGGCATTTTCTTTATTCTTTGTTATATTTTCACAGTCCAACCCGGAGGCGATGGAAGCAGTGGTAAAAAAAAGTAATTTATAAATAGAAAACAAGGGAAACATTTCATTAATGGAATAAGGGAATTAGAATTAAAATTTTCCTTTGAATAAAAATTACATATATAACGATGGGTCTTCAATTGAAAAAAAAAAAATTGAAAAATGAAGTATTTAAAGATATAATAGGAAGGGTGGGGGATAAACGTGTAATAATTTGGTTGGTTGGTAGGAATAAAATATAGTTCTAGGATTCAATCACCAAAATTACTTTTCATTTACAATCTTTTAAAAAATATTTAATTTACTAATTTTCTTTCGTTTTCATATGATAAACCATTTTATTACAAGAAAGTATATTATATTACAATATCAAAAATATTTTTTAAAAAAATATTTAAAAAAAAATTTAATAATTATATTTATTTAAATTTTAATTTTTTTACATTTTTATAGAAATATAATTCAATTATTTTCATAATCTAAATTTTATTTAAATTCTTCCATTCAGAATCCCGAAGAGGACTTGGTTTGTTTTAACAAAAGGAAAAAAACACAATTAAATATAATTAAATGCGCGATATTAATTCAAACTCCTTATTTCCTAAGAGGGAATATTATTGTATTCCATTCAATTCTCTCTTCTATTGCAAATAAGTATTAACAAAACAGTATTTTTCTATACAAAACATGAACATAATTTAAATTAATTAATTGAAAAAAAAAAATGATTTAAAAAAAGATCAAGTAATATGAAATAATTTTCTTTACAAATAGTAAAAGTGTACATAAAATATCTAATCTACACTATACTATATTATTAACATTTATCAAATTGTTAAGTTCATTTCTAAATGTTAAAAAACATATATTACATTTTTATTAATATTATTATTATTATTATTATAGTTATCCTTAATGATATATATTTTTCATTTAAAATCTACTTGAAGATTCAAAACAGGAAGAGATAATTCGAGTCATTCTCACTGTACACCAACATGTGATAACGTGCAATTCATTAGCCAGATGCTGATTCATTTATATGCACACCAAAACTTGATAATAGGTTCAAACATAAAATACCGATGGAAAACCAATAAATATATGAAAAACGCCCACTTTGATCAGTTTTATTTTAAAATAATTCAAATAATTTTATAATAATTTACTTTTTAATATGAATTGATTATTATTATTATATTTGTATATATATAAATCAATTGATATGCATCGGAAATATAAGTTGATTAAAAAATATAAATAATTATTAAATAATATATAAAAATATGAAAACTTGATTCTCTTTTAATTAATGTTTATTGATGTCTTTTTAATACCGTTGTGCTTGATAAGTGAGATAAAGCTGTTGTGTGATCAGTACAACAGTTGTACTTAACATTTATCTTGATTTTCTTAGCGTCTTCAATTTAAATAAGTAGATATACAACAGTTGTACTTAACATTTATCTTGATTTTCTTAGCGTCTTCAATTTAAATAAGTAGATACTAATAAACAATAATAGAGAATTATATTTGTTGACCAATGAGGATTCCAATTATTAAATAAATGAGACAAGTGGTCGAATGAAAGAAGAAAGATTACCAAGAAGTAGAGGCAGAGAACTAGCAATATAAAGATAGATGTAAAGAAAATTGAAAAATCTGGAGTGTCTCCACTCGACTATCTCGCAAATTTGAAATCGATTAATTAACATATATGTAAGAAAATATTTGTTTTCTTCTTTCTTCTTTTATCTTCTTTAAAGGTAGATCTTCATAAATGATAATTCAATAAATTGGATGCAGAAATCCTTTTAATAAAATATTACATAAATGTAGCAAATTTATTAAACATAAAATGCTTGCTTAAAATAAACGTGAGCATAACCAATAGCATAAGTGGTCATAACATAATCAAGGCTTGGTCATGACTGATTGAATATCGATACATGTCCGTTTTAAAATGGTAGCTAAGCATATTCAGTCTACTCGTTCTTTGGCTGGATTTACCGCCAAGCATAGCTTTTACAATTACTATTATACTAATTAATACATAAATGTTATTACACTAGGGTTTATTTATTAACATACATTATAATATTAGCTAACTTAATATATTAATCTTAATCTAAATATAATTTCTATTAATTAAATAATTAACATAATGTGTTCTCGTCTGTGATTGGCTCAACTGGATTCGGTTGGTCTGAGCAAGGTTATAAAAACCTCCGCAAGGGACTTGTTTCGTTCTTTTGATAATATATATTAAACCAGCCCGTGTTTGGATCTTTGTTGATGGCAGCACGTCACGTGCTGACGCGTGATATGCAATCTTGTTAACAAATAAATTCCGGTACTTTCAGGGATTCAATCAAGCTGAAATTCTATATATAGCAGTTTTATACAATTGTTAATCATGTGAAAAACTATCAAACATATATCTTCATTTTTAAGGTCAGTTTAAAGGAAAAATTAAAACGTGGTAGGTAATGACCGGATGCGCTACATTTCTCAAAAGGTGATAGAAAACTTCGAATTTTGAATAATGCCCGTATACCAAATTTCATGATTCTAGCTCAAACCATTTTTGCGTAACCTTGTCTACATACATACACAGACATTTTTCTCAACCTTAATGATAATGACTCGGAGGCCTTCAAAATCTCGACATCGAATATTTTCGTGATTCTAATACTATCCTGGCGAGATAGTAAAAAGATAAAAATTGTATGGAAATGAATCAGGAATTGAAAGAGGAATGTAGTTGTAAACTTTAAAGTCCGCCACAGGATTAAATGAATAGAGAGATATTGTTTTAAAATCAAAAATATTAATTAATATTTATAAAATGGAAAATTGTAACAATTTAGTATTGAGTAAAATAATTATAGTTTTTTAATAAAACAAATAATAAAAAAGCTTATGAAATGAATGAAAATAGTAATTTATTTAATTTATTTTCATTTTTTTATTAAAGAATAATTTAATATTATAATATATATGTAATGTAATTTTTTATTTATTAGAATTCGTGCCAACTCTTTTGAGTTTTTGTAAATATAATTTTTTTAATATTTACAAAGTATTTTTTATATAAATATTTTTGTACAATTACTTTATAAAAATTAATTTTAATGCTTTTTAATCTTGTTCACGTCCACTCGTTCATTTCTATTTTTTCTTCATTTATTCTTCTCCAACGCCCACCAACTCATCCCATCAATCCTTCCCATTCTTCATTTTCATTATTTTTTTTTCGCTTGTCTAACAGCCACATGCCACACACTTTCCACTCAACAATATCTCTCTCTTCATCAATTTGAGAAAAACCCACGAAAATGATAAAAAAAAAAGTTTCATTAATTATTTGTTTTTACAAAACAATGCTGGAGATTGCATAATGAGCAATATAATTAGAATTATAAAAAAACGAGATGGTTACACTGAGTGGCCAATTTGACAAATAAGAGAAGAAATCCCCTTAAATGTAGAAAATGTGGTTCTTTTATTTCTGAATGTTTTTTTAAAAAGAGAGGACGCCTCACATTAAGAGATGGTATGTTGCGAGGTAGTAAGGGACTCTTACCCGCTAAAACCCTCTTGGTTATCTTCTAAATCCATTCATTTAATCGGTATTTCGAGGAGATGACCTCAATGTCTATTGTCTAATTCATTTACCAGTTGAATATTAAGATAATAATGAAAAGTACCATTAATATACAATTTATTTATATTAATTCTCTAGATTATTGAGATAATCTGTAAATTGAATATATTCAGAATATCAAATTTTGATAAATTAAGGCTAAAAATAAAATAAACCCTTTATGTTAATTTTAATGCAAAGAAAAGGATGGAATCGAGATTAAATTGGAGTGCGCTTTTATCGATAGCCTATATTGAAGGAGTAAACTTTAACTTTTATAATTGATAGTCTTTTTTCAAATATTTTTTTTTTTTTAATTTAAAAACATTTATTTATCCTAATTATAATTAACGTAATATTTAATGTTATTTTTATTTTATATAAATTCCAAGTTGTAAAAAGAATTATATGAAAAACGCATTCTCAAATTTGAGGCACAATCTTTTCTAGTATATAAAATAGGTATATATGAACTCTTGTAAAAGTCTGATAAAATACAAAAAATATACCCCGAAAAATGCTTCCTTTATGTTGTGTAAAAATGAGATGAATTATTAATATACAAATTTCATATATCACCTATCTTATCGATATTTCTTATATAACTTATTAATTTTATCGCTTTTTAAAAATAATAATAAAATAAAAATAATAATAAACTAGAATGAATTTAATAGTTCAAAAGCAAATTTTCTCCTTTGAATCTTATCAAAATATTTGTATTATTTATTATGTTTAAACAAGATAGTTGATTCATATATGTTGTTTGTTGATATTTTTTGTGTTTTGACAGGCTCATGTGTATATTTCAAAGCTAAAATCCTACAAATAACATCAATAAAAACACCTAAAATAGAAACAATCATTATTTACATAATTATTCATTGCTTTGTCACATATTTTTACCGACCGACGATAGTAAGGGAGGTATTATTTTCACACCAAATTTCACATGTGGAGATTTTTACATATCTCCACGAATCATGCATTTTCTTAACAGAAAAAAGTATTTTTAGCATGATGTCTGTCCGTCCGTCCGTATAGATGTGTACAGCCTGAACGGCTGAACGAATTTTGATGAAATTTGGTATATTTACTTAATGAATCAGTGGGATGAATTGATCAACTTTTGGTGCAAATCCGGAAACCGGAAGTGGTAGTATTAGCGATCGACGATAGGAAGGGAAGGGTTATTTTCACACCAAATTTCACATGAGGAGATTTTTTACATATCACCACGAATCATGCACTTGAAAATTTAAAATTATATGACGTCATCCAGCCATTCATGACGTCACCGCCTGGTCTTACATATATATTATAAATAAAATAAAATTAAAAATATTTATGTTATATCCATATCTGTTTTTTATTACATTAATAGATATATTAAAATTATTTGAAATTGTTTCTGTAGCTGGAAATTAATTTATTTCAAACCGTCGGTCGGTTCTGCGCCTGGCCACAGGTCAACTTATTTAAACATAATTTATTTTTTCAAATGATATCTTCTATATATATAAAAAAAGGTTTTTGTCTGCACATTGCTCAGAATTTAAAAATTTTTGCATATCTTCGCGTTTCATGACCTCTAGAATCCAAAAGTGACTTTAGAATTTTTCATGTCTGTCTGTCTGTCTGTCGGTCTGTCTGTCCGGAAAATTACTATTTTATAGACTCAGAATTGACTGAACCGATTTCTTTGAAATTACATCACAATATTCTTATATACCCCTAGAGTAACATAGGCTATAAATTTTATTAATATTTAATCAATAACCGCAGAAATTAATTTTTTAAAGTTTATATAATTCTCCGTGTTGTTCATTCAAGAGCCTGGCGTGGCCCACTGTCCCTAGCGGAATCATTTCAAACAATGAATTATCATAGCGATTCCCAATTAAATAATTATTATAATATTTCACTTTTTATTTTAAATTCTAATATTCAAATATCAATGCATTTAAATCATTTATTCTAAAAGTTCTCATTTTAATTAATTTAATAAAATATTTATTAGATCATATTTTTATCATAAATTATTTTTTATTTAAATGAATATTTCTTCTTTTCTATAATATATATAATATAATAATATATAAATTTTATCATTGAATAATAAAAAAAAAATATTATTTAGTATTTTATGAAGTGAAAATATATAAAAATTAAAATATGATGATATAAAGTTATTTTAAATTTTTGACATTTTTAAATTGGGTATATTTTTTAAATTTATTAAAATGTTTTTATTATTATTAACTATATATATAAAAAAAGGTTTTTGTCTGCACATTGCTCAGAATTTAAAATTTTTTGCAGACCTTTCATGATCTTTGGAAGCCAAAAGTGAGTTTAGAATTTTTTATATTTGTCTGTCTGACCGAAAAATTTTGACGTTAATTATATCACAGTATTCTTACATTTCTCTATGAATGTTTTATGTAATATACTGATTGAAACAAAATGGTTGATAACCTTTTACTACTGTCAAGCAAATACTATGTACCACTCGGGGGTACAGGGGGCGGAGCCCCCGTCTAGGTGTGAAGAGCGCCGAAGGCGCTCTGAGCAGCTAGTATATTTAAAATAAATGTGTATAACTTTCTTAATTCATATAAAAAAATTTAAGAAATATGATAAAATGACATTAATTGAATGAAAATATTAACTTTTACGATAAATTAGACAATTTAAATTGAGATTAAAATTAGCATAAAGTTTATATTTTTTAAAAATCCAGCTAATTGATAAAGCATGACATGAACAGTGTCTTCGAGTTGAAATAGACATCAAATGAATTCTTATTAAATGTTTTATAATAAATATTAATTTTTGGTTTATTCAATAAATATCTAGATTGTATATATATATAAACTAGCTGCTCAGAGCGCCTTCGGCGCTCTTCACACCTAGACGGGGGCTCCGCCCCCTGTACCCCCGAGTTGTACATAGTATTTGGTGGTTGAAAGTATTAAAAGGTTTTCATCCATTTTGTTTCAATCAGTATATTACATAAAACATTCATTTCTTTTTGTGTTCTTATTTAAAAAATATATTTTAATTTAATCACTATATTAATTATATATATTATTATTGTATATGTTATATCTATCTACCTATGTGGCTCAAAGATACTCTAAAGTTCTTAGCCGCAACAACCACATTTCTCCAAGTGTCCCTATCCTGAGCCCTTATTCCATCTCTCTTACGTCCCTTCCTACGCGTCATTGGTTTTCCAAGCGGACGTTTTCCAATCGGTCTTCCCACCAATATCTTTTTCCTCTCCCATTCTTGCCACGTGCCCTGCCTATCGCAGCTTTTTCCCTTTTATAACCCTAACTATTTCTGAAGATGCAGAGAGGCCATGCAATTTCTTGTTATACAGTCTCCCTCATACCCGGTGACCTCATCTTTCTTTGGCCAATAAATGCAGGGAAGAATCCTATTCTCAAATACTCTGAATCTACTCTCATCTCCAAGGGTCATAGACCATGCCTCCCACCCATATAATGCAACAGGCAAAATAATCTTTTTATATATTCCCTTTGATAATAATTTTGAAGAGATAAGCCTCTTTATTGCAGATAACAGGCGTTTCCCGATTGCAATCCCGATTTAAATTCTTCTCAAATATTATTATCCTTCGTGATTACATTCAATTTTTCTACATATTCAAATTCTACATTTTGTATCTTAAGATTTTGTATGTTAATACTCTTCCTCTTTGTTACTAAATATTTTTTCTTATCACTATTAATTTCAAACCTCCATTAAATTTTCCTCGCTATCTGTAATTGCAATTGCCGAATCTCCTATTATATTTAAGTCGTCTGAGTAACCTAATATTTTACAATTGATTTCCGCATCTTATTCTTTCTTTACTACCTTCAAGAGAAATTTGAAGATTGAAAATTTGAAAAAGTTTATCCGGATCTATTGAGTTATGCGTATGTTTTACTAAAGTCTACAAATAATTAGTGAACAGAAATATTGAATTCGCGGTTTTGTTCCTAATATCTGTCATAATTAAAATATCTTAATTAATGTTGGTCGATTTGGCCTGAACCCGCAATGATATCTCCTAATATTTCCTCCGCCTATAGTTTATAAGTATTGTATATGTTATAATAGAGTATAATATTTCTTGATCATTACATTTTGGTATTTTATTTTCATTGCTAGATTATTATTGAATATTTTTAATTATAATGAAACTTGAGAAAATGCAAAAATAGAGACTTGAGACAATTTATAAAAATTAACGGTATAAAACTATAGATAAATCAATATATTCATTCATTAATAGTATTAATTTAAATTAATTGATTTATTTGTTTTTTTTATTATTAAGTTCATTTATTAATTTTTTTAGATCATAGTTATTTTCCTTAAAAGAAACTTAAATTCTGTGGTGCTAGGGGATTTGAAAATTATTCGTCGCAATATGAAGATTTCGCTTACAGTTTCTGTCATGTCCGACCTCCATCCAACAGTTATTTTCTGTTAAGTTTTTTGCTTCTCTTAATCATGTGATCTATATATTTAATTTTTTTTGATTCATTATAATAAAATTTAAACAAATAAAAATTTTTACTTTGTTAATTTATATAAATTTCAATATAAACTGATTGTGAGTGATACGCTTAGCCAATACTCTGAATAATTTGTGTACAAAAATATTGAATGTTCTTAGCGAGATTTGATATAATGTTGTACGATTTGTCCTAAATCTGAATTAGAAGAAAATTATAAATTGCATTAAAATGAGACCTTTTAGAATAAATTATTTAATTGAAATGATATTTAAATATAAGAATTTAAAAAAATATTATATTCTTTGTTTGGCAATTGTTATTTAATTATGTGCAACATGATTCGACTTGCACAGAGCATCGTTATTTTTTATTAATATCACATAATAAAAATGAATCTTTTAAACATAATAAATAAAAAAGACATTTTAATAAATTTAAAAAATATACCCAATTTAAAAATGTCAAAAATTTAAAACAACTTTATATCATCATATTTTAATTTTTATATAATATATATATATATATTTAGTAATTAATAATAGAGTAATTAAATTAAAATAAAAAACAAAGATAATATAATTCAGTCATTTTAATTCAGGTTAAATAATATTTTTTTTTTATTATTCAATGATAAAATTTATATATTATTATATATATATTATAGAAAAGAAGAAATATTCAATTAAATAAAAAATAATTTAAGATAAAAATATGATCTAATAAATATTTTAAGTAAATTGAGAACTTTTAGAATAAATTATTTAATTGAATTGATATTTGTATATTAGAATTTAAAATAAAAAGGGAAATATTATAATAATTCTTCGATTGGGAATAGCTATGATAATTCATTGTTTGAAATGATTCCGCTAGGCCGACAGTGAGCCGCGAGCTGCTCTTGAATGAACAACACGGAGAATTATATAAACTTTAAAAAATTAATTTCTGCGGTTATTGATAAGATATTAATAAAATGTATAGCCTATGTTACTCTAGAGGTATATAAGAATATTGTGATGTAATTTCAAAGAAATCGGTTCAGCCAATTCTGAGTCTATAAAATAGTAATTTTCCGGACAGACAGTCAGACAGACAGACAGACAGACGTGAAAAATTCTAAAGTCACTTTTGGATTCTAGAGGTCATGAAACGCGAAGATATGCAAAAATTTTTAAATTCTGAGCAATGTGCAGACAAAAACCTTTTTTTATATATATAGATAATAATAATTATTATTTAATTATAAGATAAAAATACCAAAAGAGTATAATCATAATAAATCAATATACTCAATCAATTTTCTAATGCAAATTTAAGAATATTATTAAAATTAATTAATATTATTAAAACGGTTAGTAAAGTATACATTTTTAAACTTCTGAGCGGCTGCTGGATAATCCAGGTACTTTAAATATGAAAATTTTAAATTTGGAAACTAGCGCAGCGGGTTGCCTAAATGCCAGGGGCTCTTCCTAGCCAGCCGCTCGAGTGGTAGTCAGTCTATCGGTGTTGGTGTGTGAGTGCGCACGCATAGCCAGGGAGCTCGGCGAGCGGCGCTGTTCCTGTCAAAATTCAACCTCGGGGTGAGGTTTATTATCATTTATTATAACTCGATAACCAATTACAACCCTCTCAACTCCTCCTCACAATTATCATTGTAAAATTGTCACAAAATAATTTTTCATTCTTTTCATTTAATTATATACGTATAATATAACTTCCATATGTATTTATTCTATTTAATATTAATTTAATTTAAATAAATAACAAAAAAATAAAATTATATAGTTCTATATAAATTTATAAAAATCTTTTTTCAATATATTACATAAGAATAAATTTTTTTATTTATCTTTTATATTTTATACTGGGATAATCTAAATAATAATATAATGTATTTTTATATTTATTTGAGATTATTCTGATGCATGGCACTTTTTAAGGATTTTTATATAATTTGAATAAACCATAAATTAATGTTCATTTTAAAACATTTAATAAGAATTCATTTGATGTCTATTTCAATTCGAAGCCACTGTTCATGTTTTATCAATTGGCTGGATTTAATTAATTATAAGTTTTTAATTAATTAAATATCATTTAAATTATTTAAATCATACTAAAAATAATTATATTAATTTATTTCATAAATTAGGTAAAACATTTAATATTTTAATAGAAATTAAGATTTAATGTTTTTTAATTTTATCTATTTAAATGAATATATCAATTTAAAAAATGAAAATTGTTTTTAACATATTATTATATAAAAAAATATATATAGTATGCTATAAATATATATTCCAAAATCTAATAATTAAGTCACCTTGAAATAATCTTGATTTTGATTTTAATATTTCTTAATACTATTTATTAATTTATCTTAATTAATAAAAAATACATAAATTGAATTTCCTCATGAGTCTTAAACAGTTTGATTCGCCTTAAGAAGTCATGTGGATATTTTTCAAGTTCAAAAACATAGAACAGTATATACCGTATATATATATATATATATATATATTAGTACTAAATGAGGTTAAAAACTAATTTGTTTAAAAATAAAAATATATTAAGAAAATTATTATATGATTTTATATATCATAATAAATTGGAATAAATTGCCTAATTTTCGAATATTTTCTATAAGTATTCATTTTAATTGTATTAAAATTCAATTAAAATTAAAAACAATGATAAAGCATTCAAATTAATAAATTAAATCCCTACTAATACCCTACGTCCGTCCGACCGTCCGTATAGATGTGTATAGCTTGAACGGTTCAACGGATTTTGATGAAACTTGGTATATTTACTTAATGCATCAATATGATGAATTGATCAACTTTTAGTGCAAATCCGTCAACCGGAAGTGGTAGTATTAGCGATCGACGATAGGAAAGGAAGGGTTATTTTCACACCAAATTTCACATGAGGAGATTTTTTACATATCACCACGAATCATGCACTTTATGGTGGTTTTATTCTTTTATTATTATCTTATTATTTATAGATCGGAGGAGATCTATAAAATCAAACACACTGGTAGATTTTAAAAAAAGCCTTTTTCGCCTTTTTTTGGCATTCCGCGCCTTTTTACCGACCGACGATAGTAAAGGAGGTATTGTTACATATCACCACGAATCAAGCCATTTATGACGTCACAGCCTGGTCTTACATATATATTATAAATAAAATAAAATTAAAAATATTTATGTTCTATCCATATCTGTTTTTTATTACATTAATAGATATATTAAAATTATTTGAAATTGTTTCTGTAGCTGGAAATTAATTTACTTCAAAGCGTCGGTCGGTTCGGACCTAGCCACAGGTCAACTTATTTACGTTTTGTCTGATATTTTTGCAATATTATTTTAAGTTGATCAATAAATTAAATAATAAGAAGAAAAAGATAACTAAATATTTTTTAAATCACCTTCTTTACACAGTGTTTGAATTTTATTTTATCTTTTTTTAAAGATTATCAGATATTATGATATACATATTATCTAATTATTTTTTTTTTTCGAATGATTTATAGGCATCTTCTTTTAACGTATTTTTTACAGACCGACGATAGTAAGGGAGGTATTGTTTTCACACCAAATTTCACATGTGGAGATTTTTACATATCTCCACGAATCATGCATTTTCTTAACAGAAAAAAGTATTTTTAGCATGATGTCTGTCCGTCCGTCCGTCCGTCCGTATAGATGTGTACAGCTTGAACGGCTCAACGGATTTTGATGTAATTTGGTGTAATGCAACAGTATGATGAATTGATCAATTTTTGGTATATATACGGAAACCGGAAGTGGTGTTATTACCGATTGATGATAGGAAGGGAAGGGTTATTTTCATACCAAATTTCACATGAGGAGATTTTTTACATATCATCACGAATCATTCACTTTGTATTGGTTTTATACTCGAGAAAAATCATCTTTATTAGTTTTTTCTTAATTTAAAATTATATGACGTCATCCAGCCATTCATGACGTCACATACTGGTCTTACATATATATTCTAAATAAAATATAATTAAAAATATTTATGTTATATCTATATCTGTTTTTTATTACATTAATAGATATATTAAATTTATTTGAAATTGTTTCTGTAGATGGAAATTAATTTATTTCAAACCGAAGGTCGGTTCGGACCTGGCCACAGGTCAACTTATTTATTAATAGGTTTCTTTTTTTGTTCTAATTTTTAATAAATTCTCTTTTTCGATATGATATTAACAAAAAATAATATTAAATTGTATATAATTTTAAAAATTAAAATATTTGAATTTTTAAATTGTAACACATGTAATCAATCATATGCATTAAGAATGGAAAATTTTGAAAATCAACTTCGTTTAAATTCAGAAAAAAATACTGATATATAGAATATATAGACTATTCTAATATAATTTAAAACTCTTTCTCTCCTTCTATTTTAAATTTAAAAAAAAACGGAGTGTTAAGAAATTAAGATGCCTTATACATCATGGATGGGTAAATGACTTGGGCTGGAAGAGGAGGCAATTTATAATTTTCTTCTTATTCAGATTTAGGACAAATCGGACAACTTTATTACACATCTCGCTAAGAACATTCAATATTTCTGTACACAAATTATTCAGAGTCTTGGCAAAGCATATCACTCACAATCAGTTTAAATTGAAATTTTTATAAATTAACAAAATGAATATTTCCTTTCAATAAATTTAATTTGTTAAAATACTAGTTCATGATAATATTCTACTTATTAATAAATACATTTTTATTTGATTATATTTTATATTTTATATTTTATATATATTTCATTTAATTAAATTTGTATTAATTTACTTTTAATTTTCGAATAAATCCCCCTTTATCATGTCGCCAAGGCACGCAGACTGAATATACTAGAATTGTCAACTTATTAATTTATATGTATGTATATTTTAAAAATTTGTTTTTTTATATTTTTATTAGTTTATGGGTTTAGTTTAATTAATTATATTATTAAAAATGTAACCATTCGAATTATTACTATTTGAAATTATTTTTTATAATTTAAATGGAAATTACAACTGAATTTAATATATATTAACTCAACTTTTCTTATTTTCAGGTTTCAAGTTTGCACTCAGAAAACAAGGTATTCAACAATCAGTTTATTTTTTTAATATTGCCCTATTTTTAAACACAATTTTATAATAAAAACTCCCTTATTTTTTTTATAATTAACATTTGAAAGCAATGAATAATAAATCTATATTTCTTGAGATAAACTCAAATAATTAGTTTAATAGTATGTGAAATATACATTACATTAAAAATTGATATTGGATAGTTAAAATTTTTTTTATTTTTCATAATATTGTAGTAACGCAAAAAAGTATTCCATCAGCAAATACAATAAACATATGGTCACAGCTATTAATTCCATTATCATATGTAGGTGAACCATTATTAATTCATTAAGATTTCCAATCATTTTTTTATTATTTATACTAGATACATAAGAAAAAAAATTACTTGAATTGTTCTCCAACTAATTATATTCGATATGAATGGAAATTATTAACAAATATTAGTATAGCTGGTCTGTAAACCACAAAATATTTGAATTTGTATTAGAATCCAAAAAAATCAAATTAGCATAATTATTTTTTTATACAATAGTAATTAGTGGAGTTGGCTATCGATTCAAGTTGAATATTGTATCGTAATTAGAATTGATTTTATTTAAACAAAACTTTTTATAATAAGTAAATTTTCTCTATTTTAGGAATAGTTTTGGTTTAAAAAAAAAGGTTAAAAAAAATATAAGCATTGCTTTATGAATTTGATTATATTTTTAGAAAAGAAGAAATATGAATGTTTATAAAACCCTATAGGTATTTCCAAAACTTGTGCATGCTTGTTTTCAATTTATAAATTTATTTATTTATTTATTTATTTATAGCCTTTATTATGGTTCATTTATACATATTTTTACAATATTTATATAATTTTTAAAATCGTGTAACCAGGCCCCTTGGGGCATAGGCCTCTTCCAAATCAAAATACATAATAATAAATAATTAATGAATTTAATTAAAATGAATTTAACAAAATATTAGTAAAAGATAATAGTGACCAACTCTAATAAAAGTTGATTTAAAGAAAAAATAAATTAAAAATAAAAGTTGAATTGGTGAATTATGAGATATTTGCATTTTTTTTTTTTTTTTTTCACAATTTATAAATACAAAATATAAAATAAATAAATCCCATATACTTACATATATTTAAAAATTGTCGAATACAATCAATACAGTTTACTAACTTAATTTTTAATTGAATATTTAGTAAAAGACTATTCTTGATATATAAAGCGAATGTTGGAAAGCGAAATGAGATCCATTTGCATGAGAGCTCGGTCTTTGTTTACAATTGGCACGCGAACGACCCGCGAATATAAGGGAATTAAACAAATGACCACTAACTGTCTAGATTATATAGTATTAGTTAGAATATTCTTGTAGTAGAATGTACATGTATTTGCATACAGAGGGCGAAAGAGATAAATGTTAGGGGGCTTTCAAAGCCACACTGTTCTATTTCATGGGGTTTTCTTGTTAACAGTATTTGTGTTGGAATTCCAGGGAATGTTTCCAATTTTCAGCCCTTTAAAATTGTCTTAGATGATTTTTTTTTAATATTCTTTTTGTGAATTATAGAACAGTCTTTCAACATTGTAATTTTTAATTCTTTATTTAGCAGTACTAAAAAAGTATTAATATTAATAATACTATTATATAGGCTTATAGGTATATTCCAAAAATTTTATTTGAAATGTTTTTTATAATATTTTACAGAATTATTCAAAACGATAACATAATATCGATGATATTTAATATATCATTTAATTTAAATAGATAATTATTAATAATAATTATTATTCAATGTAATATATTTGACAAGTATTTTAATTTAATTTTATTGAAACACAAAATAACCAGTAAAACCAAAAATTTATTCATTATATTTATAATAAATTGATTCTCATTGATATCAATTTTAATTAATAAATTATAATAATTTTAACTTTTCATATTGAACAAGCCATTTCGAATCCCATATGCATAAAAATGAAAAGTGCTACCCCGGGAGGGGTCCTTCTGTCCCAACCTAAATGCTATATATCTCTTTACCACTTCTTCGACTTTCCCCCTCCTCTCCTGTTCTGAGTCCTGCTGTGTTTCCGGTTACTTAAAATTAATTAAATCCTTTGTTTATTATAAATTATTGTTCATTTATCTTTCATATAAAAAACATTCACCCCATCAAATAGAGACATTATTTGAATCGCATAAACGGGTAACAGCTAAAGACATTTATGATAATTCATTAGATTTAGGATTTAGCCCGTTTCATCCAAAGCAAAGCCTATTATCAAGAATTAGTATTGCTTAAAAATAATAAAGAGCTTCCCCCTTCTAGTAAAATAAAGAATTTATCCCCTTTGTCGATAATAACACTTGTATTCTTGTCGACTGAAAAATTCATCTCTATCGTATGACTAAACTTCCTATTATTCTCCCTAGAGAGGAGTATTTTACAACTCTCCTTGTGCGATATTTGCATATTAAGTATTTTCATTGTGGAACCCAGGCCTTGGCCGCATTTGTTGCTTCTAAATTTTGGATTCCAGAAGGGCGAAAATTAATTAGAAAAGTGTACCGATTATGCCTGGTTTGCTCTAGGCATAGCACCAATAGTGCATCCCCCTACATGGCAGATTTGCCATCTGATAGAGTGACTCCTTCGAGACCATTTAGCGTCACTGGAATTGATTTCTTCGGACCCTCTTTTATACATCTCAAACTCACTAGAAGATCAAAACCTGTGAAGGCCTATGCTTGTGTGTTTGTATGTTTCTCTACTAAAGCCATACATTTTGAGTTATGTGTCGATCTTACGACCGAGACCTTTTTGAACTGTTTTAAAAGATTTATTTCCGGTCGGGGCCTCCTCTCTCATTTATAGTGATAACGAAACTACCTTTATATCCGCAATAATTCAATCTGAGTTGAACACATTAACGTCTCATATTAAATCCAAAATTGTAAGAGATTTTCTAAGTGAAAATCAAGTAACTTAGAAATATATTCCCCCTTACTCACCTAATTTCGGTGGATTATGGGAGGCGGGTGTTAAATCCGCCAAGTTTCATTTAAAACGTGTTGTTAAAAATCAGATATTGACGATATCTGAAATGGAAACTCTTTTGTGTCAAATTGAGGGAATATTAAATTCACGCTCTCTGACCCCTTTCACTTCCGACCCCGATAGTTTTGACTACTTGTCCCCGGCCATTTTTTAATCGGTGCTCCTTTGAAATAACTCCCCTCCTTAGAATCTGAAATCCCGTCCAAAGACATAACTTTATCAAGGCGATTCTAACTACAAAAGAATATGTTCAACCGTTTTTGGAACAAATGGTTCCGAGAATATCTTTCTTCTCGCAGGGCCGATATAGATCTAATGATTTAACTCTTAATATAAGTGAAAATCAATTAGTGATTTTGAAAGAGAATAACGTGACCCCTTCCCATTGGCCTATGGCCCGAGTCGTTAAGTCACTGTCTGGCAAAGATAATGTCGTAAGAGTTGTCAAAGTCAAAACTGTTAAAGGGATTTACCTCAGACCCGTTAACAAATTCATAATTGTTTCCGACCTAGTTTAGATTTCATTTCCTTTAATTTATTTTGAAAAATCCAGTCTTTTGAGGATTTTTTTTTTTTTGGGGGGGGGAGTGTGAACAAGCCATTTCGAATCTCATATGCATAAAAATGAAAAGTGCTACCCCGAGAGGGCAGTCCTTCTGTCTCAACCTAAATGCTATATCTCTTTACCACTTCTTCGACTTTCCCCCTGTTCTGAGTCCTGTTTGGTTCCGGCCATTTTTGGCCACTTTTGTTTACTTGCCTTTGACCTGAGCAAGTCATTTTACCCCTTCTGAGCGGCGTTGAGCCTGCTTTCTTCTTCGTTTCTATTTGGTGGATTGATCAACGACAATGAGTGTTTGAGAAAAGTGTTTGAGATCCTTTTGCTCGAAGATACCACCATTTGAATCCCCTCATCTTCTCTTCCGGTCTATTTTTTATTCCTTTCCTTTCTTCAATCCCCACAAGAGCTATCTTTGATCGACCACGGCCATCTTACGAGAACCTCGAGCTTTAGTTGAAGAAACTCGTCGCTTCAGAAGAACACCGGTCTTCCAGAGAAGTAGCGTCTCAAGTTCTGTGCATTGGACGCGTGGCATGATCGAAATTACTGCCCTATTAACTTGGTTTAATCGATTTCATGCTGTTTATGTGTATATAGTTTCTGTTTTAATCAATATATTAATTATTTTAAGAAGCCCAGAAAAGGAATATTTGAGTGTGCTTTCCTTATAAAAAATATCACGATCCATTACCTTTCGTTTAAAGTTAAAAACCCTATCTCTCTTCAGGTTATTTTCGAGAGAAAGTAGCCTGTAAGGATTCCAACAACAAAAGAATCTCTTTCTGAGACATTCGAAGTTCGAGCTGGGATTATTACGTTAATGTTTTAAACACATATGTGTCCAATGACATTTTAAACTTATCCTTTTAGTGGATTTCAAATAATACAAATAATGTAGTTTAAATTTATATTATTTGTAAAAAAATATTTTTGGCATTTAAAAAATTTCTCAGAATCCAATATTTGTTATTTCAAAAGCATTTATGCATTTATATCGAATTTCATTCTATTTTTGTATTACATACATTTGCCGTCCTGGAATTTACACTGGAGAGGGTTTTTAGTTAAATTTAGAATATATTTTAAAACTTCTTCACTAGAATTTTTCTATAGTTTAAAATTAATATTGTTTTAATTCCTTAAGATGTATTTTTTACTTTTCTACCTAATATGGTTATTTATTTGTTTTAATTTAAAAAAAAAATATTTTAAAAAATAGGCTTGAATAATTATAATAATCCTAAATTAAATATAATTATAAAATTAATAATTAATCCAAATTAAGTTGGTTACTAATTATTAAAAGTTGTAATTTCACTTCTCAACTTTAATAAAAAAATATATTTTAAGATAATGATATTGGATTTATAAAAAATAAACATGCAATTAATTTTATTTATTTTGATTATATCTATAGTAATTTTAAAAATTATTATTAAATGTATAATTTTTTTAAAAAGGTATTAATTATATATACCTTGTAAGTTTTTCTCTTTAGTAACATTAAGTGGATAATAGATAGTCTTTCTACCAAAGCTTTTTACAACTAAGAGAATTGAAAAATAGAAAAACAAATGAGTCTTTTATCTACTCCATCATTTACTAAAGTAATTATATGTACATTTCTTTCGTTTAAACTGTCATTCTCATTAGAAAAAGTTAGCCTTCAAACAGTAATTTGTCCTCATTTAATTGGATCTCATTTCTTTTTCTTTTTTTGTTTTCTTTCCCTCTACTTTACAATCGATCCTGTATTTTCTTCCAACATATTCTTGCTATTTATTAAACTCTGATCAATTCTTTCCAATCTCTGACATCTATAAACCAAGCGATAGCAATTAGTCATTGTAAAGGGACTTTAATTATCCTGGCTTGCCATTTGGCTTCAACCTCGGTTAACCCAGGTCATAAATCCTGGCCAAGGAAGATCGTTTCTGAGCCGCTCTGTTCACAAAACGATGCGTTTTACCTACATTTAATAGCCATTCTCCTGTGAATGCCGAGGTCTGATTTAATTCTCGAAATCAGAATAACAACCATAACATAAAAGGAAAAGGACAATCATCAAAATGACTGTGAATTCACCAGCAAATGAACTGATTATCTCATTTTAAACATTTTAATTATATATACTGTGTTAGTTTTATTAACCTCCCTTTTAAATATGTTGCGGTTTTCCTCTTCTTAACAATAAATAATTCTATTAAAGTATAGTAATTATTTTTTGAAATTTATAAAGTAAAGTAAGTAAAGTTTTATTTTTATCGTTGATGCTAGGCCACAAAAGCTACAATATGGTTCAACTTTTATAAATATCTCCTTTAAAGAAATAAATATTAATTCATGTTGAAAATAGGTAATTTTAAACTTAACGATTATTCTTGAATTTTGTTAGGGATTTTCCCCTAGAAATTAAATTTTAATGGATGTAAACAAGTTTTCTACTTCATGTTTCTTCTTAAATATCGTTTGAATATTATAGGGTATAAAAACAACAAAGCATTATTTGGACATCTCGATAAATCTGTTATCTTCCATGTATGTGTTGAAAATCAAAGGTTTTTTAATTTCTCAAGAGAATATAACACCTCAACTGTCATTCGAGTCATAAATAATATGTCTGTGATTCAAGAATTAATGCTATCCTCTCCCAATTATGTTTTCTTGATGTTTTATGTAATGACTCAAAAAACAATGAGCCTAAGCATATAAACATTGTGAAGATATTTTAAGAAATCTGTGAACAAGCCATTTCGAATCCCATATGCATAAAAATGAAAAGTGCTACCCCGAGAGGGAAGTCCTTCTGTCTCAACCTAAGTGCTATATCTCTTTACCACTTCTTCGACTTTCTCCCTGTTCTGAGTCCTGTTTGGTTCCGGCCATTTTTGGCCACTTTTGTTTACTTGCCTTTGACCTGAGCAAGTCATTTTACCCCTTCTGAGCGGCGTTGAGCCTACTTTCTCCTTCGTTTCCATTTATTGGTGGATTGATCAACGGCAAAGAGTGTTTGTTTGAGAAATTCCTGCCCTATTAACCTGGTTTGATAGATTTCATGCTGTTTATCTGTATATAATTTCTGTTTAATCATTCTATTAATTATTTTCAATAAAAAACTCAGAAAAGGAATATTTGAGTGTGCTTTCTTTATACAAAATATCACGATCCTTTCGTTTAAGGACAAAAACCCTATCTTTCTTCAGATTATTTTCGAAAGAAAATAGACTGTAATAATTCCAGCGACAATAAGAATCTCTTTCTGATACATTCGAAGTTCGAGCTGGGATTATTACGTTAATGTATTAAACAATCTGTATTTTCTTGTTTTCGAAATTTTTATGATTTCACATTATTTCATGTATCTTCACTTTATATTTAGAAAAAAGAAAAGAAAAGAAAATAATATTTATTTTATACTGGATGTGTTCAATCTAGTTATAGTTATACTAAATAGTTAAGTAAAGTGTTTCATATATATATAATTCATGGATTGATTCATATAGGTTAAATTAGACATTTTTATTTAATAAACGATTTTTTTGAAAATGAAAACTTTAAAATAGAAAATAAAAAATAAAAAATTATTCGAATATCTAAATTAAAGAAGACACGACTATCTTGAAAAATGTTAAAAAAAACTGGAAATGAGGAAAAATACAGGAATCCCAAAACAAAACTATTAATTGTTGCAATAAAAACAAAGAAAATTTCAAAATAATAACATAGAAATCTTGAAAAGATTTAAAGTCAATTTCATTTATCAAATTTTCAATTATTAATTTTTATATGAGGTTGGACTAATTTTATTGATATGTACCTAAAATTAGTAGAAAATCTTTTATTTAAATACTTTTTCTCATAATAATTAATCAAATATTTTATTAAATTTAATATCAATAAGTAAATTAATTCACAGTATCCTACTACTTGTTCACTTTATTCACTGTATACAGTTCCATTCATCACCGGTCACGGCATGTGTCTCGAATCTCGAATTGCAAAGCTGATGGAGAAAGTCGTTGCTCACACCCACCCAGTTTGAATGAAATATTATATATTTGTCCAGGGATGGCGAATTCCTTGTTCGTGCGCCATAATAAATAAACTTATATAAAATAGCAAACGTGCCAATGGAATCTAATAAAAAAAAGAAAAAATTTGAAATAAAATAATTATTTCAAATTTTTTTCTATGAATGATTTTTTGTCTGCTTTTTATGGCAAAGTTCGCCATAACAAATCTGGTCCAATAGATAACTATTTTTATTCATTATAGTATTTTATATCCCATAATGTATTTTATTAATTATAAAAAATATCAAATCATTTATTATTTTTCAATAATAGGTGCTTGCATGTATTTTGATCAACGACATCTATTGGTTAAGATGCGAAGTTATCAATGCAACGATCTAATCCATAGTTTTCCATCTAGTATAATTGAGTTATATAGTGTATATAATAACCGAACGCTCAAAATTGAAATTTTTGGACATTCATTACTTTTGTTGATTGATTTAAAGAACACTTTTGTCGAAGCTCATCAAACACTTTTAGAAATTTATGGTGGTGCTGATATTAATGCCAATGACAAAGAACGACCCGGAGGACCAAAAAATTACGAAGACAATGAATTGCAAGACTTATTGGACGAGAACCCAGTTCAAACACTTAAAGAACCTTCAGAGTTTCCAAGAGTTTTCTGTGGCGTATTGTGTCTGGCGATGAAAAGTGGATCTACTACTTCAATCACAAAGGGAAAAAGTTATGGATTAGTCCAGGAGCCATTCACATCGACTCCTAATCAGAATATTCATAGATATACTCTTGCTGTGCACATGGTGGGATCAGCAAAGTATTGATACTAAAACCTAATGAAACTGTAACTTTAACGTCAACATACAAATTAACCAACTTAGTAATGCAAAAAAGACCAGCGTGTAACAGACGCAAAGTCATTCTCTTGCATGACAACACTGGCCACACGTTGCAAGAGTTGTGAAGGATTTACTGTTGTAGCTCAAATGAGAACTTCTGCCTAACCCAGCGTACTCGCCAATCATAGCGCCTTCTCCGATTACCACTTGTTCAGATAGATGCAGCATGACTTGGCTGGCACAAGGTTTCGAAATGTAGAAGTGCAAAATTGGATCGATGATTAGATCTCTGGCAAACCAACATGTTGCGTGAAAGATGGATAAAAGTTGTAGAAAATGTTTGAAAATATTTTGATTATCGATATTGTACCAATTTTTCTGAATAAATGTCTTTTTAAATTGAAAAAATTAAATGCAAGCACCTATTAAATATCAACCACTTTTACGTTTAGTTATGACCCTTTTAAAAAACCTTAGAATTCAAGAAATTTCAAAGAATATAAATAGGATTGAATTGATTTTGATTATAAAAGATGATTTTGAAAGATTTTATTTTGTAAATTTATTTTGTAAAACTTTCTATGTTTTGCATAATCTATAATTCATGTTTTTTAGTACTAATATAATGAATTTGATTAATTATTTTAGATCGCTTCTCAATCAATTTTAATATCTATTCTTAAACCAATCATGTTACTAGGATTGTAATCATTCTGTTGAATATTTATTATTTATAGAGATAGATTATTTATAGACATCATCTGTTTTCGTGGCGGATTTAATTAAAAACGATAAATGGATTATCCAGTGTTTTTCTCTATGTTAATTGACATTTTATGTTATATTACAAGAAGACATATCCTAAAGTGATTTTATAACTAATACGCCCATCATCTCCATTTCAATAATTTCAAAATATGTTTAAGCTAACAAATCTATCATATATTATTATTAGTAAACTGTATTTTAAACAGAATTAATTACTTTTAGTAAGTAAAATATTTTCTTCTAGAAAAGCCGTATTTTCTATTTCACAATTAATGTTTATAATTATTGCCTATATAGTTTCCAAATAAAAGTACACCTATCCCCCGATTTACACGGTACTTGTTTTACACGTTTTCGCTTTTACACGGTTTTCCAAATAAGTTTTTTTTTTATCGCACTCTACTAAATGCTACTGTGTACACATCTCATGGGGAATCCCGAGCTTATGTGCTGACTTGCTGCACATGCACACTGTGTCTGTATTTCTTCGCATAAAATTAAAGTTTTATCTACGGAAAATTGTATTTGAGTCAAAGTTTCACAGTTTCAGAAAGATTTAATTTTCCATATTCCAACCTTCGATTCCGAAAAAAAAGAATGAGAGTAATTTCTGATAGTGATGAAGGATAATAAAACACCTTTGGTTTTATTTTTTGTTCTTCTGTTTAATGTATTGTAATTAAATAAAAAACAAGTGTTTCCGTAATATATTACATATTTTAACCTGTCAATGCATTTTATTTTTATTTCTGTGTACACCTAAAAATATTGAAAAAAATCACAACTGTTAAATAGCAAAATTATGCATTTTCTGCAAGCTTTTCGATTTACACGGTTTTGCCTTGAAAATTTTCAATTTTCGATTTACACGTTTTTCTCAGGAACGTATCCACCGTGTAAATCGGGGGATAGGTGTATAATTATATATATATATATATATATATATATATATATATAATATTTATGTTGGGAATACGAAATTGCTTCTATTTATTTTTTAGTTTTAGTTTTACTTCAGATTTTATATACAAATTTCATTAATTATAGTCATATGAATTAATTTTAAAGTTATTTTTTGTGATTCGAAACATTAAGATCATAAAAAATTATTTATAATTCATCAATAGCTAGCTTATATATAAATTTCTAGAATTAAACGTCAATTTAATGTATTAAACAAAAACAAATTTTTAATTAAGGGTATTGTTATTTGTACAATAATCAAACTTCCATTGATTAATATTTAAATTAAGAGCATTCTATTGCATAATTCACAGATTGACTTGACCTGTATTATTACAGGTGTTTGTTAATCAACCTGATTGTGTATGAGGAAGATTCATTAATTCATTAATTTACTCGAAAAAGTTTGACAATATCTAATAATACTATTTTCTGTTTTTTAATTTTTGTAAAATCATATGAAACAATATTTAAGAATTGAATTTAATAGAAATAACCACCTCACAATATACTATCAAGTAGTTATGCGATAGTTCAAATCTCGTTTTGTTAATAATAATAAATTAATAAGTAAATAAATTTGGATTAAATGGTTTAAAACCAGAAGGCTAATAATATAAATAAATAATTATATTTTCTTATAAATCAAAATAAATTTATGAAATTATGAAGATACGAAAGATAATATTCATTAAACATTGACTAACAATAATTTGTCAATACTTCATCAAACGACATGCGGCATACACGCTTTATCATAAGGCAGTCACAAACAGCATATAAATTATTATGCAAATTATTACTATTATTCTAATTTGTTTATTTAGTAATCGATCTTGACAAGTGTATATTTTTTTATATCCAACTAATCTTATGAATAATTAACTTTCTTAATAGTTTAATAATTGGAATAAATGTCATTTATAATCCATAGTATTATAATTTTAATTATCCTATGAGTCATAAATTTAATTATATATTACTATACAAAAGCAAAATAGAGAAAAATGGTATTATAAATTAACATATTATAAATATTCTATAATTTAATTATAATATCGATTCTAAATTTGAATTTCTATTGATATTAGTAAAATACTGATAGAAGAGATCAGACATTTATAGGATTTTATTTTAGCGACTTACCCTTTCAATTTTTGGATTGCTGTTTCTGTCGTTTAGTCTAAGATTCTTTATACGAAATTTATGAAAACTAGCAAAGCATATTAGAAGAATTCATATAAAATTTATAATTGAGATTCATATCTCAAATACTATTATAATCCATTGTTTTTTTTTCATCTACTTATTATTTTCCAATAACTAAAATTAATTTATGTTCTTTCTATCTTTTAAAAGCTATTTTATTTTTTATTTATTTTTAAAATAAATCTTGCAATTCTATTGATTTGAACTACATTAATGAAATTATTTTTTTTCTCTTTTTAGTAATAATATTAATTACAGTTTATTGTTTAAATAAAAAAATAATTAAAAAAATTGATTTTAACGTCTAAATTTTAATATGATAGAATATCAAATTAATGTTTCTTCTGTGTATTTAAAGAAGAATCTCTTGTATCTTTTGAAGTAGATATAAATATCTTAAAATCAAAATTTAGAACTTCAGGTTCAAAAACCAAAATTTTGGAAATGACCGGTCAATATTTTTTTCGCGGAATTCTTTAATAAACAAAATAAATGAATTGTTTAGAAGGATGAAGATGATATCGACAACGATAGGTGCAATTGTAAAAAATTTATCATTTTTTCAAGTATAAATTTATTTTTAATTATAATATAAATAGAAAATAATATATATATGTGTGTGTGTGTGTATGTGTGTGTAAATGAATAACAAAAGGATCACAAAAACGACTTGGGTTTGATAAATATTACAAAATGAGCCACTCTGGCCTGAGGTAGAATTGGTTTTAGAACAAAATGGGAAATCGCAACTAAAAAGCTATTTTTGCAAAATTCGATTCCGTCTTCCTTCTCATGGCAGAGAGCGGGAACGGTCACACTCTTTTTAGGAATTCCTCCTAGTTTTGGGTTGCCCCGTCAGTTTAGCACCTCCTAGGAGTCAATATCACCGACAGAATACTCCAAATTTAATAATAATAAAGTATCCTAGTATAAACGAATTTTGCCCGTTGCAGAATAACATATGAATTGATTTTCATATGATTTTAAGTCATAAATATGTATATATCAGGTTTTTGTCAACAAATCCTAACATACAATTTACCTTTCATATTTAATTCAATTCCTATTTTTTTTCCCAACTCTTCTTTGACTTCATCTTTATTCTTTACAATTTTTATTTATTCATTATTTCTTTATTTCAAAATTCATTTTATAAACAGTCTTAACAAAACATAACTTATCAATTATAAGATTATATCTTTGCTTAAAAAAATTATATGAATTTTCATTTTGATAATAAATTTTATTAATTATTATTACTTAAAAATGATAAATTTGTATGATAACTTTTTATTGCTAACTACGGGAGCAATGAAGCTTAACTGTTTACCCAATAACAACTATCTAGAATATTATATGCTATAAACTCTATCGTAAGTGTTTTGTATAAATTATTACTCTATTTAATCAAAAAGATGGCTTATTTGCCCTGATGCCACTTTAAACATTGAGAAGAGAGGAAGAGGGAGATGCTGAAATTACTTTTAATATCAATCAATTGATTTAGATTAAATTAAATAATGAAATTATTATTTAGAATCTTCATATGGATTTAAACTACTCAGCTTCACTCATTAAGTGTAATTAATATATTTTAAATTTTCACTAATTAAATTTAATTGTTAGATAAAGAAATTTAGCAAATAATTATTTTGAATTTATGAGAGATGAGAGAATATTAAAAATATTATTTTTAAAAATTTTTAAATTAATTTAATAGAGAATGAAACGAAATGATAAAATGAGAATTAATTAAATCTGGAATTAGAATTTTCTAGAAATAACTGAATTAGATATATCATCAATCATCACGATACTTCAGTTTAATTCAACTTCATAAATAGTATTTTAATCGTTTATTTATACATTTAATACAATATTTTTTAATCAAATATAGTTATTTCAGTTATATTTATATTTTAAAATTTTTGTAAAATATAAACTTTAAGTAAATTTTGAAATATTTACCAAAAAGTAAATTAATCAAAATCAACAAAGTTTAATTGGGTAAAAATAAAATGATTTTCTCTTTCAATAACACAGTCCACTTTATTTTAATCCATAGACCTTTAGTTATTATTCTAATTGAATTCTACCAATATTAGAGATTTTTTTTAAAAAATAACATATTAAATAGTGGTTTCCAATCTTTCTAAACTTCGTAAATTAAAAAATCAAATTTATTTATTTTATATTTAAATTTACATTTAAGAATTATTATTAAAAATATAAATTTGAAATATTTTTTTATTAGTAAAAATAATGTGTTATATGTATAAATACATCTTAAATCATAATAAAAAATTTGGACTGTCTCCACTCGACTATCTTGCAGATTTGAATTGGATAATCAAGCTTTTTTCTATATTTGAAAATAAAATAAAATTTTATTCTTTTTGATCATAGGATTTAAGGTTTTTAACATGGATAGTGCAATTTGAATATGTATTAAACGGGATATTACTTTATAATCTTATACACATTTATATTTTACCATCTTTATATTATATTAACTACCTTAGATACTTTGAAAAAGAAATCGAGAAATTTAATTTTAAACTGGCTTCTGAGACAGAACACCTAAACACGCGCCAGCGCGTGTTTGACTCTTTGTTGATGACACCACATGCGCATGATTGTCAGCCAACTTGTTAAATAATTTAAAAAATTAAATCCGGTACTTTCAATCAAGCTGAAGTTCTATATATAGCAGTTGTATACAATTTTTAATCATGTGAAAAACTATTATACATAAGTACTAATCTTTATTTTTACGGTCCCTTAAAAGAAAAAAAACGTGGTAGTTAATGGTCCTCTTCCGAATTATCTAATATACATTTCTCAAAAGTTGAAAGAAAACTACGAAATTTGATTAATGCCCATGTACCAAATTTCATTATTCTATCTAAAACCGTTTTTGCGTAATCTTGTCTACATACAGACAGACATTTTTCTCAACCTTAGTGAAAATGACTCAGGGACCTTCAAAACGTATAAAAACATCGAATATTTTCTTGATCGCAATATTATCTCTTGTGAGATAGTAAAAAGGTTAGTTTAATCCAAAGTCAATTTATTAATAAATAAAGAAAAAATTGAATTGTATTATAATTAATTAGCAAAAAAAAAATGTATAGATATACTAGAATATATTATGTAACTAATAAGAGATATGAATTGTTTATTTAAATTGGTTTAATTGAAAATACAAGTCATGTTTAATTATGAATATCTTAATATTAATTTTAAAATATCTTATTTAAATAAAGACTAATTTCTCTATAAAATTTCTATAAAATCTAATTTCCACTAAACATAATTATATTTGAACCTTGGAAATTGGTATTACAATATTTTCCTTATATAAATTATTATAAATGAGTTCAGATTAAAGAATAATTATTTTTATATTAAAAGAATAATTTATTTAAAATTAATTTTACTTTAAGTAATTAATAAATATATATTTATGCTGATTAAGTTTATTAGGATTGAAGGAGCAACCAAGGTATAAAGGTCTCTTCTTTCTATCTTTCTTTCATTGATGCTATCCTTACCTTCCTTACCTTTTTCAATTTATCTCTTTTGAATTAATTATTGTTAATATAACAAAATTGAAAGTTAGGAACAAAAGTTCCTTTTCTTGTTCCTCAATGTTCTCTAAATTGATCATCAATCAATTAAAAGTATTGTAACTCTCTCTTGATATAATTAAAACACGAATCTTTTGTAATATGAAATAGAAGGCGGTATTTCAAAAGGATTTTAAATAAATGAGAGATATTGCCATTAGGCAATTATATTCAGAATCATTAAAAAAAAAATATTAAACGTTAATAAAGTATAAAAAATTTCTAAATGTGTTTTGTTTTTTAAACTCATCACCAACTTTAAAAAAGTCTTTTTTTAATTACTAAATCATACTAATATCATTTTCCAAATGCATAATTTAAAAAAGTAGGCAAAGGTTTAAATACTAATTAATGGAATCAAATTTAAAATATCTTGAAATTAACATATAGGGAAAAAATTATTTTTTTATTTGTAAATAAGTAATAAATTGATTAATAAGTTATAAAATCGATTTATATAGAATGATTTACATACTTCCGCCTTATTATATTGTAATTAACTCATAAGAAATAGAATATAGGTAAATATAACTTTTCTAATTTATATTAAAATATTTTATTTAAAATTTATTAATTATAATTTTTATTTAATTAATTATTCCCAAAAACAGACCTGGGATTCAGATGATCATTTTCAAATAAATAAAACTGTATATTAAAAATAGACCCAAAAAATGTATAATCTCTTCAATTTGCTATTTAATAAAATATAAAGAATTTTTAAATAAAAAGTACATCACTTATCGTTTTCGCCTAATCCTGAGGTGTTGTGCATCATGTTATTTAATTTATAACGATTATTTTTAATTTTTAAATTAAATATTGAATACTAAATATAATAATTCAAATAAATCATATTATTCCTTCTTTTAAAATTAAATTTTAATTTTTGAAAAAATTGATTTGTTTACTTTAATAATCTCGAATTGAAACGTATATACAAAAAAAAAATACCTATGAGGAAAAAAAAATCTGGAGTGTCTACACTCGGCTATCTCGCAATATAAATTCGATTAATAACATATATTATATTTGAATTAAATTTAATTAATTATAAATTAAAATTAATAAGTAATATTTATTAAACCAGCTCATGTTTGGCTCTTTGTTGAATGCACCACGTTACGTGCTAGCGCATGATTGCCTGTCAACGTGTTAAAAAATTAATTCCGGTACTTTCAGCAAATCAATAAAGCTGGAATTCTATATATAGCAGTTTTATACAATTTTTAATCATGTGAAAAATTATCAAACATATATCTTTATTTTTACGGTCACTTTAGAGGAAAAAAAATCAAAACGTTGTAGGTAATGACCCTCTTTCTCAAAAGTTGATAGAAAACTACGAATTTTGAATAACGCCAGTGTACCAAATTTCATTATTCTATCTCAAACCGTTCTCGTCTACATACACACACACTCATTCACAGACATTTTTCACAACCTTAGTGAAAATGACTCAGGGACCTTTAAAATGTATATATACATCAAAATCTCGACATCGAAAATTTTCGTGATTGCATCTCTGGCGAGATAGTAAAAATTGAGAAAAATCTCTGAACATGTTTTGTTTTTTATAGAGAACCCTTGAATTTGTTCATTATCTGTTTAATATTATAAAATCATATTTTATCAAACACGAAACAGATAAACAGATATTGTTTTGATTTCAATGATATTTTTATATAATACCTAAAATATACGAGTAGTAATTAATATACTCGTATATTAATCCTTTTTATCAACCAAAACCGAATTGTGTTTATATTTTTATTGTGGATTATTTTTTCATTAACTTGATTAAAATTTATTATTTTCGATACAATTGTTTAGAAAATAATTAAAAAAAAATATTACTAAATAAGAACTTTTTGTTGTTCGATATAATATTATTAATATTGTATAATTATAAGTAAAATGTGATGATCATAAATGATTGAAAAAAACTTGTTCCTCATAATTCATAAAAACATGGATTATTAAATTCGAATGAATTAGTTTCACTTCCAATGTGTGACAAGTGTAAGTTATAAATATTATAATGTTATACACATAACAAGTAGAACAGCTGCTTATATATTAACAAAAACAATTGACAATTTATATAAATCAATTTGTGTTTGAAAATAAACTTGGACTATCTGCGCACAATCATAATAGTATAATAGCTATTCATCAAATATAATAGAGATTTGAATTTTATAAAGTGTTAACAGCTTGATGACATGAATATCGATGTATGTAATATTTAGGATTATAGCTCAAAATCGATGGAAGCCTTTAAAGAACAATTTTTTTTTTATTATGTCTAATTTATTTTATTTAAAGACCCACTAGGGATTAGCTTTTTTTACTTTATAGCTTTGGAAGTTTTTATCTTCGGCATGATATACATTCGTATTCTCATACCTCTATGTTTGTGTCTCTGTTTCCTGTCCCCTTCAAATTCTAATTTAGTAGACACATTTTGGAATTAATTATCCCTCAAATCTATAGATTATACCGTGTCGTTCTCGTCGACATCATTGATTTGATTTATACGAGGAGGGGGTTGCAATTCTATTTTCTTTTTTTTCGGTCTGAGATTAAAATGAAATATATAGTCTATATTAGAATTTTCACGAAAACTAACTATACTCCTTTGTGAAGGTGGAAACCACCATGTTTTAGATATCGATTGGCGGAGTTCGTGTGGATGCCGCCCTCTTGATCCTATCTTCAACCGCTATTAATAGAAAGGTCATTTTTCACAAAGTTCTTGAAATAAATGAGCCACCATTTACTCTCAAAAGATTCTTTGTTCATATTCAATAATTGTATACGCCTAGTTTTCTTTAAATAATATTAAATAATAAATATTACAAAATAAAATAGTATACTATATTACATATAAGTCATTAAAATAATAAAAAAAAATTTTTATTGTATTATATTATTTTTAAATACAAAAAATAAAATTTCAATCGGAAACATTTAAATTAAAACTAAAAATTTTAATCTATATTTCATAATAAATAAATTTAAAATTTTTTAATATGTCTTTAATACTAATTTAAAAAAATATATGTGAGTTTTCGAATAAACTTTAAAAACGAGTAATATTATAATGAAGACTAACATTATTATTAAATATTATTTATTAAAGGTTACAACTTTAATGATCCGAGCATCTTCATCTGTATTATTTAACACACAAATCTATTTATTTTTTTTTTATAAATATACGTATTCATGTTCACAAGAGGGAAACACACGCCTGCAATATAGGCAAATAACTAACAAAAGATTGAATACATTTTGGAAATGAAAGTTATACAAATAAATTATACGAGACCTACTATTTATATATTGAGAATAGAAAAAAATAAATAAGTGAATTTGATGAAAAATATTTTTATTCTTTTTAAAAATAACTGCCTTCAAGATCTAAACACTTTTGCTTACGATTGAACCATCTTCCAAAGCATTTTTTCTATTCAGAAGATGGTAGTTCTAAAACATGATATATCTCAGGTAGTTTTTATATTTCCATTGGTGTTTTTGACTATGGTAACGTTTTATATACTTGTATATCGTATTTCTCCCATTTTTACCGACCGACGATAGTAAGGGAGGTATTGTTTTCACACCAAATTTCACATGTGGAGATTTTTACATATCTCCACGAATCATGCATTTTATTAACAGAAAAAAGTAGTTTTAGCATGATGTCCGTCCGTCCGTCTGTCCGTCCGTATAGATGTGTACAGCCTGAACGGCTCAACGGATTTTGATGAAATTTGGTATATTTACTTAATACATCAATATGATGAATTGATTAACTTTTGGTGCAAATTCGGAAACCGGAAGTGGTAGTATTAGCGATCGACGATAGGAAGGGAAGGGTTATTTTCACACCAAATTTCACATGAGGAGATTTTTTTACAATCACCACGAATGTATTGGTTTTATTTTCGGGAAAAATCATCTTCATTATGTTTTTCTTAATTTAAAATTATATGACGTCACCCAGCCCTTCATGACGACACAGCCTCCTTATTATGATCACGGGCAACGCCGGCTACCTCAGCTATATATTATAAATAAAATAAAATTAAATATATTTATGTTCTATGCCTATCTATTTATTACATTAATAGATATATTAAAATTATTTGAAATTGCTTCTGTAGCTGGAAATTAATTTATTTCAAACCATCGGTCGGTTCGGACCTGGCCACAGGTCAACTTATTTATTTCTTATAATGATTCGATTCATTAAATATGGATATCAAATAAAGAATAATACTTTATTCATTTCTTTAAAAATATATTTTTACATGATAAATAAATATGATCATATAATTTTATTAAATGGATTAAAATATAATTAGTAAATGATATTTGATTGAATATTTGATAGAATAGAAATTAAAATATAAATTAATTCATTTTAATATAAAATATTAGAATTGATTTTTTTATTCATTTACAGACCGAACCGTAAATTGAAGAAGAGAGAACTGAGAACAGAGTTTAGAGATTTCAATAGAAATCAATCCTTTTAAGGATTATTAAATGAAAATTTCGACTTTGTGAATTTATATAGTTTAGTATATTAAAGATAATTTATAAAGAAGTCATGTTTAAGCATTTTCTGACTTTTATGAAAGAAGAAATTAATGATGACATTTTCATAAAACATACTTAGAAATAATTTAGAAAATTATCTTTGAAAAAAAAATTATTTAATTATTAAAAATAAATTTGACTAAGATTAGAAGATGGCCCCAATATAAAATCAAGAATTTAATATCTTAAAAAGTTTATTAATATGGGAATAAAATTTATTCTTAAAATATTATGATATAGCTAAATGAGTACAATTGTATATTTACTAAGAATTTATTTTATTTAAAACGAAAACTTTATAAAATCCAATTAAGTAAAGAATTGATCTCTTCTATGAGCTTCTAATCGAATTAGGATTAATAAAATGTTAGCATCGGTTTCTTTATATTATACAATTTAATCTTTTCTTCTTTTTTTTTTATTTTAGAAATATTTGCTCTAGAGTGCCCAATCCAGATGAGGGTTGCTTGATTCAATTTTGAAACTAATCCAATCAACCTAAATTTGCTCTGAGCTTGAATATCGCCAATGAGGAGACGATGTCGAGTTGCCAACTTTCTATCCCGTATCGGAGTGAGCTGCAATGTTAAGGGGAGAAATCCTAGAATAACATTTATGCCCATGGCGAAAGAGGAGCCGAGGTGGCACTCATAAATTATGCCCATACTGAAACAGAACAAATGACTCAGAAACACTTAAAAGACAAAAGAAACATATCAACGGGAATTTCAATAAACATAATAAAGATTAACAAAAATAAAGAAATAGTAATAAAGATTTATATGACTGCATTTGGTATTAAAAGATAAATAACTTCATGTAATAAAAGAGACTTTCTATTTAGATATCGTTGTCTGATTAAAGTCAAAGCATTCTGTTTGTGGTTTTTGAAGTTTTTCTCTTTTCATATCCTCAGGTTGTTGGACAGGGGAGGTTTCTTCTCCAGTCAATAAATAAATAATGAGACGAAATGAAAGAGCCAACCTCGAAACTCAACCTTGCGTCATTCTGATTCTGGTGGCCAAAAAGTTTTCCGTACAACTGAGTTTAGTATGTATGTACAAGCTGGTAGACATTTTGAATAATTCACTGAGGTCAGCAAATACCCAGGAGATACGGTCATCTAATTGAGCACAAAACGCAACATCAAAGTGGAAACAAACACCTTATAATTCTTTTCATTTTTTAATCACAATTTTAAGACTTTTTCAATAAATAATTTGTGTACATATTATTATAAAAAATAAATGTAAATTTATTTACTTTTTATTTACATAAAATTTTAGTTATCTATGTGATCACTTCCACAAGGAATTTCTTTTGAAACCTCTAAGATTTTCAATTTAGAACCCAACTGTAATTTATTATTATAAAATAAATTATAATTGAATAAAATTGGATATATCAAAAATATATAGCAATAATACAATCAATATAATCATAATTTCATTTCATTTTTTTCCTGTAATTTTTAAAGTTAAAAAATTCTTTAATAATTTTAAGAATACTTGTTTTACCAACAAAAACTTTGAATAAAATAATAACAAAATATATACTATACGAAAATTTCTCTGTTTTTATTATTTTATTTATTATTTATTATTTATTAATTATTTATTTGTTATTTATTAAATTATAAATTCCCCTAGATTTTTTTCTTTTATTATTATGGTATATTAACTAAACAATACTTTCTTAAAATTTCATATTATTTGTTCATCCTTCTTTTAAATTTGTCTGTACTCTTTAAGTGTAATTTTGTGCGAGAACCATTTAAAAAATTATTTTGATTTCCAGTTAGAATTTCCGCCTGTCTTAATCTGCGTTTTTAAGCAATATTTTTTACCATCTCATAACTAAGATTACGCAAAAACGGTTTGAGCTAGAATGATGAAATTTGGTACATGGGCATTATTCAAAATTCATGGTTTTCTATCAACTTTTGAGAAATGTAGCTCAATCGGAAGAGGGTCATTACCTACAACGTTTTGATTTTTTTTCTTCTAAAGTGACCGTAAAAATAAAGATATATGTTTGATAATTTTTCACATGATTAATAATTGTATTAAACTGCTATATCTAGAATTTCAGCTTAATTTATTTGCTGAAAGTACCAGAATTAATTATTTAACACTGCAAATCTCACGCGCCAACATGTGACATGGTTCCATCAACAAAGAGCCAAACATGTGCTGGTTTAATAAATATTATTTATTAATTGTAATTTTTAATTTAATTAATTTAATTTAATTAATTATATGTTATTTAATCCAATTCAAATTTGCGAGATAGTCGAGTGGAGACACTCCAGCTTTTTTCTTATAGTTAACAACAAATTTCCTATTTGAATGAATTATAATTGATTTAATAGTAAATATCGAGTATTGGAAATAAAATAAATTAAAAAGTTAATTTTACAATGAACACAATTTGTATTTGAAAGGTTACATTATATAATAAAATACATAGAAATAACATTTACATCTATAAATGTATGTACAAAGAGTTGTTTCCATTTTAAGGGATACCTGAATGTGTATTTATATATCATGTAAATTTGTTTATATACCATTTGACTAGACATGTTATAACATATGCCACCTTGCTATTCAATTTAATTGGAAAAGTTTTTAAACCATTCAATCAATATGTATGTATCCAAATCAAATAGAAAGATAAAAAGGTGTTAATAGTTATTTAATTTGCCATAATAACACAAATAAATATTTACCGGGGAAAAAAAAGGGAAATGATGCTCAACTTGGTTAAACAAATAAAAAAAAACTATTTGATCTTAAACTAATAATTAACTCTCTCGGATGTATTTACCATATAATACCAATTCTAAATTAAATAATGTGAAAATTTAACATTTATTTTATTTTTTCAAATAATAAATCAATTAAATCTATTTAAATCCTCCGTTATCATCAATTAAGAAAGAATTGGTAGAATTATTTCATTTCTGGAGAACGAGCGTTTTGATTATAAACATAACTGAATAAATAATTACCATTTGAAATGAAACATTTCTTAATTCATTTTAATGACATGACAAAAGCAAATTACATTTAAAGAATTAAATATTTAGAGTTGTAATAAATAAAATTGTTAAATAATAATTAATTTCACTAGAAATACACTTAAAATTATTAATAGACAATAAAGTATTTTGAATATGAAATGGTTGTATAATGAATTTTGGTTTTTTCATAGATTTTAAATTTTATGGGAAATATAATTTTATTTATACAGTAGTATAAAATTAAATTAAATTTTCAGTTTGATAAAAATAATAATAAAAAAAAAATATTGTTTTAAAAGATATCTGCTTTATGATGTTTACGATTTAAATATGATCGTTATTTTGCCAAGAATTGTTTAATTATATCTTTTAATAAATATATAAGTGGTAAGATTAAAAAACATAATCGATCGGATATACCAGGAGTAGAAGTATGAAACCGGAATTTTTTTTGTAAAAATTGCACGTCCTTTATTTGAAAATTATAAAAAATATTTTATTCAATATACTCTCCATTGGAATTTATATATTTTCCCCACCTATTCGGCAGGTTATGAATGATAAGCCAAAAAAAAATTCTTCCTTTGAAGTAAACCAGTTATCGAGACATTTTTGTACATTTTCATAGAAGTGTTGTTCTGCGAGTGTATGTCTCAATGATGCGAATAGATGATAATCAGTCGGAGCCAAGCCTGGAGAATAAGCCGCATGAGCTAGTACTTCTCAATTGAACGTCTCGATCGTATCCGTGACCCGTTTTGCTGTGTGTGATGGGGTATTATCATGAAGCAAAATGACTTTATGTTGCCTTTTTGCATATTCCGGTCGATTCAAATCTATCATTTGTTGTTGGTAGCGATCAGTGTTAACGGTTTCGCCAGGTTTTAGTAGATCATAATATATTATACCCTTTTGATCCCACCATACGCACAGCATTGTTCTCTTTCCAAAACGATTTGGTCTTGCATTGGATGTTGATGGTTAGCCTGAATTCACCCATGATTTACTACGCTTAGGAATCTGAAAATATTTCCACTTTTCACCACCTGTCACTATTCGATGAAGAAATGATTTTCTTTTACATCTGAAGAGCAGCATTTGAACTTAAGTTATTGTGCGTTGACAAACTTCGTCAGCTGTTAGAGGGAGAAGATGACGCTACTGAAGCGGTCTTACGGTCTTTAAACTGATAACGAGCACCATCTATACAAAAATTCCGGTTTCATACTTCTACACCTGGTGTAACAAAACAGTACCGGGACAAATAAATGATTCCTTATTATTGGATTTGACTCGTAATATTAATACCTGATTCACCGAATCGCCATTCAAATAAATTAAAAGAACATAAATTAAAAAAAAATTAGTCATAAAACATACATCCTTAAAACATACGTATTAATGCACTGGATGACAGAAAATAATGGCCTTAAAAAATTATTTATTTAGAGATTAAACTGACATTGCTATTATGCTTTTCTTAGATCAGAAAAGTAGGACTGTTGATATAAAATAAATATATTTTTGTAAATTTGATTTATTTATGTCTTATATATATAAAAAAAAATTTTTTGTCTGCACATTGCTGTGAATTTAAAAATTTTGCATATCTCCGCGAAAGGACATTTGGAGAAATGTAGTTGTTGCGGCCATGAAGTTTCGATGAGATAGATAGATAGATATAACATATGAAATAATTTATGTAATATACTGATAGAAATAAAATGGAAAAATCGTTAGAGCGGTTTCTGAGAACCCATTTACAAATATATATACATATATACAATTATGATAAGATTAGATTGAAAAATACATATTATAAGAAATAAATGTTAAATTAATAAATAGCTATTGTATTATATTCATAATTTTATTTCGTCATAATAATGTAGAAAAAATTATCATGAGATGATCTTTTTATTATTATTGAATTATTATTTTAACAATATACTATAATTAGGAATGGCAACATTTAAACAATATACCATAATTAGCACAGAATAATATGGTGCCAGAACTGTAGTGGGGGCGGCGTTAGTAGTCCAAATTATAAAGCTACCAAACGATAAAGATGACGATAGACAATTACAATTTATAATATCGAGATTTTTCAGAATGTAAAGCACACAGAGTGAAATAGTAATTTATTATTTATTTAAAATGTTATGCAATTATATTATATTATATTAATTTATATAAGGAATTAGTGCAAGTTTTTTTGTAATATCTTATATATAAAATTCTCGTGTCACAAAACTTTGAAATCATACTCCTCCGAAACGGCTGGACTGATTCTTATGAAATTTTTTATGCATATTCAGTAGGTCTCAAGGCATGTCAGACTTCTTTTATTAAACCGCTAATTCGTAAGGTGTGTCCAGGGGGTGGTATTTACCTAAAAATAGTTTAGTTATACAATGCTAGATCATAGCGGCACTGCTGGCGATAATTTGACATCTATATTTATCCTAATAGGACATTTGAAAAAACGAATTATTCCTGGGTCAGCGTGCTAAGGCGTTTTCTTATGACATATATAAAAAAACTATATATAAAATTTGAATTTTCATTCATTCATTCATATAAAGCAAATTGGCCGTAAGAAGGATGTGTTAGCTTGTGAGATCATATAAATAGAACATTATTCTTTTCATCTAAATATACAAATTATATAAAAATATATAATTAAAAAATTGTGTAAATTTCAGTGAATAGAAAGAAATCTAATATGATGTGTTCAAAGAAAATATGTAAAAAAAAATTTGATTACAATCATTACTGTTAATAGCATTTTGTAATAATCTATTTTCAAATAAATATGTCACATACAACATTATTCTTTTCATCTAGACATGCAAAATTATAAAATTTACAGTTAAGTGAAAAATTATTTATTTGGAGATAAGACCAACATTTCAGCAATTTTCTGGATTCGTAATTTGAATCCACCAGGGCTGTGCAACGGTGAGCGATTAGTCATTAAAAAATATATGAAAAACTTTATGGAAGCAACCTTTTTAAATGGCAAGTTTCGATGTGAAAAGATATTAATACCACGAATAACTATTATACCCACTAGAAATTCTCTAGAAATTATTTACATGGCAAAACAACGTTTGCCGGGTCAGCTATAATAATATATACATAATTAATTTACTGATTAAATTAAAATATATTTTACAAGAAAACAAATAAATGTCTTATCTACTTATACTGATTGATACAAAATGGATGAAAACCTTTTACATACACACTTTCAACCAAAAACTATGTATCACTCGGGGGTACAGGGGGCGGAGCCCCCGTCTAGGTGTGGAGAGCGCCGAAGGCGCTCGGAGCAGCTAGTTTTTATATAATAATATTTTGTATTAATTAATCCAAGTATTAATTCAAAATGTTATTCAAATAAAATTTATATATTTTTGTATCTGTAATAGATTTGATTAATTATTAAAAAAAAAATTGAATTAATAAAGATATTTTTTTTTATTATTACTATATAAGATAGAGAGGGCACGATTTAATCCAAGTGCCGAATATCACCTAGTATGATCCTCATGACAAGTAAAAATTCAATAATTATTTATATAAGAAATAAAGTACACGCAACTAAAAATATTTTTTTAAGATTTATAAATTTATAACAAATGAAAATAATTAAAATAAAAATAAAGAGTAGAATTTATTAAATATTAATTCAACTATATATCTAAATTTAAATATTGTAATATAATTTCAAATTGTTTTTATTCATAATTTTTAATGATTAAATATTACATTAAAAAGATACACGTTTTTTGTATAAATTAATACAGTAAAATATCCCCGACTCATGGGACATATACAAATAATTATATGAAACTTTTTGTAACTTAACAATATATATTGCGTTAATACTTTGACATTTTTATTTATAAAAATACTTTTGTATTTTTAATACATATTAATTACCATATGTTCTAATCACTTTCTAATTTTAAGACATGTTTTGGATTAACAATTTGTTTATCTATCGTTATCGTGGCTTGATACTACTTTGGCGAATTAATTTGTGATATTATACTCAGTTTATTCATCAATAATTAAATACATATAGTATTATACTTTGTTCATAATTACTTAAAATAAGATGGAGTGTCTCCACTCGATTAATAACATATTATATTTAAATTAAATTTAATTAATTATAAATTAAAATTAATAAATAATATTTATTAAACCAGTGCATGTTTGGCTCTTTGTTGATGGCACCACATCACGTGCTGGCGCGTGATTGCTAGTCAACGTGTTAAAAAATTAATTCCGGTACTTTCAGCGATTCAATAAATCTGAAATTCTATATATAGCAGTTTTATACAATTTTTAATCATGTGAAAAACTATCAAACATATATCTTTATTTTTACGGTCAGTTTAGAGGGAAAAAAATGAAAACGTTGTACGTAATGACCCTCTTTCTCAAAAGTTGATAGAAAGCTACGAATTTTGAATAATGCCAGTGTACCAAATTTCATTATTCTATCTCGAACCGTTCTCGTCTACATACACACAGACTCATTCACAGACATTTTCCTCAACCTTAGTGAAAATGACTCAGGGACCTTTAAAATGTATAAAAACATCAAAATCTCTGGCGAGATAGTAAAAAACAAAACTACGAAGAACTAATGTTATTTATAATTACAAAAAACATCTCTATTTCATCATAATTTGATAACATTTGTAATAATGGGTTTACTTAATTTAACAATATATATATATATATATATATATATATTGTTAAATTAAAAGATTAATAAGTTAAAATGAATTGTATAAAATATCGTATTGTCAAATTCTTTACTCCAGTCATTATTTTTAATTTGTGATAAAATTTAATATATATAATTTAAAATTCATACATATTTCTAAAAATTAAAGAAACAAATTTATTAATTGTTACCATCTAATAAAATAAAAATGTATACATGTTTTATTTAAATTTTCAATAATTAATCAAAATTTTAATTATAATAAATAATTATAATATATAATAAAAAGATAAGAGTAGTATAATCTCTTTCGCACTATAATTAATAAAAAGTAGGATCTATTCTAATATTAGAACTCGTTTGAAGTTTGTTAAGAAAGCGACCTCTGTCCACCTAATCTGTGTGTTGGACCCTTCTTAATCCTTCATCTGTATTCATTCTCCGCTCTCCTAGTTGGCGGGTGCTGGACTCCTCCCTTAGAGTGGCCACATCTGTTCAAAAGAGATCCTTCCTCTCTATACAAGTTTTAAGCGCCTCCTCATCATAAGCCGGTACACTTAAGATCTACCACTCTCTTTCTTCTTTCAAACAGACAAAGCAAATTTTAAAGGGAATATCTAAATTTCCATACGAGGTCATAGATAAATAAATAAAAAGGCATATATAATTCCTGTAAATAATTCTGAATTCGTCTAAGTATAAGTTGATTTATATCAATATAATTTATTAAAATACAAAGCCTAATATTTACTTTAATTTTATGAGTTTTACTTTATTTTTGTTCTATAATTTTCAAGAAAATATATTTGTTTTTAAATTAAATTTTTAATTTACATATTAGGGAAGGGTACTATCATTAGACCTGTTAAAGAAAATTTGTTATAAAATATATATAATTGTGTTGATGCAATAGATACATTATATATTGTTTTTCATTATACTAGACAGAGAAATAATAAATATTCATTATTTGAAAAATAAAAAACTTGAAATCTGTCCGATTAAAGCGACTGGTTTCTAAGATTTGACCGGGCAGTTCCTTCCCACTCCAAAAAAGAAATAAGAATTGGCAAAATTAATTTATAATTTATAAGCTAATATTTATTTAATATTTAATTAATTTCAATTAATTTAATTATTAATTAATTATTCATTTAATTGTTACCCTTTAAATGTTATTCTAATAAATATGTGTATACCTCGTTGATTTTATTTAGTCAGTTATTATTTGTATTCAATTGTTACTTTTTAATTTGTTTACTACGAAACAGGATTGTAGTGAAAAGACGTTCAAATATAAGCTTAGTATCTCATATATGACTTCGTTTAACAGTCAGTCTCAGTTTACGGCAAGTAAATTTATATTTTAAATATTAAAAAATTTTGGTAATTACTGAAATTTTAAATTATTTCGTGAATAAATTCAATCACTATTAACATCTTGCTGAAATACTTCGTTTATTAACACTAGCAAACTAACAAATCTGAAGAAAGATGTTATAGTAAAATCTTACTTCCAAACACAGAGTTTCTTTCTCTCTACTTGAAACAACTCAAAACTAAAATGGCTATTCTTTGTAAATTCGAGGTAGATTTATGAATCATTAGAAAACGCGTAATGTCTACATCCACGGAGAAATTAAGCAAGCCCATTTTAGAAGCGGGTCCATCGTTATCAACCTTCTATATTAATTTTTGAGAGAATAAAATTAAGCCAAGGGATAATTTTAAGGGTTGAATTTCTGATTTTTTAATAAAAAGGATTTAATAAATTAATTAAAATAAATTTAGAATACCAAAAAACTTTAAATAAATCTAAATGAAAATTATTGTAATATTGATGAAAGTATAACGGAATTTTGTAAATTAAACCACATATTGATATTTGTTATTGTAAATTTATTCAAAAAATACAAACATATACACAACGTTTCGATTGCTACTTCTGCAATCGTTATCAAGCGACTGCACCAAGTTGGTGACTTGGGTCTTATATTAATGATCATTGGTCACTTGTCACTGGACACTCAAACAGTGCAGTCGCTTGATAACGATTGCAGAAGTAGCAATCGAAACGTTGTGTATATGTTTGTATTTTTTGAATAAATTTACAATAACAAATATCAATATGTGGTTTAATTTACAAAATTCCGTTATAAACAAAAACAACCACCAAAGCTTTAATAATTTAATTGATGAAAGTAATTTCCAGAATGCACATTAAACATGCAATCAATCGGGTGTTTAATTTTTAAGTTTAGTTGTTTTTTAACAAAATAGAATAAAATGTCTCAACAGATAAACTTGCATATTTAGTTAATTATTTAAATTTTTTCACAGAAGTATAGAAAAATAATAGTCTTTCGAAACTATAATTTTATTATTTTTTTTTTTATAATTACATTTTCAATTACTTTTTAAGAGAATTATATGTTTAAAATTTAATTATATAAAGAATTTATTAAATTAAAAATTTTGTATAAATTTGATTACTATATTCCGAAAATGAATTTGAATTTTATATACTACTCTCATTGGTATAAAGGAAAGCAAATTATAATTAGTTCTCTTCATGTATGAGTTCACTAAATTAAGATCCACCTTACGTATTTATTCTCTTTGATAAGCAAACAGATTGCTTTTATTAAATTTACCATGAAATCTAAAGCTTCTCTGGTTTATTAAACCTATTTCGTAATATAAAATATTTAAATGATTAATATAATTTAATAAAGTAGAAAAATTATTTTAAATCATATCCTATCCTTCTTTTCTACCAAACATCATATGATAGTATATTATATTAGCATATTTCATCTAAACAAAAATGTCAATAATATATTCCCTTGGGCCATGTTCATCAATCAATAACTTCAGGTGTATGACTTTATGATCTTTCAATTTACATCGTTCGAAAAGAGAAAAAAGTCGGTTGTGCCACTCTCTAGGGAAATCTTCAATAGAAATCTAATTTGAATATGAGAAAGACATAACCTTATGAAAACTATAAGAAATATTTGTTAAGTTCTTATATATTTTTTTAATTCAAAATTGATTATAATAAATAAATATTAATCTATAATTACAATTTATTAGAAAATTCAAAATTAAAAACAGTTTTTGAAAGAAAATTATTGTTTATATTAATAAATTAAAATAAAACAATCCGAGAAAATAATTTTAAAACAGATTTGAGTTGAAAATTAATCATTAAAGTTTGGATATTATCATAAACAAATTATTTGTTAAAATAAATATAAGATATATTAAGAATATTGAAAAATTTCAGATATTGAACCTATCAGAGATTCCCAACCTTTTTTTACGAGGGCAGGTAAAAAAGTCCTTGACTTTTTGAATTTCCCTGTCGAAATTTGAACCAGTTGGGTCTTTTAGTTTTTGTTTGACATTCATTAATATCAGACTACTTGGTGATTTGAGAAGAAAATGGGAAAAAATAAATTTCGTGTGCTCATTAATGTTTGGCGCTATATGGACGAGATTTTGCGCAGTTTCTTAACCCTGGATGAAACGTGGATCCAACACAGCACATCCGAGACAAAACAGCAGTCAAAACAGTCGGTTTTCGGAGAAACGTTGGAATAAGTGTATAGAGCTCAAAAGAGACTACGTTGAAAAATAAAATAATTTTTTATCAAAAAACCTGTGTTTAATTCAAAAAGTCACGGACTATTTGACCTGCCCTCGTATAAGCTTTTAGAATTTCCATTTTCAATAATTATTCTGATAAAATTGATTGATTTACTCTCTTAATGAAAATATTATAAATGTTCTGTTTCTAAATCCACTATAGTATTCTATATTAGAGAATCGATTTAATATTTATTTTAGCTTGCTACTATTTGACAGATTAATCGATTATCTAATTTTTGAAAATTACATATTAATTTTACTTTAATCTTGTGAATATTCTATTAATTGTTTTATATTTAAATAAATTGTTTAATTAATTCAATCAATATCTATTGTAAATATTTTCCTTACCTGTTAGCATTTATCATTTATTTTTAGCATTTATCTTAAAGTTCATTCTATACATATTTGGACTGATAAATAGATTATTTATTTATTATAACTTAATTTACAAATATGTACATATATTCGTGAAAGTTTTTATTATGAAAAGTTATTTCCGGGTTATTTTTACGTAGTATATTGAGATTTGAGTCTCGACGTTTCAGTACCGATTTAGGCGACATTTTCAAGAGAATTTATTTTAGAAAGGAATTTTTGGAATTCTATGAGACCAAGAGTCAATGTTTGAATTTTTGATTGAATAGCTAGATAATCTTTGAATAACTGTGTTCTGAAGATCCCGATTCGAACCAGACTATACTAATCGTAAAAAATGCAATTTTATAATTAAGTATTTAGTGCAGATGTTCCCAAACTTTTCTGGTTTGCGGCTCCCTAAATAATCAGATTAGTTCCGAGGCTCCCTTAATACATGCAATTTTTATATAAATTTTTACTCTCTTAAAAAATTGGAAAAACTTTTCTTCCCTCCATCGGAAATGTTTCAGAGCATCGCAAAATCATCTGACCTTTTCTTTTTTAGAACAATATTGAAAAAAATTTAGAAATAATCGAAAATGTTCAAAAGTTTCCCCCTAAAATCATCTTTTTAGAACCAAAAATTTAGCGGCTCCCCAGGGAGTCGCGGCTCATAGTTTGTGAATCACTGATTTAGTGTATAAAAAGAAATAAAAAAATTCCAATAATAAATTTCTAATATTTATTAAGAATGTAGCTCTTATTATTGAGTCAATTTCTTTAATTATTATCCTTTTTTATTTTCTCTTAATTCTCCCATATTCATTTATATATATATATTGTTTTCTTCCCACACTTTTCTATTCCCCACTCCCACTTAATCAACATCATGTTTTTGATCTACCCACGATGTTTTCGAATTGGTTTCCCCCATTTGCTCCAATTGTCCCTCTTATTAAATTATATTATAATTAAATTATTCACACACTTCAGATATATTAATATAAATTATTAATATAGGTAAAATAAAAAAAAATAATTACTTACAGATTTTATATGGTTTTCAGCATTCATGCGAAAGTTAACAAATAAAAAACTAGCAATATATTTATTCTTTATTGTCTGTTGAATTATGGTAGAAGAACCTGGAGGCAATAAATCTAACAAGTTAAGTTCTTTGCGTGGATCATTCTTCTATACTGCTGTCTTGAACAAACTGCTAAGAGAATTTGGGTTATAGAAATCTTTTGACTTTATCCTCAGCTATAACTTAACTTGACAATAACGGGTCTTACTTTATCTTTATTTATATAATACAGTCAATCAAAGATTAAAAAAAAATAACTTATATCTAATATCTGCTTTCATTCATTCTATTATTTAAAATAAAATTAAATAAAATCTATAATAATAGGAAAAAATATATTAATTCATTATTATTTATTTACAAAAATGTTTAAAAACAAGCATAATGATGATTTTATGATAAACTAGCTGCTCAGAGCGCCTCTTAATTTTAATACACTTTACTTAACACACTGTCCGGTTGTCCGTTTGTTTGTCCGCGGCATTTTATAATCGATATTTCAACAACTTCCCGTCATTCAATCAACTTGAAATTTTGCATACGCGCTTGCTCCTGCTAATAATACACGAATCAATTGAAAAATCCACTGAATTATTTATCTATTAGTGGTAATTAATTAACTAAACTTTCATATACAGAATATGGAATAGTTCACTATTTCAATCATAGATGGCGATAGCAGTTCTACTAAAAAGTATAAAATAAATTTAAGTAAAAAGAAATCTTTTTAAAAAACACACTTTACTTAAAATTACACTAAAAAGTAAAAATAAATGATTTTATTTTTTACTTTTTAGTGCAATTTAAGTAAAAAGAAATCTTTTTAAAAAACACACTTTACTTAAAATTACACTAAAAAGTAAAAATAAATGATTTTATTTTTTACTTTTAAATAATAAATAATAATAATAAATGATTTTATTTTTTACTTTTTAGTTCAATTTTAAGTAAAGTGTGTTTTTTAAAAAGATTTCTTTTTACTTAAATTTTTAATTTCTTACATACTTTGATATTATTTTTAATATAAAAAATAGTTGAAATACTTGAATACTTATTGAAATGCACTAATGTAATCACTTTATTTAAAGCAAAATGTTAATATGCGAAATTACCTTAAGATAAAGAGATTCTGGCGACAATGGACTATTGTGCTCTTGACAACTTCTAGTAAGGTTTCTATTTATGCCTATATTTCTGATATAATAAATATTTTTGTCTTTTAATTATTTATTTAACCTAATATCACAGAAATTAGCAGAAGCTAAGTCAATTAGAATAAATAAACTAGATAAATAAAATTTGTGACAATAAAAATATATTAAAACAAAGTCATAGGCTCAAGTCTATTTCTCGTTACTATGAATAATGAAGAAATTATTTACGAATTTTTAAATATTTAATGAATTTTAAAAATTTTAATAAACTTTATAAATAATACTCTTTAGATAAAACTTTTTATTATATAAATAAATATTTTAAAATGGATAATTATTCAGTAATAATTCATTAATTGGAAATGGAAATGTGAATAATTAAGTCATTTTGATTCATGTATAGTAAAGCATGATTTAGTTTAATAAATAACACATATGTTTGTCAATAATAATGTTATATGAATGCTACAAAATAGATTTTATATGTTTTGTTTACAATATAAAAATTTTAAAATAAATATATATATATAATATTTAAATATAATTGTATAAAACTTATTTTAGAATACTTTTTTCCAACATGATATTAGAGTAGATTAGTTTTATTCGTGGAAATGGCATTTTCAGTCGAATATCGAAATAAGCTAAATAAAACTAATATAAAATAGCCTTTTTTACAATGGCAGGAGAGCCCAAAATGATGTCACGCTATTTTTATTATTTTTTTCTTATTTTGATTATTTTTCAATTTAATAATCGTCACGCAATCCTTGACCTATTCTCTCTCTATAAAATATCATGTTACTTTTATAGAAGAAAAGTAAGAAACTTAATTGTCCAGTAGTTTTATAAAGATAAGCTAAATATTTATTGAATTTCATTTTTCAAAATTATATCTTGTATTTTCTTGTAAAACAAACTTTTTAACATCAAAATTAAGATAACACTATTCAACTATCGGTAAAATAATAATAATCCAAAAGTGACTTTAGAATTTTTCATGTCTGTTTGTCTGTCTATCTGTCTGGAAAATAACTATTTTATAGCCTCAGAATATTGGCTGAACCGATTTCTATGAAATTACATCTCACTATTCTTATATACCTCTATAGTAACATAAGCTATAAATTTTATTAATATCTAATCAATATGAATAAATAAAACTAAATGCGCCCAACGTTTTTAGTTGAATATGAAGCACTTTGATAAACTTTGCCGGGTTTATAGAAAAATTATTTTATTCTTTTAAGTCCATGAGAAAAACGTTACTTTATAATTTTTTTTTTTATATTTATATTATTTAAAAATTATAAGTGTATATAATTAGATACTACTACTATTAAATCCGACAGTAGCCGAATGTTCACGAATGTCACCTATCTTTCTTTCCCTAACTCTTCCTTGATTCCAAGAACATGGATTTATTATTTCTATTTTGATTATCGTAAAGTAATAAAAATCAAACCAATAAAAAGGAAAGAGAGAGAAAAAGTGCTATTTTTATTATTATTTACGTCTTTGACACATGAGAAAGAAAATTAAAATAATTTTTTTTAATATGGTTTTTGAATCGGATTAATTAAGTGATAATTATTCAATAATTGTATTCATAACATTATTAATAATCCTAGACATAATGTGGTCAAAAGTAAAACATGTGAATAATTATAATATATTATATAAGATATACAAGTGTAATTTTTTTTAAATAAAATAAAAAGAATGATTAATTAGTTGTATTTTCAAGTTCTGAAAAATTAATTGTTCTAATATTTCTAATAAATTGTATTATTAATTAATTGCTGTCTATTAATTAATACTAAAAATCGAAAACTAATTTTAAATATTAATGAACACTTATATATTCTTATATGAATTTAAATTATGAGCTGTGGCCAAGCACAGAACCGACCGACGATTTGAAATAAATTAATTTCCAAGCATCATTATATACCTATATATATAAAAAAGGTTTTTGTCTGCACATTGCACAGAATTTAAAATTTTTTGCATATCTTCGCGTTTCATGACGTCTAGAATCCAAAAGTGACTAGAATTTTTCATGTCTGTCTGTCTGTCCGGAAAATAACTATTTTATTGCCTCAGAATTGGCTGAACCGATTTCTATGAAATTACATCTCAATATTCTTATATACCTCTATAGTAACATAAGCTATAAATTTTATTAATATCTATTCAATAACCGCAGAAATTAATTTTTTAAAGTATATTTAATTCTCCGTGTTGTTCATTCAAGAGCATCTCGCGGCTCACTGGTCCTAGCGGAATCATTTTCACAATGCGTATATATTAATTATTATAGGAAGTCCCAAATAAAGAATTAATATAATATTTTATTTTAAATTCTAATATTCAAATACCATTTCAATTAAATCATTTATTCTAAAAGTTCTCATTTTAATTAATTTTATAAAATATTTAGATCATATTTAACTTAATTTTTATTTATTCTTTCTAAATATTTGAATATTCTTCTTTTCTATTTGAAAGTGAATGGTTAAAAAAACAGAATATATTATTTTTAATGTTTTATGAATACAAAAATATTTTCAAAACGTCAATTAAAATGAATAAATTAAATTATTTTTGTTTTTGTTTCAATTATTAATTACAACTATATTTTAAGTGCAAAAATGATTTTTGGGTTATATAAAATTAAATTATGATTTTTTAGACAAATGATATAAACGAGATGTTTTAAATTTTGAGTATTTTTTTTTAAAATTTGTTTTAAATCTAAATTATTTTATTCTATTATATTTTTTTATTAATAGGTTTCTTTTTTTGTTTTTAATTTTTAATAAATTGTCTTTTTTTGATATGATATTAATAAAAAATAATATTAAATTGTATATAATTTTAAAAATTAGAATATTTGAATTTTTTAAATTTTAACATATGTAATCAATCATATGCATTAAGAATGGAAAATATGGAAAATCAACTTGGTTTAAATTCAGAAAAAATACTGGTATATAGAATATATAGACTATTCTAATATAATTTAAAACTCTTTCTCTCCTATTTTAAATTTAAAATAAGTTGACCTGTGACCAGGTCCGAACCGACCGACGTTTTGAAGTAAATTAATTTTCAGCTACAGAAACAATTTCAAATAATTTTAATATATCTATTAATGTAATAAAAAACAGATATGAATATAACATAAATATTTTTAATTTTATTTTATTTATAATATATATGTAAGACCAGGCTGTGACGTCATGAATGGCTGGATGACGTCATATAATTTTAAATCAAGAAAAAACTAATAAATATGATTTTCCAGAGGATAAAACCAATACAACGATTCGTGGTGATATATAAAAAAATCTCCTCATGTGAAATTTGGTGTGAAAATAACCCTTCCCTTCCTATCGTCGATCGCTAATACTACCACTTCCGGTTTCCGGATATACACCAAAAGTTGATCAATTCATCCCACTGATGCATTAAGTAAATATACCAAATTTCATCAAAATCGGTTGAGCCGTTCAGGCTGTACACATCTATACAGACGGACGGACGGACAGACGGACAGACGGACGGACAGACATCATGCTAAAAATACTTTTTTCTGTTTAGAAAATGCATGATTCGTGGAGATATGTAAAAATATCCACATGTGAAATTTGTTGTGAAAAAAATACCTCCCTTACTATCGTCGGTCGGTAAAAAACGGAGTGTTAAGAAATTAAGATGCCTTATACAACATGGATGGGTAAATTAATTGGGGTGGAAGAGGAGGCAATTTATAATTTTCTTCTAATTCAGATTTAGGACAAATCGGACAACATAATATCACATCTCGCTAAGAACATCCAATATTTCTGTACACAAATTATTCAGAGTCTTGGCAAAGCGTATGACTCACAATCAGTTTACATTGAAATTTATATAAATTAACAAAATGAATATTTTCTTTCAATAAATTTAATTTGTTAAAATTTCAGATTTTTATAGTATTTTACTTATTAATAAATAAATTTTTATTTGATTATATCTTATATATATTTCATTTAATTAAATTTATATTAATTTATTTTTTATTTTCGAATAAATCCCCCTTTATCCTGTCGCCAAGGCACGCAGACTAAATATACTAGAATTGTCAATATTATAGAATCTGTGTTGGAATATATTGTCAATAAATATTATCTATTGATTGTATTGTAACTTGAACCACTAGATATAAGATCATTTGGTAAGAAAGGTGAGTCATAAGAAAATAATTTTGAAATCATTTGTATTTATTATAAAATATATCTTGGCATTTCTTCATAGATCAGGTATTAAAAAGAGGAAGTAAACTAGCAAAACGGAATGATACAAATTTTCAATTTTTCTTGGTACCTTCTTATTATAATAAATACATATAAGTGAATCAAGAAGCAATTTAGACTTCTTTCCAGATAAACCACTAAATTATGTGAATAAATTGAGATTCCAATATTATCATTTATTTTTGAATTATTATTATTTAAAATATCTTTAGAACCAAATATTTTTTCTTAATATACCTTCATTTGCGGTCATAAACTAAAATCTTATATATGCCTTACACTAGTGTTTCTCAACCTTTTTGGATCATACGGCCACTTCGTAAGGCCGGCTTCATAATTCGCCTCTAAATTTTAACAGATAAAAATTGCTGATAATCCATAATATAAAATACGTAGACTTGGTGATACTTAGAGCCATATTGAAAAATCGAGTTACAGACCTGATCGCAAAATCATCTTGCCCTTTTTACCGACCGACGATAGTAAGGGAGGTATTGTTTTCACACCAAATTTCACATGTGGAGATTTTTACATATCTCCACGAATCATGCATTTTCTAAACAGAAAAAAGTATTTTTAGCATGATGTCTGTCCGTCCGTCTGTCCGTCCGTATAGATGTGTACAGCCTGAACGGCTCAACCGATTTTGATGAAATTTGGTATATTTACTTAATGCATCAGTGGGATGAATTGATCAACTTTTGGTGCAAATCCGGAAACCGGAAGTGGTAGTATTAGCGATCGACGATAGGAAGGGAAGGGTTATTTTCACACCAAATTTCACATGAGGAGATTTTTTTATATATCACCACGAATCATACTCTTTGTATTGATGTTATCCTCGGAAAAATCATATTTATTAGTTTTTTCTTTATTTAAAATTATATGACGTCATCCAGCCCTTCATGACGTCACAGTCTGGTCTTACATATATATTATAAAGTACCGGGACCCCGAGCCTCGGCTCGGTACTTAAGTTAAAAAAAATAATTCATTATTATGGGGTTTGGCTGATAATATTAATACTTGAGATACCGAGCTGTCGCTCGAAAAAATGTTTAGACATTATTATAGACATTTTCATTCTGTAAATTAAATAATTTTATTTCATTTAAATAAATATCTATTTTTAAATAATTTTTTTCTCTACATTATTTATCTAATTCTGACAATATATTAAGATCACACCGGGACCCCGAGCCTCGGCTAGGTAATTAAGTTAAAAAAAAATAATTCATTATTATATTGGGTTTGGCTGGTAATATTAATACTTGAGACACCGAGCTGATATACAATTCTTTAATTATTTATTACAATTATTAAATGTTGCATCATTGCATCAATCTGATTAAAATGTATTATTAGGTATGTTTCTAAGTGCATGAATATTTTTTTTTATTGGAAGAATGATAAATATATATCGTAATTTATAATTATAAAATATTATTAAAATATATATTTTTAATTTTATTTCGAAATTAAATAAACAATTTTAAAATATTTTTCTTTTAAAAAAAGGCGGGAGTCAAATTTCAATATGAATGTCATATAAAAAAAATATTAATACAATATCCTTTAAAAAAAGGCGGGAGTAAAATTCCAAATTATATGTTTTTTTGTTTTTGTTTTTGTTTTTTTTGAGAGAGATTAATAAATATATATATATATTTTATTAAAAATAAATATTTTTAATTTTATTTCGAAATTTATTTTATTTTAAAATATTTTAAATATAAAAAAAATATTAATACAATATCCTTTAAAAAAAGGCGGGAGTAAAATTCCAAATTATATGTTTTTTTGTTTTTGTTTTTGTTTTTTTTGAGAGAGATTAATAAATATATATATATATATATATATATATATATTATTAAAAATAAATATTTTTAATTTTATTTCGAAATTTATTTTATTTTAAAATATTTTAAATATAAAAAAAATATTAATACAATATCCTTTAAAAAAAGGCGGGAGTAAAATTGATGACGTCACCCATATATAATTTTTAATTAAAAAATTAATAATGAAGCTGTATGTTTCAAGAGATATGATCAATAAAACTTAATTTTTCTTTATAAATACTATATCTAGTGTGAATTTGAAAAAAATCGTTAGAGCGGTTTTTGAGAACCAATGGCTATAGATAGATACAATTTTAGCTAGCATAATAAGATAAGATAAAATAAAATTAAAAATATTTATGTTATATGCCTATTTGTTTTTTATTACATTAATAGATATATTAAAATTATTTGATATTGTTTCTGTAGCTGGAAATTAATTTACTTCAAACCGTCGGTCGGTTCGGACCTGGCCACAGGTCAACTTATTTTAGAGTTGAAAATGATTTCGCCCCCCCCCCCCCCCCAAAAAAAATAACTATCGCCCCCCAAAAGTGTATAGTCAAATAATCGCCCCCCAGGGGAGTTGAAAAATATTATTTTCTATATTTGTTTATTAATTTTAAAATTTTAAAAAGAAAATATAAAAAAAAAATATGGGGCATTTTATATGAAAATGATAATAAAAACAATAAAATAAAATTCTGATTTTCCATGGATTTTCCAATAGATAAATATAGCAAAATTAGAAAAATAAAAAATTTCAAATTCTAAATTTGGCAACCAAATTAATGACCTAAATTATTAATTCGTATAAATTTTTTAAAAACAATCTTATGATCATTTGAAAGTGTCTGTATTATTACTAAAACTATTATATAATGTTAAATATTTAAAAAAATAATAATTATTTTATTATATTTATTGTCATTATAATGTTATATTAAAAGATAAATATTTTATTAAAAAACGTTACAATTGAAAAATAAAAGAGAAAAAAACCAATGTAATTAATTTCTAGTTTATAAATTTTGTAAATTATTATATTATATTATTTTTTTTATTAATATATTAATTTAATAATTCTCTCATATAAACATTCATATAATATTTAAAGCTCTTGAAAATTCTATATCCCCTTTCTATATCACTTTATAATCGTTAGAATTATTTGTATAAACATTATCTTGATTAATATACTTAGAATTGAAGTGGAAGTAAATGACAAATTCTCTTTATTTTGGATCTTGACATTTAGTATTAAGCACTGATTAAAATTCATGATGGAAATGAACAAATCTTCATATAAAAAAAAGTTAACACATAAATCAAAAAGTTGCCCTATTGTCTAGGGATGGCCTGTCGCCAAAATATTAATAACAGAACAACGCAGATTCTATAATGGTTGGATATTCTACTCCCAATGTTGTTCATAAAAAATGAACCAAAAATCTCAAGCTATAAAATAAAATTATTATTAATAAAATTAACTGAATAAATTTATCTCATGCATTCGTGTCTTTGTAGTTACTTTTTAAATTAATCATAGTTTTTAAAATATATAAATCTCTATTAGATGAGACATGAGACACATTAATAAAATGAGAATATTTCAACAGCTTTAAATAAATTGTTTATATTGTGAATATAAAAAACATCCCAATGGTATGATAGAAATCTAAATTTGATATTCAACTAACAAATAATTATTATAGAAAACAGAGGCCAAATAACAAAGATAGGTATATAATTATACAATTGTGATTTTTTGGATAATATAATCAAATATCCATATGAAGTAATAAGCTAATAAGATATCTATTATATTATATGATTATCAACCCCCGGACACGGAGATGAGGCTCTTGAAATACACTTTTGCAAGTGGTACACCGCCAGACGGCGCTGCAGATGCCCAACATTTTGCAGTATTATTTAAAATAGCTGTTTTGTGTCCATTGATGAATTGTAAAGTTGATGGTTTGGTATTGCTACCAATTCCATTCGTTTTGTTTTTTCCCTGTTTCCACTAAACCTCACACTTCCCATGAGTCATTGGTTGTTTTCATATTTAAATATTTATTTATTCCCATCTCATCAAAAATGAGTGTAAAATTTTCAAATCAAAGTAAAAAAATAAATACAATATGTAACAACATATATGTAAAAAAGATGTGTTTACTAGTGTTTACTCATAACATAATTTATTATTTTCAAATAAATATTGTATATTACTTAAAACATTATTCGTTTCTTTTAGATATGGAAATTACATAAAAGTATGTAGAATTTTCAGTTAAGTGAAAAATCATTTATTTGGATATAAAACCAACATTTGGACAATATTCTGAGATAAACATAATTGATTGCTGAAATGTCAGTTTTATCTTCAAATAAATGATTTTTCACTCTTAACTGAAAATCCTACAATTTTTTTAATTCTCAATATTCCTTCTAAATAAAAATAAATTTAAAAAACGTGCACAAGCCCCCACCCCCATTTTTTAAAACGTTTCGTGGGGGTCAAACGCGGTTTCAGAAAATAACATTGTGTGTCCAGGTCTGACAACGGATGGTCTGTGATGATTATACTCAAAGATTCAACCATCACGAATATAGTCAGTCTAGATTCTCTAGACTAGAATCTCAAAATTTGATATTTATCGTAAAAAATATTGAAGATAATATTAGATAATATCACTAAATTATTAAATTATAATTTTTATTATGCTAATTGTACATATAGGTATTATCTTTCAAAATAAAATTAGGAATTCTATTATAAAAAATTAGAAATAAATCAACCGGCAATCGAGCGGTTTATTTAAATCATATTTATAGATTTGAAAAAATAATAACAAATTTAAACTAAATTCAAGCAAATAATATATTTCTAGTGAATTCCTTATTTAGAAAATGGTACAGAATTTATCTGTTAAATAATATAACAACTTAACAAATATAATAAAACAAACTAAGTTCATTTGAATGAATTTAAATCAAATCCAATTTAAAAATTTTAACAATTACCATGCTATTTTTTTAGCAAGATCACTGTAGTATAAAAATGATACTTAAATTTAACCACTGAACTTATTAAGATTTATAATAAGTTCAAGATATAATTATTAATTGAATAAAATTCAATACATTTTATTTTTATAAAAATATGTAATGTATAAATACCTTAGATTTAAATCTATTCATTTATTTAATCAGAAATGAAATACTTACAGATCACTGGATAAATACATTCAATACATTATTTAAAAACAATCAGTTTTGTGATTGAAATTAGTTGTTTGAAACTAAAAAACTTATTGTTATTAAATAAATGTATATATTTTGATTCGTCAATGATAAAAAAACTATTAATGATTATATAGATCTACAGATAAAGATTATATTTCAGAAATATATATTTCAGGAATATACTTATATCTTATTTATTTTATGAAAGTAAAAAAAATTCATTTGATTTTATAAGAAATCAGTTAGAAGCTAATTTTATAATGGTAGAGGTTGTTTGACTATTAACAAATCTTCTAAAATAAGTTCTTGGCTTTTCTCTTTGTTTGGAAGGAACTGGACTGAGAAGTTTATATTTAAATTTCGTAAACTAACAGAAAATGATATAACTATACACTTGGTCTATAACTTTGATTTGAACTTCATTACTCAATTGTTATAGAATATATCAAGGGGATATTATCTTTATATTATTATTTGTTATTATATTATTAATAATAATATTACCTTTATATATATATAATTATATAGAATCATTCGATAATATCTTATATATTAATTATTAGTCTATTTGATCAAACCCGAGTAAATAGATATTTTGAAAATGGTTGAATTATTTTTAAACTATTGTAAATCATTAATAAATATTCTTAATTATTTTTTGTTTTGTTTTAGAAGATCAATTAATTAAAATGAAATCTTTTATTTTAAAAAAATATTATTTAGAGTTTATTGATTCTAGAAAAATATATCATTGTTAAAATTTCTTCAGATATAAACAAAAAATATATTTTATTACTAGCTGCTAGGAGCGCCTTCGGCACCCTTCACACCTAGACGGGGGCTCCGCCCCCTGTACCCCGAAGTAATACATAGTATTATGTTGAAAGTCTCTATGTAAAAAGTTTTCTTCCATTTTGTCTCAATCAGTATATTACATAAAACATTCATTTGTTTTTGTGTTCTTATTTAAAATATATTTTAATTTAATCAGTAAATTAATTATATATTACTATTGTATTTGTTATATATCTATCTATCTATCTCTGTGGCTCTACGGATCTCGAAAGCAACCCCATTTCTCCAAGTATCCCAACCCTGAGCTATAATCATCCAACTCCTACCATGTCCCATCTGTCCCATATCCCTTCCTACATTATCCACCCACTGCGTCCTTGGTCTTCCCAATCCCACCGGACGTTTCCCAATAGGTTTTTCCCAAATGTATTTTTCGCCGATCTTTCCTCTCCCATTCTAGCCACGACCCCTTCTCATCCCAGCCTTCTCTATTTTATAACCTTAATAACCTTAACTATATCTGGAGATGCAATCCTCGTTATGCCATCTCCGCCAACTCCGTGTCCTCATCTTTTTTTGGTCCATAAATGCTGCGAACAATCCTAATTTCAAATACTCAAAATATACTCTCGTCTCCCATGATGCCTCACACCCATATAATACAACAGGCAAAATAATTGTTTTAAATATTTCAATTTTCATCCACTTTGATAAAAGTTTTGATGAAGCCTCTTTACTGTATGATAACAGGCGTTACCCGATTACAATCTCCTCCGCCTAGGGTTCGTAAGTATATGTTATAATAGAGTATAATATTTCTTAGTAATTTCATTTTGATATTTTATTTTCATTGCTTGGTGTTTATTGAATATTTTTAATTATAATGAAATTTCAGAAAATCCAAAGTTAGAAACATGAGACAATTCATAAAAATAAAATTAACATATTTAACGTTATAAAACTATAGATAAATTAACAATGTGTACATTCATTAATAGTATTAATTTAATTTAATTGATTTATTTGCTTTTTTAAACCATAGTTATTTTCCTTCCTTATAAGAATATTGTGATGTAATTTCATAGAAATCGGTTCAGTCAATTTTGAGTCTATAACATCCTTATTTTCCAGACAGACAGACAGAACGACAGAAAAATTTTAAATTCTGAGCATATGCAGACAAAAACCTTTTATATATATTATATATATAGATTTTATATCGAAATTAAATTATAAATATTGTCTATTATCTGACAAAATGAATTTTGTCTAATTTGAAATTGGTGGGAAAAAAGAAATTGAAAAAAAAAAAATTAATTAAATAATTTCAATTATTTTAAAGAAACACGAATAAAAAAAATGTATTAAAAACTATTGAATTATATACATAATAATACATACCTTATATTTTATTTTTAATTTTATCTCGAAATTAAATTAAAAATTTTATTGAAACGCTGTCTAACATATCGTTGCTCACTTCTTTATAATTAATAAAAATATTATTTTAATTAATTTATAATTAATATATTATTTAAGTAATTATTAGTCTACTATAGCCTATGTGTAACATTAATATATAAGCTATATTATTGTAAAGTTTCAATAAAATCCATTTAGTAGATTTTACGTGAGACGCATTAGACATCCATACATCCATCCATCTTCACAAACATAGCCAATTATAATATATATAAAATATAAGATATAAGATAATGAAATATGCATCGAATTTCATTTGAAATCCATTCTAACAAATTATAAGTTTTTCTTTCTCTCTTTTCTCTCTACATATATATAAATATATATGATATATTGTAAGGAGAGAGGTTTGAAGTGTCATTTCTTGGTAAAGTGAAGAGGTGTCACTTTGTTATTCTTTGTTTTGGAAAGAGGACAGTATTTCGATGAATGAGTGATCTTAGAGGTGGCAGAGGTCGGGTGGGCGTAGTGAGGCCCAGGGGATCCCAGAAAATTCAAACCTCTTGCCAAGCTGACTTCCCATGCGCCACTCTAGACATTCCCTTAAGGCACCCAGGGAGGAGAAATTTGGCCAAAGCATTTTCGAAATTGGTTTTTATTTCAAAGCCAATAAGAAGTCGTCCAAGTTAGACGTAAACGAGCGAAGGATCGTGCTTTTTTGCCAACATAGTGCGACATACTTGAAATTCTAAAACGAAACTTCTTCCTGTACCAAAAGTACTCTCCCGTAAAACCAAGTGATCACTTTCTAGCAAATATGATAGGCATTTTAAAGATAAAATTCTTTCAAATGAATATAAAACATTTGAAAATCATTATTATTTATTCACGTGAAAAAAATGCAAAAGCAATATGTAAATGGAATTTATGTGACATTTTATTTAATATATATTTGAAAAATTTTATTTATATTCAGTTGCATTCTGTTTAACTCTACAACAAAACCTAAATATAGTGTTTCTAATTAATTAATATTTATCTTAAATTTGAAAAAGAAAAAAAATGAATTTGAATATCAATATCACTATAGGACTGTAACTTTTAAAAATCTAGTTTTTATATATCATGAAATATATTTTTTTTCAAATATGGTAGAATAAACAAGAAATCTCCGATTTATTTTATAGTGGATATTATTTTATAGCAGTTGTCGCATCCCTTAAAAATATAACGGTTTCAAAATATTCAATAAAGCATAGATTTCATGAAATTTTTCTAATAAATAAGATAGAATTCATACTTTAGCAGTTATTTTAAAAATCCATATCACTTTAATAGGTTTGAGTAAACACCAAATAAATAATAGCGTTTTAGGGAAGATGACAAATGTAGATAAAAAGAATATGAAAGGCAATTTTATTGATTTATTTAGATTATTTAATAAAATATGTACAATGAATCAAATACTATACAATTAGGTTTTTGATTTTAAACAGTTTCATTATTTATTGATGCATTTTATAACTAAATCGATTATGAATTTATTAAAAGTACAATAACACATAACATAGAATACCTAAACCAACTTTTAAGAAAGTTACATCATTTATTGTATTTTGTTTTATTTTTTATTATATAGATTTCGTATTTGAATCATTTATTTTATTTAAAATCATTATATAGAGTAATTTAAAGATTATAAATATTTATATAATTCTAAAAGAATTTAAATAGCACTCTCCTCCTAAAACTTTTAGTTCCATCACTGGTTTTATAAACTTATAGTAAAACTAGTTTAAACATTTGAAACAAGTTTAAAAAGATTATTTATGAAAAAATATTTTTCAATACACAAGGAATGTACAATTTACATTGACAATTAATTTTTAATAGACAATTTCATTCATATTACATTTATTTAGTTTTTAATATTTTATTTTGTTTTAATTTTTTTTCGAAAGAAAATTTATGCACATACGAGGGTGGTCTGAAAAGTTCCCGACCTGGCCAAGAAAAACAGTGTTTTTCAATTTTTTGTTTGTTTTATTTTTCAAAATTCAAGATAGCTGTACGATGTCAGCTGAACGTGTGCGAAATATTTTGCAAAACCATTTGAATATGGAAAGCTGTGTGCAACGTGGGTGCCGCATTTCCTAACGTATGACCAAAAATTGCTTTGAATAACCATTTCTAACGACAATTTGGCGCTGTAGGCGTAATCCAAACGAATTTTTGCGTCGATTTATAACTGTTGATGAGACTTAAATTAAATTAAATTAATTAAATTAATTAGAACACCGTTATGAGATATGTATCAGTGTTGATGGAGATTATGTTGAAAAATATAGTAAAAAAAAAAAATTTAAAAACATCGATTTTCTTGGTCAGGTCGGAAACTTTTCAAACCACCCTCGTATATTATTATCAATTATAGACTATTTTCATTTTCTTCTAAAGATAATATATATATATAGATAATTATTTAAAATATTTATTAATTTGGAATTGTAACTGATGTATACATATTGCAAAATCTTATTCCCACATATTCTTTTTTCCATTTGCTAGAATTGTCTAATTTACTTCATAGAGACTTGTGTGTATATCTATTATAATATCCATGGGATTTGTTTTAGCCGGGATGTCTTAATGGCCCAATTAGCTTTCAGTCCAATACCCAGGAGACTGAATTCCCGTTTCAGTGAATCCAGTTCATCACTGTCGGCTTCGATTTTCTAAATGACAGTGTATAAATAAACGTATTGGCAAACGGGTCTGTGAACAAGTAAAATCCCCAAAAACAGTATAAAAACATCTACTATTATGTTTTACAAATACATCTTTTATCTTAGATGAAAGAATTTTGGCTTGTTGCCATTTTATCCATATATATATATATTTAAAATTTCCTAATTTTTTTTGCTCTATTTAACAAAATACATACTTAAGAGTTAATGATTGTTCCTTTGTTCTTGTAATTTCTAAAGAAATGCAATTAATTGGAATTTAATAAAGAACAAATTTAATGTCTTTCATCCTTTATCGACATATCGATTAAAGATAATTATTCTTTGACTTAAGATTTATAAAAATAATAGATATATAAAGTATACATTTAATTACCCATTATATTTCAAAATTAAAAAAAAATTGTATTATTTATTTTTGAAAATATAAATAATATATAGCTGGGTATATCTTCCGAGGAACTTGACTTCACTTGACATCCAGTTATAAGATAATTTATTTGTAGAATATATAATTGTCTAGAACAGTGATTCTCAACCACTGTGCCGCGGCACTTTTGTGTGCCGCCAAATTTTACAAATGTAAAGTTCAAATTAAGAAAAAGTACTTATTTATTTTATATGTATGTAAAAAACAGGTAAAATATTTTTGCGATCAGGCTCTTAAACATTTCCGACTTTTTTTCAATATGGTTTAAAAAAATAAAATAAAAAAATTGGTATGATTATTACACTTATCATTTTCTTTGTGACAAATTTTTAAACCCTTAAAAGTGTGCCGCGGTAAAAAAAAAAGGTTGAGAATCAATGGTCATCGCTATATAGATTTTATGTGTTTTTATTTGCTTTTATTTAATTTTTTTTTAATTCCAAAAAATTTTTAAAAAGATTTAAAAATCTTTTTTATATACTTTGAAATATCTTGAATTTTGCAAATAAATTTAAAAACGAACATAAAAATTCTTATCTTCTAAATTAAAATATATTTTGTATGATCTCCATGTCTTTAGGTTGTGCTGTGTGCGATTATTTGAAAATTTTGAAAATTTTGCTCAATTGACACTTTTTTTTTATAACAGTCAAGGAAATTCTTAGTATTTGAAAGAATATCGTGCAGGTATTTTATATCTATTTGATCGTTCATTGCTGGAAAATTGTATCAATTTTACTGTCTTATTGACAATTTGACATTGTTTGTACCGAGTTAAAACTTATTTGAATTGTAAATATATAGATTTAAGTTGGAATTATCTATTGAAAAACTAAAACCGACTTCATGATAGACCTCTCGTCGAAAAAAATCCCTTCCTATTTTTCTACCCACTCTCTCATCTCTCTGGCTTATTCAGTCTAAATAAATATTAATTTCTATTATTATTTTTATTATCATTATATTTTGTTATTGTTGTTATTTCTATTTATATTATTGTGTTGCTATTATTGTTAATATTATTGTTGTTACTGTTATTTTTATTTTATTCTTTAGTTCTTTTATATTTTTTTATTTTTTTATTTTTTTATTTTTATTGATTTAAATTCATTTATTGTAGTATTAACATGTTATTTCACAATAACTGATTAAGGAATATGTTTGTTTAGTGTGTAAAAAGACGGTTGACAAAATAATATATTATTGCACATTATGCGTTAAGTAATTACTCCCAGACATAGAAATATAAACACTTCTTGATTACGCAATTCAATATTTTTTAATATTGAATATCTATTTCCACCGACATCTCCAACGGGTAAAATGATAAAAAAAATATGCATGAAGCGTCAAATATTATTTTGGAATTTGGCCCCATCAGTGCTTTAATAATAATTTATATTTAGTACTAGCTGATCCGAGCGCCTTCGGCGCTCTTCACCCCTGGACGGGGGTTCCGCCCCCTGTACCCCCGAGTGATACATAGTATTTGGTTGAAAGTCTGTATGTAAAAGGTTTTCATCCATTTTGTTTCAATCAATATAAGATAAGTAGATAAGACATTTATTTGTTTTCTTGTAAAATATATTTTAATTTAATCAGTAAATTAATTATATATTATTATTGTATATGTTATATTTATCTAACTCTGTGTCTCTACAGTTTGCGAAAGTTCTTAGCCGCAGCATCCACATTTTTCTAAGCGTCCCTATCCTGAGCTACAACCAAATCCTACCCTGTCCCATCTCTCCCATGTCCCTCCCTTCATTGTCCACCCACCTTGGTCCTTGGTCTTCCACTGGATGTTTCCCAATCGGTTTCTCCCAAGAATTGAAAAAAGTACATAAAATTCCTGTTAATATATATATATTTAAGTCCAGTTTATATAATTCTCTACTGTAACGGCCTCCCTTTGTTTAAGCCACCGTGGCATGGAAACTTTCCATTCACGACATCCGTTGGATAGCAATATAACGGAAAATGTGACAAGTCAAGTCATTGGCTCAAATAAGGGATGACACCACCATTATTTGGCCAATGAGAGGCATTAAAACAGAGAGCAAGTGTAAATACTGGTGTCAAGAAAAATAGTTGTCTAGAAGCTTTGAAAGAGGAAAGACGTGTCGAACCGACCGCCTTCCTCGCCATTTTCAAACGCTCTCTAAATTTCTCACTCTTCGCCTTCACCTGTACAATAGGGATTAAACTATTCCCTATTGCCGAGGTAGTTTGATTTGAACGAAAATCTGCTAGTTCTTCATTCTATTCTCCCACAGTTCTTTTTCTTCTCCTTTTCCTTTTCCTAGAAATTATCTTCGGGTGAAACCTTGATAATTTCCCTTCTCCCTGCAATTATATCTAATCTAAGATTAATACGCTAATCTCTATGATTGTACCTCAATCAACCTCTATGTATATAATATTGTAAATATAAAATATATGTATATAGAAGACTTCTTTTTCTTACCCTTTCTCCTAGATATTCTAGTAAACCTAATTTTTCCCTCCTTATTCTTTTTCACTTATTCCCCTTCTCTATCTTTCCTTTTACGAGTTTTAGTAAAACTCGTTGGCGCTCAACCCTTTCATCACTCTCACCTTCCATTGTAAAGGAGACCTGAAACCTCTCCCTACAAATCCCCCTTTCCCGAGGCGGTGGTAAGCCTGAAAGCCCCTCCCCTCACCCCTCTGTCCCTCTCCTTGTAAGTGTGGATCGCTGGACTGCCGTCACCTCCCCTCCATCGCTGGCACCCAACGTAACCCCCACTACAATTGGCGTCCCGAACGTAGGGCCGATAAGCAAAGCACCCTGAGAGAAGAAAAATTGTGAAAGTGTTGTGTATTATTAACAATTTGTGTAACCCCAGTGAAAGTGTCGAGTGAAAATCCAACCCCTTATACCAACCACAGTGAAAGTGAAATTTCTTCCCTCCCAATAGCTATCGCTACGTCAAGCGGAGAAACTTTCCCCTACCTTGGTTCGAGGTTGTTACGTCACCGGTCAGCTGTTTGGAAAATCTGATCACAGATTTGATGGGACATCTTTATACACATACACTTAAGTACAATTTGACATTGTTTAAATATCATTTAATGATATTAATTTAATCCGTTGATTAAAAAAATTTTTTTTTTCTTCTATTTTCTATTAAAACCTATTCATATACATTCAAACACAACATAATTTGAATGAAATAATAAACTATTATTATCATTCGTATTTAATATCAATTAGGCTATCTAATTGATCTAATTATTAGAATTGTTGCTGAATATATTAGTTATATTTTATTTATCAATTAATGATAAACTTTATAAATCTTTTGAATAAAAATTATTTTTATAATTATTATTATTAAAGTTAATCCTTTGATTAACCAATGATTATATTAGTGTCAATACTATTAATCATAATTTTCGTTATCAATCAATGATAGCAACAATAAGCCTTTGATTTTTAAATTATAAATCAAGCTTTATTAACAATTTAGTATTAAACGCATTACGTTAAGTAATCAAATTATTATTAAAGTTAATCCTTTGATTAACCAATGATTATATTAGTGTCAATACTATTAATAATAATTTTTGTTATCAATCAATGATAGCAATATTAAATCCTTGATTTTTAAATTATAAATCAGGCTTTATTACAATTAAATATTGACTTCATTACATTCTTTAATAAGTTAGTATTAACTTTAATCCTTTATTTAAGTACTTATGTAAACTAGTGTTAAGACTATTAATTATATTTTATTATCAGTTAATGATAACAAAATTTTGGTGATTTAATAATTAATTCTACAATTGAATTGATAGTAAGTTGTTATTGTACAACATTTAATAACATAAAATACTATTATTCTAACTCTTTGTGAATACCAATTAGATTCTAAGCAATCTATAACTATTCAAATTAGTATTAAGTTTAATTCTTTGATTAAATAATAATATTTCTAATTAAAACTGTGATCATTAGAATCACTAATAGATTTACACTTAAGTAAATATTTATATTTAAGATAGTGTCATTACATTATTCTATAAGTTATATATAAATTCATAATATCTCTATTTGATCATTATCAAATTACAACTCTTTCCTTTCATAGATTTAAGACTGTGAAACTGTGTTAGATTTAAGCCAAGTTTTCTAGGATATAGCTAACATTTATATACATTATTGTTCCTATAATACCTATCGTCTTACAACTTAAGACAAACCCTTCCTTACAGAATGGAAACTATTGCAGATTTTATTAAAACCGATCTGTTGATCGCGGCAGATGAAATGGAGATCCCAGTGGATCCCAAAAGTAAATTAATTACTATTATTAATGCATTTAAAACTCATCCTAGTTATGATGCAGCTACCACCATTTCCATACTTCGAAATATTAGAGAAGCTAGACTTGAAGAAAAGGAGCTCAAGGAAGAGTCTGTGGCTAGAGCTCACGAATTGGAAAAATTAAAAATTACCAACCCTCAAGCCTCTTCTTTATTAAACACCCCTCATGTGGATGTACCGATCAACCATAGCCCTCCTGAGGAAATAAAATGTTATGGGTGTGGACAGTTGGGAGTTACTAAACCTAAGTGTTTAAAGTGCAATCCTAAGCCTAACCAAACTGGAACCAATTTAAAACTTATTCACTTAAATAACTTTAAACATGGTGATCATGATACCTCGCCATATATACCTACTGTCATCAACACCATCCAAATGAATAGTTGTATTGACACCGGTGCTTCGCACACAATAGGTAGTAATGAATTATTGGATAATTTAATGAGAAATAAAAAGTTAATTTTTAAATCCGAATGGATTAAAGTCACTCTCGCTGATGGGATTACCCGTGACTATGAATGTCTAACCCTTCCTGTTGAGGTAAAAATTAAAAATAAGACATTCGAGATACCTTTTCACTTCTTAGTAAAAGGACAAATTAAAGATAACCTCCTTGGTATCGATTGTCTGAAAGTGTTCAAAATCATCATCGATACCCATAAAGGAACGTGGCACTTCAGTGACAACGACACTGAGGTCTATACTTTTTCCAATAAAAATAATAATAAGGAGTTACTCAAGTCAAAAACTCCTGATGATAAAGATAAACTATCTATAAATAATAATACATTATTGAATGTACACAATAATCAATCTACTTTGACACACGATGCCCATAGTAAATTGGCATCGATGCTCCAAGAATTTGACGATGTCTTCACACCAGGGGGAGAACCCACCCAGTGTGGAGAACTTAAAATTAAACTAATTAGTGATGACCCAGTTACATCCAACCCTTATCGTTTGTCCCCGCACAAACGGGACCTATTGAAGAAAGAGATTTCCTCTCTCCTTCAAGACAGCATCATAGAGGAGTGTGAATCCCCACATGCCTCTCCGGTTGTCCTCTTGGATAAACCCACTGGTTTATTGAGAACCCGGAAGAAAGAAAAAATCTTTTCTAGTCCTGGCGCCAGGTACGAGGGCGTATCACCTGGGCCAGAGGGGGAGTGTAACGGCCTCCCTTTGTTTAAGCCACCGTGGCATGGAAACTTTCCATTCACGACATCCGTTGGATAGCAATATAACGGAAAATGTGACAAGTCAAGTCATTGGCTCAAATAAGGGATGACACCACCATTATTTGGCCAATGAGAGGCATTAAAACAGAGAGCAAGTGTAAATACTGGTGTCAAGAAAAATAGTTGTCTAGAAGCTTTGAAAGAGGAAAGACGTGTCGAACCGACCGCCTTCCTCGCCATTTTCAAACGCTCTCTAAATTTCTCACTCTTCGCCTTCACCTGTACAATAGGGATTAAACTATTCCCTATTGCCGAGGTAGTTTGATTTGAACGAAAATCTGCTAGTTCTTCATTCTATTCTCCCACAGTTCTTTTTCTTCTCCTTTTCCTTTTCCTAGAAATTATCTTCGGGTGAAACCTTGATAATTTCCCTTCTCCCTGCAATTATATCTAATCTAAGATTAATACGCCAATCTCTATGATTGTACCTCAATCAACCTCTATGTATATAATATTGTAAATATAAAATATATGTATATAGAAGACTTCTTTTTCTTACCCTTTCTCCTAGATATTCTAGTAAACCTAATTTTTCCCTCCTTATTCTTTTTCACTTATTCCCCTTCTCTATCTTTCCTTTTACGAGTTTTAGTAAAACTCGTTGGCGCTCAACCCTTTCATCACTCTCACCTTCCATTGTAAAGGAGACCTGAAACCTCTCCCTACAAATCCCCCTTTCCCGAGGCGGTGGTAAGCCTGAAAGCCCCTCCCCTCACCCCTCTGTCCCTCTCCTTGTAAGTGTGGATCGCTGGACTGCCGTCACCTCCCCTCCATCGCTGGCACCCAACGTAACCCCCACTACACTACGATTATATTACAATTGATGATTATATCAATTGAAAAAAATTAATAACATTTTGTTTATTTTAATATATACACATAAATATTAAATTTTTCAAGTTTTCGATATATTTTTTTAAATAAAGTTTTCCCAATTAAATTCAAGTGGTTATTTGAATTATTGAATACTTTTTTTTTTAAATAAATAATAATATATAAGTAGTTATAATATCTAAATATTGAAGAAATATGCTGTTGGAATAGAAATGAAATATATATAGAAATATGTACATTTTTTATATTATTCAATATTTAAAAATGTTGAAAAAATGTTTCCAATATGAATTTTAGCAGAATATTTCAATCATCAAAATATTAAGAGATTGAATATTGTATAATATTGTATAATATTATCAACATTTATAATCACTTTATAAAATATAATTAAATTAATATTATTATTAAAATCGATTTAGTGTATTCCTGATATTGAATACCATTTGTTATGTCAGCACGTAATTAAGGATAAAAACTTAAATAATGATTATTCTTTTAACTAATTATAAAAAAATTTAGTCACATCATCTATATTTTTGCAAATATGTTATAAATCAACCAGTAATGTTCTCAATCAATTCATTATTTTAATCCAGGTTACCTTTGAATTTATAAATCTTCATTTGCTAGCTCACTAAATATATAATTATACATCCTATGCACTATTAATTGATAAAATAAATTTAATCCTATATAACACTGAATTTATAATTTTACATCCCGCGAGACACTGAATTTATAATTTTAAATCTCGAGATGAAGAGTGAATTTTCTTTTCAAAAAATAAAAATTCTTTTGAATAATAATGTTATTTATTTATTTACATATTCTATTTAGTCCATTATTTTTTGATGTTGAAATGGAAAATTTTCACTAATTTGCCATGTGAGTAAAAATGAGGAGATTAGGTTGGCAGCCGGGTTCAAGCCGACACATGTCCAAATGGAGCTCCGGATTTTTCTTTCGTTTTTCCAGTGTTTTTTATCATTATAATTTTTATTTTTGCATGATTGTATTGTTAGTGTGTCACTTAATCCATTGATACTAATTATACAGCACTACGAGTTACAAGAATTAAAATAATCTTGTAATTGTGTGGACAAGTCATCATTCAAGGACAAACCGCAACTAAGAATCTATTTTTTTCTTTTTTTCCCTTTGTTTTACTTTATTTTATTTTATAACTTCTAACATATAATCATAACTTTAGAAGCTTTATTAATTAATATAGTCTGAAATTATTTTGGATTCTAACCTTTCATAATTTAATTTGATATTTTCTCTTTTTTTACCGACCGACGATAGTAAGGGAGGTATTGTTTTCACACCAAATTTCACATGTGGAGATTTTTACATATCTCCACGAATCAAGCATTTTCTAAACAGAAAAAAGTATTTTTAGCATGATGTCTGTCCGTCCGTCTGTCCGTCTGTCCGTCCGTATAGATGTGTACAGCCTGAACGGCTCAACCGATTTTGATGAAATTTGGTATATTTACTTAATGCATCAGTGGGATGAATTGATCAACTTTTGGTGCAATTCCGGAAACCGGAAGTGGTAGTATTAGCGATCGACGATAGGAAGGAAAGGGTTATTTTCACACCAAAGGAGATTTTTTTATATATCACCACGAATCATGCACTTTGTATTGGTTTTATCCTCGAGAAAAATCATATTTATTAGTTTTTTCTTGATTTAAAATTATATGACGTCATCCAGCCATTCATGACGTCACAGCCTGGTCTTGCATATATATTATAAATAAAATAAAATTAAAAATGTTTATATTTATTATTTATGTATCCATATCTGTTTTTTATTACATTAATAGATATATTAAAATTATTTGAAATTGTTTCTGTAGCTGGAAATTAATTTATTTCAAACCGTCCGTCGGTTCGGACCTGGCCACAGGTCAACTTATTTTTGCTCGTTATTACTTTACTACATTGTGTTTTTTCTTATATTTTTTTTAGAAGATATCCCATTTCTATATATTTTTATATTTGTGTCATTCAATCTTTATTTTTATTTTTTTCACTATAATGTATTGCATCAAATATTGAATTATATTCTGTTTTTATTTAGCGATATCTTATGTGTACGGTTAGTTAAATGAAAAAATTAATTACAGTGATGCCTCGCATAACGAACGCCTCGCACAGCGAACGCTGCACACAACGAACCATAATGAACTAAATTTCATGATTCATACAACGAACTTCGTTTCACGCAACGAACTCGCCCGAGCTTCCACGATCGCTGCCGTTGCGTTTCACATAACGAACTTGCTCCTGGAACGAATTAAGTTCATTGTGTGAGGCACCACTGTAATTCAATGATTGATTTTAATATATATATATATTTTTAATATATATTCTCTTTTATTATAATTAAATGAATTAGGTTATTACGAAAGTTTTGTCCGTTTTAATGTCGTGTGTTCTTGCCGCTTCATATCTCAATAAATATTTATTCTACTATGTTGTGGTATATACTGATCGATAGAGAATTTTGTTCTCTATACATTTATGCGGTTCATTTTTTTCTAACTTTTAATTTTTTGTCTCTTTTCAACTTATAACTATATGATGTCTTTAAGTACAATTTAAATTGAATCAAAATACTGCCGAAACAGCCCAAAAACTTAACAAGGCATTTGCCAATGATAGTGTTAATGAATGCACTGTTCGACGTTGGTTTGCGAAATTTCGTTCAGGAGATTTTAGCCTCGAAGATGTGCCCCGAAGTGGTCGACCCACAGTAATCCAGAACAAGGATTTGAGGACCCTGGTGGAGCCTGACACATCACAAACGGTGCGTGGGATGGCGGAAGAACTGGGCGTTAGCTTCCACGCGGTTTTTGATGGTTTAAAAGTGAAAGGTCAAAAAGCTCGAGTCAAAAGTGTGTGCCTCATGATTTGAACGATTGACAGAAATTGTTACGTTTCCAGGTCTGTTCGTCTTGATGAGAAATGGATCCTATTCGTCAATAGCAAACGTTCAGGACAGTGGTTGGACATCGATGAGCCACCCAGGCACTTCCCAAAGGCAAAAACCCACCAAAAAACACTATAGTTACTGTATGGTGGCCAGGAGATGGTGTGATTCACTAAAACTTTCTTCAGCCGGGGTAAATCATCACAGCAGAGTCCTATTATGACGAAATCGACGAAATGTACCGAAAAAGCAGCCGGCACTGGTCAACAGGAGAGGTCCGATCCTGCTCCATGACAACGCCTGTCCGCACGTTTCACAAATCACAGTCCAAAAATTAAACGAATTGAGCATCAAAGTTCTGCCTCACCCACCATACTCCCTAGACCTCTCGCCAACCGACTACCTTTTTTGAATCACTTCGACAACTTTCTCATTGGTAGAACTTTCGCTAATCAGGACCAGGCAAATATGGCCTTCATCGACTTTATCGAATCCTGAGCACCCAATTTTTTCTGCTGACGGAATTAATCGACTTGTGTTACTTTGGCAAAAGTGCGCTGATTCAAATGGCGTTTATTTCAATAAAATTAAATAAATATTCACTTAGATATTAAAGTTTAAAGTAGACTCATAAAAACGGACAAAACTTTTGTAACAACCTAATAAATCTTAAATTTTCTCCATTAAAGCTGTTTCTCCAATTGGGGATTGGACGAAGAGGTGATTTCTTACCTTCACAAAAAATTAAATCATGAACATCAACCACATTACAAAGTTGTATGACCTCTATGCATCTCCAGATATAGTTAGATTATAAAATCGAGATGACGAAAAATATATTGGCGGGGAGACCGAGTGGTAAACGCCCGCTTGTAAGATCAAGGTAGCGGTGGGTGGATAATGTAGGAAGGGACTTGAGAGAAATGGGAGAGGGTAGGGATTGTGGAGGGTTATAGCTCAGAATAGGGATACTTGGAGAAGTGTTGTTGCTGCGGCCAAGAACTCGAAAGTTCTGAAGAGCCACAGACACTAGTGGCCCAGGTGATCAGATAGGCTAAACACTTGTCCAGTATTATATTAATACAAGTATTTCATAACTTTTTTTAATCAATTAAATTATTCATTTATGTTTTATTAAAATTCAAATCAAAAAATTATTATTATTATAAAGAAGAATGTCATATTTTTATTATAAAAAAAAAAAAAATTTAAAAAAATTAAATTTAATAAAATAAAATTTAATAGAATTTTGTATAAATCATTGATGTTTGAATAAATAATGATAATATCTTCTAAAGCAAATAGAAATAAACGTTGTTTTGATAACAATTTATCAATTATCAATCAAACCTATTCAAATTAGACATAGATAATCTACATAGGTAATACCGAACTGAACTAATAAGATTTGATTCAGAATTCCTAGGTATTTAAATATTATAATACTGAAACTGTTAGATGATTGAACCAAAAACAATAGACATATCCGCAAGTCAGTTTTAATATAATAAATACTGCTTTATTTTTGGAATGTGTTTTAACGCTTATCATAAGAATCAAAAAATTGATTGTGTTTAATTTACTATAGTAAGCTCGATATTTTTCAAATCAAAACTAAATTAAGTCATGAATTAATGAATCAACCAAATCTAATCAGATAATTAAATCGGTATACTTAATTTATAAAAATGTTTGAATTAGGTGATAGAAAGATTATTATTACACTTTAATTATCTTCAATCATTAATAAATTGTATTACTTTAAAAAGACAAAGAACGAGTTTGCACCGATCAAGGATGAAGATAAGAAGAAACCAACTTTAAGATTTTAGAAGGTATTTAATTACACTCCCATAAGAATGACTGGTGACATTCATCAGATGCGACTAATTACTGTAACAGTAAAACAATATTCGACATTATTAAACTTATACCCGCTCAAGTTCTTTAATTAAAAAGAATAGATTTAAATATGTTAGATTTTGATTAATTATGCCATTAAATTGTTTGAAAACTTTCATATATTCATAAAAGTTCTAATTAATTTAGCTTCAAACTGTCTAAAACTTATATATCTATATAAAGAGTTGTTTAAATGGCTCATATAATCAGTGTATTATCTTCATATAACTATTTGAATTATCTATAAATATTTTTATAGTCAATATATATATATTATAAGTTATATATATATTTATTAGTTTTTATTTTTCAAAGTAGAAAGATATTTTTGTATTTCTCGTATATTGGTATTTTATGGTATTATTAATCAATAAAGCAATCTAAAATTTAATTTAACTTATCAATAATATTAAAAATTATGATTAAATTTCAAATATGAAAGAATAAAGTTTCTAGTCACATTTAATTTTTTTTATCTTTATAGCAATTTACCTTTAAATTAAATATTTGAATACACTTCAAAATATCATTTATCAGAATTTAATATAATATACTTTATCTAATATGTAATTTATTTTATAATATATAATAATATGATTAATATGAATAATAATGAAGTATTGTACGTTTTATATATATCTAAAATATTTCAATTAACAATTGAGGGCATATGCAAGATCGCACGCTCCTTTTTATTTTTTAGTTTACAAACTATTGGCCAACTGCTTAAACAGAAGGGTTTTTATATGCATGTTAAACAGTGATCCAATGACATTGTGACACTTTTATTGGAGCAGTGTGCGAGGTTCCAGCCCAATCTAATCAAAAGTCTAGCTAGTCTAAATACGTATTTTAGATAGCTAAGTAGCCTAAATCTTTTGATTGCCCTTTGACTATATTGCAGGCGTTATTGATTGGTGCTTCCCTCTGGTGAATATTTGATTAATGATTTTTTATTTAATTAAGATATTTTTTCAGCGATTTGTGAAATACAGATATTCATCGAAATACTATTCAATTAATTGAAATATACTAATCGATAAATAAAATCAAAATCAAAATAAATTTAGAATAATTGTAGATTTAATCAAATACTTTTAAACATAATTATTTTTTTTACCTTTTGATATCTTACAGCCTATATCTTAAATTAAAATATTTTTTTATAGTTACTTTTAAGATTATATGACTACTATTATTATAAACAATTAAAAATAACGATTTTAATACTTATTGAAGTAGTTAAATCAAATAATATTGGTAAACTAATATAAATATCCTATTGTTCAAACTATTTTTCAATGTGAAATTATATATTAAATTTTATAAGAAATTAGATATTTTGTGTTATAAATATTATTTATTTTTTTAACTATATATGTCTTATAATAGTTATTTATTATGATCCTCTTAAGAAATCATACTTACTTTTTCCCTTTCCCACTCACTCTTTCTCGTTCTCTCTCTCTCTCTCTCTCTCTCTCTCTCTCTCTCTATATATATATATATATATATATATATATATATATATATATCGTATATATATAAGCAATATCTAAGATTTATCTAACTTTGGATTGAATTCTGTCATACTTCAAAAGCTGTTGCAGAAACAATCTATCACTTAAAAAAAGAAAAATGAGAAATTTTTTCTAATTTAATAAATTTATTGTGAAATTCAAATAATTTGATTAATTCAATTATATAAATTGTATTTATTTATTTGTATTATTTTATCTACGAGTATAATAAACCAAATAAGAAAAATAATTTAATTGCTATTTTTTTTATTCATTTCGTCGTTAATTATTTTATAAATAATATTATTTTTTAAATTTTACAAGAAAAATTAAAGATTAATTATATTATTTTAAATTTAAAGCTGTTTTAGAATTACATTAAAACTCTTTTTGAACAGGAAAGATATTTTAAATGTATTTGAAAATAGAATGTTTATTTAATTAAATAAATGTTATGTTCGTCCAGGTAATGCTAATCAGCAAATTATTCTAAAACATAAAGACAACAATTTAAAAAAAACCTCTGTTGCCTTCTTTGTTTATTGTGTTTGTTAGTGGCTTTTTGATCTTTCCATACATGAATAATTTAAATTAAAAAAAATAATATTATTCATGTTGACAAGTGTAATGTAAATGTTCTTTTGTTTGCTTAATGATTAATTAATTGGTTTCAAATCAATGAACAAAAAAAAATTATTTAAATGTATTAAAAAGAAATAACATTAATAACAATAATAATACTCAAAAAACCAAAATAAATATTTTTCCTAATATTTTTGTTTTAATATTCGTTAATTTTATCATTTACAACAAGCAATTATTAATTTTTTATAATAATTTAATTTAGAATGTTTAAAACATTTTGAATCAATAAATAAACTAATCCTTCAAAATTTTTTATTATATAAAAAATAAAATACAAACATTTTATACTAAAAATAAACAATTTTTTTTATCAATTTAATTAGTCGTTTATTAAAATAAAAAAGTATTTTTTTCTTTTATGGAAAGTATTCGCAATCGTTATAAATGAACTATATTTTTGCTTAAATATTATTTTTCTACAACTCAATAAATTTGAAAAAGTTAATTATTATTTGTTGTTTTAAAATTTTATTTATTTAACATTATTATAAGAATGCTAATGATCTACAAAAAACAGATCAGTTTTATCAATACACAATCAATTGAAATATAAGTATAAAAAATTTAAACGAATTTTTGGTTTTGATATAATGATTAAAAAATTAATAAGTTGACCTGTGTCCAGGTCCGAACCGACCGACGGTTTGAAGTAAATTAATTTCCAGCTACAGAAACAATTTCAAATAATTTTAATATATCTATTAATGTAATAAAAAACAGATGTGGATATAACATAAATATTTTTAATTTTATTTTATTTATAATATATATGTAAGACCAGGCTGTGACGTCATGAATGGCTGGATGACGTCATATAATTTTAAATCAAGAAAAAACTAATAAATACGATTTTTCTCGAGGATAAAACCAATACAAAGGGCATGATTCGTGGTGATATATAAAAAAATCTCCTCATGTGAAATTTGGAGTGAAAATAACCCTTCCCTTCCTATCGTCGATCGCTAATAATATCACTTCCGGTTTCCGGATTTGCACCAAAAGTTGATTAATTCATCCCACTGATGCATTAAGTAAATATACCAAATTTCATCAAAATCCGTTGAGCCGTTCAGGCTGTACACATCTATACGGACGGACGGACAGACAGACGGACGGACAGACATCATGCTAAAAATACTGCATGATTCGTCGATATATGTAAAAATCTCTACATGTGAAATTTGGTGTTAAAACAATACCTCCCTTACTATCGTCGGTCGGTAAAAATGTATGATATGCATATAGAAGGTGGGAATTGCTGAGAAGATTTCATAATGAGAAATTGAATAACATATATATTAAGGGTCTTAAAGTTGCGATGACACTACATAAACTTATTTGGGGAAGACTGATTAGAGAACGTTCGGTTGCTAGACTAAGTACATGGAATACAGGAAATGTAAGGTGAGGGAGTTGAGAGAGAATAGGAGTTGGGCGGAAGTAGCTTAGGATAGGGATGTTAACAGGAATATGTATGCTGCGGGTAAGAAATTTCTAATTTCGAAGGGTCATAGGTTAGATTTATGATAAGCATATAAAAGGGAAGTTAAGAAAAAAAAATAATTATAATATATTTGGTAGACTATTTGTATAAGCAAATTATACTAATTTTAATTAAAACAAAAGATGGAATGAACAAACGATGTTGACATCGATAAAAACAAACTATAATATATAAGGAAAGTTTGTTATCCTTTGGACTATGAAATCCTTTCATCTTTTATCTCACCCGCATAACAGTCATCTTAAAATACAAAAGATTTTGCAATTAACTATACGAACTGTCCCTTTACACATCTGGCCTAACTGAAAAGAAAAGATCACAAATCTTGCAAGTTGCAATCCAGATCAACAGCAATTTTTTTTTATTGATGGTGACTTTTTGCAATCAATGTATTCTTAAAAGTTATTGTGATCGCCTGGTTATTTTCAAAAAAAAAATCTTACAGGTTATATGAATAATCAAAACTTTCGTAACTGGGGAGATCTTAATCCAGTATATGAGCGCCCTTTCCACACTAATAAGATGACAATATGGTGTGATTTTTCATTATATGGGTTAATCGGACTTTTTTTTAAAATAAACAGGGAATCACATTAACATTTAAGAATTTATACGTAGAGAAGGACTACATATAAATTTAAAAATAAATGATGAATTCTATTAATGTTTCTTAAATGGCAAGTTAGTAGCAATTACTATAAAAAAATATTTTGTTTCAATTACTCTTACTTTGACTTCATTTCGGTGTTTTTGGGTTACTCTGTACACTTTCCATTATTTTCACTAAATTTATTTTCCAAAAACAATTATTTAAATTAATAAAATATGTTTTTTAATTATAAAATATGTTTCTTAAAAATATAAATATTATAGTAATAATAATAATAATAATAAACTTTATTTTATTGTTATATAATATATAATGGAAACAACACCATCTGTATTTATTTGAGTTTCGTTTCGAAAAATTTATTTGTAAATTATTATTTTATTTCCGAAATATTATTTATTCCTAAAAAAATTTACATTGCAAATTGAATCAAAATGTATTAACTAATTTAATAATGCTTGAAAATATGAGTGGAATTAATTGTTAATTTAAATTGCAAGCAAAATGATCCGATATTACACTTGAGGAAAGGCATTGATAAATTACCAGGCAAATCTTGCACATTATTCGAATATTTGCTCAAAGCAATTCTCTTTAACGGAGGGTGCTTCACGCTTTCTATACTGTTTATTCCTCTCCCCGACAACTAGAGAACGAGAAACAATGATCATTTAGAAAATTGGTATTTAGACATTTTACATCTCTAGACAACAATTTGAATAATGAATTAATTTGAATAGCAAACTCGATGAAGCGAATTAAATTAGATTTTAAAGGTTGTGTTAAGAGCCTTTTCAAATGATATATGATTTATGGTGTTAATGAAAAAAATAAAAAAATATAAATAGCATTATAGAATACGAATAATAAAATTATCAAATGGTTATAATATTATTTAGAACATTTTAAATGAAAATGTTAATTATAGTGCTTATTCAATTATACAAAACTAAGGCCGATAATAGCATGATTTCAAGTAGTAAATGTGCAGCAGGTTAATTCACATATAACTTTGTTTTTGGGAAATTATTAATTTTAACAGAAGAGGTCACCTAATTATTTTAATTTGATGTTATTAATTGGTTCAATGATAATTAAATAATAAAATTTCATTAAAATTTACAAGTTATTATTAAAGTATGTTTCCATTTAAGAGTAGAACTTATCCATTAATAGCAGACTATCTTGTGATTTGGGAAGAAAATGTAAAAAAATGAATTTCCATGAAAATCCATGAATTGGGTTACAAATAGATCCTTCATTCGCCCTATTCTCCGGATATAGCCCCGAGTGACTATTTCTTGTTTCAAAACGTAAAGAAATGGCTCGGCAAAAAGAGATTTAACTCCAACGATGAAATCATCTTTCAAAAAATCTATTTTGATGTATTCGACAAATCTTATTTTTTTGAAGGGATAAAAATTGGAGAAACGTTGGACGAAGAAAAGAGCTCAAAGAAGACTACCTTGAAAAATAAAATAATTTTTTATCCTAAAACCTGTTTCATTCATTTTCATATATTAGAAATTTCTAGAATATGCACATATATATACACGCATAGATAAAAGTAAAAAGTTTGTTATATATTATAATAAATATTTACTTTTTTTCACTCAGATAAATAATTAGAATTGGAACCAATTATTATTATTGTAGGATTTGAAAAAATAGGAATTTTTTTTTTTTATTCCTTCGACTAAGTTGTTCTCGGAGCGACTGGACAAATTCTCGTTGTGCTCTGACTAATATTTAAGACCTCGGTGCCCCCTCTCTCAAGCCTACAATTGGATTGGAGATAAAAACGGAGTCATCTATTGGCTCCTCGCATAGCGTCTGTCACCCGATTGGTCGTCGAGCGCCACTACCCCTCCGCCTAGACGACACCAGAGGGGTATAAAATGCTACGAATTTGCTGAGACGGCAGCATTCATGATTAAGAAGAATCCATACGAAGAACATTCAAGCATTCATGATTTCAGAAGAACGACGAAACGCATCATTCACGATTCAAGAGTCACACTATACGAAGAACACGATTATTTCAGAAGACGACGCTCATCAAGGAGTTTATTTTATCTTGTTTATTAATTTTTAAACAAAAACGATATTTTTGCTATTATATTATTAAACAAAAACGATATTATTTTGCTAATATTTTTCAACAAAAACGATATTTTATTTAAAAAAACCTGCTTGGAAGCCACCAACCCTACATTATTATTTCCTTTTATCTCAAATGTCATCCTATTTCAGTTTAGTAAGCGACAACAACTTTTCGAATTAAACATTTCAACTCCCTTGGCTAGTTTAGAAGGCATAATTGTTAAATAGGCTCAATTGAGACTATCTGACCTCTTCACCTTAAATTTACAGCTCAATTAGCAAAGCAACGCAACTCAGTTTGATCCTTGTTTACATTTATTTCAATTTCAAGGATTTATTAGTATAAATGTTAAAATTAATCTAACGTTGGAGGAGAAATAGTTTTATATAAATTAGCAGAGTAGAAATTAAACTCAGTATTTATTTTAAAATAATTTAATTCTTAATTATTAATATTCTTAATAATTTACATTAAATATATTATATAAATTTAATTTTAAAATACCATCATTAAAAATAGCTTGATACTTTCAGTAAATAATTGTTTCGATTAGTGATGTATGTAAATGAATTCAATGAATCTATTACATAATTCATAATATTAATATTGTCTATTATAATACCAAAGCTATTTTAATTTACATTACAATCTTAAAAAGTCTTACAAAATAGTGACCAACGAAATTTAAATATATATTTTTATATTTAGTTGATAATTTTTTTAAATCTGAAATATTTTTGGATTGGATTTACAATATTAATCTTATTTATAAACTAGATATTCATTTTTATATCTTTTAATAAATTAATATTTATATTTGTATTTTAATAATGTTTTTTTTATTTTTAAAAGTTAAAAATAAGTGATATTTATTATTTAATATGTAATATACTAATTTAATTTAATATTTTATATCCTATTATTATTAAAAGGGTTAAATCTATCTTTTAAGAGAGGGAAGTCCTCTCGCCATGCAATATATTGTACATAACGGTAGTTAGAATGATAATTAATATTAATTAACTATTTGTTCTAAAACAACTGTTATGTAGGTATGTAAAATTGGGCGGAATTTAATCTTGAGGTGGGGAAAATTATTTCAATGTTCATTCCACTACCATGTTCTTTAATGAAATTCAATAATCTAAGCGATTTAATAAATAATCATAATTAAATATTTTATTTAAATACTATAAATAATTGTCTTGTTATATTTTATATCTCTTAATTTTACTTCTTAATGAATAATGAAAAGAGAAAGAGAAAAACACACAAACACAAATCGTTAATAAGTAAAAAAAAAAGAAAGATAATATCAAAAAAGAGAACCATGAAGATTTATTATTCTAAGCCATTGGTTGATATTTCTTTGAGCCAAAAGACAAACATCTCCCGAGGGAGTGTTGATAACAATTTGACCAATCTTTTTAATAATGTTAAATGAACTCGCTCTTTCAAATTGAATTGCCACCTCCCTTTAATTAATTACCTAAATCATTTAAATGTCTTCTTGTATTAATATATATGAAATTCTCCTTTTAAAATGATTCGGTTGGAATTTGGTCTTTCCCTTTTATGCCCTGTTAATTTAAAATGCATTATTTCATTTTCAATTAATTATCTTTTAAAAAAGCGGCTCTTAAGGAAACTCAATTGGCCAAAACAATCGATTTTCATCTTTTTTTCCTTTTAAAAAGATTACTAAATATATATATATATATATATATATATATAAATGGATAAAGTGGGTCTGTATATAAATTAGAATGGTGAGGGTGTATATATGTGCTCAGAGGGAAAGAGGGAGAGAGAGAATCCATTGAATATACTCTCCTGAATACATTTAATCTGTCTACAGCTGTCGGGTTAGCAGATTCTGACACATGTCATTGATTGAATGACTTAACGCCCCTTCAAGGTCTTGAGAATTTCATGTCATTTCCGATAAGAGGATGCGTTAACGAATTTTAGCTTAATTCCTAAATTGATTGTGTGGAAAAGGGTACATAATATTAAAGAATCGATTCTATTATATTAAAGTACCATCGACTGGTAAGTTTTTTAGAATGATAAAGAAATTTCGAAACTATGTAATATAAGAAAAGTGGTTTCCAAATTTGATACATTTAATGTTTTCAATTAACATATTCTGCTAAAGGTTGTTCAGGTTTACAAACTGTTAATTGATATACTGCATGACATTTTGTTTATCCAAATCTATACCAAAATTATCTTTATAAGATATACATGTAGAAAATTTAATTAATAGATTCAATGTAAAATGATTTAATAAACAAAATCTTTGTAAAGGAAATCGAATATTTCAGTCGATTATTTAGAAGTTGTTCTTGTTTGTTTTAATTAAATTGAATTTAACTTTAAATATTTATCTTATAAACAAAAATGAATCGCAAAATGTGTTGGTAACCGCATCACTCAATAACGCCTGGACCAATTTTGACAATTCTTTTTTTAAAATGTTCGTTGAAGTCCAAGGATGGTTTTTACGGCGTGAAAAAATCGAATAATTGCTGGGAAAATCCTAAAAACAGCCCTTTTTTCCCAAACATATTTTTCAATATTATGCAATATGTGCATAATTACTATTTTTCAATATTATGTAATATGTTATTACCAATTGAAAAAATTGAAAATTATTATGCAGTAAAGGGGCTTATCTCACCAAAACTATTATCAAAGAGGATCAAAATTGAAATATATAAAACAATTATTCTTCATGTTGATCGATGACTAGGGTGACCATATTTCGAAAACACCTAACCGGGACAAACGGTTTGGTTTACCCTTTTTTTTAGAACTAAATTGAAAAAATTTTGAAAAAAGTACGAAATGTCCTAAATATTGGAAAAACGGGACAATAGGCTGTGGGGGATTCCGGGACAGAGAACCTAAAAACGGGACAATCCCGGAAAAACGGGACGTTTGGTCACCCTATCGATGACCCTGGGAGACTAGAGTAGATTTAGAGTATTTGTGAGATTAGTATTGTTTGCAGAGATTTTTATGTTTTTATACGTTTTGTAGGTCCCTGAGTCACTTTCACTAAGATTGAAAAAAATATCTGTGTGTGTGTGTGTGTGTAGACAAGATTACGTAAAAACCGTTTGAGCTAGGATAATGAAATTTGGTACATGGCACATTATAGTTGGTAACTTTGAAAATATGTTTAATTAAAATATTACTAATAATTTATATAATTTCAATTTTAAAACGACTTTTCATCCTTTCCATAAATTTTTTTATTAATTCTCATGAGTTAGAAAATTATTAAAAATATAATAAAAAATAAATAAAACAAATATCCTTTTTCAATAATTTTTCAAAGATAAATTATGTAAATCGTTTTGAAAATAATAATAAATTTTATTTAAATAAAATGATAAAACACATTGTAGGAAAATATTATATCATATTTTATCTATAAATAATATTTTGATTTGATATTCAGTAAAAATTATATATTGGAGATTTGATTATATTAATGATAAATTGTAATTCAAACAAATCTTATTTTATTATTATAGTAAAAAGATCGATTCAATCACGAAAAGTGTGTATATAAAAAATGGATTTTAATAAAAACTATTCATGGACCACTGATTTATATTGAGTTTAAAAAAACGAACGGTTTAGTTACTACAAAAATCCTGACATATTTTTTTACTTTCTCTTTTCAAGCTGTGAGCACTTGACCAGCTTGGTATCTTGAAATACTACACAGCCGACCTGGTCATAAAAAAAGTTATTAAGTTGGTGAACCGCGCACGTGGATTCTATTCCGCCTAGCAGATCCGTCCATTTCAACCGATAGGGGGATTTCTTGAACAAGGTGGAGCTTTGGAAATGGGGATTCTCAAACTCTTAAAGCCCCCTCTTCGAGAATGGCAGCTAAGGGTCTAACCCGTAAAGTTACCGTCCCTCTGGAAAGCTTATCTTAAAGTTCAATATATATAGAGTCACTCTAAAACGGAAGAAAACTCTTTAGACCGTCTTACTTAACCTGCTCTTAATGGAGGATAAACAACGATTTAATTAAAGATATATTCGGAAAATTAGGCCAAATTAAATTAAAATCTTTAATATTTATTATTATTAAATGTTACTCTCTGGAGAGAGGAAAAAAAATAGAAAAATATTTTAAACATAATTATGGAAAACTTTTTTCTTGGATAAAATTAAACAAGAATTTACATCTTTTTTTTCCTTCTTCACATCTTGAATACAAACTTTATTTTTCTTGCATTCAAACCATTTAAATATGGCTAAAAATAAAACAATTATTGAGATTAGGTTAATTAATGTTAATTTAATCAAAATCTACTAAAATAGATAAACGGTACTCTACTTCAATTTGATTAGATAAAAAGTTAGTCATAAGTTCTCATAGCTGAAAAAATCTTTAATTCTGAATTTCTTAGTGTGAAAAACTAGAGCTATAGATATCTACTTCAAAAACTGCATTATACTATTTTATTAAAGGATTTACTTTGAAAATGAAATCTTTATCATTGATTCTCTTTTATTTAATAAATTTTTTTTTTAATTGATTGTATATGATTAATTATTGTTTTATAATAAACCATCAATAAATAATTATCTATACGGGTTAGATAAGAACTTAAACTTAAATTTCTTAAATTGATGTTATAATCCACATCATTGCTAATTAATAGAATACATTAATTATTAAAAAATCATAACTGATAAGATTAAGTGAAAGTTTTAAGACAAGATCAAAAAAAGCCACTAGCTTAAATAATTATTTCAATCAAAGAAAAATAATATTTCACCTATTATAAAACCTAAATTTATCTAAATAAAGAATTAAATATTTTCTCATTAATATGTATTTACATTAAGTATAAAAAACTGATTAAATTTATGATAGATAAGCGTTCAAATATTTAAAAACAAACCATTTTCAAAAATCACTAATCTTGTCCAATATTAAGATTAGCAGATGAAATTGTATAAAGGGATATTGACGATGGGTATGTTAGCTTCAAGTGATGTCATTTTGTGTCTCCCAGGAGAATCCCAATAGGCAGATGATGCCTGGAATCAAGTAAAGCCATGAGGGACTTCGAGACCTTCCTCTGAACCGGGTATTAAAGCTTGGGAGGAGGAAGAGGTCCATGCCTAATCAATTTGGACATCGCTTGGTACAAACCACAGACTCATACCCCGTCCCTTTGATCTAAACTGAACACGAATCTACAAATCAACCGATTTGAATATATCAAGGATTTCAACTCATCCGGAACATCATTGGCATTACACGGCGTTGATTATCATCTTAATTTATATATTATCAATTATTATATACATTATTCAATTATTTTATAATTAAATGGACTATAATTTGGAGGTCGTGGAGAGGATGATGAGACTTTATTTATTTGAAATCGTTTTTCATAAAAAAAAACAAACAATGTTTTGCTGGAATGACATGTAGAAACTGCTTTACTCCTCTCTGTCAAGGACAAGGTCTTTTATTTACGTGGGACAAGTACCGGATTCTCCCTTTTGTATCTCTGCTCTTGTAAGCTTTAGAGTGTCAATTGGGCGTATCCCTCTGAGGACAAATACAAAATTCTAACAATGGATCCAGAAACACTTATTATTTCCAATAGTATTTGTATTAGGATATACTAAAATGCTTTTAACATAACATAAATAAATAAGAAAATACAAAAACAATTTCTTTTAAATTATTTTAAAATATCTCGTATGGTACAATGTAATTTTTTCTTATAGCATAAATAATTTTAAGAAATACCGTATAAAATTACCATTAATAATTCCCTATGTGGCTGTGAAAATTTAAATCAAAATTTCGACTACAAGTAAAATGTACCGTGAAACACCTTAAGACAGTGGTTTCCAACCTTTCTGAACCGGCGCCCCCTTTTTTTAAAAAAAATTCTTGCCCCCCCCCCCTTAATTTTTGTAATAATCTAATTTCTTAAATATTCACTTAATATAGTAACCATATATTGAAAAAAATTACCAGCTACCGACCTCTGTTATAGATTATTATAGATTTTAGAAAAAAAAATTGATTCTAATACATTCGCGCCCCCCACAGGTTGGTTCACATTGCCTTAAGGATTCGTGTGTATGTATGGGTGTATATTTATTTAATAAAAATATCCGTTTTACTTCATTTAATTAATTAAAATTGTAAAAAAAAACAATTCAAATATTTACTAGTTTTATTATTGTAGCAGAACAATATCTCATAAATAAATAGAATGTACAAATGTAATAATTGATCGATTAACATTTTTGTTCTGAAATGTTGATAATGAATCAAAAACGACGAAATCTTCATATTTAAAATTCTAATAGTTTCAGTCACCTTCAATAAAAAAAAACAAATAATAAACATCAATGATTTGAAAAAAATATGATTTCAATTGAAATTAAATTGTTTTTAGAATATTGTAAAATTTAATATAATTAATAAAGTTTGAAAGAATAAAATATAATATAATATCATCTTATTTATGAATTTATAGGTACATTCGTTTTGCACTAAATTAAAAAATATAATTAAATAACTTATAAAAATAATTATTTTTAATAAATGGAATTTATATTAAGATTTTGTCATCTTTTTAAAAAAGGTTGGGATAGAGCAGCCTTTGTGGCTAGAATACACAAAGGGATAGGTGGTGTAGTCAGCACTGCCTCGAAAACCTCATTTCATCTTTCTTGATCTTTTTCCCTGCTATCCATTTAAGATGACATACCCTTAACTACAATGAAGAAAGGAAGGGAGCAGATTATTTCGAGATCCCGGAAACTTGTAGATATAATCTTCAAGAAAATGAAAATTAACTATGTTTATCCGTCTAACTTTTTATAGGTTATAAAAAGTCGGGTGTCTTATGTCCAAGTTTCAAACACCCTGGATAAATTCTCAATGCTATATTCCATATCAGGAGTCGGCAACCTTTTTTAACTGTGGGTCAAAATTAATTAAATTTAAATTTTTTACGTCGATGAGATTTAAATTTCAAAATAGGGTTTTAGTAAATAGTGTAAAGAATTTTATTGAAAAAACTAATTAATAATAATAATGAACAATTTTAACTCTCAAAAAATAAAATCCATTTTTATGTTTTTTTTTAAAGTTAATAATTTTTTACTATTCCAATGTATAAAACAAGAGGTTTTAAGCATCTATTTCTCAGTTTACATAACTTATATGCAGGGCCGGCCCTAGAGCCGAGCCAGTAAGGCCATGGCTCGGGGCGCTTGGCTGGCAGGGGCGCCATTATGAAAAAAAAATTAATCCTTCACAAGATATCAGGGCTGATAAGACTTAATAGTAAATAAAAAATTATGGTACGCAATAAAAAAATTGAGTTTATTTAAAATAAGTAGTAAATTATTACATTTTTAAAAATATAATGTTGATATCATACCAAGATATCTCCTTTTTAGGAAGATCAATCAATATGTGGATCCAACTAAAATAAAATATATTTTCAAATATAAAAATATTTTTTTAATAACAAACCAAAATTTTTTAGTTGATTCTTTTTTTTTGCTTGTTAAAACATATGGGGCGAACTTTAGACCCTTGGCCTAGGGCGCCATAAGAGCTCGGGCCGTGCCTGCTTATATGTAATCTCTTTTTAGAAATGTATTTCTTCTTTTCATGGTAAACTATATTTTTACCGACCGACGATAGTAAGGGAGGTATTGTTTTCACACCAAATTTCACATGTGGAGATTTTTACATATCTCCACGAATCATGGATTTTCTAAACAGAAAAAAGTATTTTTAGCATTATGTCTGTCCGTCCGTCCGTATAGATGTGTACAGCCTGAACGGCTCAACCGATTTTTATGAAATTTGGTATATTTACTTAATGCATCAGTGGGATGAATTGATCAACTTTTGGTGCAAATCCGGAAACCGGAAGTGGTAGTATTAGCAATCGACGATAGGAAGGAAAGGGTTATTTTCACACCAAATTTCACATGAGGAGATTTTTTTTATATATCACCACGAATCATGCACTTTGTATTGGTTTTATCCTCGGGAAAATCATATTTATTAGTTTTTTCTTGATTTAAAATTATATGACGTCATCCAGCCATTCATGACGTCACAGCCTGGTCTTGCATATATATTATAAATAAAATAAAATTAAAAATGTTTATATTTATTATTTATGTATCCATATCTGTTTTTTATTACATTAATAGATATATTAAAATTATTTGAAATTGTTTCTGTGGCTGGAAATTAATTTACTTCAAACCGTCGGTCGGTTCGGACCTGGTCAACTTATTTGAATTTACTTATATTTATTTCTCAACCCGGACTTTGTTTGCTTAGATATGAAACTTCAACTCATACAGTGATAAAATTCATTTCGAAAAAAATATCGACGTATTTTATCATTTGCATTTTAATTTTTATGATTTTATATTTTTATCGATATTTAAAATACTGTTTTCCAAACTTTGGTAAGTCTTTGTTAAGTCAATTTTACTTCAATGATCTAAATCTAAAATTTAGCTTCTTTAGTTTCTGAATTTAATGAATTATTGTATCGAGCGTTATTGTATACATAAATAATTATCTCAAAAATAAGATAATTATATTTCAATTTTTACTTATATTTTAATTTTCTTTTGAATTTTCTTTTTTTATATGGAGATATTATAAAGTAAAACAAGAACAAAACAACATGATTTATTAGCTTGTTTATTTTTCATTTATACAATATAAAAACAAATTATTAAGTCATAAAATTTTGAAAACTGAGTTTTCAGATTAATTAAAATTACTTTCCTCGTAAAAATATATATACGATATTATAAGGGTGACGTAATTTGATTATAAAATTAATTAAAAAAAATACATTTATAATCCAATTTCATTATTTAAGTAAAATATACGTATTAATAATATATATTTATTGATTAATCGATTTAAAAGTTAAATTTAATATTTGAGAAGTTTTATAAATAATTAATTTTAGATTGTTAATTTATTTTAAAAACTAACCCTTTGTGCGAAATGCATTGTGGATCGATAATAATTACCTACAGCACGAAATGATGAGTGTTTAATTTAGATATACGGTTTGTTGGGGAAGGAGATTTGTTTTGTCGGTCATCTTGACCATCAACACAAACGAAATTTCATCATCTTTATTTCAAAAGCTCGTAATTTCTTTTCTTTTGCCATTTTTGTAAGTATAATGTATTCTATGTTTTTGCACATTCTTTTTAATTAATTTATTGTAAGAAAATATTTTTTTCCTTCTTTCTTCTTTTATCTTCTTTAAAGGTAGATATTCATAAATAATAATTCAATAATTTGGATGCATAAATCCTTTTAATAAAATATTACATAAATGTAGCAAATTCATAAAACATAAAATGCTTGCTTAACATAAACGTGAGCATAACCAATAGCATAAGTGGTGATAATCAAGGCTTAGTCATAACTGATGGAATATTGATACATGTCCGTTTTTAAATAATATCTAGGCATATTCAATCTTGTCGCTCATTGGCTGGTTTTCTCGCCAAGTATAGCTTTTACATTTTCTATTATACTAATTAATACATAAGTGTTATTACAATAGGGTTTATTTATTAACATATATTATAATATTAGCTAACTAAATATATTAATCTTAATCTAAATATAAGTTCTACTCTACTAATTAAATATGTAACATAAATGCGTTCTCGTCTGTGATTGGCTCAACTGGATTCGCTTGGTCTGAGTAAGGTTATAAAAACCTCCGCAAGGGACTTGTTTCGTTCTTTTGACAATTGAACGCAATGCTGATCGGATGTGAGCGCCATCTTTTCAACACAACTGTTCTTTTCAGAACAAACCTTTTATTTAACATCAACAAAAACATGCATTTTTATTAAAATTTCCTACAATATTAAGACTTATTTAATCCATTGTTTATTATCTGCAAGCCTTAATCTAAAATTGCCGAAGGAGTGATATGGTGCAGAGAGGGATATGGTGGGCGTTTTGCAGTGAACTCCCCCAAACAATTTAGTGACAGGAAAATATTCACTCACAAACTTGTGCAAATATATATATATATATACCCAGCCCTATTGTTGACTTTTTTATTTTTGTAAATTTTAGCAGTTCTTAGTATTTATTAATATTAGCATTTGAAATTTGGAAAAAACTGGAAATGTGTGTCATATCCCTCAGTTTTACTTTATACAGATATAAAGCTATATTAAAAATTTTCAAAGTTTATGGAACAAATAATAGTATATTATTGCATAAATTTCAGGCTTGTTTAATTAAGAGCTCTTGAATGGGAATTGCACAATACAATTCACATTGATTTTAATTTGTATAAAAATTCTTTAAAAAAGATCTTTGTTAAATAAATACTTTTTTACTAGATTTATTATCAAATTGAATAAATATATTTTCTTCTACTATTTCTGGATTGAATTTATATTTATATTTTTCAATAAGGAGAAAAGGTATAACTTCTTAAAAAAATTAAAATATCAAAAGACATCTAGAAACTTGAGATGCAGGTTGTTAACTTACTTTCGTGATTCAAACCCTTTTCGAAAATTTACATTCCTTTAGGTTAGTCAAAAATAAATATATCCTATGTATACATACATACTTATATCAATATTTCTCTCTATATATATAATTTTTTAGAAGCCTAGATGTGACATATTTTATTTATTGGTGATATATATTTCTTTTTCCGATGGAAATGGCAAATAGGTCAATACACACAAACTATATGCTACTGAAATTCACGTACGTATTTCTCCTGTTCATGATTCAGTAATATGCCAAAGTAAATTTAAAAGATATTTTTCAAGCAGTTTTAACCAACATAAATAAGTGCAATAGTTAAAGAAGAGCGTTGACTAGAATTATTTAAATATGGAAATGGGTTGAATGAAATAGCGATGCATCAGGCATATTCGATGCTATTCCTATCCCGGCCCATTCGTTCCGATTTGCCTATTTGAATATATTTACTTGTTATGTTCTTTGCAAACAAGAAAGCCCTTGTGTCACATCTTTCGTGAGGATCAATTCTATTTTATTTAATATACGTACTTAAGAATAGGAGACATTATTGAAAATTATGGCATCCCTTAAAAATGATCAATGTCAAAATGCACTTAGTTCATTGCATAGATGGAATAGAATGTGATATGAGAACAAAAATACTCTACTTACAGCCTTCCTTACAAAAATAACACTCTTATTATAGTATAATATTCTTTTAGAATGCTATAATATAAAAAAGAACAGATGACTTTTATAAATATGAAATTCTACTGATACACATACACTATCAAATTATATTCATCTTCCCTAATAAGGCAAAATAACATTAATTATCAATTAATATTTAATTAATTATAAACATATTAATAGACAAATATTTATGTAAATCATTCGCGTTTAGATACAAATAAAATTTCAAAATTTAAGAATTTTATGTATATTCTTTAAACATTTAATAAAAAAAAATTTAAAATTGAGTATAGTGTTAAATTTGTTTTGTTTCTTGAATAACTATATTTGATCAAATATATTAATTACAAAAACGAAGTTGAAAAGAATAAAATATCTAGTTCCTTGTACATACGAGGTAGGGTCAAAAAGTTCGCGGAATTGGTTATTAAAAATTTATTAAAAATATTTATAACATTCTTACATTATTTCCCTTCAAAATACTCTCCTCCTGCATCTACACATTTATTCCACCGTTCATATAATTGTTGGAAACACTCTTGAAAGCCGTTTTTTGAAAGTTCCTTCAGCCGCTCCGTCGCATTTTCAATCACCTCTGACGAATCAGCAAAACGATGTCCCTTCAATGCCATTTTTAACCTTGGAAACAGGTAGAAATCTGGTCATCTGCATCAGCCATTTCAATCAAGTCCCTGGACAGGGTCACTCTCATTTCCTTTTGATAACATTTTTGGATCAAAGTGCAAGCAAACACGATGCATGTTCAAGTCATTATGAAGAATGCTGTGAACACTCCCATGTGAAATACCAACTTCAGAGGCAATATTATTGATGGTTGTTCGTCTGTCCGCACGCACAATTTGTCGAACGCGCTCAACATTGTCGTCTGTAGTGGAAGTGGAAGGCCGCCCAGTCCGAACGTCATCATCAATTGTTGTGCGACCGTCGCGAAAACGCTTATGCCACTCGTAAACTGCTGTTTTCTTCATCGCAGAATTTCCGTGTGCTTTTTTTAGCATCTCAAGAGTCTCCGAGGGTGATTTCTCCAGCAACACACAGAATTTAATATTGCCACGCTCCTCTAATGACGACATTGCACAATCCGACGAAAGAAAGAAACTACGATCTACAATATTAAACACCGAACGCACGGAACCAACTACAACAGCCTGCTAACCTCAAAAGCACATTCACTACCAGTTATGCCAACCTCACAAACAAAAATTTCCCTTTCAGCTAAGAAATACTTGACTATAAGCGACCATTCCGCGAACTTTTTGACCCTACCTCGTATATTGAAACAATATATACTTAATTTAAAAAATAAATTTCAAATTTAATTATTTGGAATTTTTTAAATTTGTTTTTATACTGATGTTTATCCAATTTATTGGTAATTGTTCACATTAGTTGTCATGTGTGGGTTTGGATAAAACTTTATCAGAGGATTCTTTGTTAATTCCAAACAAAAACTTTCCTTATCCAATATTTCTTGGTCTCTTCTAGTTTACGAGATAATTAAAGATTTTTTACATTAAGTAATGTTTTATTGACTAATTTACTAATTATTCACTTATTCACTAATTTTCGTTTTTTTTTCGATTTGGTTTGGTTATAGAGAAATTATTTAATTAATTAATTTTTTAATTTTTCTATATCCAATCCGAACTGAAAAAAAATTAATGAAGCCTTCTGCTGGTAAAATTAATAAAACAAGGTAGCTAAATAGAATATGAATGGACTTATATCCAAATTTTAATATTTTTTATCTCTCCTTTATTATTTTTTTAAAATTTTTTTTATTTATTCAGACTGGCTGAAATATTAGTATAATATAACAATGGAGTTTGATTTTTACAATAATATTTTATTCAATCGTAAAAAGAATTAAATAATATAGAAAATATAAGTTATTATTAAAAAAAAATTTAATGTAAAAATTCCTTATACGAAAATAAAAAATTATTTGAAGAAATATCTTAATTAAGTAATTAATCAATTATATATAATATTTGTTCATTTTACTCAACATTAGTTCTCACAAACAGCCCGTATAGGTAATGAATGAATAAATCTTCGTAAATGAAACTCAAACTAAAATAGGGGTTACGTACAAATACTTAATAATCAATTGTGTGTGAACTACAAAACTTATCATAAACAATTTTATAACTAAAATTATTTAAATATATATAGTATTTAAAATTAATAGATTTTATTTTAAACTCTGAAAAAAAACTTAAAATAAATATAAAAGCTTTATTTAAATAATTTTTCTTTTTAGAAAACAAATAAGAAATAAAAAATAGAAATTCCTTATAATTTGCAATATACAGGGGTTGGATAAAAATATGGAGACACCTTTAAAAAATGATGTTTTTTTGCTTAAGCACGGCCAGCAATTCCCTGTTTATGAAGCTCCCTTCTAATTGTTTTGGTACTCACAGGGTTCGGTAACACAACATTCATTTCAGCAGTAACTTTTGCAGCTGTGGTCTTCTTATTTTTCATCACAATTGCCCTTAATGATCGTCTGTCACGATCACTCAGGACACACTTTCGTCCGCGCTGTGATTTAGCAGATGATGTTTTTCAAATATGCGGAATAAATCTTCGATACAGTACCTCTTGATGCACTAAATACCTCGGCTACCTTGCTTACGGAAGAACCTACCATACGTGCTTCAACAATTTGACCACGTTCGAAGTCTGTTAACTCTGATATAATGCACAAATACAACCTCACATAACAATACTCCGAAAACAACTGAACTGTTTAGCACATTTACGAAGTTGTATAGGTGGCGTCAGTAGTCAAAAACACCAGCGGCACCTACATATTTCATTAAAATCATTCTTTCTTTTCAAACATGCATTTCACAAGGTGTTTCCATAATTTTGTCCAACCCCTGTAGGTGTATAATAAGGAGAAGATCAAGATTGAATGGAAAGATATGAGAGAATTAGCATAGAATAAGATCTGGTAAATTTTAGAAGGAATATAACTGTTATGACCAAAGAATTTCAACTTAAATTGATAACAAAATAGATGACAATAAATAAATAATTTTATTTTATTTATTTAGTTTTTGAAAGCATTTATTATCTTCTCATTGAATGAATATATTCCTGTGGAGAAGTTAATTAACTGTATCTAATTTATCATAGTTAATTACCTTTTCAAAAGACGAAAATTAGACCTAATATTTCTCACAGATATCTTTTAAAAAATAGCTCTTAGTATTTTAAAAAAAAAACATTTTTAAATAATGAAAAAATCAATAGATTCTTTTTTTTTCCTTAAGTCTATTCATTATAATATTATCAGTGAAAATCTTCTTGAAACCTATTAACGTATAATGTATTCCAGGTCGTTTTTATTATTTTTCAAACATACTGAGTATAAATTATAAATGAATATTTATATGAAAAAAAAAGAATAATAACCCATTGGTTTGATAGCAAGAGGTTCTCCTCCCATCAAGCGGGAACGAAGTGAAAAATGTTGACAGCCACCCTCGATTTCGTCCTTGAGAGTGTCTATGTCAGTTGGATCGATCTCAAGGGTCGACATTCGCCACCTGATGAGCAAACGAACCCAATTAATAGTCCGGTGTTCCCCGCTCGCTGACATTTTCCTTTAATCAATGCAGCGCTTTATTCCCTTCATCCCACCCCAATCCTGGATTGGATGCGTTGAAACGCTCTTTTCCAAACTAGTGCCTTTGAACAAAAGACCTTTGCAAAAAAGAAAGAATGTCTATCTGATGTTATAAAACAAATCTATAACACAAGCCTCTATTCAAAATAAATGTCTCTTGGATGAATTAAATTCTTCATTTAAAAAATGGATTATTATTATTATTATAGAGAATAATTGATTCCATTTTTTTTTTTAAAAAAAACTCAATATAATTTGATGGTTTGTTAAAAATATCAATATTTTATTTGAAAATTTACAACTTTAAAAATATTGGCCTAATAATAGTTAATAATGCTAGATAAAATTTATTTTATTTTCATTACTTAAATAAAAATTGAATTATTAATTAATCAATAAAGAAACTCCTTGATATTTAATAAATTAAATGTGATTAATTTGATTATGATATTATTTTATAAAAAATCTTTTATGTTAATATAATGATGTTATAATATTAATTTTATACATTTGATTTAATAGAGATTATTTGAATGACATTTGTTTATTCTTGTATTTTATTTTTAATTTAGTTAGTTTTGTAATATTGATAATAAAGGAATACTATAGAAAATATCCTGTAAGTGTTATTGTTGAAGGAAATATAAATCTAATCAGATAATCGACGTGACTTTAGCGATTTAACATAACATTTTATTTTATTATAAAACTTGAAAATAAAAACTAGAGAAAATAAACATTTGATAAAGATATTTTCTATTTAAACACCCAACCAATAAGAAAACTTCTATCTACTGAAATGTATGCAAACAAATAAATTTCAAATTATACTAAGTATGTGTTTAAAGTGAAATTATCCTTTTTAAATTTTATTTTAGTTTAATTCTCAGGTTTTAAAACAATTTGGGATATTATATGTTGATCAAAAAAATTTAATAGAAGGATATAGATCGTGAGTTTAATGTGAGACCACATGTCTCATAAATGACAGAGGAAATAGAACGAAATGGAATATGAAATTATATTTCACTAAACCTACTACTCACTAGAACAAGCATTTAACATTGTTTCAAGTATCTCGACAACTTTTCTTTAAATATATTATCTTCTTCAACCGTATAGCAACTTTAAACGCCTTTGAAGTATTTATAATCTTCATGAACCTTCTATGACAAAATTATATTGTAAATGTAATGTTTCTTATTTTAAATCATAAATATATATTTACCAGAACAAAACAAGGGACACGTAAGGGAGAAGAAAGTGAAGACTCATGAAAACTTTAATTGCTTAATGATAACGACAGGTTTGAGAACTGAGAAGATAATAATATTCGACTTATTAGCATTGAAAGAGAGAGAGAGAGGGAGAGCGAGAGAAAGAGACAGAGTAGGGATGTTTCAGTGTTGTGATAGGTGGTTAATATGGTCAAAAACTTACAATTTCATAAGATTTCACAGAGAAATTTGAGAATTTCAAATTGCAATTTTTACCTGTTTCAAGCTAATATTTTCAGTAAAATTTATTAATTAAATTATTTATTTTTTTCTAATAAATAAATTATTATTATTATTAAATAATCCACACTGATTTGAATTTCTTTAAATTTTTTCTTGGTGATGGTTTTCCAATTATATCAATCATTTCATCATTATATACATTGGAAACTCTTAGTCGAATAAAAAATTTCTTGCAATCGTAGATAGATAAAAGTTAAAAGAAAAAAAAATTTGATATATTCTGGTTAATGTATATTTCATATGGATGTCAGGAAGTATTAAAGTATAAAATATCGATACAACATATTGACTTCACTTTTATAGAAAAAAAAAAGAAAATGACCAGAAAAAGAAGTAATGTTCCATGTGTGCTTCTCGAACTATTTTTTAAATGTCCCGATGTGAATGGTGTACACTTGAATGGATTTTTTTACCATTTGTAACTTGCTATAATGTTCTGTATAATAGGTATGTATTTATTTATTCGATTGATAAATGAATGAATGAGTGCTTATCACATAAAACCTTCTAAGATTTATTTAGATACTTATTCGCTGATCGAGTTAACAGTTTAACACAATGTATTTTCCATAGAGGTTTCTTGAAATAAATTATATTATAATTTGAATTATTATATGAATTATTATTAAATATTATTTTCATAAAATTTCGATTCTAATAATTAATAATTATTTGAAAAATAAAAATATTTTAAATGTTTTTAAAAATTATTATTTATTTAATAAATATAAATAATATATTTAACTCTGTAGTTAAAACTCAAAAAATATTTATTATTTAGTGTTATTATAATCTTTGAATTAATATTAATACATTAAAAGCATTTCGAAAACAACATTCATTTTCATAAATCCCCAGTCGAATTGGCTAATTTATATTTTAATGATTATGCTTTCAATTTATGGTTAGATCTACAAATCAATATATAATTTTAACTTTTATTTACAATTAACGTTAGTTCCATTTTTGGTCTGTCATTATTTTTATATAAATTTTCCACTTTATAAACGATTTATTAATACATTTACTCCAAAAATAAAATTTATAATGCTCTTGGAAAGTTGTAACTGTTCTACTTAATAACTAAAAGCAATATTAAGGTGATATATCACCGCTACCTTTATAATCTGCCAACGCGGTAACACCAAATGTCCACTTGTGCAGCTGCTTGATTTAACACCAACACACCTCAATACCTAAGAGAGGGCAAAAAGGATTCTCGTTGAAAATGGCCTGCTCGTTTTTAATCACCATATTTATTTAGTGAACATTGAATATCATTCTGTTTTTTTAAATAGATATTTTCATTCCATTCCAAAATAATTAGATTTTTCTTTTTTCAATTCATAGAAGAGAGGATACAATTTTTAATGGATTTTTTTCTTTTAATAAACAAAATTTAATCTATTTTATTCATTGTAACAAGTTAAATATTCCAGAACGTTTTCGTGGAATCGTCAAATCAAAAATAATAAATAATACTTAAGTTATAGAATAAATATATGTCCAATATTAAATATATATGGTATTTATAATATAATAATATAAAAAGGGGCCGAGAATGTGTATCGTCATATTTCTTTGTTAAACAGGAAAAACACTTAGCATCTACACATCATCTCCACTCTCATCTTCATGTGGTGGGCTCTGCTACGTCGAACAACAACACTATCTACATAAGATTCTAGTGAAAATCACAGCATAGTACTGTCAACTAACGAGCTTCTTTATGGCTATAAACCTAGACCTATTGAAGAGGATGATTATTGGTCTTCAAAACTAGTGTCCCAATCCATAGTTAGTTTGGTTACGAGTACATATCAACACGAATGGTCAGCGCGATATGTTAAACTGTCACATCATGCCTTAAAGAATGCAAATCGCAACTAAATTAAGGCCCTCAGTCTAAGATTCCTCGTCGAAGACATGAAATTAGGTGGAGGGTGCTGAGTATTCCTGAGTTATGCCAAGATGTCAATTCCATAATATGATCATTAATGCGTGAACCTTAAGAATCAAAGAAATATTCATGGAACTTGAAAATGAACTGTCATCTGTTAAATGGGCAAGACACGAATGACTAGAGAGTCGAGTACCATTCTAAAATCTGGCAATCTACTCTACCATTTTAATAACGAAGTATCTTCTATAAGAGGAGTCAGAATATTGATAGCTAAAAGGCATAGAAGGAGACTGTCAGAAATGCAATCAGTGAGTTATTAAAATGACATTTAAAATACCTCAAAGATATGATATCAAATTTATTTTGATTTATGCCTTAACAAAATCACATAAGAAGTTGAGTTATTTTATGATGATGTAACTTCTGTGTGTTTTAAATGATTCAAAAGCTTATTTCAAAATTTTAAATGGGAGATTTTAACTCAAAGATTGGTGGCAGAATCAATGTCAATGTTGAGTTTGTAGGAACTTTTTGTTCTTGGAAGTCGGAATAACAGAGGAGAAAGACGTAAAATAGTCTTTATGTAATGAATACATTTTTTAAAAAAACAACATCACAGAAAATGGACATGGCGAAGTCCAGTCGACTCTTTTAAAAATAAAATCGATCTCATTTTATCAAATAAAAGATATATAGTGAAAGATATATCAATAAATGATCATTAGATTCTTTATATAGATTCGTTATGGAAAAAAGAGAGAAAACATGAGATTTGAAAGAAAGAAATTGATACAACTTGAAAGAATAACAACATATCTCCAACAAAATAGTGAAAAATTACAAAGAAAACAACTAACATTTAGAAGCCCAGCTAGGGTGTCTGCATCCATTCATTGATTCAAAATAACAATATCAAAAAATTATGAAAACTGTTTATATTCAAAACTTATTTAAAGAAATTACAAGTAGTATTTTTATAAATTTTAACTAAAAACTTTCTGAGTGTGCGGTGTATTTTAAAAATTAAACTTAAACCATCCTGTTTCTTTTAAAAAATTCTCACAAACTAATTTACTTGTAATCCAAGGTTCTATTTAAAACAAAAAATATTCTTATTTTAACGAAAAATCATTTGGGCAGGTAAAGAATTTAAAAAAAAAATTGACTTTACTAAGTGGGGTTAAAGCAAAAAGTTGTAATTCGAACCGACTTAAAAAAAGTAAGTAAAAAATGCTCCCTATTTATCACTGAAAATAATCATTTGAAGTACATAAACACTTCATAAAAACTGCTAATTAATTTATAAAAGTATAAGAAACTAAAAAATGGACGTATCATTAGATTGTATAGCTTTTGTTATTTCTACATTAATGTAATAAATATATAAAGTTTTCAACTAATAAAATAAAACATACAATTTTAAAAAGAGTTGATCTGATTATGAATTAGATCTAAATAATTATATAAAAAAAATTAAAAAAAGGATCTATGTAGGTATAATTACTTTGGAGTTGAATAAGAACCTCTTCACCATAGTATTAGTAATAAAAAAATACCCGTTAGAAGTTTTGAAATATCATAGTATATTAGCCAGATGTCATGTTATAGTTTTAGTTCAAATTATGGTACCTAGAAACTCTTTTTCTATGCTTTGGGATGACTCATATTTAAAAAAAAGTCAGTTAAAAACACAAACGTATAAATTCATCAAATATATTATAATATGAAAAATATAGATATACTTATGCATCTAATCACAAATGCATGTACTTTTAAAATTTTATTATTTTAAGTAATTTTTTATAGAGAAAATGTTTTCATTTGAGTTTCTGTTGAATTATTGTAAATATTACATTTGGAATGAGCGCATATTTCTCTAAGCTCTACTCTAATCTCTATCATTAACGAAGTGAGTGGTAACTGACCTGTCATGTCATGGTTTTTATTATGATATTTCATGCTATTTACTGATTCTGGTTGTTTTTTAGTTGTCAACTTTATTTGCCTCTTGATAGTATTCATAAACTCGTCATCATTTGGCACAATCATGATTTAGGTAAAGAAAGTAAATGAATAATGAAATGAACTTAATTAACAAATTGAAATATATGTATATCGTTAATTTTCGTTTACATTATCAATCAACAGATATTTTCCCATGTTACTATTTCTATTTTACAACAATAGATTTAAATTTTGTTACGGGAGAGAAACATGGACACTATTCGAAAAAAATATAAACATAATCGACAGGTTTGAGAAGGAAATATAGAGGAAAGTGAACGGACAGCTTAACGATCAAAGAACTTGGAGAATAAGACACAATCAGGAGTTATTTGATTTATTTAAAGAACCCCAATCACTAGGCATATAAGACTAATGTTTCTACAATGGGTTGGGCATGTTCAGCGGATGCCGAACAATCTAGTGGCAAAAATGATCTCAAGACAAGTAGGAGGAAAAAGGCCTATAGGAAGACCTAGATTGAGATGGGAGGATGGTGTGACCAGGGATGCGAGGGAGTTGTTGAGTTCTGGAAACAGGAGAAGGTCGTCGGGGGGACGCAGGGGATGGAGGCTAAGTATAGAGGAGGCCAAGGTTCGATTTGAACTGTAGAGCCATCGAAGAACAAGATTTAAATTTTGTAGAAGGACCATATTTAGATGATATATATTTCTTGTCCAAATTTATAGAAATCAAATTTTTTATATTATTCAATTATCTATTTTATTATTTAATTAATTAATGATGATTGATGATTTCATCCTTAAGGGACATGAAAGGAAATTTAACTTTTGGAGATTTATCAAACATCTCATTGTATTCTTCGTTATTCAAATTCTTGAGCACTTGATCAGTGTATAAATGCATTGTTTGTGAAATAATATGTCAAATTTATATTATAAGGCACTTTTAAGGCAATTGAAAACAAAGACCTATGTATGAAATATAGAATGAATATATGGAAAAAAAAACAGATATGGATATAACATAAATATTTTTAATTTTATTTTATTTATAATATATATGTAAGACAAGGCTGTGACGTCATGAATGGCTGGATGACTATAATTTTAAATTAAGAAAAAAACTAATAAAGATGATTTTTCTCGAGAATAAAACCAATACAAAGTGGTGATATGTAAAAAATCTCCTTATGTGAAATTTGATGCGAAAATAACCCTTACCTTCCTATCGTCGATCGCTAATACTACCACTTCCGGTTTCCGGATTTGCACCAAAAATTGATCAATTCATTCCACTGATGCATTAAGTAAATATACCAAATTTCATCAAAATCCGTTGAGCCGTTCAGGCTGTACACATCTATACGGACGGACGGACGGACGGACAGACGGACAGACGGACGGACAGACATCATGCTAAAAATACTTTTTTCTGTTAAGAAAATGCATGATTCATGGATATATGTAAAAATCTCCACATGTGAAATTTGGTGTGAAAACAATACCTCCCTTACTATCGTCGGTCGGTAAAAACAATGAATTTGTAAAGCTCGAAAAATTATATATAAAACGACATAACATACCTTAATAGGCAAATGGGACAAAAAGAAGGAAGAGGAAATAGATGGGAATGTGTAGAGAAATGTTAGAAATGTATGTAAATAAAATCTAATGGTGAAAAATAGAACATACCAATACGAATGAATCGATGAATTGGCTATATAAACTATTTTATAAATATTGTCTAATCATCAACCAAAATCAATTATCTATATTTTATAAAATATTTGATATATCTATCTATTTGTCAATCTATCTAACAAAGTAAATTAATTGATATGCTTTTAATTAATGTGAACCAGTATTTACAGAGAATAGCAGAATTATTATTGAATAATTCTAGAGAGTAGTATATATATTACACGTATTATACATGAATATAGAATATCTATTATAAATAAGATTAATCTATATATATATTGAAAAGGGTAAAGTTATTAAATATGTTACATTAGAGTAGATATTCTCTATTGTTTTCTATATTCTATACTATTTTTGGTAATTTCAATTTTTACCAAGATTCATGATTCAATCAAAATCAGAATTTGCATTGATGCAGTATAGATCTTAAGAATATATAAATTGATTCAATAAAATTAGAACTCTGAAAAAATTCTATTGAATTGATAAACAATTAAAATAAAAAAAATAAAAAAATTAGTGATTTTATTTTATTAGATGAGATTTGAATTTCAAATAAAAATATTTTTTTATTGAGAGAAAATTAAATAAATTGATTGAATAAACCTTACTTTACATTTTATATCAAGGTATTTCCAATGTTGTTCTTCAATCAATGTCTTTCAAAAGTGGTAATCAATCAAAAGGTTTCACTTAATAATTATCAAAAGGAATTCAAAAAGAGCTTTACAAATTAAAAAAAAAAAATATATAAAAAAATTTTTAAAGAAAAATGTGACTAATAAGCCGATTTAATTAATTTGTTTTCAAAAATAGGAAAGAACATATATTTAAAAATAAATATTGATTTTATTCAATAAAGGCCAAATCCTGTTTTTATAAATTACTTTTTTTTAACAAATACAGTTTTCTTTTAGTTAGGTCTAGTTTAATCCGAATCACTAATAAGTAATAGATAGAATGCATTAGATTTTGCTAATGGATTTACAATAAATAAGTTATTGTCCGATAAAGGGGATTACATAATCTATCTCTATGCTATTGTTTCCCATTAAGATTGGTTAATATTGAATGTAATTTTGTATAAAATATGTTTCTTTTTTAATATATGTAATTAGAAAAGTATAAATGGTAATTTTTTATTGATTTTTATTTTATCATATAGTTACTATCGAAATGTGCATAATGCAAACAAATAAAATAAATTTAAGTAAAAAGAAATTTTTTTAAAAACACACTTTACTTAAAATTGCACTAAAAAGTAAAAAAATAAAATCACTGTAAAGTGTGTCCGCTCAAATTGGTAAATATACGTATAGATATTACTGTTTTACGGTGTTATTATAATTTGAGCGCACACACTTTACAGTGATTTTATTTTTTACTTTTTAGTGCAATTTTAAGTAAAGTGTGTTTTTTAAAAATATTTCTTTTTACTTAAATTTATTTTATACTTTTTAGTCGTACGTAAATAAATGTAGTCGTTATTTTAAATATTTCTTATTAATAACATGTGTAGCATTTTTTTACAACCACAGAATAGTTTGACATTTAATGTAATTTTAATAGAACTGCTATCGCCATCTATGATTAAAATAGTGAACTATTCCATATTTCGCATATGAAAGTTTAGTTAATTAATTACCACTAACAGATAAATAATTCAGTGCATTTTTCAATTGATTCGTGTATTATTAAAAGGAGCAAGCGCGTATGCAAAATTTCAAGTTGATTGAATGACGGGAAGTTGTTGAAATATCGATTATAAAATGCCGCCGACAAACCAACAAACAAACGGACATCCTGACAGTGTGAGTTAAGTAAAGTGTATTAATAACTTTAAAACCTAATGAAGTTGAAGTGCGAAATTGTATTCATTTTACTAATTTCTTAAATGTTTAAGTTTATTATGCAAATAAAATAAAACAACACATGTTTCATCAAGTACCTACTGTCAACATTAACATTAAAGTGTTTTTTTTAAACTTATATTTTGAACATATTATATTGTTCTTATATATTAAAAATCAATTCCTTTAATCATTGTTCAATCTTGCTTATCTAAAGCCTATGCCTAGGCCTACGTGCTATTCAACCAATCGTGAATATATATATGTATATATATATAAGCTATAGTGGTATGTGTATATATTGTAGATGCCAAATATATTATCCAGGTGTTTTGGCCGCCGGTGAAACAAAGAGTAACATGATGGATGTGTTGAGCCTGAATGCTTTAATATAAAATGGGCTGTTTAGAAGCTGCTCACCTCCTTTGACTGCTGTCTTACTGTTCTTCATTCCATTTCAGGTGATTAATCGTTCACTTAGTAGCAACGACGTTTATTTCCTGTAATCAATCGACATGACAATGGAAGAAAGCTTGATTAGGAAATGTCCTTTACTATCATTTAAATAAATTGATTTATTTGTGTTACAAAGCTATTCTAGAATAGTGGGTGCGTTGCTTTACTAACTAGACAAGAAAAATATTACGTGCCAACTTTCTAAAGGAAATGAATTTAATAGATCTATTTAGAAAAATTCACTATTATTTATTTGACAATTTTTGTTATTATTTGAGAAAAATAAGAATTTATTGATTTTGAAATACATTTTTTAAGAATATTTACCAATCATCAATTCAAAATTATTAAAAACAAAAATAAAATAAAATTATTGATTCAAAATTATTAAAAACAAAAATAAAATAAAATTATTGATTTTGGTTTTATTAAGCATTAATCCTTATAATATTTCATTTACATTCTTGATTTATTTTTACTATCTCGTCAGAGATAGTATTGCGATCACGAAAATTTTTGATGTTGAGATTTTGATGTTTTTATACGTTTTAAATGTTCCTGAATCATTTTCACTAAGGTTGAGAAAAATGTCTGTGTGTGTGTATGTGTTTATGTAGACAAGATTTCACAAAACCAGTTTGAGCTAGAATTATGAAATTTGATACACGGGTATTATTCAAAATTCGTAGTTTTTATCAACTTTTGAGAAATGTAGCTCAACCGGAAGAGGGTCATTACCTACAACGTGCTGATTTTTTTTCCTCGAAAGTGACCGTAAAAATAAAGATATATGTTTGATAATTTTTCACATGATTAATAATTGTATAAAACTGCTATATATAGAATTTCAGTTTGATTGAATCGCTGAAAGTACCAGAATTAATTTTTGAACACTGCAAATTTCACGCGCCAACAGGTGACGTGGTGCCATCAACAAAGAGCCAAACATGCACTGGTTTAATAAATATTATCTATTAATTTTAATTTATAATTAATTAAATTTAAATTTAAATATAATATATTATGTTAGATAGTCGAGTGGAGACATTCCATCTAATTAATTAATAAATTTAAAAAAATATTTTCAGATCATAATAATTGAAAATAATACTCCTGAATTAAATAAAACAAAATAAATATATATAGGTGAATGGGACAGGGCAAACCGGTCGGCAATTAGACGATTTTAATCCCCGGTCCCGGCGGGTTGAGCTGGTTCGGTGAAAGGAATTGAGTGTGCTTACCGCTTTGGTGATAAGCTGTACCTTCCAGCGGGCTGCAATGCATCTATGCGCGGTGAAAGGGGCCGAAAACGCTTGTTTCCTCCTGCTTCTTAAATGCGGGTATGAAAAGATGATAAATAGAGCGGGTGGGAAGCGAGTGAAAATGAGATGGATGATGTTGATGTAGCGAATAAGAGAGCAGGTATGAGATTGTATGAGCGCGGGTGTGTTGCGTGTTTCTCGTGTGAGAGCTTCACAGCAAGTGTATATAGCGAATAAGAGAGCGGGTATCAGCGCGGGTCTGTAGCGTGTTTATCGTGTGAGAGCTTCACAGCAAGTGTATATAGCGAATAAGAGAGCGGGTATCAGCGCGGGTCTGTAGCGTGTTTATCGTGTGAGAGCTTCACAGCAAGTGTATATAGCGAATAAGAGAGCGGGTATCAGCGCGGGTCTGTAGCGTGTTTATCGTGTGAGAGCTTCACAGCAAGTGTATATAGCGAATAAGAGAGCGGGTATCAGCGCGGGTCTGTAGCGTGTTTATCGTGTGAGAGCTTCACAGCAAGTGTGTATAGCGAATAAGAGAGCGGGTATCAGCGCGGGTCTGTAGCGTGTTTATCGTGCATTCACCAGAGTGCGCTTCAGTACACTCTAAAGGAGGGGTCAGGAGAAAGGGGTGGGAGGTGACTATTTGTCCCAAACATGCCCCCACTCTTGAAGGATTCTTCAAAACAAATCTTAAAACTAGTGATACCCCCTTTTAATGCGAAACAAAGAAAAGAAAAGAGCAAAAATATTAAGAAAAAATAAACAAACAAATAAAACAAACAAGATAAATACAATAAATTTCTCCGTAACCTATTTGGGCCGGAGAAATAATGGAGAGTTTTCCATTATTGAGTAGGTAGCCGACACAGACGGACCACCGGTCGTTTATATGAGCCGGATTTGGTTTTTATCCATGCGACCCTCGGAATTCCGTCCGAGCCAAGAATCACTCTTTCCACCACTCCCATAGGCCACTTTAAAGGATGGACATTGTCCATCTGCATCACTACAATAGTTCCGTTCTTTATCGGATTTGTAGCAGTGTTCCATTTTTCCCGCTGCTGTAACAGATGTAAATAGTTCAAACTCCAAGCCTTCCAAAATGATTGAACCATTTGATCCATCAATTTATGTCGTTGCACGAGGTTGACCACTTCATTTCCGATATCATAAGCGGGAAGGTGGGCTAATGGTTGAGCCATAAGGAAGTGAGCGGGTGTTAATGCGGTAGGTTCGTTTGGATCCTCACTAAGTAAGGTTAAGGGGCGTGAGTTTAGGATCGCCTCTATTTGTATAAGAACCGTATTCAGCTCCTCGTAAGAGAGTAACTGAGTGCTTATTACTCTCCTTAAATGCGTCGGAAATTTTAAATTCACAGTCAATGATAATTCCATTTGAAAATTATCCCAATCCTTTATAATTGATTTCGGAGGCGGGGCGTCCCAATCTAAATTAAGAAGCCATAATATTTTTATAAGTAATTTAGCGTACATGATGACTGGCGCTACTAATCCCAAAACGTCCCATAGTCGCGCTACTGTCGATAAGATATTTCGTTTTGTACATCTTTTATTCGTATGCGATATTTTAAAATAGAATTCATCAGTTACAGGTGACCATTCTAATCCTAATATTTTTAAATCGTTATTTTTTTCAAAATCCTTTAGCTGATCATGAAGAAACTCTCTTGGAATTATTTCCTGTACAGAATTTGAATTTGTAGCCCATTTAGATAAGTCAAATTTAGCGGTTTTAAAAATATTAGTTAATTGATCAAATGCCTCTTTTGTTTCATTTTCAGTCATTAAAGAGGTGCATATGTCATCCATATAGCTATCTCTTTGAATGATGCTAATGGAAATTTTTTACCTTCTTCAAATACTAGTTGGCGAAGAGTTCTTAATGCGAGAAATGGACTACAATTTAATCCGAAAGCAAGGCGATTAAATTCGTAAATTGATATAGCGTCTTTGGAGTTAAATCTATATATTAATCTTTGAAATTTTCTATGTTCCGATTTAACCCCTATCTGAAGGTACATTTGTTTAATGTCCGTTGTTAGAGCCCAGCGAAATAATCGCAAATTTAATAATATGATAAATAAATTATTTTGTAAATTAGGCCCTGTATATAAAATGTCATTAAGGGCGCGATGACTATCATTCTTAGCGCTGGCGTCCAATACAATTCTTAATTTAGAGGATATTTTATCCTCTTTCCAAACCCCGTGATGCGGAATAATATACCCTTTATCTTTATCAGGGTTTTCTACTAGCGATACATATTTATTATCAATATAATTCTGTATAACTTTATTATATTCTAAGCGCATTTGAAGTGAATTATTTAATTTTCTTTCAAGTGAGAAGAATCTATTTTTTGCCATTTCAAAAGAATTGCCTAGCAATTGAGGATCTTCCTTAAAAGGGAGACAAACAAGATAACGTCCATCGTTTTCCCTTTTAATCGTATCCTCGTATAGTTTCTCACATTTACTATCATCCGCACTCAACAATTTCTCATTAGGAACCTCCTCAATTTCCCAGAATTTTTCTAAAGTTTTTTCAATTGTCATTTCATTCCAAATGTGAAGAGAAAGCCATTCATTATTCGATTGGGATGAGTTAAATTCCCCCAAAAGAATATACCCCAGCGTGGTTTCTATAGCATCTGGGAAGTTATTAGGCGCCTTAATTCGTCCCGATAATAATAATTTTGAGAACAGCGATGCTCCAATTACCAAATCAATTTCACCCGGTTTGTAAAAACTATCATCTGCCAAAGCGATGCCTCCGAGATACTTAAACTCTCCCGGACAAATGGATTGAGATGGTAATTTATTGGTTATCGTATTAACCACTAACGCGTCTATTGAATATTGAATTGCGGATGGCATTCGTGAAAAGAATTTAAAAGAACAATGACCTAAGACGATAGTTTTATGTCCACCGATCCCGCTAAGCGAGTGATGTTTTAATTTAGAATAATTTAATTTTAGTTTTTTAATACAGGAATTAGTGATAATATGACTTTGTGAGCCACTGTCAATTAACGCCCGAATGGTCTGGATACGACCTCTCGAGTCCAGCGTGTTGATTTGCGCTGTTGCCAAAAATATTTGATTAGTCGATTGACTCATAGCTACTACAGGTTCAAAGGTGGAGGGGGGCGTGTGAGCGGAGGGATAAGGAGAAGTATCCCCACCTCTTCTCGAATTGGAGACCTCCTCTCTTCTCCTCTCAGGGTCGTGTAGAAGGGTATGATGGCGTTTCTTACAGATAAAACATGTATTTTTTGATTTGCAATTTTTATCAATATGCTTACTACTCAAACAATTGGAACATAATGATTTTTTATGAACAATTTCGATCCTTTTTTTCACGGGAAAGTTTTGGAATTTAAAACATTTAAAAATTAAGTTATGATTTTCCAAATTGCAAATTATACATTTATCTATAGATTTTTCAGAATTCGCTGTTAAATGCGAATGAAAATTATTTTTTGTAATTGGTAATTTTGCGGGAAATTCCAAATCTTTTTTAATGTTCGGAACGCGATCTAAAATTTTCACTCTTTGTTTAACAAATGTAATAAAATCATTAAGCGAGGGGATTTCTTTATCTCGAACAGATATTTCAAAATTTTGCGCGGTTTGTGTATCTACCCTTTTTAAACCCCAAAACAGAAAAATAAAATCTAACGCATCTTCAATTTTTAAAGATTTAAAAGCGGCTATCGAAGCATCAAAACGTTCGATGAAAGTTTCTAAACTTGAAGAGTTATTAATTGATGGATATTTTAATGCATGAATTTGGTTTAAATACGCTTCTCCGAGGGCCCGTTTATCTTGATATTTTTTTTCTAATTCCTTCCAAATGTGGAGGTAATTCTCCGCGTCAGGTCGAATTCCTATAAGAATTGACCGTGCCTTACCAGTTAAACTGCCAACGAGGTATTGAATACGTTCGGAGTTAGAAAGGTTGTGGTTTTCGTGAATATTAATTTTAAAACTTTCATAAAATAGACTCCAATTTTGCGGTAATCCATCAAATTGCTTAATTGCGATTGGAGGTAGATTTATTTTGCGATCAGATTGACCTACAGGAGCTGTAGTGGTGGATTTGCGGTGTTCGAGGATGGACAGTCTCTCAGCTTTGACCATATTATAAACATCCTCGAAATTTAACCAAGCCTTAAAGGAAGGTTTATACTTTTCATTCAAAGATATATTCAATTCATTAATTTCACCAATCAATTTAATATATTCTTCCCTTAGATTATCTATGGATTCAGTTGCGGCTAAAAATGAGGTATTTTCTTTAGAATCACGTGAAGAAAGATGTTTTGATTTATTATATAATTCCGTAATTTTCTCATAATAAGCCTCCTTTTTTGCTTCAGCAATCGAAAGTCTAATTTCAGAATTCATTGTAAATTAGTTTAATTAAATTCCACAGTTAAATTATTTATATTTTTATTCGAAAATGTTTTAATAAAATAAATTAATTTAAATAGAATTATTATTATTAAATAATTTAATATTTATTATTTATAAATATAAAATAGGATTATTATTTGTAACCAAATATGTATTATTTATAAATTTAAATATATTTTTTAAAAACAATGTATGAAATAATTTTGAACATTATCCTGAGTGAAAATATCTATATAAAATTTTCTTTGCTTTCATCGAAATTAAACAAATATTAATATACCCAATTAATAAGGATAATAAATTATTAATTATTTAATTTCTTAATTAAATTAATAATTATTGCGGGCGTGTTTGAGAACAATTATAAAAGATAAGGAACAATGTAACGGATGGAGATCCGGCTCGAAGGACCAATGAATGGGACAGGGCAAACCGGTCGGCAATTAGACGATTTTAATCCCCGGTCCCGGCGGGTTGAGCTGGTTCGGTGAAAGGAATTGAGTGTGCTTACCGCTTTGGTGATAAGCTGTACCTTCCAGCGGGCTGCAATGCATCTATGCGCGGTGAAAGGGGCCGAAAACGCTTGTTTCCTCCTGCTTCTTAAATGCGGGTATGAAAAGATGATAAATAGAGCGGGTGGGAAGCGAGTGAAAATGAGATGGATGATGTTGATGTAGCGAATAAGAGAGCAGGTATGAGATTGTATGAGCGCGGGTGTGTTGCGTGTTTCTCGTGTGAGAGCTTCACAGCAAGTGTATATAGCGAATAAGAGAGCGGGTATCAGCGCGGGTCTGTAGCGTGTTTATCGTGTGAGAGCTTCACAGCAAGTGTATATAGCGAATAAGAGAGCGGGTATCAGCGCGGGTCTGTAGCGTGTTTATCGTGTGAGAGCTTCACAGCAAGTGTATATAGCGAATAAGAGAGCGGGTATCAGCGCGGGTCTGTAGCGTGTTTATCGTGTGAGAGCTTCACAGCAAGTGTATATAGCGAATAAGAGAGCGGGTATCAGCGCGGGTCTGTAGCGTGTTTATCGTGTGAGAGCTTCACAGCAAGTGTGTATAGCGAATAAGAGAGCGGGTATCAGCGCGGGTCTGTAGCGTGTTTATCGTGCATTCACCAGAGTGCGCTTCAGTACACTCTAAAGGAGGGGTCAGGAGAAAGGGGTGGGAGGTGACTATTTGTCCCAAACAATAGGACATAAGTATTTTATCAAATCAACCAACTTAAACCTATGATCTGACTGTTCAATTTAAATATATAAAGAAATAATAGATAAATTATTAATATAGTTATTATTTAATATATTTAATATTAGTTATTCTTTATAAACTATAGAGTTCAATATATTTAGAAACTTAATTTTTATAAGAAAAAAAAATATTTGATCCATTTTAAAATAGAAGATCATATATTTAGATTTAAAATGTATATATAGGTATTTTATTTTCAATTCCAAGAGTTAATTAATATTTCATAATTTACTTTTATAAACAATTTCGATAATACACAAAAGGCAAAAATAATACTCTATCGTCTATATAGTTTTGAAATTATAATTAAAAACTTTTTCAAGTACTTATTTTTAATAAGATCTTGTAGAATGTAGAATTAATAAATAAAATTTACGAATGTATATACGTATGTTCATTTGGAACAATCCGTATAATTAAATATTTAATATTAATCCAATATGTATTTTTGGATTAAATGAATATATTATATATATATATATATATCTTGAATTAGTAATGCAGGGATGAGTTCTTTCGAGAATTCTATTTTTAATATTTTTCATTATTTTCTAATAAATATATAAAAATACTATAAATGTCAAAAATCTTTATTCATAAAAATAGAACATATATAAAATTAAATAAATTTGTTTATTTAGTACATTTAAATCATAAATTTATTTTTAAAATTTTTGGTGTTTTGATTTTAGTATATATATATATCATTAAGACAGTTTTTTATTTATTTAAAATAATTTAAATATTATTCTATGATTAGTTTATTTGTTATGAAAGTTTATTTTTTTTACACACTTGAATTGTTTTCTCTTTTCTTTTTCATTTCCTACTAACAAAAAATATTTTATAAAATCTAGAAATTATGATAAAAGAATTGAGTGAGACTGATTCATTTTATCTTGATTAAAAATATACATAGATTAACAGAAAATGAAATAAACCTAACTGAATAATATATTTTTATAAATTATTCTGAAAAGAAAAACATTTGATTTTAAAAGTTACATCACCTAGAAGTAGTTTGTATATTTACTTGAAAAGTATCTTTGGTTGTATAACTAACATTCCACAGGCGCTCCCATTGATGAGATAATGGTTGGTTTTTCAACAACAATATTAAACAGACTGATAAATATTATTCAGTAGTTTACTTAATTATTATATATATGAATTTTGGAGGTCGAAAATTAAAATTGTGTCTTATTTTTAAATGAATGAATATAGAAAGCAAAAAAAAAAATTAAAAAAAAAATTGACTGTAATTCTATTTTAATAAAAGTATCTTGTTAATCAACTTCTAACTTCTACATTATTTCCAAGTCTAAATTATTTTATTTATGAAATTTAATCATCACATAAAATAAATAAGTAAATTTATCAAGAAATAATAGTAGATAAAGAATAAAATCCATTTCTCTTGGTTTAAGTCCTAATTACAATTCATACCAATTATTTCAACATAATAATATAGAATTTAAAACAAATTTTAAATTAAATCTAAATGGGTAAAATGAAATAAATTCTAATGTAAATACAAGGATTTTATACTTTCATTTCTTAATACTCTATTTCATTTAATATTATTCTGACGAAGATGATTAAAAATTGAATAAATCCTTTCCCCTACCTCCTACTATCAATTATCAATTTTTGAGATAAATAACTCAGTATATTTCTAATCTATATACATTCATGTTATAATATTTTGTTTTTTATTAATAAAAGAAAGAAAACAGAAAAATTAATAAAAATATAGCGTAGGGCAGGTAATCCGAAATATGAAACTTTTTTAATCCTATCCAGAATCGATTAAAAAGTATACAATTAATAAATGAAGCCGTCAAATCCACTAACCTATAAATATAAATTCAAATCCAAATCATTCGCGAATTTGTGAATTTATTGTCTTTATAGGAAACAATTTTATTGAAATCTTTTAGATAAAACAAACAAGAATATGATCAAAATAAAATGCATTCGTGATGATATTTAGTAACCATTGTGTATATTTTGTAGTCAATTTTCAATTGATGCCCGAATAAATTTTCTAGTAAATGAGCAGCAAGTGGGATTGGCGCTCAATTAGATAAAGCATTTTTCCAACTGTGTAAAGAGCAAAACCGATGTTAAGTTGATTCACTAATATCAATGTATATATTGTAGACTTGTATAAAAGCTGTCAGAGACAGCATGTTCTAATATTGACAGTTGAGAAAAACTAACCATGCCAAGGGTGAAGGCAAATATTTTGGAATGGAATATTATGGAATGGTTCCCGTCCAAGCCAATATAAATAGTTTATTTGCCTTTTTTCTGCCTTGTAAATTTATTTAACCAAATTTTTCATTTTAGTCTAACATTTTTAAACATAATTAATTTAAATATTTTTTTTTAATAAATTAATCTTAAAAATAATGATACTTATACTATTTATAGTTGTGATTCGTTATATTTAATGTAATTAATGTTTTGTTGAGGTATCTATCTGATCTGATAACTATTTGGTAAATATTATTAATCTTTCTTGATTCTAAACTAAAAGCAGTGCATTGACTAGATATTTGCTGAAGTAAATTTTACTAAATTAAAGGCACAACACATTATTCGTAGCCACAATACACTTTCAAAATTAGCTGGAGTGTCTCCACTCGACTATCTCGCAATTTGAGTTGGATTAAATAACATAATATATTATATTTAAATTAAATTGAATTAATTATAAATTATAAATAATAAATATTAAACCAGCGCATGTTTGGCTTTTTGTTGATGGCACCGCGTCACGTGTTGGCGCGTGAAATTTGCATTGTTAAAAAAATTAATTCTGGTACTTTCAGCGATTCAATCCAGCCGAAATTCTATATATGGCAGTTTTATACAATTATTAATCATGTGAAAAATTATCAAACATATATCTTTATTTTTACGGTCACTTTAGAAGAAAAAAAAAATCAAAACGTTGTAGGTAATGACCCTCTTCCGGTTGAGGTACATTTCTCAAAAGTTGATAGAAAACTATGAATTTTGAATAATGCCCATGTACCAAATTCTAGCTCAAACCGTTTTTGCGTAATCTTGGTTACATACACACCACACACACACACACACACACACACACACACACACACACACACACACACACACACACACACATACACACACATATACACACACACAGACAGACAGACATTTTTCTCAACCTTAGTGAAAATGATTCAGGAACCTTCAAAACGTATAAAAATATCAAAATCTCAACATCGAAAATTTTTGTGATCGCAATACTATCTCTGGCGAGATAGTAAAAAGTAAAAAATTAATAACTGGACTCTTCCACATTCCGATAAATATAAATTTAAATCAAAAGCATAGTATAATATAAATACAAAGCAAAACATTCGGAAAATTTATGAATTTATTGTACGAAATAAAATGCATATTTTTAATGAAATCTAATATTTCATTAGATTTTATTGTTTTCTTATTATGTTTCATATCGTTCTTCTAATTTATTTGTATTATTTATCTCAAGTAGAACCTTTATAATCAGAGGTGCTTTAAATCTGAGTTTTTTTATTCAGATCTAATTAAGGATGTAGCCAAGACCTTCTTATTTCATTACATGGACAAATCATGTTTTTTCAAATATCACTCAATAATAAGTCAAATAACATAAAATTATAAATAAATAAAAAAAGCACAATCATTTCGCCGATCGAGATTAGTAACAATAATATTAAAAGAATCCTTGTTGATTTTCATCATCAGTTAATACTGATATTTCAATTCCAAAATTCATTGGAAGGTCCGAAGTGTAGATGGCAATTTGTTCAAGCACGCGTTTGAGCCTTTTCTCTTCTAATCTCAATAGACAATAGAATTAACAAACCCACCGAGCTAGGCCATTTCACTTTGAATAGGTATACTTTGATCGTTGTTATGTAATATGTCTGAATTTTCATCAAAAAGCTGATTGACTGTAAAACTAGTTCAAATCGTTAAAGCCTTCAAATTGCTCATTCCCCTCACAGAAATCATCTAAAATTAATAATTTACTAATTACTAAAATAATTACTAAAATAATTTATTCATCAATAATTTTAAGCATATAATTTTATAAATTTAAAGATCTAAGATCACGGTTATACTATTCAGAATATTTAAATAATATTTTCTTTAATTAATAGATAATCAAATTTGAAGAAAATCTTTTAAACTTTTTGTTTTACCAAGTAATTTTTTTTTTATTTTGTAAAATTGATTTAATTGTAATGAGAGTGAATACTAATTTTTTCATAGGTCATAAAAGAAAGTTCATAGCTTCACTTCAATAAGAAAGTATTTCATTTTTTTTTTTTTGAAATTTGTTTTAATGTTGAAATTTAATTTATTTCCAATTTTTGTTTGATTTTTCTAATATTTGTTTTTATTATTTTGTTAATACGTTTCATGAATAGGATTATACCCCATCCAGTCAAATCTCGATTTTATTATTTATTCCACTTCTTATCTGGCAGCCAAACTGGCAGGGTCAGCTTAACTTTTAATTCTCCAATGCTTTCTTAATTATTCTTATAAATTGAATATAATTATCCAATAAAATGCCCCGAAAGGCCTCGATGGCGAAAATTACCTTTACAATTTTTTTCCTATTTATTGGCCAATTAAAAATTAAATTAATTTAAAATTTAAAATTTTAAAAATTTCAATATACATTGATGTTGTGGCTATACATTTTAGTGTAAGCCCTCCCCCTTTCCGCGGAGGAAATTAAAATTACAAATATTGCTAAGCTGTAGTTGCAATGTTTTTATCAAATAGGTTGAATTAATTTTATTTATATTATTTTGAAAAATTATTAACACATCTTAAAAAAAGGTTTTTGTCTGCACATTGCTCAAAATTTAAAAATTTTTGCAATTTTTTGGATTGTGTATTGTGATTACAACACTCGATTATGGAATGTAATTACCGTCGTTTATTAGATGCCGATTACTACATATTCTTAGTTAATTAATTAAGAAAATGGAAGAGATATATTTTTTACAGAACGTAGTGGTAAGATCAATTTGTGAATGAAAGTTTAAATCCCAATTTGACTAAATTTATTATTATTAATTATCACTTTAATACGATTTAAGTCTACTTTATTGTTATCTATATATATAAAAAAAGGTTTTTGTCTGCACATTGCTCAGAATTTAAATTTTTTTTGCATAATTTCGCGTTTGATGACCTTAGTATTAACTAACTTAACTTAACTTAATAAAGATAGAAAAACCAATAATCGGATTCTTAATATTTAAACTTTTTTATTAATATACAATTTTTTATTTTATTTACCTGCCTCATAATTTGAGAGATATTCTTTAACAAATAAACTAATATCTATGAAAAAATATACATATATTCATTATATTTATTTTGTGTGGATTAAACAAAAAGAATTCCCAAACAATATATTACAAATTGTAAGATTCTGTGTCAACAATGTTCTTTGAATGTTTTTTTTTGGTATTCTTTTATTTATATCGTGGAAAGGAATTCCTTATGCGCTGATTAACTTACTTGCTAATTAACTTAAGATCTTGGGTCCGATTTCCGAGCTCCAAAGATTTTCTTTTAAATTAAAAGTTTCTTCAAGTGAAATAAGAGAAGGGCGAATGAGAGTGGCGACAGGAGGTCAAACCTCAATCGACATCTTATATAAGTAACTTTTCTTAATTGAAATGATAGCTATATAGCATTTATCAGGTGATTAAAATTTTTTCCATTTTCAATTTTGATTTTTCATCTATTTTTATTATAATAATATATATTATTTAAATTTAATTATTATTATTATAAATATAATTAAAATTATAAAATAATAATTGAAAGCAATATATAAATATCCATTTTAACATTATTGATCGATAAATTGAAAATGTAAGGTGTTTAATTAAATTTGAAATAGGGGAGTAATTGAAATTCATTAATCTTGTTCTTATCTTTATTTTTGTTCCTTATATCGTTACACTATGGAGACAATATTTCTCAGGGCCTTATGGATGAGTGTATAGGTCGGGGAGCTTATAAAAAGTCAACATTGTTGGTCGCATCTCTAAAATATGAATTCACTTTGTGCCCTATAATAAATGGGAAGATAAGAAATAGACAATATTTTTCGCTTTGTTAAAGAGAGAAAATGTATTTTGAACGTAATGTTTTCTATGTTAGCCATATATAGAAAATTTCTTTGCATTCGTCTTTCATAAAAAATGAAGGGGCATTCAAATAAAAAAGATTATTTCATGCCTGTTGAATAGATTTTTCTTAGAGACTTTTTAGCAGAAGCTTAAAAAGGCTTGACAGGAATTTTCATAATGAAATTTTGGGATATAACGAAAAAATGGAGAAAAAATCGACAATTTTTTTTCATTTTGAATAAACAATTTATTTTGTATAAATACATAATTGAATTATATTTAAAAATGCCATTTTAAGGATTTTTTTAAAGTTTATTAATATCCAAAATGATAAATGATAAAATCACATTTAATTTATACTTCATATTAAAATAACATTTGCATTTGTATATAAATTAATTTATCACAATAAATTTTATTTAAAAAAAGTTTATAATATATAATTAAATATATCAAATATTTTAGTTCTTCTTTAAATATAATTGAAAATGTATGATATTAAATAAAAGAATGATATACATACTAATATGCAATAATATACATCATATGCAATTGCATATACGTGCATAAATTATATAATATATATATTTTCAATACGTATGCAAATATTTTACTTTTATAAATTTCATTTTAAGTTTTTGTTTTATATTTTACTTATTTTTGTTTTATATTTGAAGTATTTTGGTTATTGATTTTCATTTAATCATAGTTATAGTTTAATTATAGTCACACCTATATATTAATAATATGTAACAAAACTTTATTACATTCAGATTATGGTGTTTGTTGCTAATTATATTTATGTTTATTAATATATATAGTTATTATAATCTGATACACTAAACAAAAAGCATTTGATAAAAATTATTTGTTGAAAAATATAAATAAATATAAACATTAAATGTACAAAAAATAAACTTTATAAAAAATATTCTTCTTTTCGAAAGATTAGACCAGTGATTGTCAACCTGGGTGATAATGCCCCCTGGGGGTCGATCGACATCTTAAAGTGGGCGATTATTTGACTAAACGATTTTGAGGGGCGATAAGTTATTTTTGGGGGGCGAAATCATTTTTAACTCTAAATATGTTGACCTGTGGCCAGGTCCGAACCGACCGACGGTTTAAAGTAAATTAATTTCGAGCTACAGAAACAATTTCAAATAATTTTAATATATCTATTAATGTAATAAAATACAGATATGGATACATAAATAATAAATATAAACATTTTTAATTTTATTTTATTTATAATATATATGCAAGACCAGGCTGTGACGTCATCAATGGCTGGATGACGTCATATAATTTTAAATTAAGAAAAAACTAATGAAGATTCTTGAGGATAAAACCAATACACAGTGCATGATTCGTGGTGATATGTAAAAAATCTCCTCCTGTGAAATTTGGTGTGAAAATAACCCTACCCTTCCTATCGTCGATCGCTAATACTACCACTTCCGGTTTCCGGAATTGTACCAAAAGTTGATCAATTCATCCCACACTGATGTATTAAGTAAATATACCAAATTTGGTCCAAAAAGTTTGAGAAACACTGGATTAGACAATTTTAAATGAAATAGGTAATTCTTTCTAAATTAGAAAAATAATTAATAAATAATTCTAACTTGAAAATTAAAATAATAAATTCACACCAGAATATATAAAAAATCTACTGAGACATACACATGGCACTATCTATCTATATAATCTCTCTCTCTCTCTCTCTCTATATATATATATATATATATATTTGTAGATTAATAAGACAACTATTTTTCAATATAGTTATAATAACTTTTTCAATAACGAAATAAGAATTAGAAACTTTGAATTTAATTTTTATAGTTTTATAGTTATTATAGATTCAATAAACTAGAGAGAAAATATAACCTTTTGATAATTGCACTTAAGTAAAATTCATATGGTGCACAACTATATGAAATTAATTCATCGCTTTCGACATACAACCTAGCAAATTTGTATGCTAATAAAATAATTAACGTTTCGACTGAGTTAGTAAACGAATTTATTTTCTTTCTCATTAATTATTTATTGTAAGATCATGCTATTTTGATTAAATTTCCCTGAAATTAAATGTAGCATTTAAATTCTAGAGCATATGTCTTGGAAAACTAAGAAAAGTAACCTAATTAAATTTAAGACCTATTAAATGATTAGCAACGAATTGTGTGAAGAATGCATAATCTTAAACATTGGTATAAGTAGATAGATCCCTAAGATTATTTTTAATCTAATTTTTTTTTTCATTTTATCCTTTATTAAATATTCTAATTTACTAAAATATTTTTAATTTATTATTTACATATCGGCAAATTACAACTTTGTTAGCTATTTCTTTAAATATTCACAAAATAGCCGATATATTGCCCATTCACTATTGATTCATTTTCTTTTAATACAGTCTGATTGATTTATTAGAGGCAATCAGAAAATATATTAATATTAAATCATTTTTACCGACCGACGATAGTAAGGGAGGTATTGGTTTCACACCAAATTTCACATGTGTAGATTTTTACATATCTCCACGAATCATGTATTTTGTTAACCGAAAAAAAGCATATTTACCATGATGTCTGTCGGTCCGTCTGCCCATTGTGTGTCTGCATAGATGTATAGCCTGAACGGCTCAACAGATAAAATTTGATAGCATGACATCATCAATTTTTGGTTTATATTCGGAAACCGGAAGTGATAGTTAACAAAGTATTAATTTTATATTCATTGTCGGAAATTTTTTACTACATTAAACTAACTGGTGATATATATATATATATATATATATATATATATAATGTTATTTTTAATTAGTTTTAAATCGTCGGTCGGTTCTGTGCCCGGCAGTAGCTCATTTTTTATCAAATAATTAGTTCCATTTAAATTAAAAAATTATTATACATAACCCCTCATTTTCAATTTCATCCTATCTATTTCATTGGAAATCCATCTTTATAAAAAATTCAAACTATTTTCAATTGATTACCCTGAAATTCGTAATTTATTCTATCACATTGGCATTTTACATCGGAGAGAAGTTTGAAATTCAATTACGATACTTTTGTAATTCTATTTGAATCATCCTTAACTGTGATAGATAATCTTATTTGATTAAGTTTATAGGAATAATAAATTTTAATTAAAATATCTGAAGTTTAATAGACTTTATATTAAAATAAATTTTATATTTTAAAAATTATATATATATATATATATATATATATATATTGTATATATAAAAATAGCTTCAACTTTAAAAGAAATTTGAATTTTACAATATTTATATTAAAAACTCCAGAGGTCAAAAGGTCAATAATTGTAAAATATGTATTTAGAATTTTAGTTGCACAAATATCTGATGAGTATAATACAAAATGTATTGTATCTTTATAAAGTCTTCTTATATAATGTTATCTTTGAAATTATTTATAGATTAATTTTTCATTAAATTTTACTTAAATTAATGTTACATTGTGAATTTATATAATATAATTTTCATTATTAAAAAAATAACATGAAATATTTAACTCTATAACGTTATCACTCATCAACATGTATGATATATGATATAACATTTCTTTATTAATTTTTACCTCCTATTTTATGAAAGTTATTATTCGTTTGACTTTTATTTTTGTTGTGAATGTTAAAAGATTCTAATAAAGTATATGATATCGAAATGAGTTGATTAATTTCTTTTTTTTTTAAAAAAAAAACTTTAATAAAATACCTACAAAGATATGATAAAATTCAATGTTTTTAAAGTAAGTAAAACATGCGCAAAGAATGTCGATCGAAGAAAAGAAGAGGAAGAAGAAGAGAGAGGCAATATAATAAAAAGGTGTTCGTTCAAGCGAAAAAAATTCTTTTAATAAAATATAGATCAAAAATATAACATACATTTATTAGCAATTTATTTTATTCTTCTCTGTTTTTCTTTTGTCTATATAAAATTTTGTTGTCCTTGTAATATGCTCTTACAGTTGTTGAAATTTTTTTATAATAATTATTATATTACTTTTAATTAAGTAACAGCTTAATTAATAAAGTCTCAAATAACAATTATAAATTATAATGAATTAGAAATTGGCGGGCAGCCAGCATTAAAACTGAAGGTATTGAAAAGAATTATGTGTTTGTCTTCCGAATGAGAAAGATCGAATCTACGAGTCACTTAAATAATATATATATTTCTTAAATGAACATATAACATTCATTTTTTCCATATGGAAAGAAAAAATTGGTCCGAAAAGTCGGCGAATTGATTTAAAAAGTAGTTAAAGAATTTCTAAACTTTCAGTCAGCTACTATATATTTATACAGTGGCGTAACTAGGGGGGCAGGGGGGGACATATGTCCCCGGGCGCCAAATTTAGGGGGCGCAAAATTAGGGAAGCCAATTTGAAACAAAAGAAGAATTAATATTTAAAGTTAAACTGTATTGTGTGTAAGTCAATAATTATTATTTATACGCTTATTAAAATATGTTAAACCTGTTTCGTTATTCGTCATTAATATTCTTTGAAAAAAATTAAATTAAATATATATATATATATATATATATATATATAAGAAAGGGGGCGCTAATTTCTCAGTTGCCCCCAGGCACAAGAACCTCACGGAATGCCACAGTATATATACAATATATATCTAATCTATCTAATCTTATTTAATCCATTATAAATTTTCTAATCAACCGATATTTTAAATTAGAAAACTGTTATTAAATAAAATGATAACTAAAAATTTTAATTAAAAAATCAAAAATGAGCTGTCTTTAAATTAAATTTTTTTCATTCTCTTAAATTTAACTTTCAACCCCCTTCACCCCCCTAACTCAATAACCCCCCTACAATATATATGTAATCTATCTAATCTTATTATGCTAGCTAAAATTGTATCTATCTATGTAAATGGGTTCTCAGTAACCGCTATAACGATTTTTTTGAAATTCACACCATAGTTAGTATTTATAAAAAAATTCGATCTTTATTGATCTCATCCTCGGGAAACATCATCTTCATTAGTTTTTCTTAATTTAAATTTATATGACGTCACAAATGACGTCACCCAGCCCTTTTTAATTTAATTTATTTGAAATTGTTTCACAACGTTTAGAAGATATATCTTTATTCGATATAGGAGAATTAAATGACTTCATCAATTTCGTCATTCAGCTTCTCCGCAAATAATCCGTACAATTTTGAGTCTATATCGTCAAAATTTCCCGACAGAAAGACTTAATTTCTGCGGTTATTGAATATATATCGAAAAAATAGAGGTATATCCTGATATACACCAAAAGTTGATGAATTCATGTTACTGATGCATGAAGTAAATTTACCAAATTTTATCAAAATCTGTTGAGCCGTGCGAGCTGTACACGTTTATACGGACACTCAATGGACAGACGGACTGACGGACGGACAGATGGACAGACGGATAGACGGTAAAACATCATACTAAAAATACTTCTTTTTCGTGGAAATATGTAAAAATCTTCACATGTGTAATTTGGCGTGATAACAATATCTTCTCTTCCTATCGTCGGCCGGTAAAAAGGGAGACATTCAGAAGTTTTAAAGCTTGATTAAGATTCTTTTTTATGAATTTTAATGGAAAAATTAAATATTTATTTTTTATTTTACATTGTAGATTTTTGAACAAATAAATATTTGCTATATAGAATTTCCATATTTTTATAATATAAAAATTTAGATTTACAGATTTGTGAATTTGTGTATGATATTTATTGTTTTAAATTTTTATTAAATCACCCCTTTTTATTATTGATATATATATATACATGTTTTTAATGAATGTATCATTTATTTATATTGATATTTTATTTTTTTATGGCATTTTGTAATATAATATTTATAAAATAAATAAAAAAAAAATGTTTTATTTTTTGTAGTAATCAATTTAATAAAATTCAATTTGTTTTTAAAAAATAATATACATTTAGTTATATGCATTTTTAATTGTTATAAGATTAGTTTCTGTTCCTATAATGAAAAATTGTTATAATAAGTAAGTAATAGGTGTTAAAATAGAAACATAAATTTAATGCCGGTATAATCAGACCATGTGATAACTTGAGCTTAATTAATCATACAGGCATTAATCTTAATTTATCTATAATCTAAAGGTAATTTTAATCATCTTTAATCACACTCACCTTCACAGTCTATAATCATTTTGTCCATATAATTTGGGAATTATTTAAAATTTGTAAATATTATGATTAATTGTAATCATAAGAAATATCTAATTTATAATAACAATTTTTGTTTTTTTTTAAAGTATACATCATAATAATTACGGTACATGTGTATCCACAAGTCTGATTAGCTGATGCGAATACACTTAACCACCCCATTTAGATTATGGGTTAGGTGTTTACGGGATGTAACTAATTTCAGTTAAGTGGAGCTAAGTAGAGGGAAAACAAAATGTGTAAAGCATTTATTTAAAATAAATTAAGTTTTTTTATTTGGTGCTTGTATTATTACAACATTCCTATGTGGATAGAATGCATGATGATCGTTTACAGAAAATATTGGTAAAAATCTGTCCCGAAAGGACCAGAAGCCGTGGAAAACCGAAAATGAGATGGAAGGAGAGTTACGGCCCTGAGGACTGAAGATTTATTGAAGAAACAGGTGTTCATATGTATATAGAAGAATAAGAAGATGAAGAAGTTGGAACCAAAACTCTATTCATCGGGACTCTTTTTTTATTGATATTTTCTGATATATAATTATGTGTTTTAACGTTACAAATTTTAAAATTTAAATAATCACATATGGAATATATATTATCTTCTTGATTATAAATAATTTAATCTTATCTGCATTGCGCATTTATTAAATGGTGGATTTCTTAGTAACATTTTAAAGATTTGCATAGGTAAATTTTCTAAACCCTTTTTAATGGTAACTTATCCACTAATGGGGAAATTGAAATAAATAGTTAATTTATTATTTTATAAAACTAGTTATAAATAAGATATAATTTATTTTCTCACTTAGTACTATTAAAGCAAAAAAACTGGCTCAAAAGCAATATTTTGGAGATTATTACTATTTTTACCCATATAGTCATTTTAAAAAATAAATAAATTACAATCATTATTTCATTTAATTGTTATAAAATGTATAATTCAGGATAAAGCAATAAACAAATGGAAATAAATAAAGTACTAAGATCTAAGATAGTAAGTATCATCTGAAGAAGCTTATGAATGCTTTTGTTTTACGAGCCATAATATTTCAAAAGGGACAAACAAGATCCTTGAAAGTTGCAAAGTTTCAGGAGCCTTGGGATTAACCTTTGCATTCCACTGGCATTATATCTAGTAAGAGGAATATTTTTCATAATTAAAAACCCTTTTGAAACTCTGAATTAACTAAAAATATATTGGCAATTACCTTTTGTATCAAAAGAGAAAATCAAATTATATTGCAATTTATAATTTAATTCTAATATAAAAAATGTTAATAAAGAAGCTATAAAATGTCTATTTTTTTTTAATTCTAAAAATTAACAAAACAAAACAAAAAAAAAATATTAATCACTTGTATGATTGTAAGGTTGGTCATAAGTATTATCCCCACACACATATGTAGTCTTGGAATTTGTTTTTGAGAGAGTAAAAAAGAGCTTAAGTTGAATTTAAAATATACTATCATTAAATTTATAAATTTATAATTGTAAAATTTATATTAACTACCTTAGTAATGAACGAACCGTCGTGTAAGGAGGATTTGTTTTTTCCGCCATCTTAAAGATCAACTCATGCGAAATTTCATCATCTTTATTTCAAAGGGTCGTAATTTGTTTTCTTTTGCAATTTTTGTAAGTATTGTGTAATTTACGTTTTTCCTCAATCTTTAAAATTAATATTAAGATTTATTTATTCACATATCCCTCATTGTTTATTATTTGCAAGTCTAACTAAAATTGTGTTGAAGAAGCGATATGACGCGTTTTACCTCAGCTTAAAAGTAAAAAATTGAACCCCGCACACAGTTTAGTGAGACGAGGAAAATATTCAAAGTCACAGACTTGTGTAAATATATTATATAAGTTTAGTACATTTTTAATTCTCAAGACTTACATAATTAAATATTTAAACATTTCAACTTTATGAGATTTTATTTTTGTTTTTGCATATAATTTCTTATAAGCAATATTTCTTACACCGGCTCCGCAAAATTACTTCTCCTGTTAGGTATATTGATGCAAAGTTGACTTTTTGGACCAATTTTTGTAAATTTTAGTAGTTCTTTTTTAAAAAGAAAGCTGTAATTTATGCTATAAGTCCCAGGTGTCATTAACATCAATAATCATGTTATAATAGGTATTAGTGTTTGAGAAATAGCAAAAATGAATATGTGAATTGTGCGTCATATTCCTCGGTTTTAACTTATATATTCCTAGAATATCTATTAATTTGTTTAAGGATTTAAGGATTTTTTAATTTATTACTAATTTGTTTAATATTTGATGCATAGTTAAATAATATATAAAATTAAACAATTAACAGTTATATATAATTAATAAATATTATAAACAATATAATATAAGAAAATAATTGTATTATAAAATGCATAAAAAGAAAGTAAAAATGATTTTTTCATATATTTTATGAAAGAGGCAGTAAATTAAAATGATTTTCCATTATCTGTGGCCATTTTGAAATTCGCATTTTCCAATGGAGAGGAGTTATAAATAATTGCCTTCATTTTCGAAGCAATCCCAAAGTTCTTAATATAATGGTTCCAATCATCTCGATTCAAAAGCTTTTCAAGAACAATTTCTCATTTTACTTCCTCTTTGCTCCTTGTTTTGATAATTGCTTTTGCTCACATATTAATTCTTTTTATTTTTTTTTAAAAAAAAAAAACGTCCTACGCAAGGACAGCTCCAATCAAGTCGGTCATATCAATTAGGTGTCCTATAATCTGTTGTATAGGTCCTATCAACCTTTACCTTGATTTTCTTGATCGGAGGCGCTACTTTTTATTAAGTAGCTTCCTAAGCTGGGTTAACTCCCATAGACTCCAGCTAGAGAAATTCCCTGGCCAGGCCCGGGACTAGAACCCGGACCATAAGGAATGTGAGCCAGCTACCCTAGCTCCCACCCTGTAGCGCATTCTTTTTTTATTTTAATTAATATAAAATATAAACTGTCAAAGTATTGATAATTAGATACATAATAAAATTATTTATTAATTTACGATCTACGAACACATACAAGGTTATAGTATTTTAAAATTTTAACAAAATATCTTTATAAATATTTTATTTTATAAATACATACCTTTCTATATATTAATAACATCATGTATTTGGTTTGACAAATTCAAAAGAAAATTTCACAATAGATGTTTTTTTATAAATATATTTGATAATTTAATAATAATTTAAATTTAAATAATTTAGAAATAATTTTTTTCTAATATACTTCTATGAATGATTTTGGAATGTTCCAAATGAAAAGAATATTTATCTGATTTTAGCTATAAAAATATTTAACAACTAAATTATAATAGATCAAATTATAAAACCTTTTATAAGAACATTTTTTAATTAATTCGATATCATTGGATATTTTTAAATGTTTTAATTGAAATAAGATATATAATCTATTATTTTAAATCTTAATACTTTTATTTCACAAAAATCAGTTGATGCACACTTTTCAAGATCAGGTTAATATAGTTAATAGACATAAATTGAATTTTGATAGTTTAGTAACATTAAATATTCCTATAGTCTCTCATATTTATATTTAATATAATATATAAATAAAACTTCTATAGATAGGCCGCTTCAATCGCTTCAATCATTTTGTCATACATTACAAATTTTTCACTGATGAAAATAGAATTGTATTATTGTAATTTTTCATTGAAATCCATCAGCATCAAGTGTTGGAAAACATAGGTGCAAGTCGATAATTTTACATTTTTATTATTTTCATAATTGAATTTTAATTTTTATTTAATTAGATATTATGCTATTATATTTAAATTGTATTTTGAAAATATGTAAATTAAATCAAAACATAAAATTAAATTAATTCATATTAGCATAGTTAAAACCAGATAACATTTTCTCAATAATTATCTCTCTCCCTAGTTTGTTAAAAATTTATTTTCAGCTATTTGACTATAACATAATCTGGTATGCACTAACCATCTCTTCTATATTTAACACACTATGAGCGGGGCGGGTATTTGTACCCGTTGCGGGGACTGCCACTTATAAGCGGGGCGGGTATTTATACCCGTTGCCACTTATATGAGGGATATATATTAGTTATCGTTTAAAATAAGTAATGTTAAGTGACACAAGGGAAAATATATATTATATAAGTGGCAACGGGTATAAATACTCGCCCGCTTATAAGTGGCAGTCCCCGCAACGGGTACAAATACCCGCCCCGCTCATAGCGTGTTAATATATGTACATATATAGATATATGGATAGTAGTTATTTATATTATTATATTCTAGCACTTCATATTCCATGAACAATTTTTGAGTAAAGGCCTGATGCTAAAAATATTCTCATATTGGAATATTCCAAAATACAGTTTATGAAAAAATTTGTTTAAGTAGTTTTATAGAAATTATAGAATAATATTTAGAATATCATTTAATATTAAGAATAAAAATATATAAAGTGAGTACCTTTCAAGAGATGTTGATAATACCGGTATAAACAATACCTCCCTTACTTCGTCGGTCGGTAAAAAACCGCGAATCTACAATTCTTAAAAATTCTTATATTTTCCTAATTGTCATCATTATCTCTATACCAAAGATTCCCGAATTTAACTGGGCTCGGGCCCATTTAACAAAAATTTCCATCTTGGGACTCTTATTTTAGCAGTCTTAGAGAAAAGAGGGCATACATATTAATAATGCTCAGATTCTCTAGGGGCGACTACTCAATGCTGTCTTAATTGTTCTAATTGAAATAAAAATATTTTTTTATTATTGTTACCATTATAAATGAAAGACCTTTGAAACAATGGCGAGGTCCAACTCAATGGTGGATCGCGACCCATAGTTTTAGAAGTACTGCTCTATATAATTTTTCAAATAAATATTATATTTATTTTGTTGTTGAAAATTATAAAATTACTCTGTTAAATATTGATTGCATTCCAAATTTCATTCATTCTAAAAGTATTATAACTAGAAATACATATTTTACGGTTGAATATTTTGATATTTATTTGTTATTAATGTATTTTCTATATTGTATTTATAATAAAATTGATATGTTTAAAATGTTAATAGATAATTAAATAAATGTTATTTAGATTTTGTAAATATAAATTTACTAAAAAACCATTTCCTACCTCAACTGAAATTTTAATTCAAGCTGGAATATTTTTGAAAATTTAAGTTCAGAGAACAGATAACAACTTTTCAAAATGTTAACCATTCACCCTTATAAAAATAAAAACAACTAATTTTATACAAACAGTGAACTTGTTTGAGTTTTACTATACCTAGAAAAGCTGCATACCAATTAATTCCTTTGACAAAGAAACTTCTATATTATTTCGTTTACATGTTTAACTGTATTCAAACTTGGAAACTTAAATAAATCCTCTGCCTATAAAGTCGAAACATCATAAAATACAATTTAACCTTATGTATAAGATAGAATCTATTAATGGTCACGGTATATATATATATATATATATATATATATATATATATTAGATTTAGAGAAATGTTCAAACTTAAAGGAAACTTTATGTAAAGTGAAAATCATTTGGATTATCCTCTTGTTGACAAATATTAATTTTCAAACAAAACATTATCCAATCTAGTTGTTTCCTGGATGTTATTAATTATGAAATGTCTCCAAATTTCAATTAAAAATTAATTTTTAGAAAAATTGATCTCGTAATTGATGAAATTAATAAAACGCAATAGTAGATATATATATATATGATACATAATAATAATTTGTTATATGTAACTCTAGGCTAGAATAGTAAAACAAACATCTTTTTACAATTTAGTTTTTCTTTACAAATAATAAGTCAATATATGTACTATGGTTTAAATATTTGTGTGTAATATTGCAATTATATTAATATAACTAGTTTCCCAGAGCGCCGGAGGACCATTTATTTATAGAATTTTTTAGAAATAGCCAATTAACGAACACCGAATCTGATCGAAATTTACCGAGCGTTACGGCCAGCCAGTGAGTGACGATTGGATATTATATATATAATAATTTTTTGAAATAGCCAATGAACCGAATATTTCCGTATCTGAGCGAAACTTACCGAGCGTTACGTCCAGTGACGATTGGTTATTATTTATATGATATATAAATATTATAATAATCATATGTATTAATAGATTTATTTATTTATTTGAATACATATTACATAAAGTATATTAATATAATAAACTCACTGTGATGTCCTAAATGCATTAAATTTTTCGTTTCAATTAATTATCAATTCTCCAAATCAAATTAATAAATAAAATTTAAGAAAAAACAATGAAATGTATTGTAAGTTTATATTATAAAAATAAGATTCTTCCCTCCCATATTTGGGTTTAGGATTACAACATAGGAATACATTTTTTTAGTTAATATCAATAATTTTTAATAAAGTAAAAATTATTTAAATAGTCTTTTATTCTTGTTATGGGTTTTCTTGGTAATTAAGCCGCTGCGAACGAAAATTATTCATCTTAGCATATCTTTTGAGCTAACATCACCTAAGTTATAAAAATCAAGTGTTTTGTTTTTCTATATATATATTTTTAATATAAGTCTAAATTATTTATTCAAATAATCTATAAGTAATTTTAAAAAAATATAATGTAGTATTAATAGATAAAATATAATATATAAAATATAATGTAATATAAATTATCTTAGAAAATTAAAATATTTTTTTCATATTTAAAAAGATAATTTACCTTAAAAACTCATTTTTTAAAAATTTCTCATAAATTTCTTTATAATATTATTTCATTTGGTTTTCATTTTTAAATAAATCAATATTCTTTATCGTTTATGGATATAGCATGTTTTAATCTAAGATATTTTCACAAATCTCAAAAATTTATTGAAGCTCATTTATTGAAAGTAAATATAGAAGTTACCCCTTTCCTTTCTCGAGGACGATTTCCCTTTCACTAATTAATAATGGAAATAATTAAATTTCACAATTTTATAAGAATAAACTAACCACTCCAAATAACTCTAAATACAATTTTATAGAATTAAAAAAACAATATATAGTAAAACTATATTATAATTGTAATTTATTACCTATTATAGATAATAAAGTTATACAATGATTTTCTATTTGAGATTATATTATTATTAAATAAATAAGTTTCAAATAAGAATCATTCACATTCACTTGACAATATCAGATTAGATTAATTAAGTGTTCAATTTCCTCACTACTTCATCATTTAGAGGGATAATACTAATACACTTTAGCCAACGACTTAACATATTGAAAGCCACTTGTTCAAAGTTAATTAACAGGAGGACACTATGGATGGTTGATTGCTGGGAAAAGCATTAAGGTTTTATACCCATTACTTATTATGTCATTAAATAAAGAAATAGCATAATAGGTTTATCCATCAAGGAGAGACCTAATTAAGAAAATTAATTTTAATTATATATATTTCATAGAGGAAATAATAATATAATTGTTTAATTTTTATTATAATTTAATATTTAAATATGCTATTATAAACACCCCAGGGATAAAAACCTTTCTTAACCGGATTTTAAGTAAGAAAACAATATTATTTACAAATTTTAGAAGAAAAACCTTAAGTATTTTTGGAAATTGTTTTCTTTTTACAATTTTTAGAAACATTTCATCTTATCTCAGCTATTTTTATTTGTTTTTTGAATTTTATTCTTTTTCAAAACAAACTATAATACACATTTAATATAAACGAAAATTGCTGAAATTTTATTATTTAGATTCAGGTAATTTAATTTACTCATCTAAAAAAAGTAATTCTTTAATAAATTTATTTAAGTCAGATTTTATTAATTGAATAACAATTTTTACCGACCGACGATAGTAAGGGAGATATTGTTTTCACACCAAATTTCACATGTGGAGATTTTTACATATCTCCACGAATCATGCATTTTCTTAACAGAAAAAAGTATTTTTAGCATGACGTCTGTCCGTCCGTCCGCCTGTCCGTCCGTCCGTATAGATGTGTACAGCGTGAACGGCTCAACGGATTTTGATGAAATTGGGTATATTTACTTAATGCATCAGTGGGATGAATTGACCAACTTTTGGTGCAAATCCGGAAACCGGAAGTGGTAGTATTAGCGATCGACGATAGGAAGGGGAGGGTTATTTTCACACCAAGTTTCACATGAGGAGATTTTTTACATATCACCACGAATCATGCACTTTGTGGTGGTTTTATTCTCGAGAAAAATCATCTTTATTAGTTTTTTTCTTAATTTAAAATTATATGACGTCATCCAGTCATTCATGACGTCACAGCCTGGTCTTACATATATATTATAAATAAAATAAAATTAAAAATATTTATGTTATATCCATATCTGTTTTTTATTACATTAATAGATATCTTAAAATTATTTGAAATTGTTTCTGTAGCTGGAAATTAATTTATTTCAAACCGTCGGTCGGTTTGGACCTGGCCACAGGTCAACTTATTTCGATTTTATTTAAGATTCAAGCGTTTAAAATAATAATAATAATAATAATAATAATTGATATAATAATTCAAAAATGTAATTTTCATAATTGTAATATCCAACTGAATTCCATTGGTAGTACTTTATTTTATTGTTTTAACTATATTTTATTATATTGGTAGATATCTTGTATCATGTCTTTGTATTATTTAATAACAAATTATTTACTACCTGTTTTATTAAATGATTTACTAATTTTATACTAATTGAGTTAAAAATGAAATTAATTAAGAATCCTCTAGTATTCAATTTCTAAGGTTAATTTCAACTTTCAATAAATAATCCTCTAATTTCGACTTGGCACCTTTAGTGATCCCTTGTCAATCCTAATAACAATTTGGTTTGTAACCAAGACTCTAATGGGTGTGCAAGGCGAACCCTTTCGACTATTTAATACAGAAATAACATGTTAATTAATTTATAATTAACGTTAATACAAGTTTGGTATTGTCTAAAGTCAAATGACTTGAGAAAGTGTATAATTTCTCCTTTTCGAAGTTGATATTATGCCAATTTATGATTTGCCTTCACGTTCATTAGACATTTACTTAGTTCAACTTTCTATAAAAAATATATTTAATTTGTTTTTAATATTAAAATACCTTTATAAATATATATCGTATAAATTAACTGCATATTTATTTTACTTAACTCTCTTGAGTGCTTCAACATTAATTAATCTTTTTATTTTAAATACAGACCCATTATTTTATATCGTATAAAGTGATTAAAATTTATATTTAAATCAAGAGAAACACATAAATATATATATGATTTTAAGTTAAATTAATTAAACTAGGATTTCTTTTTTTTAAAAAAAGCATTTATTTTTATCTAAATCCTATCTTATATGAAATAAATAAAAGTATATATATAATATATTTGTAGATAAATTTCGTTTAAATTCGGGGAATTGATTGATAAATATTTTTAAAATTGAATTTATTTTAAAAAAAACTAAAATTATTTTTAATAAACTATAATTATTTTAGATTCGTCGTGGAATTTATACAGTGAACATCTTGCTTGCTTGTTTGTGTATTATCAAAATATATACCATGGTATGTTGTATTTATACTTATACTTATGCAGTGGCGTACCGTGAGGCTCTTGCGCCTGGGGGCAACTGAGAAATCAGTGCCCCCTTTCGTGTATATATATATATATATATAATTTAATTTTTTTTTAAAGAATATTAATGACGAATAACGAAATAGGTTTAACATATTTTAATAAGCGTATAAATAATATTTATTGACTTACACACAATACAGTTTAACTTTAAATATTAATTCTTCTTTTGTTCCAAATTGGCTTCCCTAATTTTGCGCCCCCTAAATTTGGCGCCCGGGGACATATGTCCCCCCCCTGCTCCCCCCTAGTTACGCCACTGTACTTATGGTATGATATCTATTTAAATTGGTATAAAAATCTGTGTTAATATAAATGTAAAAATACAGATATTTGTCCATATTTGATTAAGGTCCCTATTGAATATTTTGAAGTTATTTATAATATAATATATATATATATGTGTGTGTTTTAAAATAGAATAATCAACTAAAATTTCAATAAAAAATTCTAAGAAATTTTCTTGATGATCAGGGGGAATGTTAGATAAGCCTAGAGCAGTGGTTCTTAAACTGTGGTCCGCGGACCCCTGGGGGTCCGCGAAGCCTTTACTGGGGGTCCGCGGTCCTCGGAAAAAAATCATCGTAAAAATATATACATATATAAATATTTAAAGTTCATTGTTTAACTATATCCTCCTAGAGAATTACGGCTATAATTTAATACTATTAATAATACTATTTTATTTTATTAAATTGATAATTATGTCAATTAATTTTTTGTGAATAAATAAACATATATAAAAAACTATATATAAAATTTGAATTTTCATCCATTCATTCATTTAAAATCATTTTTCGATTGTTCCTTTAAAATAACCCCTCTTAGGGGCTCGGAAGGGGAGGCATATAAGGGAATTTTCTTTCACTTTGTTATTGGGGAAAACCAGGGGAGGGGACAGTCTTACCCGGAAAAACCCAAATTGTCAGCGTCCACTCTGGGGTTTTAAACAGTTTTAAAGCAAATGTTAATTATAAGTTCATTTCTCAACGAGTTGTATCTTTAAATTATTTTTATTAATGTTAATTATAAGTTCATTTCTCAACGAGTTGTATCTTTAAATTATTTTTATTAATTTAATTAATTATAATTAAATTATAGCTAATAATAGTTTATTATAGCTAATAATTTTTTTTAATTTTTAGTGTAATTTGCATGATCATTATTTTATAAAAACACTAAACACATTTTGCAATTTCCCAGAAAGGCTGTTTTTGAGAGTAAGTATAAGTTAGTTTTATGAATAAAAAATATTTATTTTAATAATATTTTAGAATCAAATTACGAAATTAATAATATTTTAGAATCAAATTACGAAATTAATAATATTTTAGAATCAAATTACGAAATATATTTATTATATAAATTAATATTCATTTAAAATGATATTAAATCATTTATTTAAAATGATTTAAAACATTCATTTAAAATGATATTAAAACATTCATTTAAAATCATATTAAAACATAGCTAGTAAATAATAATTCGTTATATTTATATTATATTTATATTATATTTATATTATTGTAGTTCAATGTTAATAAATTACTCCATAAAATGGATCGTTGGCTACAAACTGGTTCAACACAGAAACGGAAAGAATCAGATGATGAGGCATCAACAGCAAACTCTACCAAGAAACGCAAAACTAGAAAATATTCGGATGATTATTTATCATTTGGATTTACTTATATTTGCAACAATGATGTGGAAAGACCAGTCTGCGTTCTATGTCAGGAAAGTTTATCCAATGAAAGTATGAAACCTGCTAATCTCAGACGTCATTTACAAACAAAGCACAGCGAGCATGTTAGTAAGTCTATCGAATTTTTTAAAATGAAAAAAGAAGAACTTAATTCAAGTCAGAAATTGATGGTAAAGACGGGATCTGGTGGTATGAGTAAGAAAGCAGTAATGGCATCATATGAAGTAGCTCTACTTATTGCTAAAGCAGGAAAGCCGCATAATATAGCAGAGCAATTAATTCTTCCTGCTACAAAAGTAATTACAAATATAATGTTAGGAACTAAAGCAGCAAACGATATAAATTTGATTTCATTATCAAATGATACGGTTAAGAATAGGATTGAAGACATGTCATGTAATATAAAAGAAGAATTAATATCGAGAGTGCGCAAAAGTCACTATTACTCATTACAATTGGATGAAAGTACTGATGTCACTAATAATGCCAATTTGTTAGCTTTCATTAGATATGAGTTTGAAAATCAAATACAAGAAGATGTATTGTTTTGTGATTCACTACCTTCACGAACGACAGCTAATGACATATTTAACAGTTTGAATAATTTTATAACCGAAAATGAAATAGAGTGGCCAAAATGTGTTGGAATTTGCACTGATGGTGCTCGTGCAATGTCAGGTACAAGAACTGGATTGATTGCTCTTATTAAAAATGTTGCGCCTCAGGTTGTTTGGAATCATTGCTGCATTCACAGAGAATCATTAGCAGCCAAAAATATGTCACCAGATTTGAAAAGAACATTAGACGAAGTAGTTAAAATTGTCAATTTCATTAAGGCTCGTCCACTTAATTCCAGAGTTTTTAAAATTTTGTGTGAGGAAATGGGTAGTCAACATACACATTTATTATTACATACAGATGTACGTTGGTTGTCCCGCGGGAAAGTACTCATTCGCCTTTTTGAGCTTCGAGATGAAATACGATTGTTTTTAATAGATGCGCATTTTGAACTGACCGAATGTTTCAATGATTTTATCTGGTTAGCTAAGGTGGCTTACTTGACTGATATTTTTACAAAATTGAACGAACTTAATTTGAGCCTGCAAGGTACTGTTGTAAATATATTTAAAGTTGAAGATAAAATAGAAGCAATGATTAAAAAAATCGACTTGTGGTCGAAACGCATCCAGAACGGTGTATATGAGTCTTTTCCAACTCTCAATGATTTCATAGAAAGCTCCAGTGAAAAATTGCTTAATCAAACGCGTCAATTATTTGTTGAACATTTAATTACTTTGAAAAGCAACTTCAGGAAGTATTTTTCTACTCCTGATCCTTGCAATAACTGGATCAGAGATCCATTTAATATGGAAATTACAAATGCTAAACATTTATCTGCACCTGAACAAGATATTCTCGTGGAATTATCATGTGATACAACTTATAAACTAAAATTTAACAAAACTGAATTGAGCAACTTTTGGTTACTTCTCAGGTCAGATTATCCTGCGCTTGCAAATAAAGCACTTCAACACTTGATTCCATTCTGCACAACATATTTATGCGAACAAGCTTTTTCGGTACTATTTTATATTAAGTCTAAATATAGAAACAAATTAAATGTAGAGCCGGATCTTAGATTAAAAGTTTCCAATATTAAGCCAGATATTGAGATTCTTGTTTCAAGAAAACAACTGCATACATCTCATTAAATATGTAAGTTATATTTAATGAGATAGATGTAGTTATTTTTTAAAATATTTCTTATTTAATATTTTCTGAAAAAAATTATAAAATATTTATATGAATTTAATGTAAGTACCCATTATAATTTGTGAGATTTGTTGCTATGACAATGTTTGTATTTTCTTTCTTCAATATTATAATTTCTAATAAAATGTGTTCTACAATATGCAAAAAATCGTTATTCACCAATCACTGTTAGAAATATTCATCATATATCCTTGTCCTTATGAGATCGTAAGCCAGAAATTAATTAATAAAATGACGTAAAGTACCTAAAGTTGTGATGGGGGTCCGTCAAAAAAAATTTTTTCAAGTGGGGGTCCGTGGAGTACATAAGTTTAAGAACCTATGGCCTAGAGGGTTACTTTTCCCGGAGTATTTTCGTTCCCAGGAATTGGAAAATTCAAAAATGCATTTCCTGGGATTCCCGGGATATAATATATAATCATTTAGTCATCAAAATATAACATAAACATAATTATTTTCTTTTACTTGTTTAGAAAATAACATTTTAGAAACTAGAGGCAATCAAGGGAAATGTCGCCTAAAACTGAGATCCTTCATATTAGAGGAGTAATGATTAGTTATTCCTTTTTATTTATTTTTTTTTTGTTTCTTTGTGTTTTTTTTTTTTTGCATTATATTCGATTTATTATTTTTTGGCATTATTTTTGTATTTTGTTTTTCTTATTTTGGTTTTTCTTTACTGTATATATCTAAAAAGATGGAAAACTGAATCTCTGAGTCTGTGATTATGAGTGCCCTCTATTAAAGACATTTATAATCGTTGATTACAGAGTGATAGTTATTATGTAAATATGTAAATATGTTTTGCTTTTTTTTTTGTTTTTGTTTTCTTTTTGGATGTTTTTGCTATTTTTTTGTCATGGTGGACTGAAATAACATACAAAATGATTGTATACATATTTCTTGAATAAATAAATAACATTTATTTATTTATCAAAAAATATAATTAGGTCTTTACCTTACTCGCTCTCAACGACAGCTTATTTATATTAATTTAAGTTAAGGGGCAGGTGATAGAAAGGGGTTAATTTGAAGGGTGTAAGGAAAATTACTCTCTTTCCAAATGGTCAATTGTAATAGTGTATTTTATTATTGTTACCTATTCAAGAACTATTTTATATAGAACCCTTACCAAGGTGTCAGGTATGGCAATTAAAACAGACCCAAGCTTGTGAAATCGAATTTTAAGTATATATATATATAAAAAGTTAAATACAAAATAATTTGGCAATGGTAACTGCCGTCTGCCAGAGTTCACTGCAAAATAACTCAAAAAATAGAGAAATTAAAAAGAAAAATTAAAGGGAGAGAAAAAAAGAAAATGAAAAAAAATTATAAAAAAGATAAATGTATGTATGTACACTTGTATTTTATATTTATTACGATTATTTCAGTTAATAAATAAAGATTTCGGTATCAGCATCATAATCAGCATGAAAAATAATTTGTTTTGTTTTCCTGGGAAATGTTTCGTTTTTACCCGAGAAACTGGAAATAAAAACTGAGGGGTTTTCCCGGGAATTCCCGGGAATAACCCTCTAGATAAGCCAGATCAGTAAAAATGTCACCAATAGATTATTTATATTATATAACGTAAAGTAAAACAAATCTCTATTCCGGTATCTTTCTGTAAAACACTTTTATAATTCTCATCAAAATTAATTAAGTATGGTGTATCAATGTTAAATTTAAATAATTATGTATAGTGAAAAAAATAATTTACATATTAAATAAATATGTAGTTGCACTTTATTTTCTGATGGGTTAAAAAAACATGACCAGTTGTCTCTCCCTTGATAATGCTGAGAGTTTATTTAAATAATCAACTTGTGTGATTCTAAATATTCCTCTAGAAAAAAATATACTATAACCCCCAAGGAATTCTAGAAATTTAAAAACAGATGAAAATTCGACCCATTATAATTAAATGAATTAACCTCATTTCAATTTTTCCGAGAGTTAATCAAAAGTAAATATTATAAAACAAAAAATAAAAAAAAAAAATTTGTACAACTAATGAAAAAACATATGCCTTTATTGTTTAATAATTAATTATTTAATTAGGTAAGGGATAATAGGAATAAAAAAAAAACGATAAAAATATTTTTTTTTGTTATTTTAAATTCCCTTGACGTGCAATTAAAAAGTAAAAGGTACTGATGTTATATAATAAATATTATATACAATTGTTATTTTTTTGTAGTTTTTAAATATTCAAAAATCAAAAGTCAATGTCTAAAAACTATATCAGTGTTTCTCAAACTTATTTCTTTTACCGCCCCTTTTGATAATCAATTATTTTTAAGCGCCTCCCCCTCCCCCCATTTTTCATACACTCATAAAACTTAAAAAGTACAATTTCATTACTTTAATTAATTTAGTTGGTGTGTTATATTAGTAAGTTCTGGTGTTTAAACTTACATTCTAATCTAGAAATTTTTACCAGTGAGAGCATATTAAAAGGCAACTTTATAATATTAATAATATATTTTAATCAAATTAAAAGAAACAATATAGATAGGTAATCAATTTTAGTTTTTAAACTAAACTAATAGGAAAGAATGAATTTGATGATTTTTAACAAGTTTGTTGATATCAGGTTCAATTTTACTCAAAAACAGTCGTAAGTCATCTTGTTCAGTTACTTGCAAATTATTTCTTTTTTTAGTAAGCAGCGTTGTCACAGCGCTAAATCCATGTTCACACAAATATGACGATGAAAATGTTATCAAAAATCATTGAACGAATGACCACAATGCAGGGTACAACTGTGGAATTGATATTGGTAGCCATTTTTGAATTCAAAAGGTTATTTTATTTTTAATAAAAAATAAGTTGACCTGTGGCCAGGCGCAGAACCGACTGACAGTTTGAAATAAATTAATTTCCAGCTAGAGAATCAATTTCAAATAATTTAAATGTATCTATTAATGCAATAAAAAACAGATATGGATATAACAAAAATTTTTAATTTTATTTTATTTATAATATATAAGTAGGAGCTCGCTGTGACTTCATGAAGGACTGGGTGACGTCATATACTAATGAAGATGATTTTCCCGAGGATAAAACGAATACAAAGTGCATGATTTGTGGAGATATATAAAAAATCTCCTCATGTGAAATTTGGTGTGAAAATAACTCTTCCCTTCCTATTGTCGATCGGTAATACTACCGCTTCCGGTTTTCAGATATACACCAAAGGTTGATCAATTCATGATACTGATGCATTAAGTAAATATACCAAAATCAAATCAAAATCCCTTGAGTCGTTCAAACTGTACACATCTATAGGGTCACACAGCGGACGGACGGACGGACAGACATCATGCTAAAAATACTTTTTTCTGTTAAGAAAATTCATGGTTCGTGGAGATATGTAAAAATCTCCACATGTGAAATTTGGTGTGAAAACAATACCTCCCTTACTATCGTCGTTAAAATACAAATTCGTAACCCACGTCAACGCCCCACATTAGGTCTCAAACGCCCACAAGGGGGCGTTATCGCCTACTTTGAGAAACACTGAACTATATTATAAAGAGAATTTAATCTTTTTTTTCACCTTTTTAATTTTACCTAACAAAATATCATTTGAAATATTTTTTTAAATAATTAAATTAATTAGTAGCCAAAAAATTGTCATTTTCATATTGCAATTGTTTATTTATTTTGATATCTTTGATCAGTCATTGGAAAGAGGAAAATAATTTGTTTATTTTGGTCAATTAAGTCCACTACGTTATTTGATTTCTGTTTATGATTAATCCCTCTCATAAATGTTAATTTATAAAATTTTAAATTTAACCTAATTAATGCCATTATAATTAACCAGAACGATACTTTATAATTTAACCATAATTCATGTATGAAATATCAATAAAATATAGAAAAATAATACATTCCTATAAGTAGAATAAACTTATTTTTCTCTTTCCAAATATGTACTAAACAAAAAGTCATAAACAGGAAAATTTGCATTTGAATTTATATATAATTTTTGAAAGAAATTCACCCAATTTTCTAGAAATCTTAAATTGAGTCCCATCGCTTTATATTATAAATATTACATAATTTGTAAAGAGAATTCATATGAAAAAGCTTATTACATTATATTTTATGTTTCTCCAAAACAAATAAAAATAAATTAAATTTGAAATAAAATGCTACTATTTTCAGCAAATTCAATATTAAATGTAGACTATAATTGAATTATGGGTTTAAAACATTTTATATCAAATCTTCTAAAATAAAACTAAACAAATTTGATTTGATAATTTTAATTACTAATTACTAACATTGCAATATTATCTTTTTACACTATTTTATATAAATGTTGGGCTTTATATAATTGTAGTCAATAATTGTAGTATGCAACATACGTTAATTAATGATTATAAATATTTGTATTTGAGGTAGAAATTATTTAGTTAAAATTATTGATGAATGAATAAAATGCGAGATCTATATGAAAATTGACCATTCCATAAAATTGCATATATTTGTATAAATATATACATCAAACATATTTCTTATTGAAAGATTTTTTTTAGCAAATATTAGCAATATTAAATTTGTTAATTTTAGATATTCTTCTTTTAATCTTAAACTCAATTATTAATCCATTATTTACTATTGTCATTGCTGTTACTACTAATAACTGTCTCTGTCAGGAAATTCCTAAGCTCAAGAATTTAACTTATGGTTCAAGCGGCAAGTTGTTATTATAGAATCCTTTGTATAAACAATTCATCCCATTCGCAACTTCAATCTTAATGAAAGGGTTGAATTATCTGTTTGAGAAAGCATCTTGTGAATGTTATAGCAATGATATAGTATATTTAGACGTTATATTTACTAAGATATTGAATTTTTGAAGTTTGAGATGACAGCGAAGAATAAAATTATAGACACATTGTCGTTTTAGCATTATAGTATGTGTGAAATTTATTTTTTATAAATATTATAATTCAATTTTAGTTTTGTGAAAATAATAACTTAATGAGTTAAAAATAAATATATAAAGAAAAGTGATTAAAAATTTATCCATTTTAAGACCTAGAAAAAATAACTTGAAATTATTAATTAGACCAGGATGGTAGTTTAGTTTTCCGCCGAACTTGAGGTTATCTATTTTACTTATATTTAAGATTAAATAATTAATTTTAAAAGCTATTTAAAATGAATTTAGAATCCATAAATAAAATAATATACGAGGTGTGGCTATTAAATAACGAGACTGCTTACAAAAAATGGTTTAATTAAAAAAATTATGTTACAATCGAACTTTCCCCCTCAATATACTCCCCTCCACTCGCCACACACCGCTTCATCCTTTTTTTCCACTGCTAAAAGCAGTGTTCGAAGTCGTTTTTGTTAGGCCTTTCAGAAGCTCCGCCGTTTTTCTTTTCACCTCTTCCATCGACTCGAATCGGCTTCCCTTTAGTGCGGACTTGATTTTCGGAAACAGGTAGAAGTTGCAGGGTGCTAAATCAGGGGAGTAAGGAGGGTGTTCCAGCACAAATAGAAACAGGACGGCCCGGACGCTGGTCATCTTCGGTGCTCTCTCGACCCTCAGAAAATCTTTTGTGCCACTCAAAAACACGCGCACGTGATAAAGAACTCTCACCTTAAGCCTCTTTTAATAATTTATAGCACTCGGTCGGGGTTGATACGTTGTTCGTGTTTTTCGTCACACATCGTTTTCGGCGTAGGAACAAAAACACGTTTATTTTAAACCGCTTCAGAAAAAAAACTACTTCACCGTCAGACATGTGTTCTCGTACTGGAATAGTAGACCCTTCCAGCTGTACAACGGTGCATTAGCCTCTCCTGGAGACCGTCTGCGCGCACAGTCTCGTTATTTAATAGCCACACCTCGTGTATATATATATATATATATATATGTAAATCAGTGATTCTCAACCACTGTGCCGCGGCACTTTTGTGTGCCACGAGATTTTAAAAATGTGCCGCCAAATTTTACAAATGTAAAGTTCAAATTAAGAAAAAGTACTTATTTATTTTATATGTATGTAAAAAAAAAAGTAAAATGTTTTTGCGATCAGACTCTTAAACATTTTCGACCTTCAATTTTTTCAATATGGTAAATAGTAAATAACTTTTACACTTATCTTTTTCTTTGTGTGCCGCCAAATTTTTAAACCGTTAAAAGTGTGCCGCGGTAAAAAAAGATAGAGAATCTCTGATGTAAATCATACTTAGGTTAATTTAATTATTTATTCTTTTTTTTTAAATAATTTCTAAAAAGTTAGGTTTATCGAACCTTTTTCTCTGACCTATTGTAAAATTTCATATTCTCACCACAATCAATATCATAACACCTCTTAACATATTACATATTACATTATATTTTTAATTAACATTTTTGAATCCTGTTTAGTTCATTTTTTTGTTATTATTAATAATCATAACTGTTTAAAGTGCTTTAATGATATTTTAAATATTTCATAAAGCATGATTTTAGAATATGGTTTATATTATTAGTAAATTACTTTTTTATTATTTATAGCTAATTATGTTTCATAAATGTGGATCGGACACAATCAGTTGGGAGTTAACCCGCTATTATAAATACCTCTGGCGGGCGGTGGTTTTGGATTTGAGCCAACCACAGGTTGGGGCAGCGTCTCAAGGGCGCCAACCCTAAACGAGCTGAATTATCCACTTGTTGTTACAAAATTTATGACCTATACAATGGCTTTTCTACAAATAGAAAATCAACCACTCTACTCAGAATATGATAGTTATATGTATAAATCTAATTTTAAACAGTGTTATTTATTACCAATTGATATCATTAAATTTTATTTACAAAATAATTAATGATCTACATTTATTTAAATACATTTATTAAAATTATGCTTTTATTTAATTTAATTATGCTCTTAATAGTCTGAAGAAGCTTTTCAATTAAATTCCCTTAATTTTTTGTATTATTATATACACCTATATCTACTATTATACATTATTTTGATATCGGTGAATTTTATCAAAAAAAAAAAAATTAAAATAAAAAATTAAAATAAAATAAATAAAAAAGCAGAAAAATGCAAAATCCTGGAACTAAGATTTTGATTAAAATGATAATCGAATATCAATCAATGGATTTCTTACTTCTTAGAAAATAGAAAGATTGACGGTTCCCGTTTCAATTTCATCAAATAATTTTTGTCTTTTTTGTTTCAGGTTGGATTATAGAAGAGAGAATCATTAGAGAAAATTAAAATTCAAGGTAAAATTAATTAACATATTGTTTCTTATAATCTAAATTATTTTTTGATATGATAAAGTAATCAAATAAATTTGATAAATTTTGAAAATAATTGTTTGTTATTTGGTAGTAATATTTGTTATAAATATAAGTTAAAATATAAACATATAAAAAAAAACATTAATTGGGGCATGACTCTTGGACATCGTATTCCCTAACCATAATTCTCTATTACGATAATTAGTACTCTGGCCCTTCCTTTACAGTCATTACATTTATAAGCCTCATTAGATTCAATTACGTTGGGTCAAAGTTACATCTGCCGATGATTAAGAAATCAATAAGTAAATTCATATTTTATAAGTAAATAGTATTTGATAACTGAAATTAAGTAATATGTTTTAATTATATGAAAAATTAGATTAATACAAATTTTGTGAATATTTTAGTTTGTATTAAAATATTATAATAAAAACTTTAGTGTTTTATAGTAATTATATTTTATTTTTTTAGATAATTGAATCTGTTTATAATTTCTTTCTCTTTTAAATATTTATGAATAACTGGTTATATGATAAAAAACGGGAGGGGGAAAAAATATTTGCTCAATTTGTCAGTTTAACTAAACCACAAGTCCCGGGAGATTATCTTCACCAGGCCTCTTGGGGTTACCCATAATTTAATTTTAATTTGTTTAGAGATCTAATAAATATTAGACCTAAATCAAGAATCCTATGGGGCGGTTCTCTTGTGTTTCAATTAATTAATCCAAGTAAAGTTGCGACAAACTTATAGTGTAAATATAGTACATGATAAAGATTTAATTTTATATGGGAAATAATGTCTAGAAGTTTCCGGTAACATTTCTGAGATTCTATATATATATAAATTTTATTTCTGATTTTAAACTAAAAATAATCATCATAAATTTATGATTTCACTTATACCGTTTTCATAGAATCTTGCAATTTGTGAGATAATCAGTAATTTATGCTACTAAGATTTCCTTCTGAATGATAACGAATTTTTGAGGTAGAATAAAATATTAAAATCTAATAATTGATTAATTCATAATATTAAAATTGATTTATATATACAGGTATTTTATTAAAATTGAAATATGTCTAGTATTTATATTAAATAAATTTAAAATTTTGAAAATTAAAAAAGTGGAGGCAGTATTTAGAATGAATTTTTTATAGTAAATTGAATATACGTATAATTAAAAAAAATTAACAATATTAGGATCAATGTAGAACAAAATTGAATCACGAAGTAATTTTTCTTATGTTAATAATTATAATCTCGAGACAAAAATAGAATAAATTAATTATATATGCAAAAGTTAATAATAGAGTATGGAAGAATTTTATGAATTTTTTATATGTTTCTTTATAAATATTTATTTATGTTTTGAGATTTATCAACTTCATATATTGATATAAATGACGTTTGACATTTTTCTTGTATTAATCCAATAAAAGTGCAAAATGAAAAATAAAATTAATATAATGAATAATTTATCTAAAACTTGATGAATACGATTATCTATTTTTTATGTCAATAAAAGCATAGTTTTAAATATCAATGAAGAAATATTTTTATTTATTTAATTTTCACAGTGGAAATACAAAGGTAAAATAATATAATGCGATTGTGAAAATATTTTAGTATTTCTAAATGTTTTAAGAACCAAAGAATTTTTTCCTGATATTTTTATGATTGCCATTATAGATACCATAAAGATGAACATTCAGTTTGATTAAGTTAACAAAAATAAAAACTCTAAAGTTGAAATGTTTAAATATTTAAATTAGGTAAGTTTTAAGAATTAAAAAAAGTAGATAACTTAAATAGACTTACAAATAATAAACAATGAGGGATATGTGAATAAATAAATATTAATTTTAAAAAATGTGTAAAAACGATGAAATAAAGATGAAGTTTCTCATAAATTGATCTTCAAGATGGAGGAAAAAACAAATCCTCCTTACACGACGGTTTGCTTATAACTAAAGTAGACACGCTTTATCTAGTTGCCTAGGTGGTAGCTACTATTGTACCCAAACCTCTCTCCCACACAGAAAGGGTTAGTTTTCGAGATATAGAAAACGTGCCATATCCCTCGATTTTACCTTATATGTGTTTTTTCATGTCTCAATATGATATATTTAAAATTATTTCCATGTCATGCCATCTTATAACGGTTCATAAATCTTACATTACCACACTCATACCATTGTTAATTTCAAAAACTTCTATTAAATGAAGCGTGTGGAGGTACAAGTTTTTAAAAATAATCCTTTCATCTTATGATTAAAATGTTTCGGTAATGTTTATTTATCAAAAATCTCCATTATTATTATTATTTTTTTATCAAAGGTTACATTTTTTATCATTAAATATTAATATATATATTCATTCAAATTTTAAATTTTTTTTATTATATAAAACATGAAAAGGTTTCTATATTTTTCACTCAATAACTCAATAATATATGGATATTTATTATTTTTTAATATACATTTGATATTCTTTTAATAAAATATTCATTATAAGTAATGATATCATAAAAATCATATTTTAACTTTTATAAAACCAAGAAATCATTTTTGCACTTAAAATATAGTTCTAATTAATATAATTTAAAGAAAAACAAAGATAAAATAATTTAGTCATTTTAATTGAGGTTTTAAAAATATTTTTGTATTCATAAAACACTAAAAGTAATAATTTATGTTTTTTTTATATTAGACATTGATAAAATTTATACCCTTTACTTTTAAATGACAAAGAAGAAATATTCAAATATATAAAGAATACATAAAAAATAATTTAAGTTAAATATGATCTAAAAAGTTAATAGAAAACTACGAATTTTGAATAATGCCCATGTAACAAATTTCATGATTTTGCGTAATCTTGTCTACACACACACACACGCATACACAGACATTTTTCTCAACCTTAGTGAAAATGATTCAGGAACCTTCAAAACGTATAAAAACATCAAAATCTCAACATCGAAAATTTTCGTGATCGCAATATAGTAAAAAGATTATTTTAAACATAATAAATAAATAAAAACATTTTAATAAATTATAATATAATATAATCATATGGATTTAAAACAAATTTAAAAAATAATCTTAATTTAAAGAAGTCAAAAATTTAAAATTCCTTTATATCATATTTTAATTTTTATATAATATTTAGTAATTAAATTAAAATCAAAAACAAAGGTATTATAATTTAGTCATTTTAATTGAGGTTTTAAAAATTATTTTGACATCATCAAACACTAAATAATATTTTTTTTTATTAGACAATGATAAAATTTATATATTATATATTATAGAAAAGAAGAAATATTCAAATAAATAAAAAAAAAATTAAAGATAAAAATATGATCTAAATATTTTATTAAATTAATTAAAATGAGAACTTTTAGAATAAATTATTTAATTGAATTGATATTTGAATATTTTGGGACTTCCTATAACAATTAATATATACACATTGTGAAAATGATTCCGCTAGAGCTAGTAAGTTGCGAGAGGCTCTTGAATGAACAACACGGAGCATTATATAAACTTTAAAAAATTAATTTCTGCAGTTATTGATTAGATATTAATAAAATTTATAGCCTATGTTACTATAGAGGTGTATAAGAATATTGTGATGTAATTTTTACGTTACTATTACTACTACTACGTAATCTCATAAAATCCTTCGTGGGTCTTGGCATCGCTTGCAACGCCTCCTTAACGGTTGGTTCCTCGCGTCAACATATGGATCCTCCACGCCCAGCGTTCGGAGGTCCCTCGACACGTTGTCCATTCCCTTCAATCTTGGACGACCACCAAAATCTCACTAATGATATGGGCAAATGCATTAGGCTGGAGAAGGGAACTGTTATTAGGTCAATATTATAACTAATTTCTTTTAAGGACAACATCTATAATCTCTTAATACGTATTACCAACAATCCAATAATACATTACCAACAATCCAATAATACATATATATAGGCAAACTATTAAATATATTATATAAAATACAATCAACAAAAAAATGTCCATGGATTTATTTAACTTAGTGGACATTAACGATGTTTTAAACATATTTCTAAATTATTTGTTTAATTTATTTAAATAAAAATAAACGAATAAATGCGTTTGAAACGAATAAAATACACTAACACATTCCAAAATGAAAGGAAAATAGTTCTCTATAACTTTAATGAAAAATCTTTTTTTCCAAAAAGTTTGCCTTAATGGACCTGATACTCTTTGAGAGGTGGAATTAAAGTTTATTGACATTCTCCATTATTCACCAAATATCTCATTAAATGGAAGCAATTTTTTTTATATTATTTTTTTTTTACTAAGAATCTCTTAAATCATTTTAAATTTAAAAATTGGATTTGGTTAAAGAAGTTGAACTTTTAAAAATTTTCACTTAAAGCTTCTTTTTTTAATTTTATATGAATTTCTTTTTCCTCTGTTGATCAATTACAATCCTATTGGAGAAAGTGAATCTTCATAAATTATAACAGTAAAGAATAATATTAAAGTATAATTTCTCAATTTAACTTTAAAGTTGACATTTAATGTCTAATAAAAGTTGCTAAATTGAAATTTTACAACCTAAATGCAGAGATAAATACAGTATACATACATATATATTTGTAAAAGTTTTTTACGACTGTCGTTTCCCAGGTGGGCTCAGTGCACAGGAAAGGCACAGACCAAGGCAAATTGTCATTCATTAAATTTCTTTAATTGATGATAAAAGATTATATTAAGCTAAGAAGATCATCATCTTCTCGGAATACAATTAAAACCAGAATTGGATAATTTTAAGTAACAACGTGAATTTTTACTTTCTTTAGACTGCTCTGCGATGAAAGCATACCTTCACGATGAAACTATATTACTAAAATGAGATATATCTTTAATTGGAATACTTCTAGAATTAATTTATTATGATTTTACATTAGTATTTCTGGATGGATTCGGAAAATATGATAGATTATCAACCCATTTCTTCTTTGATGATTTGATCAAAATTCTTGATATACTTACAGCTTTTATTCACTTTTATAGTTTCATTAAAATAATAAATTTGTTATTCTGAAAATAATATTACCGACCGACGATAGTAAGGGAGGTATTGTTTTCACACCAAATTTCACTAGTGGAGATTTTCACATATCTCTACGAATCATGCATTTTCTTAACAGAAAAAAGTATTTTTAGCATGATGTCTGTCCGTCCGTCCGTCCGTCTGTCCGTATAGATGTGTACAGCCTGAACGGCTCTACCGATTTTGATGAAATTTGGTATATTTACTTAATGCATCAGTGGGATGAATTGATCAACTTTTGGTGCAAATCCGGAAACCGGAAGTGGTAGTATTAGCGAACGACGATAGGAAGGGAAGGGTTATTTTCACACCAAATTTCACAGGAGGAGATTTTTTACATATCACCACGAATCATGCACTTTGTGGTGGTTTTATTCTCGAGAAAAATCATCTTTATTAGTTTTTTTCTTAATTTAAAATTATATGACGTCATCCAGCCATTCATGACGTCACAGCCTGGTCTTACATATATATTATAAATAAAATAAAATTAAAAATATTTATGTTATATCCATATCTGTTTTTTATTGCATTAATAGATACATTTAAATTATTTGAAATTGTTTCTGTAGCTGGAAATTAATTTATTTCAAACCGTCGGTCGGTTCTGCGTCAGGCCACAGGTCAACTTATTTGATAAAATTAAAATATCTAATAAGGTTGGGGAAAGGAATATAAGGAGTTTTAATGCAAAATTCAAAAATTAATTTACTTATATAGAAAAATATTTATTAAAATATAAAAAATATAAATATTATTAAGAATACAATTATATTAATATAATATAATATTTACATAGGATTAGAGAATAGTAATATTACATATATTATACATTATTTATAACAAAATAAAAATTAAATATTATATAAAAGAATAATTAAATTCTTAAATTATAATAGAAATTTCTTTTTCTATTGACTACATTACATGTTAAGTCCAAATTTCTTCTCCTCCTTCGTCGACGATTAATCGGGTGATTTATCACCGTCTCGATGTCATCCTCGTTCGGAGGAATATTTTCTTTATTTGCCATTATATCTAAAAAATTGATGTCACCACCAACTAATCTTACCGGGGTTTCAATTCTTATTGATTCATCCTGGAAAACGTTGAAAGATGCTCTATGATGATAGTAATTGAGTCCTTCTTCTATGATATTGTGAAGAACATTCCACTCCTGTTTTAAATCCATTCTGAAATCAAAAAAAATCAAAAATAATTAATGATATTTAATAAAATGAAGAAAATATTGAAGATAGTTTCGTTGTGTTGGTCAGAAAATTCCTTGAGAGCAACTGCTTGCCAAGAGAACTGAACACCGAATGATTCTCAACACAAATTTTCTGTATATATACTCCCTTTTTAACAAAGGAATACAATAATGGGTTCCAATTTGCATGGGACATACAGGTACCTTTTGTATTGGGGTTTGTTTTGACCCTTTGAATAGACAAAATTTACAGGTAAATCTTTTCAATTCAAAATAAACAAAAATTTGAAAAAAAAATTTCATATAATTGAAAATATTTAGGCTATTTTTAAAATTTTGACATTTTGTAATATTTATGACTTTGTTCAATTTCTTATCTTTTGTTATTATTTATTATTTTTCTATTACAAATTGTATCTATCCTTTCTAACAAAATACAAATAATTTAAAAAACTAAAATTCATTGTTAAATGAACAATACAAAAGAAATTTCTTAATTAAAATAAAATTTTAAAAATTGACAATGATATCCTTAAAAATAAGTTGACATGTGGCCAGGCGCAGAACCGACCGACGGTTTGAAGTAAATATTATTTTCCAGCTACAGAATCAATTTCAAATAATTTAAATGTATCTATTAATGCAATAAAAAACAGATATGGATATAACATAACTATTTTTTATTTTATTTTATTTATAATATATAAGTAAGAGCTGGCTGTGACGTCATGAAGGGCTGGGTGACGTCATATAATTTTAAATTAAGAAAAAACTAATGAAGATTCTCGAGGATAAAACCAATACAAAGTGCATGATTCGTGGAGGTATGTAAAAAACCTCATCATGTGAAATTTGGGGTGAAAATAACCTTTCCCTTCCTATCGTCGATCGATGATACTACCACTTCCGGTTTCTGAATTTGCACCAAAAGTTGATCAATTTATCATACTGATGCATTAAGTAAATATACCAAATTTCATCAAAATCCGTTGAGCCGTTCAAGCTGTACACATCTATACGGACGGATAGACATCATGCTAAAAATACTTTTTACCGACCGACGATAGTAAGGGTATTGATTTATTACTAATTTTTTTTAAATTATTATTCATTTAAAATGATAATTAAAGAATATCTTATTCCAATGAATAATTTTGTTTGTCAATTATTAAAATTAATATTAATAATTTTGTATTCATTGTGTTGAATATGTTGAATGGAGAGAAAATAGTCTCAAATGAACAGCACACAACTTTCAACAAATTCTTATAAAATGTTTTATACCTAAATTAAAACAAAGAAATTGATTGATCATTTCTATGTATGAATAAAGATTATAAGATAAGAATAATAGAAAAGAAGATTATCATTATAAACGAATTTATTAATATTATCAGCCAAACCCGCTAGTCAGGAATACTTTTTTTTAATGACCGAGCGGTGGCTCGGTGAACCAGGTACTTATAATTAAATCAATATATTTGGTAAATAAAGAATAATAGTTTATAAGATATACGAATTACTAAATCTAGTATATATATTTTATATTGATTATGTTAGTGTCTTTTTAAATGGTCGAATTGAAATTCGAGAACTAGTACGATCGACCTTTCAATTCTCTAAGACTTAATAGGTTGTCTATTACGAAAAATACCTAATATTTTTTTGTTTCTTTCAAGAATTATATATAATTATATATATGTGATATATACTTATGACATTCTTATATTGATTTTTTCTTTTTCTCAACGCAGGAATACTTTGTACTTACATGAAAGAAAATATAATGATAAAATTTCAGCTGTTAATATTTTTTCTTAACAATCAATTTTTGGAAATTTTATGATTATGTCTCAATTGGTTTGTGTGTATATAGATTAACGTAATAGCGACTCCGTTCTTTACACAATTGAGCTTAAATTTGGTAGATTATCAATTTTTACCGACCGACGATAGTAAGGGAGGTATTGTTTTCACATTCACATATTTTTACATATCTCCACGAATCATGCATTTTCTTAACAGAAAAAAAGTATTTTTAGCATGAAGTCTGTCCGTCCCTCCGTATAGATGTGTACAGCATGAACGGCTCAACGGATTTTGATGAAATTTGGTATATTTACTTAATGCATCAGTGGGAATTGATCAACTTTTGGTGCAAATACGGAAACCGGAAGTGGTAGTATTAGCGATCGGCGATAGGAAGGGAAAGGTTATTTTCACCCCAAATTTCACATGATGAGATTTTTTACATATCTCCACGAATCATGCACTTTGTATTGGTTTTATCCTCGAGAATCTTCATTAGTTTTTTCTTAATTTAAAATTATATGACGTCACCCAGCCCTTCATGACGTCACAGCCAGCTCTTACTTATATATTATAAATAAAATAAAATAAAAAATAGTTATGTTATATCCATATCTGTTTTTTATTACATTAATAGATATATTAAAATTATTTGAAATTGTTTCTGTAGCTGGAAATTAATTTACTTCAAACCGTCGGTCGGTTCGGACATGGCCACAGATTAACTTATTTTAAGAACAAAGATTAGTAGATTTGAGCAAATTATACCTACTCTCTTTCTCAAATTCTGATTCCATTTAAATTTAAAGAATAGACTGCTTTCTTAAGGCTTGTAGTTGATATTGTAATTTTATTTTAATAATATTTTTGTTTAGAGTTCAAAGTAGTTTTTTTTAATGCCTGTTGTTGTTATTGTTATTAATTTAGGAATTGTTATCAAAACCATTTCTTTATAAATTTTCAAACATTAAGCAGTGCAATAGTTACATCGACCAAGCTATATTTTGTTATCTTGTCACCGCTCGAGGTGACAATAAAAACAAACACCATCGTTTATGTTGCTGTCTCTTCACATTGCATATCTATAATAAATCGAAATGTTATCGCAAACCCCCATGCCGGATACATAACACTCTTGCCATTCAATGAGATGACCAAAAGATTTACTTTTCCAGAGCCATTTCAGTAACTCATTATTTTTAATAAATAAAAATGTTATTTACAAATCCCGAAATTTATATTATTATGTTATTTCCTTTATAATCAATCAATATTAAACGAGATTTGCCTTTGAATCATCAGAAATGATTATAAATAAGAAAGTTAAAAAATTTTCTATTTTTTGTTAACTAATGAAATGGTTAATTCTTTAAATTCTAACTCTTCCATGGTAAGAATTGAACTGTACAGTAGAAGTCGCATTTCTAATTTGTTATTTTGTTAATTATTGATAATAATAGTATTTTATTATATTATTTAATAATTTGTAGACAGAGAGAGATATCTATCGATGTTTTAAATAGATATTTTGGTACAAAAATATCTGCAAATTTAAAACATACTTCTTTTTACATTCCAGTAAATCTACGATAACATGTTTTTCTTTAAATTTCTTAAATTAAACTAACCAAGTGGAATTGTGTCTTAAGCGACATTTCCATTTTCTTAAGACGGGGCAAAATTTATATAATTAACAATGAATGTGTAAGAGTGATGAAATTAATACAATTGTGATCTTAGTAGACTCTTAATGGTTTCAATCAAGTTGATCTTTTCAAGATAAATCACTCATCTATCCACTTTGCTTAAACAAAATTGACTTTTATTGAATTTTTTATCTTATATTTAATTATATAAAGAATATATTATTTCTATATGCTTTTTTTCTTAAATTAAAATTAACTTTATTAATTTCAAACATTTTTTCATAGTTAATTTATATTTTAAAGACATTCCCAGGAAATCCAATAGAGAAATTTCGTTCAATAGTACATAAATCAAGTAATTACGATTCGTTTATTTTATTAACACATTCATGGAAAATTACTAAAATATTCATTCCTTATTCATTTTAAATAAAAATATATTAACATAACCTCTTAGATAAAATATTAAAACAAGCCAGTATAGAAGTTCAAGCTTTTTAAATTTAAATTTTTTTATTTTATTTTATTCATTTTTTTGATAATGATAATATCCATATAATATATACATTTTATTCCATATTTTTTATTTATCAATTTTATCCCTAATGGCAAATATATCTTTCTATTTGACCTTTAAGTCTGGAATGTTCACGGAAACATTAGACACACCTCATGATTCCGGCGGAGGCAGATCTACCGGATGCTGGTCCAGAATTCCAGCACAAATGCAAATTCCAACTGAGAAATCCCTACATAATCATATCCCGCAACATTCATTTAATGATTCAATAAATTACTCTACAAATATGAATAATAGCATCCAAAATATTTTATTTAACGGAATAATTATAAACCTTTTATTGAAAATAAAACATTTCAAATAAAAATAAATCTAATACTTTTTTTTAAATATTTTTCTCCGAGTTCGTTTAGAATCTTTTTACAATAATTTACTATTTTATTTATGATATTATATTTGTTATAGTCTATTTTATTCTTTACCATTATTGATAACATTTTATTCATAAATAAACTTCTTCCTGTTAAGCTTCCTCTCTCTCTCTATCTTCTTTTTCCTGTATCAATTTATTTCTCATTATATATTTTTGAATATGATAATAATAATAAAAAATAAATTGGATATTATAAATAATTTTAATAAATCCCAAATCAATTTTTATAATTTTTTATAAAAAGAAATTCAACTTCATGAAATTGCTACAAATTAAAGGAGTCAAAAAAGGAGAATTCTAAATTGAAATGCTATAAAATACATATAATGTAAAATTTAAATTTAATATCAATAATCTATATATATCTATAAAGGTTTTTGTCTGTACATTGCTCAGAATTCAATTTTTTTATATAGGTTCGCGTTTCATAATCTCTAGAATCCAAAAGTGACTTTAAAATATTTCATGTCTACCTCTCTGTCCGAAAATTTTGACGTTATAGACTCAAAATTGGCTGAACCGATTTCGATGAAATTACATCACAATATTTTTGCATATCTCTATTTGAACATAGGCTATAATTTTTATCTATATCTAATCAATAACCGCAGAAATTATTTTTTTTAAATTTGATATGTACATGTCGTCATTCAGCAGCGCAAAGAATACAATACAAAGAATATTTATATTTTTATTTTTCTAATATTTATATTTCAATTGATCATATTCGCCTTTAACATACTGAAAATATTCACATTGCGACTACATTACCTCTTTTAATTTTTAAGATTATATGAATAAATAATTTTAATTTTAACTCATAATTGGATTTTCTCGTAAGTTTTTAATATGGGTGGACAATGTAGGAAGGGACGTCAGAGAGATGGGACAGGGTAGGAATTAAATGGTTATAGCTCTGGATAGCACTTGGAGAAATGTGGTTGTTGCGGCTTTCGATTACCGTGGAGCCAGAGAGTTAAATAGATAGCTATAATATTTATAATAATAATATATAATTCATTTATTGATTAAATTAAAATATATTTTAAATAAAAACAACAAATGAATGTTTTATGTAATATACTGTTTGAAACAAAATGGATGAAAACCTTTTACATAAAAACTTTCAACCAAATACTATGTATTACTTCGGAGGTACAGGGGGCAGAACCCCGTCTAGATGTGAGGAACGCCGAAGGCGGTGAGAGCAGCTAGTATTGAATAAAGTTAAAGTTTATATATATATAAATTCTTATTAAGAATTTCAATTCTTTTATAGTATAAATATATTAAAAATGCTTTATTCATAGACGTCCCTGGTCAACTGTCGTAGAAGCCAGACATGTTTTAGTGGTAGTGCTAGAGCCGAGGATTCTTCAGAGCTTCAGAACTTCAAAGAACGCTCACCATTATACCCAAAAGCCAAACATTGACCCTTGGTGACAGTCACTTGTCCGCTCTCAATGACGTCGGTGATCACTAAGGCCAATAAATAAATAAATAAATAATATAACATAAGTATTCTTAATTTAATGATTATAATATATATGATTAATTAAAATAAAAAAAAGTATTTATTGCTAATTGCAATTAATGTTCTCAAAGCAATGTGAGAATCTTCAGATGGTTCAAATTTACAATTGCCCCCTAACTTTGAACCAATAACAAACATGTTTACCTAGTCATTGCAAATCACATTGCAAACATTTAATAATAACTCTAGTGAGCGAAACGTTACTGTCTAATGAATTCAGCTCATTGTTTAAGTAATCATGAATGAAACATTATAGGAGCTCTCTTCAGATATTTCGATAGAAATCAAATTACGATAATAAGTAATTTAATTAAACATTTGGGATTAAATTTAATTCTTTATTTCTTCTTTATAGATAAGATAAAATCTCACTTAATACTACTTTATTTAATTAAAATACGAGAAAAATATTTGATTTTTGAATATCTTCATTTTCTAAATCATTCAAGTTGTTTATTCGCCATTGATAATTATATAATCTCTCTTTATATTCGGCTAATTTAATCTGTTTAATTAAGAAGTTTATTTTATAAATTCATTATGTTTAAAAATGAATTAGATTCAATTATAAACATGGCAGTTTGACTCTTTAAAAAACTTTTAACACTTCATTTATTAATTTAATGTATATGTAAATTCAGTTATTACATACCATTAACATTTATTTATATGTTAATATGTTTCTATTATATTCTTTTATTCTATATGTTCATTTTTATTTTAATTTTCCACATATTAGTTATGATAATATTTTATTATTTATTTAAACCATACATGAAGTTGAAATGAAATTAAATAAATCATTTATCATATATTTTTTGAAAATAGTATAACGATTCATATAATAAAATTACTGCTTATTCAGTTTGAAGAGTTTATCGTTCATATAATATACTAAAACATATTTTGGATTCGAATTTATAGCTATATTTGAAGTCATGAATATTGCGTGTTTTCTAGAAATAGGTTAACTATAATTTTTTTTTCTGTGAATTTTTTACTTTTAGTTAGTTATATGTCATAATAGATCTATTTTTTCCTGACTACTGACAATTTTGCATAAAACTTGTTTCTGTTATTATAGATAGCAAGTTCAGATTATAATTTTTTTTCATCTTTTTGTAAAATGATTCGTCGTCATGCATCATACATTTCAGTTTTATATTTTATAAATTTTGGATTAACAATTATAAAAATATCTAGTTTTAAATATTTAAGGCTAATGAAATACAATAGAATTTTTTAAATAATTTATTTGATTTAGCTGCATTATTATTTTCAAGAAAAAACTGAAAAATCAAATGATATTTCCATTTTCCATCTAATTTTAGACTTTTTATGATCTTTCTTATAAATTGTACCTAAGTACATATTATAAATGATTCTCTCGACCCCTCTCTCTCTCTATACAGGGTGCTTCAAATAAATGTATACACACTTTAAACTATTGTAGTTTTCCTGCTCTACAAGGCTAATGTTATATTTATTTTCAACAAGATGGTGCCCCGCCACACTATCACAGGGACGTACGAGCTTACCTGGATCAAAATTTGTCGGGCCAGTGGATAGGACGCAGGGGGCCAATCGAGTTTCCAGCACGCTCTCCAGACCTTACACCACTGGATTTCTTCTTGTGGGGCACAGTAAAAGATGAGGTGTACAAACGTAAACCACGTAACCTAGACATTCTTTGGAATGAGATTCAAGCAGTGTAGAGACATCTCATTGGACGTTTTGATACGATGTACAGAATCAGTGGTGACTCGTACTCAGAATTGTATTGATGCTGCAGGACACCAATTTGACAGTATTAACATTTGTTATTTATGTTTCATTTACATTGGACTTTCAGCTTTCTATTTTCCTGAAATTTAACTTTGTAGAACGGTAAATAAATTTTCTATGGAAGTTCAAAGTGTGTATACATTTTTTTGAAGCACCCTGTATATATATTACTTTTTCTTTCTCTATTTCAATTTAAATATTGTTTAATTTTTGTTATTTTATTTTCCTTCTATCATGTATTATATTTCTTTTTATAATATTATGAATAATAAAATTTAATTTATTTCTATCAACATTTAACGAACGGAAATCATAATTTTTAAAAGAAAACTTTCAAACCATATTCTTTTGTATAGATTGTATTATATTACAAATTATTTTTGAGTATATTTTAACATAAGTTGAGATTGAATGAAAAATAGTCAAAATAAATGTGAATAGTGAAAATTCCGAAAACGAGAACAGGAAAGACCAACATTATAAAATAGATATTAAGTAATTAGTAAAAAAATGAAATTAATAACATGATAATTTATTTATGATATAATTAGTGTAAACATAATCAGAATTATTTTTATTTAAAATATTTATAAATAATGTATAATAATAGATAAAACTACACAACATCTTATGTGAGAAATATGGACTGAAACTCAATATACTGAAGTCCAAAATCATGATAGTAAGCAAACAACCAATAGAGGATCTAGGTATTGATTTTGGGGGAGTTCAGATTGAGAGAGTAGAAAGGATCAAATATCTTGGCACCATAGCCAATGATAAATGAAATCAAATACAAGATTGGTGAAGTCTTTCGATTGTTCTTGCAACAGAAAGTAAGAATAATTCGTTGCTATGTATGGAGAATACATAGCACTCCGTCCTTCTGCATGAGTCCGAGGCATGATCATTGACTAAGACATATATGGAAAAGATAGAAGCACTTGACATGTAGGTCTATAGACACAGTTGGATCCAAAAAATTATAAATGAGGACTTAATGGGGCGTTTCAATAAGGAGAAAGAGATTGTAAGACCATCAAGACTCGGAAACTTATATATTTTGGCGACCTCATGATATATTTTGAGACAGGATGTTCAAAAGCAAGAAGAGGTTATTTTTAATAATATATAATATAATATAATAAAACTAAATATATGACTATTATTCTATACCAGTGGTAGGGGAACCGGGGTAAATTACCCCAAATGTTGTAAAAATGAAACTTTTGTGAGTAAAAAGTATATATTTTGCTATTTTTAAACCTATTAGTATTTTTACAAATTCAATTTTTAGTTATTGTTTTCTTATCAAAATTATCATGGGGGGCTATAAAATAGGAAAGATGCTAAAAAGAGGCGATTTAGTTTGTTTTTGTTTTTTTTTTGCTCTTCACTAATAATACTATCAATAACATCAATAATATCAAGTTACACAAAAATACTTTGGGGTAATGATTAAAAAAGTTCCTCGACCGCTGTTCTATACTATACTTTAATTTATATTTTAATATATTATTATATATTATAAATATAATATAATATGTTAATTAAAAAATGTGAATAATTAATATACTAATATAAAATTAAATTATAGCCCTAATTTACCCATTTAGTCATCGATACATCGGATTCGAAACTAAATATAGATAATGTTTTAGTTATCCCTAAAGAACTTTAGACTAATCCATCAATTTAATAAATACTAGTCCATTAAATCAATTAGTCAATAATAATTTTTATGTTTTTAGTTTTTATCTTTAACAAATCATTTGTAAAATTAAATGACACATATAATAATAAAGTGATTATATATTAATACTAGTAATCCCTAAGATTACAAATTTGATGAAACCTCAATAAAGGTAATATTTTGAAACTTGATTTCTAAATTTACAATAAACGTAGTGACAACGAGATTGGTTTAATCGGATTTAATTTCCATTTGACCAAAATAATACATTAAATTATGATGAGTAATGGAATAATGGAAATTATTAAAATAGAGAAGAATAAATCCTTTAGGAGAGGTTTAATTGATTATACTATTATTATTATTATGAAAAGTAATTATCTTATTTAATAAATATATAATTTAACAATATGTGCAACTTCTTCTATGGAAAAATTTACAATTTCTGTTTAAACTTTTCATAAGCAATATAATTTTGGTTCAACGAGTGAAGAATTTGAAAAAAATTATTACATATATTTTAAAAAAATTATTACATATATTTTTAAAATATATTCAAAGAATTCTATAGAAAACTAAATAATTAATATATAATATATAAGTTTTTTAATATATAAGTTTTTATGTAATTATTTGAATGGTCTCTGATAAATATATCGTTACATACCCTAAAAGCTTAGTTTATGAAATTGAACTTTTAAATATGTATATTTATAAACTATTTTATATGTTAATGATAATACTGTCTGCCTACATTGACTAATTTAGATATACTATTATTTAGAAAAGAGTATGTTTTTAAACAAATTCTAACTTTTTTTTTAAATTGTACAAGTATTTTAATTTTTTTAATTCTTATTTTAAATATTTTAATTATTTATTAAGCACATGATTGGATAACTGATTACTTCATTATTAGTATGAATTTTTCATTTTTCTATTATTATTCTGAGTTAATAATTAATAATTCAAATTTAGATATAAACTCCATAAATGAAGCACGAGGGGTACATTTTAGTACTTACGAGTATATTCTCTATTCAATATTCGATCACTTCTCATTGAGAGCCTGTTTCAAACAGGTCAAGTATCAATATTCTAGATTTTACATGAACTGTTTGCAAATTAGAATTTTAGTAATCTACAATATAATAGTATGAATTATATAGCCCATTGTATTGTTTTTTCTTCATGTTTCCAATTTACAAAATCTTGTACCTTTATAGACAATTTTGAAAAGAGACAGGTCGAAAAAAATATTTAATTTCTTAAAATATAGGTAAAATAGTATTTACTTCACTTTATTCTATAGTTTTACTATACATTTCAAAATCGTTTTTTTTTCTTTTATTAGACTTTATTTTACATAAATACTTAATTTACATTTTTATATATAAGTAAATGAAATTCTATTATCAATATTTTATTTATAATATAAAATTAAAGATATATTATCATATTTTCATTGCCAAGCACAAAATAATATATTTTATGTCTTAAATTTATCAATGTATTTGTAATTTAGAATGAAAATAAAATATTTTTAAAAAATATTTTTTATAATAATACTATATTTTCAAAAATTGGATGATTATATCATAATACACGTTTTAAGGTCTACTAAATCCTAAATGCTAGACCCGTAAAATGATATGTGTTCAAATTAACAGTGTAAACCATAAATAAAAAACTGAAATTATTTAAATTACATTTAAACATGCCTGAAACATTTTAACAACTTTTTCATTAAAATTACACTTACACTTAACACTTTATCGGATTAGAGTAACACTTTAGATCAGTGATTCTCAACCTGGGCGATATCGCCCCCTGGGGGCGATCGACATCTTAAAGGGGGCGATTATTTGACTATACGATTTTGGGGGGCGATAAGTTATTTTTGGGGGGCGAAATCATTTTCAACTCTAAAAAAAGGTAAGTTGATTTTGCGAACAGGCTTTTTAAACATTTCCTCTTTTTTCAATTTGGTTCTAAAAAAAGGTCAGATGATTTTGAAATCAGGTTCTGAAACTCGATTTTTCAATATGGTTCTAAGTACCACCTAGTATACCTAGCTTATATTAGGGATTATCATGCAATTTTTATCTATAAAAATTTATAGGGGGGCGAATTAAGAAGCGGGTCTTTAAAAGGGGGCTTTTGGTCCAAAAAGGTTGAGAAACACTGCTTTAGATCATTAATTTTGCACTTTTTAGCAATTCTCTTAATAACAAATAATAAACAAAATAATCTTCGAATAAAAACTTTAATAAAATCATTAATTCATTTATCCTTTAAAACGTACTCTAGAAAGCCTTAAAGTGCGATATTTCTTAAATGACTTTATTTTTCTTATTTTAGTTAACTAATGCTTTCACATTGTTTTTATGAGTAAAATTTACTCAATAAATGATAATATGAATGAGATTGATAAATAATTTCAAGAGAAAATTGCAAAAAAAAAAAATTTAAAATGCAGGATGTTAAATGAAAGTTGTTTGATGCAATCGCACCAGTTTATTTATTTTTTAAACTGGAGATTTTTTATAGATTTTTTTTAATGCCACGTTATGTATCGATGTTTACTTTGATCGTAAAAGACTTTGTTAATTGTAAATAATCTTTCAACCATAAAAATATCTTGTAAAAATCAAGTATTTTAGTGAGTTAACTGGACAACCAATATCAATTAACTCCTCCCTCTTTAGATCAAATCAAGCTTTTGAAGTTACCCTCTAGAGGATGTCAAAGAGAAAAATTCGATGATTGGCTAATTTGATGATATTGACGAATCATGATTTAAATGGAAGCCTTTAATTGGAAAAAGATATTCATTCAATATTATCTGTTCATTCGACGTTTATTATTCCTATATAATAAATATAAATAAAGAATATATTTTTTCATTTCTCTATCTCCCCACTCCTCTCTCTCTCTCTCTATATATATATATCTATATATATATATATAACATAAAAAGGTGTATTATTGAAAAAGGTATATATATATATATATAATTATGAGAAATTAATTCTGAGTTATTTTCATGTTTACTTGAGAGATTATGGTGATATAATTTTTATAAAAATTGTATAAACCATATTTAGTGTATAAATAAATATGTTCCTGTAAAATTGAGCTAAAAAATTAAAGTAAATCTATGTTTAAAATAGTTGTCAATATTTATTATTTTTCATCGAACAGAAAATTCAAATCAATTATTTAACAAGTATTGGTTATCAATTCTAATTTAGAATTTATATAAATAATCAATTAATCAACTTATCAACTTATAGAAAGATCTGGAGTGTCTCTTCTATGATGAAATTTGATACACGGGCATTATTCAAAATTCGTAGTTTTCTATCAACTTTTGAGAAATGTAGCTTCGGAAGTGGGTCATTACCTACCACGTTTTCATTTTTTTTTTCCTCTAAACTGACCGTAAAAATAAAGATATATGTTTGATAGTTTTTCACATTATTAAACTGCTATATATAAAATTTTAGCTTGATTGAATCATTGAAAGTACCAGAATTGATTTTTTAACACTGCAAATCACGCGCCAACACGTGACGGGGTGCCATTAACAAAGAGCCAAATACGCGCTGGTTTAATAAATATTATTAATTAATTTTAATTTATAATTTATAATTAATTAAATTTAATTTAAATATTATAATATATGTTATTTAATCCAATTCAAATTGCGAGATAGTCGAGTGGAGACACTCCATCTTATTTTTACATATCTAAGTATAATAATAATATCAGTTACCGTGGAGGATGCTTGCGGTGAATGGAATAAATTAATAAATAATGACATTCATTGTAAAAAGGTTGAATGGAAAAACAAAAATAAATAATTGATTATATAATTGATAAAGGTATTGTTTTCACACCAAATTTCACATGTGGAGATTTTTACATATCTCCACGAATCATGCATTTTCTTAACAGAAACCAGCTATAGAAAAAAGTATTTTTAGCATGATGTCTGTCCGTCCGTTCGTATAGATTTGTACAGCTTGAACGGCTCAACGGATATTGATAAAATTTGGTGTATTTACTTAATGCATCAGTATGATGAATTGATCAACTTTTGGTGCAAATCCGGAAACCGGAAGTAGTAGTACTAGCGATCGACGATAGGAAGGGAAGGGTTATTTTCACACCAAATTTCACATGAGGAGATTTTTTTACATATCACCACGAATCATGCACTTTGTATTGGTTTTAACCTCGAGGAAAATCATCTTTATTAGTTTTTTCTTAATTTAAAATTATATGACGTCATCCAGCCATTCATGACGTCACAGCCTGGTCTTACATATATATTATAAATAAAATAAAATTAAAAATATTTATGTTATATCCTGTTAGCGGCACCACCAGCGCCTCTGGCAGTCGAGCGACGTACCGAGCGCTGGGTGGAGAAATGGACTGTCTCCTTTCTACATCTTTCCCCGCTGAACGGAAGCCTCTCGGGGACTAGCCGGTCTTGTTTGCCTGACCTCCGCTAGAGACACATCGCTCCGATCTGATATCCTCCGATTACACGCTTACCGACTCCGTTATCCGATATATGTTCACTCTCCCGACACCGACCGAGCCTTCCTGTTACCTGTATTTTCTCCTGAACAACGACCCGCGCTTACTCATAACTGAATATCCTCCTGAACCCGACCAATTGCCTGTTTAACCATTACGATTTCCGATACATATTACATACCGACGCACCGATTCTCTGTTCTGTTCTTAATTCCGTTTATTCTGTCTGTTACTCTATCCTGTGATCCGTTCTTCTATTTGTATTTATTAATGTATTTGCTATATTTCATTTCAATTATATTCATTTCTTGTTATAAAAGATACGTTGTTTATTCATTGCCCGTGGCCTTCCTAGACACTTTCCCGAACACCCGACCCAAGCGATTAAATCATACCACTGTTAATTTAATTGCTAAAAATCCATATCTGTTTTTTATATTATTCCCTTTTTGAAATATCTACAAAATAATGTTGAAATAACTTATGTGTATAAAATTGTAACCAAGAAATTATAGGAAAATTATAAATAGCTATTCTCATACTGGTCACTATTATTTTCGTATCTATACCTAGATCTATACCTATCTACACCTAGACATATTCAGGGGTCATCAAAAGATGACATTTATCAAAGTCTTCATTTTTTCTTCAATATTATTCTTTACCTTACAACAAATACACTCTTCTATACATAAATATAGCATATAACGAAGTAAAAGTAAAATAATGGATAACACTATTGATATTTTGGCTCAAATTTATCAATGGTCGTTGATGAAAGTGATTGTTTATGTCTACAAAATAAATAATAAATATTGGTATTAGAGAGCAATATAATAGTTCATTTAATTTATTCTAGAAATTGCACCATTAATATGAAGCCAACGCACTTGGTATTTATTCTAAAACAAACGCCATTATTATGATTATATAGTATGTAGCTCATACACATAATATACAGCACAACACACTTAATGCAAACAAATAGATCAAGTGGTTCTTATCAATCTAACACATTTAAATGTACATTTTAATAGTACATAGAGATATTAAACTGAGCCAATAGGGATTTAATTATGAATTATGAGTTTATTCTACATAATAAACGAAAACAATTTCAATGTCCTAATGGGAAGATGTAGGAGAGAAGATTCATACTTATTCCATTAGAAAAAAAGATTGAATAAGAATATTTAAAATATTTTTCAATTTTTAGAAATATATCATATTTCATAATTAATAAATTTATTTTATTTTAAAATAAAATAATATATGTATATAATTATATTATAATGTTATATCGAGAAATATTGATATATTAAAAAATAAATAATTAATAACTTATTAATAATTCATACTAAAAACCAGGGCCGTCCTAAGATTTTCGGCGCCCGTGGGCTCCTAAAATTTTGCGCCCCTTTTCATAAGAAATTACACAAAATGGTTAGTAGGATGGGTATACAAAAGTGTCCGAAGTAGAAATTGTCAATTTATTATAATTAGGCCAATACAATAAACTAAAACATAAAACGAATTAAATCAAGAAACATAAGTATTATTAATTATGGTTTCTGAAAATCTATATAATTCTTTAAAACATAAATTTTATGCAAAATTAAAAAAACAAGTTATATAGTATAAAAAAAGAATGTTATTTATTTATTTTCTTTAGCAAATTGATAAATAATATCACCCGAATTTAAGTTATTAAATAAATCACTCGCTATAGACAAAATACTCAAATCATTTGCTCTCTCCCAAAGATTTTTTAATTTTTAATTTTTTATCCTTTTCAGTGCCCAAAAAGATCTTTCACCGCTGCAATTTGTAGTGGCAATACTTAAAATAAGTTGACCTGTGGCCAGGTCCGAACCGACCGACGGTTTGAAGTAAATTAATTTCCAGCTACAGAAACAATTTCAAATAATTTTAATATATCTATTAAGTTCAACAGTAGATATATTTTCTTTATTTTCTAATAAATTCACGTGTTTAAAATAGACTCTTCAATAAAATTTGAAACAATGTCATTTGTGTTAAAAATGTTAGATGTCAAAATTTCGCCCGCACAACATTCTCAAATTGCGCAATTATCACTGCTGTTAGGTTTCTTATTAAAATTATTTATTCAATGCTTATATGGATATAATAAATAAGACAAATAGATATGTATTTTGAATGTGAATATGAAAAATCTTTGAAGTGATGTCACTCCGGGTTGAAGGCGACTATAAAACTACTACTTAACACAATCAGGAAAAATATATAAACCAATAAAAAATGCCGCCCCCAGAAAGCTTGCGCCCTAGAGATATAGCCCAATTAGCCCTGTGGTTAGGGTGGCCCTGATAAAAACAAATACAATTATTATTTAATGTGATTTTAGGTAAATTTTAATTTCTAATTTATAATTTATATATTTTATAACCATAAGTACTAATTATAATAACTATAAGCAAGTTAATAAAAAAATATGTTTTAAATTATAATAATAAATATTTTATATTTATAGTAAATAGAATAAATTCTTTATTCAAACTTCATTTAAAATTTAATCTTTACATACAAAGAATTTTAATAACAATTTTTTTTTTTTTTTAAATTGAAATATATAAATATTATTATATATAGAATAAACAATATTGGAAAACAAATTTATTTTAGATTGTAACATGAAAATATCGCTTTACATTTCAAATGTTATATGATGGAGAAATCTAAGCGAAGCATAAGAGAATTCGGTGAAGTGTTTGTTTTGATCCCCTCTCCCCTCATCATGGAATGGAGCTGTGTTTCTCTCTAGCTGTTTGTGTTTTTTATTTGTTTATTTATTTTTTGAGGCGAAAGCACCCTTGTTGTTTTAGTGTTAGTTTATTGGTAAGATAATGGTTTTTTTAATTTCTCTAAATGGTTATTCAAGCAAAATTTATTTGTTGGTTTGCCAAGTGAAATTTGATTTATTGTACATAAATATAAATCATATTTTAAATAATTTTCAACGAACTTAAGTGAGTTTATAAAATCGTTCAGTCTGTCGTTCTGTCGTTCTGTCCGACATCAAACTCAAAATTTTGAAATTCTGACTTCAGATTCGGAAAGAGCATCGAAAAGTAGTAATGTAAAGTGCCTTTCATTTTTTGATACCCTCTCGGGAACATGGTCAAAATGGCGTCCAAAGTTGAAATTTTTAATATTTAAAAATGCGAAATTTTAAATTCTGATTTCAGATTCGAATAGTGTATCGAACGGAATACACGAAATAATTAATATGGCTCTCAAATGCTCAGATATTAATCCGAGTCAAAATCATATCGCTCCAAATCAAAATTTAAGAAATTTGGTAAAACAATGGTTTGAGACCGGCCTCAAAGAGCTTCCCGATACTATTGCTAAAGTCGCCCAAAAGAAGATATTTTTTACTCAACTTTTAGTTACTTAACTATACATTTATTATTATAACCAGTTTTCTTTGTTTGTAAATATTCAATTAAATATGTAAATAAATTGAAATTTATTATAAATTATATAAATATCATTAAATTCTAATAATTATAAAATTTTATCTATCGACATTGTTTTTTAAAATAATAAAATACATTTTCAAATATAAACATTTTTTGTAATTTAATTTATACTACAAATTTAAAATAAATAATTTTATTCAATAATATTTATAATATTTAATCTTGACTTATTTATAACTTAAATTAATCCGAACTTAAGTTCGTTTTGGCAATGCAAGCTTGCGCATTCCCAGATGATTAATTATAATTTAGTTTTATTTTAAACTTTATAAAAATTGTAATATATTAAAACAAAATAAATTTTCAAAATCGAGATCTATAGAAGTTTTCTAATTTTATTTTTCTTCTTTTCTTATTATCTTACTTATATTAAATAGATTTATATTATAAATCTATATATTTCGATTATGTTATATTAAGTTATATAAGTTCCCTAAAATATATTATACTATAGGTATATTTAATTTAATATTTTGGAATTATATTCTGTCTAAAAATATTGTGTATAGAAAATGATTGCTTTAGAAGATTAAAAGAGATTGAACTGACAAGTTAATCTTTTTGGAGTAAAGTGACAGAAAGGCCTGTGACCTGAATGCTGGATTAAGAGAAATCTTGGGCGTGGAAATTTCAGCAGAATTCTTCGTAGAGAATTGTAGGGATGGATCATTTTCTTATTTTTATTGTTTGCTGGTAATAAATAAAAAAAAATCTAATAGAAAATTTTACATTTAAGAATTTTTAATTATTAATACACAAAATCAATATTGTCAAGAAGGAATTATAAACCATACGGTTCATGAATACTTTTTATAAAATCAAATAAATCATTAAAAACGAAAGGGTTTTACAGATTACAAGCTCTTAATACATTTTTTTTTCATTCATCTGATTTATTTTAATATTTTACTTAAGAGGATAGGTATAAATAATTTTATTCAAAATGAATAAAGAATGAATGCTATACTAATTATCCATAAAGTTATAGATATAAATACATTATAAATTTATTTATTTATTCTAAAGCATACTTATCAATAAATATTTAAATTAAAAATAATTCTTTCAACTGGCTTGATTTAAAATATCATTCATCTGAGTTTTTAACTCTATTCTTTAGCATTTGCAATCAAAACAAATTTACATACACTATTCATATTTTAAATACTCAACTATTATTATATGAGATCCTTAATTTAGTGATAAAAACGAGTCGGATGTTCGGTTGATCCACGGATGTGCCGATTTTTGTTTTTTTTTCTTTTCTTTTCTTTTTATGTACACAATAAGGAGCAATTTGTATATACCTCTAAATACTCTTTATGTTTAATGTAATATACAAAATGAAATGAACTCTAATTTATAGCTAGGACCCTCCTGTGTTTACAAAAAAAAATCCCCAGGGGGTGAGCATGCGCATGCGCTGAAATGAGCTAAAGCGTACAAACAGCGAGAACTTATTTACACACCTATTATATATTAACATTTTGATGTAATAAATAAATAAATAAATATTTTTAAAAATCATGAAAATTAAATTAAATTTTTAACTTTCCCCCCTCACCCTAAAAAATATAGAAAAAATCAAATATTATGTAAATAATAGATGTAAATTAATTATGTGTTATGTATTTGTTTGACGTTATAAATTATTTTTGGGTCTCTGTTTCAATGAACATTTTTAAAATTATGCATTAAATTAACACTATTATCTTATTTTCTATATTTAATAGAATACATTTTATAGTAATTTTTATTGTAGATTGTATTTAATCAAGTATATTGAAAAAAAATGAAATTGAAAAAAGAGACTAAAAAATCATTAATATTTTATAAAACTAAAATTAAACCTAAAATTTAAATTAACATTATTAAATGTTAACAATAATAGAAGTCATAAGTATATAATTTAATTTAATAATAATTTGGAATATATATTAATTAAATAGCCATACATATTTTAAAGTATTAATCTTGAATTTTTCTAAATTTTTTAAAATATTCGGTAATTATACAGGAGTCGGGCTAAAGAAGGTAGGTGGTTGAAACTTACTTTGAGGTGTTCCTTGAATGATTCTGAACAACTTTATATGCAACTTCTTTTATGATCTCTTTTATTTTAATTAATAAAATGTAATTAAGTAAACATATTTGCGAATTATTAGATATATACAATGAACACAATGGATAAAAATATGAGAGGCATGTGAAATTTACATAAACTAATTGAGAGTAAATTTATTTATGTTAGATATATTCAAAATAAATGGATTATTTGATTTTATTGAATTAAATAAAAGTAAATTAAAATCTTGGTAAACCTATATAGAAATTTTAATTTATTATGAGGACAATTTTAACATTGAAAATATATATTATATTATTATGATTATTTAAATATTATTTAAAAAACAAAAGTATGTTTTTATTTCAAATGTTTTGTTTTGATGATTTTTCAAAATTATTTTTATATTTTTCTGCTAGATTAATTAACTTACAATTAGAATCGATCAATTTTGATATTTATTTTTCCAAACACCAAAAAGAATAGAGTTAACATATCGAATAAATTAATCATTTAGATTGTGTTTACTGGTTAACGATATCCATCCCACAGGAGAAATTAAAATGTAAAATATAAAATATAATTATGACTAAAAATAATAAATACAAATATTTTTATTCTGTTCAAATTAAATATTGTATATTAATTCATATGGAAACTGATTTCATGTTTAATAAATTTATAAAAACATATACTTACATTTATTTATACTTACAGGTGTTTTTATTTTATAAAATTTCACATTTATTAATTTAAACTAATTATAATAATAATTTTAATTTCTCCTTTTATTACTATCTCGTAAGAGATAGTATTGCGATCACGAAAATTTTCGATGTTGAGATTTTGATGTTTTTATACGTTTTGAAGGTTCCTGAATCATTTTCACTAAGGTTGAGAAAAATGTCTGTGTGTGTGTGTGTATGTGTGTAACCAAGATTACGCAAAAACGGTTTGATGAACGAAATGATGAAATTTGGTACATGAACATTATTCAAAATTCGTAGTTTTCTATCAACTTTTGAGAAATGTAGCTCAACCGGAAGAGGGTCATTACTTACAACGTTTTGATTTTTTTTCCTCTAAAGTGACCGTAAAAATAAAGATATATGTTTGATAATTTTTCACATGATTAATAATTGTATAAAACTGCTATATATAGAATTTCAGCTTGATTGATTCGCTGAAATTACCAGAATTAATTTTTTAACACTGCAAATCTCACGCGCCAACACGTGCGATGGTGCCATCAATAAAAAGCCAAACATGCGCTGGTTTAATATTTATTATTTATAATTTATAATTAATTAAATTTAATTTAAATATAATATATTATGTTATTTAATCCTATTCAAATTGCGAGATAGTCGAGTGGAGACACTCCAGCTAATTAGTATATAAAAAAAAGGCCCAATTTAATTTATTATTATTATTATCAGATATAAGAGAATATATTAAAAAACTAAAAACAAATAAAAATGATAAAAAAAAACATTTTAATTTAGTATAAATTTCATAGAACATTTTAATTAAATAATTTTGATAGAAAAACAAAAATATGTATGTCATTTTGGCTTTGGATGTTCGAGTTTCTAGTTTTCTTCCAAGCACTTTCTTCTTTGCCAGCAGCAAATGGGTTGTAGACCAGGGGCGCCAATTTTTTGTCAGCATGTATTCCTCCGGGGAGTACTGGAGGACTCACTCTCCACTTGCCACGAAGCCATTGCGACAGCAGTCAGCCGTCCCGCGGGCCAAAAGCTATCCTCGATATTGAATCGGTCCAGGCCAAGTCTTATTTAAAAGCCAGACGTCCAAAACCTCTATGGAAATATCTAACGCCAATATTTTCTTTTTTTTTACAGTTACGTGACATTAATCTATCCTTGGTGGGTACACATATGGCTGAACATATTTCAAATATGATAAATGGAAAAATTGTAATAATCCTTTAAAAAAAATCACTTGTTAGAATATATTTTACACCTTAGTATAAAAATCGAACTTTTTTTTATATTAAAATAAATTTTTAGAAAATTTAAACTGATTTCAAATTATTTTAATAATAAATGTAAATATTTTTTTTTTATAAAAGTTTTTCGAGATCTAATTAAGAGTATATATTCTCGCATTTAAATATAAAATGTATCATAAAATAAGTTTACCTGTTGCCAGGCACAGAACCGACCGATGGTTTGAATTAAATTAACTTCCTGCTACAGAAACAATTTCAAATAATTTTAATATATCTATTAATGTAATAAAAAAAGATATGGATATAACATAAATATTTTTAATTTTATTTTATTTTAAATATACGTCGTGAAGGGCTGGGTGACGTCATATAATTTAAATTAAGAAAAAACTAATGAAAATTATTTTTCCCGAGGATAAAACCAATACAAAGTACATGATTCGTGGAGATATGTAAAAAATCTCCTCATGTGAATTTGGTGTGAAAATAACCCTTCCCTTCCTATCGTCGATCGCTAATACTACCACTTCCGGTTTCCAGATATACACCAAAAGTTGATTAATTCATCATACTGATGCATTAAGTCAATGTACCAAATTTTATCAAAATCCGTTCAGCCATTCAAGCTGTACAAATCTATACAGACACACAGACGGACATCATGCTGAAAATACTTTTTTCTGTTAAGAAAATTCATGATTTGTGGAGATATGTAAAAATCTACACATGTGAAATGTGGTGTAAAAACAATACCTCCCTTACTATCGTCGGTCGGTAAAAAGTACAACACGGCTGGTGAACATTGTCTGAAAGAATAGAAGCTATCAAATTGGTTGTCGACTTAGAGAAATAAAAGTGTTGTATGATCTGAACATTCCTCTCAATGTTTATCTTAATTTTCTTATTCGGAGGCAACTACTTATTATTTCAAGTAGTTCTGAATGTTTTATTATGTACGCTGGGATCCTCTTACCAGACTTCAGAATTTCCAAGCCCACACGTCAGGACCAGCATGTGAGGCCAAAAACGTATTAATAAAAACTACTTTATAATATAAAAACAATTCTTCACTCTTTGAGTATTATGTGATTCAATCAAATTTCTAGCAATCCCATATCCCTTTTTCTTACACCCATTCCAGCATGATCTTAATCTACCTCAATACCCTAAATTAGTGATTTGTTGATTTGTAATTCTATCGTTTTTACAAAATGACATTTATTCAGGAAATTGTAACTTAACTCAAATGTAACTAATTGATAACTTTTATCGGAAATCTAATTTTGTTATAAATCAATTTTATCATTCAATATATTCTTAAGGATTAACCTCGAAATTATGTTTTATTGAACTATAATATCAAATGAAATCAATAATTAAGGATGCGAGAGTCAGCATGTCAACCATTTAAAAAACCTAAAAGTTGGAGAAATAATAAAGTCCTCAAATACTTATTCATTGTAGACAGAAAGGATTTTGACGGCGCTACTGATGAATGTATTAATCATTTTTGACTGACATTTAAAAAGATTTACAAAATCTTGTTTATATAAAGAATTTTAGCACGAATTAGTGAATAATAATATACTTTTAAGTTTAACAATTCTAAGTCTTGTTCTTTTATATTTAGATTCTTGTTAACTCTTTCTGTGAAATAATTAAATAAATAAATATTTATTGTTGAGAGTAAACTAATTTATAACAAACATTACGTCAAACTGAAATACGTCAAAATCTGTCTTCATGTCTAGGTTCTGGGTTTCACTCTCACATTTTCTCAACAATATAACTTTAGATATATGGTATGTTCAAATACTAATAACATTAAATTCGATATTAATAAATTCAATTTTACAAAAATTATTTATCGGTTTACAATTAGAATATCTGATGATATCATTCAGATAAAAACAAATCATCAACAATAAACTTTCTAGATTTGAAATATTTTTGTAAAATTATTTATTCTTTATAAAGATGTTAAATTAAAATTATAATTTAGAATAAGTATGTGCTTTTTTAAATTAGTCAATTATTAATTTTTGATAACTCTGTATATTAGCTTTTTGATAATTTTATTATTCTAATGAAATCACATACCCTATAAAAATTTTTGTATGCAATGCTGGCCAATTTGGTTTCATATGGCTTTTCTTTTAATCTATATATATAAAAGGCAATGTCTGTGTCTGTCAAATACTCAAAAACTACCCGTCCGATTACGGTGAAACTTTCAGGGATTGTTGTGGGCATCCCAGGGAAGGTTTTAATCTATATATATAAAAGGCAATGTCTGTGTGTCTGTCTGTGTTATTGTTTTGTGTTTTGTACATATATATGTAAAATAAAGAACAAACAGAAATAAGAAAATAAATTTTAATTAATATAATTTATAAAAAAAAATAATGTTCATAAACTTAGAATATTAATTATTTAATTAATTAAAATCTACTTAAATAAATGCAAAGAGCCACACATATATTAGTAAATATATAAATAATAATATGAAATAGTCAATAAATCTTACTTATTATACTAGGAAAATTTGTTGTTGATTAAATTAAAATATATTTTCCAAGAAAACAAATATATATCTTATCTACTTATACTGATTGAAACAAAATGGATGAAAACCTTTTACATACAGACTTTTTCAACCAAATACCATGTATCACTCGGGGGTACAGGGGGCGAAGCCCCCGTTTAGGTGTGAAGAGCGCCTGGAAGGCGCTCGGAGCAGCTAGTAATTATATAAATAATCACTGTTTAATTTCAATTAACTAAATTTCTCTTGAAAATATAAATGAAAGATAAACATTCTAATTATCAATATTCCCACCTACTTCCCTTATTTAAATTTAATATTTAAAAATCATTTTCAATTTTTAACTCTTTTTATGGTGGTCTATTCGAAATATTCAATATCTTATAACCTATCGGATATGTTCTATATTAGAGATTCCTTTTAGGATTAAAATTTTAATTTTCTTCTTGGTTCCTGTCTGATAAAATATTAATTTTCATTCGTTGAGATAAGAAGAGAGGGAGAGTTGCGGTTTTACTATTAATTAATTAAAATAATGTTATGCCTCCGACCTTTTTTATTAAGATTTGTAGTTAAATTCAAATTTTAATAAAATATTTTTTATTTCAACTAAAATTTTGTTCAGAATATTTAATGATATAAATGAAAACTTTCAATTTTATTTGATATCCGTTTCTAATAGTTTATTTATAATAATTAAATTTATATAATTTCTAAATTTTATTTTATTATTGTTTATTTATTAATGATTTGTAAAAATAATTAGTAGGCTGAGATAGGCCTTAAACTACTTGTGTTATCAAAATATGTTTGTATTATAACCGTGATAACTTTTACACAGAAATGATTAATATTTATTTTTATTATCTAAAATAATGTAAAATTAAATATTTCGTTAATTTTTAGAAGTAAAAATAATTTTTTTAAAATAATAATAAATGTTAATTTAGTTAATTAATACACGATATAATGTATTATAAAATAGAGCCGAACATTAATTCCTTTGATGATTTTTAAACCTATAAAAAAAAATGAAAATGTTTTTGTTATTATCCAAAATTACTACAAATCTTTTTTTAGTCAGAATTTCGAAATATATTTATAAGTTGATATATAAAAGTTTTGTAAATGAGTTATTAGAGTTGTTTTCCTATTTTTACTATCTCGTAAGAGATAGTATTGCGATCACGAAAATTTTCGATGTCGAGATTTTGATGTTTTTATAGGTTTTGAAGGTTCCTGAATCATTTTCACTAAGGTTGAGAAAAATGTCTCTGTGTGTGTATGTGTGTGTGTATGTATGTAACCAAGATTAAGCAAAAACGGTTTGAGCTAGAATGATGAAATTGAGCATTATTCAAAATTCGTAGTTTTCTATCAACTTTTGAGAAATGTAGTTCAACCGGAAGAGGGTCATTACTTACAACGTTTTGATTTTTTTTCCTCTAAAGTGACCGTAAAAATAAAGATATATGTTTGATAATTTTTCACATGATTAATAATTGTATAAAACTGCTATATATAGAATTTCAGCTTTATTTAATCGCTGAAATTACCAGAATTAATTTTTTAACACTGCAAATCTCACTCGCCAACACGTGCGCGATGGTGCCATCAATAAAAAGCCAGACATGCGCTGGTTTAATATTTATTATTTATAATTTATGATTAATTAAATTTAATTTAAATATAATATACACCTATCCCCCGATTTACACGGTAGATACGTTCCTGAGAAAAACGTGTAAATCGAAAATTGAAAATTTTCAAGGCAAAACCGTGTAAATCGAAAAGCTTGCAGAAAATGCATAATTTTGCTATTTAACAGTTGTGATTTTTTTCAATATTTTTAGGTGTACACAGAAATAAAAATAAAATGCATTGACAGGTTAAAATATGTAATATATTACGGAAACACTGTTTTTTTATTTAATTACAATACATTAAACAGAAGAACAAAAAATAAAACCAAAGGTGTTTTATTATCCTTCATCACTATCAGAAATTACTCTCATTCTTTTTTTCGGAATCGAAGGTTGGAATATGGAAAATTAAATCTTTCTGAAACTGTGAAACTTTGACTCAAATACAATTTTCCGTAGATAAAACTTTAATTTATTTTTATTATGCGAAGAAATACATACACAGTGTGCATGTGCAGCAAGTCAGCACATAAGCTCGGGATTTCCCATGAGATGTGTACACAGTAGCATTTAGTAGAGTGCGATAAATAAAAACTTATTTGGAAAACCGTGTAAAAGCGAAAACGTGTAAAACAAGTACCGTGTAAATCGGGGGATAGGTGTATTATGTTATTTAATCCAATTCAAATTGCGAGATAGTCGAGTGAAGACACTCCAGCTAATTTATTTTTTTTTAGATTTTTAGAATGAAATACATTAAATCAATTAATTAAATTATAATTAATACTATATAAATATATCTTATTGAAAAGCAATTTAATACTTTGCAATACAATTTTTATTTTTATTTCTTAAATAATAATTTCAAATAATTTACTGTTATATTACTATAATTAATTTGAATATTATTTTATCTTTAGAATTTTATAGAATATATATAAAATATAAATCAAAATTATAAATTGTAAAAATATTGTCAAATAATGTAAAATGATAAAATGTTTTTTTCAATATCAATTTTTTATTTTTTTTTTTTTTGTTTTTCTTAAATAATATATTAATATCATGTAGATGATTAAGGTGAGATGTAAATACAATTTGGGATTATAAAACGATTGAATATTTAATGACCAACAGTATATAGATACGTAATATATTTAAAGACTTATCAAATAACCTATAATTCTCTGGGCTCCATGTTGGTTTTGCGTGTGTGACTAGACTTAACTCTGTGTGAGTGGCAAAGTTGAAATGTTTGTCGTGTTAGCCTTAACACCCGTATATTACTCAACTTCGTTTGCAACCAAGACTGGGTTATCGAGTTTCCTTCTCTGGAACATCCATCGACACTCTACACTACAAAATTATTCAACATTTACAAAACCAAAACAAAAAAAAAGAAAATATTTAAATATAATTTATTATTTATCCTTTAATTAGTAAAAAAGTAATAATATATTTTATATTTAGTTTAGTTAAATTTTTCTCAATTATTAATATCGATTCATTAATAAAATTTAAATCACATGCTAAACTATTTTTATAGTACCTATAATAAAATAATTAACGAAGGTTTTTTTTTCAATTTTTAATTTGAATGATAAATGATATAGAATAGATGGTATCAATTTATTTGTATTTTACGGAATAAAAAAAAACAATAAACATGTTTCAGAAAAAGTTAATAAAGCGTATATTTCATTTATTGATTATAAATAATCTTCCGTTTGAAGATCTAGATTAAAATTTTATCAACACCATTTGTAAATAAATAAATGAAAAAAAGAAAAGTATTGTTATAAATATTTTATAAATGTGTCTAATATGATCTTTATTTATTTATTTATTTTAAAGTTATCATTAATAAAATAAAACATTAAAAAGAAATGATTTAAAAATTAATTTTAATTAGAGCGAATCTATAGATCTAGAATGTTAAGTATTCATATTAATGAAACGATTATGATTATATTATTAAAAGATTTTATTTTAATTTTAATGTTCCAAATTATTACCGTATCTAATGGCAGGAAGTAGGGCTAAATCAATATAAAAATTAGAAGATTTTGGAAGATTGGATAAAATAATAAAAAGGAAATAACTCTAAAGAATATAGTTATAATGGTTAGGGACAAATCAAGTCAGGGATATGATAATGGCTCTAACATGAGAAGAAAGCATGCTGGAGTCCAGAAAAGAGTGCTTGATTTGAATTCCAGAGTATTTTTCGTTCCATGTGGTAACCATTCTATGAACCTAGTGGTGAACGATGGTGCTCTCTCCCGCTCTATTGCAGTTGATTGTTTTAGTACGATTCAAGAAATCTTCAACTTTTTCTCGATTTCAACTCATAGGTGGAGTATTTTGATTAAACACATAACCAATCTAACAGTGAAACCTCTCAGTAATACTCGGTGGGAGAGTAAGATTGAAGCCATAGTACCTCTTAGATATCACATTTAGGAAATATACGATGCTTTGTTTGAAGCCTCTCAAGAGCACAAGCTGGATGCTTTTAGCAGGAACACTGCATTAGGAATACTAAGAGAACTCCAAACTTTCAAATTTTTGTGTTGCTTGGTTACTTGACATAATATACTTTTCAAAATAAACATTGTGAGCAAGACCCTGCAAAAAGTCTCATCTTCTTTGCAAACGTCAATGGACCTTGTCAAAAGTGTTCAGACATTTTTGGAAAATATGAGATCTGATAAAGGTCATAATAGCGTTATCATCGACGCTTCAGAAAAAATAGGCGTTTCTGCTGAATTCGAAAAAGAAACCGAAGTTCGTCCAAGCAAATCAAAGAGTCAATTCTCCTATGAGAGTGAGGATGAACCGATTGAAGCTGGACTGGCATCATTCAAAGTGAAATTTTTCTTTGTGGTGCTTGATACAGCAATCAACTCACTTAAAGAGAGGTTTGAACTAATGGGCAACTACAGCAAGAGTTTTAGTTTTCTGTATGACATCAAGAATCTTCAGACATGAGACAAGAAAACTTTTAAAGACGCATGCATACAACTTCACAATGTTCTAAGTGAGGGAGAAGAATGTGAGGGAGTTGAACTGTTTGAAGAGCTTGAAATCTTTGCTCCAATGTTGCCACCCTGAAGTTCTCCAAGTGCGGCATTGTCGTATATCACAAAAAATGATTACATTGCCACATTCCCTTCTGACGCTTTCTGTTTCAGTAGCAAGTGGTGAAAGAAGTTTTTCAAAAAAAATAAAAAAAATAAAAATAAAATAATAAAAACTTACCTCAGATCCACTATTTGTCAGGAATGTTTGAGTGGACTGGCAACAATGGCCATTGAGAATGGTTTGTTAAACCAAATGGACACTGACTACATTCTGAATGAATTTGCCAAAATAAAAGCAAGAAAAATCTCTTTCCAGTGTTAAGTGTAAATGTTTTGTTTACTTATCTTTATTTTACAAGTAAATAAATTGTATAGTTTCTTTAAAACAGACTGTTGTATTTATTTATTTGTTCACACTTAATTAACTTTGTATTTTTTTCACACCAAATTTCACATGTGGAGATTTTTACATATCTCCACGAATCATGCATTTTCTAAACAGAAAAAAGTATTTTTAGCATGACGTCTGTCCGTCCGTCTGTCCGTCCGTCCGTATAGATGTGTACAGCCTGAACGGCTCAACCGATTTTGATGAAATTTGGTATATTTACTTAATGCATCAGTGGGATGAATTGATCAACTTTTGGTGCAATTCCGGAAACCGGAAGTGGTAGTATTAGCGATCGACGATAGGAAGGAAAGGGTTATTTTCACACCAAAGGAGATTTTTTTATATATCACCACGAATCATGCACTTTGTATTGGTTTTATCCTCGAGAAAAATCATATTTATTAGTTTTTTCTTGATTTAAAATTATATGACGTCATCCAGCCATTCATGACGTCACAGTCTGGTCTTACATATATATTATAAATAAAATAAAATTAAAAATATTTATGTTATATCCATATCTGTTTTTTATTACATTAATAGATATATGAAAATTATTTGAAATTGTTTCTGTAGCTGGAAATTAATTTATTTCAAACAGTCGGTCGGTTCGGACCTGGCCACAGGTCAACTTATTATATATGCAATATTTTTTTTTTAATTTTAAATGCTACATTCAATAAATAAGGCGAGCATGTTTAATACAAGCTGGTAATTAAACCTTTATGTTTATTCATATTTCCCACGTTTCCGTCATTTTGAAGCATTTATATTTACTCGTATTTTTTAATGTATCGAGAGATAATCTTTACCACCTACTAGGTTTTTTAGGGGGGGGGGGCGCCGGAATATTGTTCGCTTACACTAGAAAAAAATGCCTAAAACCGGCCCTGGATATAAGGCCTTGATATTCAGAATGTGAATTGATAGCACTCGAACGAAATTATTCTCTTACTAGCCGTATGTCCAAAAGTCCTCATTTACCTAAAAATAAGTACATTATATAATTTTTCGAATGCATTTATCTATATTTTGGGTTTTTATCTTTTTCTATCAGGGTATTTGAGTTATATATTTTATAATTAAACAATACAAATAAAAAAAGAAACGTAAAATTAGATATTAGGACTACTGATAAAATAATTATAATATAGTTTAAATAGCAGTCATAAAAACTTATTTAGTTTTATTTAAATTTAATTTTTAGTAAAATTTTTAATATTTTGATTTTTTTTTTTTGCTGAAAATAATTTTATTTTAAGGAAATAAAAATCATATATTTAGTAAAATTTTGATAACTTTTGTTAATTAATATATATATATTTTGAGCCATGGGATACATTAAAAAAAATGTATTCTCTTAATAACAGATCGCATCTAGAATTTTAATTTCAAATGACCTAAATAAAAATATGCCATTAACAATAGCATTTGTAAGGTAATTATAATACTTTTACAATGTATAAGATTTTAGTCCATTTATAGATATATATTCATTATTAGACACATTTGATCAAAGCCCTGAATTCCTTTTTAAATATGAAGATGAAAATTCTCAGAAAATAATTTGCTTCATCTGATGTCAATTTTACAATATCCTTTCTAAAACCTTTTATATTTATGAGTAGAACATTCCATTTTTTTAATATTTCCATTTATTACGTCATAAATGCCCTGAACTACTAATTAAAAAAAATACATTAGCGTATTTTCTAATAATTTAAAAGAGATGTAAATTTTTTTCTTTGCCTATTGTTTAGTATTATTATTTAAGTCTAACCTACTTTTTATATCTCTAATAAAAAGGGTTGTAAATTACTATTGTATATCTCGATTTAATTTATTGTTAAATGAAAGTATTAAAAATAGAAATCAATTGAATTTCAATTTATTTAATAAAAACGATTATAAACTATTTAATGGAGCAAATATATTTCTTATAGTATTTTTTATTTATAAATTTTTTAACCTGTTTATTAATCCATTTTAGAAAATGTCCTAATGTTTCTAATATATTTTATATTTCTTTCAATTATTTGCTTATTAGTTTATTCTAATTTAAAATATAATGCATCTTTATAGGAAGAGCTTTTTTCAGCTAAAATTTAAAAAAAAAAATTTCATAATGAAACTAATTATTATTTCTCTTATTTATTTATTTATATAAATTTATCAAATAAATACAATTAATATCATAAACTTTCTATTAAGAAATTATATATACTTATTAGTTTTTTTTAAAAGTTTAATTGTATAAAGATTTCTCTTGACTCAAATTCTCTCCAGAATATCTATGGTTAATTTTCTTAATAATTTTGAACCAATTTACAAAATGTACAATTAATCTGTAAATTTTTCACATACATTTTGGATTTTAAAATTGTTAAATACAGATTAAGTTTTGAAACTTTAAAACTTAAAGAAATACTAAAATTTCATCTATTTATCTATATCTGTGGCTCTACGGAACTCGAAAGTTCTTGGCCTCAGCAACCACACCCTTCCAAGTATTCGTATTCTGTGAGCCATAATTTCCATCACAGTACTATTTTTCTATTATAATATAATATTGCAGATTGGAAAATTTGTTCGTGGAATATAATTTTTAAATAAATCAAAGATATCTTGACCTCTTGTGCGATCATGCATTGGAATAATAGTTAATAATTCTTCTGTAACCAACATATATCATCGAAAACCATTCGAATAAAAACACATAATTGTGCAGTACCGATATAGTCCGTAGATTCGTCAAACTGCAGTGATAATAAAACGCATTTATTAATGTTTTCATGTAAAATGTCTTCAAGATTTCGGCTCACATTCCTTCTGTTCTACGCATAACTGTATTGCGCGATAACGACATATTTTTGATTGATGTCATTATTTCAGATTTATTTTTAAAATTCTGAAACAATTCTTCTCCAGCTTTAATGAATGCCTCTTTCCATATTTCCCCATCTTGAAACGGTTTGTTGTGTTTAATCAAAGTTTCAGCAACTTTGAATGAAGCAATCGTAGCTGTCTTCGAATTTTTATTGTATTTTGAAAAACTATTTTATTGTGCAGTTATTTATGCCTTCAGTTATTGCACTTTTGCTTTTCTTAACGCAGTGCCACGTGGATAATCTTCTTCGTAATTTTTATGATTTGTTAGATAATGTCTTTTAATGTTTTCTTTCTTAGACAAAGCTACTGTTGCATTGCAAATAAAACAGATACATTTATCTTTCATCATAGTAAAGAAATAATCTTCTTCCCATTCACTGTGATAATGATACGTTTTTTTCCGGTTTGTACTTGGATTATTCATTTTAAAATAATAGGGTTAAATATTATTTTAGAATTTACCTACTAAAGATATTATTACGGAATATTTAAAACAATAACTAATATACTTACTTCTGTTCGCTATCACTGACTGTCACTTCACTGGCTGTCACTTTACAATCTCTCTAACACACACTGAATCTGATATGCGCCCTGACTATGTTCGCTACAGAGAAAAAGCAAGTTGAGACACACGGCCACACAGCTACCAACTAGCGCCGACAGAGTGCGTTTAGTATTACTACATTGTTTATCTTATCAGGATAAATATAAACAGTATGTGTATGTTTCACAAATAATTTATTATTGTAAGATTAAATTATAGAATTAAGAATTTCAAACATTTATTTAAGTTAGAAAAGATTGTTCAACTTTGGCTTCGCGGGCTACTTTTAAAGCCTTTGTGGTCGACTTGTTGGCCATCCCTGTATTATATTATATTTAAGTTATAAAATTAATTATAAAATGATGTACACAAGTATTTTATTTTGGATTTATTGTTTATATATTGGCATTTTAGATTTAAATGAACACCCTAATAAAATTAAAAAATTAAAGAATAAAATATTATATTAGGGAAAAAAACATCGTTTATGGTAAAAGTGGGGAAACAAATATAAATAAAAGTTAGATGAGTTTGGGGCTTATCTTGCAGCTTCCAGGTCACCCGACACCCTTTATTTACCTTTGATCCTCATTCTATGCTTACGGGGCAGAAACATTCAGCTATTCATAATTTCACTAAATTTATAAAATTTAATATCTATAATATTTATTGTTTAATCTTCATTTCTTATAGTACGTCGCTTTGCGGATTAACAGATAATAGATAATAAATACATTATTATTTAATATTCCTCATTTCATTCATGGCTTTGAAAGTAAATAGAAGGTTGGAGAAAATTAAATTAATCTGTAACAGATGACAAAAGAGTATAAAAAATAAATAATTCCCCTGTCAGAGAATGGGGCATTGTATTTTATTCTACCGGATACTTATCCACAATTCTTTAATATACTTATTTTATAATATTATAATCTCTTCTCTTCATTTTAATTTTATGATAATCATTTACCTATTCATTGATTATAAATGACTTATTAAACCATTAAAGGTGAAAATCAAACAAAGAATGATTTCATTTTTTTTTTTAAAATACCAAATCGGTATTCCCATTTGATAGGAATCATTGTATATCATTCTTCTTTTATCCAAAAGACAATTGAAGCGATAAAGAAGAGAGGATTCTACTCATCAGTTTCAATTTGACTCCAATAAATTTGTAAAGCCATCGAGGGAACATTTTGATACGTTTTTAAAATTACTTAATGCATCTTTATTTCCAATTGGTCTGATCGTGTTGGACAATTCGATAAAAAATATGATTATAGCTTAGCCATTTCATGAATATTTTAAACAATAATAAAGGCTATATAACTATCAAACTTTATTGCTGAAGAAATATAGCAATCCATATACACATATAAAATAAAAATGGATTTCAACATGGAACATCCTATCGAAATACCATTGTTAAGAACAATTATTTATAGCACATGCAAATTTTAATTTTATCTGTTTTTTTTAATATATTTACACAATCTAAGTGAGATGTATGGATTAAATTTAAATAATTAAAATACTTGACATTGACAATATTTCAAAGAAGTATTTTGATTTATGAGAAATTATTTTTTTTTATTTATAACATTTAGTTGATACTAAAAATAAAATATATTTTTGACAAAAATATTTTACATGTATTTCTTTACAAACTCAAGGTCTTCTACTGTGTATTAAACTTTAACTGATTAGATCATTTAGATCATTTTGATGCTACTTAAAAAAAAGTTTTTCAATAATCTGTGAATAATAGGGAGAGAACGGGAATTTATATATTAGAAAAAGAGTATGTATCTGACAAGTCAAGAATATTACATAAACAACAACAATATAAAAGGTTAAATTTTAAACAATTTGAGAAACATAAGGCTGCATGGAGAGGTATTAAGAAAAGAGAAAATCTGCATAATATAATAATGATCAGACCTACTACATTCTGGTTACAAAGTTATTACCATATCATAAATGCTTCAAAGGGCAAGTCAATAAGTTCGTGACATTTTGAATTTCCCGACTCTTAATTGAAATGGCAACGCTGCTCTTGTCAGCAGGCAACCATCAGCTGACGCCTGTCAAAATATGAATCAGCTGGGTCATTTAATTTTTGTTTGACATCCTTTAATAGCAAGCAGACTACCTCAAGATTTGAGAAGAAAAAAATAATAAAAAGTGAGTTTCCTTGAAAATCCATGAATTGGGATACGAATTGCTCCCCCCCCCCCATTCGCCCTATTCTCCGGATTTAGCTCCGAGTGATTATTTCTTCTTTTCAAACCTGAAGAAATGGTTCGGCGGAAAGATATTAAGAAGAAATCATCTCATCTCCTAAACAAATACCTATTTGGATGTCCTCGACAAATCTTATTTTTCGGAAGGGATAAAAAAATTGAAAAAAATATTGGTCGAAGTGTATAGAGCTCCAAGGATACTATATTGAAAAATAAAATATTTTTTTATCCAAAAACCTGTGTTTCATTAAAAATGTCATGGACTTCAAAAGATTCTAAAGTTTATATATAATATAATTTTTAATAAAAATGCACAGTAGTTTCTTACTAAAATAGTGTTTATTTAATTCTATTAATTTATCGTTGACTGCCCGATTAAGGCCAATTTCTTCTATTCTACTTTATTTCCAGATTTTAATTATATTTTTTTACTGTATATAATTAATATTTAAAAATAACTACATCTAAAAACTCATTTTAACATTTTAAAAGGATTGAACATTAGACGTAAAAATAGGGACATAAATACGAGTAGCCAATAGTGACATGAAGATAGAAAAGGGACATGAATTTTTATCGCTCTCTATAGGTACCAGCTACATACGAGTTTTATTACACGTTACGTTATCGCTTGTTAGTGATTTGTTTAGTCAGGAGCTGATGTCGATCGAGGGTTCACCTTCCGTTTGTTCTGGGTAAAAGTTGTTGACAGATCTCCATCTAGGATATACTAACATTGTGTAATGGGCTGACAAGCGTGTTGGCTCACCGACCTCAAATCTCTCTCTCCCTCTCTAGATATCATCAGTCTATCACATTCGCGATTCGCTCAATAAGTCGATTCAATCGATTCTCAAACTATTTTCAAATCTGATTATTAATCAATATACATTATATCTATTTGTTAAAATCATATTCTAGATTCCGCTCATAATATTAATATCTTTTGATTATTATTACAGAAATTAAGTACAATTCATTTTTTCAATTATATTATAAATTAAGCAGTGAAAAGTGATGTTGTTAAACTTATACTCTATGATTACCCCTTCAAAAAGAATCTATTATTATTATTTAATTTCACCTTAGGATATTATTAAATAAAAAAATATCTTATTAAAATAATAATATATCCAATTTGTCCAATTGTATTTAATTAACACATTATATCAAATTAATTAATATTTACAGTAAATTGTCAACAAATATTGCATATTATGATATTTAGAATAATGGAATGGTGAGACAGGTGCAAATGAGAAATGAATGGTGGTTGATTAATTAGTTAACCATTATTAATAGGTTTTCTTGATCAGCTAGTTACTGTTGATCTAATGGTGGATAAATATTTTCTTAGTGACCTGAAAAAGGGAAAAATATATTTATAAGAAAAATTAAATTTAAAAATAATGATTTTAAAACATTCAATAACTCCATGGTGATATTTACTAATAATCAATCAATAATAAGTAAACAGAAAAAATATATAATAGTGATGTTTTGAGATAGACTTAAGATTATTGATTTGTTTTTGGATGGAACAATTACATGCATGGGATTTTCGGCATCAAAAAATAATTATATATATATAATAAAAGCCGAGAGGCCGGGTGAAAAACAAAATTAAAATAAAAGGCGATATACAGTGGCGTACCTAGAACTTTTGCCGCCCTTTCTATTATAAGTCAATCAAATAGTGGTTTTTATAAATTAATACACATAAATAAATTATTAAGTTATTTAATCAATATTAATTAATACACAGAGAGTAAATTTTTTTACACATATTTGTATGCACTCGTAAACATATCTATATAATTATTTACTCTTCTAGCTTTGATACTAGAAAAATCGTGTATATCTCAAAATTTATATTATTTGTAATTTCTTGTTCTATTGACAATATTGCAAGATTTTGTAGTCTTAATTGTCTCATTGTAGAACGAAGATAATTTTCATAGGGATGACAGCTTTATCTGAATCTTGAAACGGAGCTTGATTCTAAATTGGTTTAATAGATAGCGCTTACAAAGTTGGTTGCGGGTAAAGATATAGTATGATCAATTCAACGGATCCTTTCAAACTTTATCTTGATTTTCTTGATCGGAAGGCACTACTTTTTATTTCAATTAGCTTTTTGATCACGCAGGTTTTGTTGAATTTTTGACCGCAGCTAGAGAGAAATTTCTATGTCCGACTTGGAACTCAAACAGGAACCACAAAGTTCAGAGATGAATATGATGCTTTCCAGACTGCGAGCTGCTTTATATATATATTTAATTGTAATTTATTTAAGAAAATATTTAAGCATTAATACATTTTTATTTTCTTTATAATTTCTTTTAATTAAAAAATCTGGAGTGTTTCCAATCGACTATCTCGCAATTTGGATTGAATTAAATAACATATATTATATTTAAATTAAATTTAATTAATTATAAATTATAAATTAAAATTAATAAATATTATTTATTAAATCAGCGCGTGTTTGGCTCTTTGTTGATGGCATCACGTCACGTGTTGGCGCGTGATTTGCAGTGTTAAAAAATTAATTCCTGTACTTTCAGCGATTCAATCAAGCTAAAATTCTATATATAGCAGTTTTATACAATCTGTAATCATGTGCAAATCTATCAAACATATATCTTTAGTTTTACGGTCAGTTTAGAGGAAAAAAATGAAAACGTTGTAGGTAATGACCTAATGACCCTCTTCTCGATGATCTACATATCTCAAAAGTAAGTAAAAAAACTACGAATTTTGAATAATGCCCGTGTACCAAATTTCATTATTCTAGCTCAAACCGTTTTTGCGTTATCTTGTCTACACACACACACACAGACATTTTTCTCAACCTTAGTGAAAATGACTTAGGGACCTTCAAAGCGAGATAGTAAAAATATACTTTTTTAATTTAATTATATATTTATTATATATTTATTTTCATATCTCTTTGATAATTAAATATAATTAGCGAATATTTCCTTTAAATTAATTGTATGTTATATTCAATTTCAATTATTATTTTGGTGTATATCTGTTTGTTTGCTGTTTTTTTTACGTGTAAATTAACAGATAAATTGGATAAGAGAGCTTTTAATCAGCTCCTCTCTCTTTTAATCATCATTAAACTGTTCCTTTTGTAATGAAAAGCGAATTGCCAAGTTAACAAGGATTGAAACTTCACGGCGATAAATTTACTAATTTCCAATACAAATTCTATCCTGCATCCAAATACAATAACTCTTAAGCATCTCTCTTAATTGAGACGTCAAGAGCGAATGTTTCATTTGTAACAAACATTCAGAACTTTATCTAATTGGATATAAAAAAAATCCAGTGGTTTCTATGGAATTAGAGATTCATAGAAACCTAAAGTTAAACAAATTGGGATTTATTAGTATAGTATATAATCATAGTAAACTATTTTAATCAAGAAATCTGCAAAATGTTTATTATGTAGATTTGATTGTCTAATATTACCAGTTTCTTATAAAAATAAAAATGAAATAAAAGTAGTTGATAAAATAATAATAAGTAGTTGATAAATAATATTAATTTTTAATTTTTTTACATAAATAGGGCTTTTAATTTATAATTAACGTAGGATATGAAAAAAGATAAATTTAAAATTTTTTCTTAGAGTTATATAGTAAAATATTCTTTAATTAAAAATTAAACTTTTAAAATTGCAAAAAAACTCGGAATAAGCCTTAATTAAAGGATTCTTTCATAAATTTTTATTTATAACAATGTTCAAAACAAACTTTATTTTAAATGAAATAATAATATTGACTATAAATGAGTCTATATTTAAAGACATTTATTTATTTATCTATTGTTTTTTGCATTTGAAAATATTGAAATATACATTAAATATATAACATAGTAAATGATACTAAAATTTCAAACTAACTTAAACGTTCTCTCATGTTAAATTAGCGAATTATTAAGGTTAGTTAAATAGAAGGTTTTGTAGGCATTACCAACAATTCGAAAGAAGTCCATTATTATATTAATAAATTCGAATGTGCAATAAATAAAAATTTCTTCATATATAGATTTATGTAGTTATACATTATATTTAATAAATAGTACCGGGACCCCGAGCCTCGGCTCGGTACTTAAGTTAAAAAAAATGATTCATTATTATTGGATTTGGCTGGTAATATTAATACCTGGGACACCGAGCTCTCGCTCTACCCTTTAAAAAATATTGATACACAATTCTTTAATTATTTATTACAATTATTAAATGTTACACATTTGCATCAATCTGATTAAAATTAATGAACTTGTGCTCCTCAATAATACATAAATATATAATATATAGGTACATATATTTTTTTTCTATAGTGTTTTTTTGAAAAACTGTTTAGCGCCCCAAGTGGTTATAAAACAAACTAAAGACAAAAAAACGTGCTTTGCAGCTTTTCGGAATTAAAAAAGCAAAATTGGCAGTCGTGGGACTGGCCGACAGAAGTGAAAACTTCTGCGTAAGAAATTTTAAAACAGACGAAATTCGCGCTATTTCACGAGAAAGATGAATTTCATATGCATGTATATATATATAACTTATATATTATTTTAAACATATATTTTAAACAAATTTGTAACTTATATTTATATATATATAAATACACAACTTTGTTTAAAATATTGCAATACGAACTGTTTTATAATTCTTATCTCTAACATAAAATATATATTTATTATGTGAAGTTCATTTCGTATAATTTTGATTATATATGTATATATGAAATGAACTTTACATAATAAATATATATTTATATGTTAGAGATAATTTATAAAACAGTTCTAATGACAATTCAAATTTCGCGCTCTGTTATAAGAAATTTGAAAGCAGATGGTTTCATGGTGTTGGTCACGATCACGCGAGTTCTATACTTTTTCCCCATCCCGCAAAAGTGCTCAACGCCGCTAAAGAAGTTTTCACTTCAAAAATTATTTAATATTTGGAAATATATCTGACTTATAGAAAAAATGAATATTAATTAAAGAAAGAAATAGTTTTTAAAATATCCTGAATAATATGTAACAATTTTCAAGATAGAAATTTATTACAATATTACAATTATTAACTGTTGCATCATTGCATCAATCTGATTAAAATGAATGGAACTTCGGGTACTCAATAATAATAAATAAAATAATATTAATAAATATATTGAATAATATTTTATTGAAAAAATATTAAAACTTATAAAACTATCTAAAACTTTATTAATAAAAGAACAATGAATAAATAAATATAGAATAGTAATTTATTAAAAAGTAAACAATAGATAAAAAGAAAAAAAAATAACAAAATCATTATTTTCATTTTTAAATAACGATTCACCCGGCGAGTTTCGAACCGACGAAATCCACTCGTTAAAACATCAGTCCAACCGCTGGACTATATGTATTTAGATAAAAAATTGTCATTTTTTTACTGTCTTAGCAGGCAGTATTAAAAATTTTGACGTCACACCCATATATAATTTTCAATTAAGAAATTAATAATGAAGCTGTATGTTTCAAGAGATATCATCAATAAAACTTAATTTTTCTTTATAAATACTATATCTAGTGTGAATTTGAAAAAAATCGTTAGAGCGGTTTTTGAGAACCAATATATATAGATAAATACATATATACAATTTTAGCTAGCATAATAAGATAAGATTTTATTTATTTAATTTTTAGATCAATTGAAACATAAAAATTGCCTGAGAGTATAATAGATTATACTAATTATCCATATCTAAGATAATTAAATTGAATTTTATAAACTCTTGTATATATATTATAGGATTTTAATTTATAATTACAAACAATCATAATTTAATTTAATAATAATCAACTTAATATAAGCTTAACATGAGAGAGAGAAAAAAGAGAGGCTACAAGCCAACTGAATTCTTTGGCGCTAGTGTACTGAGTTTCCCTATTTAAAATATTTGACTACAGTTCGGCCTACCTGACATTTGGTCGACCTCGAACAAAATATTAATAAGCGTCAATTATAATAATTCTTCTTTAACTAAGAGGTTAATTGTCACAATGATTACAATTCATAATACTTCATAATTACTTTTATAAGTTACATAATCTAAATATAATGTGTCAAAATTGCATAACAAAATAATTCAAACATAATATAATTCTAATTCTAACATAATAATAATATAAATATAAAAAACATAACATAAATTAACATTAAGAGTAATGTAATATAGTATAGTAATAGCATAATTGAGATCATTTGACAATTAAATAAATGAAATATCAATTTGACATAATAGGCTTAACATTGAAATTTCAATCAATTTTTTTTTTAATTATAATTAGTTCACAAGGATTCAAAATCATTTTTAATAGAAATCTTAATCATCGTTTAGTTTTATTTCTGAATTAAATTCATTTGTTAACCAAGGTTTAACTCTAGTTACATCATAAACTCCACTAAAAGGTACATGTGTTCTTTGAAAACCAGGCACATCGGTTAATAAATATCGACAATTTGGTAGAATTTTACTAACAACATTCGTATAATGGTTTAGCATTAATGGAAAAATCTTTAATAAACCTCCTAAAAAACAAATTAATCCTAAAAAGCTATGTAACTGTTTAACATTAGTGGGAACAGGATATCTAAATACTGATTCGATATGCTCAGAGGTAGGTGAAATTCCTTCTGAGTTAATTGTGTAGCCTAAATAATTAATTTCTGTCATAAAAAAATAACATTTGTCTAAACGTAATTCTAACTTATAATATTTTAATTTATTTAATATTATTTTTAATATTTCTAAGTTTTGTTCTATCGTTATGGATGGAATTTTAAATCTAATTTAGAGAAATATTTTTTGTCTTTTAATTTATCTAATTCATCATCAAATGGGTACCTATCTTTAATTACTAATCTGTTTAATTCTCTGAAATCAAAGTCGTAAATCTCCAGATTTCTTTTTTACTAAAACTATTGAAGAAGCGTAAGGGGAAAAACTCTCTTTGATTATTCCTTGATCTAATAAATCATCTAAAATTACTCTTAATTCATTTTTTCAAAGTAAGATAATCGTCTTGGGTGATAATTAAATGGAACATGATTAGAATTTGAAATAATATTAGATTAAAAAATCTGATAAGGTTCAGAATAATCCAAACAAGTATAATTTTTTAACAAATATTCTAATTCTAATTTAAATTTATTATCAATATTTGAGTTTATGATATAATTCAAATCATTACCTTGAAACAGTGGCGTACCTAGGGGGGTGCGGTGGGTGCGGTCCGCACCGGGCGGCACTTATCTTGGGGCGGCATTTTTTATATTTAGTTATAGTTATAAAAAGCAACTTATTCATTTCCTATTTATTTTTATTTCTTTCTTGAATAATAAATGATTATTATGATTATTATAAGTTTACTATTTGATTTATATAAATTATGATTAACTATATGATTTCGAATATTATTCCTCGGTGTATATAAATGCATTTTAGTGTAAATTTTGAATTCTAATTCCAAGAACAGGATAATAATTTTATTTTATTGTTTTCATTAAAATTCATTGAATTCGTAAACGCATCTTTACGATTTTGTTCAGCAATTTTTCCTAACTAAAATTTTTTGATATCAGTTTATAAATGTCATTTCTTTTGAAAAGTTTATATGATTACTTTGAAGTGATATACCAATATTTTTTTAAATCATCGATTTTTCTTTTGAAAAGCAGGCCGGCCGAAAAAATATAAATATAAATTTTGAGAGCATTATACACGATTTTTCTAGTATGAAAGCTAGAAGAGTAAATATTATATTAATATGTTTACGAGTGCATACAAATATGTGTAAAAAAATTTACTCTGTGTATTAATTAATATTGATTAAATAACTTAATAATTGATTTATGTGCATTAATTTATAAATACCACTATTTGATTGACTTATAATAAAAAGGGCGGCAAACTGGAGATCGCCCCGGGCGGCAAAAGTTCTAGGTTCACCACTGCCTTGAAACAAGCTAGAGACAATTTTTAATAACTCATTTTCAAAAGTTTGTATATCCTTATCAATCTTGCATGTTTTAATGATTTGTTGATCATTATTTGTAAAAATAATTTTGACTCTTGGTGAAAATAACTAGTTTCTTCCAAACACCAGATCATGATTCATTGTGTCATCCGCTACTATATGAAAAAAGATAGAAGAATTAATATTATTTACAATAATATTAGTTTCAAATGTACTTAAAATATTTAACTTATATAAGAGTTAATACCAGAATAACTCTTTGATTCAATATAAGGTTTACATAATTTGTTTGGAATTAAATAAGATTTAATAAAGGAAATTGGACTGCTTGAATCCAGCATGCCAATTATATTAATAAAATTTGATTTTTTGTCCATTTCTAAACTAACTTTAACTTCAACTTCACAGTTCTAATCTGAGTCGCCAATATTTAAAATATTTGACTACAATATATTTATAAATTTATTATTTTTCGCTTATTAATTTAAAGGATTCATTACAAAACCATGTTAAATCAGAAAGCGTGAATTTGTATTTATATATATAAAAATAAGCAAAGTTTGTTTTTCTCTCTCCCATTTACATTCTAATTTTCATAATCTTTTTTTAGAACCTTGACACCTGTCATCCCAATTTAATAACTATATTATACAAACCAGCTCTTCAGAACCAGTCATCATATCCTCCGACTTTCTAAGCTTCTCCTCCTATACACTGCCCTTAAAGAAAAAAGAAAAAAATACTTAAAGTTAATTTTTAAGATTTTCTATAACTTGAAATGACATTTGCTTGAACTAAAGTAAATATAAGATATTTATATATATATTCATTCACATTTTATCTCATAATTGGCATAATTTTTAACATGTCAATCAACCTTTAGACTTAAAATTCAATATCACATACCTGACCCTGTTCCAACACCTTGGTAAGGGTTCTCTATCAAATGACTCTTGGAAAGGTAACAGTGACATTGAATTTCTGTATTAAAATAATTCGTAATTTGTATATGTAATAAATTAGGCTGTTAACTGGACCTTTGGAAAGAAGAAATAATTTCTCCACAGGTGTTCTTCATGTGTATTTCACATCCATGAAACCCACCTACCCTTCACATATCTCTCACCTACCCCTTCACTTAAATTAATATAAATAAGCTGTCGTTGAGACAGACAACAGAGAGAGTGCAGATAGAGTATAGATCAGGGCTTCTTAAACTTTTTTATATAGCGACCCCCTTCAAGGTTAGGAAATTTTAAACGACCCCCTCCTCCATATAATCTATATATATAAAAAAAGGTTTTTGTCTGCACATTGCTCAGAATTTAAAAATTTTTGCATATCTTCGCGTTTCATGACCTCTAGAATCCAAAAGTGACTTTAGAATTTTTCATGTCTGTCTGTCTGTCTGTCTGTCTGTCTGTCGGTCTGTCGGTCTGTCTGTCTGTCTGTCCGGAAAATTACTATTTTATAGACTCAGAATTGGCTGAACCGATTTCTTTGAAATTACATCACAATATTCTTATATACCTCTAGAGTAACATAGGCTATAAATTTTATTAATATATTATCAATAACCGCAGAAATTAATTTTTTAAAGTTTATATAATTCTCCGTGTTGTTCATTCAAGAGCAGCTCGCGGCTCACTGTCGGCCTAGCGGAATTATTTCAAACAATGAATTATCATAGCGATTCCCAATAAAAGAATTATTATAATATTTCCCTTTTTATTTTAAATTCTAATATTTAAATATCAATTCAATTAAATCATTTATTCTAAAAGTTCCCATTTTCATTAATTTAATAAAATATTTAGATCATATTTATATTAACTTAATTTTTATTTATTCTTTCTATATATTTGAATATATTTCTTCTTTTCTATATGAAAGTGAAAGGTTAAAAAATCTCGCTAAGAACATTCAATATTTCTATACACAAATTATTCAGAGTATTGGCAAAGCGTATCACTCACAATCAGTGTAAATTGAAATTTATATAAATTAACAAAGTGAAAATTTTTATTTGTTTAAATTTTATTACAATGAATCAAAAAAAATTAAATATATAGATCACATGATTAAGAGAATCAAGAAACTTGAGGGAAATAACTGTTGGACGGAGGTCGGACATGACAGAAAAACTGTAAGCGAAATCTTCATATTGCGACTAATATAATTTTCAAATCCCCTAGCACCACACAATTAGATAAGTTTCTTTTAAGGGAGGAAAATAACTATGATCTAAAAAAATTAATAAATGAACTTAATAATAAAAAAACAAATAAATCAATTAATTTAAATTAATACTATTAATGAATGTATATATTGGTAATTTATCTATAGTTTTATACCGCGTTAATTTTTATAAATTGTCTCAAGTATCTATTTTTGCATTTTCTCAAGTTTTATTATAATTAAAAATATTCAATAATAATCTAGCAATGAAAATAAAATATCAAAATGTAATGATCAAGAAATATTACTCTATTTCACTATTATAACATAGAAAATACTTAAGAACCATAAGCGGAGGAAATATTAGGAGATATCATTGCGGGTTCAGGCCAAATCGATCAACATTAATTAAGATATTTTCATTATGACAGATATTAGGAAAAAAACTGCGAATTCAATATTTCTGTTCACTAATTATTTGTAGACTTTAGTAAAACATACACATGATTCAATATAGATCAGCATAAACTTTTTCAAATTTTGATCTTCAAATTTGTCTTGAAGGTAGTAAAGAAAGAATAAGATGCGGAAATCAATTGTAAAATGTTAGGTTACCCAGACGACTTAAATATAATAGGAGATTAGGAAATTGCAATTGCAGATAGCGAGGAAAAATTAATGGAGGTTTGAAATTAATAGTGATAAGAAAAAATATTTAGTAACAAAGAGGAAGAGTATTAACATACAAAATCTTAAGATACAAAATGTAGAATTTGAATATGTAGAAAAATTGAATGTAATCACGAAGGATAATAATATTTGAGAAGAATTTAAATCGGGGTTGCAATCGGGAAACGACTTGTTATCTTGCAATAAAGAGGCTTATCTCTTCAAAATTATTATCAAAGGAAATATATAAAAAAATTATTTTGCCTGTTGCATTATATGGGTGGGAGGCATGGTCTATGACCCTGGGAGATGAGAGTAGATTCAGAGTATTTGAGAATAGGATTCTTCCCTGCATTTATTGGCCAAAGAAAGATGAGGTCACCGGGGAATGGGGGAGACAGCATAACAAGAAATTGCATGGTCTCTCTGCATCTTCAGAAAGAGTTAGGGTTATAAAAGGGAAAAAGCTGCGATAGGCAGGGCACGTGGCTAGAATGGGAGAGGAAAAAGATATTGGTGGGGAGACCGATTGGAAAACGTCCGCTTGGAAAACCAATGACGCGTAGGAAGGGACGTAAGAGAGATGGGACAAGGGCTTAGGATAGGGACAATTGGAGAAATGTGGTTGTTGCGGCCAAGAACTTTCGAGTATCTTTGAGCCACATAGATAGATAGATATAACATATACAATAATAATAATATATATAATTAATTTACTGATTAAATTAAAATAGATTTTGAATAAGAACACAAAAAGAAATGAATGTTTTATGTAATATACGGATTGAAACAAAATGGATGAAAACCTTTTACTACTTTCAACCAAATACTATGTACCACCCGGGGGTACAGGGGGCGGAGCCCCCGTCTAGGTGTGAAGAGCGCCGAAGGCGCTCTGAGCAGCTAGTGAAATATATATTAACCATAGATATAATATCGCACTATTTTACAATGTAAATAAAATAAGGATTAAAGAATACATACCCATTCATTTCACATATATATAATTTAATAATTTTAAAATTTTATTTATAATGATTCAAAAGTATCAGATCTTTGCGACCCCCTTTCAGTAGTCTCGCGACCCCCCTGGTATAGATAGTCTGTGATGTACACAGAGATATATACGTTAGTGATCCTTGACACTTTTCACCCTTTCGGCCCTTTAATGATCGTAACTTGTAATTCGTTCACAAATAAATATTTTTCTTTCTTTGATCAAAATTTGCCTTTTATTTTACCTTTTATATAATTACCCATTATCCACTATAAGGTAAACACAGCTTAAGTTTAAATTTTGAAATTAAAATTTTATATCTTATTTTATGTTAATTTATAATTCAATTGAATTTTAAATTTAAATTTAATTGAATATATATATGGATATAAATGTTTAATTTCTTGTAATAATGGGTAAAATTTCCTCTATAGTTATACCATAAAAATACGAGTCGAAATGGGCTTATTTTCTAGAAAGTATATATAAAGGAATCGCCATCATTCTAAAAAGCTCAACCAATTGAAATATAATTTAGCTATAGTACTAGGAGAACACTCATAATTGATAGGCCCTTCGAAGGTGTGACAATTAGCTAGTTCAATAAAAAAATTATTTTTTAATTTTTTCTTAGTCCCCTAGATTCTCTAATTATTAATTATTTTTATATTATTAAATAGAAAAATAATACAAAATTAATTATTAATAAACATTTTAAATACAACTTGAATTGTCAATATTATTAAATTTAATTAATGGGTCTCACAATCAAAAAAAAAAAAAAAATTTTTCCTTATAAATTTATTCTCTACAATTTGTTAAATTTGTAGTTTTTTTTATTGTTAAATTTGTTTAAAATTTTCGAGAGAAAGTTTTAAATTCAATATAACTCTCCAATTTAATTACACAAGACTACATAATTAAATAAATAACATAAATACTGTCCTGAATATCAATTTTACGATTGAATTTAAAATTTCATTGACATAAAAATATCTATCCTTAAATATTTCAAATTATATTGTTTTAATTTTATAATTAGTAAATAATCTTTAATCTCTATTATCATTTTAAAATCAATATTGGAGTGTAATTAAATAAAATTGCATTTTAAATTTTAATTTAAATTTAAATAATAAATTTTTTTATATTTTTTTATTTAGTTAAATTATCTCTTCCGATTTCTCAATCTGTGTTTATTTCTTCGTTTTGTCCCATTTCTTTGGAATTTATTCTAATCAATCCATGGTAATGCACAATCAGTTACCACAATCCATTTATTAATTTCCCAATCATAGAGAGTACTAAATGGTATTCCTTCTTTCTCCATTATACTCCCATAACCTGTCTATCTCAATCTTCGAATTTTAATTACCATAATTAAATGTGAATTTGAATTCCATTATAAGTTATTATTATTATTTTTATAAGTAATATATATATATATATATATATATTACTTATGAAATATATTATATAAAATTTTTGGAATTTTCCTATATAATTATTAATGAAACAAATTAATAAATAACTAAATAAATTAAAATATATATATATACCTAAATATTATATTTTAAATTGATTCAGGAATGTAAATTAATTTTTCATTAATTATCGAAATTTTGTAATATTTGACATTCCTCAAAGTTATTTTGTTTTTAAATAATGTTTAAAATTTAATTAATAATTTTTTATTTTCAATATCATATTTTTATAACCATGAATCTGAAACTATTTTACCTCGGTTTGGAAATCACATTTTTCCACCCCCAATATATTTTCATTCTAATCTTCCAATATATATATATATATAATTTATATATACAAAACTATTTCAGATCAATAGTTCAATTTTGGTTACGAATTCTGTTTATTATTAACAAGAAAGATAGAATAATTTTATAGAAAAATTTTTAGAATATGGTTTTCTCTATTATCTATTAATAAAATTTTTATTGAAATTTGTGTTTTTGAAGCAGAAATACTTTATTTTATTTTTCATTAAGTAATTGAACAATTTTTAAAAATAATTTACTAGCATAATAGTTGTATGTTTCAATTTCAAAAATATGGCTTAATAATTTTATTTTAAATCATATCTTTATATCTTCAGTATATAATACTATAGTTGTTTATAAAATCCTATTACATTATTGAATATAGGTATATCGAATTTATAAATTTTTAGTTTTTAAATTCTCTAATAAATAAAAAAATTATTTAAAAAAATGCCAAACCAATTTCGATTCAATTGATTATTTTAGTTTTTTGATCCCATCTATATTCCAGGTTCCATCATAGTTTTATCCATTTTAGAAGCTTTAATTAAAACTTTTGAGGAATTTCATCCAAAATAAAAAATTTTAGATCAATTTTAAAATATAAATTTAATATTCATATTCTTTTACAGAATTAACATATGATAACAAAATAATATTAATTTAAACTAAATTATCTTCACGAAAGTTGTTCTATATCAAAGAAATTAAATTGCCCTAAAAAATTATTATTTTTACCGACCGACGATAGTAAGGGAGGTATTGTTTTCACACCAAATTTCACATGTGGAGATTTTTACATATCTCCACGAATCATGCATTTTCTTAACAGAAAAAAGTATTTTTAGCATGATGTCTGTCCGTCCGTCCGTATAGATGCGTACAGCTTGAACGGCTCACTGATTTTGATGAAATTTGGTATATTTACTTAATGCATCAGTATGATGAATTGATCAACTTTTGGTGCAATTCCGGAAACTGGAAGTGGTAGTATTAGCGATCGACGATAGGAAGGGAAGGGTTATTTCACACCAAATTTCACGTGTAATAATGTAATACATAATCATGCACTTTGTATTGGTTTTATCCTCGAGAAAAATCATCTTTATTAGTTTTTTCTTAATTTAAAATTATATGACGTCATCCATCCATTCATGACGTCACAGCCTGGTCTTACATATAAATTATAAATAAAATAAAATTAAAAATATTTATGTTATATTCATATGTTTTTTATTACATTAATAGATATATTAAAATTATTTGAAATTGTTTCTGTAGCTGGAAATTAATTTACTTCAAACCGTCGGTCGGTTCGGACCTGGCCACAGGTCAAGTTATTTTAGATGATAATGTTCTTAATCAAATAAATTTATTTAAGCAATTTTATATTATGGAAGATTTTAAACAATTATTTTTTCTTACAATCTTACTATATTTTAAAAACAAACTAATTATAATAATTATGTTTATATTGTTTGTATTTGAACTATTATATAATTTCGTCATACAACTAAGATTTCTTAAAGACTTGGCAACTAGAGCAACATAAACAGTTCTTTCTACTCCCAGGTGAGCAACAAATTCTGATTAATGCAGACTGCATTCTAATTAACTTAAAAGGGATAAGTGGAGATCATTGTTCCCTTTGACTCAATATTTTTTTCTTATTGTGATTGTATTTTTTTAGGATCTTTAGAAAATATAATAGTAATAAAAATAACAATATAAAAATAAAACTACTATATATAAACTTTCAATTATTAAATAAAAATTTGAAAAATGACAATAATAGATAGCGATAAAAATAAAAATAAAAATTGATATCAAGAAAATATTTATAACAAAGTTTATGGTATATATCACTCATTTCAATCAAATAAAAACATTTTTTTTTGATGATACTTCACGTAAAATCCAATAAATATATATTATTGAACAAGGGAAGGGGGTTCATATTGAATGAAACCCAAGCCGATTCTCGACGCATCGTATTTTTAAAAAATAGATGAATGTAGTTTGTTATTATGAACGTTCCTAAATTTTTTATATATATATATATATTTTATTTTTATATTATTTTTATTGAATAAAGAATTACAGAATAATTTAGTGAATCTTAATATTTTTTTTTAATGAAATAAAATAAAAATATTATATTTAATAAATATAATAATATTATATCTCTATATCAGGCATGGCTCCATGGGCCTCTTTGTTTAGGAGTAATGCTACAGGGGCCGCATTTTAGAGAAACGAGTTTAAACTTTACAATGTATTAAAAAACACTTTTAATACTTTCTTGATGATTTAATGTTTTTATTTATTATTTTTCGACTATGTACTTTTTTTTAAATAAAAATAATAATAACAATTTAAAATAAAAAAATATATTCTCTATTAATTACAATTTCTCACTTTTTTCTTCCTATTTATGGAATCAAATATGTAGTTTAAAAATTGTAGAACATATTTTAAATAAAAAAATGAATTAATTATAATTATTTCAATTATATTCTCTGTTTTTGAATATACAGACGAGAAATGAAAGTTACAAAAGAAATATAAAGTTAACTGGCGGGCCGCACAATTTTTCACGTTGGGCCGGGGGTTGGCCAGGCCTGCTCTTTATGATCGATATAATCCTTTTAACATATATATTTTAAAAAGAAAAATCTTGATTTTCTTTTTTTTTTAGTTTAGAGGTGGAATAACAAATCTATGATAAAAAATAGTAAAGAACAAAAAATTTTTTTGTAATAATCATAACAAAACAATATTTCATAAAATATATAAAAATATAATAATTAAAACAAAATAGTGTAAATGCTATTATATTAATAAATATAAAAAAAAAAATAATTATTTGAAAGAATAAATAGTTTGAAACTTTTTACTATCTCGCCAGAAAATTTTCGATGTCAAGATTTTGATGTTTTTTTCCGTTTTGAAGGTCTCTGAGTCATTTTCGCTAAGGTAGAGAAAAATTTCTGTATATATATATGTTACGGTAAATGTCCACTCTTGGGAAATGTATACATTTTCCGGTAAATGTGTACATTTCCCAAGAGTGTACATTTACTGTAACAAAAGTTAGGTATAAGTAAACTGAATATAATTTATATGTACATTTCCCGGTAAATGTGTACACCTGCCTTTACGTTTTGGTAAATGTATACTCTTACCTTCGTATTTTAAGGAAAGGTGGAATACAAGTAAATTAAAAATGTTGCAGTAAAAAAAAATTTATTTAAATAAACATAATACAAAAAGCTTTAATAACGAAAATTATGTTAATTCAAAAATGTGAATGAGAAACAAAACATACTTATTATATATAATATGTCGTAGCTTATGATCCCTATTCATAAATACTATTTTCGTCCTAGTTTTTTAGGACCAATATGATCGGAATTAAACAAATAATTATAATATTATACTTTTTTTTATTATAACAGTTAAATTTTATAAAATTATAAAGGAACATATAGAAATTTCATAATGAAGAAAGTGCTATTTATTTGAGCAAGAATTGCTATTGTGGCACTTGGAATTACATAATATTCCAGCATTTTTACAACTGCATTTTTTTGAGGAACATGTTCCTTTACAGATGCATCTTTTAAAACCTTGGCCACCAGTAAGGGACTGCATTCCTATAATTTCTCTTACCGATTTCTCAACATCTTGAGGAACATCTTCGTATGATATAAACTTTTGTTCACAAATGGCGAATTCATGCCTAGAATAAGATTGTTTTAAAATTCCCTGTTTAGTTCCTAATTTTACAAAATTTTTATCGTCATCTCTAGACAAAACAACGCAAATCAAATTTTTGGGATCCGTTTTACCACGTATGCTCACATTTACCAAAACGACATGGTCATTGTGAATTCAATGTACATTTCCCTTATTTGAAATTGTAAATGTTAGTTGAATGCACATTACCCAAATGAGGAGGCTAATGTGCACATTTACCGGAAAATGTGTACATTTGCCACAATATCTACTTTTACCGTAACATATATATATATATGTGTGTGTGTATGTAGACAAGATTACACAAAAACAGTTTGAGCTAGAATGATGAAATTTGGTACACGGGGATTATTCAAAATTCGTAGTTTTCTATCAACTTTTGAGAAATGTCGCTCATCCGGAAGTGGATCATTACCTACCACGTTTTCATTTTTTTTTCTTCTAAACTGACCGTAAAAATAAAGATATATGTTTGATAGTTTTTCACATTATTAAAAATTGTATAAAACTGCTATAAATAAAATTTTAGCTTGATTGAATCACTGAAAGTACCAGAATTAATTTTTTAACACTGCAAATCATGCGTCAACACGTGACGTGATGCCATCAACAAACAAACATAATTTATAATTAATTAAATATATAATAGATGTTATTTAATTCAATCCAAATTGCGAGATAATCGAGTGGAGACACTCCAGATTTTTAACTTTTAACTTTGTACGGAACATGTTCTTATATAATCCCAAAATGCTCAAAAAATAATTATTTTATTTCAATCTTTTTAATGCTAAACAAGCTTATAAAATTAAAAGTACTTGATAAAACATTAAAACATTCAAAAACAAATATCGAAAATTATTATCAGCAATTAAGTAAAATATTTGTTAACAAATAAATCGTTCATTTTTTGCAGGTGGTGTTTTTTATATGATACATCAGCGTTATTATAAGGTAAGCAAAGATTTAAGTTAATAAACAATAAAATAATGTTCACATCACTCCTGATATCATTGCTTGTTCTAATTTATAACCGAGTTTTATTATTCATCATTTTACTCTAAAAATTCCATTCCATTTGAAGAATGTTGAAATAATTATTGAAATAAATATACCTCTACCTATATATATATTGGTGATAATAAATTTTTAGCCGATAAGAGCAACGTAGGTCCTTTCGGATCCCCGCCCGGAGAGTGATTTGCTGCGATCGCACCCTGGCAGGTAGGATCGTAAAAGTTGCCAACCTGGAAGCTGTGCTGACGTCACTTGATCCGGAGAAAAGCTGGGCGCTGGCAAGACGATAGACTCGGCTGGGATCTTTCTTGAATTAAATGTTTAATTCTTTCATTTATGGCTATGAACTCGTGCGTACGAATAATTCACGAATAGAATGGGGGAGGGGTGAATGAAAAATAACATTCAGATGAAATATGAGAATTAATCTTACTCTCCCTCTATCTCCTCTCTCCAACAGTCTTTTGAGATTATTACTATTATTGATACTTAATATTTTTTTCTTATTTAATTAAATTTATTAATTAAAAGTTTGCATTAATTTTAAGAGATTTTTATATGATCTTTAGACGCTTAGAGAATGATACTCTATAAATATATCATTTGGATTTTCATCAAAGTGCTGATCTGGATATTTATTATTATTATATGTGACAAAATTACTTTTTTTAGTGTCATACGTTAAACTTGATTAAGCATAATCACTATAGGCTTTTAATAGCATATTTTATGATTTGTAGACACAAAGTTTGAAAGACCCAAATAATACATTAACACTTCAGTAAAGTTAAACCTACCAAATTATAGTCAAATGTAAATATTGTGATACAAGGGAAGGTCATGACTTTTTGAATTTCCTATTTCTTAAATAAAAAGCAACTCTGCTCTTGTCAGTAAGCAAGTATCAGCGATGTCGAAATTTGAACCAGCTGGGTCTTTTGGTTTTTGTTTGACATCCATTAATAGCAGACTACCTCGTGATTTGAGAAGAAAATGAAAAAAAGTGAATTTCGAGTGCTCATTAAGCATTATTTTTTGCGAAAGAAATCATTGAAACCGAGTTTTTGCCACGTTTCGTAACCGTGGATGAAATGTACATCTACCATAACACACCAGAGACCAAATACCAGACAAAACAGTGGGTTTCTCGGGGTGAATCGGCACCAAAATTTTTTGGATGGGATCAAAAGATTTGAGAGAGAAATGTTGGACGAAGTGTATAGAGCTCAAAATAGACTATCCTGTGTTTCATTCAAAAAGTCACGGACTAAGTGCCCTACCCTCGTATGAAGTTTTATATTCATATCTGCACTATTTTCTTTATTAAAATAAAAATAAACATTTTTATTTAAAAATTCGTTAAGGTAGCTGAATGAAATTAAAAAATTCAGTGGATTTGTTGAAATTGTTGTAATAAACAACATAGGCTAGCGGTCTCTTTCACTTCGCGATACACAAAGCAAAAAGCAGACGCATAAAATGCCACCCAATGATAAAGAGCCTGTTCTAAATTAATATACAACTAAGAGCATTTTCTGGGTCAAAGCTTTCTGTTAATTACTTGAATACTATTTCACCCTGACCAGTGTGAACATCAGTGGAAAAAGGATTTAAAAAGAATCCACTGCCTAATCTAGACATGCTCACAACGTTGGTTGTTTTATATTTATTATATGTATAGAATGGACTTGAATTCAATTTTTAATTAACCCATAATATTTGTTAACATTTAAAATAAGATGCGATCACCCGGGTGTAGTAATACTTTTTACTAATCTAACTATTTTATTAATAAAATGGCTCAAAATAAGTTATTTCATTTTTAGATTATATATTTCATTGAGATAAGATCTCGATTAATCTTAATTTATTATTAGAATTCACCCTACTATTTTTACTTTTAGTATTCAATTACAATATTTAATTATTATTTATATATGTTCTTAGAAAATTATAAACATTATCAAAATTATAGTATTACTTATATATTTTCTTAATATAGATATTAAAAGATATAATCATAATGGCTGAGAATAAGCTCAGAAATTCGTGAGTATGGTGTCTTACCCCTTTAAATTTTTTATAAACTTAAAATATTACAAAATACTTCATCTCATTCTTCTACAATTTTTAAATCTTATTTTCAATCTTATCTTAGTATTTTTTCTAATTTTAATCTCATTATTCTCTTATTTATGTTTATAACAAGCTGACCCTGATCCTATAGAAATCAATATTTACTAGTATACCTACTCATTTATTATAATGTAATGAAATAATTTAATCTTAATTTCCAAAATTAACTGCTGACGTGTCCATATATATTTTGCTTACATTAAGTTTGAATATTAAGTAACTATAAATATATAAAATAGCACTTCAAAACTTAATAAACGCTGCCATTATTATTATTATTATTTTATGAATTATTAATTATTTTTTTCAAAAAGGGTCTTATTACTTTTTTGAATATTACAAAAAGAAAAATTTACAATCTTGATAAAAAGATTTATACATATATTTCTAAAATGTTTACAATAATTCTACACAGTAACTCAATTTGTGTGTCAGCCACATTGAGTTCAATTTTTGTTGATATGTAACAGGTTATTGTGAGTAAAATTAAATTTTTTATTTACCATGAAATTATAATAATTTTTTTTTTTTGTTAAACATTTTAAAAAACAAGTTATGATTAAGTATTATATAATATTTGTTTCTAGGCTTATTTTTATAACGTTTTTCTTAACTTCACTTGGCGTCTGTCTGTTCGCTCTTTTGACAAATTGAAATCGATTTTTCATCGACTTTTTATTGAGATAGACTTTTGAAAATTTTTATAGATATTTCAATGGATCCCTAGAAGGTATAGAAGAAATAAAATTGAATTATAATTAATTAATTGTAATTAATTAGCGATTAATTACTTTTAGTAACTAACTCCTTTTGTATTGCTCCGATTAATTTTTTTTCAACGGATTTTGAAACATAAATATTGTGATTTCAGGATAGATTTTCATTTTGAACGTATTTAAAAATATTTGATAGCATTAAAATTAATGATGAATTCTTTTTAATCAGTTGTATCGCCTATTTCTTCCCCTCAGATGGTATAGAGCAGAGGTGGGGAACCTGCGGCCTCCGCGAGGTTCTTGTGCGGCCCTTTGCCACCTAGTACAAAATGGTAGAGTTCGTTTCAAACAACTATTGTACATCAACGCCATGACAGTTGGGCGACAAATCTGTCCAAAAATAGTCATATTGTAACATGACATCAGAATACTAGTCTGAAACCGACTTTAACACGCATAAACGAGGCTCTGGCCCATAGACCATCCGTTTTAGACTTGGACACTAAATGTTAATTTTTTAAACAGTTTTTAGCACCCCCAAGTTGCAATAAGAATGAACTAAACGAAAAAAGCCGGCTTATGTGTCTGTGTTTTTTCTTTTTTTATTTAGAAGGATTATTAAGAATTAAAAAATTGGAAAATTTTCAGGCAAGTGAAAAAATTATTTATCGGAGATTTCAGAATTCCAGAAATCAATTATGCTTTTTTCAGAGTATTGCCGAAAAAAATATTGGTTTTATATTTAAATAAATAATTTTTTACTTTACCGAAAATTACACAATGTTTATCTAATTTACATATCTAAAAGAAACGAATAATGTTCTATGTTTACATAGAAAATATTTATTTGAAAATAAATTAAAATTTACAAAATACTATTTACAAAATCTGTCATATAGAGCAGTCACATGCTGGCATTTGAACCACATTTAATAGATATATCCGAGGCTCCTGCAGAACTACAAATTGAGTTAATTGATTTAGGGGAAGATAGTATCATCAAATCCCTTTTTAACACTAAAAATGATCCCATAGAAATCTGGAAAAATGCTGTTGAATATCCATGCCTTCGAAAACATGCTCGCCGTTTACTTTCCTACATACCACATTAAAACACTACATTAACACGTAGCACTATTCTAATATAATAACCCATTTTGGATTTGATTGATAATATGTAATAAAGATTCCTTTAAATTCAGTACATACTTTGATATAAGTATATTACTGTGAAAAATAATAAAAGATTAATTTCTTAGCTCTTAAACTATCAATTTTATTGCATGATAAAAAAATTTGTCAGTCAATAAAATTTTATTATTACAAAAATTTGACTTGATTGTTCATATAAATAAAGTAAACTAAATACGCACAACGTTTTTCGTTGAATATGAAGCAATTCATCCATAAACTTTGTCAAGCTTATAGAAAAATTATTTTATTCTTTTTAGTCCATTGGAAAAGGGTTATTTTATAAAAAAATTTTATATTATTATATATTGGCAAGTTGTATGTTTTTTTAAAATAATTTAGACTTTTGTGATATAAATTATTAAAGGACTATGAGCTTTATTTATCCACTAATAAACTAATGATTAAGTAATTATCTCTTTTAAATAACTATTTAAAAGATTCTTCATTCCATATTACTCTAAATCTTTTATTTTGATTTTGTTAAATGTATTTTTCTGAAATATTTAATTCTAATTTATACGGGAAAATGGGTATTATTTTTAAATAGCTATTTCAAAAATAATAAATAATTATTATATTAATGATTATCAGATAGAATTACAATAAAAAAACTTATCCAATATATTATGGAATTATTTCTTTTTTACTTCTATATCAAATTCAATACATGTATAACATATTTAACAACTTGTGTCGAAAAATAAATCATTTAAGTCGAGTAGGATTATGAATTAAAGATGTTCAACCATCTTGGTATTGTTGTTTGTGTCCCAATGGGATATAGTGTCTTCCTTCCCTCCATCTTCATTGGCATTCATGCCATTTCTCATTACTAATAAAAATGTGCTTCTTAAATAAATAAAATAAAGAATTAGATTATAATATCTAATAAAATTATTAAATAATGTTGAAAAATTTTAAAATATTTTTTTTAATTTAATATACCTAATAAGTAATAGAAATTCATAACTACAGAAAAGCCTTCTACTAATTTTTAATAATAATATTTCACTTCTAGTCATTTATTCAAATTTTAATTTTGAAAAATATATTATAAGTTTAAGAAAATATGAAATGAAAAATAGAAATATTTTTAAAATAACCTATTGAAGCCAAATGAAGAACTTCATCTATATATATAAAGGAGAGTGTTTGTATGTATGTATGTATGTATATATGTATGTAATTTGTTTACTTTTTTGCTGTCATAGAAACAAACAAAAAAGAAATTTCCTACTTGACCGACACTTTACCGGTAATTTAGAATTATAAACATCAAAAAATAAGAAACGAATTTACATCACAATATTCTTATATACCTCTATGGTAACATAGGCTATAGATTTTATTAATATCTAATCAATAAAACCGCAGAATTTAATTTTTTAAAGTTTATATATAGTTCTCCGTGTTGTTCATTCAAGAGGCAGGCATGGCCGACTGACTGGCGGACTCATTTTACACAATTTATATAACTATATTCCCAATCAAAGAATTATTGTAATATTTAACTTTTTATTTTAAATTCTAATATTCAAATATCATTTCAATTAAATAATTTATTCTAAAAGTTCTCATTTTAATTAATATAATAAAATATTTAAATCATATTTAACTTAAATTATTTTGTATTTATTCTTTCTATATTTGAATACTTCTTTTATTTTAAGGGAGGGAATTAACTATGATCTAAAAAAATTAATAAATGAACTTAATAATAAAAAATCAAATAAATTAACAATATATACATTCATTAATAGTATTATTTAAATTATTAATAATTATCTTTAGTTTTATCAATACTTTTATACCGTTAATTTTTATAAATTGTCTCAAGTCTCTAACTTTGCATTTTCTCAAATTTTATTATAATTAAAAATAATCAATAAAAATCAAGCAATGTAATTAAAATATCGAAATGAAATGATCAAGAAATATTATACTCTATTATAACATATACAATACTTATAAACTATATATAAACGGAGGAAATATTAGACGATATCATTGAGGCTTCATGCCAAATCGATCAACATTAATGAAGATATTTTCATTATGACAGATATTTAAAAAACCGCGAATTCAATATCTCTGTTCACTAATTATTTGTAGACTTTAGTAAAACCTACGCATGACTCAATAGATCCGGATAAACTTTTTCAAATTTTGATCTTAAAATTTATCTTGAAGGTAGTAAAGAAAGAGTAAGATGCGGAAATCAATTGTAAAATATTAGGTGACCCAGACGACTTAAATATAATAGGAGATTCAGCAATTGCAATTACAGATAGCGAGGAAAAATTAATCGAGGTAGGAAAAGAGATGAGGTTTGAAATGAATAATGATAAATAAATATATTTAGAAACAAACAGGAGCAATATTAACATACAAAATGTAGAATTTGAATAAGTAGAAAAATTGAATGTAATCACGAAGGATAATAATATTTGAGAAGAATTTAAATCGAAGTTGCAATCTGGAAACGCCTTTTATCATGCAGTAAAGAGGCTTATCTCATCAAAATTATTATAAAAGGGAATGAAAATTAAAATATATAAAACAATTATTTTTTCTGTTGTATTATATGAGTGTGAGACATGGTCTATGATCTTAGGAGATGAGAGTGGATTCAGAGTATTTGAGAATAAGATTCTCCCCAGCATTTATGGGCCAAAGAAAGATGAGTACATCAGGAAATGACGTACGAGAGATGGAACAGAGGCTCAGGATAAGGACACTTGGAGAAATGTGGTTGTAGCTGTCAAGAACTTTCGAGTACCGTTGAGCCACGCATGGTCTATGACCCTGGGAGATGAGAGTAGATTCAGATTATTCTTTCCAGCATTTATTGGCCAAAGAAAGATGAGGTCACCGGGGACACTTGGAGAAATGTGGTTGTAGCTGCCAAGAACTTTCGAGTAGATAGATATAACATTCAATAATAATATATATAATTAATTTACTAAATAAATTAAAATATATTTTAAATAATCACACAATAAGAAATGAATGTTTTATGTTATACATTGTTTGAAACAAAAAGGATGAAAACCTTTTACTACTTTCAACCAAATACTATGTACCACTCGGGGGTACAGGGGGCGGAGCCCCCGTCTAGATGTGAAGAGCGACGAAGGAGCTCTGAGCAGCTAGTATTTAAATAAGAATGAATTTTATATTTGTTTTTTCTCTATACATCATTATTGAAATTCCAATTTAACCATTTTATCAAATACCTTTTGAATAAATATTGCTAATAATTATTAAATAAATCATTTTGTCGGAATTTTATTATTATTACTTTATTTTAACTTACTCTAATTATTTGGATTGGATATTAAATCAAATTTTAACAAATTTTGCACAGTTGTTCTTTGTTATTAATACATTAATTAATTGATATGTTAATTAAAAACTCGGTTAATTTCTGAGGATTAATTAATTTAAAAATTATATTTGAAAAATAAAGTTTATGTATTGTATAAGTTGATAATAAATGAAGAAGTTATGTGTGTAAAGTCTTAGTCGAGTTGATGAATTGCAAGATGACAGATTTTTTAGAGAAGCCTCAAGGAGAGCGATGAGTGCTCTAAGTGGCAGTTTGTCGTCTTATTATATTATTGATGTGACGAGTATGCACTGAATAAAATTCATAAAGAAGAAGATATTAACTATATTTTAAAAATTTATATTACTATATAAATATTTGAATTTTTTAACAAACTACAACTTTTTTCAGAGTTTAATAATTGCCAACCACTTCAATCATTTATTAAAGCTCATTCAAAGTATATATTTTTTATTTATAATTATAATATACTTCATCAAGATTTCCCACACGATCTTATCAATTCCATCATAGCCATGCCATAACGGTCACATCATCAATTTAGTTTTTTAATTATTATTAAAAGAGAAATAATAATTTTATTTATTGGTGTAAAATATCGTTTACTATCACAATTAAAGGGTTAATTTAATCAATAATCATTTTTCAGTTTTGCAGAAATGGTTGAAGTACTACACTATTGTTTTTATCTTTATAAGGAGCCCTTGAGGTCCATTCCAATATCTCAGTACAATTAAATTAATTAACTTCATTTTACAAATTTATTCTATTGTTTATTTATTCAGAATAAGATTGAATAGTGGTAGGTTAATGAGAAATTGGATGACGTAACAGCAAAATATCTCTGACTAAAAATTTTCAAAGAAAATTAAATAAAAAATTTAAAATTCATAATTTAAAATTACATTTATAAATAAAAATTGATTTGTTCCTGACAAAGACATAAGTTGAAGATGATATTGAAGATAAAGATATAAAGATAACTTTTTTAAAAAAAATATATAATTCCATAGTTCATAGTGTATAGTAGACTATGAATTGGAAAAACTGATTCTATTAGATTTGTTATTAAAAAATAATTATAAAAGAAGAAAGTAATTATAAAATTTTATGTTTATTGAACTTTTCATAAAATTATTGAATTATCCCAAAATTTGAATGTATAATCTGTGTGCTATTTATTTATTTTTTCTTAATCCCTTTCTATTTAAATTGAATACTATATCCTTAGCCGTGTTCACTTAAGTGGAATTAAGATTATTTTTAACGTTTCTCTTTTGTTCTTTTTATTTATTGTAATTAAACACTTAACAAATTTATCATATTCATATAATTTCAAATATTTGGTGTCAAGAGTTCAAACATAAATTTAAAATATATTAAAATAATTTTTTTTATTAAAATAAATATAAATACATGGGGAATTAATAAACTTAATTAAGTTTGATATTGTAAAACTTTAATTAAATGGCAAAACATTTTATTTTGATAAATTAATAATAATATCATATTTATTTTGTTTATTAGAGTGTGAAATTAATCTATGAGGCATGGTTACTTAAAATATATGAAATATATATATATAGTACCTGATTCACCGATCCGCTGTGCTCCGTACTTTATAAAAATTTATCCTTATGAACAATGAATATTGTTTTAAGGTTGGCTGGAAATATTAATAAATTCGTGAATGAATATCATCCTATTTAGTATTCTTATCTTATCTCACTACTGACTCTATTTATATATTGAGAATATCAATCAATTTATTTGTTTGTAATTTTATTATAAAAAACATTTTATAAGAATTTATTTGATGTGTCTATAAAATAATTTGGAAATAGCAACTGCCTTCTGCCAGAGTTCATTGTAAAAAAAACTCAAAAAATAGAAAAATTATAAAGAAAATTAAATGGAGAGAAAGAAAGAAAAGGAAAAAAAAATTCTAACAAAAGACAAATGTATGTATGTACACTTGTATTTAATATTTATTATGACTATTTCAGTTAACAAACAAAGATTTCGGTATCGGCATCATATTCAGCATGAAAAATAATTTGTTTTTTCCCTGGGAAATGTTTCGTTTTTTCCGGGAAACGGGAAATAAAAACTTAAGGCTTTCCCGCCGGGGAATTCCCGGGAATAACCCTCTAATCCATACATTTTCGACAAAATTATTAATATTATAATTCACAAAGAAAATTAATGAAATATATAATTTTTTCTTTTTATCTATAATAATCTCAAATATCATTTAATAATTTAATATTATTAGATAAGATTTATTCCAAAATTTATTTAACACGAGATATTCTTTAATTATCATTTTAAATGAATATCAATGAAAGAAGAAATTGTTTTTAAAATATGATAAATAAGTTTGACAATTTTCAAGATCAGAAAAAAAAACAATACTATATACATAAAATGTTTGTCAAACTAATTAAGATAAATTTTACATTAATATATAAATTTTAAACAACCAATTCTTATTTGTACAAAGAAAATATCAATCAATTTGTTATTTCTTCACCCCAAAAATCTTTTAGAATAAAACATTTTATAAGAATTCACGTTGTTCACTCTTTAAATAAAAGTAATAAATAATATATAAAGTTTCTTCATTTATAATTTTCCATATTTATTATTATGTTAATTCCATGAATAATTTATTTTTTGGGTGGAGGAATGATAAATATATTTCATAATTTGATTCTAAAATTAATTAAAATAATTTTTTTTAATTTTATTTTGAAATTAAATTATAAAAGTACTAAACATTTTAAAATATTTTAAATATAAAAAAATGTTTATTACAATATTAATTAAAATAAAATATGACGGGAGGCAAATTTCAATATGGCTGATGTAGTGGCTGACGTCAGTTAAAATTACTTATTTTTTAATATGAAAAAACTTACAAAGATTATTTTTCAGGAGACTGAATTCAATACAGATCGATTTTTCTTTATAAAAATTATCCATTGTGTGAATATAAAAAAATCCATAGCTTTAAAATATCATAAATATATATAAATTTTGCTGATATAATAAGATAAGATATATATATATATATATATATTGTGGCAATTAACAATAAATATTATTATTAATTATTTATTTATACTATTCTAAAAATTTTGAGAAAGAATTTAAGAAATGTTTTTTAGAAAATTGTTCAATGAAACAATAATAAAAATAAAAGCAGGTTTAAATTAAAAGCTCATTATTTTATTTAAACATATGGAAGAGATTCTAAATTACTCGAAAAAATAAGTTTTTCTAATTGAAAAGTAAAAATAAAATAAAAAATAAAATTAAAAATAAAATAACATTCAAAATTTGTGTACTCTCATATTTATAAATTATTTATAAATTGAGACTGTTAAAAAAATCTGGTTACACATATTCTTTCCAAATCCGTTTAACAATTTTTTAAATTCAAATAAATGGAGAAATAATTCTTTAAAATATTTTCAGTTATTTTTTCAATTTCATCAAACTAAAAATTTATCCTTTAATATTATTTAATTTAGGTATCATAATATAATATATGCGATGTAAGAGAGATTAAAAATATAAGTGAATTAATTTTGTAAAAAAAAATCAGCTACTATTTAATTTAAAGCATCTAATTTAATTTCATAACGGTATAAATAAGAGGGACATCATTATGCAAGTCATACTTCTCTTTTGCCAACAGACGACACCAGTAAAACACGAACCGGGTGCATTTCCAAGATTTAATACTATCTAATACAATAATTTTAAATATTATAAAATGTTTTATAATTAAATTAAAATCAAATTTATTATTACTTTAGACGCCACGTAGCTTGGGGGTTAAAGGCGTTAATCCATATTCTCTGGCATTTTATGGAGTCTATAGGACGGAGTCAACCCAGCCTCCGAGATAAAAATAGGAAGCTACTTGATAAAAAAAGTAGCATCACTGGTCAAGAAAATCAGTGTTAAAGTTGATAGGATGCATTCTAATGATCATCAGACACACAATTTATATAATCGAATTTTTAGACATTGCCCTTGCGTAGAATGTGCAAAAGACAGTTGATTATTTTTTATTATTATATTAGAAAAAATCTCAAAATATCTTCATCAAATTTACTTAATTAATGATAAACTATTTTCCAGATAGATATTCATGATTTATAGTTTCCGGAAAATTTGTATAATTTTAAATAATATTTCAATTTAACTGAATCTTTTAAATTTATTTAGGTAAATAAAGATAATTAAAAAAAAATAATAAATTTCCCCCAAGTATTATTATCATTTAAATATTAATAAAAAATTTTTCAATTAGCTAAATTAGAGAGGTTTGGGTTGAATTTAAAATATCAGTCGATATTTATACAAACTTATATAACTTATATAGTTTCCAGAATTTTTATACTGTAACGAATTATTATTTTTATATATACATATTATAAATATGACAAAGTCACCCCAGGCGGTGTTGCACAACTAAATTGCAACATCTAAGGGAATTCCCACTGGCCCTCAGTGCGGTTGACGATTTTAGCATTCTATAGTCATTCTCTTCTCAACGTTCTTCATGTAAAGACGCGTGTCCTAGTGTTTAAAGGTGATCCTCCATGTTGGATGGATCTTTTGTAACCTTTTGTCCATAATTAATGTTCTCAAGTAATCCCATATGTTTGGGAAGAACATCCTTTTATATTTATTCAATTAATCCCTGTAACTGGATTATAATTATATTATTTGTGACTCCCATGGTGGAGAATTTATATAATATTCTCTTTAACTTCTTATAATTATACGTTTATTATTTATAATCGTGTTTAAATTGATTTAACTACTTCTTATTGTCCTGTCTCTTCGATTTGCATTACCCTGTGTATAGCATGGCGCCCTTCTTCTTTGGACCACTGGACGAAAGGCAGTTTGGACTCTTCAGATGTTTGTAATATTTTCCCTCTTCAAGAAAATACCACCTGCTTACCTGTGGAGACCTAAACTCTTTTCCCTTTCCATAAAGTCCATTTTTCCCTCTTCCACTTCCCCTCTTCTCTCTTTTATCATATTTCCCTCCCTTTTATCCCCTCCTCTTCCCCTCTCCTTGTAAGGGGCCTACTGGCACCCCGAACGTGGGACCTCCCCTTATAAATAGGCACCCACCGTGGGGTCCACCCCTTACAAATTGGCGCCTAACGTGGGGCCTCCCCTTACAATACTGGAAATAAAATAAATTAAATGTTTGTTTATTCTCAAATAAAGGTAAATTGAGAGAGACTTGTAAAATATATTTAAGAAATTAAATATATATATATAACTAATATAATTCCTCCTTCATCGATAAAATATTTATCAAAATTTATTCTTTCTCTTTTAATTCTAATTATCGGATTAAGAGGCATTTACAGTTAATGTTCTTAATTAACTTAAAGATATTAATTTAATATGATTAATTTTTATATTTATTAATATTTTATTTTATATTTTCATGTATTATGTAATTCATGTTTAAAAATAAAAAATAATTACTTAAAAATTTATTGGAATTATTTATTGAGGTATTTGAATTATTTTTCAATTTGTGTAATTAGTTCAAAAAGGATGATTAGGTGTGTTTCCTATTTACAATAGATTTACTAGCTTCAATCTTGTTGCTTAAAGATGGAAAAGGTTTATTTTTGTTTTTTTTTTATTAGTTAAGATGACGGAAGTTCATAGAAAGGCTTTTTGTCACTTTATCCTCTTAATATGACGTTAATTACTAACTAAGGTCTCAAAAGCTTAGTAAACTCATAAAGCTTTATGTATGGAATGTAATTTTGTCACTTCAAATTCAAATATAATTCAAATTAATTCATTTATAATTTCTAAAAATAATTTATATTTCCAAATAAATTTAATTATTATTTAATTTCAAGTTTAAATATAGATAGAATATTTAATTAATTTTTTTTTTGGAAATAAATACACATAGTTACTATAAATTTCTGATTAGATTTTAGAATATTGTTCTTGTAATAATTATATATTATTATAAATTAATTTGTATTTTTTGATCACATCGAAATCATATTACCATGAAATCTCGCTAATGAAATTAAGTAAATAAAATGGAATATATTTAATAAAATACTTTATTAGTTTTTTTAATTGGGTATAGACATAATTACGTTTTTTATCTTACGATTAGCTAATTATTAATTTTAACCCTTTAAAAGTTAATATCTTTAATTAAAGAATAAAATAATCCTTTGTATTAATTGTCGGTTATTCTATGAATTCAAAAAAACATATGTCATTAGATGCCTAGGATCAGAAATAGGAGGTTGGAGGAGGAAGTCATTGTCATGCGGATACATTATTCAATTAATCAAGAAGCAGAGTAAAAATATTAGAATTATAATTAGAAAAACAAAAAAGTATATATTTAGTAATGATTTTTCTCAAATTAAAATTATTTGAAAGATAAGATTTCATTTTTTAAAAATCGACTCAATATGAAATCAATAATAATATAAAAATATATAATATTAGGAATTGATGGAGGAGTAATATCGATAGTCGTTGAATTTAAATAAGCATCAATGGTTTTTATAAGATGAAAATAGAAATAGAATGATAATAGAAAAAAAATCTAATAGCATCTCTCTTTAGATATGATTTGAATTAAGAAAAATTGAGAGGAATTATTACATTTTTTTTTATCTTGTATCATTAAAACCTGAACAGTTAAAATGATCCTTAGAATTTATACACTTTGAAAAATAAAAGAAAAGTGCCCAGTCGTTCCCCATTGCGGGATTAAAGCAGTTAGCAAAGTTAGAGCTATTCATAAATTTGTTTGATGATTTTGGAATCATCCATGTACCTTTACCCAAGCAAAAATGTTTCACATTCTCTGATTAATTTATTATTGATTATGAAAGAAAATAATTCCAACTCGTAAAGATAATAGATTATTAATATTCAACTTATTGATTTTTTGATGAAATTAAATTGTAATGGATCCCAGGATAGATCACATATAATTTTAATCCTCCCTAATTAAAATAAATTGATCACAAATGATTTGACCTAATTCTCAATTAAACAAATTCATTTCAAATGAATCAAAACGATTCCAATATAAATTATAATTTAATGGGTATAGTATCTAGGATATTTTTTTCAATTTATGTAATTGTGATTAATTAATCTGAATCAAGTGTAATTCATCCTTTGATGATTGAAATTTGAAAATTTTATATAAGATATTTAAATCTTTTTAAAACTTTATATTTTATTTTAATTTCCCTTATATATAATCAATGTTTAATAAATTTCAATGATTTATTATGTATATATATATATATATATATATATATTATCTTTATATTTCAAATAGCAATATTTATCGGTATCATGAGATAAACTTTCTAAATAAGTAGTGTAAATATATTATAATTAAAATATTTTCATTTGATTGGTATTTTAGCCTTTATTCCCTTTTGCGAATAATTTAATTCTGTCCGACATCAAACTCAAAATTTTGAAATTCTGACTTCAGATTCGGAAAGAGCATCGAAAAGTAGTAATGTAAAGTGCCTTTCATTTTTTGATACCCCCTCGGGAACATGGTCAAAATGGGGTCCAAAGTTGAAATTTTTAATATTTAAAAATGCGAAATTTTAAATTCTGATTTCAGATTCGAATAGTGTATCGAAAAATATTAATGTAAAGTGTTTTTTATTTTTTGATATCACTTCAGGAACATAGTCAGAATGGCGTCCAAAGTTATAAATTTTAAAATTTATTTTAATAAATTGAATATTTTAATTTTATCTATCGACATTGTTTTTTAAAATAATAAAATACATTTTTAAATATAAACATTTTTTGTAATTTAATTTATACTACAAATTTAAAATAAATAATTTTATTCAATAATATTTATATTTAATCTTGACTTATTTATAACTTAAATTAATCCGAACTTAAGTTCGTTTTGGCAATGCAAGCTTGAGCATTCCCAGATGTTTATATATAATTTATAAGTATAAATAAATAAATACTTTTCGTTCAAATTACGAAAAGGAGTAATTAGAATAGAATCAAGTAACTATTACAAAAATTTGCAAAAGTCAAAAAACACATTCTTTGGAACATAACATATATATATATTTCTTTTTCTTTTATCTTTACTGTTATGTAATAATTAGTTTATTTTTAACAAACGTTATGAATCTAGATTATGCTTGTTCTTAAAACAAATTCGTATTTTTAAGTGCTCCGCAAATTTTCATATACCCCAAAATGCTACCTGACCTTACATTTGTTAAGAACCACTAATCTAGATTAAAGTAATCATACGTTTGAATTTAAAAATTATTTTTAGTATTAAGGACCAGAAATCTAGAACAGGATCATGGGCGTATCTAGGATCAAAGGTTGGGGTGATGGGGCAAGTCAAATTGAAACATCATAGGTAAAGAAATCAAAATGTTAATAAAAATGTTTATAATTAAAACAGTGCTGTATTAGTGAGTACAACCTAGATTTGTTTCGTTTCATCAATTTATAACTATTTAATTATTATTATTGATTCTCTCTAGAGGCCCAACTCAACTCAACTCACTCAACGAGTAGACCAGGGTGATTTCAAAAAAATTTGCGTGATCTTAATATTATTATTAATAATAATAATAGACCAGTAGGTTAATAAATTAAATTATTCCTTACCTGCATGTGTGCATATGTCAGACTATTACAATTCCCTTAATTAAGTGACTAATTTAATTTTTTATAATATTACTTGAAGTAGAATATTTAGTTATTTATATTTTTTTATATAACTATTGTGAATAAACATAGGCAGGTGTGCAATCATTTTACTTTCAACTTAAAGAATAAATTTCAATGGGAATAAAGTAAATTTAACTTCCCATGTAACCTAATTTATTCAAATTGAGTTCATATTTGTATGTTAATTGTTTTTAAATGACAAACAATGCTAATATAATGTAGGATTAAATTAATTCATCACTTTTGCCAACAGTGAACTAAATATATTTGAATTTTAAAAAACTCATCCTCTGAGATTGAATACTTAGCAACTTGCCTATCTATAAAGAATTCTATTCTTTCAATCATTTTGTATGTATAGTTTAATATTTTACGTTTTTAAAAATGATTAAATCCTTCCCTCATTCTTTCAACTTTTTATTTCAAAATCTATACAGAATAGATATATAATAAATATTTATTCATTTTTAGAATTTGAAATATTTACTGGTGCACATTTGGCCATAATTTTTGAAATATTTTCTTATAAATAAACAATACAATAATTATATATACTTACTAGCTGCTCAGAGCGCCTTCGGCGCTCTTCACACCTAGACGGGGGCTCCGCCCCCTGTACCCCCGAGTGGTACATAGTATTTGGTTGAAAGTAGTAAAAGGTTTTCATCCATTTTGTTTCAATCCTTATATTACCTAAAACATTCATTTCTTTTTCTGTTCTTATTCAAAATCTATTTTAATTTAATCAGTAAATTAATTATATATATTATTATTATTGTATATGTTATATCTATCTATCTATGTGGCTCAAAGATACTCGAAAGTTCTTGGCCGCAACAACCACATTTCTCCAAGTGTCCCTATCCTGAGCCCTTATTCCATCTCTCTTACGTCCCTTCCTACGCGTCATTGGTTTTCCAAGCGGACGTTTTCCAATCGGTCTTCCCACCAATATCTTTTTCCTCTCCCATTCTTGCCACGTGCCCTGCCTATCGCAGCTTTTTCCCTTTTATAACCCTAACTATTTCTGAAGATGCAGAGAGGCCATGCAATTTCTTGTTATACAGTCTCCTTCATACCCGGTGACCTCATCTTTCTTTGGCCAATAAATGAAGGGAAGAATCCTATTCTCAAATACTCTGAATCTACTCTCATCTCCAAGGGTCATAGACCATGCCTCCCACCCATATAATGCAACAGGCAAAATAATCTTTTTATATATTCCCTTTGATAATAATTTTGAAGAGATAAGCCTCTTTATTGCAGATAACAGGCGTTTCCCGATTGCAACCCCGATTTAAATTCTTCTCAAATATTATTATCCTTCGTGATTACATTCAATTTTTCTACATATTCAAATTCTACATTTTGCATCTTAAGATTTTGTATGTTAATACTCTTCCTCTTTGTTACTAAATATTTTTTCTTATCACTATTAATTTCAAACCTCCATTAAATTTTCCTCGCTATCTGTAATTGCAATTGCCGAATCTCCTATTATATTTAAGTCGTCTGAGTAACCTAATATTTTACAATTGATTTCCGCATCTTATTCTTTCTTTACTACCTTCAAGAGAAATTTGAAGATTGAAAATTTGAAAAAGTTTATCCGGATCTATTGAGTTATGCGTATGTTTTACTAAAGTCTACAAATAATTAGTGAACAGAAATATTGAATTCGCGGTTTTGTTCCTAATATCTGTCATAATGAAAATATCTTAATTAATGTTGGTCGATTTGGCCTGAACCCGCAATGATATCTCCTAATATTTCCTCCGCCTATAGTTTATAAGTATTGTATATGTTATAATAGAGTATAATATTTCTTGATCATTACATTTTGGTATTTTATTTTCATTGCTAGATTATTATTGAATATTTTTAATTATAATGAAACTTGAGAAAATGCAAAAATAGAGACTTGAGACAATTTATAAAAATTAACGGTATAAAACTATAGATAAATTATCAAAATATACATTCATTAATAGTATTAATTTAAATTAATTGATTTATTTGTTTTTTTATTATTAAGTTCATTTATTAATTTTTTTAGATCATAGTTATTTTCCTTAAAAGAAACTTAAATTCTGTGGTGCTAGGGGATTTGAAAATTATTCGTCGCAATATGAAGATTTCGCTTACAGTTTCTGTCATGTCCGACCTCCATCCAACAGTTATTTTCTGTTAAGTTTTTTGCTTCTCTTAATCATGTGATCTATATATTTAATTTTTTTTGATTCATTATAATAAAATTTAAACAAATAAAAATTTTTACTTTGTTAATTTATATAAATTTCAATATAAACTGATTGTGAGTGATACGCTTAGCCAATACTCTGAATAATTTGTGTACAAAAATATTGAATGTTCTTAGCGAGATTTGATATAATGTTGTACGATTTGTCCTAAATTTGAATTAGAAGAAAATTATAAATTGCATTAAAATGAGACCTTTTAGAATAAATTATTTAATTGAAATGATATTTAAATATAAGAATTTAAAAAAATATTATATTCTTTGTTTGGCAATTGTTATTTAATTATGTGCAACATGATTCGACTTGCACAGAGCATCGTTATTTTTTATTAATATCACATAATAAAAATGAATCTTTTAAACATAATAAATAAAAAAGACATTTTAATAAATTTAAAAAATATACCCAATTTAAAAATGTCAAAAATTTAAAACAACTTTATATCATCATATTTTAATTTTTATATAATATATATATATTTAGTAATTAATAATAGAGTAATTAAATTAAAATAAAAAACAAAGATAATATAATTCAGTCATTTTAATTCAGGTTAAATAATATTTTTTTTTATTATTCAATGATAAAATTTATATATTATTATATATATATTATAGAAAAGAAGAAATATTCAATTAAATAAAAAATAATTTAAGATAAAAATATGATCTAATAAATATTTTAATTAAATTGAGAACTTTTAGAATAAATTATTTAATTGAATTGATATTTGTATATTAGAATTTAAAATAAAAAGGGAAATATTATAATAATTCTTCGATTGGGAATCTCTATGATAATTCATTGTTTGAAATGATTCCGCTAGGCCGACAGTGAGCCGCGAGCTGCTCTTGAATGAACAACACGGAGAATTATATAAACTTTAAAAAATTAATTTCTGCGGTTATTGATAAGATATTAATAAAATTTATAGCCTATGTTACTCTAGAGGTATATAAGAATATTGTGATGTAATTTCAAAGAAATCGGTTCAGCCAATTCTGAGTCTATAAAATAGTAATTTTCCGGACAGACAGACAGACAGACAGACAGACAGACAGACAGACAGACAGACAGACGTGAAAAATTCTAAAGTCACTTTTGGATTCTAGAGGTCATGAAACGCGAAGATATGCAAAAATTTTTAAATTCTGAGCAATGTGCAGACAAAAACCTTTTTTTATATATATAGATACTAGCTGCTCAGAGCGCCTTCGGCGCTCTTCACACCTAGACGGGGGCTCCGCCCCCTGTACCCCCGAGTTGTACATAGTATTTGGTGGTTGAAAGTATTAAAAGGTTTTCATCCATTTTGTTTCAATCCGTATATTACATAAAACATTCATTTCTTTTTGTGTTCTTATTTAAAAAATATATTTTAATTTAATCACTATATTAATTATATATATTATTATTGTATATGTTATATCTATCTACCTATGTGGCTCAAAGATACTCTAAAGTTCTTAGCCGCAACAACCACATTTCTCCAAGTGTCCCTATCCTGAGCCCTTATTCCATCTCTCTTACGTCCCTTCCTACGCGTCATTGGTTTTCCAAGCGGACGTTTTCCAATCGGTCTTCCCACCAATATCTTTTTCCTCTCCCATTCTTGCCACGTGCCCTGCCTATCGCAGCTTTTTCCCTTTTATAACCCTAACTATTTCTGAAGATGCAGAGAGGCCATGCAATTTCTTGTTATACAGTCTCCCTCATACCCGGTGACCTCATCTTTCTTTGGCCAATAAATGCAGGGAAGAATCCTATTCTCAAATACTCTGAATCTACTCTCATCTCCAAGGGTCATAGACCATGCCTCCCACCCATATAATGCAACAGGCAAAATAATCTTTTTATATATTCCCTTTGATAATAATTTTGAAGAGATAAGCCTCTTTATTGCAGATAACAGGCGTTTCCCGATTGCAACCCCGATTTAAATTCTTCTCAAATATTATTATCCTTCGTGATTACATTCAATTTTTCTACATATTCAAATTCTACATTTTGTATCTTAAGATTTTGTATGTTAATACTCTTCCTCTTTGTTACTAAATATTTTTTCTTATCACTATTAATTTCAAACCTCCATTAAATTTTCCTCGCTATCTGTAATTGCAATTGCCGAATCTCCTATTACAGAGGTTCTTAAACTTATGTACTCCGCGGACCCCCACTTGAGAAAATTCTTTTTGACGGACCCCATCCCAACTTTAGGTACTTTACGTCATTTTATTAGTTAATTTCTGGCTTAAGATCTCATAAGAACAAGGATATATGGTGAATATTTCTAACAGTGATTGGTGAATAACGATTTTTTTGCATATTGTAGAACAGATTTTATTAGAAAATTCAGCTAAATATGAAGATGGAAACGGTAGCAATAATTTTCTTGCACATTTCGTTGAATTTGGGTATTTGATCTGTTTCCTCACAAAGCCATGCCATCGCTCCTTTTATATTAAATAAAGTTTTAACTGACTCATCATTTTATCGTGCACCTGTACGATGGCTTTGCGGACCCCCAGTAAAGGCTTCGCGGACCCCCAGGGGTCCGCGGACCACAGTTTAAGAACCTCTGTCCTATTATATTTAAGTCGTCTGAGTAACCTAATATTTTACAATTGATTTCCGCATCTTATTCTTTCTTTACTACCTTCAAGAGAAATTTGAAGATTGAAAATTTGAAAAAGTTTATCCGGATCTATTGAGTTATGCGTATGTTTTACTAAAGTCTACAAATAATTAGTGAACAGAAATATTGAATTCGCGGTTTTGTTCCTAATATCTGTCATAATGAAAATATCTTAATTAATGTTGGTCGATTTGGCCTGAACCCGAAATGATATCTCCTAATATTTCCTCCGCCTATAGTTTATAAGTATTATATATGTTATAATAGAGTATAATATTTCTTGATCATTACATTTTGGTATTTTATTTTCATTGCTAGATTATTATTGAATATTTTTAATTATAATGAAACTTGAGAAAATGCAAAAATAGAGACTTGAGACAATTTATAAAAATTAACGGTATAAAACTATAGATAAATGACCAATATATACATTCATTAATAGTATTAATTTAAATTAATTGATTTATTTGTTTTTTTATTATTAAGTTCATTTATTAATTTTTTTAGATCATAGTTATTTTCCTTAAAAGAAACTTAAATTCTGTGGTGCTAGGGGATTTGAAAATCATTCGTCGCAATATGAAGATTTCGCTTACAGTTTCTGTCATGTCCGACCTCCATCCAACAGTTATTTTCTGTCAAGTTTTTTGCTTCTCTTAATCATGTGATCTATATATTTAATTTTTTTTGATTCATTATAATAAAATTTAAACAAATAAAAATTTTTACTTTGTTAATTTATATAAATTTCAATATAAACTGATTGTGAGTGATACGCTTAGCCAATACTCTGAATAATTTGTGTACAAAAATATTGAATGTTCTTAGCGAGATTTGATATAATGTTGTACGATTTGTCCTAAATCTGAATTAGAAGAAAATTATAAATTGCCTCCTCTTCCAGCCCAATTCATTTACCCACCCATGTTGCATATGGCATCTAAATTTCTTAAAACTCCGTTTTTTTAATTTAAAATAGAAGGAGAGAAAGAGTTTTAAATTATATTCGAATTGTCTATATATTCTATATATCAGTATTTTTTTTCTGAATTTAATAGCAAGTTGATTTTAAAAATTTTTCATTCTTAATGCATATGATTGATTACTTGTGTTAAAATTTAAAAAAATTCAAATATTCTAATTTTTATATTTATATACAATTTAATATTATTTTTTATTAATATCATATCAAAAAAGAGAATTTATTAAAAATTAAAAATAAAAAAAGAAGCCTATTAATAAAAAATTGAATGGTGATTTAAATATTTTATTAAATTAATTAAAATGAGACCTTTTAGAATAAATTATTTAATTGAAATGATATTTAAATATAAGAATTTAAAAAAATATTATATTCTTTGTTTGGCAATTGTTATTTAATTATGTGCAACATGATTCGACTTGCACAGAGCATCGTTATTTTTTATTAATATCACATAATAAAAATGAATCTTTTAAACATAATAAATAAAAAAGACATTTTAATAAATTTAAAAAATATACCCAATTTAAAAATGTCAAAAATTTAAAACAACTTTATATCATCATATTTTAATTTTTATATAATATATATATATATTTAGTAATTAATAATAGAGTAATTAAATTAAAATAAAAAACAAAGATAATATAATTCAGTCATTTTAATTCAGGTTAAATAATATTTTTTTTTATTATTCAATGATAAAATATTATATATTATATATATATTATAGAAAAGAAGAAATATTCAATTAAATAAAAAATAATTTAAGATAAAAATATGATCTAATAAATATTTTAATTAAATTGAGAACTTTTAGAATAAATTATTTAATTGAATTGATATTTGTATATTAGAATTTAAAATAAAAAGGGAAATATTATAATAATTCTTCGATTGGGAATCTCTATGATAATTCATTGTTTGAAATGATTCCGCTAGGCCGACAGTGAGCCGCGAGCTGCTCTTGAATGAACAACACGGAGAATTATATAAACTTTAAAAAATTAATTTCTGCGGTTATTGATAAGATATTAATAAAATGTATAGCCTATGTTACTCTAGAGGTATATAAGAATATTGTGATGTAATTTCAAAGAAATCGGTTCAGCCAATTCTGAGTCTATAAAATAGTAATTTTCCGGACAGACAGACAGACAGACAGACAGACAGACAGACAGACAGACAGACAGACAGACAGACAGACGTGAAAAATTCTAAAGTCACTTTTGGATTCTAGAGGTCATGAAACGCGAAGATATGCAAAAATTTTTAAATTCTGAGCAATGTGCAGACAAAAACCTTTTTTTATATATATAGATATATATATAAAAAATCTTATGGATAGAAAGATGAAAAAACATTTATATACGTTAGTGATTTTCAGGACTGGCATAAATATCAATAATATGTATAATTTGCAAATAATAATTAATTAAGGATTATATAAAATTATAAAATTATGCTAAATATAATAAAATTTTAAGCAACATGATTTTTATAAACTAAGTATATTATTATCGTTTGAATTTTTAATGATATGAATTTTATTAATAAGTATATTATAAGTTTATTTTCTTTATTTTATATTCAATTAACTAAAAACCCGATGACGAAATTCAAATTTTATTTCTTTTTAAATCATTTGGTTAGAACCTTTAATTTTGATACTGTTTGATGTTAATATAATTGAAAATAATAAAATATTAATTTAATTTATTTAATATACATATTAATGATAAAAGTATTAAGCATACAATTAGTATCTATATAATATTATTTTATTACAATTAAATTTTACGGAAATGCTATAGCTGTCAAAACATAAAAAAATCCGACGGAGCAATATCTGGGGTATGCGGTGGATCCGGCAAAACATCCCAGACAAATTCCTCCATATTTTGCTTGGCGCTACAGATGCGTGTAGTCGAGCATTTCAATTTGATAAATGACTTCTTTGTATTTATTTACTTGTTTTTAAATCTTCGTAGAAACATCAGCTGTCAGATACTGTATATATTTGTCATGTTCACATTATTGAAATTCACCGAAGCGGCATCTATCGGAAAACGTATATCACCTCTTGTTACAAGCTAATATTTTTAATTATAAATAAATATAATATATATTTGGCAATAATTTTCATATAATAAAAAAAAAATCATAATTCTGAGTGTTATTCTATTTATATTTTATATTCACACACAACTAAAGTCTCCAAATCAGATAGCGAATTTTTCTAATTAATTAAGGCTCTTTCATTTAATAAAAACCAATATTAAATGAGTTTGAATAAAAATTAAAATCTGTAGATACTTTATTAGTCTAAATGATCTTGAAAATAAATTATTTAATAAGTGGCACTAAATAATTATCTAATTATAGATAATAACAGTCATTAGTCATATCATGACATCCTGTCCTTTTTAATTTCTACTAAAAAAATATCTTCTTAGAAATTACGTGTAAATGAAGGTCGATTAGAAAATAATAAATAAAACATTTTTCTGAAAAGCAAATATAAAAAAATATACATTTTTTTAACCATAATATTATCATTTATTATAATATTTATTTACTATTTGAGAATAATTACTAAAACTCGAAAGTGTTAATAATTTACTAAAATATCGATTAATAAAATTATATTTAGTATCAATGTATTTGAACAAATGAATTAAAAAAATATATTCGTAGTTACAATTTAAATTTAAAAATATCTTTCAACTTTTTACCGACCGACAATAGTAAGGGAGGTATTGTTTTCACACCAAATTTCACATGTGAAGATTTTTACATATCTCCACGAATCAAGCATTTTCTTAACAGAAAAAAGTATTTTTAGCATGATGTCTGCCGTCCTTCCGTATAAATGTGTACAGCTTGAACGGCTCAACGGATTTTGATGAAATTTGGTATATTTACTTAATGCATCAGTATGATGAATTGATCAACTTTTGGTTCAAATACGGAAACCGGAAGTGGTAGTATTAGCGATCGACGATAGGAAGGGAAGGGTTATTTTCACAACAAATTATTTAAATTAATATAATTTGATTAATAATTTAAATTTTATATTTGATACTACATCTAAATTTATATATATATAACTATTATTATTAATTATAGACTATGTTTTCAAGCTATAACAAATTACAATTTTTAAGATATATAAATAATTATTTGCAATTGATTAAATACCATAAGATTAAATAAGTTAACTGATTGAAAACCTTTAAAATGGATATTTTAATGATTTTAAATAAAAATAAAACAATAAATTAATAAATAATAAAATAAATGAATTTGGAAAATCTTATGGTTAGCATAAGTTAACCATTCTATAGCCTTAGTAGAAAAGGTAATTTTAGAAAATTTTCTTTTTTTCTTTATATGAAGTTATTTGCCAAAATATATTATATTTTTATAAAAATGTACAATATTATTATTATTATTATGTTTGATGTGCAGTAAGAATTTTGAATAAAAAGAACTGCTGCTATCTTTCACTGAGGGATGTGAAATATGAATTCATAATAAATATTAATAAAATTGAAGGCGATTGCAATTCAATATCTCGATCAGCACGCGGTGCGGAGTGATGCTATTCTGCAATTTTACATTTTACACATCGTGTCCATATTCCGACAAGAATAAGTTAAAGGAATGCCTGGTGAGCAGCTGCAGAGCACCTGTTGTGTCTCCCGCCCTAAGACATAAAACCAAAATATCAATAGAGCTATCATTAAAAGACAAGACCTTTTAAAATGAAAGCTCTATAAAAATCATTTTATAGGTTTAAATATTATTTTTCTTCGCTTATGAAACCAACTAAAAGAATCGAATTTTTATCACTTATTACTTAAAAATATATTCACTTTCATGAGATTTTTAGAGCCTTTAATATTCTATTTAAAATAATAAAAGAAGCTTTAAAAAAGATGAAATAAAAGCTAAATTTCTATAATCAATTTTTAATATAATAATTAAATCACACCTATAATTTAGCATGTGAGTGAATTAGTGAACATTTTTTTTTACTCCTAATTATAATAAAAACAGTAAAAGTATACTTCGAGAAATGTTTTAAATTAATAATTAATAATAATCCATGTTTATGAAATTTTTACTATCTCGCCAGACATAGTATTGCGATCACGAAAATTTTCGATGTTGACATTTTGATATTTTTAAACGTTTTGAATGTTTCTGAATAATTTTCACTAAGGTTGAGAAAAATGTCTGTGTGTATATATGTGAGTGTGTGTGTTTACATGTGTGTATGTGTGTAGACAAGATTACGTAAAAACGGTTTGAGCTAGAATTATGAAATTTGGTACATGGGCATTATTCAAAATTCGTAGTTTTCTATCAACTTTTAAGAAATGTAACCCAACCGGAAGAGGGTCATTACCTACAACGTTTTGATTTTTTACCGACCGACGATAGTAAGGGAGGTATTGTTTTCACACCAAATTTCACATGTGGAGATTTTTACATATCTCCACGTATCATGCATTTTCTTAACAGAAAAAAGTATTTTTAGCATGATGTCTGTCCGTCCGTCCGTATAGATGTGCACAACCTGAACGGCTCAACGGATTTTGATGAAATTTGGTATATTTACTTAATGCATCAGTGGGATGAATTGATCAACTTTTGGTGCAATTCCGGAAACCGGAAGTGGTAGTATTAGCGATCGACGATAGGAAGGAAAGGGTTATTTTCACACCAAAGGAGATTTTTTTATATATCACCACGAATCATGCACTTTGTATTGGTTTTATCCTCGAGAAAAATCATATTTATTAGTTTTTTCTTGATTTAAAATTATATGACGTCATCCAGCCATTCATGACGTCACAGTCTGGTCTTACATATATATTATAAATAAAATAAAATTAAAAATATTTATGTTATATCCATATCTGTTTTTTATTACATTAATAGATATATGAAAATTATTTGAAATTGTTTCTGTAGCTGGAAATTAATTTATTTCAAACCGTCGGTCGGTTCGGACCTGGCCACAGGTCAACTTATTTTCTTCTAAAGTGACCGTAAAAATAAAGATATATGTTTGATAATTTTTCATATGATTAATAATTGTATAAAACTACTATAAACAGAATTTCAGCTTGATTGAATCGCTGAAAGTACCAGAATTAATTAATTAACACGTGACGTGGTGCCATCAACAAAGAGCCAAACATCCGCTGGTTTAATAAATATTATTTATTAATTTTAATTTATAATTTAATTAATTTAATTTTATTTATTTAATCCAATTCAAATTTGCGAGATAGTCGAGTGGAGACACTCCAGATTTTTTATTAATATATTACATTTTTAACATATATTTCAAAGGTTCCCAAACTCTTTTGGCAACCTATCTCTGAAAAAAATATTAGTTCATCTTTTAAATTTTAATAGTAATTATTAGGAAAGATATATGTATTAATGTTTCTATCTTTTTTATAAAATATAGTAAAGAAAGGTATAAATTAGAAAGATTGTAATTTGAAATTATGAAAGTATTTCTTGAACTCAATAGAATGAAATAAAGTTAACACGTTCGAAATCTTCTTAATGGGAAGGTTGAACATGGTTGAATATGTGAGTGAACTCGGTGCTGGACGGACGTGCGTCGCATTGCTGCTGATTCCTATCCGATTTCCTGGGGGTATTTGTTAAATAGGTGGTAAGTTTTTACATCATCCTACTGATATCGATATGCTCTACCAATGGGGCACATCTAGGGTCAATTACTGCCAAGGTGGGCACGATAATTCCTGACTTAGTAATTCTTGGTATCGAAATTGATGGGTTTATGAACCCATCAATGAATATATATTAGTATTAATGACTGTTAACGATAATGATAATGATCATTATATATATTCCATTTTTATTTCATTTTATTATATAGTAATCGTCTAACTAATCCGAACCAGAGTTCGTCTAAGCAAATGCTCCCCTCCCCTTCCCCCTCTCCCTATCCAGATTATATCCTTTATGTATTTATTTATCTCTATTAACATCTAATCCCGATTAATAATTTCTAATATTATCAAATAAATAAATAACACTTTCCTTATCCTATCAGTGGCATGCGTCGGGCTGTTTGTATTAAGCGCTGGGGGATCTTACATATTCCCTTGAGGGGCTCATAACTTGTGAGCATATGGATTGGCAACCATGAGGTCCTGAGCCATATCTAGTATTTCTTCCACTTACTTGTACTAGATATCTTTCCTATCTGGCCTCCCTTGGCCAACTCTTGTTTCTTCCAACCCCGATGCTATTAGGTTTTCGAGGGCTAGGGGTTTTTAATTTCTTACTCTTTGCTCTCTCTTCTCCAAGTTTTTTGGGCAGGCCTCCACGGGACCTAAAATAAAGCGTGATCCAAGAAAGCAACGGGAAACTACTTGGATTATTCTTCCCTTGAAAACTTCAATGAAACATTAAAATGTTACATCTGGCCAATACTATTATATGGAGTTGAAGCGTGGACACTTACCGCAACAATAACGAAAAAGCTCCAAGCCTTTGAAGTGTGGCTATACAGGCGGATGCTAAAAATCTCTTGGACAAACAGGATAATTAACACCCAAGTCCTGAATGACATGCACACTGGTCAAGAGTTGCTCAACATCATCATCGAAAGAAAATGTAAATACCTGGGACATGTGGAAAGAAACAACAACAAATACAACATGCTACAAATCGCCTTAGAAGGAAAAATAGAAGGAAAGAAACGACCTGGCAGAAGGAAAACAACATGGATGGATACCATCAAGAATTGGCTTCATCTGACAACAGCACAAGTTCTAAGCGCAGTGCACGATAGAGAGAGATATAAACAAATAGTCACGGACGTCATATGGCAGCATTAAAAGAAGAAGAAGAACATGGAGTGGTTCTACCAATTTAGAAATCATCGGTTCTATTTTCATCAGCAGTAATCTTAAATCACCGCGATTGACTATTTGCAATTGATTTCTATTTTTTTGTTAGTAAATTGGTTTCTACACTAAAACAAAGTCCCACTAAATATTTTTTAGTATATGTACCGCCGAAGCGAGTACTAAATATTATGAAGGAAATGCAATTAAAAACCTTTGAAATGCAGTCCATATTTCAGGATAAGTCATAGAAATTTTCTTTAGCATTTGAATTTCAATTCATTATTTGAAGTAACTTCCATCATTTCTTCTTGTACCTCTCGAGATTCTTCTGTGTTTCCACTTGAAAAGTATTTAAAATTCCAACTGATATGTTCATTTACAAAATATGATCAAATCATTGATCAAAATCTGAATCCAGGACATAAAAGTGTTCAAAATAAGAAAGTATGTTATCTTTTTTTTACCACTATCAAAGTTTCGTATGTACAGAAGAATTTTTACTAAAAATTCAGAATTAACAGATTTTGTTTTTATTAAATTCCCTTCAAACTGTACTTTAAGCTAACGATTCCTTTCATTAAATTATTTTAATCAAGTTTGTCAATTAAGCGATGTCACTTTTGGATTGTTTTTTCTTTTCTTTCTCTTTGAAAAACTCATCGCATACATGAAATATTAATTTTCCTTTAGTATCAGTTTACAAATAATAATTCTTACTAAATTAGTTCTGCCTTTGTAAACCGCAAGTATGCTAAAAACAAAAGGTTATTTCATTTCCTGGCAAAGTGGACTCCTCAGATTGAATAGAAAACAGAGATGTTTTTAAATATCTATACAATGAATCTCATCCACTTATTATAAAAATGAATATTCTAAATACTAGCTAAAGTAAAGTTAAATACTGATTGGAAATGAAAAAAAAAATAAAAAAAAATTCTCATATTAAAATATTGAAATCAAATAATGAAAATAAAGAATCAATAATTCATTTATGTGTATGTGTGTGTTTTTTTTTATTTATATTCTAAAGGGAATTCATGTATAATTTTCTTTTAAATTAAAACATTCAATATAAAAAAAAAGAATATATAAAATGAAAAAATTTTAACTTTCAATTGTTAAATAATATAAATAGTATTCTATTAAAAAAAAAGTTTAATTGAATAAGAATTTTGAATATAGCATGGTTGATCTGATTGTATTTATACAATTTTAATTGAGATTTTGATTGGATTGTAACAGAAAAGAAGATATTTATTTTATTACAATTAATTAAATCGAAAGTGAAGCAGTCTCCACTAAAATTCAGGAATTAAGAGCAGAGTTTCCAACTGATCCCATGTCAATACCAATGTTTGTATCTTATTGGATTAGACTAATGAGGCTTAGAGGGAGATATTGGGTCTCCTTTACTTTAATCTCTTCTTACCACAGCAAGAATGCAAAATTAGCTAATAAAAAAAAGACAAAAACATTCAATTAGAAAGCATTTTTTTTTATCTAATTATTTGTCAAAGAAAAAAAGAAAGAGAGAACTTCTTTGAATTTTTTGATCATTTATTAACGTATATCTTGATAAAGAATAAATTCTGGTTTCTCTCTAATTCACCCATATCTCAATTAAATTGATTGATGTTCTTATGAATAATGTAATAAAAAAAAATGTTAACAAAAAAAAAATGAAATTCATTAGGCATAGTCTCATTGCAAGTACTCTAAGAACTCAAATATGAAAATTATTAGAAAATCCTGCTTATTTCTGCACATTCCATTAGTTAAAAGCCTTGAAATTAAATGGTATACTTTTACAATCATTTAAGAGTGATTGAGAAAGAATACTATACTCTAATTAAAAACAATTTTAACTAAAATATAATTACTAATAAACAAAATTGAATTCCATTGGTAAATAATAATATTGTTTGAAAGGGTATTTAACGGATGATCAAGTTATATAATGAACGATGCAGTGATACAGATAGGGCTGGAATTTAATCGAATTATAATTAATTTGAAATTAATTACATTTATGAAATACAGGTTTTATTACTATATGAATGTATATTAACCACCCACCACATTTTTAAATATTATATATTCAAAATATATTATAGAATAAATAAAAAATTATTTTTATTTATTGAAGAATTTAATATATGTTGTGAAATAAAAAAAAATATTTTAGAACCCTATATATTTTAGTTTAATTTTATAAATAAAAATAAAATAAAATATAACAAGTAATTAAGAATTTTTTAAAATTATTAATTAAATAAAGACTTGGTACTAATTGATGTCGTTGTGTCTGGGTGTCTAATGTAATCAGTCTAAAGATAACTATCATGTAATATTGAAATTAAAATATTATATTTTATTTATTTTTATGTTTTTTCATAGAACTAGTTCTTTCAGTGGACAGTCAATTCAAACACTTTTAGGAATTGAAACTATTAGGAATTCTCTAGTCAGGTTATGGGTACTTAGGATTACGGATTTTTTGCAAATTCTCTAGCCTGTCTTTGAGCTTCTTAGGGATTAGTTTAGTTACCGATATGACTATTGGTTATATATTATTATCATTATAATTATTATATTTAAATTTATTATTTATGTTTAAATTTCAATTCAATTTTAATTTTTATTTAATTTTCAAACAATTGAGAATTTGGTTATGAATATTACTTTTTAAAGTAAGTAATATTCCCTAATATCATAAAAACATCCATCAAAATGAATTTTCTAATATAATATTAATTCTACAAATTTTAGTATATATTATTTATCCATATGTGAATTCCCATTGCCTGACTTACATCATAAAATACTATTCTTACATAAAAAATAATATAATAATTTTAATGATAATAAACTGAACTAAAATATAAAAAAAAAAGAATAATTATTCCAGTCTAATTTTTCTCAAATCCTTTAATAAAATTAATTTTTAATCTAAACGCAAATGTTTGTGAATATCAATTTAATAATAACATGTATTTTTTATGAGGTGCCTGCTGCTAACACCACTTGTGCCAGTTAGTAAATACAGCTCTTATCTTATGAGCAAAATATGCTAATTTCTATTTCACAAAGGACTTTTAATCATCTCCTAGCTATTATCAAATTTTTGTAAAAGCTTTATTTCAAAGCATAGTTTTTCTTTCACCTGTTTTTGCAATCCTTTGAATAAAATATATAACAAAAAAAAAAGTTTTCAATATTTCATTTTATTTTTCGTAAACCTATGAATAATAAAAATTATTTATCAGATCACAATATTAATACAATACAAATAATGACAAAAGAAAAATATTCTTCATAAGAGTAAAATATAATTAAGGTCTGAACTTTTTTATTTTTTTTACTAAAAATATCTTTCGATAAATACATATAAATACATATTAAATAAATATAGTTTTTATAATAAAATTTATTTGGAATGTTTTTCCTTTACTTTGTTAGATTTTATTTTTAATTAATAATTTTTTTCAGATATATCGAAACATATCTAGGCTATATAGAGTTATGTGGTGCAATGGTCTGGATCTTTTTTTAAAACTACTGGTAATTTAGTAATAGTTCGCCAAGATATCGTAGTTCGAAATAACTACGAGTATGTTCGGTTGGAAACAACAAGAATAGAAGAGACATCGAAATTCATTAACATGTTGGAAGCCATTTGTTTACAATAATTTATGTTTTTGTCACATTTCATGATTTTCTCATGATTGTAATATGTAATTGTATGCACTTTTCTAACGATTTAATCTATTTTATTAAAAGTTGATACTCTTAAATAAAAAATAATATTTTAAAACCTTTTTCTTGTCTAAAGTAAACAATAAAAATTTTTTGTGCAACTTTGATGAAAATACTTAAATGGAGCAAAAATTCAGAGTGTCGACAGGACAAAAGTCCCCAAAGGATCTTTGCCCCTCAATGCGATGAATTCAATAAAGTAACAATTAGAAAACCGTAATACTCAGCAGCATACTAATAAAAGTATAATTTAAAATAAATAGTATACTAAAAAAATAGATATCGTAAGGGCCATCAAAAATTGATTAATCATTTTATATTTAGATTTATTTGGGCATTGAATTAATGTTAAAGTGGTGTTCCTTATAGCTAGTATATGTGAGTACTGTTAAAATTATGAAATGATTTGATCAAAAGTTAATTTCAAAGGTATGCCTTATGATTAGAGAAATGATAAGTCAAATTAAATGTATTATTTTATTTTTAAATTTGTCTAATTTAATTCGGATATATAAATAAATAAAAAAAATAAATAAATAAAACATACCTATACCTAAAATATTTCTTATTAAATCTTTTTCCACTTTGAATCGAGGCGGTTGTTTACAGTAGCAATCAATTATGGTGCGAACTTTTACCCCATCTGGTGTGTAAATTTGAATATTTTTTTATCTTGAAATAGAAATTGAGTATTTTAATAAATTTATACCATTTTAGGAAACAAATGTTTGATGTGCCATTTTTAAGAATCTCATTTAATAATTATAATAAATAATTTAAAAAAATGTATAATTTTTAAAAATATAAAAATTGTATAAATTTGTTAAAGGGTCGAGCGATAGCTCGGTGTTCCATGCACTTATATAATTAATCTTAAATTTAATCTTAATTTTGGCGAAGTTGGATTATATAAATACTTAAATATAGTATGTATATATATACGTAAATAGATAGATGATACAGATAACAGGAGTGATAGATAAATCAATAGGAAAATCGAAGAGAATCCATTTATTTGATCCCATTTTGAAAAAAGTTCCAATCGATTTAGATTCTCCTTCTCATCTTGTTAAGTCACTGACAAATAAAAGAAATATTAATCTTGAAAATGTTCAAAAAAATGATAAAAATAATTAAATAAATTAAATGATTTTACCAAATACATAAAAAACAAAGATTTATTTGCTTGTGATTTTTTCGCAAATCCCTTGACTTTTAACGTTCTCTTAATATTTTTATTTGTCTTAAAGCTTATCCTATCGTTTTATGATATTTAAGTCGCACTCACTTTATAACTTTTTGTGTTTCTTCCATTATGCTATATCTTAAAGGGGTGTTTTTTTTTAATTTTTTTTAAAAGTAGAAAAGTATCCTTAACTTAAATATTTTTTCGATCTTTGAATAACGTTATAGCTCTTTTCTTGGGTAGATTTTTATTATATTCATTTTTTTACTAAATAAATATGATAAAATTGGATTATAATAAAGCCAATAATCTCTATTTTGAAATTCAAAAGATAAGAGACTGGGTCAATTTGTCTTTTGGTTTCCTTTAATGTCGATTAATTTCTTTTATTCATGAATGTTTCCTCCAGAATATATATATATATTATCATATTTAATATTAATATATGAATAGGTAAATGTTAAACCCCCCTATTAAGGTTTTTGTTTTTTAAACATAGTCCATTATAATAGAAAAGCAATTAAAAGTTCAATAAAGTGAGTTTTGTGACCTTTCTCTTTGAATTGTACGTCATTGTTATTTTAGCATAAACCATATTATTATAAATTATAATCCAAAATATATATTTACTTTATTAATTTTTCATTTTTTTTTTAAATTTTCAATTTTATTTGCATAAAAATATATTTACAATGAAATTGAATAGTGATAGGTAGTTTTATTGTATTTTTAATTTTTTTAATAGACCATATATCCAATAAGACTACATTTTTTTATCAATATAGCTAGAATTATTTTCAAGAATAATCTATAATGAATATGATTAACCTTTAATTTTAGTATTATAATATAAATAATAACATAACGTGAATACAAATAATGGCTACATTAATGTTTACTTTAGTTAAATTGATAAGAAAAAAGTACCTAACCGTATTTACATAGTAATTTCACGAATTGTTAAAAATATTAAAAACATTATAATTTTTTAAAAATTGAATGAAAATAAATTTCATCTTTTTACTTTCACCTACCTATTTATAGATATAGTAAAAAAAATATTTCGAATTCTAGTAGTATTCATTGGTACATTTAACCGAAAATTCTGGTTTACGTGGGATATATTACATTTTTACCGACCGACGATAGTAAGGGAGATATTGTTTTCACACCAAATTTCACATTTGGAGATTTTTACATATCTCCATGAATCATGCAATTTCTTAACAGAAAAAAGTATTTTTAGCATGATGTCTGTCCGTCCGTCCATATAGATGTGTACAGCTTGAACGGCTCAACGGATTTTGATGAAATTTTCTATATTTACTTAATGCATCAGTATGATGAATTGATCAACTTTTGGTGCAAATCCGGAAACCGGAAGTGGTAGTATTAGGGATCGACGATAGGAAGGGATTATTTATTTATAGGGTTATTTTCACACCAAATTTCACATGAGGAGATTTTTTACATATCACCACGAATCATTCACTTTGTATTGGTTTTATCCTCGAGAAAAATCATCTTTAATAGTTTTTTCTTAATTTAAAATTATATGACGTCATCCAGCCATTCATGACGTAACATCCAGTTCTTATATATTATAAATAAAATAAAATTAAAAATGTTTATATTTATTATTTAAGTATGCCTATCTGTTTTTTATTCCATTAATAGATATATTAAAATTATTTGAAATTGTTTCTGTAGCTGGAAATTAATTTATTTCAAACCGTCGGTCGGTTCGGACCTGGCCACAGGTCAACTTATTTTACAGTTGTCTCCTCAAAAAACGTTTCTAACTATATTAGTTAAGCTGGCTCTAGTAATGTATAAATATAATTATCATGGATATCAAAAAGTTTTTAAAATTATTACATATTTTTAAATTAAATTTTTATGATTTTTTTATTCTACTTATAATATTTTTTTTATAATTTCTATCATTTTAATCATATTATTTTCATTATTATTATCAAAAGATGTGTTCCTGAAAATGGATTAATTTTAATTTAGATACATAAAATAAAATTAAATATTCTAATAAGTTAACATTAACCATTAGTTAATATTTTAAATAAGCTGATCATAAAAGGTGATTAATGATTTGAGAATGAATGAATTGAAGGACCTACTAGCTGCAGGGAAATTGTCATTTTTGTTTGACTTTTGTGTTATTTGAGCTCTCCTCACAATCTATTCGCTCCTTAGTGATTCACTTCTTTTTGGAATTGGATTTTGAAAGTGAAATAATGAAACATAATCCTCTCTTAAACCCTCAGGTAAGATAAAAAATATCCCTCTCACTAGGATTGTCTTACCTTTTTGTGAAATAAAAAAACATAATCGATGTATAACATATTATCTTTGAAAATTCAATTATAACAATTATTTTTTTTAATATTATTGATTAAATATGAAAGTAGGGTATGCAAATGGCTAACATTGACATTCAGCAAGCAGGAAACCTGAGTTTAAGACTACCAAGAACAAGATGTTTTCTAATTATTAATAGATTAATTAATAACTTCTCCCGGCTTTATATTTGACTACATATTTTATAAATCATTTGTTATCCAATATAAAATTAAAATTAATTAATTAAATTGATAATTGATGAAATTATAATGATAAACTGTATCAAAGTGTCATCACTAAGTTGAAAAATGTATTTGAGTGGGTGAATTAAAAAGTATTTTTTTTTTATTAACGATTGAAAATTAGTAAACAAGACAAATATATAAATATACTTGTATATAAACATAGGGAGAATGTGAAATAATAGTAGGGATTGAAAAATGAATAAAACGTGATATGTGATCCTCAATGGTCAAATATAATAATAATATTAATAATAATAATAATATTATAACTTTTAATAATAAAGAGCTTTTTTGTTTTGTAAAATTTTATATTTTATATAAATAATTAATTTTTAACTCACAAAAAAATGTTTGATCTAAAGACTAAAAAAATCTTTTAAAAATCAAAATGTTTTCCTATCTAATGTATACCTCCATTTTAAATGCCAATGGATGTATTGCCGACCAAACTTATGTATCTACTCTTGGGAGATATATGATAAACGACGACCGAGAATTTAAATTTGGTTGTTAAGGAAAATGCAATGCATTGGATAAAATGAGTTATATTACCCAAAGGGGGTAATATCTCTTTAAGAAGACGAAATTATTAGTTCATATAATGTATTTAACCGTTTTAGTGCCATTGATTTTTACCCATATCAACTTAAAAATGCCAAGGAACCACGACAAACGTCTTGATGCCATTTAAATTTGTATCTAAAAAAATGTATTTCCTCCAAAAATTGTACAATTTTAATAATTTTTTTTTTTTTTTTTTTTTTTTTTAATAAAAACTTGCACTTTTAGTTTTGAAGAGCACGAGCGCCATGGCGCTCGTTGGCACTCAAACTATTGTATTGTCTATGCAAGTATATGCTAAAGATATTCATAAATTCTTATTATCAAATACTACTCTTTGTTTATTTTATCAAAATTATTTATTTATTGTTTTTAAAATTTACTAATATTGTTATTGTCATAAAATAGTTCAAATATATTTAAATTTAAATCTGTCGCATTATTGAACTCGAAGGTTTTGTATGCAACTATATTCCACTAACCGTTTTTATCTTGAGGCATCTCCATCCAATTTCTATACTCTCCTAATTTTATCACACCAACAATTTTATTGTCAATACACATTGCTCCACTTATAATTTCCTAATTGGTTCCCCCAAAAATAAATTTCCCACTAGCCTCACTTCACTCATCTATTATAACCTATTCAGTAGTTTACAAAATGAATCGTATCGGAATTGTATAATGAATATAATGTTCATTATTGAATCTCTGTCATTCCTCAGTGATTTTCGATGTTGTTTATTGATTAAAAATAGTCAGATATCAATTTAAGTCTATAGTACCGGGACCCCGAGCCTCGGCTCGGTACTTAAGTTAAAAAAAATGATTCATTATTATTGGATTTGGCTGGTAATATTAATACCTGGGACACCGAGCTCTCGCTCTACCCTTTAAAAAATATTGATACACAATTCTTTAATTATTTATTACAATTATTAAATGTTACACATTTGCATCAATCTGATTAAAATTAATGAACTTGTGCTCCTCAATAATACATAAATATATAATATATAGGTACATATATTTTTTTTCTATAGTGTTTTTTTGAAAAACTGTTTAGCGCCCCAAGTGGTTATAAAACAAACTAAAGACAAAAAAACGTGCTTTGCAGCTTTTCGGAATTAAAAAAGCAAAATTGGCAGTCGTGGGACTGGCCGACAGAAGTGAAAACTTCTGCGTAAGAAATTTTAAAACAGACGAAATTCGCGCTATTTCACGAGAAAGATGAATTTCATATGCATGTATATATATATAACTTATATATTATTTTAAACATATATTTTAAACAAATTTGTAACTTATATTTATATATATATAAATACACAACTTTGTTTAAAATATTGCAATACGAACTGTTTTATAATTCTTATCTCTAACATAAAATATATATTTATTATGTGAAGTTCATTTCGTATAATTTTGATTATATATGTATATATGAAATGAACTTTACATAATAAATATATATTTATATGTTAGAGATAATTTATAAAACAGTTCTAATGACAATTCAAATTTCGCGCTCTGTTATAAGAAATTTGAAAGCAGATGGTTTCATGGTGTTGGTCACGATCACGCGAGTTCTATACTTTTTCCCCATCCCGCAAAAGTGCTCAACGCCGCTAAAGAAGTTTTCACTTCAAAAATTATTTAATATTTGGAAATATATCTGACTTATAGAAAAAATGAATATTAATTAAAGAAAGAAATAGTTTTTAAAATATCCTGAATAATATGTAACAATTTTCAAGATAGAAATTTATTACAATATTACAATTATTAACTGTTGCATCATTGCATCAATCTGATTAAAATGAATGGAACTTCGGGTACTCAATAATAATAAATAAAATAATATTAATAAATATATTGAATAATATTTTATTGAAAAAATATTAAAACTTATAAAACTATCTAAAACTTTATTAATAAAAGAACAATGAATAAATAAATATAGAATAGTAATTTATTAAAAAGTAAACAATAGATAAAAAGAAAAAAAAATAACAAAATCATTATTTTCATTTTTAAATAACGATTCACCCGGCGAGTTTCGAACCGACGAAATCCACTCGTTAAAACATCAGTCCAACCGCTGGACTATATGTATTTAGATAAAAAATTGTCATTTTTTTACTGTCTTAGCAGGCAGTATTAAAAATTTTGACGTTTTCCATATAATATATAATTTTCAATTAAGAAATTAATAATGAAGCTGTATGTTTCAAGAGATATCATCAATAAAACTTAATTTTTCTTTATAAATACTATATCTAGTGTGAATTTGAAAAAAATCGTTAGAGCGGTTTTTGAGAACCATGATATATAGATAAATACATATATACAATTTTAGCTAGCATAATAAGATAAGATTGAAATTTTTCTTTTATTTCAAGTTTTAAAGTAATTAACTTTTAATGTTCCATATTTGAACAACTTTAATTAAAAATAAAAATTCCATATAATTAAAATTATTAAATGTATTAATAATTTTTAATAAATGAAACGATAAAAAAAAAATTATCATTCTATAATTGTAAAAATTGATCATTGTACCCGCGTAACCTCTCATCTTGTTCCATTGAGAAGTGAACTTCGTAGGCAGATGCCATTTCTATTATTTGATATTACAGTGTAGAAACCTCAACAAGAAGGCGTCATCTGCAGAACGAGCGAGAATCAATCTTAGATTTACCATTTGCCAACGCCACAAGGAGACACTTCCTATAAGAACCCTCCTATTCACAGCCGTTAAAATTGAATTATCCAAGCCGTATACCACTCCACTGTATCTCATCTAAAGGCCCAGGAGAAATCCAATTTTACCTACTTAAATAAAAAATAGAATTTGATTCACATTGGTTAATACTTATAAGCGGAAAATTAATTTTCAATAAGCCTTTAATCTCATCAAATCTAAAAATGGATTTCGGCCCTACAATATCTAAATGAAAATGAACAAGAGCTACCACCCCCAATCGTGACCTCAAACAGAGAAAAACAACATTGAATGAAATATATTTATAACAATAAAAAAAAAAAAAAAAACAAATTTATTTTCTTCCCTCGCTAGCGAAATCATTTTTTTTTTCTTTCTCTTTGCAAGTGTACGAGAATATTTTTCAACCAACTTTCGATTGGTTGGAAACTGTTGAATTTTTCTAATGTTTTCTCATGAAAATCTAAAAGCAAAAATGATAAAATGTTGCATGCAAAGGTTCTGAAGGAAATAAAGAAAAGTTCACAATTTCTCTTTAATTTAAAAGTTTCTCGATTTAAACGAAGCAGCAATTCATCTGAACTCAATTAAATTATTGAGAGAGTATAATCAAGTCGGAGTAATTTCACGATTAGCATAATATTGATATTTTCAAAATATTATTTTAATATATAACATAATTATATTTTTACTACAATTAATAATAATAAATTTATTATAACATCATCAATCGTATTCATATTTTTATTTTTATTGATATTATTTATTCTTTTCCTTTTTACTATCTCGCCAGAGATAGTATTGCGATCACAAAAATTTTCGATGTTGAGATTTTGATGTTTTTATACGTTTTGAAGGTTCCTGAATCATTTTCACTAAGGTACAGAAAAATGTCTGTGTATGTATGTAGACAAGATTACGCAAAAACGGTTTGAGCTAGAATCATGAAATTTAGTACATGGGCATTATTCAAAATTCATAGTTTTCTATCAACTTTTGAGAAATGTAGCTCAACCGGAAGAGGGTCATTACCTACAACGTTTTGATTTTTTTTCCTCTAAAGTGACCGTAAAAATAAAGATATATGTTTGATAATTTTTCACATGATTAATAATTGTATAAAACTGCTATATATAGAATTTCAGCTTGATTGATTCGCTGAAATTACCAGAATTAACTTTTTAATACTGCAAATCTCCCGCGCCAGTACATTGTGCCATCAACAAAGAGCCAAACAATGGTTTAATAAATATTATTTATTAATTTTAATTTATAATTAATTTAATTTAATTTAAATATAATATATGTTATTTAATTCAATTCAAATTGCGAGATAGTCAAACTTTAGATATACATCTGATTAACCTGAAAATTTTATTTTATTATTAGTGATAGAATCTAAAAAGACTTGATAAAATGTATTTATAGGTAAATAAAAAGAAATTTATTATTATGAAAAACAAATAATTGTAATCCAAGCTAATGAGATTCAATTTATATGAAACTATTGTAAAAAATTAAATAAATATAATTTTTATAATTATTGAAATTTTTTCAGGGTTTTTAATTAAAATCTCTATTGGGTTCGAAATATTTACTTTACTAGTTAATAAACTCGCCTTGTTGGGTGATGTTTGGTTATGATTATGAAAACAAATTTTACTTATTACTTACAAATAAACATTCATATCTAAATATAGAATTATAATTTTTGAGAATTTAATTGAAATTTAATATTTAATTTAATTTTTATAATCATACTAATAATAAAAATAAATTAAATATAAAATTTTAATTACAATATTTCAAGATATTCAAGATTATTAAATCAGATGGGAACAAAGAGAGACGCTTTGTTAGTTCCTGAATACTTATAATAAATTTCAAAATTATTTTTAAATATTAAAATTAAATAAATTTGTAGAATATATTTAATTAATATATTTAAATTAAAAATAAAAAAATAAAACAAACAATTTACAATTCGATTCTCATCCTAAATAATTGATTTTTATCCAATTTTAATAATAAAATAAAAATTTTTTAAATAAAAAAATATTAAAATATTTTATGATAATAGAATTCATTTGAATTATAATTTTATAGAATAATATTATTAGGATTTATTGGTGTTTTATATTAACAATAACACTTTGAGAATAATAAATAAATATATTTTTTTTAATTATTTTTACTTTGTTTACAAATGTATTATTATTATTTTATATCTTATATTGTCATAAGAATTTTAGAATATTTCAATTAAATTTTTTAATGTAATTTTAAATTCATTTTTATTTATATTTTATTTTTTTTTTTAATGAATTTCAACCGAGTTTCATTGTCGATTTCTGAACAACGGGATCAACTCCGATGTTACTTTATAACCAGGAGGATAGGACATGAGGGTAGCTGCTGGATACGAAGTAAAGCATGGTGGCAATTAGGGAAAACGAGAATGTGCTACGCTATTAGGCATCACTGCAAATGGATTAATCCACACCCAAGTACTTTTGTTTTGTAATTGTCTTTGTCAACTTTGAAAAAAATATCACAATGAATTTAAAAATAAAAACAACAACAGTTTTGCATTTGATTATTATTTGAAAAGAAAAATGAAATTTAGATTATTTTTTACTTTTTTAAATTAGTCTAAAGAATAAAGAGAATAAAATTAATAAACAATTTTAATATATTTTCAAATATATATATATATATCCTCATGGAATTTAATTCATCCAAAGCTTAGTAATATTATATTATTATCATAATATAATTTTTATTATTATTATTTTGTTTGTTTGTTTTTTTTTCCTTTTTTCTTTGTTATTAAGCACTGTTTTTCATGTTTATTTTTTTTAATATAATTAGATTTCTCTTATCTTATTAAGCTAGCTAAAATTGTTTGTATATATAGCCATGGGTTCTCAAAAACCGCTCTAACGATTTTTTTGAAATTCACACTAGATATAGTATTTATAAAGAAAAATTGAGTTTTATTGATCATATCTCTGGCAATTACATCTTTATTAGTTTTTTCTTAATTTAAATTTATATATGGATCACGTCACAAATGACATCCATATTGAAATTTGACTCCCGCCTTTTTTTAAAGGATATTGTATTAATATATTTTTATATTTAAAATATTTTAAAATTCTTTATTTAATTTCGAAATAAAATTAAAAATATATATTTTAATAATATTTTATAATTATAAAAATGACGATATATATTTATCATTCTTCCAATAAAAAAAATATTCATACACTTAGAAACATACATAATAATACATATTTATGTATTATTGAGGACCCGAAGTTCCATTGATTTTAATCAGATTGATGCAATGATGCAACATTTAATAATTGTAATAAATAATTAAAGAATTGTATATCAATATTCTTTAAAGGGTCGAGCGGGAGCTCGGTGTCTCAAGTATTAATATTACCAGCCAAACCCAATAATAATTAATTTTTTTTTTAACTTAATTACCGAGCCGAGGCTCGGGGTCCCGGTACTAAGCAGGTTATATTAGAAGAGGTATGAAAATCGTAGAGTTGAAATATTGTATAAGATAAATCAATTTATAATAGGGGATTATGACAATTTAGTTCCTATAATTTAACTTTAGGATAATGAGACTTGAGATGAACTTACCTATATATGTATATGTATGTGTACCTGAAGCTGTATAGATAATTTTAACTCAGGAACGGATATATATACCCTTTAAGAAATTTTGTTTTTGAAATTTATAAAATAAATATTTCTATATTATTTTTATTGGAAAAACAAATAATTTTTATCCAATATATTGAGTATAGTATAAGATCAGAATTTTATACCCCTCCCAATGCCATTAGGGTTTATTTACTTTATGTAATATATTTGAGAAAAAATATTATATTGTATATATATATATATATATATATATATATATTTAAATTCTATATAGGCCAATTTAAATTCAAAGATCTAGACTATAGTTTTTTTCTATAAACTCATTTCAATTAATTTTTTTTATCAACATTTTTATTATTAAAAGAAAAAACTTTATCAATCCTTAATAACATCTCAAGCTTTTGCTGAGATATTTTTAAAAATTTCATCTCTACCTCTGAGAAATTTAATCACTTTTTATTATAAGTGAAAATCCATTAAATACACGTAATCACGTGATGTTTGCTTCAAGACACGTTAACACGAGAAAAAATAATGTCCTTCCCCATTATGATTTTTTATACTACGTATATTTACTAATAAAAAATATCATATTTTTCATTATAATGCTCAGACAATTTTTCATTTTTTTAATACAACTATCTTAAATGAACTAGGAATTCATTTAATTAGGATTAATAATCGTTGGTTAAAAATCTGAGGAAAAAAAAAACTGAAAGAAAGTCAGAGTGGAGTATTTTATTTAGTCATTTGCCAACTTAAGAATCCTATTAAATTTTATTCTAGTTTAACGAAAATGGTTTATATTTATCAATATACTGAGTACGTTTAAAAGCACCATCAAATTCAAGGAATCATCAATAATATTCCTCTTTTTATCCTTATTCTTCAACCCCTTTCCCAATATTTTTTTTAAGAATGATTTTATGTCTTTAAACAGTTTTTTACTCTCAGGCCATTTTCCGTAATCTATATTACCTCATCTTTTCTAGCATCATAAACTCATTTATTTAGTGCTTCTTTTTATGTTTACTGACTATGATTTAATAATAAATAGTATTTAATTCATTACTTTCAACTTACTCATTTATCTAAATCTTTTTCTTTTTAATGTTTTTTTTTTCTTCAGCGCTCTCTTATATGACTTTTTGATCTGATTGTTCTCCAGTATGCTTTGATAAGTTGCGGTATCAATTAAATAATCTTTTATATATTAAAATAAATTAAAAAAGTCAGAAATAGATGTAATTTTGATTAGATGGATTTTTAAACAAGAGATTAGTACTGATGTCAACTGGGTCAACAAGATTCGGTCCATCTAAAATTAAAGAGAAAATGATTTATGTATAAAGCCAATGAAATTTCTACTTTTCTTTTGTACTTTTACTTTGTGACAGATCTTTACGTTTTGAAGTCTCCCGAGTCCGATAAAGTGGTTTTTCAAGTGATATGTCTGTGTATTGACAAAAAACTTGTGAGCAAACAATAAAAAACGGTAAGGTAAGAACGTAGATATTTAAGCATCTTATCATCAAACAACGAAAGGCGAATATTTTTTAAGAAAATTAAATTTTATCTATTAGCCATTATTAAAAAATGAATAAATCTTCAAAACTTGCATTTAATACATATTTACACCATTAATTTAAATTTACTTAGAAGTAAATAAAAAACTTTAAAAACTAAACACACAATAAATACAACAAAAAGTTAGTACTAATAGTTACTACTAGTTACTGCCTATATAGAACATGGTAAATTTAATTTCCACCCAAATTTTTCACAGATAAGAGCTAGTAGCACATTCTCTAATTATACTTCATCACCATGAGATATGAAGTTTTGACAATTTAATTAGTTGAATTGTATTGTGACGAACATTACAGTTGTTTTAAATTTTATTTTGTTGATTTGTTTAATTCAAATATATTTATTTTTCTTTAGAAATTTTATTTTATTATTTTATATTAAATCGTTAAAAAAGCATACGTAAATAAGTTGACCTGTGGCCAGGTCCGAACCGACCGACGGTTTGAAATAAATTAATTTCCAGCTACAGTAACAATTTCAAATAATTTTCATATATCTATTAATGTAATAAAAAACAGATATGGATACATAAATAATAAATATAAACATTTTTAATTTTATTTTATTTATAATATATATGCAAGACCAGGCTGTGACGTCATGAATGGCTGGATGACGTCATATAATTTTAAATCAAGAAAAAACTAATAAATATGATTTTTCTCGAGGATAAAACCAATACAAAGTGCATGATTCGTGGTGATATATAAAAAAATCTCCTTTGGTGTGAAAATAACCCTTTCCTTCCTATCGTCGATCGCTAATACTACCACTTCCGGTTTCCGGAATTGCACCAAAACTTGATCAATTCATCCCACTGATGCATTAAGTAAATATACCAAATTTCATCAAAATCGGTTGAGCCGTTCAGGCTGTACACATCTATACGGACGGACAGACGGACGGACAGACGGACAGACATCATGCTAAAAATACTTTTTTCTGTTTAGAAAATGCATGATTCGTGGAGATATGTAAAAATCTCCACATGTGAAATTTGGTGTGAAAACAATACCTCCCTTACTATCGTCGGTCGGTAAAAAGAAATATTTAATAAAAATTAAAAAAAATGAACTTAAAATTCTATTTTTTGAAAATGGAGTTGGGACGATTCCTAGAAACAGTTTCTCACAAAAACAGCACCTTTAAACAAAAAACTATTCAAGAAAACTCAAAAAAATAAAAAAATTTAAACTCATCGATTGTTAAATAACTAAAATATTCGCAAAAAAAAAAAAAGATTATTTTTTCTCTTCAAAAGCCATCTTACCCTCTCTAGTACTTCCATCTAACATAGTACAAAAGCGAATTGAAGCCACTAAATTTTCAATTTTCATTAAATTTAAAATTGTTTAAAAATGTAATTAGTTGATTCATTCTCATGATATGATGAACCTCCCGAGAAATCAAAAATAACTCTCAATATACATAAAAAATCATCTTAGTAAAGTTCATATTACACTAATCTGTGTAGCCTTTTAATCCTTAAATTCCCCCTCAAACCAACCTACCTTCCGTTTTGCTCTTCAAAAAGCTTTTAAAAATAGGTTACTTTATCAGAAAATGTTATCACAAATCAAAAATTCTCTGCCAAAACTTAATCGCTTCTTAATAATACTCTGCTTAAATTTGACTTTAATTGTATATTTTTCATTCTTAATGTCTTTCATTACAAATAAATTATATTCATTTTTTTTATTAATACAAATCTTATTTCTATTTTAGATATGTTTTAAAATCGAAAATAAATTTGACAAAATTTCTTTTTGGAGTCAGGTCAGGTTTATCAATTTACTACTCCATAGTAAATTAATATAAAAATATCTTATCTTTTGAATAAAATATGTCTTTGAATTACTCTCATTATCTATATTAATTTTGAATAAATTATAAAACCATTCATTAATGGCACGTACGAATCACCCTTTTCACTTGATACCGTGTGTGTAGGTAGATTTTGACTTTAGTGAATTGGAAAATTACAAATATTCTTATATATTTAAAATTTCTCAAATATATTTTCAATTTTGAAAATGAAATGAGCGGTAACTAGAATTAGCATTAAACTTTAAATATATTCATTAACATCATTTATGGGGGAAAAAAAATCCTTCAATCCTCAATCTTGGACATACTCCAATTAGGATCATTGAGAAGATTTACTTTCTTATCTCAGTTATAGAAATTGTACATATCTATTCTAATTATATATTTTTATTAATTATTTTGTTTATACTTTGTAAATTGTAATATTAATTATTTCAAAATAAAATTTGATATCTACAAAAAGAATTATTCATATTTTTTTTTTCTATAATCGAGTTTATTTATTCTATATATATCAAATAAATATATCTTTTCTCTTTTTTAATATTATTAACGACTCGTGACTTGACCCATTTATTTCATTAATTTAATGGCAAACAACTAATGACATCTAAACTTTATAAGTGGTGTAAATTCTTCGTGACTCTTCTTAAAAAGAAAAGTAAAAAAAAAAACAAGAAGGAAATATATAGAGATAGGAGAGGGTTGTAGGTCGAATTGATTTAAGTTTTCAAGAAGGGAGTCAAACAGTGAATTTCCCCTTCTCTATAATGTCCCGCCCATTTTCTGGGTTGCGTGTTGTTTCCTAACAAGTCCAAGATTCGTACTTTTCCTAGAGTACTCTCAAAGTGCGCCTCTTGCACATTCCAACCCTGTGACGTTATCTTCCTCAACCAAACAAAGCGGGGTGTTTTATTGCCAACGCCCTACTCCGTTGGGAAATTAAGGTTTCACCTTCTTGACGATCAATCGGATTGGCAAAGATTTTTTCCCCAAACTCAAGATAAATAGATGTAGCTCCAAAAAACTTAATCACTCTTGAAATAACAATATCAATTCTTTTAAAAAATCAAATTATATTTATTTACCGATGTCCATCAAATGAGAAAATTGGTTCTAAATATAAAAAATAAACAAAAATTTAGATACGTTTTATAAAAGAATTAAGGAAAAACTTGCATGAGGGCAGTCATCCTAAATTTATAATTAATATTAAATAATGAAATTAATTAATTAATTATCTCTTTCAGTATGTTATTTTAATACATTTTTAAATTGAGTTTTTTTTTTAATTATTCTACTGTGCCATTTATTTATAAATGTTTTTCTTTCAAATTAGAAAGTAATTGCCCTTATTTCTTTTATTTCTTAGGTCATTAGATTTTTATTCTTTTATTCGTTTTATTATTATTATGATTATAATATCGACATGGTTGCGTGATAAATTTTAGCTACAAACAATGGAGTAGTATGATTTTTTTTAGAATATTCTTGTATATTGTAATTTTTAAACAAAAAGTTATCTTCTAAAGATACTAATATATATAATACATAAAATCTCTCATTAAAATAAATTCAATCTAAAATTTTTTGACTTATTCTCAAAAATAGCCCATTTATCAGAAGAAAAACGAAATAAATGGATAAAATAAAATTATATCATATTAAAATAATCATATAAGCTAAGAAAAACATTGGACAAACATTTCATATTATTTATTATTTATTGTAATTAATTTTTAAAATTTTCAACATTTATTCAAAATTTGTATACGTGTTTATAATTGAACTCTGTGAATTAGTTAATATATATGTTGGGGAGCCTGAAGCAAAGTTGTGGGGTTTTTTGAAATTTTATTTGTATAAATATTTTGAATGGTTAATTGATACTCTTCATACATATATTTATGAAATAATGAAAGTTATTTGTTTGCTAAATAAAGTACATATATTTACAAAAAAATACTTCAATACTTCATAATATATCTGTATCTGTTCTGTGTGTGTGTGTGTGTGTGTGTGTGAATCATAAAATACTAATCAAATTTAAACTAAATCATTTAATTGATTTTTTTTATTTTAAAAATAAATGTAAAACAATTTCATATTATTTTATTCTCCAGCAAATTGTCTAAGTATATATCTGAAAATTAATTAACAGATGTTTCATAATATATCACACAATAATTCTTTATTAACATAAAATCATAATTTATTACTATATGACGGAAATATGCTCGATCGAAAGAGAATTAAATGCATTAATTTTCTTCATTAATTATAAAATTTCCATTACTGAAGAGTTATATAATGAATAAAATCTTTATTTATATTACATACACAATATGTTCCGATACCTTCTAGTTATTACTAATTGGAAGTATGTACTTTTAAAAAGGTTAAATTAAATGAAATATTTTTGAGAATGAAACTCTGAATAAAGATTTTAACAATTTTAATAACTCTGAAGTTAGTTTCAAGACAACCTATAATTATTATCGAATATAAGTTTGAAATGAAAACAACATTCACTCATTTTGATCTCATTATTCAATAAGTTGTTCTTTAATAATATTTTTAACCAAAAATAATGAATTATCAATGGATGCTTCACTTTTTATAACGTTTTTCTTAACTTCACTTGGCGTCTGTCTCTTTGTCTGTCTGTTCGCTCTTTTGACAAATTGAAATCGATTTTGCATCGACTTTTTATTGAAATAGACTTTTGAAAATTTTTATAGATATTTCAATGGATCCCTAGAAGAAATATAATTCGTTGAATATGAAGCAATTCATCCATAAACATTGTCAGGCTTATAAATAAATTATTTTATTTTTTTTAGCCCATTGGAAAAACGTTATTTTATAAAAAATTTTTATATTTATATTTATAATAATTTATTTATATTAAATAAATTCAAAATATTTTTTTATTTGATACTATTTTAACATTTTTTAAAATTATTTTGATTATAAATTTATTTTATTTTAATTTATGATTTAGAGAGAGAGAGAGAAAGGGAGAGATTTATTATTTTTTTTTTGTTGAAATATAATTGTTAATAATAACAAATAAATCTCTAAATTAATTGGAAACTAATAAAATTCCTTTTTAGATGGCAAAATTTATAATTACATATGCTATTTCATGTTTAATTGAACTCTTCAAATTTCAACATTACTTCATTTCTCAATTTTAAAAATAATAAATAAATGATTTTGTTTTTAATAACACCCTTAATGTTATTCTATCTTTTAAAACAATATAAGCACAAACTAATTAAAGAATTCTAAATAAATAAATATATTTTCATGTTTATCTAAATAATTATTACCAGTACAATATAATAATTACTAAATCAATATTAGATAAAAATAACAGGATGAAAATGTATACACAATCATTTACTTTTGTATTGAATTTTCATGTCTCAAATAAATTAAAACTATAAAATAGAACTAATAAGTTGACCTGTGGCCAGGTCCGAACCGACTTACGGTTTGAAATAAATTAATTTCCAGCTACAGAAACAATTTCAAATAATTTTCATATATCTATTAATGTAATAAAAAACAGATATGGATACATAAATAATAAATATAAACATTTTTAATTTTATTTTATTTATAATATATATGCAAGACCAGGCTGTGACGTCATGAATGGCTGGATGACGTCATATAATTTTAAATCAAGAAAAAACTAATAAATATGATTTTTCTCGAGGATAAAACCAATACAAAGTGCATGATTCGTGGTGATATATAAAAAAATCTCCTTTGGTGTGAAAATAACCCTTTTCTTCCTATCGTCGATCGCTAATACTACCACTTCCGGTTTCCGGAATTGCACCAAAAGTTGATCAATTCATCCCACTGATGCATTAAGTAAATATACCAAATTTCATCAAAATCGGTTGAGCCGTTCAGGCTGTACACATCTATACGGACGGACAGACGGACGGACAGACATCATGCTAAAAATACTTTTTTCTGTTTAGAAAATGCATGATTCGTGGAGATATGTAAAAATCTCCACATGTGAAATTTGGTATGAAAACAATACCTCCCTTACTATCGTCGGTCGGTAAAAAGAAAATTATTTTATCATACTATACTAATTTTCACTAGATATGTATTTTATGAAAATATGTGTAATAAGACTTAATTTATTATAAATTATACTTCAATCATAATTCAACTTATATTTTTTTACTTCTAAATAAAATAGATAAAGTTTATTAATTAAATATATCAATACAATATAATAAAAAATAAATATTTTTAACATTTTTTTAATATCATCATTCTCTCTCAATTTACCATCCAATTATACATATATTATGTTGGATATTTAGTCTCATGTTCATTTCACCTATTATATATCTATATCTATATATCTATATTACGAGAATATATGTAATATTATGTGATACACCGTCTGATCAAACATTGGTACTATGAAATGAACATTACATCGCTCTTAGAGCAGGAAGATAAGTGAATAAGGGAATGGGAATCAAAAGGGGTGCTATTTCGTATGCAAGTCTATATATATTATTTGAGTAAAAGCTCATAAGCGACGTAGATAACAAAGTCTATAAGTCACTCGTTAAGATGCTCAATATACATTAATATAGACGTCGAGTTGTTAAATGTCCGATGCCAACTCAACTGATATCAAGTTTGCTGTATTTCATTTCATTCAATCATTAAATTAATACCTTCCCTTAAAAACACTTTACATATTATATATATATATAATTTTTTATATTATCTAATATCAAGAATTAATAGTTTGATTAATAAAGGAGAAGCATAAAATTGTTGAGCTTAAAACAAAATAAATAATTTTTTACTAAATTACTTAATTATAGCCAACCTTTATAACTACAGTCTATTTGTTATTAGTCCTTGAAGATTTTTTAAAATTTCTTTTTAAAGAATATGATAATTATCCTATATAATTATTCTTTTAGAGTCTTCAATCCTAAATTAATGTAATAATAATTTAAATGATGTTTTATTATTTATTTTTAGATACAAAAAATAATTTGGATTTTATTATGAAAATAATTATAATATATCAAATAAGGATTTTTGCATATCAGACAGCTTTCCTTGTACTCTGCCAACTGCGACTCTTTTGGTTTTTAAGATATTAATCGCTGTACGTACGAGTTTTCTTGCTTTCTTTCTCTTCTATATCCTTAATCCTTCAGGCGAAAACAACTACATAAATGTTTTATTCTTATACTTTGCAGCTGACATTTCTAAAAAAGGCTTAATTGGCAATTTGTAAGAGAATATTATGCTTTTGTGCCATTGCTACAATTATGCTTTTCTAAAATGAGTTTTTGAAGAATAATTCTTCAATAAAATATTAAATTTATTGAAATATTGTTGTCCTTTTATACCCTTATTAATTTAAATAGTCATATAGATAAGTTACACTTCAGTAATCAGCATTTATATTATTTGAGGAATAAATTACACAAGTTAATTCTTCTTTATATATATATATATATATGTCAGCAACCACAAACCACTAGTCAGTACTACAAGATAAATGTAAACTGCAAAATTACTGAAAACATGCTACAATAGTTAAATTAGCATAAAATTATATTAATAGATAAGTGATATTTAAATATTAAATGGACAATTTTTTTTTTCTAAAATGAATATAATATAAATAGAATATAAAGGTCTTATCTAAATAGTTTATATTTAATAAGAAATAAAATTTTATAGGTAAAATGAAAATTAAATAATATTTGTCCAAATTTATTTTTATTTATTTTATAATGCATTCGATTTATTAGTAACATAGAAATCTTTTATAATTCAATTTATTTTATTATTTGTTTTATTCTTTTCATTTTATTATAAAATGAACAGAACGTACCGTTTGCCTCCTGAGTTGTCTGTGAAGATGAATATAGTAAAGAAGATAAATGAAGTGAATCTGGTGACGCACCACGGGGTCCTCTTCTCACTCACACAGGAAGAGTATTAAACTATAATAATATTTAAATATTATATTTAAATTAATATTCTACCAGGACCTTCTAAAGCATGTATTAAAGTAAAAGCTCGCGCTGTACTTGCTGGCTGATTGTGTTTGTGAAGTCATAAGAGCAAAATGGGAAATTATTAAATATTTTATTATTTGTTTAATAATTTTAGTAAAATTATTGTTTTAAAAATTACTTTTAAAAAAATGATTTTGATAAATAATATTTAATACAACAAATATCATAACCACATTTCTCCAAGATGCTGCGAAGAATCCCAGTTTCAAATACTCTAAATCTACTCTCGTCTCCCAACGTCATAGACCACGCCTTTCACTTGTATAATATAACTGGCAAAATAATTGTTAATATATTTAATTTTGTTCCCCTTGATAATAATTTTGACGAGATAAGCCCCTTTACTGCATGATAATAGACGTTACCCGATTGCAACCTCAATTTGAATTCTTCCCTAATATTATCCTTCGTGATTACAGAATCTAATTATTTAAATTTTTCTACATTTTCAATTTCTACGTTTTGTCTTAATCCTATTAATTTCAAGTCCTACCTCTTTTTCAGCGTCGATTATTTTTTCCACGCTAATTTTAATTTCATTTACCGAATCTCCTATTATATTTAAGTGGTGTGCATACTCTAATACTTGATTGTTTTCGTTTAATGGATTTCGTTTGATTTTTTCCCAATTTGTCTATTTACGTATTCCAGTACTAAATTAAATAGAATTGGCGATAGTAGGTCTCCTTGTTTTAATCCATTTCGAATTCAAAAGCTTCTGATAATTGATTCCGGCATTTAATCCTTCCTTTATAATTTCTAGACAAATCCAAAACATACGAACTAGTTTTTTCGGGATTTCCATTAAGATCAAAATTTGAAAATGTTTATCCCGATCTATTAAATCATATTAGAATTATTTTGATCTTGAAAACAAGTTTTCCGATAATTTTTCCCAGCAATTTATAAAAAAAAGCTGGAGCGTCTCCATTCGAATATATAGTAATTTGATTTGGATAAATAATATATATTATATTTAAATTAAATTAACTAAAATGTCAATTAAAATTAATAAATAATATTTATTAAACCAGCGCGTGTTTGGCTCTTTGTTGATGGCATCACGACACGTGCTGGCGCGTGATTTGCAGTGTTAAAAAATTAATTCCGGTACTTTCCACGATTAAATCAAGCTGAAATTCTATTTAAAGCAGTTTTTACTATTTTTAATTGTGCGAAAAACAATCAAACATATATCTTTATTTTTACGATCAGTTTAGAGAAAAATAAGTTGACCTGTGGCCAGGTCCGAACCGACCGACAGTTTGAAGTAAATTAATTTCCAGCTACAGAAACAATTTCAAATAATTTTAATATATCTATTAATGTAATAAAAAACAGATATGGATATAACATAAATATTTTTAATTTTATTTTATTTATAATATATATGCAAGACCAGGCTGTGACGTCATGAATGGCTGGATGACGTCATATAATTTTAAATTAAGAAAAAACTAATAAAGATGATTGAACCAATACAAAGTGCAAGATTCGTTATGATATGTAAAAAACCCTTCCCTTCCTATCGTCGATCGCTAATACTACCACTTCCAGTTTCCGAATATACGCTAAAAGTTGATCAATTCATGATACTGATGCATTAAGTAAATATACCAAATTTCATCAAAATCCGTTGAGCCGTTCAAGCTGTACACATCTATACGGACGGACAGACGGACGGACAGACGTCATGCTAAAAATAATTTTTTCTGTTAAGAAAATGCATGATTCGTGGAGATATGTAAAAATCTCCACATGTGAAATTTGGTGTGAAAACAATACCTCCCTTACTATCGTCGGTCGGTAAAAAATGAAACCGTCGTAGGTTATGTTCCTCTTCCGAATGAGCTACATTCTCAAAAGTTGATAGAAAACTACGAATTTTGAATAATGCCCGTGTACCAAAATTCATGATTCTATCTCAAACCGTCTTTGCGTAATCTTGTCTATATACATACATAACACACAGACATTTTTCTCAACCTTAGTAAAAATGACTCAGGGCCCTTCAAAACTTATAAAAACATCAAAATCTCGACATCGAAAATATTCATGATCGCAATACTATCAAGAGAATTTTTATTAAAAGACCACATTATTTGTATAAAATTATTTATTAAATTAAAATAATTGTACAACGTTTCAACTGCTTATTCTGCAGTCGTTTTCAAGTAACCGTACGCTTGCTCCGATTCAAGCGGACTGATGCATGTCGGGACACGTCACCTCTTATATAGGCAGTGATATTGGCGCCAATTTTTGGCTCCAATTTTTACCGCCAATTCTTAATCTCAACATGAAGTCAGCAGCAATTGTCAAAGCAAGCGTTTACAATCAAGAAGTATGATAGTGCATTATGTCTCTAAAATGAAGATACTAAATTATTTCCATAATCAAGATATATACACAAATACACATTAGATTAATTATATTTAATTTAATCTGACAAATTTTACTCATCCAACACTATGTTCCACATCTTATTAAGTCTATATCCATCCTCTTTGTTAATATTATTGGGATGATTATCAATTTCTATAGATTCTTTTATTTTTCTTTTCCACCAATTATTTTCAATATGAAGTGTTTCTACATTATCTAAATTTATTTTATGTCCTGTTGTTAAGGCATGTTCTGCAATTGCTGATTGATTTGGATGTTTCAATCTAATGGCTCTCTCATGTTCAGACAGTCTTGTAGAAATCTTTCTACTTGTTTCACCAATGTATACTTTTTTGCATTCACAAGTTACCTTATAAACTCCATTATTTTCGTTTTTAATTTTGTCTTTTATATTTGAGGTGAGAGAAGACATTTGTTTATGAGGTTTATATGTTACTCTGATGTTGTGTTTCCTCAATTTTGACGCTATTTTTTCTGTTGTTCCTTTTATATAAGGTAATGTTATTTGTGATCTGTATATTGGTTTTTCATTTTCATTTTTGATTTCTGTCTTTTTTGTTTTACTGAATTTCCTAATTTCATATTCCGAGAAGCCATTGTTTATGAAAGCTTCCTTCAATCGTTGTTTTTCTTTTTTAATGTTTTCATTTGAGCATATCTCTTCGGCTCTTTTGTGCAGTGTTTTTATCACTCCATATTTTTGTGATGGATGGTGGTGGGAATCTGCGTGGATATATCTGTTGGTGTGAGTTGTTTTCCTGAAAATATCAAACCTTAATCTATTCTGTTTCTTTTTAATTAATACATCAAGAAACGGTAACTCTTCATTTATTTCCCATTCAACGCTTAGTTTTATATTTTTATGTAAATTATTTGCTGCTTCTACAAATTTAACTAAAGAATCCTTACCATGAGGCCAAATCATCAAAATATCATCCACATATCTAAGAAACAGTTTTGGTTTCTTTATTGCATTATTGACCAATTTTGATTCAAATTCTTCCATGAATATGTTAGCGAATACTGGGCTTAGTGGACTACCCATAGCACATCCTTCTTTTTGCTTATAAATCTTTTTATCATAAATAAAGTATGTAGATTTTTGGCAAAATTCTATTAATTCGAGAGTATTTTTATCTAATGTAATGTTTGATTTTATAATCTCAATGGTCTCGTCAATAGGAACATTTGTGTACAAGGAGTCCACATCCAGACTCACCAATATATCATTTTTTGTAATTTCTACTTTTGATAACATTTCTACTAAGTGGGTGGAATTTTTAACGTATGAAAAATTAGTACCTGTAAATGGTTTTAACAAATGTGCTAGATATTTTGATGAGTTGTAAGTCACTGAATTGATTTGACTAACTATTGGTCTTAAAGGTTTGTTGGTTTTATGGATTTTGGGATTACCGTATATTTTTGGTATTTGTGGATCTTTCGGTTTTAATTTAACTTTATCTTTTTCCTCAATAGGTAGATTCTTTATTATTGATTTTAGTTTTCTACAGAATTTATCCGTTGGATCTTTTTTCTGTATTTCGTAGGTAGAAGAATTCAAAATATTTTCCATTTTTTGTTTATAATCCACTGTATTCATTACAACAGTGGCGTTACCTTTGTCGGCAGGGATAATCTTTAGAGAGTCATCGTTTCTAATTTCCTTCAGAGCACGCATCTCAGATTTTGTCAAATTTGGTTTGGGTAGTTTATCCAATATCACTGCCTATATAAGAGGTGACGTGTCCCGACATGCATCAGTCCGCTTGAATCGGAGCAAGCGTACGGTTACTTGAAAACGACTGCAGAATAAGCAGTTGAAACGTTGTACAATTATTTTAATTTAATAAATAATTTTATACAAATAATGTGGTCTTTTAATAAAAATTCTCTTAATAATTATCAAAATAACCACAAAAGCTTTAATAAACGCAATACTATCTTTGGCGAGATAGTAAAAATATATATATTTAAATCATCCAAATAATTTATTTATTACGAGTATATTTAAAATAATGTACTCTTATTGTTAATATTTTTGCCTCTTTTAAAAATGACAAAAAAAAATTGAAAATAATTATTAAACAAAAATTCCATTTGATTTTAAATTAGAATTATTGATAATCTTTCAAAATGAATTCAAAAACAAACAAAAAACTCGAATTGTTGATACATATGCTTTCAATTTGTAAAATTATTTATAATCTCATATCAATATACAAATGACAATAATAATATTATTTTAATAAATTTATACTGTGGGAAAAATAAGAAAAACTTTTTTTTTATAAATCCGTTTTGCCAACTTGTTTGACAAATTTGCAATTCAAATTAATGGAATTCATTTTTTATGATTAGATTATTTATTAAATAATCCATTATAAATAATAAATCAGTTCGTTGAATATGAAAACGTATTATCTATCGTAAAAAATGGATAAAAAAAATTCTCTCTTTTTTTTCCTTTAATTTGGAATCACAGAATGATAAAAAAAAATGCTCATTGGAATTCATTTCAACATTTGAGAATCAGAATTAAAGATTGAAGAATTCTTCATTATTCAATACTCCTAACCAGTCGACAACTTCCTTCCTTCAACACTGTTCTTCAAATTTATTATTTTTAAAACATCATCTCTCAATATTTATTGAAATTGTGAATTGATCAATTATCACTATTTATTTTATTTTATTTATTGCTCTTTTGGTTTATTTACAATAATTACAATTTTTTTATAAATTGTAATGTTACCGAAAAACTAAGCCCCCTAAGAGCATAGGACTAGGACTCTCCCCAATTGCTTCCAGGCGGTGCCTCGCCACTCTTGTCGAGTCTTTCTTTTCCTATCACTATTTTTTTATATATTGTAATATAAATAAATAATTTATTATATATATATATATATATATATATTTATTTATTTACATATATTTTTATGTTTTATTTAAATAATTGCTCCAGTTCAATAGTTTGTTATAATTATCTAATTATCTAATTTCTTCCAATTAAAATATTATTATTATTATCATTACTTATTGTTTTTTTTAATCTAGTTAATTATAAATTGGAATATTGTGTTTTTTTTTAAATCTTAAATTTATTTATTTTATATTTATGTAGAATATCTAAAAGAGCATTTCATTTTAAAAACAACGTATCGTTAAAAAAATAATATTTATAAAAAATTAATTTATATTATCTACTTTCTCAATTATATTACAAGTTTTAATAATAATTAATAAATTTGGTATAAATATTTAATTTTATTTATCTAATTTCTAATTTTAAAGACTGTAAAAATAAATTTCACATAGAAAACAATTAACTAAAATTGTTTTCTAACGGTAATTTTTTTAATTCTTAGGACAGAATTGCAATTTATGAACAAAGTCATTTTGACATTCAGATTCTGATTTTGTCAAACCATCTGGACCTTATATTAATAATGTATATACGTATATATATATATATATATATATAGTTAGGTATGATGATATATTCCTCTGTAGAACTAATTTATGCATCAGAGGCTTCTGCTTTGTTATTATATCACTACCCTAATAACGCATCATATACAAGTATACTTGTATCTCAATAACCCTCACAGAAATTTATATACCTGTTATAAATAATTTAATATTTTTTCAGATTTTCTTCAAATATTTGCTTGAGTGCTTCAGAAGAGGTAAGTTTAAATATATCCATGCTTATTAATATCTTATTTTTTACTATTCATTAATTCAATCGTAATATTAGATTTTATAGAGGCAAAAATTTATTGTGCGTATTTTATGTTTAAAAATAAAACTGTGTGTGCACACTTTTTACTTTCCTGCATACTTCGTATAAGGGAAGTATTGGAATCGTCAAAAATTTCGACTTCGAGATTTCGATAGATCTTGACGTTTTAGACCTCCCTGAGTCGGAAAATACCATTTTTCCAATTATGTCTGTGTGTGTGTATGTATGGATGTATGGATGTATCTAATGTGTGTTTGTGAGCAAATTTACTCAGAAACTAATCAAGCTAGGACTTTGAAATTTGGTACACCGATATTATTCACAGTTTGTAGATTTCTATCAAAATTTTGTCAAAATCGGTTAACCGGAAGTGGTACTTTACCTACACTGGTTGCGTTTACCTTCGAGGTATTTGCTTCCTATTTTGTATATAGATTTAAAAATATGAAAAAAATTCAGATACCAAATTTCATCATGATCTGACTACCGGAAGTGACATTTTACCTATACAAGTAGCGTTAGGTGTAAATTATAAATATATATAATAGTGTTAAACCATTTTACTTTATAATTTAAATTAATTAATTTATTTATTTTTATTGTTTTTAAAATATAATAATAATAACCTAATTACCTATTTATATGCGGGAAAGTCTAGGGGAGGACACTCCCGATTTTTCGAATTATTTTTATAAAATACATAATAAATAAAAAATAATTTCAAAATGGGAACTTAATTGAAACCGAAATTGGATTAGTAATTCCCTCTTTAGAATGCAGAAGTGTGAAGGGATGTCTCTAACAATTGGTTTGTCTTATTTAAATTAATGGTGAATGTGTCTTCAAATGCTTTTCAATACAATCACGTTCCCGTTTAACTAACACCCTTGTTTCTCAGGGTGCGATTGGCGTATTTTTACTTTTTTTTTTGTACTTACAATTTTGTAAGCGATGTTATCTCGTTTGAGTTTCGTGGTGAGTGCGAAGTCTTTTATGTAGCCATTAAAGCGCTCTCATTGTCAATTCAATTTTATTGCTATTACTGTAAGTGATAGAAGGAGTGGTTCAATATTTGATAATGAAAATGCTGATTTCGTAAAAAGAAAAATTTCAAATAAAATTTTCGAGTTTTCTATTTTTTTTATGACTAAAAAATTTATTTATTTAATTTAAGCTATTAACCCATTTTTAAAAAATTTAGTTAAATAAATAAATTAATAAACTTAATAGAATATTATCAATTCCATTTAATGTTTTGAGAAAATACAATTTAATTATTCAATTTATATTTTGTAGTTTATTGAATTTTTTTTCTTTTTTTTTTTTTGAAAAATTTAAAAAATTATGTTAATATGTAATTAATATAACTTTAGATAAGATGATGTTAAGGTTTTACATTTTTCTAATCTGCTTTTGATTTGTTTTAATTTTAAGTTTAATTCTAAAATATATATATATATATATATGTAACAAAGTCACTGCTATATAGTACCCTTTAGTCACCGCCATCTGTTAGTGATATTGTTTGTATTATTTATAAGAATCAACTAACTAATTTTAGAATGGATTAAAGACGAATATAAATTGTAATAGGATAATTTTTAATTAGAATTATTAGTTAATAATTTATATTTGGCATTTGTAAGAATTATCTGGAAGAATCAACTTTAGAATCGATTTCTTTACAGGTAATTTATATTTCTAATATTGTAAATAATCAATGTAAAAAAAAAATTAATATTGAATAAAAATCTTTACAGAGAACGAAATCGATTTAGTTACCAGAATCCCTGAACATACTTATAAATCGATTCTTTTCAAGATTGGAAACATGCCTTCTGATATAAAGATTCACATCGTTAAGGAATTTGAAGAAGGAAAATTGGTGAATAAAATCAAGACCATAAAATTTCTGGGCAGTGATGAAATATATGCATTCCCAACGGAGAGCCAGCATGAAAGTGAACATCAGGACCTCTTTCAGCTAAGTACAGTGAAATTAGGATGTAAGAGTATGTTAAAACAGGGAAATTTCAGAAACATAAATATTGCATTGTCAGAAAAATTAAAAAAAAGATATTTAGATGAAAAAGATAATTTTATATTTGATGGATATATGCTGGAAGAAGTTTTTGTTGAAAATATAGAAAAATCTAATCCATTAGAGATGAAACTGGATTATAATTATGTGAATAAAATAAATTTATTAGAGATTGAAAAAAAATTTAATATTGAGAAATTCATAGGCATTCAACAAAATGCTAAAGAATGGATAAAAACATTTGAAAGTGAATGTCATAGGCATCAAATAATAATAGATTCCATGAAAATACAAACATTGCGATTATTTTTAGAAGGAAATGCCAATGACTGGTATAGGATTAACAGTAAAAAAATTATTGATAGTAATTGGAGTGAATGGAGAGAATCCTTCTTATTAGTTTATGCGAGTAAAGGGTGGTCTGATGTGAGATATGCATATAAATATAGATATATGGGAGAATCGGTCATCGATTACTGTCTGAAAAAAGAAAGATTATTAGTAGAAGCTGAGCCTTCCATTTCAGAAACCTCAAAAGTAAATCATATTATGGTAGGTTTACCCATTCATATTCAGAATATAGTAGATAAAGATGAGGTGACAAATACCAACAAATTAATTAATATGCTAAGAAAATATGATTGGGCTATAATAAAAAAGAAAAATAATGAAATAAAAACAGATATAAATGTCAAGAAGGTTCCTTGTTATATATGTAAAGGATTGGAAAAAGGAGACCGATATCATCCAGTTGAGAAGTGTTTTAATAAAAAAATATATGATAAAAAAATTAGTATAAACTGTTTGGAAGAGATGGTTTCGAATGAAAAAAACGTATAAGCCCCGGCAGAACAGTACCGTTAATAAAATTAAATGTAGTAATTAACAAAAATAAAAATATCAAAGCAGTATATGATACGGGTTCAAATGTATCTCTTATTAATTATAAAGTAATTATGAAAGAAATAAAAAAAAAAATAAAAAGGGAAAATATTATATTTAAGACGATTAACGGGATAAGTTTTGTTGAAGGCCGGGCCCACTTACAATTGAAGATAAATGAAATTTCGGATACATTGAATGTTTATATAATTAAAAATAATAATTTTTCATATGACATGTTACTTGGACTTGACGCAATAAAAAAATTTAAATTAATACAAAATGAGGAATTAAAAATATTTCAAAAAATTGGAAATGTTACAAAAGAAATAAAAGATATTGAAATTGATAATAATATAAATAGTCAAAATAATAGAGACAGATATAAAAATAAAAATATTGAATACAAAAGAAAAGATTATAAAGAAATAAACTTGAATGAATACATCGACTTGGATGAATATGAATCCCATTTAAATCATTTAAATAAGGATAATAGAAATGAATTAAAAAAATTATTAATTAATAAAAAAAACATATTTGCTAAAGATAAATATGATACAGGGAAAGTAAAAAATTATGAAGCTGTGGTCAAATTGAGAGAATATAAATATATATCAAAGAAACCATATAGAAGTTCTTTGCCTGATCAGAAGGAAATTGAAAAACAAGTAGAGAGGTTACAGGAGGCAGGTCTTATAGAAGAATCATCTTCCCCTTTTGCTGCTCCTGTAACAATGGCATACAAGAAGGATGAAGCTGGAAGAAAAAGGTTGTGTTGCGATTTCAGGGAATTGAATAAGTTAGTTGTACCAGAGAGTCAACCGTTTTTAAGAATAGAAGATATAATGGTAAAAGCAGGCGATTGTTCATGGTTTTCTGCGTTGGACATAAACTCGGCTTTCTGGTCAATTCCTGTAAGAAATAAGGATAGAGAAAAATTAGGGTTTGTCACACAAAAGGGCCATTGGCAGTGGAATGTTTTACCTTTCGGATTAAGAATCTCAAGTAGTGTGTTTCAAAGGATACTCTCAAACTTATTAAGAAGAAATAAATTAGACAGTTTTTGTGTTAACTACATTGACGATATATTAATCTTTTCAAATACATTTGAGGAACACATGAAACATATTGAGTTAGTATTGGATATGATTAAAAGAGAAGGATTCAAATTAAAATTAATAAAATGCATATTTGCAAAGAATTCTGTTAAGTATTTAGGACATATTATAGAAAAAGGGAGAATAATGCCTTACAAGGACAATCTCATAGCAATACAAAAATTTGAAACACCTAAAAGTAAGAAAAACATAAGACAATTTTTAGGAAAGGTAAATTTTTATTATAAATACATTGAAAATGCTGTGAAACTCCTGGAGCCATTACATAATCTACTAAGAAAAAATGTTAATTTCAAATGGGATTGTAAATGTGAGGAATCTTTTAAATTAATAAAAGAGTATTTATGTTCGAGTCCCATATTAAAAATATATGATGAAAAAAAAGAGGTGTTCATATACACGGATGCAAGTGGAGAAGGTTTAGGCGCCGTCTTTAAACAGCCTGATGATGATGGTTTTCTACATCCAGTTGCATATTTCTCTAAAAAGTTGAGTAATGGCCAAAAGAAAAGAAAAGCTATTTATCTAGAGTGTTTGGCTATTAAGGAAGCAATTGTTTACTGGCAACACTGGTTAATAGGAAGAAAATTTAATATAATCTCAGATCATAAACCTTTGGAGACTTTGCGTGTGAAAGCTAGAACAGATGAACCTCTTGGGGATCTTATGCATTATTTGTCTCAGTATGATTTCAAAATCATGTATGCACCAGGATCCTCAAATGTGGAAGCAGACTCTTTGTCTCGAAATCCAGTGTTAGAAAGTTTTGAGAATGAAGAGGATGTCTTAGAAGTAGTGAATTTAGTGACAATGAATGAGATTATAGATGATCAGAAATTAAATGAGCATGAAATAAAAAAGTCAATTGACATAAATTATAAAGGTAATATTTACTTTAAATGTACGAAGGCAAATCTTAGAATATATATATCAGAGAGATTAGGTTTGGAATTGTGCAAGAAAGTTCACAAAATTTATGGACATATTGGAGTAAAACAAATGATAAAGATAATAAGACCACAATATTATTTTAAAAAAATGGATAAAATGATTAATAATATATGTAAAAATTGTGAAATTTGCATTTTAAATAAGTCAAGAAAGGGCAGAGTTATTGGTTTATTGTCACAACTAGGCCCAGCTAAAGAACCATATGAAATAGTTTCAATGGACACAATAGGAGGATTTGCTGGAAATGGATCTAAAAAAAAAATATCTCCACTTATTGATTGATCATTTAACCAGATATATTTATGCAGTACCATCGGAGACACAATCAGCACGGGATTATATAAGATTAATTAAAAAAATAGAAAAGCCTAACAAAATAAAATTATTATTATGCGATCAATATAGTGCAATAAATTCTAGAGAATTTAAAAACTTTGTAAAAATCGAAGACATAAATATAGTTTTTACGGATGTAGATTGCCCGGAATCAAATGGAATGGTTGAACGTGTAAATCAGACGATTGTGAATAGAATAAGATGTAAAATAAATGAAGGAAATAAAAGATCTTGGGTGATTGTATTAAATGAGTGCATTGAGGAATATAACAAAACAATTCATACAGTGACAGGTTTTGCTCCAAAATATCTATTATATGGAATAAAATCAGAAATAACACCAGATAGTTTAGCGAGAGTAAGTAGTGTAAAAGAAGATAGAGAAGAAGCTATTAAAAACTCTTTAGTTAATTTTCAAAAAAATAAAATTAATATTGACAAGAGGAGAAAGGAATTAAAATTTAAAAAAGGTGATTTAGTGTACATTGAAACAGGAAATAAGATAAACAGAAGAAAGTTGGATCAAATACGAATGGGTCCATTTCATGTGATAGGACAATTTTCAAACTCAATATATGAAATAGACTGTAAGAAAAAAGGAAAGGATTCCACATTAATTCATGTAAATAAGTTAATACCTTATAAATTGTAAAAAAAAAAAAAAAAAAAAAAAAATTAATTAATTTTTTTTTTGTGAGGATGGGGGAGATGTAACAAAGTCACTGCTATATAGTACCCTTTAGTCACCGCCATCTGTTAGTGATATTGTTTGTATTATTTATAAGAATCAACTAACTAATTTTAGAATGGATTAAAGACGAATATAAATTGTAATAGGATAATTTTTAATTAGAATTATTAGTTAATAATTTATATTTGGCATTTGTAAGAATTATCTGGAAGAATCAACTTTAGAATCGATTTCTTTACAGGTAATTTATATTTCTAATATTGTAAATAATCAATGTAAAAAAAAAATTAATATTGAATAAAAATCTTTACAGAGAACGAAATCGATTTAGTTACCAGAATCCCTGAACATACTTATATATATATATATTTGTAATCTTTTATAAATAATTTAAAATCGCGTATTAGTTATATCTTACTTTTGTGTTGGAGATGAAAGAAAAAATAATGTACAAAGAAAAAAAAACAGAAAAGGTTTCTTTATAAAAGGAAGATACCTCAGTAAGTTAATGGAACTAAATATCCCAAATCTTTTTCTTTTATTCCGGAGGTTGGTTGTTATGATAAATATAATTCGTTCTTGTCATTTTTTATAACTTTGCCAATTCTCTGATTTTGACTTTTATATAATGAGGAATATTGTCGTTAATTTTATACTAAGATAATATAATGAAGGCATTGTTTACCTAGATAGTTTGAAAATGTTATAATTATTTATATTTGTTTTTGTACAAGTATCTAGCTGAATATTAAAACTTTAATTTCTATCGGTTTTTTTCTTCTTATATTTGCATTGTGTTTTTAAAAATTATGAAGGATAAATAAAAACTCATATGTATCTTATCGAAGCAAATAAGAATCTGAAAATATTTAATATATGTCATTTAAAATAAGGTGAGAGATGATTATAAAAATATCGAAAAATTAAAAATAATAACTTTCATTTCTAATGACTAAATTTCATTTTTCTGTACAACAAATACAGATAAAGTAACTTAATTTAAACTACAATAACTAAACAAATATCAGCAATGCTGTAGGTAGAGAAATATAACTTAACCTTAACTTAATCTAAACTAGTTATATATAGATCATATAACTTGAATGGAGTTAATAAAAGTTAATGTTATATAAATATATATAGGAGATCGGTAGCAGTGTTTAGGGGTTATTTTTTTAGCAGGAAGACTTCTTTCCGCTTTTCAAATAATAGCTTGTATATTTTATAAAAACAATTTATCTTCAATGTTCAGACCTTAGATTGTTCTTAGGAGGCCGTTCAAAGTAACTATGAAAGGTTTGTTGATGGTCAAAGCGATCTGCTGCTTCGAGCCAAGCCCTGAGTTTTTGATAACGCCGCGTAAGCAGCGCCTTAGCTAATGAGAATCCAGCATTAGGTATTTTTTCTATTCGTATAATCTGAATTCTTATTCATTTTGCTATTTGTCACCAATCTATGGCAACGCATTACGTCATTAATAAAACAGATAACAGGAATAATTTTTTATTTAAAAACTGAGAAACTAAAATCCCACATACTTATATAAAATAATAATTTAATATTAACAATTGTTAATAATTATTATTATCTTTGGGAGAGAGACAAATTATACAATATATTGCTTAATACCTTCAAATAAATAAGCGTAATAATTTTTAAATTATGCCTGCATGTTTGTACTGTCTCATGTTTTTTTTTTATGGTGAGGTAGGAAAATCTCTAACACATCTCAAGTTTGTCGACACAATCTTGGTATGTGGGACTTGAACCCATTAAAAAACCTCCCTCGTGGTTGAAAACAACATCCACCCTGGTACCATTTACGTATTACTTCAGGTTGGTGTTCTCTATTTTTTTAACGAGTTGGCCTACTCCTAGACTCCGCATTTTGTACCTTATTTCTGAAGAATATCTTCTCTATAAACAAACCAATCTCTTTCCAGTTCCTCTCATCAGCTAACATTCTTGCTGCTATGTATTTAACAGTTAACTCTTAACGCAACGACTCTCTGCGCTCTTAATAGAGGTTTTCTTCTGCATTCCTCTGTTGTTTTTGTCCTTATATCTCACTCCCATATAGTAGTATTGAGTTGCTGGTGTCCATTAGCAGCTTTCTCTTCATTTGTGTCGGTCCTCCTACGTTAGCCATCAACCTGCTCAGTGACGTGCTGCACTTGTTCGTAGCGTGTTTTATTTGATGGGTGAACCTCATTCTAGAAACAAAACGAAGATCAAGATACTTAACTTTGGTTACTTTGTTAGAGCCAATCACATTGAAACTTACCTCAAGTGGTATGTGCTTCTGAGAGAGGAATATTATTTCTGTCTTTTCTGTAGCCAAGCTTAGCCCATGGTTCTCAACATTACTTGGTTTAATTTTCTTTGCCCATCCCCAGTGTTGCGGGCTATAACAACGGCAGAAATGTCATCTGCATACCCAACTTGATGTGTATCATCCGGTATTTTCCAATCTCAAGATTCCATTGTAAGTGATATTCCATAGTTCTGGTCCTAGGATATATAAGTAATATTCTATATATTCCCATTCACCAAATATAAAGTGATTTGAACTTTTTATTTATTATAACTACATATGTATAAGTATATGTATAATGTATATTAAATATATACAAAAATGATAGAAAACTAAAAAATATTAAAGTACTTATTCAGTGTTTAAAGTATTGGTTATATAAAAAATGAAAATAATAAAAAAAGAACCTATATTATAAAATGTTATTGAAGATTATACTTTCAAGGAAACAAATGGAATATTTAATTTACTAGATTGAATATTAAGATAATTTTGTCATTGAAATTCAAATAATGTTTTTTTCCTGAAGTTTTCTAAGAGCCACACCCCTTTCACTTCCTTTAAATTCAAATTTAATATAATAAATATTTCATGATTGTAATTTGTTGTTGTTATCATTTTTAAAGTAAAAAAATAACAAAAATATACACAAAGTAATGATAATATTCTTGAATTTAAACTAAAAATGTTGGAAGTGATTCACGGAAAACAATTAATAACAGGTCACATGAGTTCATAGAAAAAATTTTATTTAAAAAAACTATAATATTATTTTCATAGTTAGTGATTATTATTAAATTATTAATCAATATTTTTTTTCTTCATTTAGAATTGTTATAAATCATACTGATAAATTGAAAATATTTTTTTTATGAATAGGAAATAAATTTGTAGATCACTTCTATATTTATATATATATATATACTTTTAAAAATATAATATTATATATTATTACTAAGGATAATTAAATTTGTTTTGATGAAATTCTCGTATACCATTATTAAATTCATTGATATCATTTGAAATACATTGATTAATTATAATTGATTTATCGAAATTAAAATTTAATTACCGTTCTATTAATGCAATTAAATGTAAAATAATAAATATGATTTTTCCACAATATTAATTATTTCTGAACTTTGTGTGTGTGTGTGTGTGTGAATATATATTATATCATATCATTATTATGGTTAAAAGTAATAATTTGAAATAAATATATTTAGTTTTTAAATGTTTGACGGATTCGATCAATTATTTTGTTTTTTATACTGATATTTGTATATTTGAGGTGTAGCAAAAGTCTCATAAAAAGGTCGGTAAATTAATAAATAAATATATTCAGATTGATAACAATTTAATGAATATTAGTATTATAAAAAAATTATTTATTGTGATAAAAACCATAATTCAATAAAAAGCCCTCTAACCAGTAATTAGATGATGAAAGTTCAAAAATGTTATTAGTCTTTATATTTGGTATACTACTAATTTTAATTGTCAGAAGGGATATGTAATTAAATTGTTACATATTTAAATCTGAATTAAATTTATTGTAAATTATTATATGATGTACTATTTTCATTTACAGTTTTTTTTTTTTAAAACTACTAAAAAATATTTTTCTTAAGAAAATTGCTCACACTTAAAAATTAGAGGAATACTACTAAAAATTCTTCAAATACCATTATATTTACGTTTATCTACTTTTTTTATTCTCTTTTTAATACAAATTAAGATTATAAACTTGATATCTAAATTTAAATCAGGATGAAAATTATTTTTATTATACAAAAGAATATAATTAAATTTGTTCTAACTACTTCATATATATTTTCAAAGGTAAAATAAATCAGCTTATAGTTGCATATATGCCAGGCGAATTTGGTAGATGCTGCCATCTGATGGTTATAAATTTGTAGAATTTTATTTCATAAGAGAAATTATTAAAATATGTTTAATATAAGATTTTGGCATTTCTTTATGTTTTAAGATTCCAACAGATTATTTATGAAATTTTTATATTCATGTTTATATTTCTCTTGCTATAAATTTTGTTGTATGTGGGTGAAAGTTTTAACTTCTTTATTGAGTTAATTTGTATATTGTGAATAAATCCTCCTCTTCCCATCGCTTATGTTTTTGGTCATATATAATAATTTATTTATTTATTATAATTCAATAATTATTTTTTTCTCGAAAAAAGAGAAAAAACATTAGAGCGGCATGTTAGTAGTTTCATTCAAAATTGTTTATATAATAAATTTGTGGCATGAACAATGGAAAAGGTTTGCCATTCCTGGGCTAGATGTTTGAACTTTTTTTTTTTTTATTTTAGCATATAATGAATATTTATTAGAAAATTATAGAAATCGTTTGGGAATGTTAATTTATTTAAAATCTCATTGTAATTGCCTGTTAATTAGAGTGAGGTTAAAGTCTTAATTAGACTTGGCAATGACTAAATGTGTATTCCACGAATGGCTTCTCGTGAACACTCAACCGGAAGGGTGTGTCAGAGTATCTGAGTATGAAAGTACTATGAAATAAGGGTGGGACTGTATTTACAGTTCACATGTTTTTGTGGGAATAGATCAATGAATCTTGATGCAAACGAACTCTTTATTATTAAATAATCAGAAACATTAAATTAACACTCCATTTTGTTTATCCATTGCATTGCATTTCTTTAAAAAGAAAAAGCATTCTTGATGAGATATGTGAAATAAAAATGAATCTCTCATTTCTGTTTTTTGAAAATACCTTTTCATATGAAAAAATTATTAAATTTTCTTTTAGAAAAGAGTGAGAAGAAAAAGAAATATAGATTTGGTGGAGGTTCATTGGACGAATCATATAATTCGATTGGCAAAGGGAAGTTTTTTTTTTCTCTCTCTCCCTTTCTCTCTATGGAATACTAAAAAACGAATTGAACAAATTGTCTTCTCTCATTTTGCTCAAATTGCTTTGACCAACAAATCAAGCGGTCATTAGAAAAAGCCTTCTTTATCAGATATAATTATAATCCTTCTTTTTATATTTTTTTTGATAATAACTAATTAATGAATCTCTAAGGAATCATTGTGAGAGAAAAATGTTTTTCCTTCTTAAAACTTTAATTTTTTAAAAGATTGAATGGAAACCAACTAATAAAATATGAAAAAGAAATATTGAGCAATTAAACACTACAAAAATTGGAAAATGATTAATTTGACAATTCTCAAGAATGTTTCCTACTTATAATTTTAAAAGGCATATTTACCTCAATTGCAATTTATTATATACGGTTATTACAGTAATAATATAGGTAAATGTAAAGCGAATATTTTCATTTTTTCTAATAATAAATGGTGAAGAAAGTTTGACCCGTGTGTGTGTGTGTGTGTGTGTATGAACAACAAATTTATATTCCTTTCTATAATTGTGGGTTAGCGTGAATTTCTTCCTCCTAACATCTGAAACTAATCCAATTTCATTTAAGACAAAAGTATCTTGGATGTCGATACTAAATAAAAACCTTAACTAAAAACTCAACCGAGTTTTTGCCCTCTTTAGTGAAGAATCTAATTAAATCTAACATAATTAGAACTATTATTATATTGCTTAAATAAAAAATTTGAAATTTAATCAATTATAAGATCATTAGTAGAAATTGGTTGTTGAAGCTTATGGCGATACTGGTTTAAGTGGTTTCAAAAGTATAAAACGAGTGAATTTGATATAGAGAACAATGAACTTGATAAAATGCCTAAACTGTTTAAAAAATGGAATTAGAAGCATTATTGATCAAAGATTTGTGCATAATGCAAGAACTTGCGATTTTTTAAAATTAGAAGTTACTCAATAAAAAATTTCACAAACATAAATTAAGTGTTGAAAAAGAAAATCTCCGAAATAATTGACAAATTTAATTTAATTTTAATACAAAGTTTAGTAATATTTCACGTATTATTTATTATAGAAACATACACACTCTAATAAATTAAGTGAAGAATTAATATGAACTAATTTTATTAAATATATATATTATTCAATGAATTAGGAATGTACTAATGGCTTGGATTCTCGTTTAAAAATAATAAAATTTAGGCTTTTAAATTCACAAAATACAAATATTTAGCAAATTAGAATAATAAATTTTTTCTTAATGATCAAACAGGTAAAATGAACAAAAGTCAGAAAAATTTAAAAATAAATATTTTTTTTTAAACAATAAATCAATTATTAGGTTTTAAAAAATAAAAATGAATTATATAATTAAGAATTTCAAAACAAATAGTAAACTAAATTGAATATTTAACTTAAGATCTACAATGAGAAAATTGAAATTGTTATCTTTTAAATATTTTAACTAATAGAAGATAATTTATCTTACCACTAACATACAACTTTTAAGTGTATGAAATTATCGTATATTGCTTGCCTTGTATACTTTTCTATATTTATTCTTCATCCTTCGCTGTGACCTAATTCTAATTGGTCACGGTAAAATTATCGATTCTGCCACTGCAGTTGGTAGTCGAGTCATTTCCGTTTCCTTCGGTTGTTAATCCACCAGGGTGGAATCTTACCCAGAAATTATTCTTAATGATACTCCAACAAATTTATATTATTATTAATTATATAATTCTATAAATCTATAAATCTTCTACATTCAATTCAAAAGATGCTTTTATATAATAAGAATAATTTGAAAATATAATGTTTACCAAATCAAATAATGAATAATGTTAATGTGAAAACAACGAAATGTGTTTTGCACTTGCATGTGTCCAGATTTGCTTTCTATTTTTAATATTTAAATTACATTATAAGGTATATTTTTCCTTCTTACAAGCTATATAACTTATCTTTCTTTCATAATACTAGAGCAATGGTGTTCTGTGTTCTATTTCTTCGTGGCCTTTTTAAAATTCATTACATTAAGAAGTCGTACCGGATATAATTTTATTAATCATTTTATTTTCCAGTGAATATAACCAATATAAGTAGCGACATACATTACTACTTATTAATATAATATACTTATTTTAACTAAATGTTCTAAAATAATTATTATACATTATATGTATAAAAATTTGTGCACTAAAAATAAGCTATAGGTTTGTGAAAATATATTCCAGGAAAAAAAAATGTGAATTTACTAAAGGGTCAAGGGAAATTTCACGGCCAAGGTCAGGGACATAATTCAGTACTACCTTGGCAATCCTATCGATATTGAATTACAATTCAAAAATAAATTACATAATCATTCATAAATATTTACACAATCATAGATGCTAGAATATAACATAAAAACAAATATAATAAAATTTCACTGTTATTATAATGATCATATCAGAAATCTTTGACATTGGTATATTATCTATTCACTTATAAAATACTATATAATAATTATTTTTTTATTTATCGTAATTAATACTTACAATATTCATAAAGATATTTATGAAAAACTATAAGTAAACTATTACTAAATATTAATAACAAAATAGACAAACAAATTTTTCTAGCATATTTCTACTCCTAAAGAGTCGTATTTATTTCAAGTTAGATATTGAAGATATATTAAAAGAAATATCATTAAAATATTATTTTTTCATCTTAACAAGATAATATGATATTTTTAAAGATTCCTTTGTGATTTAAATGGCATTAAGAAATCCCCAAAGAAATAGCTAAATTATTTTTTTTGAAGTGAAACTTCTTTAGCGGCGTCCTGACATTTGGTTGAGAATGGAGAGTGAATTGAAAAATTGAAATTTCGTAACGCATTCGTAACGCAAGAGAGAAAAAAGATATAGATATAACGAGTGAGAATGAGATAGCCTCTATCTCCGTCTCTCTTTTGTGCGGTGTTTCGTTGTTGAGAAAGAGGCTATCTGCGTCTTTCTTTTGTCCGGTCTTTCGTCTTTGAGAAAGAGGCTATCTGCGTCTTCGTTTTGTGCTGTCTTTCGTTCTAATACCCTCTCGCTAGGTCCAAAGTCCACGGCGCGCATGCGCGCTAGTACGTTGACGCGGAATAATATTTCTCAGCCTCTGCTGGGTCAAAGAATAAAAATTAGTATGTGACCTCACAGTTACCGCCTTTTAGATATATATCTATTCTTAAAATAAAATTAAAAATATTTATATTATATTCATATATATGTAAAATAATAATTATATTATTTTAATATTCCTATAAGTTGGTATCACAATTTATTATTATTATGAATTATTTATAAGTAATTAATATTATTAATTGGTATTAATAAATAAATAATATTAATTATATTAACTTAATATTTCTAACTTTTATTACAATAATGAGACGGAATTGTTGTGTGTTAAATTAGATTTAATTAAAGATTGAATTTAGAATAATTAAAAGGGATATTGAAACCGCGTATGCTGATTAGGGAATGACAAGATTGAATAGGTTCAATTAAAAAATGCTTATATAAAATTATAACTAAAAATGATTTATTTAATAAAACTATAAGAATTTAAATTACAATTTAATTAATTTTTTGTGAATAAATAAACATATATAAAAAACTATATATAAAATTTGAATTTTCATTTATTCATTCATTTAAAATTATTTTCCGATTGTTCCTTTAAAATAACCCCTCTTAGGGGGTCGGAAGGGGAGGCAACATAAGGGAATTTTCTTTCACTTTGTTATTGGGAAAAACCAGGGGGGGGACAGTCTTACCAGGAAAAACCCAAATTGTCAGCGTCCACTCTGGGGTTTTAAACAGTTTTAAAGGAAATGTTAATTATAAGTTAATTTCTCAACGAGTTGTATCTTTAAATTATTTTTATTAATTTAATTAATTTTAATTAATTTATAGCCAATAATAGTTTATTATAGCTAATAATTTTTTAATTTTTAGTGTAATTTGCATGATCATTATTTATATAAAAAAATAAACACATTTTGCAATTTCCCAGAAAGGCTTATAATGTCAAGCTCCCACATGTGTCCATTACAATTAAGAATAAGTAAGTTATGTTTGTCACGTTCACACTTCCACATGTGAACATTACAATTGAAATAGTAAGTTTATGATTCGACATAATTTGCAATGTATCAATCAACCTCTTAAAATTAAGGTTCTTAGCATTTAGCAGGTAAAACACTTGGCGAGAGTCATTCAATTGAAAATTGCAAGGGTGGACTTGTTAATTGTATGTGCTTGGAAATATTCTTTGTAGGAGAGGGCAGTGTGGTTTATTTTTCTCTATTTCTCTCTCACTCACACTCTCAACTAAAATTTATCTTATTCTCTAGATTGTAAGAAGTTTCACTTCCGCCACGTGTACGATGCTGCACATTTTGCTTTTTTCTAAGTTTTACCAATAATATAAGTCGTATTTAATGGATTACTGTTTGTTTATCATAATAATAAATTATTTGTTTAAAGTACATACAATATAATAATACTAATAATATTTATAATAATAATAATTATAATAACTAATATTTTTAAAAATTACAAATTATAATATTTATTTATTTGAAAAAATAATTGTTTATTGTTAAGTAAAGAAGTTTTAATTTATTGATAGTTGATATTGTAGCAGTTCTGTATTTTTCATTCCTGAGGTGTCCAAAATATTCAATCTTTCGCTGTTTGATCATTGTTATAAGTTTCAAACTAATTCTGTGCAGGACTTCAGGGTTGGTAATATGGTCCACCCAAGATATTTTTAATATTCTGTGGTATATCCACATTTCGAAGGATTTAATTCTCTTTTCGGATGCATCCGTCAAAGTTCAGGCCTCCGCTCCGTATAGCACAAGTGGAGAAGTAAGTTTTTATTTATTATCCTCTTTTTTAGCCTCATACTTTCAGTTTAGCAAACGTCTCATTTTAATAAATGTCGATCTGGCAATTTCAATGCTTTATTACGAGAGAATGGTCCCAATCTTTGTTGAAAGTTCAACCGCGGTATATTTTTTCACTCTCTCCATAGGTTGGTTGTTTGCTATGAGAACTCCTGTATGGTCATCGATCTGGCATTCTCCCGCTCCAGGCTAACGCTTCTCGCTAATGCTTATAATATCCAACTTTAATCTCTTAATCTCTTTGATATGAATCTTTCCTGCCTAAAACATACTCCTGATATTCCAGGTGCAAGTTCTCAAGAGCACCATATATGGTCTGCCCGGGACTAAGGGCCGTTGGTTCTTGTTTTCCAACCATGAATATTCCTTTGCCATGATTCATATAATACATTATTAGTAATTTGTCGAGAAAGAGAAGATATTAAGAATGATTTCTTCATAATTACTAAGTTATTTCAAAACTAGCTTTCATATTCATAACATTTTCTAATTAATCTTGTTGAACGTATACATAAATCCTAGAATGATAAACTTTTATAACATGGCTCACAGAAAATATAAACTTTTGATTTTTTTTTTCTCTTCTTTTATACGGAAGTTTTTTTATTATATTTTAAAATTGGAATTCCTATAAAATTCGATACAAGTGTTACCATTATATCATTCGTGACATTTCTTTATGTGCACAAATCTTTGTTACCTTGTTTATTTTTATATGAATATGTAAACAAACACAAACAAATGATAAAGTAAATCATTTTTTTTAAATCAAACATTCTTAATAATTAGCATTTATATATTTTTTGCTTAATTTACTTAAATATTACATATGGTTTAATTAATTAATTAATTAATTTAATTTAATTACATGTGGTTGCTGAACTTTCGAGTTCCGTAGAGTCACAGAGATAGATAGATATATGGTTTAATTATAGGTATTTAATTTTTTTGATTTAATAATAACATTCTAATAAGATATATTTGATATATTTGCAACGTGATACTTTTAGATTCAAATTCATCATATCTATTCCATTTCAACCTCTTCAATCTCCATAAATAAACTAATTATTGATTAGATGAATTAAATTGTATAATTATCGTAATATAAATGAAAGGTCTGATATTATTATTTGATATGGAAAATCAACTTAAATATTTAAAAGTAAAATGGAATTATAAGCAGAATCTTGAGGTGGATTCTTAAGTTGTAGTTATTAAGGGGAATTTTACTTAATTAATAAAAAATAAACATGCATATCTAAATAAATAATTACTTATCATTTTTGGGAAATAAAATTCTTTATTAGAAATCCTTTATTAAAAATTATACATAAATATTATTATAATATAAAATAATAAATAAAATCTACTATTTAAATTTCAATATTTCAAACATTGCTATCAATCTGATAACGCTTCTTAAGACAAACAATTTGTGATTAATTTATTTTAAATATATATTTACTTAAATCTGTTCAAAGAAAGACAATGAATTTTAAAAAAAAAAACATAATAAAACTAATTAATTAATATTTTACTTTTGACATGCACTTTATATTTCTTAAAAAATTCAATAAGATAGTTTAATTCGTGTTTTTATCAATATTTATGGATAATAAAATTAAAGGTTTTTGTCTGCACATTGGTCAGAATTTAAAATTTTTGCATATCTTCGCGTTTCATGACCAACCAAAAGTGACTTTAGAATTTTTCATGTCTGTCTGTCTGTCCGGAAAATAAGGATGTTATAGACTCAAAATTGGCTGAACCGATTTCTATCAAATTACATCACAATATTCTTATATACCTCTATAGTAACACACACACATAGGCTATAACTTAACTAACTTATATAACTCTAAATACATATATACAAATACTATTAAAATAAAAAATGTACTTTAATTATAATTTTTACAATTTTTTAAGTAGATAATCAAAATGGCATGAGGAATAATTTAATTATAATAAAATATGTGAAAATGGGATACAAGAATTGGTGAAACTACTTTGAACAATGTTCTAAAGATGAATTGATTGATGTATTTATTATCATCTGGGATGATAATAAATTTTTTCATTTTGTTGGTTAGCACTGTTTAACAAAGTATTGATAGGCATATTAAATACAGTTGCATCATCATCATCATCTTCATCATCTTCATCATCATCTTCATCATCATCTTCATCATCTACATCATTATCATCATCATCATTATCTTCTGGTCGTTTATTCTCTTTATTGTCAAATGGAATTTCACTATTATAGTTTTTAATTGGCATTGGTCTATTTTGAGTGTTATCATCTTGAAATACAGTAAATGGTGGTTTTGTCATATCAAAATGGATTCCTGTGGATCTATATCTATACAGATTTCTCCACTCGACTAATAGAGACAACTGATTCGACTGACATTTTAATTCTTCATTTTTTTGTAGATATATTTTCAATAACTTACCAATTAGCACCGCTCGTTTTAGCACACTCCCCATATACCCATTATTATTCATGGTAATTGGTTGTTGTTCGTAACAATATCTTATCTTTTCGATATATCGAATACCAAATTTTTTAATAGAGTGAATTGCTAATTTCAGAGAGATTTGAATTGAACATTGATTTATTTCCGTTGCTGCTTGTCTTTTAAATAATTCTTTAAATTCATTCCGTGTTAAATTCATTAAATTTGATTTTAATAATTTTTTTAGGAGTGATTTATTTTCTAAATGTGATAAAATTATTATTTTATAATCATTATGAAGATAATTATATTTATATCCTAGGACTTCAATTGTTTTTAAATATAAATCCATTTTATTGTACATCTTAAAAAAGAATAAAAAATATAATTAATGATTTAGTTTAGAAGAATTAATTAAAAAATATTTAGAAATTTTGTGTGTAAATAAATCATATCCCCAAATCTTAAGGATAATATTTAAAATTGATATTAATAAATATAAATATAAATTATGAAATGTTAATATATACCTTTTTAGCAGAACGGTGAAATCAATCGCTCGGTTTCTGTTTTTATAGATACTCTATGATGAGAACTTCTACTTGCAAAGTCAACTGGGCATCTGAACATAATTTTAGAGGAACTTTATATATTAGTTATATCTATTTTGGACTTTGAACGGACATTTAGGTTTTCAGTTCCCCAATGCATATCTATTGATAGATCGTATTGTATTTTGCTTTTCAATATGAAAACAATTAAAAAGCATTTACCTTAAAATTTATTTGTGAAGAATATATAATAGAAAAAAATAGGTCTTTTATTTATCACATTCAATAAGATATAATTATCTATATTTGTTTGTGATTCACAATTTGTTTATATAATTTTATTATTATTGAGTGATGGAAAATTGTGAAAAATAAAATTTCTGAAAAAAAAAAAAATTTGTTGATAGATTTCTGAAAAATTGAAATATTTAAACTTTTCTAAATTATGTAATTGACTTTATCCAAGCCGATATTAACAAATTTATTTGATAATCTATCACATTAATTATTAAATATTTTTTAAGATATACTCTTGAGATAATCCATACACATATCTATAAGTTAGCAAAAATAAAATTTCAAATTTATGTTTAAAATTAATTTAAAAATAAAAAGTTGACCTGTGGCCAGGTCCGAACCGACCGACGGTTTGAAGTAAATTAATTTCCAGCTACAGAAACAATTTCAAATAATTTTAATATATCTATTAATGTAATAAAAACAGATATGGATACATTAATAATAAATATAAACATTTTTAATTTTATTTTATTTATAATATATATGCAAGACCAGGCTGTGACGTCATGAATGGCTGGATGACGTCATATAATTTTAAATCAAGAAAAAACTAATAAATATGATTTTTCTCGAGGATAAAACCAATACAAAGTGCATGATTCGTGGTGATATGTAAAAAATCTCCTCATGTGAAATTTGGTGTGAAAATAACCCTTCCCTTCCTATCGTCGATCGCTAATACTACCACTTCCGGTTTCCGGATTTGCACCAAAAGTTGATCAATTCATCCCACTGATGCATTAAGTAAATATACCAAATTTCATCAAAATCCGTTGAGCCGTTCAGGCTGTACACATCTATACGGACGGACGGACGGACGGACGGACAGACATCATGCTAAAAATACTTTTTTCTGTTAAGAAAATGCATGATTAGTGGAGATATGTAAAAATCTCCACATGTGAAATTTGGTGTGAAAACAATACCTCCCTTACTATCGTCGGTCGGTAAAAATGAGCCTAGAGAAAAACAAGTTTGACTCTCATCCTCGTGGTCCCTGGCTCATGTCTCGGTCCAGGCAAGGGAATTTCATCTCCAGCTGGTATCTAAAGACCAGCCAGCTTACTGGATCAAAATTTGGAAACTATTTGAACTAATTATGATTGTCAGAATTCATTGTACTGAACTGATCATATAACACCTCTACCCCGCTTAGGTAACAATCGAATTGATAAGTGTTGTCCTTTCGTCGGATCCAAAAGGCAGACGAAAAAAATATATTTAATATATAATTTGATGAAAATTATTTCACTATTTATAGTATTTGAATAAAGGTAATTAACCTTGAAATTTTCTATAACCTAATACAAACAAAAAACATAATTTAATTATTTATATGTGTTCATAATAATTATTGAAAAAATATCAGTTGTTAATTATTTATTTATATTATGAATTTTCCTTCTTTCGACTATAGTTAAAATGTGTAAAAAAGGATTTAAATATTTATTATATAATACAGAGGTTCCCAATCTTTTCTGGTTTGCGGCTCCCTAAATAATCGGATTTTTTCCGAGGCTCCTTTAATACATTTTTATATAAATTTTTTACTTTTTTGAAAAATTGGAAAACTTTTCTTTTTTAAAAGCGATTACCCATTTAACAGCGAAAAATTAAAAAGCTTACAAAATTGTTGGCACAAAATTTCAAGTATTAGAACATTTTATTGAATATATCGCGGCTCCCTAATGACGGCATCGCGGCTCCCCGGGGAGCCGAGGCGCACACTTTGAGAATCACTGATATAATATATTAATATATTATAATGAATGAAAAAATATTTTTCTTCTAAAATTGTTTCACCTAAAAATTGGAAAATATAAAATAATATTATATTCATTTTATTAACATATTGACAAAAATGATAAAGCATTAATTAAATGAGATAAATATTTTTAAAATGACCCTAGGATACAAAAGAAAATATTTGAATTTTAATTGAGAGTGAAAGGATATGTATTTGTGTGTGACAGAGAGAGAGAGAGAGTGAGGGGGAGTGGAAGAAAAAGAGAAATTTAATAAAAAAAAAAAAAAATAAAAATATTTTTAATTATATTGTTTTATGAATGTTGGTGACATTCATCAGAAACATTGCCCAGAAATGTTGAATTTATTAAATATTTCAAATAATTATTTTCCATGTTAATTTTATAATTAAATTCATTTGAATTTACAAAAGTATTTTAATATGAAAAAAAAGTACAACTAATTGAATAATATTCCTAGTATACAACCGATTAATTATTTATATTTAGAAAAATAAGGTTTTATTATTAATTTACAAATTTGAATTAATTATTTAAATGCCTAAATAATAAAATGCCAAAAAATTTAAAAGAATTACTTCTCATTTTTCAATGAATTTCATTGTTGAAAGGTTTTTGAAGGGTTTTCCCAATGAGATGCAATGAAATGAGAATGGAAATATTCAAGCTAATTAATTAAATTTCCCTTAATTAATTTTAATTTGATATTAATATAATTATACTATTTATATTTCACTTTTTTTATGGCAGTATTTTATTTGAAAATATACTTTTCATGTCATTAGTGAATATTATTTCATGACATGTTTTCTTAGTGAAACTAATCGGGCAAATAAAGCTTTTCAATTAATATTCGCCCGGTTGATTTCTAAGATTAACGTGCTCGCATTGGAAATGAGAAAGGGGAATTGCAATGAAGAAGTTAAAATGTGATGGGCGGGGGTTTTTCGGATGTGAGGAGCCTCATCTTGAATTTTCCGCCTTCACCCAAGTGAGACGACGCAAGAATGATAAATGTCCCTTGCATCCTGGCCCATTTGTTCCTAACAGAGCTACATGTCTTGCCAGAACATCAAATAAACATTATTCCACTTTACCTACAGTCATTATGCTATAAGGATGAAACTTGAAGATTTATACTTGAGCGCTTTTAAAGAATCTATTGTTTTTCTGTTTTCCTTCATTTTGATATTAAAAAAAAACAAACAAACAATTCGGTCTATGTTGTTGCACCAAAAACTTTTCTTTTGAATTTTTAAATAAGAAATAAATAATATAATTTATTATATTGAAATGACAGCGTTCAGAAAATAATAATTAATAATTATATAAAAATAAGCTTTAGTCTTGGTTATGTGTTTGGATGTGTGCTCACTAAAATAGCCTCGTACTTATTCAGTTTGTTCTAAGATTTTGGAACATTATAATCATCAAGAGCACTTAAGTAACCAGATCCTTGCTACTTGGTAAATTCATTTATTAACCATTCAAAGTAACAAGGTTATCTAATAATTATTAAAAATAAATTTTTTTTAGTTTATTTAAGTAGATAATAGTTACACATTTTCTTAAGAATATTGGACTAATTAAAACAATTTAAAAAAAAAACAATTTATTGTTATTTTTTAATATTTTATTCGATTTAATTTAAATTGTTTATAGACAAAGCAGGTACAAACATAAACAATATAGACAAAAAATCACAAATCTATTACATTATTTACAAATATTTCAAATAGACTGAATTTGAAAATATATATTCTTGCTAAATTATATTTTTCCCTCCGTTGGTTAGTAACATATATTAGGTTGTTCGGAAAAATATTTCGTTTTTTTGGAAAAACTGAAAGACAATTTTCGTATAATGAATATCTGTGGGCAAAAATCCTATCCAGTTTATTTTTTTAACCTCTTCATTTGAATTATAGGTTTTACCGTCCTTTATTGTGCCTCTCCAGTAAATTATGTATCTTCGGCATCAATATTGCCCGATATGGTTCTGGCACTGGTGTATTGTCAAAACATCTTCTCCATACACATTCGTTAATTACTTTCTGGATTGAACAGCATTTTTAGATTTAGGAAAAAAGTAAAATGTTGATTATTGCTCTCATAATTTAAAATGGCACCAACCATAAAACTAGTGCGTAGACATACAATAATTGTTCTATATCAACTCTCCAAACATATAATGATAATGTGGCTTAAGTGTAAAGTTGTTTTTGAAAAAATACAGGGTGCTTCAAAAAAATGTATACACACTTTGAACTTCCATAGAAAATTTATTTACCGTTCTACAAAGTTAAATTTCAGGAAAATAGAAAGCTGAAAGTCCAATGTAAATGAAACATAAATAACAAATGTTAATACTGTTCAAATTGGTGACCTGCAGCATCAATACAATTCTGAGTACGAGTCACCACTGATTCTGTACATCGTATCAAAACGTCCAATGAGATTTCTCTACACCCTGCTTGAATCTCATTCCAAAGTATGTCTAGGTTACGTGGTTTACGTTTGTACACCTCATCTTTTACTGTGCCCCACAAGAAGAAATCCAGTGGTGTAAGGTCTGGAGAGCGTGCTGGAAACTCGAAGAAATAATTACTGATTCTTGCCTCTCTTCAGAATGCGTAGCACGCTGCTAGCACTTACATCACTTTCACGTGCCCCTTGCCTTGAAGATTTGTTAGGAGAGCGTTGAAACAGTTCTAACAGTAGCCTTGTAGAGCGGGAAAACTACAATAGTTTAAAGTGTGTATACATTTTTTTGAAGCACCCTGTATAATTAAATCCTCTCTGGTGGAAAAAACAAAATTACTTTACGCGAACAATCTAATATATATGTATATTATAAATATAAATTCGATGAGAAAATTAAATATACTTAATATACTTTGTGAAATTTTGATTTGGGTTCATGTTGTAATCGTTCATTTCCGGATATAATATTAATTCTCCAATATTTCTAGTTCTTTATATTGAATTAATATCTACAATAACAATGAGAATAGACACTTAATTTGTTCAATTAGTTTTATTTAATTTTATTTAATATTTTTATTCAATTTCTCTTCTTATTAGTAATTTTATAATATATATCATTATTTGTTACATTATAAACATTTCTAATGTGCGAAAACAAATAACAAAATATGTATATAAATCATAGTTTGTTTTTTTTTTTGAGAAAATTAAAACAAATTGAATTATTTTTTAATACCTACGTTAACTTCAATATACATTTAATTATTGTTGTATAAATCAGTTGAATAAATCAATTTTTTTATGTTAAATAAATATACACACATAGTCAAATTGCTGAATAAGTGCAATTTTAATTGTAATTTTTAATTTGCGAAAAAATAACAATATTATAATAAAAAAATATCATATATTCGCAATTAATCATTCATTACAACCAAATGTTAGTATTTATCATTATTTATTTAAATTAATTTAAGCATTCCATGATCATGATTTGGGTTCCTACAAAAAATACATATAAAAAAAGGTATTCGAACAAAATTTAATAACCATGAGTAGAGATAAATTATTATGAATATATAAATAAAAATTAAAATGAATAAGTTAAAAAAAGAAATGTTTTGAAATAATTCGTCTATATATCTAAACATATACAGATACCTATGTATATAAGTTGGTTGTCTAAGTTGCTAGTTTATATGTATGTATACTTAACTAAGTCTTTAAAGAATTTACATGAATGACCGGGATCACGAATTAATAATTTGGCCGGCAGTTTATTATTAATAATATGCATATACTTTATTCTGCTAGTTCTATCTTATAAGTAATCCATTTTAATATTATATTAATTATTAAATAGATATTTTATTATTAATATTATTTTTATTATATCCATATTAATCCATATCCATTCCTATATTTAAATCATTATACAATTTTCAAAAAACCAGAAAATAATGTTTAATATAAAAAATTAATAAGAATGTATCCGCTTAATACATCGAACAGCAGCTTGTATGGCCTAAATAATTAAAGAAAACTTTTGTTCCTGAAAAATCGAAAGTGGGATGAAATGGAATGGGATGAATCCTTAATATCTATTAATTTTGCTCGAAGGGCTAAAAAGAGGGATTAATAAAAATACTATAGATACCTCTTTACTTCTATCGTTCCTTGAAAATTGGGTGGACTGTATAAAAAGGTCTTTTTAAGATATTAAAGATTCGGGATGGATAAAAGATCGCTAAAAACTATAATCAAATTTTACAATTTTTTAATTAAAATCAATTTAGCATAATAATAAAAGATTAATTATATTTAGGATCACCTAAATATATACACATAAATCTAAAATTTAATATAATTCAAAGGGTAGATAATAGTCGACTTATCTGTTTTTTGACCACAGGAATTGGCAAAGGGAATTCGCCGTCTCGCGTGTCTTAGATGATCGCCCTGCTGCAGATTGATTTCCAATTGATCCAGATATCAATTGGCTTTGGAAACCCTTCGAGTTTCCAATGGATTAACTGGACCCCAACGGATCCAACGTGGCATAAATGGTCCCCCTCAGTCTCGCCACTACATTCGATCTTCCCACTGTCGAATGTCCAGGTTTCTGTCGCTCATCGCTTTTCATCGTCCCATTAAGTCTCAAAGTATTTTTCCATACAATCTTCTCATCACGCATGTTACTGATATACCCCTAAAATTGTTGCAGTCGTTCTTATTATTATGAATTGAAGAAATATATGAAGTCTTCCGCTTTCCTGGTACCTCATAGCCACTACATCCAAACATGCACCAAACACTGTCATCAGTATATCATATAGTTTCACTTTCCCCCTATATTCCTTCTGAGCCACATGAGTTTCCATTTTTCAGATTCTTAATAGATTCTTTAACCATGTTTTTACTCAGATCAATTTTTTGACCTAAGGTTTGTAAGGGTATACATTCATATATGTATTGTGTTCTATTTTCTGTCAACAGGTTTTTACAGTGGCGTTTCCATTGTTCCTGTGTTATGTTTTGTATTTGAACTCGCCCCACGTTGTTCTCATTGTTTTAATAATGTTCCAAACTTCTTGACCTTAACAATTATTCCTAGGAAACAGGAAAGGAATCAGGAGCAAAGCGCCACACGTCAGACCAGTTCACTCAACCAATCCTTTTTCTCATAAATAATCTTATAAAAATCCATTCTTTACCTCGAAAACCCCATGATTCGTGAATTTCTTAAAAATCATGTGCACAATTTTTAAGATCAAGAAGACATCCTATACCATAGATTCGATTTTTGCTAATATAAAGATATTTGTTAATGTACTTGTTAGACATTTATTTTGTGGGCTGAAAAAGATTAAAATATATTAATTCTTTAATAGTTTTTATAATAAGATATATATATATATATATAGAGAGAGAGAGAGAGAGAGAGAGAGAAAGAGAAAGATCAAATTTAAATTTTTACTAATCTTAAATTTTTTTTATGAATGTTTACATTTGTCTTAAACTTGTGTTAAATTTAATGATTTTTTCTATTATAAAGAATTATTAATTAATTAATTAATATCTAAATTAGATCATCATTTTAAATTTATATATTTTAGGATAATTAACATCTAAATTCAAACTTAATAAAGTTAATTTTTATATTTTCTTTCATCATGCAGTTTAATATTGAATTAAATATTTACGTGTCTTTGTCTAGAAAAATTGTCATTCCTTTGTATGGCACATTTAATACATCTAGTGATCTATTGATTTTTCTTTTACATTTCTTGATGGTATAAAAAAAAAACGTTCAATATTTAATAGCTAATAAAATATTTAGAAATGTTTCTCAAAGCTTCTAAAAAATGTCTCCAACAAATTTTTCCAGACATATAGAATTATATCTCAATAACTGTCAATAAAATATTTCAGTCGTTCATTCCATTATTATGAACATTTGAAAAAAGTAATTGATTCAGAATAAATTGGTAACATAGTTATCTTTTTCTTATTCATCCGTTTAAATGTTTCTCTATACAAAACATTCCATGTTAAATGAGAAAATATCGTTTTTTTTTCCGAATGTTTCAACATATGGAAATGAATTCAAATGGTTCAAGCGAAACATGTATGTTCACATTTCGATGGGAGAGGTAGGGTCAACCGGCTGGTTGTTCGCTATCGAACCCTCTCTGCTATCATGCTAAACGATATCCAACAACGAATACCAACCAACTCAACATTACCAATGAATTTCGCAGTTTATGGATACATTTTAGGGATTGCCTTCGAGAGGGGTTCGTTTCCTTCATGGATCATTTACATTCCCTCTTTGAAAGATTTTCAAAGTATTGTATACTCTTAGATAATAAGACAATAGGAAAACTACCCATTATTCATCTATTCTATTCCTGTAAAAGGGTTCTAAATATTTATATATATAATTTTCTTTGAATTCTAATTTTGTTATTGTTCTTTCAATTAATCATATATAGAAAATTTAAATTCTATTAATTAAATCAATTTATTCTAATTACAATTTTTAAGCCTTATTATGTGTGATTATTTTTATTTAATTTATCTATCTAATCTTATTATACCAGTGTATATTATAAGTGCATATATATATTTATATATGTAGGGTTGGTGGCTTCAATAATGAAGCATATGTATTAAAAATATCGTTTTTGTTGAAAAATGTAGCCAAAATAATATCGTTTTTAATGAAAAGTATTAGCAAAATAATATCGTTTTTAATGAAAAGTATTAGCAAAATAATATGGTTTTTGTTTAGAAATATATACACAGGTAAAAATAAACGTCTTGGAAATCTTCGGTTCTTCGTTCTTCGGATATTTTCGTCGTTCGGCTTTTTATACCCGGCTGGTGACATCTAAGCGGAGTGGTGGGGACTCTTGACGGCCAATCGCGTGTTAGGCGCTGAACGAAGACCCAATAGATGGCTCGCTTATTATCTCCAATCGTAGGCTTCTAAGAGGGGGTAACGAGGTTTTAAATATATGTCCGAGCGCAATATGAATCTATTTAGTCTTTCTTTCTTCATGAGAAAATAATAAAATAAATTTCATTTTTTCAGATCCTATATATAATATACTCATTACTTACTTCCAATTCTCATTTTTGCACCTTCGTTATAACTATTATTCTCTGATAAACTTTTCAATAAAATAATATAGATATTATGTAAGTATATACATACTATATATATGAAAATTTACAAAAGTTTCCTTTATGATGTAAACAGAATTCTATGACTCATTTGCCCGATTTATGTGTTGTTTATGGAGTTGCTATTTATTCAAATGAAGGAAACGGTTATAATACTCGTAGTAGTTATATTATCTTGCTTTTTGTTGACTTTTTATATTTTCATTGTAGATAATAAAAATAGTTTTGTATTTGTTTTAACATAAATTGTCGAAATATTTGTTACTCTTCATGAATTAATTTTGGTATAAATATACCTTGAAATGCATATATATATATATAAATTATTTTTTACCAGGATTTCAATCTTATTTATATTAACTAAAATTTTTGTCAGGATTTCAACATTGAGACAGAATGTCGTTTTAAAACTTTTACTTGCTAAAAAGTTTAGAAAGCATTGTCAAAGATAATTATAAGACTTGGAGAAACAACGACTTTAAATATCCATGGCAGATACATTATTTTGTATGGGTATTTAGTTTAATAAAAACATAAGTAATTAATTTTTTTAATCATGAAATAAAGTAATTATTAATATATATATATATCTAAGCTGACTTACTTTTGATGTAATAAGAAACCAAACTGATTCGTGTTAAAGGAGGTCATAAGGGCGGACAAACTTTTGAGCGCTTCAGAATCCTACATTGATAACCAAAATCTAATAATAATAAGTTGACCTGTGGCCAGTTCCGAACCGACCGACGGTTTGAAGTAAATTAATTTCTAGCTACAGAAACAATTTCAAATAATTTTAATATATCTATTAATGTAATAAAAAACAAATATGAATATAACATAAATATTTTTAATTTTATTTTATTTATAATATATATGTAAGACCAGGCTGTGACGTCATGAATGGCTGGATGACGTCATATAATTTTAAATCAAGTAAAAACTAATAAATATGATTTTTCTCGAGGATAAAACCAATACAAAGTGCATGATTCGTGGTGATATATAAAAAAATCTCCTCGTGTGAAATTTGGTGTGAAAATAACCCTTTCCTTCCTATCGTCGATCGCTAATACTACCACTTCCGGTTTTCGGATATACACCAAAAGTTGATCAATTCATCCCACTGATGCATTAAGTAAATATACTAAATTTCATCAAAATCGGTTGAGCCGTTCAGGCTGTGCACATCTATACGGACGGACAGACGGACAGACGGACGGACAGACGGACGGACAGACATCATGCTAAAAATACTTTTTTCTGTTTAGAAAATGCATGATTCGTGGAGATATGTAAAAATCTCCACATGTGAAATTTGGTGTGAAAACAATACCTCCCTTACTATCGTCGGTCGGTAAAAATATATAATTAAATATTTTTAAGAAATATAAATTTATGAGGAAATTATTTTATTTGCTATTGGATTTAACGAATTATCAAAAAAACTAAGAATCCTTAATCAGTTCAGTAGTTATTAACCTGTGTGTCGTTGCTTATAGTATATACTAGCTGCTCAGAGCTCCTTCGTCGCTCTTCACATCTAGACGGGGGCTCCGCCCCCTGTACCCCCGAGTGGTACATAGTATTTGGTTGAAAGTAGTAAAAGGTTTTCATCCATTTTGTTTCAAACAATGTATAACATAAAACATTCATTTCTTATTGTGTGATTATTTAAAATATATTTTAATTTATTTAGTAAATTAATTATATATATTATTATTGAATATGTTATATCTATCTACTCGAAAGTTCATGGCAGCTACAACCACATTTCTCCAAGTGTCCCGGGTGACCTCATCTTTCTTTGGCCAATAAATGCTGGAAAGAATAATCTGAATCTACTCTCATCTCCCAGGGTCATAGACCATGCGTGGCTCAACGGTACTCGAAAGTTCTTGGCAGCTACAACCACATTTCTCCAAGTGTCCTTATCCTGAGCCTCTGGAGCAACTTCGATTTAAATTCTTCTCAAATATTATTATCCTTCGTGATTACATTCAATTTTTATAATTTTTTATAATATTTTACAATTGATTTCCGCACTTACTCTTTCTTTACTACCTTCAAGATAAATTTTAAGATCAAAATTTGAAAAAGTTTATCCGGATCTATTGAGTCATGCGTAGGTTTTACTAAAGTCTACAAATAATTAGTGAACAGAGATATTGAATTCGCGGTTTTTTTAATATCTGTCATAATGAAAATATCTTAATTAATGTTGATCGATTTGGCATGAACCCGCAATGATATCGTCCAATATTTCCTCCGCCTATAATTTATAAGTATTGTATATGTTATAATAGAGTATAATATTTCTTGATCAATTCATTTCGATATTTTAATTTCATTGCTTGATTTTTATTGAATATTTTTAATTATAATAAAATTTGAGAAAATTCAAAGTTAGAGACTTGAGACAATTTATAAAAATTAATTTATAAAAATTAACGGTATAAAAGTATTGATAAAACTAAAGATAAATTAACAATATATACATTCATTAATAGTATTAATTTAAATTAATGGATTTATTTGATTTTTTATTATTAAGTTCATTTATTAATTTTTTTAGATCATAGTTAATTACCTCCCTTAAAATTAAAGAAGTACCTATTCAAATATGGAAAGAATAAATACAAAATAATTTAAGTTAAATATGATTTAAATATTTTATTATATTAATTAAAATGAGAACTTTTAGAATAAATTATTTTATTGAAATGATATTTGAATATTAGAATTTAAAATAAAAAGTTAAATATTATAATAATTCTTTGATTGCTAGTTATATACATTGTGTAAAATGAGTCCGCCAGTCAGTGGGCCATGCCTGGCTCTTGAATGAACAACACGGAGAACTATATAAACTTTAAAAAATTAAATTCTGCGGTTATTGATTAGAATTAGATATTAATAAAATCTATAGCCTATGTTACCATAGAGATATATAAGAATATTGTGATGTAATTTCATAGAAATCGTTTCTTATTTTTTGATGTTCATAATTCTAAATTACCGGTAAAGTGTCGGTTAAGTAGGAAATTTCTTTTTTGTTTGTTTCTATGACAGCAAAAAAGTAAACAAATTACATACATACATACATACATACATACATACATACATACATACATACATACAAACACTCTCCTTTATATATATAGATAATAAACTCACCTCTTTAATTAGATTAGGGAATTTAATTAAAACAGTTGTTATTAACAAAAATAAGAATTATGATAAGAATAGTTTATTTGTTAAAAGTTTAGAAAGTATTGTCAAAGATAATTATAATACTTTAAGAAAAAACAAATTAGAATTGCTAATATATTAGATAAAAATATTTATTGGAGAAACATTGTAAGTTGATAAAATTCTGGATATATCAGTTTTAAGAAATCTCTTATTAAAATCTTATAATATTGTAAATATGTGTAGACCGATTGGGAAACGTCCGCTTGGAAGACCAAGGACGCGGCAGATGGGGATGTGAGAGAGAGGGTAGGAGTTGGACAATTATTGTTAGAGAAATGTGGTTGCTGCGGCCTAGAACTTTCGAGTTCTGTAGAGTCACAAAGATAGGTAGTTTGTAAATATGTGTAATTAAATTACACATTAATTATTAATTAATATATTAAAAATGTAAATAAATAAATCTTTTTTTACAAAAAAACAGGTTTTACAAATTTTAGACTTTATTATTAGTTCAAATAAAAAAGATGTAATGAACCTTATGAAGAAGTATGAGGCTGATTTGAGAAATTTTGGAAATATACCTCGAAATAATCCAATCCCTTAATTATTTGGATGAATGTGGTTGGGGAGAGATGAATGCGGTTAAAAAATTTTTTTAGATAACAAAGATATATAGAAAGATCTATTTTCTTTATTTTGATTGTATTTGATATATCATTTATAAGTTATTCAGACTTTTATTAATTAATAATTAGATTTACAATAATTTCTGTATTTATATATTTAAATAATTTAAAAAACGTGTATTTCAATGCCCACTTCTAGTCCGCTTATGGTGAAATTGTATGATGGTGAATAAAACTACAAATAAAAACATAATAAATTATATTTTACCATAACAAATTTAAAAATTAAAGTTGAAAAATATCGTATAGATCATAAATTTAAAAGAATATGCTAATGTATATAATATATATATAAATAATAATAATAAACTACATATATAATATATTTAAAAAAATTATCCATTAAAAATATTCTTATCATATGTTAATACAAGTACAAATATAGTATAAATAATTCATAGTTACTTTTGACCTTTTTAAAATTTTTCAAATAAACGAATATCATATTCATTTAATCATATTAAATTAATAGCGGAAATAATATTTAAAAGGAAATGTGCAATTTTAAATAAAGATATGAAATGGAAAATGTCAAGGAGAGTGAACCCCAATGATGGCAACTATGGTAATCCCTTTAACCCTTCAGGTGATAGAATACGAAACAATTGGGAATGCTAATCATTTTCTTTATCAAAAACGCAAAAAGACAATGTTTTTTTTTTACCTCCCGGAATAAAAAAAGGAATAGGGGGAAAGAAGAAGATCGGAGCACAAAGGACCAGAAGGTGGAATTAAACAGTTGACTGGCAAACTTTGCTCCTCCTTCATTCCGCCCCTAAGTAAGCGAGCAACAACCATCCAACCGCCCAGGCAGCTTCTGATCCCTTCCTCTCGGGCTACCTCCTGATGGATTTCGCCGGAAAGTCAACAAGAATTCAACAGGAGGAACCTGACCCCGAGACAACACGACCACTTGATCCTGTCTTAGAAAGAGAATTGACCCTAATGAATAATAATAAATGCTATTCAAGTTTATTAAATACACAAAGGAAACGGAAAGTATTCAAACAATAAATTAGAATACTTAGTTATCGGGTTGAGGAAAAAAAAGATTGTCTTTTTAAGATCTCTTTGAAGGGTTTAACGAAAACTTTTCACAAAATGTATTATATTTTCTCTTCTCTTGAAATAATCAGATTATTTAAATAGATTCTATACTCCACAAATCGTAAACCAAGCGTTTAATTTCTTATTTCCAAAGAAATAATTGAGATTAAATAAAATTAATAAAATCTCTTCTATAGTACTCTACTAATGTATTTAATAATAATATTAACTAGTACAATATCTAAATACCAAATTAAAATATCTTACTGTTTATTTATTGAATTATATTATTAATTAATTGTTAAGTTATCTTTATTATTACACAATTCATATTATTACAAAGACTGAAAACTAAAACTGAAATTTATTTATTTTTAAACAATTCTTCAAAAGAAATAGGATGTGGCTATTTATTCATACCGTATGTATACGCAATTGGCTATTTATACATACCGTATGTATACGCAATTGGCTATTTATACATACCGTATGTATACGCAATTGGCTATTTATACATACCTTATGTATAGGCAATTGGTTATTTATACATACAGTATGTTTAAGAAATTAGCTATTTGTAGTTACGTTTAACGTACTAACTAACCAAAAAGTTTATTAATATTAATATTTTAATAAAAACTACATAATTATAGAAAAATAACGTTTTATTTATTAATGTTTATTGTTACAATATACGTAAAAAGCAAAACAATAAAATAGATAAAGAATAAGACATAAACTGTATACTTAAGTACTTATTTTATTTTTATTCCGTGTTTTAATTTGCTTCTTGTAAAACCGAATCTGTTTAGTTTTTTTCTTCGGACGTCCTTTAGACTTAATTTCTGTTTTGAATTTTAGGTTTTCATTTGATTGATGATTTGTATCGGATTCGTTCTAACTTTCAGTACCAACTAAGCTATCCATGCAACTTCCAGCTTCAACTAAGTTACTTGTCTCAGATTTTATTGAACTAGTTGTAGGTCCACTATACTCATTCTCAAACAGAGAAACCCCATTTCTAGCATTTTTTTCAATTAATTTCAGTTCGTTCATATATTTGTTAAAGGTTGTAGTTCCATAATTTGATAAAATATCTGCGATATTTTTTGTTATTGTCAGTGCTGTATTGAATTATTTTCGATCCGATAATATTTTTTGAAAATCATTGAATTCATCCTTGTCCATATCATCAATGTCTACATCATTCATGCCTTCATCATCGATATCCATATTCATAATACTTTCTGTATTTCCAACTGAAGTAATGTATCTTGGATAGAAACATGCTTTTGAAAAAATATCTAAGTTATTGTATTTTCTTCAATGTAGGCATATTTTTATGTTAAGAAAATACAATAACTTTGAAAAAAATGCTAGAAATGGGGTTTCTCTGTTTGAGAATGAGTATAGTGGACCTACAACTAGTTCAATAAAATCTGAGACAAGTAACTTAGTTGAAGCTGGAAGTTGCATGAATAGCTTAGTTGGTACTGAAAGTCAGAACGAATCCGATACAAATCATCAATCAAATGAAAACCTAAAATTCAAAACAGAAATTAAGTCTAAAGGACGTCCGAAGAAAAAAACTAAACAGATTCGGTTTTACAAGAAGTAAATTAAAACACGGAATAAAAATAAAATAAGTACTTAAGTATACAGTTTGTCTTATTCTTTATCTATTTTATTGTTTTGCTTTTTACGTATATTGTAACAATAAACATTAATAAATAAAACGTTATTTTTCTATAATTATGTAGCTTTTATTAAAATATAAATATTAATAAACTTTTTGGTTAGTTAGTACGTTAAACGTAAATACAAATAGCTAATTTCTTAAACATACGGTATGTATAAATAGCCAATTGCGTATACATACGGTATGTATAAATAGCCACATCCAAAGAAATAGGCATAACACTTACATATCTATTTAAATAGTTTTCTTTTATGATTAATTGATTATATGCTAGACCGCTCCAACAAGTTAGTTTATTTTCGAATCATACCCTTTGATTGAATTTTAAATATTTATAAATAAATAAATATTAATATTTAAATAAATATAAATATTTTAAATATTAGATTAAATTAAGTTCTCTCAAAAATAAAAAAACAGAATAATATGAGTTTTTTATTAATATTTATTTTCATTTACGCATATTACAATAATATAACAAAATTAATAAAATTTACAATGTTAGACCCTAAATTAATTATTGTTTAACTAATGAACTTTTGTTGTTTTTGAATGCTGATTGTATTGATTTTAATAACTAATTCAATCTTCATATTTTGTTTTTCTCTAAAATACATATTTACATTAAAATAAATAATATTTGCATCTTGATATTCGTAAATTATGTTTATCAATATTTTTAAAATTCCATAAATAAATTACATATACATTTAACCACAACAAATTTCTAATAACATTTTTTGGTGTCAATTTCAGCCGCAAATTGTTTCAAGAGGGCAATAAATTTTGCAACCGATCCACTTATAAACAAATTACGCATACTCTACCTTAAATTATTACGCATTAATCTTTGTAAAGGGTCATTTGTTGGTATTTTCGTTTCATAGATAATAAAAATATAAAAATGTATTTTTAGAGAAAAAAGTTAACTGATATAAATAAATAAATAAATAAATAAATAAACTCCTTCACAACAATGTACTTCTCATCAATTTAAAATAAACATGCATCAAGACCCTTGAAACTAAATTTAATTTAGTTATTATATTTGATTCAATATTTGATTCTTTAAAATTACTTGTTTCTTTAATTAGTCTGATGAATATATGACTATACGAGGGTGGACTGAAAAGTTTCCGACCTGGCCAAGAAAAACGATGTTTTTCAATTTTTGTTTTGTTTTATTTTTCAAAATTAAAGATAGCTGAGACCTGTACGATGTCAGCTGAACGTGTGCGAAATATTTTGCAAAACTATTTGAATATGGAAAGCTATGTGCAATGTGGGTGCCGCATTTCCTAACGTTAGACCAAAAATTGCTTCGAAAAAAACCATTTCTAACGACAATTTGGCGCTGTAGGCGTAATCCAAACGAATTTTTGCGTCGATTCATAACTGTTGATGAGACTTAAATTAATTAGAACACCGTTATGAGAATGTGAATGTGTGTTGATGGAGATTATGTTGAAAAATATAACAAAAAATAAATTTAAAAACATCGTTTTTCTTGGTCAGGTCGGAAACTTTTCATCCCACCCTCGTATATTATTAGTAATTTTTGAAAAGTTTGAATATAATTATTATGTATATTATAAGATTGCAAAAAATGGCAATTTATTCTAGTCTATACGTGAATCATTATATATCATTTTGTAATAATATAATATGGTTAAGAATTATAATATTTTTGGATAAAAAAAAATTAACCAAGACCGCAGTAGACAGATTATAATGGTAATGAATAGCGATGATTAGAAGATTGTAATTGGTGAGGGCAAAAAATCTCGACTTTGGTATTACCACCGAAATTAAGGCAAAAAGGAAATATCTAGTTAAATAGAAATCATGTTTTATTAAGTTTTATATATTTAATAAAGTTTTTATCTAAATTTTTTCTATCTAATAATTCTAATTGAAAATTTTTTATTGATCTTTTAATGATAAATTTATTTTCTTAAAAGTGCATGTTGCTGGTGAAATCATTTGTTAGTACCTTCGCCGATTATATATATTTTATAAATTTTACGAAATTAAACATTGTTTATTAAATTTGTAACATCGTTTCCTTTATTTAATGTATTAATAATTTTAATTGGATTTTACAAACAATAATAAATATGAATCTATATGGTAACAAATATTTGTTTCAATAATCAACATAAAGGGCATTTTATATTTGTATTCCCTTTGGTAATTCCGAGTAAATTTATGTTTGGTACATTTAAAAAAGTTTTGTTCCAGATATTTTTTTTTTATTCTACTGGTGACCTCAAAGAGAGCTCGTTCCGGTCTTAATTAAAGTTTTCCTCGTTGCGCTAATGTCCCCATTGCTAATTGAATTTAAGCAAATGGATGTTAGCGAGGCGCTTTGGGAGTCGACGAGGTCCGAAAACGAATCCAAGTTGGAACATTCAAAATGGGACTTAGTGGAAAGAGAATGATCGAAATAGTAGCTCCTCTGATTCGAAAAGTGATTAAACCTAATAGTATAAAATGAAACTTTATTCTCTTAATATTGACAGGCAACAAGACTAGAAGGGAGAAAAAACGGTTCAAGTAGGTTTAATTAAATCAGCGGCAAATTTATTAATCATTTTGCTTTAATAACTAACACCTGTTAATATAAAAATTTCTGATTTTTTTTTCTCATTACTAATGTTTTACTTTCATTGCAATTAAATATTTTATAACTTTTTACACTTTTAGATGTTTTATATTTTTTAAGTAAATGATTTATGATTTAGTTAGTGCTTTTATAAACATATATATCTAATTATAGACGCCTCATAAACAATTATAATAATTCGTTTTCGGTGAATAAACAATTAATAAATGATTTATAACAAAGTAATCATTCGAGTAAGGATGAAGGTAAAAGCTTTTTCATGAACTTGAAAGAAGACATTTAACAAATTTTAACGAAAGACCCATTAAAATAATTAATTTTATAAATGAAATTCAGAGTGAAATTTAAAATACTTAAATATTACTTATTATGATTTATAATTATATTTAATTGATTAATTGATTAGTTAAAATAAGTTGACCAGGTCCGAACCGACCGACGGTTTGAAGTAAATTAATTTCCAGCTACAGAAACAATTTCAAATAATTTTAATATATCTATTAATGTAATTAAAAACAGATATAGATATAACATATATATTTTTAATTTTATTTTATTTATAATATATATGTAAGGCCAGGGTGTGACGTCATGAATGGCTGGATGACGTCATATAATTTTAAATTAAGAAAAAACTAATAAAGATGATTTTTCTCGAGGATAAAACCAATACAAAGTGCATGATTCGTGGTGATATATAAAAAAATCTCCTCATGGTATGAAAATAACCCTTCCCTTCCTATCGTCGATCGCTAATACTACCACTTCCGGTTTCCGGATTTGCACCAAAAGTTGATCAATTCATCCCACTGATGCATTAAGTAAATATACCAAATTTCATCAAAATTTGTTCAGCCGTTCAGGCTGTACACATCTATACGGACGTACGTACGTACGGACGGACGGACGGACAGACATCATGCTAAAAATACTTTTTTCTGTTAAGAAAATGCATGATTCGTGGAGATATATAAAAATCTCCACATGTGAAAAATTTGGTGTGAAAACAATACCTACCTTACTATCGTCGGTCGGTAAAAAATAAATAGAAAAATTTTAAAATTTTAACTAAATTAAAAATATGTGTAATATACATATGAATATACAAAATAGTTTATTACTAGTAATCCATAATAAAATATATAGTAAATTAAGTATGTCCAGCTTTTCTAAATGAAGTGGACAGCTTAAAAAAAATAAATATTATATTATACGGATGGTATATTTAACTAGTTGCATTTTCTTATGCAAATTCTCTGGTTTTGTTTAAACCTTCCCCCTTTCACGAGAACATGATAATGCATTCAGAATTACACTCTGTTGTTTATTTAATAGAAAATTAACCTAATTTCCTTTGTCCCTAGTGCCCTGAACTTAATCCTAAAATAATTCTGATAAAAATACCTAATTTTAAACATCTAATAGCTTTATATTAATTTTATTAATATATCTTATACATCTATTTAGGTAGTTAATATTAAATATTAAAAAATAGTATTTTTAATAATACTATTTATTCCTAAAAACCTATAATTTTAGAAAATTGATTAATATTCTTTTTGATAAATCTTTGTGAATAAATCTTTATAAGAAAAAAATATTAATAGATTATAAAAACTAAAAATATATCATTCACTATATATGGTGATATGTATGTTTTAATTTAAATAAAATTTAATTTTGCCAAAAATATACTAATTATAATTCTGGAATTTTAAAAATCGGAAATGTAAAAAAATGAAAGAGAATTTTTTTATATATCATTTTGATCGTATTTTACTAATGATATAAGATTTTAAATTTTCCTAGGAGATTAGTAGCAACATTAGTACTTTTTGACATTTGAATATTTTAAGGTCTGTATCCATATTATAATTTTTTTTTCGTCCGTCCGTCCGACTGTCCGTATAGATGTGTACTGCCTGAACGGCTCAACCGATTTTGATGAAATTTGGTATATTTACTTAATGCATCAGTGGGATGAATTGATCAACTTTTGGTGCAAATCCGGAAACCGGAAGTGGTAGTATTAGCGATCGACGATAGGAAGGGAAGGGTTATTTTCATACCATGAGGAGATTTTTTTATATATCACCACGAATCATGCACTTTGTATTGGTTTTATCCTCGAGAAAAATCATCTTTATTAGTTTTTTCTTAATTTAAAATTATATGACGTCATCCAGCCATTCATGACGTCACAGCCTGGTCTTGCATATATATTATAAATAAAATAAAATTAAAAATGTTTATGTTATATGCCTATCTGTTTTTTATTACATTAAAAGATATATTAAAATTATTTGAAATTGTTTCTGTAGCTGGAAATTAATTTACTTCAAACCGTCGGTCGGTTCGGACCTGGCCACAGGTCAACTTATTCTGTTAAGAAAATGCATGATTGGTGCAGATATGTAAAAATCTCCACATGTGAAATTTGGTGTGAAAACAATACCTCCCTTACTATCGTCGGTCGGTAAAAAATGAAAAATGGTCTTGTCTTATTTCTCTGACAAATGTATATACAAATAGTTTAAATACAACAATACCAACAAAAAAGACAAAATAAAACAAACAAATAAAATTAAAATAAATACAAAATGAATTCCCTGGTTATTGCATACCTTCATTTCTAAGCATCAACACAAATGTTAATTTAAGATTTTCAATATCACATTTTCTGCTGCTATACCAATGTAAGTAATTGTCTCTTTCTGACGCACTACATTAAACTGGAAAATATCCTCATTATTATTTACGAAATATTTATTCAATAGTATTGCTTACTTTCAACTCATCTCTCAATAGTCATCATTGTACCTATAAATATAATCATATCTACTGTTAAGAATTTTTGTTCTCAAATAATTATAATTATTATGATATTTTCCTCATTATAAAACAACTCTCCCCTTTCTATTTCTATTCCATTTAAAAAAAAAAATAATTTTAGATTTGTTCATATTCAATCTTTAGTTTGACGTTTTGCCTAATATAATCCGTAACTATATAAATTTTATACTAAATTGTTTTTTTTTTGTTTTGGTTTTAAAAATTAATATAAAAAATAATTTATTAAATTAAAAATATTAAAAAAATACATTTTTAAACAGGATTCAATAACAAATTTAACAACTTTTATAGATCAATATTATATATGTAATATTTTTTAAATTTAAATAATATTAAAGGAACTAATTGTTTATAAAAGTTTTTAATTTACATAATCTTTTAAATATAATCATTTATTTAAAGATAACAAATAATATATAATATAATCCAATCAGCAGCATCTGGACTTTGAGAGATTAAGTCATGGGATATCACTCACATTGATTAGACATTCATACGGTTGGAATTTGGGACAGCTCCAAATATCTTTGTACTAATATCAAGTATCTGTTGGTCGGGATTTTATAACTCTGAACAGTGTTTCTCGAATTTCAAAAATATTTTTTTGAAACATTAAATTTATTTATTTATTGTTATCGATTTCATTTAGATGTAACTTATATCTATAGCTATATTATAAAATCGAAAATAAATAATTATATATATAATTTTATTTTCAATTTTATATATAGTATATATAGACCATTTGAATGGTATTAAACATATTTCTTTCTTCTTTAATTCAATTAAATATTACTATAAATACATTATTATTTTGTAGATATTAAATTATTAAAGCTTTGGTGGTTGTTTTTATTTATAACGGAATTTTGTAAATTAAACCACATATTGATATTTGTTATTGTAAATTTATTCAAAAAATACAAACATATACACAACGTTTCGATTGCTACTTCTGCACAGTGGCGTACCTACGGGGGGGGGGGTGCGGTCCGCACCGGGCGGCACTTATCTTGGGGCGGCATTTTTTATATTTAGTTATAGTTGTAAAAAGCAACTTATTCATTTCATATTTATTTTTTTTCTTTATTGAATAATAAATGATTATTATGATTATTATAAGTTTACTATTTGATTTATATAAATTATGATCAACTATATGATTTCGAATATTATTCCTCGGTGTATATAAATGCATTTTAGTGTAAATTTTGAATTCTAATTCCAAGAACAGGATAATAATTTTATTTTATTGTATTCATTAAAATTCGTTGAATTGGTAAATGCATCTTTAAGATTTTGTTCGGCAAAATTATCTTCGTTATACAATGAGTCAATTAAGACTACAAAATCTTGCAATATTGTCAATAGAACAAGAAATTACAAATAATATAAATTTTGAGAGCATTATACACGATTTTTCTAGTATGAAAGCTAGAAGAGTAAATATTATATAAATATGTTTACGAGTGCATACAAATATGTGTAAAAAAATTTACTCTGTGTATTAATTAATATTGATTAAATAACTTAATAATTTATTTATGTGTATTAATTTATAAAAACCACTATTTGATTGACTTATAATAGAAAGGGCGGCAAACTGGAGATCGCCCCGGGCGGCAAAAGTTCTAGGTACGCCACTGCTTCTGCATACATTATTATTTTGTTGCAAATAATTTCATAAAATTTCTTCTTCTTAACTATTTATAAATTTTTAATATCAGATTACTTAAATCATTATAAATAAAAAATAAATTATATGAGGAAAAAAATTGAATGAAAAATAAATGTTGCGTGACATGGTCTCTGAATTTAGACCCATTGTTGTTGATTATTATTTTAATCAATCTTTAGAGATCACATTATACTTATGTCTAATAAAGATCTAGAAGTTTATTGTTTTAATTATCTGCAAATGTGACAATCACATCATATTGTTAGTGGTTGCATAGAATCCTTTTTACTTTATTAAAATACTTCTACTCTTTTGTGTTGAATCTGATTATATTTTTTTTATATAGTTGATTTTAATTTTAAGATAGCATCTTTATTATGTTTTTGTTTAAAATTCCAGTGGATATAAATATGTATTCAGAGAATTATTTTTCCAACAATTTTAGGGAAACTATGGTTATACTACAGTAATTTTTAATCCAAAAGTATTTTATATTTTTTATTTGGAAAAATTAAGAAATTTTTAACAACTGAAAAAAATTATTTTATATAAAAAGGTGGTGATTGACCCCTGAAATTCAAAAATTTAATTAATTTCATTAATAACTTTTTATCAAATGATTAAGAATCGTAAGCATGGTTTTCTTTTTACCGACCGACGATAGTAAGGGAGGTATTGTTTTCACACCAAATTTCACATGTGGAGATTTTTACATATCTCCACGAATCATGCATTTTCTTAACAGAAAAAAGTATTTTTAGCATGATGTCTGACTGTCCGTCCGTCCGTATAGATGTGTACAGCCTGAACGGCTGAACGGATTTTGATGAAATTTGGTATATTTACTTAATGCACAATATGATGAATTGATCAACTTTTGGTGCAAATCCGGAAACCGGAAGTGGTAGTATTAGCGATCGACGATAGGAAGGGAAGGGTTATTTTCACACCAAATTTCACATGAGGAGATTTTTTACATATCATCACGAATCATTCACTTTGCATTGGTTTTATACTCGAGAAAAATCATCTTTATTAGTTTTTTCTTAATTAAAATTATATGACGTCATCCAGCCATTCATGACGTCACAGCCTGGTCTTACATATATATTATAAATAAAATAAAATTAAAAATATTTATGTTCTATCCATATCTGTTTTTTATTACATTAATAGATATATTAAAATTATTTGAAATTGTTTCTGTAGCTGGAAATTAATTTATTTCAAACCGTCGGTCGGTTCGGACCTGGCCACAGGTCAACTTATTTATATTATTTGACATAATCTAAAATGAAGTTGAAAAGATGAAAATGAATAAAACAAACAAATGAATTAATTTTTTATATTTTAATTTTTTTAAATTTTTTTTTCTTCAATTTTAAATTCGAATTTTTTATAATTGTTTATGGTTTCATCTCAATTTGTTTGTTAAATGTGCGAAATTAAATTAAAATATATATATATATAATCCCTCTCAGTCTAAAACTAATATATTTTTCATTAGTTTTATTTCAATTTTATATATTATATATCGTTTAGCTATTAATAAATTTCTAATTGACGCTAAATACATTTTAAAACATATTTATTTTAAATTTATAATTTTATTATCCATTTTTTCTGAAATTATGAAATATATAATTTATCATTATCAGTTAACATATATGTATATATATATATATCTCTTAAAACTTCTTTATTAAAAGCTATTATTATCTAGTTATGAACATTAATTTATTGTTATATTATTTACATCACAATACTAATAATAAAATACTTGACAAGCAACTTGTAGTTTAGAAAGTTATATTTTTGGAATATTATAATATCTATATATTTTGATATCGGCTCATCTTTTAATAAAATAACAAACAGTCTAATTTTTGAAATTATGATACTATTCGATTTGGTGATGACATATCCACATATTAATAATTAGTATGTGTCAATGCTTCTCCAGCATTTATCTAAATATAACTATATATATATATTGGTATAGTATATTATATATTAATAGAATATTTAATTCTTCTCTAGTATCAATGTTCGAATCTGCCTAAATATTAATTTATATTTCGTGTTTTAATTAAACATTATATAAATATCTAATTGACCTGGCATAAAATTATTTGAAATCCAATATTTGCTTATCCCTCTATTACGACATTAATTCTAATTTCCTAATGTGAATAAATAATATCAGGAAATGGTTTATGATCCTTTGCTTTATCCTATCTTATTAAAATCAATTTCATTCGTCAACACAATAATTTCATATTAGAATTGTAAACGATCCTGCACATTTCTATAGAAGAATATTTAATCACAAAATTAGTGGGCGTATTATTTTAACGCCTTCAGGCATTTTATTCGTATAGAATAATGCATCCGAGAATTATTGATCTTTTTGATTACGTTCATCTATATACATATTAATTTTTCGTTGAAATCTGATAAAAAATATATTAAGCGGATCATGTTAATTGCATCTAAAAATAATTATTTAAAAAAAAAAAAAATTACTAAGTAGAATGAATATTTTTATAATAAAAATACCTCTTAAAGTGGGTAAAATAAAGGAAATGTTACAAGTAGCTTTTCAAAAAAGGAGAAAAAGTGCAATTAAAAATGAATAGAAAATGGAACAATAGTACCAATACATAACAAAGGAAGTTAAGAAACCTCCGGAAACTATAGAGGAATAACGCTGCTAGAGGGTTGGTCTAACCTAACCCTAGTGACATAAATTATGACTCTCAGGTTTATAAAGTGTGTGTTTCTAAAATATATATAACGAAAAGTGAAAAAAGTTTCAATTTGGATCTAGACTTAAAAAATTTAAAAAGATATCTACATGTATATTTTGTATTGAATGTTTTAATAGAAGATATAAGTTAGGTGAAATGGGTCTTGGTAATTACTATCTCGCCAGAGATAGTATTGCGATCACGAAAATTTTCGATGTTGAGATTTTGATGTTTTTATACGTTTTGAAGGTTCCTGAATCATTTTCACTAATGTTGAGAAAATGTATGTGTGTGTGTGTATGTATGTATGTAACCAAGATTACGCTAAAATGGTTTGAGCTAGAATGATGAAATTTCGTAGTTTTCTATCAACTTTTGAGAAATGTAGCTCAACTACAACGGTCTGAGCTAGAATGATGAAATTTGGTACATGGGCATTATTCAAAATTCGTAGTTTTCTATCAACTTTGGAGAAATTTAGCTCAACTGGAAGAGGGTCTTTACCTACAACGTTTTGATTTTTTTTCCTCTAAAGTGCCCGTAAAAATAAAGATATATGTTTGATAATTTTTCACATGATTAAAAATTGTATAAAACTGCTATATATAGAATTTCAGCTTGATTGAATTGCTGAAAGTACCAGAATTAATTTTTTAACACTGCAAATCTCACGCCCCAACTCGTGACGTGGTTCCATCAACAAAGAGCCAAATATGCGCTGGTTTAATAAATATTATTTATTAATTTTAAGTTATAATTTATAATTAATTAATTTAATTGAAATATAATATATTGTTATTTAATCCAATTCAAATTGCGAGATAGTTGAGTGGAGACACTCCAGCTAATTTTTTAATTAGATTTAGACAAAATTAATAATTTCTATTAAAGTTTTGTAAATTAGTGAGTATCTAGTTTAAATTTTATTTTGAATTAGGATGATTAGAAGTTAGAATAACAGATAAAATTCTATTTCACATAAATGAGTTAAGAAAGAGAAAATACATCCAAGACATCTCAAACTGAACATTGAAATTTATTAAAAGACATTATAATATTATAGTAGTAAACTTAAAATATCAAATACTAGTTGGGCAAAAGTCAAATAGATTTGAGAAACAAAACAAAAAAAATTATGAATATTAAACCAATTCAGAATTTGTATTAATATAAAAAATAATGTTATTAACGAATTCAGTGTACTGAACATAATAGATCTGCTTAGAACAACATTTCAAAACTAATAAAAAGAGATGTAAAAAACTTATTCTAGATCAAATTCAATTAAAATAAATTGAAAAGAAAAATCAATAATTAATTTCATTAATATAGACAGTAGGTTTATAAGAAATGTTTGTTTATTTCAACTTAAAAAAAAACTTTTAGAAAAAAAACTAAAAATTAACGTATGATTAAAAATAAAATAATTATAAAAGACAAAATATCGAAAATAAATAATAACAGACAATTCACGTTTGGAAAAGAGAAGCTCTCATTTCTATTGAAAGCCCATCAATCCCTGTCCAAAAACAAGAACTATTTAAGTTTATATAACCAACACACATCCATACCATTTTCGTTTCACTTTATCACCTAAAAATGATTGCTTTTATTTTCTTACTTTTAATATTAAAGTTAGACGACTGTCTCAATAAAGAAAATAGCAAAATAAAATAATATGTTATGATATGATAAATCTAATATTTTTATAATTGATACATTTATTGTATTATTGTATATTACTTTAAGAATACAATTTAAATTTATTATTTAAATTAAAAAAAAATATATTAAATATTATAAGCTTAAATATATATTTAATTTAAATGAGAAAACCTTAAATATTTGTATATTAAATTTAAATTTTATAGACATATTAGAATAGATTGAAATGGATACTTTTATTTGTTATACATGTACGAGTATAATCAAATATTATATTCATTAAAATAAACTGACAATGTTTACAATTATTCAATATATATTGTAGTTTAATCAAATATGTATAATCAAAGTGTGAAAAGACGGTTTTATGTCCGGATGATAGTCCTAATATGAGGAACAACAGCCTGCATAAAACAAGTAAATAAAGGGTGTTTCATAAAGTACGCAAGTTTTTAAAAATGAAATAAATCAGCCAAAATCGAAGCAAAATTCAAAATTTGTATTTAATTTCATTCAACATATACTTCGATTTAATAATGATATCGAGCATATGTCCATCTCCACTTTCTCTGCAGGAAGTCATCCGATCGTTGAAATTAACTATAACTCTTTCGCAGACGTCTCTGTCGATTTCGCCGATTACCAATTAAGTGAATAAAACTTTAAAATATTTCGAAATTATTCTTTCCCTCTTGGTTCAGAATCCGATCACCTCCGTTTCATCTCATATAAATACAACTGATAACATTGTAGTTTTACAAATTTTTATATTGAAATTCATCGATATAATAATATGGAAAAGATAGGTTCCATTAGAGAGAGAGAAAGAGAGTAAAATTAATTAATCTATAAGATTTTGATTTTTCTCAAATTAATTTTATTTGCAACCAAACATAAAAATTATATTTTTAATGTGTTTATGAAAATTTTTTTTTTTTTTTTTTTTTTGAGTATAAATTGAAAAAAATTATAAATGGTATAAAAATTAATATACATATTTTTTATAAGCATTGCCAATTTTTTTACTTTAGTTCAAAAGCCTTAACACTATATTTTTGAAGGCCTAATGAGCCACCCCCATCCAATTCCTCATCTCTCCCAATTCTTTAAGATCGAATAGATTTTTATTAATCTACCCCTCGTTTTCGAATTAGTTTCTAAATAACATTAATATTTTTTTTTTAATGATTAATTATATAATTAATAATTTTTTTTTAAATGTATCATAAAGATTTTATTTTCTTGTTAAATTATATCATATATTTAATAATAATAATTGAACAATGATGAATGAAAGTTGTTTATTGATCATTTCATATCAAATGATCTAATTTTTAATGAAGCAAAAAGTATTCGATATCATTTATTTTGACAAAATGCCTGAAAAAAATTTATATGAAAAATTAATGACAATTCTGATTTTGATCCTAAAACATCATTAATAAACCACAAATAAAAAATGCCAATACAAAATATTGAATACATTGAGAAGATAAATATTTGCCGATGTTGAGATTCTCATCATTCATTTAAATTTAAAATTGAATCATTAATTGGAATTTACAAAGAAAAAAAAAAATAAACATAGAAAATTAAACCGAAAGAAAAGAAAAGAAATAATATTATAAGAATATAAGAAAACAACGTAAAGGAAGTGTGTTAAAGTCTTGAGGCAGGAAGAAAATCTAACTCAAGAGTTTTTGTCTGGCCTCTCGTGAATCTGTCGGAGAGCTTGCTAAACTTTCAATTTCCGCGTCAAGTCCCCCACATAGCCTTGTTAGAGTATGTCTTGTTAGACATAGCTCGACGTGTTTGGATTAGAATCCATTCGGAAATCTAGATGTCTTTCATTTGTTCATTTTATAGAGATAACCATCAAATCAATAGACAGCTTGGAAAAATTTATATCAAGAACTTAGTTAATTATAAAAGATAGATGCCAAATTAAACTTTTCAATAAAGTAGATATAAATAATTTTTACTTCAATTAAATAAATAATATAATCAGGATAAATTTTGAATGTAATTCGATTGAAATAGTAAATTAAAAACAATTTACACACATCTAAAATATATTTTAAAATAGCCTTTTCCACATGTACACTATGATAGAAAAGAAATAAATATATCGGGTTAATTTGTTGATTGAGTATTCTATGATCTCTTTTCAGGGGTCACTTGGTTCATTCCTCATTTATTGCTTCTCACTAAAAAAGATATTCAATTTAATATTTTTGGGTAAAAATTGTATTCTTTCATTACTCGTTCCCAAACATTCTTTATTAAATAGTCTCTTAAACAAAGAAGGATGTGGCTATTTATACATACAGTATGTATAAGAAATTAGCTATTTATGCATACATATTTTAAACTACAGTTTATTTTTACAATTCAAATAGATACCAATGACAATTTGTGTAATAAGAATATAAATAATATTGATATAATTAATAAAAATAATAGTATACATTGATTTAATAGAAATTAAAATAAAAATAAAATGTATCACTATTCAATATTTCAATTCATTCATTTCTCATTGCTTCCTTATTCAAGTGAATATACAATTATAGGTTTATTAATAAAAATCGCTTTGAGAACTCTTCTATGAATAATATTTATTAGTATAATAGAATAGTTGATATAATTAATAAAAATAATTGTAAACATTGACTTAATAGATTTCAAATTAAAATAAAATGTAATATAATATTATTTCAAGTTTATAACTTTTTGGTTAGTTAGTACGTTAAACGTAACTATTTACAAATAGCTAATTTCTTATACATACGATATGTATCAATATCCAATTGCGTATACATACTGTATGTATAAATATCCACATTCAACAAAGAAACCAAGTTTATGGAAGAGGAGGGGAGTCTAGAATAAGGAAGAAGAAGCTCGGACCAGGCTTAAGTCATTCGAAAGGGTTCCGGTTTGGGATTTCCATAGCCAACAGGAGACTGTTATTAGTGCGGTAAAAAAGCATATAACCAGCGGGTCCAACTTTGCCTCGAACCTTTTGAAATTTTTTCAAATCTATTAAAAAAAAACAAAAAAAAAAACAAATAATATCATTAATAAATGACAAGTTTTTAATAAATACATTTTTGTAAAATTATACTTAATATTTACTAACCATATTGTTATATTGCATAAAGAATAAAAATGATCCAATCTAATTATTTTAATTCATTCATTCATTTTTTTATTTAATAATATTTGATATTCTTTAAATGTATCGTTTGATCAATTTGAAATTTATCTATAAATTGATGAATAAATAATAAATGATTATTTAACCGCTTGTTTAAGTATGTAAATAACAATTTGTATTTAAATTATATTGCTTCATTAAAAATTGTAAAAATTAATTTCGTAGAATGATTATAGGAATGATTATGATTTAGTATAATAGCCAGAATAAATTTCTCCCCACCCTAATTTGTTTATAAATAAATTAAATGTTCTAAATGGGCTTTTAATATTATTTTTTTAAATAATTATCCATAAAACAATTTTAAATTTATATTTGATTCAGAAACTTTGTTCTTCGGATGGTAATTTAAAAACGAAAAAGTGTGTTTATTTTTTAAAAAAGCAAAAAATAAATTTTACACTTACCATTGTATACACAAAATAAACATGCCTTTAATCTTTTCATTTTCATGATTTATCTCGTAACTCGAAAGTTTCATGCGGATTGAACAAATCGATTAAAATTCCTATTTTAAACCGAATCTTATATCGATCGTAGAACGTTTAAATTTATTATTTAAATCAGTGTTTCTCAACCTTTTTGGACCAAACGCCCCCCTTTGTAAGACCTGCTTCTTAATTCGCCCCCCCCCCCCCTATAAATTTTTACAGATAAAAATTTCATGATAATCCCTAATATAAGGTAGGTACACTAGGTGATACTTTGAGCCATATTGAATAATCGAGTTTCAGAACATGATTGCAAAATCATCTGACCTTTTTTTTATTTTTATTTTTAAGAACCATATTGAAAAAAATTGAAAAAAGAGGAAATGTTTAAAAAGTCTGTTCGCAAAATCATCTTACCTTTTTTTAGAGTTGAAAATGATTTCGTCCCCCAAAAATAACTTATCGCCCCCCAAAATCGTACAATCAAATAATCGCCCCCTTTAAGATGTCGATCGCCCCCCAGGGGGCGATATCGCCCAGGTTGAGAATCACTGATTTAAATAATCTATAATTTCTCAAAAAATACTAGTTTAAAAAAAACAAAGAAATCCAAGATTCAATTTAATTTTACAAAATTGATTAAAATTAAAATTCTTGATGTCGCAATTATTGAAACCCCCGAAAGGATATCAAAAATAAATTTTAACATATGCAAAAATTTTAAATTTTAAACCATTTAATGTACAGATTAATTAATTTTATAATTCTTATAAATGATCTTATATTTATTCTTATTAAAATTCTTTTTAATATATTAAACTTGTTACAGACAGAATTATTTGGTAAAATGTTATTTCTTTATTATATTATTTAACTGGCTGGCGAACATTTTATTCTAATAATTTTTTTATATTATTTATTTGTAAAAAAACAACTTTAGTACAGTATTTAAAAAAATTTAAAATACGCAAGTAGTATATCACATACAAAAAATACAATATACTACAAATTTAATACTAACGTATTTATATGTATTTTAATTACTTAACCTAATAGGTATTCAGGGGTATTTAAAATTATTCAAATTAAAATTTTATTTAATGGCGACAAAAATTTCTGTGAGTGGGAATATGTTTATGTATAACGGAATTTTGTAAATTAAACCACATATTGATATTTGTTATTGTAAATTTATTCAAAAAATACAAAAATTAAACCACATATTGATATTTGTTATTGTAAATTTATTCAAAAAAGACAAACATATACACAACGTTTCGAAATGTTGTGTATATGTTTGTATTTTTTGAATAAATTTACAATAACAAATATCAATATGTGGTTTAATTTATAAAATTCCGCTATAAATAAAAACAACCACCAAAGCTTTAATAATTTAATATGTTTATGTGTTTAAAAAATATTTATGCGATTGCATAGAAGAACCACGTTGTCGCAATTTTAGACTTGTAATAATTATTAATTGATATATAAATATTGATATTCATATTTAATATTTAATAATAAACTATTTGATATTATATATAAAACCTATATATAACATATCTCATATAGAAGGAAGGCAGGATAGTAGAGATGAAATCTTTTTAGCGAATATTTTTGCTTACGACCTCAAATGTTATTTTTTTTTTTTTTTGTAGATAGAATTTTCATTTATAAATTTTTGTAAATTAATATTTTCCAATAATTTTATATTTATAAATATTTGATAATAATTATTAACTATGTGTGTATGCATATGCGAAAGTTGTGAAATTTATTATTAATCAAAATTTGAACCTGATATCAAAAAGATTATCAAAAAAGCATTAGCCTCAACTTTCACATTAATTTTTCAGTTAGAAATGCCTGCTTATTAATCATTTATGAAATGAATAATTTATAAAATATTGTATTATTAGTATTGTTAAATAATATTGGCTCTACTATTTAGTAATATAATATAAAGGTCTAATTTGTTGTAAAATTGTTAAAAATATACTCTATTAAATTCAGATAGTTTCATGTTGAACTTGATTAAATTTTATACTTAACAGGTGGGCTGAGAAGTTTGTAGGCTGACACATACATGGCGGCACTAGGCACTAGTATCAAATCCATATATTTTTTTAGTTAGCCCTAACCTTCAAAAGACGTGTGTATAAATTTGACAGCTGTTGCACAATTAGTATCGGAGTTATATCATTTTTTGTGAAAGAACTTTTGTTAATTTGAAAAAATGGAAAAAAAGGAATTTTGTGTATTGATAAAGCATTGCTTTTTCTCGAAAAAAATACTGTTGAAACTAAGGCTTGGCTTGATAAACATTATTCGGACTCTGCACCAGCCAAATCAACCGTAGAGAAGTGGTTTGCTAAGTTTAAACGAGGCGAAATGAGCACGGAGGACAATGCATGCAGTGGACGCCCCAAAGAGACTGTTACGGACGAAAACATAAAAAAGTCCACAAAATTATCGCAAAGTGACGTTGAGTGAGATAGCTGAGAACCTAAAGATATCAAAGGAACGTGTTGTTGGTCATATCGTGCATGAATATATGGATATGAGAAAGCTCTGTTCAAAGTGGGTGCTGCACGAGCTGACAATCGACCAAAACAATCGATGATTCTAAGGAGTGTTTGGAGCTGTTCAAACATAATAAATCCGAATTTTTTCGTCGATATGTGATTATGGATGAAACATGGCTCTATCATTTCACACCATCGACTGTCAGCCGAGTGGACTGCACGTGAAACTGAAGTCTATTTTGAGGCTAAACACAAATCATATTATAAAAATGGTATCGAAAATTTATATGACCTCTATAATTGCTGTATCGCCCTCGAAGGAAACTATATTAAATAATAAAATCAAATTTTATCAAAAAAATAAAATTTTCTATGCTAGTCTACGAACTTTTCAGCCCACCTATTTTACTGCATCAAAAATTATTATTAAAAATAATTTTTCTATTAAAAGAGATGAAATTTTAAAAGGAGTCGACGAATAAATAAATGTTGAAAAACCATATAATAGGATGAGAAAATCTATTCAGAAAATTGTAAAAAAATGAAGCCAATTGGGAAATGTACGTTGGGTAGACCAAGAAAATGGATATAAGTTTGTTATAAGTAAACTACAATAGAAAAAGATAGAAATTGAATGTAGAGGCGACAAAAGAAATTAGGTTTTCTGCTGTCAAAAATTATCGAGTTCAGAAGCATTTTAACAATATTATAGGTATATTGATGTAATGATACTAATAACATTCGAAACCGTTAATATTGTAATTATATGACTAAAAACAAAACATTAAATAGTCATATATTTGAGGTAATAAAAATAATGAAATAAAAATCGAATAAATGTATAAAACAGGTCATTTTAGATACTATTAAAACTTATTTATAACAAAAAAAATATTTAAATATCAATTGACAGAATGGATATTAGATTTTCTTTCGCTCTTTCAGCTCAAAAAAAAAATGTTCTGATTAGGGAGCAGATGGTGCATATCTCGATGGAAAGTATCTCTGTATTGCAGATGTTGTTGCAATCAAAATGATATTGACTAGATTTGACGGTGATATTGAACTGATCTTTACTCGCCAGCCTCAGCTGGTTCACCACTCCACTCTTTTTCTATTTATGTTCTTCTTTTTAACGGTTCTCTGAGTGTAGCGGAAATAAAATGATGGATATAAAAGAAGATTGACTTGATATTTATTTATATATGCAGTAAAAAAAAAATCACAATTCGAGGACATGAATCTTTTAATTTTAAAATACTTGTGGTAAATATTATCTAGGACGAAGTTCTGTTAATAAACAAAAATGAAATAGCAAGGGTTGTATAGAATCGGTTAAGAAAGGAGGATGCCTGCTCTTTCTGGACCATTATAGCTTTCATTAGTTATGCTATGGGGCAGCTCTTGCTACATTTGATAAATTAATAGATGAATTATTAAAAGCGATTTACTAATGAGCTGGATTCAATTACTAGACACAATTACATATCTATAATAGAACATGCGAACAGAGAGAGGAAAAGATAACTAACTGTTAAGGAAAAATTTGGATTATAAATTATAATATTTGCATCTATATAGAATTTAATTTCTTAATATAGTGGTTTTTTCTTTTAAAGATAAATAAACATCCTTTGTATTCGTTTTTTTATAAAATTTAAATTATTAAGATCATTTACAGATTCTTTTATATAAAATAAATAACAATTATTGCTCAAAGTTTATCAATGTCAAATTCAATCTTTTCCAAAAATCGTCGATTTAAAATATAATCTCCTGGGGGTCTCTCGTCACTAATATACCTACAAGTGGAAATAACCGTTGTTATTCTGAACCAATCAGAATCTATTGTAACGAGCTTTGTTGCTGACAGGACAATTGAAATACATAACTCATCTCTAATCAGTGGCATTTTAATCGAATTATATATTACAATTAAATTATTATTTTTATGCTTATTTATTTGTCTTCCATGAGATCGCTTAGAATTTTCAAGCGTGAAAATGATCATGAATAAATTAGAATAGATTAGAATTAGATAGGTTATAACTGGAACAATTACTTTATACATTCATTAATGTTTCATGTTATTTTCATCCAAATTTTAATCTCTCCAATCTTCTTTTTTTAATGAATAATATCTTCTCAACCCATTCTTGATCTGCCAACTGGTCGATTGCCAATTCTTTTCCTGTAATAGGTTTCTTCCATAAACTTTTTTATCCCTGCTTCCAGTCCCACCTTTTCAAACTTTTTCGACTTTATAACCCCACCGCCCGGATGAACAATATTTCTTCACTCATCTCTAACTCATCCAATTTCAACCTTCCCCAATCTCATGCGCATTGATTTTTACATTTTACCATTCACTTTCCAAATAAATATTTTTTAAGTTATAAAAAAGAGAATAATAATTTTCTATATTATTAATAAGTTTTTCTATTAATATTGTAAGTTAGCCATTATATCAGTGGCGTACCTAAGGTGGGTGCGGTCCGCACCGGGCGGCACTTATCTTGGGGCGGCATTTTATATATTTAGTTCTAGTTGTAAAAAGCAACTTATTCATTTCATATTTATTTTTTTTCTTTCTTGAATAATAAATGATTATTATGATTATTATAAGTTTACTATTTGATTTATATAAATTATGATCAACTATATGATTTCGAATATTATTCCTCGGTGTATATAAATGCATTTTAGTGTAAATTTTGAATTCTAATTCCAAGAACAGGATAATAATTTTATTTTATTGTATTCATTAAAATTCGTTGAATTCGTAAACGCATCTTTAAGATTTTGTTCGGCAAAATTATCTTCGTTCTACAATGAGTCAATTAAGACTACAAAAACTTGCAATTTTGTCAATAGAACAAGAAATTACAAATAATATAAATTTTGAGAGCCTTATACACGATTTTTCTAGCATGAAAGCTAGAAGAGTAAATATTATATAAATATGTTTACGAGTGCATACAAATATGTGTAAAAAAATTTACTCTCTGTGCATTAATTAATATTGATTAAATAACTTAATAATTTATTTATGTGTATAAATTTATAAAAACCACTATTTGATTGACTTATAATAGAAAGGGCGGCAAACTGGAGATCGCCCCGGGCGGCAAAAGTTCTAGGTACGCCACTGGCCATTATATAACAAATAATGCCTGCAAAAGATTAATGCATAATGAATAATAAATAATTAATAATATTAATTTATTTAATTTTTTCCTTTTTTATTTAATGAATAAGATCAAATAACTTTACCTACATTTAATCAATTATGTGTTAACTTATATGACTTTTCTATCAATATAAAAGATAATAAATATAAAAGTTTAATGAATATTTCACACAAACCAAAGAAAAATAAACTATTTTAAAATCTCCAAATACAATAAAAGGAAATGAATAGTAATCACATTTAAGTCTTTGCAATAATTTAAACTTATCGATTAATATTTTAAGTATTAATAATTAAGAAGTGAATACAGAAGACCATTTAATATTTTTCGTAAACATAGGACCAAATTTCAATTTAATATTAATTTTTTTTTTCAAGTGACGATTATAATACTGTTTTAATCTATGTATAAGATTAAAATGTATAAAAAAATGTTAAATAAATATTATTATATTAAAGTTTGATCTTTAATCTTATAAAATAACAATTTTAATGTATATAATTATAATTACAAATTTATAAATAACCAATCTTAACAAGTAATTTATTTCCAAGTTTCAAGGTGAAGGTCTCTGGATTTATATATATTTTATTTATTTATGAGTAGAGTAGGGGTTTTTGTGGGTAATTGGAGGAGAGAATTTATCATTTTATCATTAGTGTTAAAAATTTCACGCTTTTTAAAATTAATATTAATATTTAAAATTTGTATTTTATTTTCCTGCGGACATATATGAATTATAAAACAAAAACTTCAGTCAGGGGTCGGTGAACTTTCTTTCTAATAGGTTTACAATAGAAGGCAAAATGAACTGAGGACTTTCAACATGAAGCAATGGCGCTTTGTGGTTTGATCGATAGCCTGTACCCTGCAGTGACCTGGCACTGGGCGCTATCGTTCTATCTTTCGATGCTTAAGATGATACCCTCCGCCACTGCCCTCACCTTTCCTTTTCTCGCTCCCCCACTTTCTTATCTTTCTGGTCTATCTTTTTACCTTCTTGCCTTTGAGTTCTCTCTTATTTCTTTTAACAGTAACTACAAGAGAATTCTATACATTTATGGGAAATGAAATATTCGTGAAGATAATTAGTTTTTTATTTTATTTATTTATTTATTTATTTTTGTACCCAACCAACATATTTTTCTTATTATTCTTTAATTTTTTTGTGGAAAAGAATTGGTAATGATTATTATGTTTATTATCTATTATCTATTATCTATCTATCTATATATATAAAAGGCAATGTCTGTGTGTCTGTCTGTCTGTCTGTGTGTCTGTCAAATACTTAAAAACTACCCGTCCGATTACGGTGAAACTTTCAGGGATTGTCGTGGGCATCCCAGGGAAGGTTTTAATCTATATATATAAAAGGCAATGTCTGTGTGTCTGTCTGTGTTATTGTTTTGTGTTTTGTACATATATATGTAAAATAAAGAACAAACAGAAATAAGAAAATAAATTTTAATTAATATAATTTATAAAAAAAAATAATGTTCATAAACTTAGAATATTAATTATTTAATTAATTAAAATTTACTTAAATAAATGCAAAGAGCCACAAATATATTAGTAAATATATAAATAATAATATGAAATAGTCAATAAATCTTACTTATTATACTAGGAAAATTTGTTGTTGATTAAATTAATATATATTTTCCAAGAAAACAAATATATGTCTTATCTACTTATACTGATGAAACAAAATGGATGAAAACCTTTTACATACAGACTTTCAACCAAATACCATGTATCACTCGGGGGTACAGGGGGCGGAGCCCCCGTCTAGGTGTGAAGAGCGCCTGGAAGGCGCTCGGAGCAGCTAGTAGTTTATATCTATTTACCATTTTGTTTTGTTTTTTGTGTTTTTTGTATTTTTTTTTAATATAAAATATACCTTATTCAAAAATAAGTGCCAATTTAGGCTGTTTTAAAATCATTAATAAAACTTTATAATAAATTGACTGTAATTCCGATATTTTTTTATAACAAAAGTTCTACTTATAAACTACATGCCCTTCGTTTTTTAATATATGCAGATTAAATTGAGAAAGAATAATTTTATACTTTTTATGAAATTGATCATAAAAATTGGGTTTGATGGCGACATAAATTGAACCAGTTATTAGTTTTTTTTTCTGAAATATATATTTAAATGATAATCAACTTAAAAGGAATTAATGATTAGGATATCCATTTGAATATATTTCTATTGATAATAAAAGGGAGACATTAATAGAAATAATAGTATTTAAAATTGCGCAGTATTAACAAAAAAATAATATTATAGAAAAGTCATTCGTGTATTCACTAATTTAATTACGAAAGGGAAGCTGCAATTATATATTTCCATATACTTATTTTAACAAGAATCTCCATGTTAATTAAAAACAAAGAGGAAAAATCCAATAAATGTTTCAATATGTGAACTAAAGTTAACTCATCATAAAAAAAAGAAAAAAAGAAAAAACAACAGTTAATTGTCAATTCCTTTTTTAAATGTGAATGTAATTTGAAGTATTTTATAAAGATATTTTTAAACATGTGAAAAGAAATGTAATTAATTTTATTACATTTTTTCCATTTTTTAATTCATTTATTTATCTAATAGATGTTAAGGAATTATGCATTTCAATTAAATTTATTAAGTTTTCTATTTCCTATTCATAATATTTATTAATTTTTTTCGTAATAAGTTAACAAGCTTTCTTATTAAGAAGATTAATTTTTAATACTTTTTTTTTTTAAAAAAATCAGTTTTAAACTAATTAAAATAAACGATTATTTTATTATTAATACATAACAAGAGGATAAGAGGAGATTCATTAACTTTTTATGGTAATTTAAATTGGTTGTTTAAAATTGAATTGTAATGAATGAGAATATACATATATATATATATATATATATATATATAACAATTCAAAATTATAAATTCTAATCAATATAAATCTATTAAAAAATCATTATTAAAAACACTGTATATTTTTTGATCGAATAAATTAATTAGGTAGGTATTTTTTAATATTATTATAAAAACTTTGCAAATAAATTAAACAATTTTATATTATTTATGTTTTATATACTATTCATTAGAAAAAAATATTTTTTTAAAATATATTCTTTACTTCAATTAAAATATTTATTTTTTTCAAATGCCTGTTAAATTATTATAACATTCAACTTAAACCGAATAAAATATTTTTATTTTCGTCTCTTTGAAGTAAGCTCTTTAAAGAGTTAGAAACAAAATTCTCATCTCTAATTAAATATTTGAAATAAATTTAATATTCCTTTTTTAAAAAAAAATCAGAAATCTTTCTTCATTATCTATTTTATATCTTTCAACGCCAGTCATTTGGTACTAAAAAAAGAGATTACCTGGAAAGATTTCTGGGAGTTTTGAAAATTAGTCATTTTATAGATTTCAACGTGCTCTTTCCGAATTTCATTTTTGCCATCTCGTATTTTTCTATTCGTACCGCTTGATAAAAACATTTATATTCAAAATTAAACTAGAGAAAATTGCCTAAAATTTGTGTAATAATCTTTTTTTGTAAAATCAATAGTTTTGGCTCTTCAATACGCGTTTTGACTAAAAAACAGTATATAATCACGCCAACCCGTGAGGTAATCCAGATAATCAAAAATCCAAATTATGGCCCAGAGATCATTGCCAATTGGAGAGAAATTCCTTCTTGAATTATATAGTTACAATAAAAGCAAAAAAAACTTTCAGTGTGTTACATTTCGATCTGTACTAAAGACAATGGACATACAAACACCTGATTCATCAAGAGCAGCGAACAAAGGAGAATACGTTAAATTTTGAAATAATCAAATAATCAATTGTATGTGGATTAGCCTGCTGGGAATGTTTTTATCATGGAGTGAGTTGGAAAGTAGATATTGGCAGAAAACTATATTTTGACGCCAATTTTCCAATATGGAGATGAGACCGACAAAAATATGAAGTGGAAAAGTTGAGCACGTCGAAATCTATAAAATTACTAATTTTCAAAACTAATGGTAAACTTTCCAGGTAAAATTACTAAATTGGTGGACTATATTTTATTAAAAATGATAGCAATTAAATTAGACATATGTTTTACTTAGAACTACATAATAAAGGGTGTTTCTTTAAGAGGTATAGATCTTTAAATTGCAATAAAACAACGATGGATTATTCGATTGTCATGAATTTTATTTATACGAAAGATAATCTTGTGGCATTACATTTTATATATGATTGGATGTAGTCCAATCTGGGCGTCCAATTTTCGATAACTTTTTCCAACATTTGTGGCCGTATATCGCCAATAACACGGCGAATGTTGTCTTCCAAATGGACAAGCGTTTGTAGCTTATCCGCATAGACCAATGACTTTACATAGCCCCACAGAAAGTAGTCTAGCGATGTTAAATCACAAGATCTTGGGGGCCAATTCACAGGTCCAAAACGTGAAATTAGGCGTTCACCAAACGTGTCTTTCAATAAATCGATTGTGGCACGAGCTGTGTGACATTTTGCGCCGTCTTGTTGGAACCACAGCTCCTTGACATCATGGTTGTTCAATTCAGGAATGAAAAAGTTAGTAATCATGGCAAATGGACTCATTCGGGTCTTCCTCAATGCTACGCTCTACAGTAGCAATAGCTTCTTTTGTACGCACCGTACGGCGTCTCTGGGGATGCGAGTTATCAATAAGAGTAAACGTGGTGCGAAAACGTTCCATGATTAATCGAATTAACTGCTCTGATGGACGATTTTGTCGACGATAAAATGGACGTAGTGCACGATACGTATTCCGCATAGAACCATTATTTTCGAAATAAAATTGCACTATTTGCAAGCGTTGTTCAGGCGTGAGTCTATTCATGATGAATTGACAAACCAAAATGAGAATAAATCACTTGATAGCTGTTAAATCGGTCGTTAACTTAAACAGTAATGCCAACTTAAAGTTCTATACCTCGAAAAAAAAACACTCTTTATAATAAATGATGTAAATATTAATAAACCTAGGCATAAAAAATAAATGTTTAATAAAATTTAAAATATTTATTAATCATGTATTGTTAAGAAAACAACATCGTCGAAAGCATAGTTTCTACTAATAAATACAATAACAACTGAAAATACGTTTGGAATGGGTTTGCAAGCGCTATTACTATTTTAATAAATTAAACAAGACTAATATTATTTAATCATTTTTAAAATAAACTAATTAATTCGCATGCAAAGTCTTTTTATATAGAAATATAATTGTTGCTCAAATGCTTTTGTCAGTTAATTTATTGATTTTGTTATTAAATGTTAGTTACATGAATCATTTTTACTATAGATTATTTACGTCTCTATTAACAATCCTATAAAGTATCATAATAAATTATAACAATATCAATAAGTATTATTCAAAATTTAATTGTAATATTCATTATACATTTATTAGAGTTAGATTAACTATACTAATATATATGTATATATCCTATTCACACCTGCGTTATTTAAAATTACCAGTTAGATATTTACAAAGACAATATTTGTTATACAGTATTGTATGAAGTTAATAAAAAATTGTAAGCTATGAGCACATTTTTTAACACGATTCAGGAAGCATCATAATTATAATACTGAGAATACGCTAATAATTTTCTTTTGTTCTTAATTTAAGATTTGTTTCTTCAACTCCAAAATTATTCTTAATTTAATCAAATGTTGAATTTGATTTTGAAGTGAAATGAATTTCTGAGTATAGTCAATCGTAAACAATAATGAATGAATTGGGTTAAATGGAATTGAAGTAAAAATAATATAAATATAAAATTTTTTTATAAAATAACGTTTGTCCAATTGACTAAAAATAATAAAATAATTTTTCTATAAGCCTGACAAAGTTATGGATGAATTGCTTCATATTCCACGAAAAACGTTGGCGCATATTGTCTTCATAAAAAAAGGTCATCCTTTTGTTGTTTTTTTCTCTAGAGGTAATATATAAAAAAAAAGATCTTTTCTCTAAGCCATTTGAAGAGAGGAATCCCCTCTTCATTGGCGATACAACTGATTAATCAAAATTCATCATTAATTTTTAAATACGTTCAAAATGGAAATCTATCTGCTTCAGAATCCGTTGAAAAAAAATTAATCGGAGCAATACAAAAGGAGTTAGTTACTAAAAGTAATTAATCGATAATTAATTACAATTAATTAATTATAACTCAATTATATTTCTTCTATACCTTCTAGGAATCGATTGAAACATCAATAAAAATTTTCAAAAATCTATCTCAATAAAAAGTCGATGAAAAATCGATTTCAATTTATCAAAAGAGCGAACAGATACAGAGACAGACGTCAAGTGAAGTTAACGAAAACGTTATAAAAACATGCAATTATTCAGTGTGAATGAAATTATCGCAGAAAAAAGATGCTCTAATAAAACAAATATATCGGTGTGGAGTAAAAATTTATCCGTAAAATGTAAAACTTAAAATTTTTATTTCAAATAAAGTTAAAATCATCAAAAAATATAAATTGATTTCCGCCTCATGTTCGAATAATTATGTATATAGTGATATAAATATTTATTATATGGATGTGAAGAAAGATAAAGAAACTTTGGAATATATATAGGTTACTTATTAGACTTTTTTTTTAAATAATTCAGATGAAGAATATCGAGTAATACGTTCTCCCCGAGTTTTCTATCAATAGTTCAAATACTCAAAATACTCATTCAATCACAAGCATTTTAAAATTCCAGTATTTAACAAGATCGAATCATTTTTGCAATAATTAAGACTGACAAGAGGGCTATAGATCTGTAAATATATGCCATATTTATGTTTTATTTACCAACTATCTCTATTAGAATAATACAAATTCAACTTTCTATCAAAATTTCCTAACAAAATCAATACGAATATTATAATTAAAACAATATTATAAATAAATACATAGTATATACGTGTATGTTAAGAAACTATTGTTTGTCGTAATGAAACCTGAAAAGAATAGTTTAAAAATTTATCTAGAAATACTTATATTTGATATAATTTAAAGAAATGATTAAAAACATATATAAAATATTTTCTTTTCAAAAAAGCCTTTTAATAATTAAATATACTTTACTTGTATATAGTAGACACAAAATGGAAATATAATAGAATATATTGTATATATATATATATATATATATATATATATATATAATGATTCTCTTTCATAAAAAGAGAAAATCGTTTAATTTTATTTTTCGCTAAAAAGCTTTCTAACAACTCAAGTCTTTTCGTTTTCTATAAGCTTTTCTTAGCTCTAAAGAAGATTTCAGTAAATAAATTTACTTGATAATTTAAAATTAATAAAAATGTTTTTGATAAACGAGGATTTTTTTTTATTATGTTCCCCATCGAAACATTCAATATCTTTAACATATAATACTTATAATATAATTAATTCAAAATCGATATGGAAAATCATCTTCACCAGTTAAATTGAAAAAAAAGCAAAAGCAAAAAATGAAAGATAACTTGTTTAAACTTAATTTATAATCCTTTTTTTTTCAAAGTTTCTCTTCATATTTTTCCCTAATCTAATTATTATTACGATTACTTTTTTAATGAATCTCTTTCTCAAGATGTTACAAAGTTTTTGGGAAAGAATTCAAATGATAAATAAATAAGTAAATAAAGCAAAAGATTCTTTAGAATTGAATTAACAATAGAAGGTTACACTGAAGAAAATTGGAACTTTTCAAGATTACGATGCGTCTCCTTCTTAACTTAACTAAGACTAGAACCAACTTGAAGAATGAATGAATTGCTAAATGAATTGAAAGTATAATTTAATTTAAAGAAAATTCTTTAGGAAAAAGTCCCCCCTCCCCGTGATTCGTTTTAATTCATTTTCATAATTATTTTATAAAAGGCCACAAATTTGTTCATTTAAAACTTTTATTAAACGGTCATCTTTCTAATTCAGTAGTAGACTGAAAAATTTTTTTAATTATAATAAAATTATAATATGTATAATTTATGTAGTAATTTAAATTTTATATAAACATTTTTCTACTCTTTTATTAATATTAATGTTCCATCTCGAGGCTTGTGATGTCCTCTGTCATTTCATCTGCCTGATGCTTGATATAATTTCATAATATCTAGGATTTTATTAGAACGTGATAAATAACTAGAAGTCAACTTACTACACTTACTTTATAAATGTAAAATATCTACAAATTAATGTCTGGTGAAGTTGATCAAAATAATTTATTTAATGATAGTCTAAAAAAGATAACCTAAAAAATAAATCTAATATTTTTTTTTTTTTTTTGCGTATAGACCGTCTTGGATCGCGTAAAGCTCCCAATCTTTCTTTTTCTTTGCCTGCCAGATTTCTTTCATTTTTTCACTTTGGGCCTTTTTTCGTTCCCGTTCTTTAACTATTTCTCTTTCTAGTTCGATCTTTCTCCGGTAGACACTTGTTATTATTGAAGTTGCCATCACGATTCATGGTTGCTTGTTTTTGAGGTTATCCTGCAGGAGCAGGGTTTGTAGAACCAGGGCTTGTCAGTTCCTGGAGCTGGGGGCAGCCGATGTTAAATTGAAATTAATTAATTTATTTAATAAATAATCTCAAGTTCTATGCTGGGATTCGAACTCCGACTTCCTGTGTAGAAATCACGTACTCTACCCACTCGGCTATGCTGCCTAAATCTAATATTTATTATATAACTACAAACTTCTGACAAAAAAATCCAAACCAATTGAATTATTTTTTAACAAGAAGGATGGTATTTCTTAACTTCTATCACTTTTTACTATCTCGTAAGAGATAGTATTGCGATCACGAAAATTTTCGATGTTGAGATTTTGATTTTTTTATACGTTTTGAAGGTTCCTGAATCATTTTCACTAAGGTTGAGAAAAATGTCTGTGTGTGTCAGTGTATGTGTGTATGTGTATATGTATGTAGACAAGATTACGCAAAAACGGTTTGAGCTAGAATCATGAAATTTGGTACATGGGCATTATTCAAAATTCGTAGTTTTCTGTCAACTTTTTAGAAATGTAGCTCAACCGGAAGTGGGTCACTACCTACAACGTTTTGATTTTTTTTCCTGAAAATAAAGGTATATGTTTGATAATTCTTCAAATGATTAAAAATTGTATAAAACTGCTATATATAGAATTTCAGCTTGATTGAATCGCTGAAAGTAGCAGAATTTATTTTTTAACACTGGAAATCTCACGCCCCAACACGTGACGTGGTTCCATCAACAAAGAGCCAAATATGCGCTGGTTTAATAAATATTATTTATTAATTTTAATTTAAATATAATATATTATGTTATTTAATCCAATTCAAATTGCGAGATAGTCGAGTGGAGACACTCCAGCTAATTTAAATTTTATAAATGCTTCCCTTAAAATTATCATCTAAATAATACCTCAATACAAAGTTAAATGGAAAAATAATTTCTTTATTAAATTTAATCTAAATAATGTTAATTTATTCTCATATGTCTGTCTCTTATTAATTAATTTGTTAATAAAACAAATTTTTCTTTCTATTTTTTTTATATTATTATTATTTTTATTATGTTAATAATGAATCCGCGAAAATCCGCTTTAAGATTTTTCAAAGGATTAATTCTCCAGTGGGAGAATTGAAGACAAAGCTTCACCACTACTGGCTCATTCTCTGAAAACAATAAGAGTGAATTTCGCAATCTAAAGCCGGTAGGCAACGAGGCATTCTGTTGTTTTGTCTCCGAGTGTCTCCTTTATCCGTTGGGACGAAAAGACTGAACATCCAATTTGGTATTTAGGACAGTCCCATACTACTCCACTTTATTAGAGCTTATTGCAACAAGAGTTGTTTTTTCATTTTCATTCTGAGATTATTTTAAGTTCTCATGAACATTCCTTTTTCTTTTAAAGAAATTCTTTAAATATTAATAATTAGTAATATAAAAATATAGATTAATCTAAAAAATACGAAGTTATTTGAATTATTTCTTGAACAAAATTAACTAGAAGGATAGCAATGTCTTTGAACTTTATAGATGTGAATGACTAATAAATAAATATAATATATGATATTAAATAATTAGGAATTTAAATAATGTTTGATTTATTTTGTAGCAGAGGTGGAGTCGTATATATATATACCCTCCTGTTATAACTCCTTGAGACCAGAACAGGCAGCCATTTTTTCGAGGGCTATAATTAAATATAAACGATCCTTTTGTATACACTAAATTTATTTTACAGGAAACAACTACTTTGTTTCAAATTATTTTTTATTTAATTTAATTTTTTAATTATACATTTTTCCTGGAGTTGTAATTTTTTAATTCCATTTTCCAAAAATGAAATTGGAAGTGTATCTAACTTGTATCTTGCGCATGAATGTTGGTCCCTTTGGTCCGAGGACACGGATTTGCTTGATTGACAATACGTGTTCAAAAAGTAAGGTGACTGTATTTTTAAGAAAAAATATTTATTTATTTATCAGTATTTATGTTGTCCCCTTCAAAGTAATCCCCCTCAGATACAATACACTTATGCCAACGGTTTTTCCAATCCTCAAAGCACTTCTCATAAGCACTTTTCGGTCTAGCCTTGAGCTCTTCCAGCGATGCTGTCTTTATCTTCTCAATCGTTGCAAATCTCCGTCCTTTCATAGGTCTCTTTAGTTTTGGGAACAAGAAAAAGTCACATGGGGCCAAATCCGGTGAATATGGTGGCTGAGGCATGATTGTGGTGTTGTTTTTGGCCAAAAAATTTTTTTTTTTCATATTTCAAAATTTCGAAGCGTGCCAGGAAATAGAGATCACTGCGTATAGAGTCTTTAGTAATTTGAATATAGATGATATGAATTATATTTTTCAATAAAATTTAATAATTAATACTAGTGAAAAAATTTTATTTTAATATACATATTATTAAAGTAGAAAATTTATGAAGGTAGTTTTTTTTTAAATTCATTTTGATACAAAATAATTTGAATGCTTTTATTGTAAAAAGAAATTTCATATAAAAGAATTTAAAATCTCATTTAAGAGTTCATAGCCCTTAATGAACTCATTACAAGTGACAAATACAAACAGGATAAAGCTCATAACTTATTACAATGGCAGCCATCACCCCTAAAGGATTAAATGAAGGGTGTCCTGAAAAGGCTCACAGACAAACACTGCTGGTCTCTAATTTGATCAGTGATATGCTCTTTAGAGGAATTTATTTTATATCAAATTATTAACATATTCATACCAATATATATATTTTGAAGTAATTTTCTCTGATCCTATTGATAACTGGCACCTTAACTACGCCTTCTGGATCTCATGTTCTAATCCAATTAAAATTAGACTAACACAATTTTCCAGTTTTAATAGATAATTAACTTTTAATTTTTTATTTAATTAATTTTCGATGTCCCTGAGTCATTTTCACTAAGGTTGAGAAGTATATACAAGATTACACAAAATTAAAAACATTTCGATCTCAACTAATAATTGTGTATAATAAATGAAATGGCCAAAAAATAAATATATCAATCAATTTCAAACGTAACAAAGTATTTTAATGGAAAATAATTTCTATATATTATATAATTTTAAATATATTTCTATTAAATTTTATATATATTTTCAAGTTTTTATTTTAGTATATATATATATATATATATACATATTGATATATATTTATATATATACATATTGATATATATATATATATTGAAAATAATATTGTGTCTGTTAATACGAGGGTGGGGTGAAAAGTTTCCGGCCTGACCAAGAAAAACGATGTTTTTAAATTTTTTTTTACTTTATTTTTCAAAATTCAAGATAGCTAAACGTGTGCGAAATAATTTGCACAACCACATGGAAAGCTGTGTGCAAGGTGGATGCCGCGTTTGCTAACTTTAGACCAAACACTGCTTCGAAGAAACATTTCTACCAAGAATTTGGCACTGTAAGCGTAATCCAAACGAATTTTTGCGTCGATTCATAACTGTTGATGAGACTTAAATTAAATTAAATCAAATTTAATTAATTAAATAAATAAATACATTAATTAAATTAATTAGAACACCGTTATGAGACATGTATCAGTGTTGATGGAGATTATGTTGAAAAATAAAGCAAAAAAAATTTAAAAACATCGTTTTTCTTGGTCAGGCCGGAAACTTTTCACCCCACCCTCGTATATAGTTTAAATTTGGAAGCATGTGTTGCGGGTTGCCTAAAGGCCAGGGGCTCTTATACATGAGAGTAGATAGTCAGTCGGTGTTGATGTGTGAGTGCGTACGCATAGTCAAGCAGGCGGCAGCTCCGGCAGTCTGTCAACCACGAAAGGGCAAGTGAATTCTCTAATAAAATTATCATAATTTACGAATACCTAGTATTCAATTATCATTAATCATCTCTTTTTCTCATTCTCAATCATATTAATATAAAATATATATAAAAAATTCCCTATTAAATTTTATTTCATTTTTAAATAATACAAAGACCAAAAAGGATCTTATTTTTTACCGACCGACGATAGTAAGGGAGGTATTGTTTTCACACCAAATTTCACATGTGGAGATTTTTACATATCTCCACGAATCATGCATTTTCTTAATAGAAAAAAGTATTTTTAGCATGATGTCTGTCCGTCCATCTGTCCGTCCGTATAGATGTGTACAGCCTGAACGGCTCAACGGATTTTGATGAAATTTGGTATATTTACTTAATGCATCAGTGGGATGAATTGATCAACTTTTGGTGCAATTCCGGAAACCGGAAGTGGTAGTATTAGCGATCGACGATAGGAAGAGAAGGGTTATTTTCACACCAAATTTCACATGAGGAGATTTTTTTACATATCACCACGAATGTATTGGTTTTATCCTCGGGAAAAATCATCTTCATTATGTTTTTCTTAATTTAAAATTATATGACGTCACCCAGCTCTTCATGACGTCACAGCCTTCTTATTATAATCACGGACAACGTCGGCTACTTCAGCTATATAATATAAATAAAATAAAATTAAAAATATTTATGTTATATTCATACCTGTTTTTTATTACATTAATAGATATATTAAAATTATTTGAAATTGTTTCTTTAGCTGGAAATTAATTTATTTCAAACCGTCGGTCGGTTCGGACCTGGCCACAGGTCAACTTATTTCTTCTTCTTTTAATGCTGCCATATGGCGTCCGCGACTATTTGTTTATATCTCTCTCTGTCGTGCACTGCGCGTAGAACTTGTGCTGTTGTCAGATGAAGCCAATTTTTGATGGAGGAGACTGCAAAACAACGAATTACTTGATCTATATGTAGGTATATCTAAATATAGTTGGAGTCATAAAATCGAGGAGGTTGGGACACGTGAAAATGGTTGAGGAAACTTGTTTATGGGGAGACAAATTGGGGGCGACAGGTTGGTTGACCGAGGATTCGACGGACAGACAATATAAAAAGGAACTTGGAGAAATTGGGAGAGAATATATATGGGTTGGTTGGAAGAGAAGTGTAGGAACGGATAATAAGCAGGCTTTTACGGTTAACATTTGAATTCTTTGCCCTCAAAGATCTAGATCTGTAAATAAATAATCAATTCAAGTATATTTATGATTGAAAATAAATGTTACATGTTTTATGGAATTAACTAATTAAAATAGCCAAAATAAAATCTGTCGTTTCGGAAAATAGATTTGAATTTTGTTATTCCAATTAAATCTAATTACAAAATAATAAATATAAAAGCATCACAAGTATTTTTTTTAGTTTGTCATGTTACAACCATTATTTTCTTTCCATTTTCAGCAATTTTCCACATTTCTACTTTTTAATCCCACAAAAATTAGTGTATGTTAATAGCATAATTTGTTTTGTATTTTTTTTACTGTAATTTACGATGTATGAGAGAGAACCATTTTAACGATAAAATGATTATTTCAAAATTTGGATTAGAGTTATTATCGGTTTTAAGGTTCTTAAATACAAAGACAAATTTGCAAATGTTGTGTATATGTATGTGCGAATTTGTGTTTGAGAGAAAGAGAGATTAAAACTATAAATTATATTATTCGAAAATTACATTTAGGATAGTATATTATAATATTATAATTATATTATATTATGAATATATATTTTACATTTATATTTGACATTTTAAATATATACCTATATAATTATTATAAATACTTAGTTCCAGAGGAATAATTTTACTTTTTAAATTGTGTTCTTTCATTTTCCTTCTCTCTCCTTCTTATCTTATCATTGTAAATTTAATAATACTAACTAAGGGTACAGTACATTTTTAATTTCTAGTTTATTAAGTTTTTTTCATTATTCTATCATACATTATTTTAACACATTATAGTGTAATCAGAATTTTAAAGGAGAGGAACTAGAAGGAGTGAAATCTAAATTAGAAGCAAATTAGCTTAGGCTCAGATACGTCTCAAGTTTCGGGGACAAATCTTCCATTTGTAGTCTCATTTCACCTGGAGATTGTCGACTACGTTTTTTTAAAGGGCCATCCGTGGGTTATTTCGGTTCAAAAACTCAGCCCGCCTTAGAAACGAACTATGCTACCTTTGAACTTGTGAATTTTTTTTTTTTATTTAACAAAAATATTAAAACAACGAAATTAAAAAGAACAAAAGAAAAGATAAATAGAATTATATATTTACTTCTTGATATTCAAAATCATATTTAAAACTAAAATCCATTATTTTAAGCGATGTTTCATAATTACTAATTTTTATTTTATTTTTTGTTTTGTTTTTTTTTTTGTAGGAAATATAGTATCTTATTTTTCATAGAGCGAATTTCAATGTGCTCCTATTTAAAAACAAATTAGCATTTTCCTAAAATGGACTTTCTAATTCCTCAGAAATGTAGACATTACACTTATTCTCATAGTATTCAATAAGTGTGCCCCGGACATATATCTTAAGGATAGCCATTTTAGTTTTGAGTTGTTTCTAGTAAGCAGTAAGAACCTGAATTCTCTGTTCTAATTTTCTATTTTTAATGAACGAAACGTATCCTCAAGATTTTAATAGTAATTGGATTTATGCAGGAAAAGTTTAGAAAAACAACTATTCGTTAACTTTTCATCTTTCTTGACTAATTATATTTAAGAATGCTTAGAAGAGGTTATATAATTTCTCATTTTGAAATATCCAACATTTCACTAAAATCACATTTTTTTAGAGAACTATAAACAATCATCATTAATTTATTTAATATTCATATTATTATTTATAATATCAGCAAAGATTGATAGGAAAATAAAATAATAATTTATACATAATTATGAATAACATCAATTTTATTTTATTTTTAGCTTGTAATACAATATATTTTTCCATTAATATTATTATTTTAATAAATTGTCGAAAGAAAAAAAAATACACTCATACAAATATTATATATTCAATATTTCTAATCTTTTTAACATTTCGACCAATTTTATGCGAATATATTTCCTGAATAAACATAAGACCTGAATAAATCAAACTTTTTTCAAAGTAAAAGTTCGAATATATATATTATAAATATATCCTATTCTCAGACAAATCTATAAAAAAAAATCAAAATTCAAGATTTAATCTTTGCATTCTCAATTTTATCCATTTATCCAACCAAATATTAGATTATTCAAAAGATAAAGTTTAGTGAGTGAATTCAATCTTAAATAACATAAATATATATAAAGAAATTATAAATACTATTTATTACAATACGAAAGGATTTTGAATTTTTAATTCTAATTGAAACATTATTTTTATTTATGATATTAAAATACATACGCCTCCAATACCTTATCCATGACAGTCACATGGAAACACAAAGAGAACAGTCAAACAGTAATTTTCTTTTATATATATATGTATATATATTAATATATTATGAGAAATTATTTCCCGGTAATTTTCACGTTTCGTCGCCCAGTTTGGCCCCATTTTTAAGAGAGTTTATTTAGGGGCGAGGCCGAAGCCGAAAACCGTCGACAGGAGCAGACGTATGTCAGTGCGAAGTATTCTCCGAAGTTTCGGAAAACAGTAAGTTCAAAATCTCCTACTCATTCAATCCAAAATCCTAAAATTGACTGTTGATCACACAGACTAAGACTCTGAATTCAAAAAATCCCTGCTAAGTAAATTCTCTTGAAAATGTCGGTAAAATGGGCACCGAACTGTCGAGACCACAATCTCACAATTAAACGAAAAAATACTCGGAAATAATTTCTAATAATAATAAAAACTTTCACGGAAGGCTAAACGAACAAATATATATATATATATGTTGGTTTAGGTTTCCGTGAATGTTATTGTTATTATTATTATCAGATTTTCAGGGATATAATCACGTATTATTGTGAGATTGTTTTGTCGACCCATTTTGGCGCCATTTTCAAGAGATTATTTAGGTGGGAGTATTTTTGGGATTCTGGGTCTTAGTCTGTGTGAGGGTTAATATCGGGATTTTGGGTTGATAGGTTGGGTGGTTTTGTACTCACTGCGTTGCTGTAGAGCTCCGAAGAATCCTGGGCAATCCTGAGACCGGCACACGTCCGCACTGGACAACTGGCCTCGGGCGTGTGGACCACCCAATCTATCAACCCAAAATCCCGATATTAACCCTTGGTCACACAGACTAAGACCCAGAATCCCAAAAATTATCCCACCTAAATAATCTCTTGAAAATGGCGCCAAAATGGGTGCCGAAACGTCGAGAAAACAATCTCACAAAAATACGTGATTATATCCCTGATAAATCTGATAATAATAATAATATATATATATATATATATATATATATATATATATAGAGAGAGAGAGAGAGAGAGAGAGAGAAATTATAAATAAAGCAAAGTGCTTTTTTCATTTAGTAAAATAATAATAATTCCAATTCTATAATTTATTATTTATCTTTTAAGAACTAAACAAACCCCTTCTTATTATTTAAATATTTCTTTTTATTGACATTTCAAATTAAATTAAAATTTACTCAATTACTTATCATAAACTAAATTTGAATTTGAATGTTATATTATCAAAATTCGTATAATAATTATTCATCCTTTTTATGAATATTCTACATCGAATTTATAAAAGAAACAAATTTATCACTAATTTGATATTGTTTTATTCATCAGTTATATATTGTAATAAATAATGTAAATATTATTATTAGATATAAATTATCACAGTAAAATATTACAATAATACAATACAATAATATGTAAATAATTTAATACACATGTTACATAGGAAAAACCGACAACGATTATAATGGCATACGCATAATTGATATAATAATTCCAAGTCCCACGAAATCTTTTAAACACCTTTAAACCCTTAATCAAAAATTTGTAATGAAATATTATACATATAATAAAATATAATAAAAATTTATAAAAGTACAATTATATAATATTAATTACAATAAGTGTTAAAAGTAAAAGAAATTATTAGAAGAAATAAAAAGTCAACTGACATAAAAATTAAAAAAAAAAAAACTAAGATTAATAAATCACTAGGTAAAATTATGGTCTTAGGCAAGTAAGATAATTTAGCTAATAAATCCCCTAAATGTGTATCCGGGAGATCTTGACAAAGGAAAATGAATTCTTCATCTTTCCAGAGAAAAGTTAATTATTTTTTTTAAACTCTTTATTTAAATTAAGGAGTGCTTGAATTAAAAATAAAAAAAAATTAATAAATAAATATACTACTTTCTTTTTGTTTAAATATATGCATTTAAAGTAATTTCATTTTTGAATATATAATTCATATCAACATTTATCAGATATAATTAAGAAAATATTTTTTTAAAACAATTTTTTTTACATGATATGAATAAAAAAATTGAATTATTTTTATACCATATATAAAAAAAATCAATATAATTAATTTATATTAATAAAATCTTCCATTGTGGTAAAATCTCAAAAAATGCGAATTTATAACTTTTTAATCATTTTACTTTTATTATATTGTAAGGAAATCCATATTTTAATTCATCTTACCATGACTTAAATTATTCTTAAAATTTAATATCATTATTAGATATTCTCAAATAATTTTTTAACGAAATCTGTGTGAATTCCTTTTCTGCAGAATTAAAATAAGTTTTATCATTTATTATATTTGTTTTGAAACATTAAAACATTTAATTATTTAATATTTATTAAAATTTTCAAAATTAACAATTAATAGATTTAAAATAAGGCTTATATAAAATGAAATTACATAATTTGGATTATATCTTCATTAATTATTTAAAAATATAAATTTTATTGAAATGATAGATTTGAATATCAAAAATACAGATTATATATAATATATGTATATTTACCATTATTCATTTTTATAGTTTTTATAAATGGATAGACATTGCTTAAAGCAATGATAAATCTTTTTTTTTTAATTTAGAAAAAAAATAATTATTGACTATGATAATAAAGGAACTATATGGAATAAAATTTACACAATTATTCATGCGACCTCCAATATGGAGTGAGTGGAGGAGGTCATAAGAGCCTAACAAAACCCTCTCACCCGTTTGCGTTTTTTTTTCCTGAATGTTAATCAATAAATAAAATATATTCCAAAGAATGATTTAATTATTTAAAAGGTGAACTTGTGTGTGATAAATAAAATACAAAAATCAGATTAGTGTCTATTTAAAAAAAAAAAAACATTTTTACAACAATTAATTTGAGTATAAGAAAAAGTTTCTTTTGTCTGATTATAAATAATAAGTATTATTTTTTTTTAAATCTCTTAAAAATAATAAAAACTTGTGAAATTATATTTTATAAGTTTTTATCAACTTCGGTTCATGTATGTCTGTCTGTTCGCTCTTATGACAAATTGAAATCGATTTTTCATCAACCTTATTTTATGAAGATAATATCAGTACAATATCCTATCCTGCATTTATAAAATCTCAGATTTTAATTAATTATTTATTTATAAATATAATATAATAATTATTATTCAATAATAACATTTAATTAACATAAATACATAAAATCAGTTTGAGAAGATTAATAATTTCTTTTTGTTTTAATCATATTGGCAAATTTTCGTATATCATCATCTTTTCTATTTCTCTTGTTATATTAAATAAATTTATCGAATTAAAATTGCACTAAAAAGAATAAAATAATTTTTTATAAGCCTGACAATGTTTATCGATGAATTGCTTCATATTCAGCTAAAAACGTTGGGTGCTTTTAGTTGTAATTAATAATTGAAACAAAATCAAAAATAATATAATTTAGTCATTTTTGAAAATATTTTTTTATTCATAGAACACTAAAAATAATAATTTCTATTTTTTTATATTAGACATTGATAAAATGTATACTTTTCACTTTTAAATAAAAAAGAAGAAATATTCATTAAAATAAAATAAGAATAAATAAAAAATAATTAAAGTTAAATATGATCTAAGTATTTATTAAATTAATTAAAATGAGAACTTTTAGAATCAATTATTTAATTGAAATAATATTTCAATATTAAAATTTAAAATAAAAAATAAAATAATATATTAATTCTTTGTTTGGGAATTTATTTATAATTAATATTAATAATAATAATAATTAATAATAATTAATATAATTAATTAATTTATATTTATTTTGTAAATGAATCGGCTAGTTCAGTGGACCACCTGATGCTTTTGAATAAACAACACGGAGCATTATATAAATATTTAAAAAATTAATTTTAGCGGTTATTGATTAGATATTAATAAAATTTATAGCCTATGTTACTATAGAGGTATATAAGAATATTGTGATGTAATTTGTTATATATCGGTTGAGGCAATTTTGAGTCTATAACATCTTTATTTTCCGGACAGACAGAACGACAGAACGACAGACAAACAAACATGAAATATTCTAAAATCTCTTTTGGATTCTAGAGGTCATGAAACGCGAAGATATGCAATGTGCAGACAAAAACCTTTTTTTTTATATAATAGAAGATGATTTGACTTAATTACATCTAAAAATATTATTTAAATTATTATTATTTTATAAATAATTAAAGGTTTTAATTGTTTCTTAAACATTTATATATTTTTTATATATATACCTATATATATAAAAATTAATCCCTAAATAAATAAGTTTCAATTGCTCCACAAAATGTGATTACCTGTTTGATTTTCCTCATCAACAAACTGCAAAGCGAGGCTTTTTCTTCCATTTTTAGTACAACTACTTGAGCTCTGACTGGGCCAATCCCTTAACTAAATAACATTCGTGATTCTCTACTCTTTTTAGATGCTCGTTTCCTTTAAACCAGTTTTCGTTCTTTGTATACCTCTATCGTTCTAATCTATCTATTTCAAACAAATTTCCAGGTATATTTTTCTTTTCTTTTTTTTTACAAAAATAGGTTACTAGCTAATAATGAAAATGAATACAGAATTTTATTTAACTTTTGTTCAATTCTCATTTTTATTTATATTATTATTATTATTATTTGTTTTTTTTATATCGTTTTCCAATTTTCATAAAATAAAGAAAGAAGGAATATTGAATCATACAAAGATTCAATAAATTGGGTGGGGGATGCATATGCAAAAAAAAAAATGAAAAAAACATATTTTCATTTCTTTTTTGTTATTTATTTTGTGGTATAAAATATCAATATGTATAATAGGATATGTTTTTCCATATGTTATTCATGATTGGGTTAAATATACTCTTAAATTTCGGTGACAAAAACATTCATTATATCTATAAATCATTGATTTTTTAAATATATTAACTATACTATAGAAAAATATTTTCTTGATTCGATAAAATCACTCAAATATCTTTTTTTTTGATAATGAATGAAGCTTTCAAATTTATTTTAACTAATGATTATAATTATTTTTAAAAAATTATTGGTTATATATAAGTAAACATATCAGTTTTTATTCACTTGAGAAATATTGATTAAATAGTTTAAGAAAAAAAATAATAGACATGTTTTTTTTGGGATCCATCAATTTTATTTTAAAGTAGGATTAATGTTAATACACTGTAGAAATCTGATGTTCTCTAATAATATAATATAATATAGTATAATATTTTTGGTGCTTTAATTTTATTAATTAATATTCATTCTAATTGAAATTAATTATACTTATATATATATATGTCTGTTTTGATATGCGTGAATGTCTTATTTATAAGTAGTTAATTTCGAATTAGTTCTATACCTGATTAATGAGATTTGATCTTATCTAAATCTATATAAATTATTATTTATAAAATGACTATATAGGAGTATTTTATAAAATATTTTCAAAAATATTTATAGTTAAAATACAAATAATTTTGTTTTAATTTTAAGCTCGGGAATTTCCCCATGTTACATTTTCTGTCCTCCATTTATATTCAATTTTCTATTATATTGGAAAGACTGAAGGGGTTTGGGGGAAGTAGTCGACCATCAATAGAAATCTATGAGATATTTCGTTTGACGAATCCTCAAAGGGTTTCTATAAACTGGCTTTGGTACCAGACAATAGGTATTTGAAAAGGATGCTGAATTGATTGATTTGAGATGAGCAGGATGAACTTTGACTTTATCGGAACTCTTTCATCCATGTTTATTGTCATTGTGTAATATTATTTATATATAATGATATATGTAAGTTTGGTATAGAAAACTAAAGAAAAGTTCAATAAAATTTGAAAAATTTAAAACCAGAAGATGAATATTGGCATATACCTACTTGTAATATTTATAAAATTGGGTGAAAAAAAAACAAAAAAAAACTATATTATATTAATAACTTAGAATAGTGAAACTTGGATTTCCTATCATCCCTAATAAACACATATAGAATTAAAATTTTAATTTAATTGACATTTACCTATATTGTTTATCAATTAATTCGTTAATGTAATTTAATTTTCATATTTGTTTATAAAGACTTTATGATTTATATATACTTTATAACCATTTATTATAACGTTTTTGTTATATTGGCATTCATTTAAGGATCCGTCATCAAAGAACACATGTTCTGTCTTATCAAGTAATTGTTTGATGAGATCCCAATATTTAGACGGGTTTATTAATTAAACAACTAGATATGTATTACTAGCCCATCTACCTCATATCAAGCTTCGATTCCCCTACGTCAGGGGTCGGCAGACTAACAATTCAGAGAGCCGCAACTTAAACTTAAATGTTTCAGAGCATCGCAAAATCATCTGACCTTTTTTTTAGAATCATATTTTAAAAAAAATTGAAAAGTAATCAAAATGTTCAAAAGTTTTCAAGTTAAGAATTAAGTTATCAATTAAGAAGAGCCAGATAATCCTGTGCCAAGAGCCGCGGTCTTCCGACCCCTGCCCTAGGTCTTTATTAATTTAATCATGTAGATTGCATTTGAGATAAATAAGTGAAAGATGATATTTCCAAATTCATTTGCTCACTTGTGGATATCTCCCCCATACCGAGCTCACGACCTTGGCAACCTTTGCTGATGACAGGGCAATATTATCCACTCATAAGGATCCAGTGATCTCGATCTTATTAGGCCTTGGCTGGCTAGATGGAGAATGGTTAACGTGACGTTCACTCTAAACAGACTTGCCCTCCAGTTAGACTAGACACTATTATTCCACAAAGAGACTTTGCCAAATACTTAGGTATATACCTAGAAAGAAGACTGACTTGGAAGTATCATATTTCATCAAAAAAAAAACAACTCTCGCTTAGGTTTAGTCAGCTCTGCTGGCTGCTTAAGCGCGGGAATCACATATCATAACAAAATTCTCATTTATAAAACAATCATTCAGCCGATATGGACCTACGGATGTCAATTGTGGGGAACCTCCAATCTCACTATCATTGAGAGGTTCCAGAACGCTGTCCCCGTTACTTTCCCACGACGCTCCCCGTTTCTTTCCCGTTATCCATCTTCGCAAAGAGTTAAACATCCCCCTGGTCATCGAAGTCATACATCAATATAGCATTAAGTATCACAACCGTCTCATTAATCATCAAAACCAAAGCGCCAGACGACTTACTCGTACTGACAACTTCACAAGAAGACTTAAAAGACTTCAACCTCACGACTTACTGACAATTAGATCTTAGCTATATCTCCATCAACGTTAGCAGACTGTCCCCTTCTCTCTCTTAATTTTATCCTTTTCCTTATTTCTTCTCTTGCTTCTCATCTCCCTCCTGCCCATCCTAATTTCTTCTTTACTTTATTATTATTATTATTATTATTTTCTCTCCCTTCAAGTAATCCTATCCTGAATCAGTCTCACGTGTATATAATTTACTTCTGTATATTTTGAAATGTTTTATTATTGCCCTATTTGAGGGCAGATGTAAAAATTTTTTGGAAAATAAAAAAAAAAACTTGTGGATATCAAATAAAGTAATATTATTGAAATGTCTTATTGTAAATATTCGATATTATTTGAAATAAATAAATATAATATCAAACGGGTAAGGATTAAAAAAATATTAAATGAACTTATATAAAATATAGATAAATGTTCCTATTTCGTATATTCATTTTGTTCACATATCTTTTTTAAAGAGAGGAAGTAAAGTCTTATTGGTGTTTTAAATAATATTAACGCGAGATTATGAATTATTAATAGGATTATGCTTTTAGAGCTTTCATCTCTCCCTCTCCTCTTTCTCTTTCAGACTCTACAATATTAAATACATTCTCTCATTTAATTCTATTTCATGTCATAACTGCTAAGTCGGATCTGTTATAAGTACTACTAGTTTTGTACTATTTATTCATAATGAATTGTTGAATTTTAGTATTTTTTAGACAGATTGTATTATCTTTATTTGAATAATTTGTAAATTTTACATACTTCATACAAATAAGAGAGGTATACAATTGTATAGAATTCTGAATTAATAAGAAAAATAAACTAAAACTGTAATGGCCTGATGCTGGATCTCGAGACGCTCTGAATGCCCGTAACAAAAGGGACTCGCCGATTTTATAATTTCAACCATGTACAATTATTGTAAATTGGCAGTCAATAAGCTCCTTTGAAACCAGATTGCACTTAAGAGTGACTTATAAAAAGGTTACCCTTAGCCGAATAAACAATATTTCGGGCCAAATGAAGTAAACAGTGAATCTATACCTAGATGTATACAAAGCGTTGTAAAATTTGTATATTAACTCCTTTTTATCTATTTTTAAATTCTTTTTACTAGTTTTATTGAATGTAATTAAAGAGAGTATAAATAAAAGAAAATTTTCAATTCTAATTTGACATAAATTAATACAATTCAGAGAGAAGTGTAGTGTAATAGAACATGGGGGCTTGGATAAACATTGTGAACGCCACCATGTTCACAAAATTAATTACTTATTTCCCTGAAAATGCGAGAAATAGATTTCTTAACACCTCTATAAATAACAAAATCTCTTAGTCAGTTTTTTTTTTATCTTAATCGCAACATTTTATAAAGTATTCAGTAAAAAAAAACATAATTTTACATTCTTTATTTATTATTCCTCTTTAAGGTAAAATAAAAGTAAAATTATTTATAACACAGAACTCTGCTTCATCGTTTCTTTTTTTAGTTAAGCTAAAAAAAGTAATTTAAATATATGGTTATGAATTTAAATAATATAATGAATTACATATAGATCATATGAAAATATATAATAACAACTAATGAATAATGACTGTTTGATTATAAAATATTTCCTTTTAATTACTATATAAATATTATAATGATAATATTAAAAATAAATTAATTTTGTTATGATTAAATTATCAATATTTGATGGCGAAATAAATTAGATAAGATTAAAAAGAAATTAAGAGAAAAAAAAGCTTATTGAAAAAATATATTAGCTCTTAAACGATTCATTGATTTACAATAAAAGTAAGAAAATGCAAGAAAAATAGTTAATCGGAAGAATTGATAGAGGCTCTATTTAACGAAAAATCGACAGTAAGGAAATTTCTTCCATTTCATTCATTTTTTTAGAATTCGATAAATGGAAATTATTTTCAAAAAAAGAATGTATATATAGATATATATCTTGGAAAAGAAGGAAAAAATAGCATTTCTTAAAGGTATTGACCTTTAAATAGTTGAACAAATAAACTTTACTGAAAATGGAAAGTCGTCATTTATAGATTTCTAAAATTCTTTTCATTTTCTGGTTAAATTATTCATATTTTTTTTTTTTACAAAGCATTTGAATGCATTCAAGAAAAGTGAATCAACAGAAATACCCAACGAGATTAGATTATTCTTTTTTTTTTATTGTTCAATTAGAAATGCATTTCATTCATCGATTTTTCAATTTATTTCATTAGATAAATAAATATACGTGGCAATTAGATTGGAAATTTTTTATATTTCTTTTTTCTACAATGGTTAATTTGAATAGAGAAAGTCATGTCAATATTTTTAATCTCGAATGAAGCTTGAATGATTTTGTCTTGAAATTAAACTTTAGAGATTTGGTTCCGGACTTTTATTTTCCGAGTTAAATTTAATTCTAATCATATTCGATAAATCCAAAATCGGGAATTGTGTTCCTTCTCGAAAATGTTTGTAAGTAAATTCTATTTTAAATTATTTAAATGGATTATTTTACTAGAAGTAAAAAAAACTCAAAATTTCCATGTTAATTAAGAATATAATTTATACTATTTTATTAATAATATTATTGTAGGGTTGGTAGCTTCGATAGTGAAGCAGATGTATTAAAAAATATCGTTTTTGTTGAAAAATGTAGCAAAAATAATATCGTTTTTGAAGAAAAAGTGTAAGGAAAATAATATCGTTTTTGTTTAGAAATATATACACATGAAAAAATAAACGTCTTGGAAATCTTCGGTTCTTCGTTCTTCGGATATGTTCGTCGTTCTTGTTAACTTCTTGGATCTCAAATGGCAACTGCCCCCGGTTAGCCTGTTTCACGGCTTTTTATACCCGGCTGGTGACGTCTTAGCGGAGTGGTGGGGGCTCTCGACGACCAATCGCGTGTTAGGCTCTGAACGAAGACCCAATAGATGGCTCGCTTATTATTGCCAATCGTAGGCTTCTAAGAGGGGGTAGCGAGGTTTTAAATATATGTCCGAGCGCAATATGAATTTATTTAGTCGCTCGGAGAACATCTTCATGAGAAAATAATAAAATAAATTTCATTTTTTTTCAGATCCTATATTATGTTATATAATAAGTTGACCTGTGGCCAGGTCCGAACCGACCGACGGTTTGAAGTAAATTAATTTCCAGCTACAGAAACAATTTCAAATAATTTTAATATATCTATTAATGTAATAAAAAACAGATAGGCATACATAAATAATAAATATAAACATTTTTAATTTTATTTTATTTATAATATATATGCAAGACCAGGCTGTGACGTCATGAATGGCTGGATGACGTCATATAATTTTAAATCAAGAAAAAACTAATAAATATGATTTTCCCGAGGATAAAACCAATACAAAGTGCATGATTCGTGGTGATATATAAAAAAATCTCCTCATGTGAAATTTGGTGAGAAAATAACCCTTCCCTTCCTATCGTCGATCGCTAATACTACCACTTCCGGTTTCTGGAATTGCACCAAAAGTTGATCAATTCATCCCACTGATGCATTAAGTAAATATACCAAATTTCATCAAAATCGGTTGAGCCGTTAAGGCTGTACACATCTATACGGACAGACGGACGGACGCACGGACAGACATCATGCTAAAAATACTTTTTTCTGTTAAGAAAATGCATGATTCGTGGTGATATATAAAAAAATCTCCTCATGTGAAATTTGGTGTGAAAATAACCCTTCCCTTCCTATCGTCGATCGCTAATACTACCACTTCCGGTTTCCGGATTTGCACCAAAAGTTGATCAATTCATCCCACTGATGCATTAAGTAAATATACCAAATTTCATCAAAATCGGTTGAGCCGTTCAGGCTGTACACATCTATACGGACGGACGGACAGACATCATGCTAAAAATACTTTTTTCTGTTAAGAAAATGCATGATTCGTGGAGATATGTAAAAATCTCCACATGTGAAATTTGGTGTGAAAACAATACCTCTCTTACTATCGTCGGTCGGTAAAAATTGACTATATAAAGTTTATTTTAAATAATAAATGAAAGCAAATGCAAGGCACAAATTATCAATTTTATTTATTATTTAATAGAATTAATTTAGAAAAGCATTTCACATACAATAATTCTCAACATTCTTATTATATATTATACTTTATTTTAGAGACAACACATTTTAAGGTCGAGATATTTTTGAGAAATTCACATATTTGGGTTAATTGAGGTGAAAAATAAACACGGTTTTATTAAGTTTAGGTAACCTTTGGGTCTCATTTGAAAAAACAAAATGTTTTTTGTTCCTTAAAGTAAAATTCATTTAAATTATGATTTTTAATTTTTTTTTTTTAGTAAAATTCATAAATATATAAATAACTTTCTAGAGTATCAAGCAAATGATTTAACTATATATACGTAGATATTTTATTGATGTTGATTGAACTATCCCCCACCCCACTCAATGAACACTAAATATTATTTTTCCTTAGATTATGTAAAATTGTAACCAGATATTTTTTCAAACGAAATTATGTTATTTATTGAAATTCGAGCATATTTAATGCATTCCATTTAATCCATTCCATTACTTTATATCTTTTTCGCAATTCTTAATCTAATTTATTATTATTTAAATTGATATTTTTTCTTTCTCTTAATATCTATTATAATTTTCTAAAAACTTTTCCATCTTTATAAATGGAGCCAACGAATTTATAATTATTTTAAATCATTGTATAGAATCAACTTTAATATAGAGTTCAAATTAAATCTTAATATTTAACACAACTTAAAATTTTATTTAATTTATTATTATTATTTATAAATTTAATTATTTATTATTATTATTTTATTAATTACTTACCAAAACACAAGAAATTGGATTTAAACAGTAAAAAGTTTCTAGTGGATCAAGTTACTTTAGAAGCTGATATATATTTTATAGTAATTTCTAATCACTCTTAAAAAGCTTTTCTTGAAAATAAAACCACTTTAACAATATAACTTGTTTGTTTTAAATTTCTCTTTTCCTCCATATATTATTTCAAAGGCTCTTTTAAATTTATATGTATAGTTTAATTAGAAGACCTCCTATTTTTTAAGTTTTTCTCTTTTTTATATTATTGTTAATAAGCATACTTTATGAGAAACTTTTCCAATTGTTCATGTAAAGAACCACTTCACATTTATTTTTATTTTTAATGGCAATTTTATATTAAATATAATTTCAGATGATTAAATTTTTAGAACTCTATCTATTGTTATTGAACTTTAAATTTACAGAATAGATTGGAATATAAATTATTCTTACAATACTCAATACCCTACTTCATCTAACCCTTTCTATTGTTCATGAGACTAGAATTTTATTATATCTGTGTCTGCAATAATTTCTTGAAAATGTAAAGATTTTTTTAACAAATCATTAATTTCATTTATATCATTGAATCTTAATTAATTTAGTGATAATGAATAACTGTCAAAATGATCGACTGAATTAATCAGAAACATTTCCTGGTCTTTTTATGCAATAAATCAGTCTTGAAAATATTTATCCTAATTATTTTTTTTTAAGAGTAGAATGAAAAATTTTCGCTTTATTTATTTTATTTTGTTTTTACTTTTTTCAATATCTATTGTTAATATTATTTTTTATCGATATTATAATCTAGATTTTTATTTTATATTTATGTAATTAATTAAACATAAATTTTCAATAAAATTGTAAACGATGCACATATCATTTATTTATATATAATTTCAAATATTTAATAATTCTTTTATTAGTTTCAGATAATATGTGATTATGAATTATTTTTAATATAATATAATATAATATATGTGGAATTTTGCATATATATTTTGAATTTTTTACTACATTAATCGTAACTGAAATTGAATATATTTAACTCATTTTGTATACCAATATAAAATTATTTAATTTAATTGAGAAATATTGTGTTATCTATATTCTAAAATACCCATGAGAATTTCAGATTAATTCTGTCGATCATTTTGACAGGTATTCATGGGAATAGGTCGCTTTCATTATCACTAAATTAATTAAGATTCAATGATATGAATGAAATTATAATGATTTGTTAAAAAAAGATATTTACATTCTAAAGAAAAAAAATTCCTGATCTTTTTATATTATATTATAAATATACTGAATTTCTTTTAAACCTACATTTCAACATTTCTCAATTAAAAGTCAATGCAAATACATACCATATAAAATAAACCATTAAATTTGTTAGGTATAAAAAAATTAAAAAGTTGTTTTTATATGAAAACTAGATATTTTTTTTCTTTCAGTTGAATATAACCATTTGAATTTTAATGAGATGTTTTATGCCTGTTTGATTTATTTTTGTTTTCCGTTGTTTCTTCTTATCTTAGAATTGTTGAAAATCTTCCGAGCTACGCCACGCCGCAACTTTGTATTTTCTCATTTGACCCAATAATGGTTTTGCTCCTCACTAATTTCAATTGTTTTTAAGGCATTTTCGAGTCAATTTACGTTTCTGAATGTTGAACAAATAGTTAGTTCTTTAGATATTTACTTAAAACGAATAACATACGAAAAATTTGAATAAATAAAAAACAACAAAAAATTTCTTATTAGCTTTTGTAGATTCTGTTATTATATTATTTATTATTAAAAATAAATCTAATTAAAATACATAATTTAGTAAAATTTATTTATTTCTTCAATATTCATATATTTTGTTTTTTTTTGCATTTAAATAAAAAATAAGTTGACCTGTGGCCAGGTCCGAACCGACCGACGGTTTGAAATAAATTAATTTCCAGCTACAGAAACAATTTCAAATAATTTTCATATATCTATTAATGTAATAAAAAACAGATATGGATACATAAATAATAAATATAAACATTTTTAATTTTATTTTATTTATAATATATATGCAAGACCAGGCTGTGACGTCATGCATGGTTGGATGACGTCATATAATTTTAAATCAAGAAAAAACTAATAAATATGATTTTTTTCGAGGATAAAACCAATACAAAATGCATGATTCGTGGTGATATATAAAAAAATCTCCTTTGGTGTGAAAATAACCCTTTCCTTCCTATCGTCGATCGCTAATACTACCACTTCCGGTTTCCGGAATTGCACCAAAAGTTGATCAATTCATTCCACTGATGCATTAAGTAAATATACCAAATTTCATCAAAATCGGTTGAGCCGTTCAGGCTGTACACATCTATACGGACGGACAGACGGACGGACAGACGGACAGACATCATGCTAAAAATACTTTTTTCTGTTTAGAAAATGCATGATTCGTGGAGATATGTAAAAATCTCCATATGTGAAATTTGGTGTGAAAACAATACCTCCCTTACTATCGTCGGTCGGTAAAAAATAATAATTTCTAAAAGATAAAAAAAGAACAATATTTGATTAATGAACTAATGATTATGTTTATATTATAAAAAGAAGGGATTAACTTTCGGAAATTTTTATTATGTTTGGTGAAAAAGGGAAATTACTAATTTAGTTTTGTATTTTTTAAAAGGTGTCTTAATTAGTTTCTGACTCGTATATTACTTGACGTCAATCTATTTATTGAAATCAAAACAGAATTTACTCTCTAATGAAATGATTTATTTGCTTTAGCTTATTTTAATATAAATTTAAAAATATATTTATAGATTTTTAAATATTTTTTTTTAATATACAATTCAATAATTATCTTAAATTTTGTATCCTATTATATAATTTGATTTAATATGAAATACCATTAAGTCCTTTAAATAATTAAAATGGAAATATAGCTAAATAAATCAATATTTATTTATAAATTTAGGTATAATATAATATTATAATAATTATATTAGTATATTAACTATATATTTTAATATTGATAATTATTTTTAAATATTACTTAATGTCGTTTATTATGAATCGAAATAAAATATATTTAATATAAAACACATTAAAAATTTAAGATTCTTGTAATAATTTAATATCTCATGATGTTTTACTATCAAATTTCTTTTATCTATCTATCTCTGTGGCCCTACGGAACTTGAAAGTTCTTGGCCGCAGCAACCACACTTCTCCAAGTATCCATATTCTGAGCCACAACACTCCAATCCCTTCCCTATCCCAAATTTCTTTTATATTTTGTAGAATAATGATTACTATTAAAATATTTATAAATTATCAATAATATCTTTTTTTTATTTGTTTAAGTACAATTTTTGTTGTTTCAATCTTATAATTTCCCATCTATTCAAACACATCCCTTTTTCAATGATAAAACATTATTTTAAACTTTTAGACAGATTGCTAGATGGTATTTTTTTTTCTGAATAATTCTAAGCTAGTTTACTTTGATAGAAATCCGCATTGCGATTTGGAGCCGACACAATTCTTTTCTCTGGCATAAAAGTGTTCAGAGGAAGGAAGAGAATCGCGTGGCTGGCTGTTTGGAGAGTGTTGCTGGTGCGTGAAATGGTGATCTCCATCATGCGTCAAAAGTGTGCGTGAAAATGAACATTGAACCTTGAACAATCAGTGAAGCGGACGAGAGCCAATTTAATTAGCACTTCACTTGATCAGACACGATTGACCCGACACCTGGTTTTTCGAGAGAAAGATATTTATTTATTCATTTGATGGACGCTCACGTAAAATTGAAGAATATCACCGTTTAGTGAATTAAGATTCATGTCATTTCATAGCACTTGTTTTATTGTACCAAAGGTTTTTAGAAGAAAAACAAATTACATCTAAAATAAAAGGTTATATTCGAAAATAGAGGCAAATTTCTAAATAAAAATGTTACAGGTGAGTTTAATTAAATTTTATATTTGAGATTAAATGATATTAAAAAAAAATAAATTACCTAAGTTATTAACAGAATTAATAGTAAATGCAATATTTTCATCATTTTTTACCGACCGACGATAGTAAGGGAGGTATTGTTTTCACACCAAATTTCACATGTGGAGATTTTTACATATCTCCACGAATCATGCATTTTCTAAACAGAAAAAAGTATTTTTAGCATGATGTCTGTCCGTCCGTCTGTCCGTCTGTCCGTCCGTCTGTCCGTCCGTCTGTCCGTCTGTCCGTCCGTATAGATGTGTACAGCCTGAACGGCTCAACCGATTTTGATGAAATTTGGTATATTTACTTAATGCATCAGTGGGATGAATTGATCAACTTTTGGTGCAAATCCGTGAACCGGAAGTGGTAGTATTAGCGATCGACGATAGGAATAGAAGGGTTATTTTCACACCAAATTTCACATGAGGATATTTTTTTATATATCACCACGAATCATGCACTTTGTATTGGTTTTATCCTCGGGAAAATCATATTTATTAGTTTTTTCTTGATTTAAAATTATATGACGTCATCCAGCCATTCATGACGTCACAGCCTGGCCTTACCTATAAATATATACATATATTATAAATAAAATAAAATTAAAAATATTTATGTTATATGCCTATGTGTTTTTTATTACATTAATAGATATATTAAAATTATTTGAAATTGTTTCTGTAGCTGGAAATTAATTTACTTCAAACCGTCGGTCGGTTCGGACCTGGCCACAGGTCAACTTATTTATTTTTCATTCTATTAATTACCGACCGACGATAGTAAGGGAGGTATTGTTTTCACACCAAATTTCACATGTGGAGATTTTTACATATCTCCACGAATCATGCATTTTCTTAACAGAAAAAAGTATTTTTAGCATGATGTCATTCCGTCTGTCCGTCTGTCCGTCCGTATAGATGTGTACAGCCTGAACGGCTCAACCGATTTTGATGAAATTTGGTATATTTACTTAATGCATCAGTGGGATGAATTGAACAACTTTTGGTGCAATTCCAGAAACCGGAAGTGGTAGTATTAGCGATCGACGATAGGAAGGGAAGGGTTATTTTCACACCAAATTTCACATGAGGAGATTTTTTTATATATCACCACGAATCATGCACTTTGTATTGGTTTTATCCTCGGGAAAATCATATTTATTAGTTTTTTCTTGATTTAAAATTATATGACGTAATTCAGCCATTCATGACGTCACAACCTGGTCTTGCATATATATTATAAATAAAATAAAATTAAAAATGTTTATATTTATTATTTATGTTATATATATATATCTGTTTTTTATTACATTAATAGATATATTAAAATTATTTGAAATTGTTTCTGTAGCTGGAAATTAATTTATTTCAAACCGTCGGTCGGTTCGGACCTGGCCACAGGTCAACTTATTTTTATTATATATTTGTTTTTTATTCTATTCGAGTCATTCACTTAATTTAACTTCGAAGGTTACAGTAATGAAAATCAATTGTTCAAAGACGGTTGTTTCTACATAGTGCCTTGTAGTTTAGGGGATGTCGAATTGTAATTGAATAAGTATAAGATAGTGTGATGTAAACTGTAATTTTCATTTAAATATTATTTAGAAAATATTATATTTAGAATACTCTTTCAAAAGAGAGTCAATATATATATTTGGAAATTTATTAAAACTTTTGTTGTTTTTGTTATAATTATTAAAGGGATATTTATTTAAAGATCACAATATTTGTAAATATTATATTAATTTAATAAATAATGATAATAATAATAATAAAATATTATTTTAATTTAATAAATAATGATAATAATAATAATAAAATATTATTTTAATTTAATAAATAATATTTACAAATATAATGTTGTCTTTAAATAAAAATCGAATTAATAATTATATTTGGAAATGTTTTTTTTTTTTTTCTATTAATAAAATTAGGAATTTAAAATAATCCTGATTAAATGATTTTAAAATATTTATTAATAAATTTGCAGGTCTTAATAAATAAACCATTAAACGAATTAAAATGTGATTTTCGGGGATAAAATTAAGATAGATATATTCTTTCGGGTAAATCCATCCTCGTATATGATTAATTTCATTGTGTTGATGGTGATAATGACAAAAGTTCAAAGTATAAATTTATTTTTAAACCGTGTTATTATTATTTTAGATTATGGATATACTTTATTAAATTACCTTAAAATTACAAGACTCACTCTCCTTCTCTTTCTCTCTCTCTCTCTTATTTCAACGTATATTTTAGAAAAGATAAATCTTTTATTAATAGACTCATTGAGATGAAAAAAACTTCTCAATGGACTTTATCTTAATTTCGTCATTTAAAATTAAATACATTTTAAATTCATTTATCCGTAGATTTATTTTTCTTTTTTAGTTCATAAAAAAAAGAATGATGTCTTGACATTTCTCTTTTTAATCACCCTATCACCATTTTCGAGACAAAGCTATTGTTTCTATATAAAAAGCCCTATCATTTTTCCTCATATATATATATATATATATATATATATATAATATATTGTATAACCCTGAATCTGTGTTCTCTTTTTTTCTAAAGGCGAATGTATGTATTGTGTTTACCGGCACTCAATTTGCTATTATAGATATAATTTCAAACAAAAAGGATATTCATAATAGCTTTTTTTCTTAATTCTCTTGTATATTTTTTGACAATCATTCCTAATAGGCATATTATAATGTTATGACATGTATATCAATATTGAATGAATTTGGACAAAAGCCTTCACAGAACAGAATATTTAGATTGAATTTTGTAAAACTAAAAATGAGCTTAAAAAAATAAACATTTAATAAATAAAATTTGAATTTTGGTAAATATACAAATTTTAATTTAAATCAATTTTCGATTGATTAAATTTTAATTTTTTTTCATTGAAACATTATTAATTTTATTAAGATTAGTTATTATTTAACAATATAATAAATTATTCTAATTTTCTAAGGATCCCTTTATACACAGCAATCCCTCGAATTAGGCAACTGTCCTGAGACTCGCGATTCCACGTAATAATTCCTATATATGAAAACAAAATTAGAATTAGAATATATAAGTAATTATTTATATTTCTTTGCAAAAAAACCTAATAATTAAATGGTTCATTGTATTTTTAAGAGAACATTTACCGCTTGTGATTATAATACTAAGTGTTTGGTCAATTATTTACATTACAATTTGGATCATATACTAAACCAGGGGCAACCAACCCGTGGCCCGCGGGCCGCATGCGGCCCGCGAGATTCTTCACACTTTTATATTCTGCGCCCTCATGAAACAAATATCGCACTAGTGAAATAAATATGATTTCATTTTTTTTGTTTCGTTGTTTCTTTTTTTATTTTTAGTATTATATATTTTTTACAATGTGCATTCCGTATCATTATTATTATATTATATATGTTTATATGTAAAAATAATAGTAAACATAAAATAAAAATTCCTTATTTTTCAATTTGTCACACCAAACAATATCTATAATGGGTCTAAATCTAATATGGGTATGTATAATTTTATATGCGGCCCGCGAAGTTATGATGCATTTCCAAAGTGGCCCGCAAGAATATTTGGATTGGCCACCTCTGTACTAAACTATTAAATATTGAAGATATTTTAATCTTTTGTAATTTATTTATGCCTCTCTATCCTAATATAATGAATTTTGGAAGACACACAATTCACTTAACCTTAGAAACTCTTTTTTTTAAATATTGCCATTATTTTAAGAATATTAATAATAATTCCGATTTCAAAATCAAAGAACATTTTTTTCTAAATTATTTAACGTATTAAATATTTATGAATAACCTTATCATCGATTTGATAAAAAATATATGAAATTTTTTTATCTATTGTGCTCAAAATTTGTTCAAAATTCAATTAAGATGATTTAACAGGGTCGGTTTCAGGGTTTTGAGCGCCTCTCGTAAAACAAAATTTGGCCTCTTACTTTCAAGAATATACAAATTTACAGAAAATTAAAAAAAATATGTAAAAAACTAAACATCAAATGTAAAAAAAAAACTAGGCGTCCGAAACTTTATTAAAGAATTATATTCCAGAGGTAATATAAATGAGATAATCTATCTATAATGTAATAGAAAAGTTATAAATTCTATTCCTAGGAACAGTTTATATCGAGAGAGTTACTGAGGCTGTAAACATTTAGCTACTAAATATTGTTATTACTAGTTAATTGGTAATATGAATATTATGTTTAATAAATGGGATCTTAAGAAATATAAATGATCAACATTGTATTTCGTTTGGGAGTTTTTATTAAGTAAAATATAAATATATATTTATAAAAATTTTAATTAATTGTTTGGTTTGAGTATTGTGTTTCAATTGTACAATGTTATTTGCTTATTTAAATATTTTTTTTTTAAATTAATCCAGTCAAATGGATAATATCATCCTTTAGTCTGCATACCATTTTCAAAATTCACTCTTAAGTTTTATAACTATTTAAGTTGCATAAATATTATATATAAATAAGTTGACCTGTGGCCAGGTCCGAACCGACCGACGGTTTGAAGTAAATTAATTTCCAGCTAGAGAAACAATTTCAAATAATTTTAATATATCTATTAATGTAATAAAAAACAGATATGGATACATAAATAATAAATATAAATATTTTTAATTTTATTTTATTTATAATATATATGCAAGACCAGGCTGTGATGTCATGAATGGCTGGATGACGTCATATAATTTTAAATCAAGAAAAAACTAATAAATATGATTTTCCCGAGGATAAAACCAATACAAAGTGCACGATTCGTGGTTATATATAAAAAAATCTCCTCATGTGAAATTTGGTGTGAAAATAACCCTTCCCTTACTATCGTCGATCGCTAATACTACCACTTCCGGTTTCCGGATTTGCACCAAAAGTTGATCAATTCATCCCACTGATGCATTAAGTAAATATACCAAATTTCATCAAAATCGGTTGAGCCGTTCAGGCTGTACACATCTATACGGACGGACAGACGGACAGACGGACAGACGGACAGACGGACGGACAGACATCATGCTAAAAATACTTTTTTCTGTTAAGAAAATGCATGATTCGTGGAGATATGTAAAAATCTCCACATGTGAAATTTGGTGTGAAAACAATACCTCCCTTACTATCGTCGGTCGGTAAAAAATTAAAGTACTAACAATTTTATTTAGATACTATAAATAGAAAAATAAAAAAGTAATAATACTTAAAAAAAGAATCTACCTAGTTTATTTCATTCAAATAAAAATATCATTAAAATTTAATGCGATTTTTGTTCTTAAATATTTCTCAATAATTTATTTATGACGCCTTGACATTTTGAATATGTTACCCTGATAATAGGCAATATGAATGTGCAATTACATTTTTAAAATGCCGTTAAATCCCAATAATATATATTTGGAGAGGTATAAAAAGAATTTATCAAATTAAGTAGTCATTTCTTGCGAGATAGTATTTCGATCATAAAAGTTTTCGATTTCGAAATTTTGATCTTTTTACAAGTTTTAAAGGCCCTGAGTCAATTTCGCGAAGGTTGAAAACAATGTATGTGTTTGTGTTTTTGAGCTAGAATCATGAAATTTGGTACCCGGGCATAATTCAAAATTCTTAGTTTTATATCAACTTTTGAGAAATGTAGCTCATTCGGAAGAGGACCATTACCTACCACGTTTTTATTTATTTTTTTATAAACTGACCGTAAAAATAAAAAAGATATATGTTTGATAGTTTTTCACATGAATAAAAATTGTATAAAACTGCTATATATAGAATTTGATTGAATCGCTGAAAGTACCGGAATTAATTAAAAATGCTTGATTATCCAATTCAAAATTGCAAGATAGTTGAGTAGAGACACTCCAGATTTTTTTTACTTTAAAATATAAAAGTTATATTACACAAAAACTTACATGTTACTCGAGGGCTGCGAGACCTTTAGAAAAAATGCTTTAGTAGAATTTTAGCCAATATTTACAGCAGGAAAGGAAGGATCCTCTATCAATCAAAAATGAATCGATAAAAATAATTAACAAAACACAACATAAATTACCTTGTGAAATGATTCGCTTTAATATTGTTGATTTTTTATGCTTAAAAACAAAAAAAATATATTATTTATAAATAAATCTAAGGGTCAAGTAAAAAGAAAGAGCAAACTCTTAGCTATTCATATCTTGTTAGAACAGCTTCAGTTTGAGCTAACAATTTCAACATGTAATCTGTATAGAATGAAGTTTGACATTTTTTTTCCTTTCAACGAAAGAGGGTTGTTTGCACTTCATTTCACCTCCGACCTGTTCAATCATATTATATAGAATATATATTAGCGACCTAAAATTATTTTAAATTAATATCATTTGAATCTTACTAATAGTAATAAAAAAAAATAAATGTATATTTTTAGTTAATCAGTTAATTATATAAAATATATTTTATTCAATATATAGTAAATTTATTAACAAAAAAAATGAATATAATATTAAAAACACATTTTTAGATTATTTTATAATCTTTTATCGATTTTAATTATTTATTCATAACTAGCTGCTCCGAGCGCCTTCGGCGCTCTCCACACCTAGACGGGGGCTCCGCCCCCTGTACCCCCCCCCGAGTGTCCCTATTCTGAGCTATAACCATCTAACTCCTACCCTGTCCCATTTCTCTCACGTTCCTTCCTACAATGTCCTCCCTGTTCACAATTGGTCTTCCACACGGACGTTTTCCAATCGAACTCCCCACCAATATATTTTTCCTCTCCCATTCTAGCCATGTGCCCTGCCGAACCCAGCCTTCTCTATTTTATAACCTATATCTAGAGATGCATAGAGGTCATGCAATTCCTTGTTATGCAGTCTCCGCTATTCCCCGGTGTCCTCATCTTTCTTTGGCCCATAAATCTTGGGAAGAATCCTTTTCTCAAATACTCTGAATCTACTCTCATCTCCCAGGGTTATAGACCATGCCTCCCACCCATATAATACAACAGAAAAAATAATTGTTTTATATATTTTAATTTTGATCCCCTTTGATAATAATTTCCCGATTGCAACCTCGATTTAAATTCTTTGCAAATATTATTCGCTCTGATACTATTTATTTTGCATTATCACTATTAATTTCAAACCCCATCACTTTTCCTGCCTCGAAACCATTAATACAAACCTGCCTCGAAACGATTAATACAAACAAACAATTTTAGCTAGCATAATGAGATTAAAAAATAAAAAATATATAAACTTACCTGAAAATAATTAGATATTTATTTAATAAAATTAAATTTTTAAGTAAATAAATAAATAAAATCAAAATTCAAAATTAATCAAGTAATAAGTTGACCTGTAGCCAGGTCTGAACCGACCGACGGTTTGAAATAAATTAATTTCCAGCTACAGAAACAATTTCAAATAATTTTAATATATCTATTAATGTAATAAAAAACAGATATGGATATAACATAAATATTTTTAATTTTATTTTATTTATAATATATAGCTGAAGTAGCCGGCGTTGCCCGTGATTATAATAAGGAGGCTGTGACGTCATGAAGGGCTGGGTGACGTCATATAATTTTAAATTATGAAAAACATAATGAAGATGATTTTTCCCGAGGATAAAACCAATACATTCGTGGTGATATGTAAAAAAATCTCCTCATGTGAAATTTGGTGTGAAAACAATACCTCCCTTACTATCGTCGGTCGGTAAAAAAGGCAATCGAAATGTTTTAAATTATCTAAAAAAAACAATTATTAATATAAAAATACAAATAAAATGATCAAAAAATAAATAAAATTAAATTAAATAAATAAAACGTTTTAAATAGAAATTCAAACTATTTGATATTATGAAAAACAATTTTAAACAAATGTATTTAATTAAATTAATAAATTTAAAAAATATTAAATGATATTTAGCTTAAATATAAAAATTAAAATAAAAAGAAATTACTTAAAAAAATTAAAACTATAATAATAATATTAAAATATATATAAAATTACCTGAAAATAATTAGATATTTATTTGATAAAATTAATTAATTATCTTAAAAATTTATCCAAGTAATATCATCTATTTCTATTCGACACTAAGAAGGAAGGGATTCACAGCACAGATCATCCTTACAGTCACAGTCAGTAGAGAGTAAAAAAAATGAAGACCGCCGTTTTTTAAAATAATTAAATTATTTTATAGATTATAAAATAAAAATTATTGTATTAACATTAAAAAAATATTGAAATAAAAAATAATATTTAGTTTGATTTAATAAATAAAAATATTATAAACATTTTTAGTGAGAATTTCTCGGGGAGGTAGGGACGTCAGATAAGCGACAACTTTTATTCCAAATGTTCGTCCTCCCTAGCTGTGACGTCATCAATAAGAAAATGTAAAGAAAAGGGCTGTTTTTAGGGTTTTCCCGACAATTATTCGATTTTTTCTCGCCGGAAAAACCATCCTTGGACTTCAACGAACATTTTAAAAAAAGAATTGTCAAAATTGGTCCAGGCGTTATTCAGTGATGCAATTACAAAAGTCATTTTTATTTATAAGATTACATATTAAAAATTAATTTATTAAATATACCTATATTGATAAAGTTGTGTGGAGTGAGATAGAAGTTGAAAAAAAATAAATACTTTTAATGGAATGCATAACAAAGTTACTATTTTTTTACACAACAGTAAAGAAATAAAGAAAAAAAAATATTCAGTTTTTTTCAGCTATTTGGTTGACCTCTATTTTACTCACCCCCTTATTTTAACCCAGTTGGGGTTTCTTAGACGTGATTCAACTAAGTTTAGGGAATTTCGTGGAGGGTTGCGTCGAGTAGTTTGGTTAGCCGTAGCGTTGTCGTATTCAAGAAAACGTTTTGTTGGATTTCGTCGCTTCACATACAATTAGGTATTCGTCCCCGGGGTAAATTTTGCGTAAAATTCGATTTAGTTTGTTAAGAAAAGCAAAGAAAGTCCTGGACGAAATTTTTACATCAATTTTTTAAAATATAGGATATATAATCCCTACTATAAATATACAAAATAAATCAAAATGTTGATTGAATAAAAATTTTGAATTTTTCATAAGGTCAAATATTATCGATAGGAGCTTAATAGAATAGAGGCAGAAGATTTTATTAAAAAATATTTATTTTTTTTATTCATTTCTCAATTTTATATCATAGTACACAGGTTTAATAAGATTATTGATTTAAACAGACAGCTAATACAAATCAGTAAAATTGTTTTTACTAATTCCCTAATGATTGTGATATGGAAATGATGTTTTGCTGATAGAGAAATTTTGCAACCATGATTGGAATATATCATTGCAATTCAGATCAATGCAATAAATATTCACGAGGAAAATCTAATCGTGATTATTAAACTCTAAAATTAATAAATAAAAAGATCTTCATTGTATTATTATAAAAAAAAACTTTTTTTATAGTGAGGCAAGTCACCAAAAACTTTCTTAATTTTGTAAATTGAATTTAATTAATTTCTTTTTTTATTTGTAAATATGTTTATAAGTAAAAAAAAATATATAATTCATTAAATTAAAATTTTTTTTAATTTAATTTTTATTTTAAAATTTTATTTTAGGCAAAATAGTTAAGAACAATATTTATTAAAAATATTTTATATTAAATATATATAAATTAAAACAATGAAAAGGATTAAAGCCCCGGGTGGCCTAATATATTTTGGCCATGAATATAAAATTATACATTGTCCCTCTCCACACCGAAAAGTAACTTAAGTGGGCATCAAAATCAGACATCAAAACGTTGACTATTTTGATGAAAATGAAGATAAGAGACATTTATTTTTTACTTTCTCTTTCGACTTGGGAATGGCGAAAAATATATTGGTGGGGAGACCGATTGGGAAACAACCAAGGACGTTTGTGGGTGGACAATATAGGAAGGGATGTCAGAGAAATGGGAGAGGGTAGGAGATGGATGGTGGTGGCTCAGGATAGGGATGGAGAAATGTAGTTGCTGCGGCCAAGAACTTCAGAGTACCGTAGAAGTAGAGAGATAGATAGATTCACACTTTCTTCTACCAGACCTCTATATATTCTAATCTGCCAATAATAATATATAATAAAATATTGTATCTCTCTTAGTCTCTTAGTATATATTTAATTTACAATTGTATTATTGAGACCTTGAGAATATGAATCTTATAAAAACTGGATAATTTTTCGAAACGAAGAGCCAAATCCCTAAAAAAATTTGTTAAATTTATATTAATTAAAAATAAAATATTCATAAATAATATAATACAAATTTAAAATTGCTTCATTAAATTCTAATCATATATGTTAATATTTCTTAAACCATGATAAATGAATGGCTTGTAGACTCCGGTTGATCTCCTTAAGCATTTGTTATCCTTTTTGGATTTTCTTATATCTTTTCTTGCTCTCTTGAAACGATATGAATATCTTACTCAGCGATAACATTCTAAATGTAACCATATCCAAGCCGTAAGATGAGAACGCAAAAAGATGGTTTTTTTTATCCTTTCAAAAGAAGTGTTTTTGTTTTTTACATCTTTTATGTTTACTCCTAGTTTGCTCTATTCTAATAAACAGTTTCTCATATATTTAAAACGACCATCAATATTTAATTAAAAATTAATTACAATACTTAATTATTTTTAATTACTTATATCTAAATATAGTATTATTTATTTCCAGTCATGTATTTAAAAATAAGAAGTAAGGGAACGCATAGTGGGAGCAAAAAAAAGTCCAATTTTCAACAAACTATTTTTTTCCATATAAGTTTTTATTTTTTTTTTATTCTTACTATAGTAAATATTAACGAACACAAAAAAAGAAATTCTAACAATAGATTTAAGTGGGAGTTGTCGGGAAGTATTGGAACGCGTTCCGGTTCTGAAAAAAGGTAAGGGAACGTCGTTCCTCCGAGTTCTCTTCCCAATACACCACTGTTTATTTCTGAACTATTCTTAAAGTATTCAAGGAAACTAAAGAGGTCTTCCATTAAAAAAAAATTCCTTTATGGTTTTTAAATATGAAAGTATTATAAATGATATCTTATAGTTAATGGTATTTAATAATAAATAAATAATTTATTTCATATAGATATATGACAAGAGTCGTTGAGAATGCCATTAAATTTGTTAGAATTCTCGTTGGGCTACGTTAATATCAATATCTTATTCACGTTCACCAGGATATTCTCAATTTTATTGATCTTCCTATCGTATCAAAATGTTTTACTATGGGCAAACCATCGTACATAATGTTACATCCGGCCTCCTGGTTACATTATATATAACATTACCCTGGATTAAAGGGTCTAATAGTAATAACCAATTTGTTATTAAATATGGAGAGATTTTAGCAAATTCCTTGTTTACCTTCTCGAATCCAAAGGAAAGCGAATTAATATCCCTAATAAAATATTTTTCAATTAATTTTACTCTTTCTCATCTTCTCTCCCATAAATTCTTTCTATTAATTAAAAACCAGACTGTATTATACATTTGATCAAATTGATAAGAAACAGTTGGATAATCAATCAAACTAATTTTAAATAAATAATTATTCAATTCGATAGAAAAGAGAATAGGAGAATGATTGGGCAGATAAACAACGTCGACAAGAGAAACTCCTCTTATGTTTTATTAGAAAACTCATTCTACATAAATTTACAATATATTAGTATTTATAAATAAAACAACCTTTTCAGCTTAATGATTAATTGAATTAAATTATAGATACTTTCCTCTTTTATGGAATATATAATATTTTATATAATATTAAATATATATAATGTAAATATGTAAATGGATTATGAGGTTAATATATTAGATTCATGTTAACAAATTTATCGTTGGAATTAATTTTATTCATTAGAAATTATGTATTTGATTTGAATTATATTATTTTATTAAAAACTGCACTTATTTGATAGTTATTGATGATATAAATCTTAAACTGATCATCCATTTATCTAATACCACATATCAAATAAATTATAATTGCATTTTTTTAATTTATCAGTATTTTATTTTATTTATTTTGTTTTAGACTAAAACAATTTTGTGTTCAACCTCTATTCAAAAACAAAACATAAATAAAATAAAATAAATAAATAGATAAATTGTTGAATTCCAGTTACATCTAATAAAAAATAAAAAAAATAAATTATTATATGGGACGTTTACCTAAAGTAATAGAATAATTTAAGTAAATAATATAAATAATTAATAATATATAAAGTTATTACTTTTTATTAAAAATTACTTTTAGAATTTTGAAACATTAAGACATTTTTATTTATCATCTTGTTGATAAAAATTGAAAGTCAATTAAATATTAATTAAAAAAATTCATATAATATCAGTTTTCTATTAATTTTAATTAATATTAATTAATAATCTATTAATATTTTTCAATTTGTTACAGTTTCGATTGGCAGAAATCTTTCATGCAAATAACATATCGGTAAGTCAAAATAAATTATAATTTTATTTTAGTGTATATAAATATGTATATGTATAGCTATAGATAGGGTGACCAAACGTCCCGGTTTTCCGGGATTGTCCCGTTTTTAGGTGCTCTGTCCCGGCGTCCCGAAAAATGTCTTCAGGACAGCCTATTGTCCCGGTTTATAAATATTTAGGAAATTTCGTACTTTTTTTTAAAATTTTTTCAATTTGGTTCTTAAAAAAAAGGGTAAAACGTTTTCTGGACTAGGCTCTTAAACATTTCTGACTTTTTTTTCAAATTTTTTTTTATTTGTAATAATATATCATATTTTATAAATTTTTGATTAGTAAATTAATTGTTATATTATTTAAATCAAATCAATTTACAACGATGGGATTTTAGCTGGTTTAATTTTTAATATTTCGTTTTTTCAAATGTAAATAAATATATTTATACAATATTTTTTATTGACCAACTGGATCTGATAGGTATTTATTATTTATTAATCTATATTTTATTTAAAAGCAAAAGTTCTATTTATACCCTACAATTGCAAAAAGCCTACCGCACTTCAATTTTTCATTTGCTACGCCTATTATATTAAATTCCAAATGACTTATTTCTTTATTTTTTTAAAATTACCTTCATCCACTCTATGAACATTTTTAAAACTTGATTTATTTTTATCAATGTCCATAAGGTTAACGACCATGAACTTTCATTCTTGTAACATCTATTGATTATTTGTTTATTAATTGACACAAGGGCCCCGTAGATGCTGATCTAAAATATTCGGTTGTATTGTGAAATAATTACTCTTTTTTTTTAATAATTTTAATGGAAAATTTATTGGATATCAGTTGTTAAGCAATGATTGATTTTAGAAATATATAAATGTACCCATCTTCTATTCGCATGAGGTTTTGGACCTGTGCCATCTATACAACAACCCACAAAGTATCCGAGCAATAATAAAATGAATATTTTAATTTGTACATTTTTATACTCGTTCGTTTTTCTATGTTAATATTCTAAAGACAATAGAAGTTTGTTACATAGCGTTATAAAACAACAAGACGTTTTCATTATGCAGTAAAATAAAAACAAAACATAAAAGAATTAACTAATTCTTCGAAATCTAGATGTAAAAAAAAAAGACCGAAATTCACTTCTATTTAGTAACATGTGAACTCGCATGTTATTTATGAAAGATTTCATTTCCTTTATTTTTAGTTTGTTTTTTTTTATCACAGAGAGAACACAAGAAAAAAAAAACAACAAACCTATGTTTCTACTTCAATTGAAATTGTAATTCTTCTCGAAGAAATGGCTTCGAGCCATACTAAACTGCAATCTATTTTGTTTTCCAGTAGAGTCTCAAAGCTTCTAGTATGTGGGACACAAAATAGTAAAGACGCGGGCCAAGGTTTGCGAAATCCTAAACCAACTCGTTTCTAGTTCGATCGACTTTTTCTCATAATACTGCATTGCAGCCTCCCGAAAGACATAAAAAGTAGCTGTGGCCACCCTAGTTAAATCTGCTATCGCTTCTATAATTGGTCAATCCCCCTACAAAACAAGGCTCCACGCCAAAATCACTACTTTTAAAACTGCCCGTTTCTTTACTTAAACAAATTCATTACCCACTTGTTTTAATTCCTTCATATTAACATTCTTATAAAAGAACAATTTTAAATTAAATTAGAACTATTGAACTATTAGATAAATAAAAACAATTAAACAATTATTTTAAAAAAAAATATATCCCTACTATTTATTATTTCAATTGATTAATTAACATAGGAACAATGAGTAAACTGAAAAATAAATTATTTTAGGTTTCATATAATAATATATTATTAGAAAAAATAAATTAGCTGGAGTGTCTCCACTCGACTATCTCGCAATTTGAATAGGATTAAATAACATAATATATTATATTTAAATTAAATTTAATTAATTATAAATTATAAATAATAAATATTAAACCATCGCATGTTTGGCTTTTTGTTGATGGCACCACGTCAAGTGTTGGCGCATGAGATTTGCAGTGTTAAAAATTAATTCTGGTAATTTCAGCGAATCAATCAAGCTGAAACTTTATATATAGCAGTTTTATACAATTATTAATCATGTGAAAATTATCAAACATATATCTTTATATTTACGGTCACTTTAGAGGAAAAAAAATCAAAAGGTTGTAAGTATGACCCTCTTCCGGTTGAGTTACATTTTTCAAAAGTTGATAGAAAACTACGAATTTTGAATAATGCTCATGTACCAAATTTCATCATTCTAGCTCAAACTGTTTTTGCGTAATCTTGGTTACATACATACACACACACACACACACACACACACACACATACCCACACATAGACATTTTTCTCAACCTTAGTGAAAATGATTCAGGAACCTTCAAAACGATAAAAAACATCAAAATCTCAACATCGAAAATTTTCGTGATCGCAATACTATCTCTTACGACAGAGGTTCTTAAACTTATGTACTCCGCGGACCCCCACTTGGAGAAATTTTTTTTGACGGACCCCATCCCAACTTTAGGTACTTTACGTCATTTTATTAGTTATAATTTCTGGCTTACGATCTCATAAGAACAAGGATATATGTTGAATATTTCTAACAGGGATTGGTGAATAACGATTTTTTTGCATATTGTAGAACACATTTTATTAGAAATTATAATATTGAAGAAAGAAAATTCAGCTGAATATGAAGATGGAAACGGTAGCAATAGTTTTCTTGCACATTTCGTTGAATTTGGGTATTTGATCTCTGTTTCCTCACAAAGCCATGCCATACCTCCTTTTATATTAAATAAAGTTTTAACTGACTCATTATTTTCTCGTGCACCTGTACGATGGCTTTGCGGACCCCCAGTAAAGTCTTCGCGGACCCCCAGGGGTCCGCGGACCACAGTTTAAGAACCTCTGTCTTACGAGATAGTAAAAATTACTAACATTTACAAATTCTAATCAAATAAAAGTTTAAATATGTATAAAATTAATTAATTACAAAAATCGTTACACTCATAAAGTCAGACACATAATAATTAAAAAAAATTTGGGAGTAAGCATTATTTTAGTCTTAAAAAAGCAACTTTTTATCTTGTTTGTTTTGTTTTTTATGTTTGTGAAAAAAAGTTATTTGTTTAAAATTAAAAGTAAAAAAAATAAAGAATTATAAAAATACTTAGATTTTTCACTAAAATAAAAAACAATTTCTTTTAAAGGAATTCATCTTCTCAAAATTTTACAACCTTCTAGCACGATTGTTTTAAAGCTGAAATTCGAAGCATAAAGTAATTTTCATTTTTCGTTATCTTTTGTATTAATTATACATCATCGAAAAATCAGTAGAACCTTAAAGGTTAACATAACATAAATTGGAAATGAGATCTTTCTGATAGCCACTTCACATCCAATAGATCAAAGTTATTATTGTATTTAAGAACAATTAAATAAATATAAAATAAAGTCTTTCATGAATTCGAACATTTAATCTCCATTAAGTGTTAAACGTTTAGGCTAAAGGTGTCATGAATTTCATTTATAACTATTCCCCATTTTATTTTTGTTTCCGTGTCTAGGTAAACTCATTCACAGCTAATTTCAATTTATAGAATTAAGATCTAAACTTTCCATGACAACTGCCCATTTTACTTAGTCCCTGATTATATTTTTTTTATTTAATTTATTATTTTTTATTTATATAAATTTTTACTCTGTGTGAAACCTTGAAATATATTTTATTAATTATATAATTAACATGCATGTGGAAAATAAATAAATAAATCTTATGAAAATAAACTAGTACTAATTTATGAACGTAACGAGAATAAATCGCCATTTCCATTTTTTAACCCTCTGTATCTAGGAAATTCGTTTTTGTATTCACCTTAAAATTTCCGCCACCTGACTCATATTTATCGTCCAGAGTGTTAACGTGTATACACAACCAATTGTATGAACAAAAGATGTTAAATGATGCGTTGATCCCTTGGGTACAAAACTAACAACAATGATTTCAATCGAAGGTCATTTCAACTAGACCCTACACCGTAACATAAAGCTAATTTGACACTTCCCTATTGATTTCTTATTTCTATTTTAACCTCAACCAATACAAATAATGAAACATTTTTCATTAAGTGAAAAATTACTAAAATAAATTAAATAAAAATCATTTTTAACAAACCAACAATATAAGTATCTCTTTGGCTCTACGGAACTCGAAAGTTCATGGCCGTAGGATTTCTATATTCTGAGCTACAACCATCCAAATCCTAGTTTCTCCTATTTCTCTCACGTCCTTTCATACATTAATCATCCACGGCATCCTTGATCTTCCAACGGAGCGTTTCCCAATCGACCTCCCCAAAAATATATTTCGCTAGTCTATCATCACCCATTCTTGTTACATTTCCTGCCCGTCGCAACCTTCTTGCCTTTATTATTCTAACTTTGTCTGAAGATGCGTAAAGGTCATGCAATTCCTCGTTATGCAGTCTACGGCATTCCCCGCTGACTTCTTCTTTCTTCGACTCATAAATGCTGCCAAGAATCCGATTTTTAAACACTCTTACTCTTAATCTACTTTCGTCTCCCAGAGACATAGACCGTACCTCACACCATTGTTATTTAGCTTGTTCCTATTTTCTATTAATTTTAAAAACTCCTCATCGAACGATGGTTTATACTTTTTATATCTATTTGATGCTGCCGTTTTAATATTTATCTTTATTTTGTCCCATATTTCTTCTGGGTCTTTTATCCCTTCAATTTCTACAAGATTCAAACTACTACTAAATGTATATCCTATCATTTATGAATTATATATTTTTAATTGTTGTAGCTACTGATTTTCTAATAATAACACCCGTTCCCAATTGATGCCTTTTAAATCCACCGTATAGGCAAATATACTGTCCGGCATCAACCCTCCCTTCTCCCACCTACCTCACCCCCTGTAAATATGTCTAAATCATATTTTTTAATTTCCCTTACAAAGTTTTGGAATGTCCCTGGATTATATAAGCTATGTTCATTCCATGTCCCTAATTTTAATTCCCTTATTTTACTTGCTCTAATCTCCCTGTAATGTGGTTGATGATTCATGATTTAGTTTTTTTGTGGAGAAGAGAAATCGCATCTTCGTCCAAGAGGAACAGATGAAATGGAGAAAATTTTAGTATTACATCTAATTATAATAAAGATGAAAAGTAAAAAAAAGAATGATATTTATTTAATATACGGTTAATCAATTAATTAATCATTTAACCAATCTTACATACAATATATCACTAAATATAAAACAATATATATTCAATATTTCCTACATAATTCATTTAATATCCCAAATTTAGAAATACTTTTTAAGCAACAAATTATAGTATATATATAATAAGTTGACCTGTGGCCAGGTCCGAACCGACTGACGGTTTGAAGTAAATTAATTTCCAGCTACAGAAATAATTTCAAATAATTTTAATATATCTATTAATGTAATAAAAAACAGATATGGATAGAACATAAATATTTTTAATTTTATTTTATTTATAATATATATGCAAGACCAGGCTGTGACGTCATGAATGGCTGGATGACGTCATATAATTTTAAATCAAGAAAAAACTAATAAATATGATTTTTCTCGAGGATAAAACCAATACAAAGTGCATGATTCGTGGTGATATGTAAAAAATCTCCTCATGTGAAATTTGGTGTGAAAATAACCCTTCCCTTCCTATCGTCGATCGCTAATACTACCACTTCCGGTTTCCGAATTTGCACCAAAAGTTGATCAATTCATCCCACTGTTGCATTAAGTAAATATACCAAATTTCATCGAAATCCGTTCAGCCGTTTAGGCTGTACACATCTATACGGACAGACGGACGGACGGACAGACATCATGCTAAAAATACTTTTTTCGGTTAAGAAAATGCATGATTCGTGGAGATATGTAAAAATCTCCACATGTGAAATTTGGTGTGAAAACAATACCTCCTTTACTATCGTCGGTCGGTAAAAAAGGAAAATTAAAAAAAAAAAAAAAAAAAAAAAATTAAAAATATAAAGATCTATAAAGATAGGATGGTTTCGAACAAATATTTTTTAAACAACAAATCAACAATGACAACAATTAACATATTCTTAGGGCAGGCAATTTGCAATTTCTTCTACCTTTTGCTATGAATCTAAATTGGTCTTATATATAATGCCATTAAATTTAGAAGGTATAGGAGGTCAATCCTTCTCCATGTGACAATAGCATATGTTTTCTATATTACAATTGAAACTTGTGAACAAGAAAAGGTCCAACCACTGTCCAAATTGGCATAGCTATTTCCTCCATTAGAATTAATTTATGAAAGAGAAGGGCTGTCATTTTCTATCTCTATCTCCTATCCCTTTCAATCAAATCTAATAGAACGAGTACATACAATATAACTCGGGGGTACAATTAAATGGAATTAGAGATATAATTATTCCTGATAAATTCAATAATTGTATAGATTGATTTTTGTATTATAATGGAAAAACTTAACATCTTATTTAATGATAATTTATTTAAATATGTTAATTCTTATTAAACTTAAGAGGTTTGTTTAAAGAAAAGATGAATTTTTTGAATTATTTCGAAAAGTATTTATTTATTCATCAATATCCCCTTCAAAGTAATTCCCCTCAGATATAATGCACTTATCCCTATTCTTCTTTTAATCGTCGAAGCACTTCTGAAATGCGCTTTTTGATGTGGCCACAACCGACCCTACAGAACGAATTAGGCTACGAGACTCTTCCTCATCAGCCATACTTGCTGGATTTTTATAGATATTTCAATGGATCCCTAGAAGATATGGAAAAAATATAATTGAATTATATAATTAATTAATTGTTATGTAATTATAGATTAATTGCTTTTAGTAACTAACTCCTTTTGTATTGCTCCGATTAATTTTTTTCCAATGGATTCTAAATATTGATTTCAGGATAGATTTTGATTTTGAAAGTAATTAAAATTATTTTACAGAGACAATGAAGTAGAGGTACCTTTCCCCTCAAATGGCATAGAGGAAAGATTCTTTTTTTTTATATATGTCCCGGAGAGAAAATTAAACAAATCAATAAAAGAAAACCTTTTTTATGAAGATAATAAGAGTACAATATCCTATATAAATTTATAAAATCTCATATTTTAATTAATTATTTATTTATAAATATAATATAGTAATTATTATTTAATAAAATAACATTTAATTAACATAGGTGTAAATACATAAAATCAGTTTTAGAAGAATAATAATTTATTTTTACTTTATTCATATTTGCAAATTTTCGTATAACATCATCTTTTCTATTTCTCTTGTTATATTAAATAAATTTATCGAATTAAAAATGCACTAAATAGAATAAAATAATATAAATATAAACTTTTTTTTTATAAAATTACGTTTTTCCCATGGACTAAAAAGAATAAAATATTTTTTCTATAAGCCTGATAAAGTTTATGTATGAATTTTTTTATATTCAACTAAAAACTTTGAGTCTGCTTTTGTTTCAGGCCATAAGTGGGTATTTGCCCTACTCTTATTTTATAGATTCAGACTTTACTTTTATTAGACATGTATTTGTTAAGCCATATTAGATTGTAGAGACAAACCGATATTTTTGCCCATTTGGTTATTTGAGCTCTGATGTTCCTATTTCTTGAAATTTCAACTCCCAGGTACTGGAACATGTTGAATTGTAGAGTTAATTAAAATTAACATGCAGTTGATAGATTTTTTGAAATGACGATAAAGATTTTCATTTTTAGTAGAGCAACTTCGTTAAATTTTAAAAGAAAAATAAGACTGTAGATCACTTTCCCTTTCTTCTATCAGAACAAAGTCATCGGCCTACATACAACCTTAATGATTGGGAAGTTGTTCAATTATTTGGTCCATGATCAAGTTAAATATCATGGAGCTCAACGAATGTTCTTTGTCTATTCCTGTTCATGACGATAATTGGATCAGTTATTTGACTTTGGGTTTTGATCCGAGTTGTATTTTTAGTTTTTAATTCGATTATAGCCTTTGTTAATCTTTTGTTAACGTCTTTTTGTTCTAGAATATATACGACGAGCCTTACTCTGTCGAAGGGGAATTCTTCTAAATTTCTTTCCCTTTCTTTTCTTACTCAAAATAGATTTTTTGTTGTTATTATCAAATTCATTTGTGTCATTTCTGCTCTTTTCAATAATCTCCAAATCTTTTTTTTTGAGCACTGTACATATGTTTAAAATCCGCTAGAAACGTTTCGAATAACTTTCTTTTATATTTTTAATTCTCGAATTGACATAATTTCTGCTCATAGTCTATTCCCTTTTATCCTGTCAGTTGGATTTTGGATAAATTTTAAATTGACATTTCTTTTAATTTTTTAATTTCTTTTACTTCTAGAGTGTACCACGAATTAGATTTGTTGCATTGGCATATTCGTTATCCTATAACTGCATTTACTATTATAGACTTGATTGTTTCCAATTGAGTATCATTAAATTTGTTAAAAGTAACTATATAGGTAAATATATATATATATATGAGTATATAATTATTTATTATTAAAAAATAAATAAAATCTAGCAATTTAAAATTGGTGAGTCATATCTAATTTAAAATATAAATTACTATACAATCATCGAGGCTTTTAATTCTTGATAAAATGGAAACATTTTTTTATTACATACCTCTCTGGATTTTATTGCAGCAACCAATTTTGTTTAATATTGCTTAATCGCATCTAATCAGAAGATGATTACTGATTTTGAAGGGTGAATATCTCCAATAATTTGCCTAGTTAAGCGTAATAGCGGTTAATTTATAATATTGGGCTCTCGGCTGGTCTTTTTGAATAATAAGTTAAAAGGGACAGGATTCTAAAATAACTCTTCCAAAAAGAGATCTGTTAGTGAAGATTTTTTTTAGTATAGTCAGAAGAAATGAAAATAAATGACTAAACGATCGTAGGAATGAAAATGAGAAAAAATGAGCATCCATGTACTCTTTGGAAAATATATAGTTCTAGGAATAAATAGAGAGGAACCATGCAGGTTAAATGAAGAAATACTCTTTGTTTAATGATGAGAATGAAGGGAGGAGAATGAAGAACACTAAATTGAAGCCTATTAATGAAAATGGGGGGAGTAGAGAAACACTAGAATCAGTTCAAGTTCAATTTGAGTGAAAGGTAAACAAGATGTATTTAATCAAATATATCAAAAGAGAACCCTTTAAATTAATTAAATTAAATTAACCTTACTGATTAAGTAAGTGATTAAAGTCCATTAAAATAGAAAAAAATGTCATCTTAAACTTAAAAAAAAATTTAGTTTTGTTTATAAATAAAAGTAGCTTGTTTAAAATTTACTCAAGTATTTGTATCAATAAGTTGTTACGGTTATATTAAATTATCTGAAACTTTTTCGTAACTTAACAAGAGGTATAAGGATTGATAATATGTATATAGGTCAAGTTATATACTGTAATAAAAGCTGTATTTACTAAGTTTATAAAAAATTTTATTATCTATCATGCACGCTTAGTACTCTTATAATCATATATGAAAAAACTTTTTTATAGGCTTCATAAAGTAAAAATAGAATATGCATTAAATGAAGAATATTTTCCACTTATATTTCATAGATAAATTCTTCATTCAAAGGAAATTACGCATTTGTATATTTTATATGGAATTATATTTTTCTAAAAAATACTACTAATATTTAATAAAAAATAGAATTAAAAAAAAATACTACTTATATATTTTTATTAATAAATACTCTCTTATGGAAATATTAAAACGTTTTTTTTTTTCAACTTACGAACTCGCCTTTTTTAAAATATAGAAAATATAGTAAATAATAAAAATTTTTTCTAAATATTCTAACATCGTATCTGCCATAAAAATTGTTGTATCCTTATTTGATAATCCATTTTGACCTAGATAAGCATTCAAATACAAGCATCCTGAAATAGAAGTGAAAATCTGAGGAAGCTGTTTCCCAGGTCTAATTCGATTGAGTGAATTGCAAGCAAAGCAAGAGAACTGATTCGCATTTGTCCCAACCTTACTCTCATCTCTCCTTCTATTCATGCAAAAGTCTTCCACTTGGCAAAGGAGAGATTCAACTGGATCAATTCTAAGGAAATTGAAAAATTCTCTAAAAGTGCATATCAAATGAAATGATTAACGTTTATTATGCTGAGCATGTGTTTATTTAATATGAATTCATTTGGGTTTCTTACACAAATTTGATTTATTAAATCATTATTATTCAGATTTTGAATATGCCTTTGTTTGTTCCTAACTTTGTCATGACCCAGATAATAATTCACTATGAAAATATATGAGTCTGACAAAATTCACTCCAATATATATATATATATATATATATATGTTGGTTTAGGTTTCCGTGAATGTTATTGTTATTATTATTATCAGATTTATCAGGGATATAATCACGTATTTTTGTGAGATTGTTTTCTCAACGTTTCGGCACCCATTTGGGCGCCATTTTCAAGAGATTATTTAGGTGAGAGTATTTTTGGGATTCTGGGTCTTAGTCTGTGTGACCAAGTGTTAATATCGGGATTTTGGGTTGATAGGTTGAGTGGTTTTGTACTCACTGCGTTGATGTAGAGCTCCGAAGAATCCTGGGAAATCCTGAGACCGGCACACGTCCGCACTGGACAACAGTCCGAGGCCAACCTATCAACCCAAAATCCCGATATTAACCCTTGGTCACACAGACTAAGAACCAGAATCCTAAAAATACTCCCACCTAAATAATCTCTTGAAAATCGCGTCAAAATGGGTGCCGAAACGTCGAGAAAACAATCTCACAAAAATACGTGATTATATCCCTGATAAATCTGATAATAATATATATATATATATATAAAAATTCTTTAATACTTCAATACTTTATATATATATATATCTATATATAAAAAAAGGTTTTTGTCTGCACATTGCTCAGAATTTAAAAATTTTTGCATATCTTCGCGTTTCATGACCTCTAGAATCCAAAAGTGACTTTAGAATTTTTCATGTCTGTCTGTCCGTCTGTCTGTCTGTCTGTCTGTCGGTCTGTCTGTCTGTCGGTCTGTCTGTCCGGAAAATTACTATTTTATAGACTCAGAATTGGCTGAACCGATTTCTTTGAAATTACATCACAATATTCTTATATACCTCTAGAGTAACATAGGCTATAAATTTTATTAATATATTATCAATAACCGCTGAAATTAATTTTTTAAAGTTTAGATAATTCTCCGTGTTGTTCATTCAAGAGCAGCTCGCGGCTCACTGTCGGCCTAGCGGAATCATTTCAAACAATGAATTATCATAGCGATTCCCAATAAAAGAATTATTATAATATTTCCCTTTTTATTTTAAATTCTAATATTTAAATATCAATTCAATTAAATCATTTATTCTAAAAGTTCCCATTTTCATTAATTTAATAAAATATTTAGATCATATTTATATTAACTTAATTTTTATTTATTCTTTCTATATATTTGAATATTTCTTCTTTTCTATATGAAAGTGAAAGGTTAAAAAATCTCGCTAAGAACATTCAATATTTCTATACACAAATTATTCAGAGTATTGGCAAAGCGTATCACTCACAATCAGTGTAAATTGAAATTTATATAAATTAACAAAGTGAAAATTTTTATTTGTTTAAATTTTATTACAATGAATCAAAAAAAATTAAATATATAGATCACATGATTAAGAGAATCAAGAAACTTGAGGGAAATAACTGTTGGACGGAGGTCGGACATGACAGAAAAACTGTAAGCGAAATCTTCATATTGCGACTAATATAATTTTCAAATCCCCTAGCACCACAGAATTAGATAAGTTTCTTTTAAGGGAGGAAAATAACTATGATCTAAAAAAATTAATAAATGAACTTAATAATAAAAAAACAAATAAATCAATTAATTTAAATTAATACTATTAATGAATGTATATATTGGTAATTTATCTATAGTTTTATACCGTTAATTTTTATAAATTGTCTCAAGTCTCTATTTTTGCATTTTCTCAAGTTTTATTATAATTAAAAATATTCAATATTAATCTAGCAATGAAAATAAAATATCAAAATGTAATGATCAAGAAATATTACTCTATTTCACTATTATAACATAGAAAATACTTAAGAACCATAAGCGGAGGAAATATTAGGAGATATCATTGTGGGTTCAGGCCAAATCGACCAACATTAATTAAGATATTTTCATTATGACAGATATTAGGAAAAAAACTGCGAATTCAATATTTCTGTTCACTAATTATTTGTAGACTTTAGTAAAACATACACATGACTCAATATAGATCAGCATAAACTTTTTCAAATTTTGATCTTCAAATTTGTTTTGAAGGTAGTAAAGAAAAAATAAGATGCGGAAATCAATTGAAAAATATTAGGTTACCCAGATGACTTAAATATAATAGGAGATTAGGAAATTGCAATTGCAGATAGCGAGGAAAAATTAATGGAGGTTTGAAATTAATAGTGATAAGAAAAAATATTTAGTAACAAAGAGGGAGAGTATTAACATACAAAATCTTAAGATACAAAATGTAGAATTTGAATATGTAGAAAAATTGAATGTAATCACGAAGGATAATAATATTTGAGAAGAATTTAAATCGGGGTTGCAATCGGGAAACGCCATTTATCTTGCAATAAAGAGGCTTATCTCTTCAAAATTATTATCAAAGGGAATATATATAAAAATTATTTTGCCTGTTGCATTATATGGGTGGGAGGCATGGTCTATGACCCTGGGAGATGAGAGTAGTTTCAGAGTGTTTGAGAATAGGATTCTTCCCTGCATTTATTGGCCAAAGAAAGATGAGATCACCGGGGAATGGGGGAGACTGCATAACAAGAAATTGCATGGCCTCTCTGCATCTTCAGAAATAGTTAGGGTTATAAAAGGGAAAAAGCTGCGATAGGCAGGGCACGTGGCTAGAATGGGAGAGGAAAAAGATATTGGTGGGGAGACCGATTGGAAAACCAATGACGCGTAGGAAGGGACGTCAGAGAGATGGGACAAGGGCTTAGGATAGGGACACTTGGAGAAATCTGGTTATTGCGGCCAAGAACTTTCGAGTATCTTTGAGCCACATAGATAGATAGATATAACATATACAATAATAATAATATATATAATTAATTTACTGATTAAATTAAAATAGATTTTGAATAAGAACACAAAAAGAAATGAATGTTTTATGTAATATACGGATTGAAACAAAATGGATGAAAACCTTTTACTACTTTCAACCAAATACTATGTACCACTCGGGGGTACAGGGGGCGGAGCCCCCGTCTAGGTGTGAAGAGCGCCGAAGGCGCTCTGAGCAGCTAGTATATATATAATTTTGAAACGGAAATGTTATTATTAATTTTTATTTTAAAGTTATGTTTCATTTCTCAAAATAAATATTCTAATGATTTCTTGTTTTGTTAAAAACATATCATCTGCTTTACCATAATGATAAATTTATAATTTTACAATGTATTATTAGATTGTAGATTATATATATTATTAGATATACTGTGTATAGATGTTTTATATTATATATTAGATTAGATTATATAATATATATTATATATAATATATAATAGATTAAATATTTTATTTTTATTCTTCAATTCATATTGAAAAAAATGATTCTTGGCAAATCGTTTGAATTTGTTTTTTTTTCTACCCTCATTTTTCGATAACGTAAATATATTCCATATATGAATATTTTGAAATAAGAATATTGTAACCGACCCAAATATTCAAATTCGAATTTTAATGGAAAATATATATTTTTAATCTCAGTTCAATGAAAAAAAAATCACATTTTCTAAAATTCTAAAAATATATAATATGTAATATTTTCATAAGATTTTATATTATAATTATATGCTATAATTATATATATATATGTTATAATTTTATATTGTCGAATTATGCTAAATTTTTTATGAATATTTGGCACAATATTTAACAAAGCGCCTCTTGGTATCTATTTTGATTAAACAATTCTCGGTATTAAACATTGATCGTTTGACATAAATATATTGTTACCACACAATGAATATGTTTTCAAACATATAAACTAGAAATTTAAAATCGATTTAAAAATTAATGAATAAAAAGTTTCCTCTTTTAATAAAAATGAAAATACAATACCCAAATTTGATTTAAGCTACTAAATTAAGTTAAGTCCAAAACAGAATATTTCAATCTATTATTGATTATATTATATTATAATATTTAAAGCCTATACATGTTATCTGGTCACCACAACTTCGTATCTACAAAAATACATACTTTTCAGAACAAAGAACAAACTCATATCTAGCATTTTGGCCTGATTTGTTTTGTTAAAAATTCATGTTAAAATTTTTTGGACTTATCTAAATAAATAAACACATTTTTAATATGCGTTGTTATTTTAATATTACTGGAGTTTTTCGATTAATGGAGTTTCGATTAATATTGATTTACATCCTAATGGGCTGGATTTACAAGGTTTTATAATTTGGGCAACGATATCATAAATGAGTTAGATATTATCTGCATTTTACTGAAAAACCATGTAGAAATGTTTCTATAATTATAATAAAAATCTTCTCTATAATGGTAAAAATCGGGAGTGTCCTCCCCTAGACTTTCCCGCATATAAATAGGTAATTAGGTTATTATTATTATGTTTTAACAACAATAAAAATAAACAAACTAATTAATTTAAATAATAAAGTAAAATGGTTTAACACTATTATATATATTTATAATTTACACCTAACGCTACTTGCATAGGTAAAATGTCACTTCCGGTAGTCAGATCATGATGAAATTTGGTATCTGAATTTTTTTCATATTTTTAAATCTATATTCAAAATATGAAGCAAATATCTCGAAGCAAACTGGTACTTTACTTGAAAGGTAAACGCAACCAGTGTAGGTAAAGTACCACTTCCGGTTAACCGATTTTGACGAAATTTTGATAGAAATCTACAAACTGTGAATAATATCGGTGTACCAAATTTCGAAGTCCTAGCTTGATTAGTTTTTGAGTAAATTTGCTCACAGACATTACATACATACATACATACACATACACAGATATAATTCGAAAAATGGTATTTTCCGACTCAGGGAGGTCTAAAACGTCAAGATCTATCGAAATCTCGAAGTCGAAATTTTTGACGATTCCAATACTTATACGAAGTATGCGGGAAAGTAAAAATATAGAAAATTAAGTAAATAATCATCAAAGGAACTTCATACACTTACCCTTTGTAGGGACCAATTTATGAAAATATCAAAAATTGAGTTGATCTTGGTAAAAGAATTGAAATTTTTTTTATCAATATTAGAATAATATCTACAGCATTCAGAAAAATATCTATCTCTATTAAAAACAAAAGAAAAATTTTAAAGCAAACATCAAAAATAAATTCTAATCATTGCAAAGCATGAAGGTTCATGTTGTATTCAATTCTGAATTATCCTTTGTTTAATTTCAAACGACCAATGATGTTGACATGGAATACATTGACAAGCAATGAGTGCTGATTGGACTTAAACTGAAGATTAATTAAATTTAAATAAATCGATATAACTACTATAATACATTAGTACCGGGACCCCGAGCCTCGGCTCGGTACTTAAGTTAAAAAAAATGATTCATTATTATTGGATTTGGCTGGTAATATTAATACCTGGGACACCGAGCTCTCGCTCTACCCTTTAAAAAATATTGATACACAATTCTTTAATTATTTATTACAATTATTAAATGTTACACATTTGCATCAATCTGATTAAAATTAATGAACTTGTGCTCCTCAATAATACATAAATATATAATATATAGGTACATATATTTTTTTTCTATAGTGTTTTTTTGAAAAACTGTTTAGCGCCCCAAGTGGTTATAAAACAAACTAAAGACAAAAAAACGTGCTTTGCAGCTTTTCGGAATTAAAAAAGCAAAATTGGCAGTCGTGGGACTGGCCGACAGAAGTGAAAACTTCTGCGTAAGAAATTTTAAAACAGACGAAATTCGCGCTATTTCACGAGAAAGATGAATTTCATATGCATGTATATATATATAACTTATATATTATTTTAAACATATATTTTAAACAAATTTGTAACTTATATTTATATATATATAAATACACAACTTTGTTTAAAATATTGCAATACGAACTGTTTTATAATTCTTATCTCTAACATAAAATATATATTTATTATGTGAAGTTCATTTCGTATAATTTTGATTATATATGTATATATGAAATGAACTTTACATAATAAATATATATTTATATGTTAGAGATAATTTATAAAACAGTTCTAATGACAATTCAAATTTCGCGCTCTGTTATAAGAAATTTGAAAGCAGATGGTTTCATGGTGTTGGTCACGATCACGCGAGTTCTATACTTTTTCCCCATCCCGCAAAAGTGCTCAACGCCGCTAAAGAAGTTTTCACTTCAAAAATTATTTAATATTTGGAAATATATCTGACTTATAGAAAAAATGAATATTAATTAAAGAAAGAAATAGTTTTTAAAATATCCTGAATAATATGTAACAATTTTCAAGATAGAAATTTATTACAATATTACAATTATTAACTGTTGCATCATTGCATCAATCTGATTAAAATGAATGGAACTTCGGGTACTCAATAATAATAAATAAAATAATATTAATAAATATATTGAATAATATTTTATTGAAAAAATATTAAAACTTATAAAACTATCTAAAACTTTATTAATAAAAGAACAATGAATAAATAAATATAGAATAGTAATTTATTAAAAAGTAAACAATAGATAAAAAGAAAAAAAAATAACAAAATCATTATTTTCATTTTTAAATAACGATTCACCCGGCGAGTTTCGAACCGACGAAATCCACTCGTTAAAACATCAGTCCAACCGCTGGACTATATGTATTTAGATAAAAAATTGTCATTTTTTTACTGTCTTAGCAGGCAGTATTAAAAATTTTGACGTTTTCCATATATAATTTTCAATTAAGAAATTAATAATGAAGCTGTATGTTTCAAGAGATATCATCAATAAAACTTAATTTTTCTTTATAAATACTATATCTAGTGTGAATTTGAAAAAAATCGTTAGAGCGGTTTTTGAGAACCAATATATATAGATAAATACATATATACAATTTTAGCTAGCATAATAAGATAAGATAACATTATTGTTTATTATAAAGGAGTTTTCATTTGTATAAGTATAAGTATATATATATATATCTATATATATATATAGATATTCATATAAATTATAAATTAACTAGTATGAAAATTCATAAAATAATATGTCTACAATATTTTATCCTTAATAATTAATCTTTATTATTTTAATAGATATATAAAAATAGGTGTTGCTCCATTTTATTCTTCATTTTAGTAATTAAAAAATTATTTATGTTTAGTACTTAATTCTTTAAAGATGATTTTAAGTCACTACATTGATCTTGTTTGTTAATAAAAATATATTTATGTTGTTAGTTATTATCTAAATAAAAAACTCACGTGAGATTTATTTTCACAAGAAACTAACATACTTAAATTTTCAACCATCCAAAAACAGATAATTTTAGACATAAAATTTTGGATATTTTAAAATAAATCCATTAAAATTGATAATCGATTATTTTAAATCATAAGTTTAATATTTAATATCTCAATTAAATCTTTCATAAAATTATTTATTAATATATATTTAAAAGCAAATTTTCTCTTTTAACGAGATTTTGGTACAAATTTAAATAGAAATAATTATCAAAAATATCAAAAGATATTATATTTTTTAACAATATACAATAAGTATAAAATCTTGTAGTTTAAGTAAAATATTTTCAAAAACAATTTTTGTAAGCTGGAACTTTTTAATAAATTTTAAATTTCTTTGTAGTATACTTCGATTTAATTAATCATTTACATGGAAAATAATAATAAGACGAAAATCATTATTTTTCTATTTTTCTATTCTTAAAAAATATTTCATTGGGATTAAATCAGGTTTGAAAGAAACCTCTCATAAATCATTTTAGATCACATTGATTTGTTTTAGTTGGCCCGGAAGGCATCCCAAGATTGAGACTCATTTTTTTTCAGTTGAAGAAACTTCTATTTCCTGCTGTCATCTTTATTGAAGACAAAGCCCCTCTTTTCGATTTATTAAAAACAAATGCAAACTTACATTCGAGAAAGAATGTGTAAAAATATGTGTCCCACAATTGAGATTATTGAAAAAAAGAACACTCGAGTCTCCTTATTTTATTATATATATTTTATTTTATTTTCATATATTCATTTTGCTCTTATTATTAAAAATAAAAACTTAAGTAATAACCTTTAGCAATAATGTAAAATACGAGTTTTTTAGAGAATAGTATAATTGTAAATTTTAAGTAGAGAATAATAATTTTTTTTATTTTTAATAAAATGTTTAAAGCAATTTTGTTATGTCAATTATTAATTAACATTCGACTAAAATATTGTGCTAATTATTATCATTGGTCTAATTAACATTCAAGAGTTATTATATTTTAACAGAATTTAATTTATAATGAATATTTTATTTTTTATATAATTTTGATGCGGGTCTTTGATGGTAGCCAGTGGCGCCCACTGACAAGTAACACGATTGAGTAGCACGTCCAAGTAGCAAACTTTTCTATAAAAAGATACCGTGCGGATAATGGTAGGTTCAATAAATAATAGGAGCAGTAAATGTGAATATAACTAGAATTTAAATATAATTATATCAGTCATGAATTAATTATTACATCTTAATTTTTTCTAAATTCACTTTATTATTATTACTATTGCTTTTAAGTGGATAGGATACTGTCTCCTCCTCTCTCTCTCGATATATATATGTATATATATATATATTACAAATTAGTTTGTCTGCACTTTATTTGCTAGAATAAAAAGTAATTAATTGAAATTCAATTCTTTTCTTCTTCTACATTAGATTAGAAATAGAAACATTTTATAAATATTAATGAAACTAATGTTATTACGTGATAGAAGAGAAAAAGAGGAAAAAAAAATATAATCACCAAGGTTGCAGTTTACAATTCGGATCGTTTGCATTCCAGTGGAAAAGCTTATCGATCCTCAACCTGTATCTTTTTACCACCTAAACTTACAATGCATGAGATGAGGTAAGCGGATACTGCCCATTCAAGGCGATCAATACCAATGAATTTTAGAGTTCTTTTAAATCTTAAAAAAATTTATTAAAATTTTTGAAAAAAAAAAATTGCTTTACTCAATAAAAAATAGTACCGGGACCCCGAGCCTCGGCTCGGTAATTAAGTTAAAAATAAAATAATTCATTATTATTGGGTTTGGCTGGTAATATTAATACTTGGGACACCGAGCTGATATACAATTCTTTAATTATTTATTACAATTATTAAATGTTGCATCATTGCATCAATCTGATTAAAATGAATGGAACTTGGGGTCCTCAATAATACACATAAATATGTATTATTAGGTATGTTTCTAAGTGCATGAATATTTTTTTTATAGGAAGAATGATATTATTTCGAAATTAAATAAAAAATTTTAAAATATTTTAAATATAAAAAAATATTAATACAATATCCTTTAAAAAAAGTCGGGAGTCAAATTTCAATATGGATGTCATTTGTGACGTGATCCATATATAAATTTAAATTAAGAAAAAACTAATGAAGATGTATTTTTCCTGAGATGTGATCAATAAAACTCAATTTTTCTTTATAAATACTATATCTAGTGTGAATTTGAAAAAAATCGTTAGAGCGGTTTTTGAGAACCTATGGCTAAACAAACAAACATTTTTAGCTAACATAATAAGATAAGATTAAAATAATAAAACAGTCTTTATTAATATAAAAGTTTGTAGTCAATTGATTATAATTCAATTTCTTTAGGTTTATTTATATATACTTTTATTACGCTACCGAACTATTACTAGTTCCTGTCACAACAACAATTCTACAACTATCCCTATCCTAAACAACTTTCATCCAATTCTTATTTTCCTATCTTTTGGTTTTTTTCTAAGGTCATGCTATTTTCCGATCATTTCTTTATCATTTCGTCATTTTATGAAAAATCCTATTTCAATAATAACCTAAAAATATTGACATTTTTAAAGTTATGGACCAGGCATCAGATTCATATAATAATTATAATATGTACAACAACCAAAATAATAATTTTTAGATAAAAATAAATAATAACAATAAATGAAAAATAAAAACAATTTTTAAGAATATTTATTCATTTTTTTTTGTTTAAGTATATTAATTAAATCATAAAATTCGTCTAACCTAAAAGCTTCTTCCTTTATCGTTATTAGTCATTAACGATATCGTTAAAGTTTTGCATTTATTAAGTTTAAACTGAAATTTTTGATTTCTTTATATAATAATGATATTGAAAAAGAAACAAAATTCAAATTTTTAAAATTTTGTTTTAAATATTGTACATTTCATAAATTAAAAATGTTTTACTCTTCAGTACCTTAATATTTTAATATAAGATTTTTTCAATTTAAAAACCTATCCAATATATAATAAATTAGCATAATATTTGATAGTTATAAACATTTTATAAAACATATCATGACCATCATTTCATTTTAATTTGGTCACAACAAATTTATTCCTATCTCATTTGAATATAACAATGCACAAGTATATATCACTGTTTCAAACAATGTAAATAAATTGATCCTCCATAAATCCTCCAGAACTCATGTGTACAATAAAAATGTTGATAAATGTGACTAGATGTTTAGAGATGAAAAATATAAAGCACGCAAGAAAACACATTTTTTAGCATTACGAGAGATATTTTTCGATTCCATTCTAAATGTACAATAATATCGATTGAACTTGATGTGAGATGTAATTGGACTGAGTTCTAGGCACATTTTCTTGATTACAGAGAGAGAGGGAGATAAGAGAAGGGAGCATTGCTTGGTTTTAATTAGAGAAATAGTATTATCTATATATTGACTTTGGAAGAAATTGGCTTGGATAATCCATTCTCCAATTACCATTTTGAAGAATAATCATCATAATATTTGACGGCTTAATTCATCTTTATGCTTTTATCAACGTGAATTGAACATAATTCAAAGAGATTCATAAGCTTTGAGAACAAATCAGAATGATATTAAAACACCCAATTCGTTTCTGGAAAGATCCCTTTCAATTGTTTCTCAATTTTACGCTACAAAACATTTTATTGAAGATTATGACTTTTGTTTTAAAGCTAGGAATATTATATAGAAAAGACAAAAAGGATTTTACACCTATCTTTGAAAATTCATCACACATCAAATCATCACTATTTTAGGAGCATATACATATAATCTATTATTAAAAAAAAAAAATTGGCATTCTTCATGATATGAACATATCGAATCGATTACCGAGCTCACTGACGGTAAAGTAAAATCGCACCAAATATAGCAACTTTTCCAATTATATACATATATATATATATATATTATGTATAGCTATTTCAACTCTTTAAGTGTGAAAAACATGCATGAAAAATTCTAAAAATGAACTTGTTTCTTAAGTTTATTTCTAAATTTAATTAAAAAATGTATTTTTATTCATTGAATACAGAAAAAAATGATTTTTATGTTAAAATTTTATCTGTTACTACTCTAGTGAATTTAATAATGATTCAGATTCAACTCATACAGGGGTTGGACAAAAATATGGAAACACCTTTAAAATAAGTTGACCTGTGGCCAGGTCTGAACCGACCGACGGTTTGAAATAAATTAATTTCCAGCTACAGAAACAATTTCAAATATTTTAATATATCTATTAATGTAATAAAAAACAGATATAGATATAACATAAATATTTTAAATTTTATTTTATTTATAATATATATGTAAGACCAGGCTGTGACGTCATGAATGGCTGGATGACGTCATATAATTTTAAATCAAGAAAAAACTAATAAATATGATTTTCCCGAGGATAAAACCAATACAAAGTGCATGAGATTCGTGGTGATATATAAAAAAATCTCCTCATGGGAAATTTGGTGTGAAAATAACCCTTTCCTTTCCTATCGTCGATCGCTAATACTACCACTTCCGGTTTCCGGATTTGCACCAAAAGTTGATCAATTCATCCCACTGATGCATTAAGTAAATATACCAAATTTCATCAAAATCCGTTCAGCCGTTCAGGCTGTACACATCTATACGGACGGACGGACAGACAGACGGACGGACGGACAGACAACATGCTAAAAATACTTTTTTCTGTTAAGAAAATGCATGATTCGTGGAGATATGTAAAAATCTCCACATGTGAAATTTGGTGTGAAAACAATACCTCCCTTACTATCGTCGGTCGGTAAAAACATGTTTCTTTGCTTAAGCAAGGCCAGCAATTCCCTGTTTATGAAGCTCCCTTCTAATTGTTTTGGTACTCACAGGGATCGGTAACACAACATTAATTTCAGCAGTAACTTTGGCAGCTGTGGTCTTCTTATTATTCGTCACAATTGCCCTTAATGATCGTCTGTCACGATCAGTCAGGACATACTTTCGTCCGCGCTGTGATTTAGCAGATGATGTTTTTCCGCTTTTCAAATATCCGGAATAAATCTTCGATACAGTACCTCTTGATACACTAAACACCTCGGCTACCTTGCTTACGGAAGCACCTACCATACGTGCTCCAACAATTTGCCCACGTTCGAAGTCTGTTAACTCTGACATAATGCAATGACAACCTCACATAACAGTACTCCGACATCAACTGAACTGTTTAGCACATTTACGAAGTTGTATAGGTGGCGTCAGTAGTCAAAAACGCCAGCGGCACCTACATATTTCTTTAAAATCATTCTTTCTTTTCAAACATGCATTTCAAAAGGTGTTTCCATATATTTGTCCAACTCCTGTATGTACCACATACAATTTTTGTTCTATTTATTATAAACAAGAGATTAAATGTCATTTTCATGTGTTTTTTTAAACAATTTTTTGAACAATTTTTTATAAGATTGCAATATATGACCAGTATACAAATAATAAATCAACATAGTAGTATTACTAATTTTTTCTACTATCTTATCACACCCAGACAACTTTCTTAAAAGTTTTTTTTTTTTTAATAAAAATTCATAATCTTTGGATGATTTTTAAAAAATACGATTTAAGGACCTTAGAAAAAACCACAGTTCTTTAAAATTGAGAGTTTGTGAATGAATAGAGTACATTTATGAAACAAGTTTAAAATTGTAACCAGGTGAGGATTTTCAAATGCAAAGAGCTCTCTCTTCTACTGACCATTAATGAATGAATGAATGAATGTTCATTTGACCTTCAATAGAATAAGAGTGAAGAGGTAGACAGGTGTTGTTCACTCTGTCAATTATATATCAGTAAGTTAAGTATATCAACCAGTTTACCAGCAGTTTACTATATACTGTAGAGTCTATAGTATAGACTAAACAGTGACACATTCCCGCCCACTCAATTATATTATTATTTATAATTATAAACATATCTCAAATGAATATATATAATCTTTAGTAACTATATTCAATTTGATACAAACTTGAATCCATTAACATTTTTTAATTTTCTGTTCAAAATTAATTTAAATTGTATATTTTTTTAGTGGTAAAGCGTTATAATTATGTATTAATTCAATATGTAAAGGATAAGATAACATAAACCATCCCTTTTTTCAAATCGATTCAGATCAGACCAATCATGAAAATAAACTTTTTATTATCGAATGCCAGAAGGCAAAAATAAAATAATGATTTGTTGAACACATGTATTTTCTATGTAATTTACACTCAGTATTAACAAAAAAAAAATGATATAATTAATGTTTTGTTTTATGACAGAAATGAGATAGAAATTATGTTTTGGCATTTGGCATTGCAAAATTATGTGACAATCCATTTTAATAATGGATATTATACTATAAAATCTTTATTTTAATATTTTGTTAATTCATTATCAAGTTGTTTTCTATTTAATGAATTGATTTTGATTTGATATTATAAATGTCTGATACATTCATTTAATTAAAAAAAATATTCTGTTTTTTTTATATATACTTATATAATATATATTAAAATATAGATTGTGTATTTTTATTGATATACATATTTATAGAAAGTAGATATTTATTTTATTTTATATAATTCAATTACTCTTTGGAAAATTAACCCGAAATAAACTAAAATTTTTTGTTAATATCGATTTTTAAATGTTTCTACATTCACTAAAAAATTAAAATAAAAAAAAAGATCGATAATACTGTGTCTTTTTGAAAGGCGAAACCATGCGAAGATCTGAAGGAATGTTAAATTATGTGATGTAAAAGAGGGTAAAGAAAGTAAAGTGAAAAAAATTATTTCTTTAGCGACAAGACAGTTAAGACAAATGAACCTCAGAACAGACAATTTACGAGAAGAAATTGAAAAGATGAAGAATTCATGCTGCATGAAAAAACTTAAATAAAATAAAATGAGAACATTAAAATTTTATTCAATTCAAATTATTTTTATTTAATCTTTTGCTTTATTTTTTTCTATTTGTCTTCAGTGATTCAATTCATTTCAAATTGATATTTTATATAAATATCTATATTATTGATATTGTATATTTAAATTTTATTTTAATTAGTATCTTCCAATTCATAATGTGATTTTTTAATTATTCAACACACTTTATTCTTCTCAATATGTATAGAAATGAATTACAATTAATTATTTAAAAAAAAAATGTTTTTTTAATATTGGAGGTATTACAATTTGGATCGATACATTATCCTATAATTAAATGAGTTGTCGAAAATAAATATATATTCAAAATAATTAATTAATATGTATTCATTGAATAAATATTCTGATCGAGTTTTGCTTTAAAATCCCCAAACCCTCTCCATCTCAACGTGAAGAGATAGATCATAGCAAAACACATTCTAAGTTAATTTAATAACCTATGGTCTATAATATAAATGAATGATATCTTCATCATTGTTCATTTCTATTAATTAATTTATTTTGCTATTAAATTTTCTTAACCTGAATAAATTCAATATCCATAAAACATTTTAACTATAATTTCTATTTAACTTATTTCAGATATAAGGTAAAACTGAGGGGTTTGAGGCGGTCTATATATAGAAAACTAATCCATTTAGTGAGCAAAAGGGAAAAGGGGGAATCGTGTCTTTCTAAGTTATAAGCGAACCGTTGTGTAAGGAGGATTTGTTTTGTCCCCCATATTAAATATCAACTCATGCAAAATTTCACCATTCAAATGTTTTCTTTTTTTGTAATTTTTGTAAATATAGTTTATTCTATTTTTTTTTTAACATTTATTAAAATTCATATTAAGAATTATTTATTAACATATCCCACACAAATGATGAGTGTGAGCGAGGGATATGGCGCGTGTTTAACCTTAGCTTAACAGTAAAAAATTGAACCCCCAAATAATTTAGTGAGACGAGGGAAATATATATGTATAATAAATATAATAATATACAATATATATAATAAATATAGTCCCAGATTTGTGTAAATATGTTATTTAAATTATGAATTCTTTTAATTCTTACATCTTACCTAATTAAAGATTTAAACATTTCAACTTTATAAGTTTTTATTTTTGTTTTATATGCAATTTCCCATAAGCCATATCCCCCACACCAGCTTCACAATATCACCACCATTGTTGACGTTTTTATTTTTGTAAATTTTAATACTTCCTATTTTAAGAATAATTCTTTAATTTATGCTGAAAGTACATAATAGTCGTAGGAACCATTAACAGCAATAAACGTATCATAATAGGTATCAACGTTTGAGATTTGGCGAAACCCCTAATTGTTCGTCTTATCCCACCTTATTTATAATTTATCAATAAATGAAATGTAAAATTAAAAGCTTCCGTACAATATATTTATTACACGAAATTTTTTATTTTAATTTAAAAATCATAAATAAATATATATTGGGTATAAGCTTTGTTTTTTATTTATCTAAAGAAAATAAAAAAAACTAATATCTATTTTAACAATATTATTTTATAAAGTATTATAATGACATGTTTCCAATTCTCATTCATACATAATAATAATATATTTACAAGAACAATTTTTAATTTTTAATTCAACAAAATCAATTTTTAAATTAAATTATGAATATTTTTCAATATTAACTCGACGACAAAATAAATATTACTCTTATGTATTATAAACAAAAAACTTACTAAAAATTAACTACAGATTTTTTAAATTTCTATTTTATTTTTTGTATATATATTTCAAATAATTTAATTTTAAAAAAATAAATAAATAATTATCAATTTCTCCATGATTTTGCATTAACCCAACATTTGATTGATTGATTTTTTATAATAAAAAATTAACTTCTCGTAATTTTAAATTTATTTTAATATATTTAATTGAAATAGTTGAATATTATAAGTCTTAATGAATTGTTACTTAATTGTTTCAGAAAAAGAGTTCCTTTATACGAAAGCTATAATAAATATAGTCAGTGAATAAAAACCAAATTCTTGCATCAATAAATTATGAAAACAGAACGAAAATTTAAATTAAGTAAAAGACGATTTAATTTATGACCCGAATAACGTTTAATTATAGTCTACTTTCTCTGTAATTTATCTTTTAAGACATATCTTAAAATTCTAAAAATAAAATACAAAATACCTTTTGATTAAATGCTTGACTCTAGTGTTGTGTCCGAATAAGGAGAGATCATTTCCGAATTGATACTAGAAATACCAAGTTAAAAAGTAAACTGAGTTTTTGAGTAAATCAAAAATTATTTAATTTTTTATTAATCAATTCAGCCACCGGGTGTTTATTTAATCATATTGAGTAACAAATAAAAAAATAAGTTGACCTGTGGCCAGGTCCGAACCGACCGACTGTTTGAAATAAATTAATTTCCAGCTACAGAAACAATTTCAAATAATTTTAATATATCTATTAATGTAATAAAAAACAGATATGGATATAACATAAATATTTTTAATTTTATTTTATTTATAATATATATTGTCGTATATAAGAGGAATATAGGTGAGGTATTTTATGAGAAAATATTGGGTTTAAAATTGGTTTAATTAATTGGTAGCACTCAGGATGGAATTTAGAATAATACAAAAAGGGTTATTGAAACCGCGAAGGTTGATATTGGAAATGATAAGATTGAATAGGTTCAATTAAAAATGCTATATATAAAATTATAACTAAAAATTATTTATTTAATAAACTAGGAGAATTAATATTACAAAAATAGATAATAATGAAATTAATATGAAATTAAAATATATTGAAAGGTACCGTAAAAAAAGATATAAATATAAATTAAAAGAACTTTAATTTATATTTTAGCAATTGCAATTATAATTAATGATTAATTACCAATGGTCGACCACAGTTAGTATATTGTGTAGTTAAGGAATTGAGAATTCATTGGAGACTTGAGTCTTGAGTGTCGTCCGGCGGATTTAACTGGGACATCGATTGTGCAGCAACATTTCTCAAAAAAGGGGTTGTGTATGAGATGCCCTTCCAGCCAGGAAAAAATGTTCGTCTCCCTTTTCTCAAACCTTGATCAAGACTAACTCAAATATCATTTTCACCAATAATGAAACCTCCCCCCACCTTGAACACATGTATGGGTCCCTGTACACGTGCAGACAACATGTCCCATGACCAAACGTCCTTTTCTTTAATTTAGCACAATGTGTTCAAAAATGAAAGTTCTAGCTTTCGCATTATTATATACATAAAAAATGTATTTTTTAGGATTATATATTACAATATGTAAGACCAGACTGTGACGTCATGAATGGCTGGATGACGTCATATAATTTTAAATCAAGAAAAACTAATAAATATGATTTTTCTCGAGGATAAAACCAATACAAAGTGCATGATTCGTGGTGATATATAAAAAAATCTCCTTTGGTGTGAAAATAACCCTTTCCTTCCTATCGTTGATCGCTAATACTACTACTTCCGGTTTCCGGAATTGCACCAAAAGTTTATCAATTCATCCCACTGATGCATTAAGTAAATATACCAAATTTCATCAAAATCGGTTGAGCCGTTCAGGCTGTACACATCTATACGGACGGACGGACGGACAGACGGACGGACAGACATCATGCTAAAAATACTTTTTTCTGTTTAGAAAATGCATGATTCGTGGAGATATGTAAAAATCTCCACATGTGAAATTTGGTGTGAAAACAATACCTCCCTTACTATCGTCGGTCGGTAAAAATTATTATATTCGAATATTTCAAGGCTTGTCAAGTTAAGTGAATTTTTATTAATTTTCTTTAAAAAAGTAAGTAAGTGTATATAAAAATCGTTATTAAAATCATTGATAGATTAAATTTAAGTTAATTTCCCCTTTTTGCCTCCAATTAAATTACTGGAGCTTTTTTTTTTATTTTCCTTCAACTTTATTGGGAATCTTAATGTGACTATAATCTACCAATTTATTTCAGGCTCATACTTTTTTCTATTATTTTTTTTTTTTTTTATTTTCAACTAATAATATGTCAGCTTCAGAACAGACAGTTTTATTTACCCCCAGGGGTAATATCGTTGAAAACCTAAGCAAGTTGCAAATCTCGGATCCCCTATAAGAGTCTGTCTCGTGCTGAAGAATACAAACAACTTTGCTGAGCTGATGTTAATATATTCTATTTTATTTATTATTTATTAGAAAATATTCTATATTTGAATGTGAACATCTCTTATTTTACTATACACATTTGACCTGACTAACATATTTCCAAGTATCCAAAATCTTTAAATAATCTAGTATTTTTGTTTTTCGTTTATTTTCTTTTATTTCTTTCTTAATAGATCATAGATATCCATCCTTTTCGACTAAATTAATAAAAATATAATAAATCAGAAAACAAATCAGCAAAATATTTAAAATGAGTAAATATAAATATAATAATTTATAAATATTAATATAAATTAGCGACAAATTTAAGATTTATAATTTTTAAAAAAGTATTTATTAGTTATTAGACAATATAGTTTCTTTCAATTTAATAGTATTTACTAGTTTATTTTAATATATAGATAGAATATTATTGATAATATATAATATAATTAGTTTTTAAAACTTTTAAATTTTAATTATTTTATGAATTTTTGACTACTTGCAGTAATAGAAACTAAACCTTTTTAAACTCCCAACAAAAGTTTTTTTTTAATAATAATATTAAAATTATATATAAGCATATGAGCGTGGAGCAAATTAGGCTTCTCTAAATACATAAATGAGATTTCTACGTTAATAACTTAACAGAACACAAAATAGCGTCAAAATTGAGGAAACACAACATCAGAGTAACATATAAACCTCATAAACAAATGTCTTCTCTCACCTCAAATATAAAAGACAAAATTAAAAACGAAAATAATGGAGTTTATAAGGTAACTTGTGAATGCAAAAAAGTATACATTGGTGAAACAAGTAGAAAGATTTCTACAAGACTGTCTGAACATGAGAGAGCCATTAGATTGAAACATCCAAATCAATCAGCAATTGCAGAACATGCCTTAACAACAGGACATAAAATAAATTTAGATAATGTAGAAACACTTCATATTGAAAATAATTGGTGGAAAAGAAAAATAAAAGAATCTATAGAAATTGATAATCATCCCAATAATATTAACAAAGAGGATGGATATAGACTTAATAAGATGTGGAACATAGTGTTGGATGAGTAAAATTTGTCAGATTAAATTAAATATAATTAATCTAATGTGTATTTGTGTATATATCTTGATTATGGAAATAATTTAGTATCTTCATTTTAGAGACATAATGCACTATCATACTTCTTGATTGTAAACGCTTGCTTTGACAATTGCTGCTGACTTCATGTTGAGATTAAGAATTGGCGGTAAAAATTGGAGCCAAAAATTGGCGCCAATATCACTGCCTATATAAGAGGTGACGTGTCCCGACATGCATCAGTCCGCTTGAATCGGAGCAAGCGTACGGTTACTTGAAAACGACTGCAGAATAAGCAGTTGAAACGTTGTACAATTATTTTAATTTAATAAATAATTTTATACAAATAATGTGGTCTTTTAATAAAAATTCTCTTAATAATTATCAAAATAACCACAAAAGCTTTAATAAATACATTTATGAGAAATATAACCTAAAAATTCAAAAGCAGGTAAGGAGTTATGATGGATTAATTGTTAAAAAAGCAAAATTATTAAGTTCTTTGAATTTCTTAAAAAGATGTCGTGATCAAGATATTATACCAAAAGGCTTTTATATTAAGCGAGTTGTATACACAAAAAGAGCGACTAGCATATATAATAATGCTAGTTTGGCTCTGTTACGAGAACGCATCACAAATATCAGGCAAGTTTTATTTACATTAGACACTGATTTATTCAATATATATAATAATCTAAAATCTGTTTTAACCCAGGAAGAAATTTCTTATTTGCAGCACGTATCCCAGACACACTTTAAATTTACACATAAAAAACAAACCGATATTCAAAAATCAAAATTTGATAAACTTTCATTCAATAAGACTAAAACATCTATTCAGAATTTTGATAATAACAAATTAGTAGTCAATCTATCAAATAAAAGTCTTGACAAAAATACCATCTCAGTGTTAGCAAAAGGACCAAAGTTCTCCATAGCACCGAATAAAATTCCAAAAATTGAGATAGTTAGTTCAATTGAATCATCCTTATATAACTTACCAAACAACATTGCAGAGGAAATTAGATTTGATACGATTAACATACTGAAAAATGCTAAACCACCCAAACCAAATTTGACAAAATCTGAGATGCGTGCTCTGAAGGAAATTAGAAACGATGACTCTCTAAAGATTATCCCTGCCGACAAAGGTAACGCCACTGTTGTAATGAATACAGTGGATTATAAACAAAAAATGGAAAATATTTTGAATTCTTCTACCTACGAAATACAGAAAAAAGATCCAACGGATAAATTCTGTAGAAAACTAAAATCAATAATAAAGAATCTACCTATTGAGGAAAAAGATAAAGATAAATTAAAACCGAAAGATCCACAAATACCAAAAATATACGGTAATCCCAAAATCCATAAAACCAACAAACCTTTAAGACCAATAGTTAGTCAAATCAATTCAGTGACTTACAACTCATCAAAATATCTAGCACATTTGTTAAAACCATTTACAGGTACTAATTTTTCATACGTTAAAAATTCCACCCACTTAGTAGAAATGTTATCAAAAGTAGAAATTACAAAAAATGATATATTGGTGAGTCTGGATGTGGACTCCTTGTACACAAATGTTCCTATTGACGAGACCATTGAGATTATAAAATCAAACATTACATTAGATAAAAATACTCTCGAATTAATAGAATTTTGCCAAAAATCTACATACTTTATTTATGATAAAAAGATTTATAAGCAAAAAGAAGGATGTGCTATGGGTAGTCCACTAAGCCCAGTATTCGCTAACATATTCATGGAAGAATTTGAATCAAAATTGGTCAATAATGCAATAAAGAAACCAAAACTGTTTCTTAGATATGTGGATGATATTTTGATGATTTGGCCTCATGGTAAGGATTCTTTAGTTAAATTTGTAGAAGCAGCAAATAATTTACATAAAAATATAAAACTAAGCGTTGAATGGGAAATAAATGAAGAGTTACCGTTTCTTGATGTATTAATTAAAAAGAAACAGAATAGATTAAGGTTTGATATTTTCAGGAAAACAACTCACACCAACAGATATATCCACGCAGATTCCCACCACCATCCATCACAAAAATATGGAGTGATAAAAACACTGCACAAAAGAGCCGAAGAGATATGCTCAAATGAAAACATTAAAAAAGAAAAACAACGATTGAAGGAAGCTTTCATAAACAATGGCTTCTCGGAATATGAAATTAGGAAATTCAGTAAAACAAAAAAGACAGAAATCAAAAATGAAAATGAAAAACCAATATACAGATCACAAATAACATTACCTTATATAAAAGGAACAACAGAAAAAATAGCGTCAAAATTGAGGAAACACAACATCAGAGTAACATATAAACCTCATAAACAAATGTCTTCTCTCACCTCAAATATAAAAGACAAAATTAAAAACGAAAATAATGGAGTTTATAAGGTAACTTGTGAATGCAAAAAAGTATACATTGGTGAAACAAGTAGAAAGATTTCTACAAGACTGTCTGAACATGAGAGAGCCATTAGATTGAAACATCCAAATCAATCAGCAATTGCAGAACATGCCTTAACAACAGGACATAAAATAAATTTAGATAATGTAGAAACACTTCATATTGAAAATAATTGGTGGAAAAGAAAAATAAAAGAATCTATAGAAATTGATAATCATCCCAATAATATTAACAAAGAGGATGGATATAGACTTAATAAGATGTGGAACATAGTGTTGGATGAGTAAAATTTGTCAGATTAAATTAAATATAATTAATCTAATGTGTATTTGTGTATATATCTTGATTATGGAAATAATTTAGTATCTTCATTTTAGAGACATAATGCACTATCATACTTCTTGATTGTAAACGCTTGCTTTGACAATTGCTGCTGACTTCATGTTGAGATTAAGAATTGGCGGTAAAAATTGGAGCCAAAAATTGGCGCCAATATCACTGCCTATATAAGAGGTGACGTGTCCCGACATGCATCAGTCCGCTTGAATCGGAGCAAGCGTACGGTTACTTGAAAACGACTGCAGAATAAGCAGTTGAAACGTTGTACAATTATTTTAATTTAATAAATAATTTTATACAAATAATGTGGTCTTTTAATAAAAATTCTCTTAATAATTATCAAAATAACCACAAAAGCTTTAATAAATACATTTATGAGAAATATAACCTAAAAATTCAAAAGCAGGTAAGGAGTTATGATGGATTAATTGTTAAAAAAGCAAAATTATTAAGTTCTTTGAATTTCTTAAAAAGATGTCGTGATCAAGATATTATACCAAAAGGCTTTTATATTAAGCGAGTTGTATACACAAAAAGAGCGACTAGCATATATAATAATGCTAGTTTGGCTCTGTTACGAGAACGCATCACAAATATCAGGCAAGTTTTATTTACATTAGACACTGATTTATTCAATATATATAATAATCTAAAATCTGTTTTAACCCAGGAAGAAATTTCTTATTTGCAGCACGTATCCCAGACACACTTTAAATTTACACATAAAAAACAAACCGATATTCAAAAATCAAAATTTGATAAACTTTCATTCAATAAGACTAAAACATCTATTCAGAATTTTGATAATAACAAATTAGTAGTCAATCTATCAAATAAAAGTCTTGACAAAAATACCATCTCAGTGTTAGCAAAAGGACCAAAGTTCTCCATAGCACCGAATAAAATTCCAAAAATTGAGATAGTTAGTTCAATTGAATCATCCTTATATAACTTACCAAACAACATTGCAGAGGAAATTAGATTTGATACGATTAACATACTGAAAAATGCTAAACCACCCAAACCAAATTTGACAAAATCTGAGATGCGTGCTCTGAAGGAAATTAGAAACGATGACTCTCTAAAGATTATCCCTGCCGACAAAGGTAACGCCACTGTTGTAATGAATACAGTGGATTATAAACAAAAAATGGAAAATATTTTGAATTCTTCTACCTACGAAATACAGAAAAAAGATCCAACGGATAAATTCTGTAGAAAACTAAAATCAATAATAAAGAATCTACCTATTGAGGAAAAAGATAAAGATAAATTAAAACCGAAAGATCCACAAATACCAAAAATATACGGTAATCCCAAAATCCATAAAACCAACAAACCTTTAAGACCAATAGTTAGTCAAATCAATTCAGTGACTTACAACTCATCAAAATATCTAGCACATTTGTTAAAACCATTTACAGGTACTAATTTTTCATACGTTAAAAATTCCACCCACTTAGTAGAAATGTTATCAAAAGTAGAAATTACAAAAAATGATATATTGGTGAGTCTGGATGTGGACTCCTTGTACACAAATGTTCCTATTGACGAGACCATTGAGATTATAAAATCAAACATTACATTAGATAAAAATACTCTCGAATTAATAGAATTTTGCCAAAAATCTACATACTTTATTTATGATAAAAAGATTTATAAGCAAAAAGAAGGATGTGCTATGGGTAGTCCACTAAGCCCAGTATTCGCTAACATATTCATGGAAGAATTTGAATCAAAATTGGTCAATAATGCAATAAAGAAACCAAAACTGTTTCTTAGATATGTGGATGATATTTTGATGATTTGGCCTCATGGTAAGGATTCTTTAGTTAAATTTGTAGAAGCAGCAAATAATTTACATAAAAATATAAAACTAAGCGTTGAATGGGAAATAAATGAAGAGTTACCGTTTCTTGATGTATTAATTAAAAAGAAACAGAATAGATTAAGGTTTGATATTTTCAGGAAAACAACTCACACCAACAGATATATCCACGCAGATTCCCACCACCATCCATCACAAAAATATGGAGTGATAAAAACACTGCACAAAAGAGCCGAAGAGATATGCTCAAATGAAAACATTAAAAAAGAAAAACAACGATTGAAGGAAGCTTTCATAAACAATGGCTTCTCGGAATATGAAATTAGGAAATTCAGTAAAACAAAAAAGACAGAAATCAAAAATGAAAATGAAAAACCAATATACAGATCACAAATAACATTACCTTATATAAAAGGAACAACAGAAAAAATAGCGTCAAAATTGAGGAAACACAACATCAGAGTAACATATAAACCTCATAAACAAATGTCTTCTCTCACCTCAAATATAAAAGACAAAATTAAAAACGAAAATAATGGAGTTTATAAGGTAACTTGTGAATGCAAAAAAGTATACATTGGTGAAACAAGTAGAAAGATTTCTACAAGACTGTCTGAACATGAGAGAGCCATTAGATTGAAACATCCAAATCAATCAGCAATTGCAGAACATGCCTTAACAACAGGACATAAAATAAATTTAGATAATGTAGAAACACTTCATATTGAAAATAATTGGTGGAAAAGAAAAATAAAAGAATCTATAGAAATTGATAATCATCCCAATAATATTAACAAAGAGGATGGATATAGACTTAATAAGATGTGGAACATAGTGTTGGATGAGTAAAATTTGTCAGATTAAATTAAATATAATTAATCTAATGTGTATTTGTGTATATATCTTGATTATGGAAATAATTTAGTATCTTCATTTTAGAGACATAATGCACTATCATACTTCTTGATTGTAAACGCTTGCTTTGACAATTGCTGCTGACTTCATGTTGAGATTAAGAATTGGCGGTAAAAATTGGAGCCAAAAATTGGCGCCAATATCACTGCCTATATAAGAGGTGACGTGTCCCGACATGCATCAGTCCGCTTGAATCGGAGCAAGCGTACGGTTACTTGAAAACGACTGCAGAATAAGCAGTTGAAACGTTGTACAATTATTTTAATTTAATAAATAATTTTATACAAATAATGTGGTCTTTTAATAAAAATTCTCTTAATAATTAACTTAACAGAGTATGAAATGAAACTTTTCTATAACTTTAAGAAATATACTAACCTAACAGCACTAGACTTTAGTTATTTTAATATTTATTAAAAGACTATTATAATGATATTTTGCAAATTTTTCTTTTTTAAATTAAATAAGAATAAATAGAATTTAAATTCAAAAAGGATATCTAGTATAAACTCTAATTTCTATTATCAGAAAAAAAATAATTAAATTATATAGCCGCTTTAGCGGGATTAATTTTGAAATTATTTTGTATAATCTTTTAAACTTTTCTCTAGAGCAGTGGTTCCCATCTTTTTTTGTGTCATGCCCCACCTGTCCATTTTAGAATTGCGCCCCTTTACGATTAACCCCTCCCCCATGTGGGATGGGGGCCCCAGGTTAGGAAACACTGCGCTAGTGAGAAATCGAACAAGTGTAGCTTATATACTATAAATTATTATTATTATATATTATTAAATTAAAAATGATGACAAAATTAAAAATTAAATGCAAACGTTTTACTTGAGAGATTCCTAGAAAATTAATTAATTAATTCAAAGAATCTAGACCATTGTTGTTGAAGTGCTAAGTAGGCGGACCCTTGTAGAACCCCATCATGAAGAAGAATATACTTATTGAGGCTAAGAGAAAAATTATTTTCAAGTTTTTAGTGCATTTATAAATAAAACACTGTAACCTATTTTTTTTTTTAATTAATTATTTTATTTTTAATTTTTTAGTAAATATATTTTTAAAGTTTTAAGTTTTATTTGAATATACTTTTGAGATTATAATTGATATTTAATGATGAATTAAAATTTATTAATTAATTAAGAAAATGAAATCTTTATTTCATATTCATGTTTTGTCATCCAAATCTTAAAAGTGTACAAAGTTTTAGTTCGATTGGTCAACTGCAACTGTGTTAAAAATGAGTTACTAGATTTGAACAATACAGAAGGATTAATTAATTAATTAATTACGAAAATGAAAACTTTATTTCATCTTCATGTATTGTCATCCAAATCTGAAAATTTTTGAAAAATTTGAACCATACAGACAACCAAGCAAGTTAAATAAAACACTGTAATAATAAAAATATTTTAACACGATCCTGGATAATTATTATGATAATGATAAAGCACATTTCAATTAACAAAATATATATTATATAATACAATATAATATGTAAAGAGAATTCATTTCCGAAACAGGTAATATAATTAACGCTAAGGTTCCTATAATTAGCATTGAATATTTAATTAATATTTTGTTCTAATTGAAGCTTGTTGTATCCCGTTTATTGATTGTTAATTCTCTAGAATAGTAATGCAATCCTCAAATGTTCGATGTTGATTGTATAGATATATCTGTTGTCTCTCTACTATATTTGCTCTACCAAATATCAGGAACCCTTAATAATAGATAATCTCAAACATTAATTAAACATCCAATCATTATACATAATTATATTATTATTCCAGATATTTTTCAGGCACTGATTTAGTTATAACTTATAACATAATCACATTATGAACATATATAATATGTAGTACAGGTTTAGAATATGTGTATATTTATATGTATATGATTTGTTTTCCCTTTCAAATTCTACTTCTTTCTATGAAATGTTATAAATTCTATTGTAAAAAGACCGATTTCCAATTCAATACATGGATTGGACTAAATCAATCCCGACCAACCAACCAACTCTCGCATTCAAATACAATGAATGCATTTTTGCTGGTTGTCCGTTACCTGGTTACCTCTAGGAAGTTGAATACCTATTGTTGTATGTGATTCTAAAATAAGCGTAGTTTTTGTTATTTATTATTTATTTCTCTACCATGTTATTTTTCTTTATCTTTATTTTCATGTTTTTTTTTTATTTTGTAATTAGTTAAAAAATAAATAATTACCCTATTTTTTTAATTAGCCTATCTACTTTTACAAAATAAAATACTGAAAATTAAAAGGAAAATTATTCATTAAAATCTTATTCATTTTGTGTGTTTGTTATTAACATTACTTATAGATATATAATATATGTGAATTATATGTATCTATGTATTCCATGTATATATATTTTAAATATTTAAATATCCATATATTTCAATAGTATGTTTTCGCATCAAAGAACAATTCTCACAAATGCATATATTAATAAATATTTAAAACATTAAAAAAAAAGTATATTTATTATACTGAAGTATTTGGCTTTTGTTAAATATTTATATAGGTAGTTATTCTCTTTCTCTCTCTCTCTCTCTCTCTCTATATATATATATATATATATATATATATATATATATATATATAAATGAAAGAATTATTTTCATTCATAATAAGTTGACCTGTGGCTAGGTCTGAACCGACCGACGGTTTGAAATAAATTAATTAGCAGCTACAGAAACAATTTCAAATAATTTTAATACATCTATTAATGTAATAAAAAACAGATATGGATATAACATAAATATTTTTAATTTTATTTTATTTATAATATATATGTAAGACCAGGCTGTGACGTCATGAATGGCTGGATGACGTCATATAATTTTAAATCAAGAAAAAACTAATAAATATGATTTTCCCGAGGATAAAACCAATACAAAATGCATGATTCGTGGTGATATATAAAAAAATCTCCTCATGTGAAATTTGGTGTGAAAATAACCCTTCCCTTCCTATCGTCGATCGCTAATACTACCACTTCCGGTTTCCGGATTTGCACCAAAAGTTGATCAATTCATCCCACTGATGCATTAAGTAAATATACCAAATTTCATCAAAATCGGTTGAGCCGTTCAGGCTGTACACATCTATACGGACGGACGGACGGACAGACATCATGCTAAAAATACTTTTTTCTGTTAAGAAAATGCATGATTCGTGGAGATATGTAAAAATCTCCACATGTGAAATTTGGTGTGAAAACAATACCTCCCTTACTATCGTCGGTCGGTAAAAAAAGAAAAAGAAACGAATAAAATAAACCAGCATTTAATAAGTTGGCTAATCAGTGGTTTGAAGAGGAAATTTTATAAATTTAAGGTCCAAGGTGTTTTTTTTATTTTCCTAATGGAAGCCGACCTCTTGATTCTCTCAATCAATCATGGACGCCTCCCACTTCACGTATTCGCATGCTAGAATTTTTTCTTCACCTATTCAGGAACAAATTGGCCCTGTCTAGGAATCAAGCTTGAGATCTTTCCCAAGAGTCTAAGTTGGCTGTTTGTAGACCCGGTGGGGAGGGATGCAAGCCTTTTCTTTAAAGAAGTGCCAATCCCCTTTCTTCTAGATGAAAGAAAGAAATAAAGATAAACCATAGGAAATTTGACAGGTTGGATTTTATTTTGCTAATAATAGTATAATTTTATTATATATAATTAAAGAAAAATAAAATATTTAATCAAAAGATTTCTTTGAAGATTTGAATTTGTATTATTATAATATAATTAAGATTAAGTATTAAATTAAATTATTACTAAATTTTTTAATTAATGTTTAAATCTAAAATTGTTATAATATAATATACTTTTTAATAATTTATATTAGATTATTTAATAAAAAAAGATAAATATTTTAATAGTATTTTTAATAAACGTTTCAATATTTGGGATGTTTATTTTAATTTGGTCTAAAAAAATCTTTAAGAATGGCTAATCATTGATTTATTTGATATATGTCTATTATTATGAAAAATACCTCAATTTTAAATATTAATCATATTAGTAAATAAGTAAAAATATCATAAACTCATTTAAAAAACTTTATTTGAATATATTTTTCTTAGACATTTAACCTCCAAAAAGATTATTTTTTAGAAAATTTTTTTTATTTGATTATTATTATATTCCTATATAAATTTAACAATAAAATTATTTTACTAAGAATTTTTTCAGTTTAAGATATTAATTTTTAAATTAATAAATTGATGATTATTAATTAAATTATTTTTACTATTCTATCATAGATATAGATATACTTTCATATTATAATTGAACAATTTTCAAAAAATCATTCACGCACAGGTTTTTGTTCAATAAATGAAAAAATATACATTATATATGTATGAGATTAGATATATGTAAATTCACGCAACATTACAATTTTACGATTGCTGTCTGTTAAAGTCATCATAGGTGTCAATTACTGAAATTATTATTCAAAACCGGAAAATAAATGCCACTCGATTTATTTAGAGTTTAAAGTTGAGTCTAATAATATCCTACACCTTTGAACCTGCAAATAAGTAAGCAATTATTATTGTATTTCAAATATTATGAATGTGGCTTCGGCAGGATACTTTACAAAAGCAATATTTCATACATATAAAAGTAATATTATAATAAATAATAGCAAATTAAATTATTGGTTTGTTTTATTTTTTTTTTTTAATTATCAAAAAATAGTTTCTTATAAAATTTTATTGTTTAAATTTAAATAAATTTTAGTATTAATTAATTAGGATGAGATTATAATTTTTTTAGGTGTTGTAGTAGGATTAAAACTCATCTATCAAATCATTCAAGAAACAAGGACTTTAACCAAAAACTTAAATCCCCATTTTTTGATATTAAATATTAAAAATTTAAATAAATGAAAGTTATACTCTTTAAAACAATCGAATATTTAAATTAATTTCAAATTAAATCTCTTTTAAATTTAAACTTCTACACTTTTGAAGGGCGATTATGAAAAGAGACCCTTAATTTAAAAAAAATCTTTGTTTATGGAATATTAACAAATATATATATATATTTATTTATTCAAAATCTCAGGACATTTAATCACTATAATTATAATGAAATCGATTACATTATCCAGTCTATTTTAAGGTTATTCAATTCAATTTTTAAATTTAATTAAAATTATATACTTACTGTATTTGTTCATTTACATTTTTAATCAATGTAATTAAATATTATTTGCAATAGATTGCTTAATACGAAATATTTAAACCTTAATCTCGAATTTCCCATTTATTTTTATTTTTTTCAGTATAGATTGGTTAATTAAATATAGACCCATTTATACAACATTGTTTTCTTTTTTAATAATTTAATCATTTAATTTAATTCAGAGTTAATCGCTTAATATAATTATAAATTTTATTCTCCTATTTTTTCGATTCAATAAAATAATATAAAATCAAACAATATTACTTGTTAAATTTGTTAAAAAATTTGAACGTGAATTTTTTTTAATTATGTTGGATTATTGAAATCCTAAAATTTATATAATTCAATTAATCAAGAATGATTTCACCCTATTAGTTGGGATAGATTATATATATATTTTATATATAAAAGTAATTTATATTAAAAAATTATATTAAAGGAATATTTGAATTGAAGATAAATTTTTGTTGGAATTAAGAATTTATAATATTTATTATTAAGTATAAATAAATTAATTATTTTTCTAATATTGATTTTTTTATATTATGTACTTATGTTTATATACCTAAATAAATAAACCTACTTCATATTTTTAATTTTAAATTTATATTAGGTAATGGCACCTATAGATGACATGGCACCTATAGATGACACTTTTGAATTTAAACTAAAAAAATAAGCAAATTTTAAAACATACGCGGAATTTTTTTTTTAAATGATAGTTTTGTTTTTCCACCACCTGAGATATCCTACAACAATACAATAAGTCGCCCTATTTTTTTTCTTTTAACTTGAAAAGCAGACCGGATCGTCAACAATTGATTTTTTCAACAAATCTTAAAGATAACCTTAAGGTAACTAATGTTCTTAATTAGTATTTTATATTTTTATTTTCATATTTATCAAGAATTTAATAACTACATTATAAAATAGACTTAATATAGATATAAATCACTTCAATAAACACCTAATTTTTAAAAGTAACTTTTTTATCAACCGTGTCATCTATAGGTGCCCCTAAAAATTGTTTTTCCTATAGATGACAGCAATGTCAGCTATAAGTAAGTTTTTAAAAAAAATTGTCTATTATATTAATAGCTGTAAAGAGGAGATAATTTTATATAATTCAACCAAGTTGCATGTCTGAATAAAGATGACACTGTGTTTTATCTTTAGGTTTTTCATTGTAAGAAAATGTTTTTCTGTTCCAGAACTTCAAACACTATTTTTTTGAAAATTTTTTTAAATTACTCTGTTCTCAATGTATAAATAAAAATGCATAATTAAAAAAAGATTTGTTTAAAATCAATTTTTTATTTTATTATAATAATCAGCTAAAAATAAAATCAATCACAATAAATATATCTATTGTATCATTATATGAAACCTGATTTTTTTATTATAACTAAAGTTAAAGCAGCAACAAGGTGTTGGAAAGATGTTTAACTTTGTAAATAAATAAGTTGAAGATAAAGAGAGCAAGTGAAGTGAAAAAAAGTAGATGTCATCTTTGGGTTCCATAATTGTCATCATTAGGTTCCACCAAAATTTTTGGTGTCATCTATAGGTGCCATTTGATTACTTTGAAAAAAAATTATATTTCCTCTTAAACTCATATAAAAGTTTAAAATATTTATCCTGGTGATAAAAGGTAAGATAAGCTTTATAATAACCAAAAGATTTTTTTTTGTGAGACGTATAGTTTCAGTTTTATAAAAGAAAATAGCGACAAGACCGCTTAAAATGTCATCTATTGGTGCCATTACCTTTGCACTTTAAACATTTTTGTTTTAGATTTTGTTTATTTTAGTTTCTTTCATTTCCAATTTTCCATCAAAATTTCTATTTATGAAAATTTTGATTATTGCATTTATTTCAAGATGAACAATATTTTTTTAGAAATTTTCCCATTACTACTTAATTTCAAGATACGATGATTATATAAATATTGATTCTATCAAATAGACGCCCTGAATTTGACCTCTGCCAAAAATGAATTTAAAAGTGAATTTTAATTGTAAATTCTCTTTGAAGGTATTTTGAAAGAGTAATAAATGTGACTATGAATTTGACAAGCTTTGCTTAAAACTAAATAAATCTCAATGAGGTGAGTGTAGAAGGGTGGCGGTCTCCTTTTACTATAAATATCTGTTTGGTGAGATATAAAGGGAACAGAGCAAATTAGTGGTTGGCGCAAAGAAGAAGGATTTCTCGAGAGAAAGTTAATACTTATTTGACATATCTCCTTGCAAACTCGAAAGATTACGACATGTTGACTTAAATTTGAATTGTATGTTTGAGCAGTAAACCGTGAGATCCGACCTCCTAAATTTCTCCCCCACTCTCTTCTTTACTAACTTGATCATTAATCATATTTTTATCATAATAGAATGAATAATAGCCATTAGAAACATGCGAAATGCAAAAACAAAGGAGGATTCTTAATTACCTGGGATTGATTATCCATTTCTAAATTTCTAATAGAATTCAGAGCGAGCAATCGATGAGGGTTGCTGTTTTGTTTCTTCCTCCTCATTTTACTAATCGCATGTTTCCCAGCATGCACTTGACATGTTATCGTAACCTCAAACTAAATAATAAAGTTAATATTTAGCCTTAATTAGATTAATTGAAAGATTAAGTTAAATCTAACATTGAACCTCGAAAAGAGGTCAGATCTGAATTCCACGAATTTATATTTGATATAACTATCTTTTACTAATGATAAAAAAAATAGAGAGAGAGAGAGATACAAGTATAAAAGATCAGAAGTTATCAAATGAAATGATCTTTATTCGCTTTAAGGTAAAATCTAAGTATTATAATCTACATATAATCCAAGTCTTGGAAATTATAAAATTACAAACGTATTTTTAATCAAATTAACTGAATATTTTCAGAAATTAATTAAGGAATTATGAAACATTTTTTTGTTTAATACTTAATCAAATATATGTTTCGATCTACATTTTGTAAATATGAAAAATTTTAAAAATAGTCAATCCACCTAATTAAAAAATATTTTTTTAAACAATTTAACAATTTAAGTTTCTAAATAAATAAATTAAAAAGTGGGTTCTCAAAAAAACCTGGATAAAACTAACATTATTACTAATTGTTAGTCTATAAATAGATATATGAGTGTATATGGTATATCTATTCTAAAATCATTTATAATTTATATTTTTTTCGTTTTAATATTAAACAAAACTAAAAATATTACCCATTAACTTCGACTCTTGCAAATGAATAATGAATAACTATTATACTAAATTAAACAGACATGAATTTTAAACTTAAATAGATTATATTTATTTTTATTGTTATTACATAAGAAAAAAATATTAAATATGTACAATCTATCTTACTAATAGGTCTCTATCTATGTCTTTCTTTATATAACATGTATGTTTTATATAAAATTAAGACTTATTAGTTCATTATTATATTTTACAATACAGTGGTGCCTCACACAACGAACTTAATACGTTCCAGGAGCAAGTTCGTTATGCGAAAAGTTCGTTATGTGAAACGCAAGGGGATGCAATACAACGGCAGCGATCGTGGAAGCTCGGGAGAGTTCGTTGTGTGAAACGAAGTTCGTTGTATGAATCATGCAATTTAGTTCATTATGGTTCGTTGTGTGCAGCGTTCGCTATGCGAGGCGTTCGTTATGCCAGGCATCACTGTACTTACTAATAAAATTATATTTCTGTTCTCTAATAAAATCATATTCGTAAAATCACCTTGAAATGCCCTGAGATTTTGGTGATCTGTATATAGTATTAATAATTTTTACTATCTCGCCAGAGATAGTATTGCGATCACGAGAATTTTCGATGTCGAGATTTTGATGTTTCTATACGTTTTGAAGGTCCCTGAGTCATTTTTACTAAGATTGATAAAAATGTCTGTGTGTATGTGTGTATGTTGACAAGATTACGCAAAAAAGGTTTCAGCTAGAATCATGAAATTTTGTGCACATGCATAATTCAAAATTCGTAGTTTTCTCTCAACTTTTGAGAAATGTAGCTTATCTGGAAGTGGGTCATTACCTACCACATTTTAATTTTTTTCCTCTAAACTAACCGTAAAAATAAAGATATATGTTTGATAGTTTTTCACATGATTAAAAATTGTATAAAACTGCTATATATAGAATTTCAGCTTGATTGAATCGCTGAAAGTACCGGAATTAATTTTTTAACAAGACTGCAAATCACGCGCCAGCACATAACGTGGTGCCATCAACAGAGTCAAACATCCGCTGCTTTAATATATATTTATTAATTTTAATTTATAATTTATAATTAATTAAATTTAATTTAAATATAATATATGTTAATTAATCCAATTCAAATTTGCAAGATAGTCGAATGGAGACTCAGGATTTTTATAATATAATAACAATAATTTATATTAATGTTTATACTTTCATTCAGTTTAGTCAATAGTTTATTTGATTATTATTTGAAATTTGTATTTAAAAAAAACTATATATTTTAAAGTTTTAAATTCATGAACAAATACTCACTAATTAAAAAATTTTAATTTTAATTTAAAAATGTTAAAATAATGTACTTATATTTCAATATTTGTTCAGTAAATATTAATAATAATGACTAAGCAATTGGTTTTTTAACCTTATAATTTGGCCATGGGATCAAATCTCGAAGTAGTGAAGCCCTTTTAAACAGAATCGTGCCACTTATGTATCCCATTGGGAGTAATTAATGTTTCTCCAATGTAGTAGAAATTTAACCACCATTATTCAGAGGAGAGAACATACAAATAATATATAGGCTATGACTTAATATTATTCAATGTTTGATTCTTAATAATGACCATTGATACAGTATACCTAATTTTATTTCTAAACAAATTTATTGTTTATATGAACTTTGTTTTCTCATGAAAATAATTTAATTACATGTTTCCAGTTAGTTTACCATGACTGAGATGCTGTCTTTAATCATTTTTTTAGTCATAGGTAATTAGTGATTTGAAAAATTTTAAATCGTTTTTTAATTGAATCCTTCATAAAAACACTCACGAAAAAATCTAATACATTTTGTAAACTCTAATAATTCACTTTGATTCTTGTCAGCAAAAAACAAGTGATTTTAATTCCTAATGAAATAATTCGTGGAATATTTCTTATCCTATTATCTACATTATTATTCAATTTACTTTGAAAAAAAAATAATAAATAATAATTTAGTATTAATTTGTCTTTTAATTATTTTTTATTTTATGAACTTAGAATTTATATTTGATTTTTATTGAATTAATATATAACACCCTAATTTCGAAAATGATTCCACTTGTCATTTATAAATTATATGTAAAAAATAAAATAAATATCTATCAAATTAATTAAAAAAAAAATAAAATTGTTTTTATTTGGTTTTGTGCTTTTAATTAATAATGTTTAATATTCATTTTGATGATACATTTTGACTTCACTTGGGCTGTTGAAGAATTGCATTTTAGTGTTTTGAAACTAATTTGCAGATAAAACAAAATAATATATTAATTTCTCTTTGAATAATGGCAAGAAATTTCAACTTCCCACCAAGAAAAGGAAATGTTTTAAATTTCATAATTTTTAATATTTTCTAAAAGATAAATAAAAAACATTGTTAGATGGATTCACCAGTAAACTAATAAAAATAAATAAAATCATAAAAAAATAAATGTTTTTTACAATTCTACAGTATTTTTTTCTTTATACAGCGAGATTAAAGTGCCAATTATTGTGAATAATATAAATATTATACATTATAAAAAAAATTTATAAAATAACGTTTTTTTCAAGGACTAAAATGAATAGAATAATTTTTCTATAAGCCTAACAAAGTTTATGGATGAATTGCTTCATATATAACGAAAAACATTAGGCGCATTTAGTTTTATTTATTTATATGAAACATCAAGTCATGAAATCAAAGGCAACATTCGTCGTTCGATTGTTCCATAGTTGCGGAGTACTAGAATTTGAACTGATCTCGGGTCAATTAAATGGATTCCATCTCTGCCAAAGTCTTATCTTTAACTCATGTTCAGTAGGTTGATAAGCACGTTCGAGATATTTGGCTAAATCCATCGCTTTACTGACCTCTGATTGATTAACTTCCTCTTGATCTAGTTTCTTCTTCTCATTTTCTCGGTTAGTTATTTTCTGGATTTCCATATTTATATATTATCGTATATTGGAGACTTAGTATGGGTTGGATTATGAAAAAAATGGGTTTTAAAATTAATAAATTGGATATTTAATTTAATTTGGTAACACTCTGGTAATTGTGAATAGAATATAGTGTGGTGAATCCAGTGACGGTTGATAAGAGGTAAGGATATACTTAGGTACACTGAAATCAATCAATAAGTATTGCTGAGTCTGTTAGTATAATCTAATAAGAACAAAAGTTATTTCTATATATATTTTAAACAATTAAAATCAATAATTTCATAAATAATACAATAATAAATAAAATAATTGGAATTATATTTAGCGCTGTGATAATATTAAGTTAGTCACTGTTCCAATTAATCTTCAAGCTCAACTGGTATTGTCATTTGGACATTGGAAAGGCTTTGTTCCAAGAAGGAGTTGCCAATTCTTCACTCCATCGTAGATTTACTCTACCTTAATCCAATAAGCCATTTGACTGACTCGTCTTGGATTTGTGTACCAGAATTCTTCTCAACTCTATTTACTGCTCTTCAGTTACTACATATTGTTTAATTCAAAGCTTCTATAATTATACAAAATTCATTCAGATTATAAAATAAGAACAAATATTTCTAAAGATCAAATTTACATTATAATAAAATTATAATAATAATAATAATTCCCTTGATATATAAAAATATAATAGTTATATATTTTATTTTATATTTATTAATGTCAGATTCATCTTTATAAAAAAATAATAATTTTTATTGTTTATTTAATTTGTTTTTGATGGGATTGAAATTGAAATATTGATTTTAATAATAAAATGAATTATTAATATTATTAAAAAGTTTGACAATTATTTATAGATACGTATATAATTTATAACTAACAATTAAATAAATTATAGAATTTTCTTATCTTTTATCAATCAATTTATTAATTTATTTTTTTTTCTATTACAGAATACCACTAGTCTCTTTTTCAATAAATACTTTGAAGAACTTTGATGAGAAATAGGTAAGTAAGTATATTATGTTATTATAATGCAAATAATAATAAATTTATTTCAAGTAATAGTATCAGTACCAAAGACTATCAAATGATATTAATATTTGTAAACTTTAAAGAATATAAAATAATAATTTTCAATTTATAAACGATAGAGAAAATGAATATGTAATGATATTAAATAAATTAATAGAAATAAATAATGTAACTTGTTTATCTAAACTAAAATAAAATAAAATTGAATATAATATCGTATATCACTAATAGTATTTTATATGTAATATGAATAACATTCAATTATATTACTTTTAAATATTTATTTTGTTAATTATAGCAACATACAAATCAATTATATTATTTTGAATAATTTTTGAATTATATTATTTTGAGATAGCTATTAAATAACATTTAATTAACTTTTGATTAAATTTTCAATCTTTTTTTTTAAATCATTCAACTAGTGGACATCAATCATTATATTCAACTACCAGTGAAAGTAATGTAAGATTTGTTTTCCTTTATTTATAAGATATAGTAATGCAGACAGTGAATAAAATTACACATATTTTATAACGTTTTTCTTAACTTCACTTGATGTCTGTCTCTCTGTCTGTTTGCTCTTTTGACAAATTGAAATCGATTTTTCATCGACTTTTGAAAATTTTTATAGATATTTCAATGGATCCCTAGAAGGTATAACTCCTTTTGTATTGCTCCGATTAATTTTTTTAACGGATTTTGAAACATAAATATTGATTTCAGGATAGATTTTCATTTTGAACGTATTTACAAATATTTATTAATTATTATGAATTAATTCACGTCAAGTGAAGTTAAGAAAAACGTTATAAAATATGTGTAATTTTATTCACTGTCTGCATTACTATATCTTATAAATAAAGGAAAACAAATCTTACATTACTTTCATAATAATAATTATAAAATATTTTTTATTAATTTTAATTTATAATTTATAGTTAATTAAATTTAATTTAAATATAATATATGTTAATTAATCCTTTTCAAGAGAGTGGAGTGGAGACACTCCAGCTTATTCTAGGAACAAATCAGTTTTCACAACCATAGACTACACAAGTGATAACCATTCTTGTTTCTCTCCTAACAGCTGATATCAGATGTATTCTACTATATTCTTTATGTATCTATTTTTGAGAATTTAAAACATTGTTTTATATTATTATATATTAGTAGTTTTTCTAGTTTTATTAAAATCATATCTTGATATCTAAAAATGATTAGTTTGACTTATCATTTTAAATAAATTTTATATCATACTAATTATTGGGATCTCCATAATTGTAAACGGGTAAAACAACCTATTCAAATATAAATTTATGTTTAATATAATAATATAAAATAACCCACACACATTAATGCATAATATTAATAATATTATGATTAAATCTCAGACATAAAATATCTTATATATTGTATTATATTCTTCAAATTTATATTATCTATTATAAACTAAATTTAGATGACTCTACGTTTTGATTAAATTTTGCAACAATGTAATAAAATATATAACACAAAATCAATTTTCAATTTCCTTTTCAATTGTCGATCAAGATTGAAATGTTTGTTCTTATCGTTATCACTTTACAATTCAAAATAATTAATGGCATTAAACCATATCTTTTTAATTTCATGGCACTCAAAAGTCATATTTCTTTGAATATATCGAGCGATCTACACCTATTAAGTCCCTCATCTTACAACCATAACCCGTTTAAGCCCGTTATCATTAGACTTTTCGATCTGGTTTGTCATTTTATTTTGTCATTTATAAAAATCCTAATATTCTAAAAACATCTTAATTATTTTTTACATTTTTTCAAAAGCTTTTGTTTGTGAATTTTTATTTTATTTCTTAAGCGTGAGACTTGTATAAAACAATCAACAAGATACAATCTTCTATATTCAAATCTTCTGATTTTTTTTTTATTGGGGTTTTTAAAAATAGTAATTTTTTATTGCAGTTTTTTGTATATATTATTTAATTGCAACTTTTGTGTAATTTTTTTTTTCTTTACTTTGGTATATAAAAATAAACCTAATAGTCACTTGAAAATGTAAAATGATAATAATAAGACAAATTATTTTTTTGTGTGTAAAATCCAAATTATTTTCAGAAAATTCAAATTTAAATCAATAAAATAAGGTGTTTTAATTCATAAGACAAAATAATAAAATCACTAGGCCAAAATTTGAAATAAAAATTTATGATACTTCATTTCATTCATTATATTTTTATTTAGGAATATAGAGTTTATATTCTCCTTTTTATTTTTTTATTAAAAAATACAATTAAATGTATATATATCCTATATACCAGTGTTTCCCAAAGTGTGGGTCGCGACCCGGTTAACGGATCGCAGAAAAATTTTAGAAATTCTTATTATTTTTTTACATCATTAGAAACACAAAAAAATTTTGTGTATGAAATAAACAACTTGATTTTTATTGAAAAATAAAATTTGTGTTCTAAATAAATATTTTTTGTGGACCGGGACAAATTTTAAGATCTCGAACCGGGTCGCGGTCAAAAAAGTTTGGGAAACAATGCTATATCCTATATAATATATTTAATTATATATTATTATAATTTATATTATTTATAAAATTAATATTTTAATATAAACAAGGAATATTATTAAAAAAAAAATCAATAGAAAAAAGAGATTTTAAATTAAAAATTAAATTAAATTTTGGTATCGGATATAATTATTAAACATTATTTTAATATTATAAAATATTGTTTATCATAAAGAGAAGTAAAACTAAATTTACTCAATGTAATTAATAATCATATATTTTATTATAGAATGAAATATCCCAATTTTAATTATGGACATGTATAATAAATATAAAAAAATGAGAATGATAAAAATGTTAAATATGATAAAGCGACCGAGTAGATTACAGAATGATGAAACTAAATAAAAGATGGAAGGGTATATTACTATATTTACTACCTGTCTTTTAAAACACATTAGAATTACTATAAGCCCATCGTTATTTGAATAAAATAAACAAATAATTAAAATAAGCTAAAACAATCAATTATATAAGTCTTATATGAAAATTTATTATCGAAATTTCATATCTATCAGAATTAATAAAGGATGCGTGCATTGAACAGATTGAGGGGTTAATTATTTAGATCACTTGATGATTTAGAAACGGATGCACTATTAAACGGATTTACTAAATTGGTAGTTTTCGATTGATTACATACAAATAAAACTAAAAGCAATTAATTTTGTTATCATTAATATAATTTAGGGGGTTAGAATGGTTGGTTATCTTCGGAGTAAAGAGACACAATGTCATCTCGATGAAATAGAACCATATCATATATCAAATAAACAGATAGATCTTCCCTCTCAGGCTGATAGATTTATAGAAGCCTGTTTGTCTGAACATTAAACCTATGAAACATCATTTTACATATTTCCTACTTAGTCAAAGTCATTGACCAGTAATTAGACATATTTTTAGCATTTTTCTTATTTTGTAGTTTTAATCAGATGGTAGTTGGTAATCTTAAACTATTCTTATCTTATAATAATGTCATTTGAATTTTATGACACACACATTATTTGCCATGTTTTATGTGTTGTAAACATCATTTCGACTTGTTGATTACGGTTTGAATCAAAAACAGATTTATCTTTCATATCTACCTTTACATGATGAATGTACCCATATGCTCAAATTTATTAGCTGGTGTCCAGACCAATTAGAGTATTTTCTAATATCATTCTGTAACGTTTAGATAATTGTTATTTATTTTAGAATAATTATACTTAATCCATTAAGAAAATATCTACCATTAAATTTGTATGAATAATTTTTCTTTCTTTAAAATATTTTAATATCATTTCAAATAAATAAATAGATAGACAAATAAGTTGACCTGTGGCCATGTCTGAACCGACCGACGGTTTGAAATAAATTAATTTCCAGCTACAGAAACAATTTCAAATAATTTTAATATATATATCTATTAATGTAATAAAAAACAGATATGGATATAACATAAATATTTTTAATTTTATTTTATTTATAATATATATGTAAGACCAGGCTGTGACGTCATGAATGGCTGGATGACGTCATATAATTTTAAATTAAGAAAAAAACTAATAAAGATGATTTTTCTCGAGAATAAAACTACCACAAAATGCATGATTCGTAGTGATATATAAAAAAATCTCCTCATGTGTAATTTGGTGTGAAAATAACCCTTCCCTTCCTATCGTCGATCGCTAATACTACCACTTCCGGTTTCCGGATTTGCACCAAAAGTTGATCAATTCATCCCACTGATGCATTAAGTAAATATACCAAATTTCATCAAAATCCGTTGAGCCGTTCAGGCTGTATACATCTATACGGACGGACGGACGGACAGACAGACATCATGCTAAAAATACTTTTTTCTGTTAAGAAGATGCATGATTCGTGGAGATATGTAAAAATCTCCACATGTCAAATTTGGTGTGAAAACAATACCTCCCTTACTATCGTCGGTAATTACGATTTTCAGTATTTTTTTTTTCAAAATATTTAAATTAAAACAAATTTATAAACAGTCGGAATAATCTTGTTCAAATTTAATAGAGATAAATCCGACTAAAATATCTTTTTTTATTTTTACAAATTTTAATCATAATATCAATATTTTTTGTATTTTCACTTGCAATGATAAGAAAGTATCAAAACTTAAAAAGAAGTGATTCTCTTTTCTATTTAAAAACATTTCAGATCTCTTTGATATATTTACATAAGATTGTTATTTAGTTTTATTGTTTAAGTAATTATTTATTTTTGCTGTAGAACATTGCGAAACATCAACTATATGGAAATGAGAATATAAAAACAATGTGTTTTATTATGAATTTCTCTCAATAGTTATCAACCATTTTGATATTTTTTTTTTAATTTTTTTTTAATTTTTTTCCTCTATTTACTAAAATTTATTAATTTTGAAAATTTATATTTTATTACAGGGATGAGCAACCCGAGGCCAGCGGGCCGCATGCGGCCTTTTAAATATTTTTCTGCGGCCCGCCGAGCATTTCTAAAATAGAATTTTATTATTCGTCTCGATTATTTATAAACAATATTATAATTTTATTAGTATATATATAAAGCTTTGTAAATTATTAGTAAGTGCGGCCCGCCACAAAATTTCAAAATTTAAATTGGCCCGTGGGTTAAAAAGGTTGCTCACCCCTGTTTTATTAAATATTAAAATCATTTAAAAAAACCAATTAATATATTCATATATAATATAAATTATAAATATTTATATTATTTTTTTTACTTTAAACTAAATAATTCTTAACAACTTCTTATTTTCTTATCTTATATGAATTCATCGATAAAAAATTGACTGTAATATTTTTTAATTTTTGATTTTATTTATTTAATAAATAAAATGTGGTTTTTATTATTTATCTGATTTTGAATCAATCATATTAAAAAGATGTGAAATTTTTTGCACTCATTAGAAAATATTTTCATATTAGACACTGAGGTATAGAAATAATTTATAATAAAACAAAATTTATTATAAAAGTAATATTTTGGAATTATCATCTAATAGAAACTGAATAAGCAAAAAAAAAACTCAATTATAACAAGAGTTAATGCCTTCTAATAAACTAGGAGCTATATTTTTTATTTTCATCGAATATGTTATATATATATTATCAAAAAATATCTATTAAAAAATCATTGAAAATGTTGAAAAAAGTGGTTGGTAGGAAATTGCAAGGTTTAGATTTCCAATTAGTTTTTAATCTCACATTTAAATTGAACCATTTTAGAAAGATGTTCCAATCGTTGGTATCAAAAAATTAAAAATTAATTATATTATTTAAAAATGAATGACTTTATTCAAACTCATCAAATTGTATGTATATTTGATTACTAAAATTAAGATCCACCATTTTATATTAAAGAAATCCATTAGTTTTTTTGTTTTTATTTTAATTTTATTAATATTTTATTTTTAATATGTTTAATATTATTATTTTGATAAATTAGTATAAAGAATATATAGATTTTCTCCTAAAATAGTATTGCGAGAATAATGGAATTAGGTATTTTTAATAAAATAATGCTATAATTTCATCAATTTAATTAAATTTACTTTATACACAAAAAAAAAAGTTTATGTATCTTCTTATCTGCTGACAGAGAAAATCCATAGATAGAAAAGAGAGAAACACGGTTATTAATAAAAATAAAAGACTATACGAAATGGAAATGAGACGCCTGGAAGGCGTCCAAATAAAAATCCTCTTCCTTTTAACAACTCAAATGGAACGGGGAAATGTAGAAGGAGGGTGAAGGTCGAGAATTCTTTGCATAATTTTTATATTTGTAAATGAATATCAAAATCCACCAAAGAGATGAGAAAATAAATTCCAAAGCACGGAGAAATGGAATGAAATTGTCTCCAGATCATTATCTAAGAGTTAAACATCAAAATAACAAATCAAGAAGATTATCTAGTTAGTTTTTGCTAGTACAGGCAATATCATAAACGTGGTTGCAATTTTAATGGAATTAAAGGGCCTGATATTACTCTTTAATGTTGCAAACATATCTATTATCAGATAATCATACATCTAAAATAAACATTCGTTTTATAAATAACTAACTGTATATTATAGAATTGCATTTGAAAATTATCTATTAATTTAAAAAATAGATAAATGAAATTTTTTAATTATATGAATGTATTAAATGAATTAAAGAAATAATCTAAATTATTGTTATTTTATATTGATATATTATACATTATTTTAATTATTTTTTTTTATTTTTGAATTAATTGAATTTATTTAAAAATTGCTAGAATTTAAAATAAATAAGTTGACCTGTGGCCATGTCCGAACCGACCGACGGTTTGAAGTAAATTAATTTCAAGCTACAGAAACAATTTCAAATAATTTTAATATATCTATTAATGTAATAAAAAACAGATATGGATAGAACATAAATATTTTTAATTTTATTTTATTTAAGTATAATATATATGTAAGACCAGACTGTGACGTCATGAATGGCTGGATGACGTCATATAATTTTAAATTAAGAAAAAAACTAATAAAGATGATTTTTCTCGAGAATAAAACCACCACAAAGTGCATGATTCGTGGTGATATATAAAAAAATCTCCTCATGTGAAATTTGGTGTGAAAATAACCCTTCCCTTCCTATCGTCGATCGCTAATACTACCACTTCCGGTTTCCGGATATGCACCAAAAGTTGATCAATTCATCCCACTGATGCATTAAGTAAATATACCAAATTTCATCAAAATCGGTTCAGCCGTTCAGGCTGTACACATCTATACGGACGGACGGACAGAGATCATGCTAAAAATACTTTTTTCTGTTAAGAAAATGCATGATTCGTGGAGATATGTAAAAATCTCCACATGTGAAATTTGGTGTGAAAAAAATACCTCCCTTACTATCGTCGGTCGGTAAAAATAGAGATGGTTGACTATATTGCAGGCGCGTCCGTGAAGTTCCCGTTGGAACTATATAGCTTAACATTTTCAGTTTTTAAAAGAAGTTGTATGTCGTTATCAATTATTATTATATTTTAAATTTGATTACTGATTGAATTTCCACAAAAAACTAAAAAAAAAAACAAAGATGTAATTTCTTTAAAAATTTTAGATGTAAAATCATAAATAAAATAGAACTCAAGTATTTAAAATCACTTCTAAAATCCACAAAGACACAACAAATATTTGATAAAACACATACGTAAATATAAGTTTACATAAATACGGTGTACATTCATTTTTTTAGATATATTGTAGATATATATATATATATATATTATATATGGTTGAGAGTAAAAAATAGTTTTATTTGCTTTTTAATAAATTGTTATTTATAGCTAGCTAACATTTTTTAATATCTCCGAATATTGAGGTCAAATCAAATATAATAGAATAAATCTTTAATATGAATAAAAAGTTTTCTTGAAGCTGTAAAAAATGAAATATAGTATAAAGTATCCCACTCAAAGGGAATTGAAAGCTATTTAAAAAGATAAGATATCGCTAATCAATAAACAAGTGTTTGAGCATTTATTTCAATCATATCCTTTTCATTTATATGATTAGACGCTTATTTGAAAATGAATATTAATTATTTAGAAGACTTCGTATCCATTATTTTATAATAATATTTATTATTGAAAAACTATCTGAATGATCTAACATTCTTTCAAGGATTTTGGAGAGCTTAGGTGTATTAATAATTCAATTATTAATTGAATTTATAATATTGGAATAAAGTAAATTGAGCTAAATACAATAGATAATTTCTCAAATTAAATCTTATTTGCTTTGTCGATTTATTATAACTATGATAATTTATTTATTTATTTGTAATTTATTCAATTTATTTTTAATAAATAATAATTAAATTAATATATATTGAAATTCATATATTGAAAATACTAATTTTTCTTCCTTTACCCAGCATTAATGCTAGTTGATCCCGGTCACTCCTACTTGTTTATTGGTGTATGTATATAATAAACTACTACAATATATAAATATCAGGTAACTGTTCATAAATTTTATTTTTATTTATTTCTTAAATTAAATTAAACAAATCAATTAAAATAGTAATTAATATAATGTGTGTTACTAATTAATAGGGCTCGGATTTCGCCCTATTTACCTTTTTTAATTTATGGCTTAAAATGATATGTATACGTTTCTTTAAATTCTGAATAAAAGAAGAGGAATTTGTTAGTGTATATAAAGCCTACGATATTTTGGCCTATTCTGGGTTTTAGTGCCTATTTCATCTATAAATTCCTTTTTTTAGGGTCTATTTTAAGTTCAAATAGTCAATTTTCATTTTTTACGAGCTATACATACCCTAAATTTAAATTTTTTTTTTTTAATAATGAAGAAAATATTTTGAAATCATTTGTCGCGCGCGCCAGGTCGCCTCGACGCCACTTTCTGGTTAGATCATAGGATCGTAGACCCCTTGCCATGTTTATTTTAGAGCCTTATTGAAAAATCAAAAATGTTTTAAGAAACATGACGGAAAAACAATTTACCTTTTTTTTAAGAGCCATATTGAATTGTAAGATAGTATAATATAAGTAAACAGTCTTGAGATCCACTATCGAGGACCCCCTTTTTCATTTCATTCCAATTTTTTTTCGCTGCCGTAGACCCCTTGCAGGCTGCCATAGACCCCTGGGAACCACTGGGCTAGATGAACAAATTAAAGCCTGTTTTGGTGAGTTCACCAAAACTATTCTCATTGCAACCAGTAAGTCAAATTTGTAAGAGACAAGCCATGCCCGGGACTTGAACTCGGCTCCATGAGAATGTGAGCCAGCAACGCTTACCTCTCACCCTGTGGCGCCTTTATGGATATTATATAGATACATTTACTGGAAATTGTTTTTTTTTTAGAAAATATAAATTGTTAAAGTTAAATTCATTAACTAAAAATAATTAATCTTAAAAAATATTTTTAAATAAAATTTTCTAAAAAGTAAGTTGTCAGGTCATTTAAGTTACTACCCGAATGATTCTAATTTTGGTATTTTTAAACCTGTCTCCTAACTGATTTGGACAAACAAGTATTCATATTTACCAAAATAGATTTCAGAAATAATACATTCAATATATAAAAAAAAATTGTTCGGGGTGTCCAATCGGAAAGCATCCGGTTTGTAGTCGAAGGACATAAGGAGAGTGACTCAGAATAAGGACGATTGGAGAAATGTGGTTGTGATATATTTGATAGATATAAAAATATCTTAGTAAATTTTGATTATGTTTTCTACAAGTTTCTTTAAACTATAGTATATTTGTAATGTATTGAAAGTAATTATATATTAATTTATTTTAATTAATAAATTAATATTTCTTTCTTCAAATTTTTTATAATTGACAAAAAAGAAAAAAGTAGAATGATAATTGAACCAAACTGTTTTCGATGAAAAACATTATATACATAGAATATATTTACCTTTCTGAAGTTTAAAAATTGAAGTAAATTAATCTATCATTTAACTCTCTCTTTTTTTAAAGAGCATTTTGGGTAACAAAAAATATTGAACATGAAGCTAATTAGATCATTTATTTTTCAACCAAAAACCTATCACCTTTAAAAAATATGAAGGGAGAATATTTCGTAAGAGCGATATTTATTAGACGAAATACATTTAGACTGTTGCCTCTGGAAAATCAGCGCCATTTGCATTTGCAGAGGATTATTTGGTCCCATTAGTAGAACGGCGTCAGGCGGCGATAATTTTCCTTTTTGGCTTTTAATCGACGCCTTGCAATATTCGTAACGATGATGGATTAAACGCAAACGACCCACTCTTAATGTTGCAAAATCGGCCAGAGAGTGGAATCGCCAGCCTCATCAAGGACCCCGATGCCTAATTGTGCTGAAAAAAAAGAAAAGAAAAACACTCAAGGGAACATTTCTTGGACAATAAACTAAGAAAAGAGATGTACCATCAGGAACAATCTGGGCTGATAAATCACACTAATTTGTCGTTAAAATCTATAAATGGAACCATCATTATCTAAAAGAGTTTCTTTTTTTAACCTTTAATTTCCATCATGATTTTTTTTTCTTATATTAATTTGATCCATTTAATTTTTCTAATCTCTAAGGTCCAAAAACATTTTCGGTAATTGATTTGTGGGAATTGAAGCAATTTTTTAAAAATAGGTACTTAAATAAACTAATTTTTTAAAATAACTATATTTTAATATAATTAATTAAAATCTAATTGATACGTACAATAAACGCAAAAACTAAAAGATATATTTTAATTATTCATTAATACAATGATGATTTATAATTATTTCTTTCATAAATTATATATATATATATATATATATGTTAAAGCATCTCACTGATTTAAATTTAATTATTTTAATATCTATTTTTTATATAATTTTTATAATTTTTATATATATAAGTGGCTTGGCCGAGAGTGTAGCGTGGCAACCTTCTACACAAGAAGTCGGCGTTCGATTCTAACCAAAAACGGATTTTTCTAATAAATTCAATTTAACATCAGCTGCGGAAACCGGAAGTGGTAGTATTAGCGATCGACGATAGGAAGGGAAGGGTTATTTTCACACCAAATTTCACATGAGGAGATTTTTTACATATCATCACGAATCATTCACTTTGCATTGGTTTTATACTCGAGAAAAATCATTTTTATTAGTTTTTTCTTAAGTAAAATTATATGACGTTATCCAGCCATTCATGACGTCACAGCCTGGTCTTACATATATATTATAAATAAAATAAAATTAAAAATATTTATGTTATATCCCTATCTGTTTTTATTACATTAATAGATATATTAAAATTTTTGAAATTGTTTCTGTAGCTGGAAATTAATTTATTTCAAACCGTCGGTCGGTTCGGACCTGGCCACAGGTCAACTTATTTCTTTTATTTGTAAAAAAGTGAACCTAACTTTTCATTTGCAGATCCATGTGAATTTGGATTGGATATTTTCATTTAATTAACTCGTTTACTTCCTTTCTGATCAGGTTATACAAGACGAAACGCCTAAGCACTGCTAATCAAACGAACTGCGTTCTTTTGGTCAAATTTGTTTTAGGGTTCCTTTCCCAACTAAATTTATTCCAACCAATGTGAAAGAGTTGAGAATTCCTTTTTTTTAACTCCTTCACTAGTGGCCCAGGTGATCAGACAGGCTGAACAATATTTTAGTTTGTTTCGGCTTGTCCAATATATATAATTTCAAAGCTACAATGTTTCAAATAAAATGTTTAAACAGCAACACTACTAAAATGAAAAATTCGGTTTATTTGGCTTTCTTGTTATTTCACAAAGAAATCAGGGTTACAATAAAATTAAATTAATTAAATAAAAATTTGCTTAATTTTATATATCAGGAAGTAGTTGTCCTTAAATTCTTCAAATATATCAGAGAAATATAAAATAGCTAAGTTTAAAATGCAAAATCTTATATAAATTTGGTATTATAATATATTTTTCTAATAATAATTACTTGATTATTGTATAAGTGCATTTAAAACGCAAGCTAAAATGTTTTAAATATTAATTTTAATCCATTTATATTTTTAATTTGTTTAAAACAAAAAAACATGATTTTGTTTAAAATTGAAAAAAAACTGTTTTTTACAAACAACCATTTTTTTTAAATTTGATTATATGTATTCTTTATTATTACGGTCCTTATCATATTATTCTTTATATAATATATTTTAAAATTTAAATCTTATTTAGGTATACATAACCAATATTAGATAGGTATTATTGAAATTTTGAAATTATTTTTTTTTTTTTTACGTTTATTAAAATTTTTTTATAAATTATTATTCAAATTAATTAATTTAAAAAATATATAAATAAATAATGCATATAACAGATAAATAAATTTTTCAATAAATAGAAAGTGTGACTTTAGATTGTTATCTAAGAGTAGGGATTTTTTCGTGGACGACCCATCATTGAAACTGTAAATATAACAAAAATTATTCGTATGAATTATTTTAAAAAGAAATAATAATTCTATTCAATTAGTTTTGATTAAATTGATATCTTAGATATTTAAAAAAAATATTCAATTTTATACAAAGCGCAGAAATGGGAAATCGAGTAAATTTAATTTATTCTTGAAGGTTAAGCTTCTTTGATTTATTGGTGAATTTTGGCGGAAGCTTTTCTCGTTTTCAAGACATTCGATCTGAATAAATCTTCAAATCTTTCACCTTACATTTCACTTAGAACGCGAGCAAATATAGCTTGCTTTCTGCCTGATGAAAATTATATAACTGTCTTCCATTTATTTTTGAGAAAGAGGTAAATTAAACAGGTTGGTTGAAATAGGACATTCACGCTACAATTAAATGCAGAAATTAAAGTCGCTTAAGTTCCCTTGCTCCGCTCTATGCCAGGACTTGGTATCGCCTTCGGCACTCTTGATGAAACATTCATAATCTGGTTTTAAATTGAGCTCATTCAAAATTAGTTGAATAAAAAATTACTAACTTTTTTTTATTTCTTATTGAAGTTTGATGCCCCACCTACATGACGAGGATTTTTCTCTATTCTTTTTTATTCCTCCCCCCCCCCTCGAGCCTCTTTTAACATTTATTTTTGCTAACATTTTCTTTATCTAAAGTTTTTTTTTCCCTTAAAACGTGTCTTTATTCCTGCCTCCTTTTCATTTGAAATGGAATCCTCTGCTTATCAAGGAGTTTGCATACCTCTTTTTATCATGATATATAGTCAGTTTCATGGAAACATGCATAGAAGCGTATAAGTTTCCTTCTATTCTAACATTCATTGTTCATTCTAGATGAGATGTTTAATCAAAGTACACTTAAGGTTCGTTCACTCATTAGAGAGATATGTATTTTGTATTAGCATTTCTTGATCATGCAAAAACTAAATTCATAAGCAATAAAAACTTAAGAACTCTGCAGAGTTATTACAATCGATAAACATCTAAAATAATTTACTTCTACACGACCATAATATTAATTAATGCATATAAATTTCACCATTTTTATGGAAATTTATAATAAAAACAGGTTACATTTGTTTTACTTTAAATAAAAATTAAAGATGATGGTATTTATTTGACAGATACACATTTAGATATGTTATATACTTATCCAAATGATGGTGAAGATCTCGATAATTTTATTTTTTTGTTTTTCCATTTATGTATATATTGTGTCATGTAATTTATTATTTTTTTTTTCATTTCACTTCTCTCCTGTTTTGGGAGGTTGGGATTTTAAATAAATTATTTATATTTATTAATTAACTATGTTAATAATGAATTTTCACAATTATTATTAATTACCAAATCTTTCAAATTCCATTATTATTATTATTTAGTGTTTCTTAATTTGATGAAAGCACTATATATTTTACACCATTCTTCTTTGTTATTAGGTCTGTCAATTTTTACTTTCCCGCATACTTTGTATAAGGGAAGTATTGGAATCGTCAAAAATTTCGACTTCGAGATTTCGATAGATCTTGACGTTTTAGACCTCCCTGAGTCGGAAAATACCATTTTTCGAATTATGTCTGTGTGTGTGTATGTATGTATGTATGTATGTAATGTCTGTAAGCAAATTTACTCAAAAACTAATCAAGCTAGGACTTCGAAATTTGGTACACCGATATTATTCACAGTTTGTAGATTTCTATCAAAATTTCGTCAAAATCGGTTAACCGGAAGTGGTACTTTACCTACACTGGTTGCGTTTACGTTTCAAGTAAAGTACCAGTTTGCTTCGAGATATTTGCTTCATATTTTGTATAAAAATTTAAAAATATGAAAAAAATTGAGATACCAAATTTCATCATGATCTGACTACCGGAAGTGACATTTTACCTATACAAGTAAAGTTAGGTGTAAATTATAAATATATATAATAGTGTTAAACCATTTTACTTTATAATTTAAATTAATTAGTTTGTTTATTTTTATTGTTGTTAAAACATAATAATAATAACCTAATTACCTATTTATATGCGGGAAAGAGTCTAGGGGAGGACATTCCAGATTTTTTCTTTCGTTGTTCTCTCTAACCAATTATGATTCTAAATGACCAAATTTTTCCTTAGGGTCTCCATTGTTTTTACACTTAACAATTAAATAATTTAAAAATACGGCAATTTAATTTTTATTTTATAAAAATCAATTTTTGTATAATTTTCTTTTAAAATATTATTAGCCAATCATATATTTTGATACTTAGAAATATTCTTAAACAATATTATTTAACTTGAATTATAACCACACACACATACAAATTAAAGAGAAACCCTATTCATCAAATCATTTATAAATTATTCCTTTTTTTTCACTCTTTAAATACAAATAATTCATTTTAAAACTTTTTAAGTATCATGGATTCTTTTCATATTAAAATTCAACTTGCTTCTTTAAAAAAAAATATTATTATATTTTAAAATAATACAAAATTAAACTTTTTTAAAGAAATCTAATTTTTTCATATATTACTAGTATTAATTTTATTTTATTTTATATTAATCCGTGATGATAAAGAAAAATACATCGAATATTAATTATTAAAAAAAATATTATCTTAAATAAGGAAAAATTTACTTTTTTTGATATACTGAATTTATTAGTTTAATACAACTATATATTATTGTTTTTTGTTCATTTTATTGTTATTTAGCAATGTAATATTGTAATTGTAAGGCAATTTTATTTAGCATTCTACTGTATACTCTGAATAAAAAAATCTTTCTTCTGTCTTTCAATTAAATACTTAAAAATATTTATAAATTTTTAATTTAATTTTTATTTTATATATATGTATATGTATATATACTTGCTTTTAACTTTTAATGGTCGGAATGGCTTCTCTTTTTAAAAACCTACTAATACTTTTAGTGATAAGAGCTTCTTTCTTATATAATCGATTTATAATTTTCTTCTACCTTTAAAAAACTTTTCACATATAAACTTTTTAAATACCAGCAAAACATAAACATCTTACAAACAGAAATACCTATTAATATTTTAATGAGAAGATCTTGTATTTATAAATAATATATTTATATAATTATTATGAAGTACCGGGACCCCGAGCCTCGGCTCGGTAATTAAGTTAAAAAAAATGATTCATTATTATTGGATTTGGCTGGTAATATTAATACCTGATTCACCGAATCGCCATTCAAATAACATACAAACAGAAAAGTAGGCCTGTTGATATAAAATATATACATGAGACACCGAGCTATCGCTCCACCTTTTAACAAATTTATACAATTTATTTTTATATACTTTAAAAATTTTATAATTTTTTAATTATTTATTACAATTGGGTTTGGCTGGTAATATTAATACTTGATTCACCGAATTGCCATTCAAATAATTTAAAAGAACATACACCTATCCCCCGATTTACACGGTACTTGTTTTACACGTTTTCGCTTTTACACGGTTTTCCAAAAAAAATTTTTTTTTTTTGTTTTTACCGCACTCTACTAAATGCTACTGTGTTTGAACACGTGCGCTGTGTACACATCTCACGGGGAATCCCGAGCTTATGTGCTGACTTGGTTCACATTGCACACTGTGTCTGTATTTCTTCGCATAAAATTAAAGTTTTATCTACGGAAAATTGTATTTGAGTGAAAGTTTCACAGTTTCAGAAAGATTTAATTTTCCATACTCGTAAATTACAAGTGAGTCGAAATTTTGGATCGCTAACGAAAGGGAGATAGAGTAGTAGATGTTGCAAAATCATATAGCATGAACGAAGCTACAATAAGAACTATTAGAACAAATGAAAACACAATTAGAAAGAGTGTTGCAGCTGGCAATACCACGAGTATGGGCACAATTGTTATTAACCGATTTTATTACCACCTCTCAGAATGTAAATATTTCTGCTTCAAACATCGAATCGGCACAAATAACTTCGAGTGATGAAAGTGAATTCCAACCTTCGATTCCGAAAAAAAGAATGAGAGTAATTTCTGATAGTGATGAAGGATAATAAAACACCTTTGGTTTTATTTTTGAAGTGAAACTTCTTTAGCGGCGTCCTGACATTTGGTTGAGAATGGAGAGTGAATTGAAAAATTGAGTTTTCGTAACGCAAGTGAGAAAAAAGATATAAGTATAACGAGTGAGAATGAGAAAGAGGCTATCTGCGTCTCCCTTTTGTGCGGTCTTTCGTTCTTGAGAAAGAGGCTATCTGCGTCTCCCTTTTGTGCGGTCTTTCGTTCTAATCCCCACTCATGACGCGCAAGTCCATGACGAGCATGCGCACGAGTACGTTGACGAAAATTCTCAAGTCAAATATACAGCGTGCACGCATACCGACGCATGTAATTGTGTGTGTGAACATGGTCGGCGATTCACACGCCAACACATACAGTTATGTGCGTCGATGACCATTCACGTTATTTATCCGAATCTCAACATTACTTTAACACTACTAAATCAATTTAAAATTATTATTGCATTTAAAACTGCTTTTCTCTACTCCACAGATTTCACTATGCCGAAAAAAAATAACGACCAAAATTTAGACGATATTATTTATTTCATACACCGTTCACTACTGGTTTATAGCCACACAGGTGCTAATGCACTTGAACGAGGCGAAGATAAAATCCCTCTAATTCTCGGGGGAGATTTTAATGTAAATTTTGGATCTGATGATTCGTTGCCGTTGATCAACTTTCTTCGAGAAACATTTGGTCTGCTTATAAATAACGATCCCAAGGAATCAACAACAAAATCTGGAACTACAATAGATGCTGTTTTTACACGTTATATAGAAAATATCGAATCACGAACATATATATCTTATTTTAGTTATCACAAGCCATTAATATCAGTATTACCAATTGAAGCACCAACCGACAATAGTACAGGCAATGTAGATATGATGATAGAGTAGATAATAATAATAAGTTGACCTGTGGCCAGGTCCGAACCGACCGACGGTTTGAAATAAATTAATTTCCAGCTACAGAAACAATTTCAAATAATTTTCATATATCTATTAATGTAATAAAAAACAGATATGGATACATAAATAATAAATATAAACATTTTTAATTTTATTTTATTTATAATATATATGCAAGACCAGGCTGTGACGTCATGAATGGCTGGATGACGTCATATAATTTTAAATCAAGAAAAAACTAATAAATATGATTTTTCTCGAGGATAAAACCAATACAAAGTGCATGATTCGTGGTGATATATAAAAAAATCTCCTTTGGTGTGAAAATAACCCTTTCTTTCCTATCGTCGGTCGCTAATACTACCACTTCCGGTTTCCGGAATTGCACCAAAAGTTGATCAATTCATCCCACTGATGCATTAAGTAAATATACCAAATTTCATCAAAATCGGTTGAGCCGTTCAGGCTGTACACATCTATACGGACGGACGGACAGACGGACAGACATCATGCTAAAAATACTTTTTTCTGTTTAGAAAATGCATGATTCGTGGAGATATGTAAAAATCTCCACATGTGAAATTTGGTGTGAAAACAATACCTCCCTTACTATCGTCGGTCGGTAATAATAAAGCGAATATTTGTTACGAAAATTTTATACTGTTATATGTCTTTCGAAATGATCCCTTTATTTTTCTCTATTTCTCTCTCACTCACACTCTCAACTAAAATTTCTCTTATTCTCTAGATTCTAAGAAGTTTCACTTCCGCCACGTGTACGATGCTGCACATTTTGCTTTTTTTTGTTCTTCTGTTTAATGTATTGTAATATATTACATATTTTAACCTGTCAATGCATTTTATTTTTATTTCTGTGTACACCTAAAAATATTGAAAAAAATCACAACTGTTAAATAGCAAAATTATGCATTTTCTGCAAGCTTTTCGATTTACACGGTTTTGACTTGAAGATTTTTAATTTTCGATTTACACGTTTTTCTCAGGAACGTATCTACCGTGTAAATCGGGGGATAGGTGTACCTCTATTTTTATCAATATATATTCAATGACTGCAGAAATTAGGTCTTTCTGTCGGGAATTGGCTGAACCGATTTCAATGAAATTGTATCACAATATTCTTGCATATCTCAGAAATTAATTTTTTTAAAATTTGATATCTACATGTTGTCATTCAAAGAATGTTTATGTTTGTATTTTTTATGTTATATTTATATTTATTTTTTTATGTTATATTTATATTTATATTTTATTATATTTTTAATTTTATTTTTCTAATATTTGCCTTATTAAATTATTTATAAAACACACCGAAATATTCAAGATTATATGAATAAATAATAATGGATATAATATAAATATTTTTAATTTTATTTTAAGAATAGATATATATCTCACAGGCGGTGGCTGTGACGTCACATATATAGATTTAAATTAAAAAAAAACTAATGAAGATTAATTTTTCCAGAGATGTGATCAATAAAACTCAATTTTTCTTTATAAATACTATCTTTGGTGTGAATTTCAAAAAATCGTTAGAGCGGTTTTTGAGAACCCATTTACAAACATATATATATACAATTTTAGCTAGCATAATAAGATTAGATAAATTAGATATATGAATAAGAAAATAAAGCATGGTTCTTTAAATTTTATTATACAATATTATTTATTAAACAAACAATAATTATTAATCATAATATTAACAATTTATTTTAATTCAAAGCATCTAGTTAAATTTTATGTACATTAATTAAACAAAAATAATAATAATAAAATAATATGAACTATATGCGTCATCATTCTAATATAATTAATTAAAGAGAGAAACAAAAAATCTCTTTCTATTTACCATTTATCCGCTTAATTTTAGCATTATAGAGAAATCTTTTAATTTATGATCACATTTGTTTGATCAGTTTCTCTTCTCTAATTAATTTGTTTATTAGTGGATATGAATGATGTTCAGAATCCTTTGATAGGTGAAGTTAGCATGCATCCTTCATTTCAAGGTCTTTATATATTAATTTTTTTGTTTACTATATATCTTATTATTATTATTAAATACACTGATCATCACCAATTTATGAAATGATTTTATTAAGATTAATTTGTAAATAAACTTCTCTATAGTTTTTATGTATAACCATTACTGCTGCAAGGTTCGTAAAAAAATTCTCGAAGTTGATTTATTTTTGTCTATATTTGTATTTAAACAAACTATAACTATAATAATAATCAATAATAATAGTCAATCAATTTAAATAAAATGATCTATGAATTAATTGCTTTATATAGTTAAAGGTTTAATTAAATAAGTTGACCTGTGGCCAGGCGCAGAAACCGACGGACGGTTTGAAATAAATTAATTTCCAGCTACAGAAACAAATTCAAATAATTTAAATGTATCTATTAATCCAATAAAAACAGATATGGATATAACATAATTATTTTTAATTTTATTTTATTTATAATATATAAGTATGAGCTAGCTGTAACGTCATGAAGGGCTGGGTGACGTCATATAATTTTAAATTAAGAAAAAACTAATGAATATGATTTTCCCGAGGATAAAACCAATACCAATACATTCTGGAGATATGTAAAAAAATCTCCTCATGTGAAATTTGGTGTGAAAATAACCCTTCCCTTCCTATCGTCGATCGGTAATACTACCTCTTCCGGTTTCCGGATATACACCAAAAGTTGATCAATTCATCATTCTGATGCATTAAGTAAATATACCAAATTACATCAAAATCCGTTGAGCCGTTCAAGCTGTACACATCTATACGGACACACAGCTGATGGACGGACGGACGAACGGACAGGCATCATGCTAAAAATATTTTTTTCTGTTAAGAAAATGCATGATTCGTGGAGATATGTAAAAATCTCCACATGTGAAATTTGGTGTGAAAACAATACCTCCCTTACTATCGTCGGTCGGTAAAAAGATTTCAATTTTATTTTAATATTCAGTTTCGTGAATCTTTATTTATAAATAGCAGAAGAGTGTGACCTAAAGATGATAATTCATAGATTATTTGTACAATATAATTTCTTTTAAATCATTTTTTTGTTTGTTTTTACTTTCAATGATTAATTGTTACATAGAAGCCGAAAACAATCTGTCAACTTTGGCTGTTATAAAATCAAAATATTTATTCATAGACAACAAATTTCAAGTAAACATTTACTCTATATATGCCCTAAAGAAACTGTCTTCGAAACTATAGAGATCTAAATATAAATAATACCAAGAACATGAGAAGTTAGATTCTGAAGAGAGGATTAGAAAATTGTATATTTTCAAATGGAATTGAAACAAATAAATTTGAAATGATACAATCTCATGAAACGATTTTTGATCAAATAATTAATTTAGTAGGAAAATCAAAAAAACCTTCATCAGTTAACTTAAACTAATAAAATTTTAAATATCGTAAACCTTACACAAGTCTAGAGGAGTTGGCAAATGAAAATTCTAAAACCGAATTCTTTATACTTAAAAAAAAAATAGAAATATTTCATTTATTTATTCAAGAAATATTGTATATACAATTATTCTGCATGTAATTTCGGTCCACCACAGTTTGGGTGGTGACAAAAAAAACAGAAAAAAATAGCAAAAACATCCAAAAGGTAAACAAAAAAACAAAATAAAAAAGAAAAACTTATTTACATATTTACATAATAACTAACACTCTGTAATCAACGACCATACTGTCTCAAATTGAGGGCACACACAATCATAGACCCAGAGTATCAGTTTTACATCTTTTCAGATATATACAGAAAAGAAAAACCAAAATAATAAAAGCAAAATACAAAAAAAAAAATGTCAAAAAAAAATAATAAATAAATAAATAGAAAAACAAATCGAACACAATGCAAAAGAAAAAAAAACAACAAAAGAGAGAAAAAAATAAATAGAAATATTTAATACTTTTATTATTATTAAAATCAAGATTTTTTAATTAAATATTTAGTCTCTAGTTTAATAAAAAGGATTCTATAAACATAAACAAACAAAAAAACTGAAAAATTGGACCTCCTTTTTCATTTTCTTCCCAGGATTTTGATTTGTTCTTTACAATCTTTACAATATATTAATTAAAAAATGGAATAGTAAGGATTTCTAAATAGTCTCAGGGGTCACATAACAAATAAAATAAAATAAATAAATGAAAATAATTAAAATTTTATATACTTATAAATTTTTCTGGCAAAATTGGTTTTAATAAGTTTAATAAAAATATATTAACTTTAATAACTTTTTTAAATTGTGATATCGTTCGACTAACAGATCACTCTTTTTTCTTTTTCTAAAAAGGCAAGAGATACATATTTTATATAAAGTACAAATATAAAAAGAGAAACCTAAAAAATCGAATACGTGTCATGGCATTTTGATGTCTTTGTCATGTTATCAAATATATAAATAAATAAAAAAGTGTTCTGAAAACTCGATATGAAGAGACCACTAAATCCTTTAGATAAAATAAACAAATAATAAAGGATATAGTTAATTTACTCGTTAATACGGGTAAAACACAACTTATTTTAAGGTTTTGTAACAAAGATATGTCAATAGATTAATTAATTATATTATGAATATGAATGAAAGTCTTCAAACAATTTAAGAAGCAACATGCTTATCTTTCACCTTTGTGAATCCCGAATTCAAGACCCAGCCCTGGAATTTTTCATCTAACTGGTTCTATGAAAACGAGATCCATCCAGCCGTGATCAAAATTGGGAACCGTCCTGAAATAAAAAGTTAAGATCTCCAAGAAAATAAAAATAAAGGTTGAGAGGATCCGTTCTACTGATCATACAATACCTCTATATCAACAGGCTTGCAGGGTGCTTTCATTTCATAGAAGGTATATTGACGGAAAAATGTTATCGCCATGCTGTTGTCAGTCCATCAACCGGTTGAGAAAGTCCATTGTCATTAAACTCCAAAAGTGCTCTAATGACGTTTAAATTTTTTCGTCAGTGTACAAAGTTAGATTTTTTACTTATTAATATGAATGATTTTCTATTGAAAAAGAAAGAGTAGTCGACACCGTTTTCCCATTATCATAATCAAACCAAAACTTTTGTCTCTAATTAATATTTTTTTAATAGAAGAAACTCGTATAATAAATATAATTTTAGTACTGTACCAAAAATCTTATTTAAGATGCGAAAAACTTACTAATACATCCAAAAGATAAGAAAGTAGTTGAAAAAAAAAATTATTTTCAGGATATGTAAATCATATTTAATGGTTAAAACGAGAAATGCTTTATCTTTGAAATTCAATTTTATCTAGAAATGGATATTCAAATTTAAGCTTGAAAATATTATCTGATTATGAAAGTTGAAAAGCCGAAATATGGATCATTTTTTTTATAATATATAATATATTTTAACAAATAATATATAAAATTTTATTTTTGTCTGCTTAAATAAATATGTTAAATATGTTATAATTATTTAAAAAAACTTCTTAATGAACTTTTTAAGAAAAAATAACATTTATAAAAAGGTAATTTGAAAGATTACACTTTCATTTAGTGAATGTAAAGTTAGGCATTTCTTGACCAAATCAAGGAACATACCGAGAGCTTGTTATGCATAAATTAACTTTGTTGTTATATGTATTTATGCATGCTTGTCTTGTTCTAATGGATTAGTTCTAGCTATATTGTCTTTTGTAATGGATTGGTAACCTTATATATATATTTTGAGATTTGGCCTTGAAGTATTTTGATATAGAATTATTTATTAATTATTATACATATTACTATATTATATATATATTATTGTTAAATGAATATTAAACATAACTGCAAAATATAGTGAATGTGATTGGAATATTATCCAGTATAGAACAATAATATTTTAATATTCTAACTTCAAAATATTCAGAATACATATATAAAATTATATTCTTAACATTGTGACCAAAAAAAGCAGTCTTATCATAGTAAATCGTTTTACAAAATTCATTTCATCTCCTTCTAAGTACGAGGTCAAGTCAATAACTCCGTGACTTTTGTTCTCTTAAAAGAAATGCCAACATTGTTTCTGTCAGCAGGCAACTACTAGCTGATTCCTGTCGAAATTTGAACGATCTGGGTCTTTTAGTTTTTGTTTAACATCCATTAATAGCAGACTACCTCGTGATTGGAGAAGAAAATAGAAAAAGTGGATTTCGTGTGCTCATTAAGTATTATTTTTTGCAAAAAAAAAAAAAAAAAACATTACTGAAACCGAGTTTTTGCTCCGTTTCGTAACCGTAGATGAAACTTGGATCCACCACAACACCCCAGAGACCAAACATCAGTCAAAACTGTGTATTTCTTGGAGTGAATCGGCACTTTATTTTTTGAAAGGGATAAAAAAATTGTAAAAGCATTGGACGAAGTGTATAGAGTTCAAAGGAGACTACGTTGAAAAATAAAATAATTTTTTTCTCCAAAAACCTGTGTTTCATTCAAAAAATCATGGACTTATTGACCTGCCCTCGTCATCAATACTTATATGAATGGCTCTTCTAATCTTTAAAACAATGTGGTTCTTTTCATCGGTAGACGCTAAAATTATTATCATCGAGGTCTTTGCCCTTTTAACAATTTACACTAATCAAGGACACTCGGACGAAAAAATACTGAACTGTACTAAATATAGAAATAATTTAGAGACTAGAAAGCCAGCAGTCAAAATATGTAATTGGGAGTTCTACCTAGGAGGGACCGGAGTCGATTTTGACCAAATTTCGGCAATATTAGCAGGTAGTATTTTGGCCTCCAATAGTCATTTGATTCTTGGAGTCTCTATTGACTCCTCTAATATCTGCCACAACTTTCTTACACCCTATATATAATATAAAAGAAATAAATTTTAAAAAATAATCCCATTTTGTCCCAAATAATTTTTGTGCTCGAAAATGTTGTATCCACTTAAATTTTTTGTTTTATTTCTCTATTAATCAGATTCAAATGTGGTCTGTTAGAATAAATTCAACAGGCCTTAAACAATATATATATATATATATTATTTTATATTTTTTTATATTTTTTAATACAATTTTTTGTTATTTTTGAATAGTATACATTCATTTAGCTCGCGTATTTAAACAAATATTATTACTCAAACAAACTCTCATAACTAACCACAAGTCCAATTTATTCATCATGATGCAATTGAGTTTTTATTAGATAAAAGACTTCACACAAAGGCTTGTTGATTGTAAATTTGCTATTGTTTCGAGATTCGTTATAAAATCAATATTATCCAATTATTTATGAAAATTATTTTAATTATGTTTTAGAGTGTCGAGTGTCATCCTATAAACCATAAAATACAATTTCGAACATCATATGGGCTTTTAAAATTTAAATTTTCATTTTGTCACGAATATAGAAACTTGTTCACGTTTTCTGAAATTTAAATGGTTTATGGTTGAAAGGGATATAAAAAATAAAGATTTATGTTTTAGCGGTAGTAAATTTTCAGTTCTTATCATTAACTTAGGGGGATAAAAATTACACGTGAAAAATAAAGGGAACCATCTTCCCAGAAATATTAATAATTTATTTTCTGAAACGTTTTTCTTATATAAAAAATGATAAAATTTCACTCGTAAATTCAAAATAATTTTCTAAATGAGATTGAAATAAATATTATGTTCTGTTAATCTTTGTTTTATATTTTCTAATTTTAGATGACAGAAGATGACAGTGTTACATAAAATCATTACTTTTTAATCTAATTAAGATTTTCTATTTTTATTTGTTTACTAATGTAAAAGTATATTTGTACGATGTGTAGTAATATTTCATCATAATAAATTTTTAATCAAATAAATATTAAAAGTGATATTTTAAAAAGTTATTTAAATTATTTTCTTTTTAAAAGTTAATAGTACTTAATATTTTATAAATTAATGAATTTAAAAATATTATAATTTATAAAATTAAATAATTAATAAATATTCGGAAATCCTCCAATTTACAAACGACAACTTTATGAAGTATAATAAATATTTGTTTTATTATATATAGGAACCAATGACGCGATTGGTTGAGAATCTAAAGCAGGGATGTCCAACCTTTTAATTTAATGGGCCACATCGCAAACTTAAATATTTAACTGGGCCGCAAAATAGCCAGAATATGTTAAGCCTCAAAACTTATGGAGATTATGGGGATAGAGGTGTTTTTTGTTTTTGAATGTTGCAGCCTTTTTTTATAGCCTCGAAGTTATAGGTCGCTTGCCGGACTGTGAATTCTTTAAAATTTAACTCCAAAATGAGTCGATAGTGTGCCGCATCCAAACTTTGAGTGGGCCGCAATGCGGCCCGCGGGCCTCAAGTTGGACATCCCTGATCTAAAGCATAGGTTCCCAAACTTTTTTGTGTTGAAGATCCCTTGTCCCAACCCTGGGGGTCGATATATACCACTTTGGGAATCACTGATCTAAAAGTAGATATTTTGAAAGAAGAAGAAAATTGAAATTGGATAGGGAGAGTTGTAGAAATGTGGTTATTGCGGCCAAGAATATTAGATTACAATACAATCATAGAGATAGATATATTATAGATATATATCTTCTAAATAGATTAACATTATTTAATATATTAGTTAGATGTTCTTTTTTTCTGTTTTCACTTTCTTTATCTAGAAAACACTATCTCTTGTTTTAATGATGATTTCAAACTTTTTTCAACATTGTTTTTGTTATTATTACTATTATTATTATTATAGAGGTAGAAGCTTATAACAGGAGTTGCAGCCATGAAACGGAAAGAAAAGATAAATAGATTTGATTGCACAGATGAAAAGATATTTACTGAAAATTAGAATTTTTTTAAGTCTGAATGAACAACATTTCCATAAAGATGACCAAGCAATGACGAAATATGTTTTAAATTGTTTTTTTTTAAGTTTTAATCAAAAGATAAAATACATACTTAGTTTAATTTCTATAGAATTCGAGTTGAATATACTGAAGAATATAATAAAAAAATTAAATGTTTTTGATAAAAGCTCTTTTATTTTCTGTTATGTTGTTGGTTTTCTTTTTTGTGTTTCAAGTTTAATATTAGCTCGATTCTCTTCAACTTGTAATTTTCTTATAAACCAGTACATAAGATCCATGGCTTAAACAACAGAACTAATTCTTGAAATCCCTTTTGAAGATAATATCAGCTCCATGATAAAATAATAGATGACAGAGTCCTCTTTAATCTGAGTCTGTTCTTTAAGAATCATCGACGTCTTTTTTTTATGTTAGCATTCCAAATGGTATCCTCACTTATTTATACTTTCTTCAGGGTTCTTTTCATCAGTCTGAAAAACGCCAAATGGTGGAAATTAGATTTAATTATTTTCTAAACAAACATAAGATTTTTTCTATCTTAATCAATATTTTTTTCTTTCTTTTTAAAAAGAAAAAAAAAAATTATTTGCCCTAAAAGAAAATCCCGTCATCTACAAAAGATGATTAAACAGCACAAAGTTTACTCAGATGTCTTATAAACAATCTCTTTTTAATTAAAATTCCTTTATAATTTTTATCTATATTTATATCAGTAGTTTTTTAATATTTTATAAAAAAAAATCATCTGTATTATTTTCTCAAAAAAAAAATATATGAAGCTGCAATTTCATTTAAGTTGTAGTTAAAATTAGCTGGAGTGTCTCCACTTGACTATCTCGCAATTTGTATTGGATTAAATAACATAATATATTATATTTAAATTAAATTTAATTAATTATAAATTACAAATAATATTTATTAAACCAGAGCATGTTTGACTTTTTGTTGATGGCACCATGTCACGTGTTGGCGCGTGAGATTTGCATTGTTAAAAAATTAATTCTGGTAATTTCAGCGATTCTAATCAAGCTGAAATTATATATATAGCAGTTTTATAAAATTATTAATCATGTGAAAAATTATCAAACATATATCTTTATTTTTACAGTCACTTTAGAGGAAAAAATCAAAACGTTGTAAGTAATGACCCTCTTCCGGTTTAGCTACATTTCTCAAAAGTTGATAGAAAAATACGAATTTTGAATAATGCTCATGTACCAAATTTCATCATTCTAGCTCAAACCGTTTTTGCTTAATCTTGGTTACACACACACACACACAGACATTTTTCTCAACCTTAGTGAAAATGATTCAGGAACCTTCAAAACGTATAAAAACATCAAAATCTCAACATCGAAAATTTTCGTGATCGCAATACTATCTTACGAGATAGTAAAAAACTATACCAATATTAATTTATATAGTTATAAAAGTTTTTTGATCGAAAATAAAAATATTTTTTTAAAATTTTTTTAAAGATAATTTTAATTTATATTATTAATTATAATTACTTTTATTTTATTAAAATTAATCATATTATAATCCCCAATACATTTAAAATTTCTCTTTATTATCTGGTAATGAAAAAAATATTTTACTTATTTATTAAAAATAAAATACATTAACAGATAGAAAGAAACTAGATTTGGGAAACTCATTAAACAAATAAAATATGATTTATTTTGATTTGAATTTTTGTATAACTGAAACTTCTTTGAAAATTTTTTAACCATTTTGTTGTTTATTTTTTGAGGTAAAAGCGTATTTCTTTTTCTGCTAGCTATGAATTATGATTTTAAATTACTTAAAAACATTTGATTTAATAAGTAGTTCTATTTTTCACTTCGATTTATCTTATAAAAAGTTTGTTCAATCTTGAGCCAATTTTTCGGTTGCAATCACTGCAACCATCTTAGGTTTTATTGTATCTAATAAAATTTTTTATTATATATAGGTATATATATATCAGTAAATCTCTGATAAAGCCCTCGTGGGATACTATAAAAATATTGAATCCAATTATACTACTACAATGATCTAATTTAAAAATAATAAAAAAATAAAATTATTTTAAATTTAATTAATTAATATTTTTGTTTTTATAATCAATATTATTTTATTATTAAATAATAAGTCAAAAATAAATGTTGAAAATTTGTAATTAAAGTGCTTATTATTATATTATTGTATAATTAAAAAATGAAAAAATATCTATCGTTCTTCATTTAGTGTGTAGAGGTTGAATCCCATCCAACTAGAAAGGATCAAAGAGATTATTTTATATGTATAAAAAACAAAATAATAAATATTTCAGATGAGAAAAAAAAGTCGTGACCTTCCAAAGGTCTCGTGTTTACTATTTAAAAGTTTATGTTATTTGCATATGATTATAGCCATAAAATTATTATCATATAATTTACTTTTATCTTATTTAAATACGGAAAAAATCTAATAATATATTCCACCTGTTAATTATTAATATTAAATAGATCTATAAAACATGAAAATCTTTCAAAGCGAAAATGTTAGTATCTAAAATGAAGTCAACGTTTTTCTAAAAAAAATAAATAATTTAATTTAAAAATATTCTTGTAATTATAAATAATTTGTTTTTTTTAAATATTTTGCATTTTTATCAAAAGATATAAAAAGATAAAAAAATACAAAATAAACAAAGATTATTTTATGTCAAATTTTAAATATTTAGAAATGATCATTAAACAAACGTTCATTAATTATTACAAGAAGATTATTTAAATTTCATCTGAATATTTTATAAAATTATTATTTTATCATTTTTTTTATTACTATGTCGTTTATATTATATTCCATTGTATTATATTGTATGTTATGCTAAATATGGTTATCACACATGGTTTATAATTTTGAAAAAGTCAAAAATAAATTTAGTAGATAGGAAAGGTTGGAAGAATGTGTGCTCTGGTCGAGAAATTGAGTGTCATAACACCACAAAGATTTATATAAATAGTTATTTTTTAGTACCGGGACCCCGAGCCTCGGCTCGGTAATTAAGTTAAAAAAAAATAATTCATTATTATTGGGTTTGGCTGGTAATATTAATACTTGAGACACCGAGCTGATACAATTCTTTATTTATTCATTACAATTATTAAATGTTGCATCATTGCATCAATCTGATTAAAATGAATGGAACTTGGGGTTATTATATGTTTCTAAGTGCATGAATATTTTTTTTATTGGAAGAATGATAAATATATATCCTAATTTATAATTATAAAATATTATAAAAATATATATTTTTAATTTTATTTCGAAATTAAATAAAAAATTTTAAAATATTTTAAATATAAAAAAAATATTAATACAATATCCTTTAATATCCTTCAAATTTCAATATGGATGTCATTTGTGACGTCATCCATATATAAATTTAAATTAAGAAAAAACTAATGAAGATGTATTTTTCCAGAGATGTGATCAATAAAACTTAATTTTTCTTTATAAATACTATATCTTGTGTGAATTTCAAAAAAATCGTTAGAGCGGTTTTTGAGAACACATGGCTAAACAAACATACAATTTTAACAGGGGCGTCCTAAGATTTTCGGCGCCCGTGGGCTCCTAAAATTTTGTGCCCCTTTTCATAAGAAATTACACAGAAAATGGTTAGTAAAAATATATAAACCAATAAAAAATGCCGCCCCAGAAGGCTTGTGCCCTGTGGTTAGGGCGGTTCTGAATTTTAGCTAGAATAATAAGATAAGATTAATTCACTTTTGTTATTATTAACAAAATTGGAAAAAATATATCCCCATAAAATATTAATGTAGGAAAATAATATATAAATTTATAAATAGATGATTAAATGAAGATTTAATTTCCAATACTTCAACTCAATTATAATAATAATTTTTATAATTCTTATTGTACTACAAAAATTTAATAATTTTTAAAAAATATTTGAATCAAAGTTAATAATTTAATATTTAAGTTCAACATGTGTCAAGTTTGAAATTTGATTTTATTGTACTTTCTAAATCTTAAGTATAAACAGACAGAGAAGATAACTGTCATGAAATTGTCAAGTGAAAACCATTCTTTATTTAAGAAATATCAAAATAATTCATATGCAATGTTATCATATCAATCCATAAATTTTTTTTCTCGGCAATGTGGAAACCATTAAGACAAATTATTTTTTCATAAACATTTCAAGAAACCCTTTGAGTAAATAAAAATGACTTTCATGTCTATTTTATAAAATGATAAATCTAATCTATTGTCCATATTTTTACGCACTCACCTTTCTTTGATTTATTTCACAAGCTAAGCAAATATTTATTTATCAAAAATGCTCGATGAGGGCCCCCGACGACGATATCTAATTTCCTCGTGTTTTCTCTATTATCTGCCCAGGCCGGCCTCCCAGTGGAGGGCTGAACTCTTCCTCGAGAAGAGTCCGATGTCAAGGAAATGAGTCCCGTTAATAATGTAACCTTCCCTATTCCTATCCTGTTCTCTCCCTGGACATCTCTTTTCCTCCTATGGACCGGCAGACCGGATGTGCTTCACGAGAACGATCCCCTCTCAAACTTCCGTTGCCGTTGCTGTTCGTCCTCGTTTCAGATTATTACACACGAAAAAACAACCAGCTTTCTATACTATGTACTTAAACAACAGAAAGATCCTCGTGGAAAACCTAACCAGGAACATTTTTCTTAATGAGCTCTATTAATAAATTGTCTCCTTTCTCTTAAAAGCAACTTGAAAAAGCACTCCACCGTTAAATTATTAAATAATAAAAAAATCGAAATCAGTTATTTAATAACTCATAAAACAAAGATAAAAAGTATTTATTATTAAGAACATATTAGATATTTATTTGTAATATTATAAATTAATAAAAGTATTGTAACTTTAAAATATATTTTAAATAAATTATAAATAAATTTCAATATTTTTTTTAGTTTTTAGTTTGGAAAGGGCAACCAGTAGGAAAGTGGAGAATAAGAAACAAAATTATCTTCGTTTCCAATTATTAATGTCAATGTGGTCCATTTTCAGAATTTAGTGTTTTTATTATTATAATATAGTTTAATTATTTTAATGAAAAATATAATAAGTTACCCCTAAGTTGCACTGAACGGAAAGATTCCATTCAAGTGAGTTGTATTTATTTTCATATTAAATTAAAATTAAAGACATTTCGATTGTTACATCTTAACTAATAATTGTGTAATAAATGAAATGGTCAAAAGAGAAATAAAAGAAAGAAAAGAAGAAATATTAAAATATAAATAAAAAATAATTTAAGATAAAAATATGATCTAAATATTTTATTAAATTAAATAAAATGAAAACTTTTAGAATGAATTATTTAATTGAATTGATAGTTGAATATTAGAATTTAAAATAAAAAGTGAAATATTATAATAATTCTTTGATTGGGAATCGCTATGATAATTCATTGTTTAAAATGATTCCGCTAGGGACAGTGAGCCGCGAAATGCTCCTGAATGAACAACACGAAGAATTATATAAACTTTAAAAAATTACATTCTGCGGTTATTGATTAGATATTAATAAAATTTATAGCCTATGTTACTATAGAGGTATATAAGAATATTGTGATGTAATTTCATAGAAATCGGTTCAGCCAATTCTAAGTCTATAAAATAGTTATTTCCCGGACAGACAGACAGACATGAAAAAGTCACTTTTGGATTCTAGAGGTCATGAAACGCAAAGATATGCAAAAAATTTTAAATTCTGAGCAATGTGCAGACAAAAACTATTTTTTATATATATAGATATAGAAAACAGAATATTGTGTGTCAATGTTAATAGTTTAAATTTGGAAGCATGTGTTGTCGGTTGCCTAAAGGCCAGGGGCTCTTATACTTGAAAGTAGACAGTGTTGGTGTGTGAGTGCTTACGCATAGACAAGTAGGCGGCAGCTCCGGCAGTAACACTCTGTCAACATCGAAAGGGCAAGTGAATTTTCTAATAAAATTATCATAATTTACGAATACCTAGTATTCAATTATCATTAATCATATCTGCATCTCATTCCCAATCATTTTAATATAAAATGATTATATGTCTTGGATATTTTTCAACACCTTTAATTAATTTAATTTCAAAATTCTTTGTTCAGTTTTTTTTAAATTGTATACAATATACACAGAAGGTGTTACAGTCATTTTTAACTTTATATTCTACTTAATTTTTGTTATTAATCCACATTATAATAATGTTTAATAACATTTATAAAACAATTTTAAAATGGAGATGTTTTCAAATAACCCTATTCACATTATATGTAAATATAACAACAAAAAAAAGTATTTAAGAATTTTCTCGATCGGAGTTTTGAAAAAAAATGGTTAAAATAAGTTAAACAAACATATTCCAATTAATTCCACCATTTTAACAGTGAAATATTAAGTCATTAAAATGAAAACAATAAAACAAAAATTTTATTAAATCTTTTTATTTAATTTTTGTTTTCTGTAAAAATATTTTTGTTTCATATTCAATTTTCAATATAAAACTATGACTGCTCGAAATTTTATTTAAATCCGATTGTATGTAATACTAAATATACGGACATCTACAAGTAAATATACTCATCATTAATAATATTGATAATTATATTATATATTAATCAAATCTTATTTTTTTAATTTTAATGAAAATGTACTATTTTTTGAATATTTCAAATTCATAGTTGATTGTGCAAAATTTATATTTTTATTACGAGATAGTCTAGTGCAGTGTTTCCCAATCTTTTTTGTGCCATGTCCCTAAGCTCTTCTAAAATTCTTATGCCCACCTATGTAACATATACATAATGTTTAATATTAAAAAGGGTTAAACTCATGGAATTGCCCTCCTTTACAATCAAATTGCCCCCTGTGGGGCCTGGGCAAACACTAGCCTAGTGTGACTATAGTTTAGGAAATACTTAAACAATTCGAAACTTTAACTTTTTTATATCATTCAGCAACACAACAATAATTAATATCGAACGGCTAATATCGAATTGTTGATAATTTAATTACACTTTTGGTGGTAACCGTATTAAGTTATTATACTTTTTGTACTATATAATATATGACGACGTCCTTGGCTTGTTCGAAATACCGTATCTTATAAATTAAGATTTTCCCAATTAACATCATTTAAAAGGCCTGAGCATTAAGCGGATATCCATTTCGGGATTATTTTCTTGCAGAACTTTCCTGGAACTTTCCTGGTCCCTCTTCACATCATTTTAGGGCTGTTGAAGGTGGAGATTGAAATTAGAATTTATTTCAATTCATTCACATGTACAACAAATACTTTTAATTTCTAACAATTACAAATATTTTATTTTTTTATTTCTATTTAAATATTTAATTATTTATATTTAAACTTTAATTTAATATGTTAATAATATTAAATAAAATATCTATTATATACACTTAAAATATTGTATATTAATTGGTTTATTGATAAACATAATACTAATTATTACTGTTTCATATAATTATCTACTTCATAATATGTTTTATATTTCATTTAATTAGGTACAATTTTATCATATGATATACAATATTTTAAATTGTTATTTGAATTAAATATCACTTTTTTATTAAGTTATTATTATTAATATTGTAATGTTATATTGACTGGGAATGTATTTTGATTATTAGGAAGATATATATTATTATAAATTGTAAAAAAAAAATAACTTTAAAATTAAAACCCCAATTTTTTCCAGTGAATACTTTTAAAATAAAGGGTGTTTTAGAGGTATAGAACTTTAAATTGCAACAAAACAACGATGGATTATTCGATTGATATGAATTTTATTTATACGATGTAGCATTACATTTTATATATGTTTTCTGGCATATGACCGCCACGGCTGGCTCGGATGTAGTCCAATCTGGACGTCCAATTTTCGATAACTTTTTCCAACATTTGTATATCAGCAATAACACGGCGAATGTTGTCTTCCAAATGGTCAAGCGTTTGTGGCCTATCCGCATAGACCATTGACTTTACATAGCCCCACAGAAAGTAGTCTAGCGGTGTTAAATCACAAAATCTTGGAGGCCAATTCACAGGTCCAAAACGTGAAATTAAGCGGTCACCAAACGTGTCTTTCAATAAATCGATTGTGTCACGAGCTGTGTGACATGTTGCGCCTTCTTGTTGGAACCACAGCTCCTGGACATCATGGTTGTTCAATTCAGGAATGAAAAAGTTAGTAATCATGGCTCTATACCCATCACCATTGACTGTAACGTTCTGGCTCTACAGTAGCAATAGCTTCTTCTGAACGGCGTCTCTGGGGATGCGAGTTATCAATATGAGCAGGGCCGGCCCTAGAGCCGAGCCAGTAAGGCCATGGCTCGGGGCGCTTGGCTTGCAGGGGCGCCATTATGAAAAAAAAATTAATCCTTCGTAAGATATCAGGGCTTATAAGACTTAATAGTAAATAAAAAATTATGGTACGCAATAAAAAAATTGCGTTTATTTAAAATAAGTAGTAAATTATTACATTTTTAAAAATATAATGTTGATATCATACCAAGATATCTCCTTTTTAGGAAGATCAATCAATATGTGGATCCAACTAAAATAAAATATATTTTCAAATATAAAAATATTTTTTTAATAACAAATAAAAATTTTTTAGTTGTTTCTTTTTTTTTTGCTTGTTAAAACATATGGGGCGAACTTTAGACCCTTGGCCTAGGGCGCCATAAGAGCTCGGGCCGTGCCTGAATATGAGTAAACGTGGTGCGAAAACGTTCCATGGTTAATCGAATTAACTTCTATGATGGACGATTTTGTCTACGATAAAATGGACGTAGTGCACAATACATATTCCGCACAGAATCATCATTTTCGAAGTAAAATTGCACTATTTACAAGCGTTGTTCAGGCGTGAGTCTATTCATGATGAATTGCCAAACCAAACTGAGAATAAGTCACTTGATAGCTGTTAAATCGGTCGTCAACTTGAACAGTAATACCAACTTAAAGTTCTATACCTCGAAAAAAACACCCTTTACTTAATTTTATTTTTTAAATTAAACAATAATATTTTTTTCAAGATTTTAAGAACGTAAGTATAGAACTGAAAAATTGAAATGACGATGGTGAGTACTTAGTAAATATAAAAAAAAATTTAATATATATATTAAATTTTATATATATATATAATAAAATGAAATTTTAAAGTCAATATTTTAATTTAAATGTTCTATTTTTTGAACCCAATAATATGAGCTAATCACTCGAACATAACATTTTATTTAATAGTAAATTGTTCTTTATTATTACTAACATATATTTAGTTAGATATTTTATTTATAATAATAATATATTTTAATAGTGAAATATATAATTATTTTAATTTATTAGTTAGTGATAATTTCATAATTATAGTAGTATAATAAATTAAACTTAAATTTAATGTATAAACTTTATAAAATAAAACTTTCTGTAACATACTCTCTTACTTGCAATAAGAATCGTCTTAATAGTAGCTAATAAAATGTTTATCCAATGTCTAAAACAAAATATAATATAAAATTATTAAAATATTTATACAAGCTATGTAGTTGAATAATGTTTAGAGGCCCAAGTAATCTATATATATATAAAGGTTTTCGTATGTACATTGCTCAGAATTTAAAATTTTTTACATATCTATCTTCACGTTTCATGACCTCTAGAATCCCAAAATGATTTTAGACTTTTGTCGTTTGTCTGTCTGTCTGTTCGAAAAAAAATTGTGAAGTTAAAGTTTCAAACTTGACTGAACCAATTACTATATTACATCACAATATTCACTTATACCTTTATTTGAACAAATGATATAAATTATATCATTATCTAATCAATAACCGCAGACATTACTTTTTTAAAATTTATATAATAGTCATGTTGTTGTTTCAGAGCCACAGGGGGCTCTGTAAGCATGTCGAAGTAAGAACGTTAATTGAAATAAAAAATATTTCTAGAAATTCCCAATAAGAATTATTATAATTTCTACTATTCAAATACCATTTCAATAATTTAATTTATACTATACGTTCTTATTTTAATTAATTTAATAAAATATTTATCTTATTTTATTATTTTTTTAAATTTTCCTTATGTTATTTGAATATTTTTTCTTTTCTATTTTAAAGTGAAGGATATAAATTTTTTTATGTCTAATAAAAATAACAACATTTATTTTTTTACTGTTTAATGAAGTCAAAAATATTTTTCAAAGATCAATTAAAATCTCAAAATTATATTATCTTTATTTTTGTTTTTAGTTTTTCAGTCAAGATTGATAAATTGATTATGTAAAAATTAAAATATGATCTTTTAGACAGATGATATAAAGGAGTTTTAAATTTTTTTCATTTTAAAATTGGGTAATTTTTTTAAATTTGTTTTAAAACCAAATGATAATAATTTATAAATTGAAAAATTAGAATATCTGAATTTATTTAAATTTTAAGACATGTAATTAATCATATTCAAATGAAAAGAAAATTTGAAAAATCAACTTTCTATTAAATTCAGAAATTTGAGTTCATTTATAATACTTTAAAATTTAAATATTTAATTATAATAGTAAATTAAGGCCAAATCGGTCAACATTAGATCAAATCTCTAAGAGCATTCAATATTTCTGTACATCAATTATTATGACTCACAAGTCTAAATTAAATCCTATTTAAATAAATATTTGAATTGATTTAAATTTTTTATGGTTGTGGACAGAACAAATAAGTTAGAAAAGTTATTTTTAGTTTTATAAATCAAATAAACGACAACGATTACATACAGACGTTCAACCAAATAATAAGTATTACTTCTGGGGTACAGGGGGCAGATCACCCTTTCGAAGGCCGTCTGAGCAGCTAGCCAATAATAAAAAGAGATTATATCACTGAATTATTGATTATGATGGTAGCGTTACAGTGTTGCTCATTGTTTGATTGGTTTGCCTGTGCGTTATCTATTTAATCGAAACATGGTTGTTCTTTATTTGTTGATTATTATTCTTTAAGTTAGTGATAAAATAAAATTTAAAAATAGTATTCCTAATTCTCTCAGTATTAATTATCTAAATAAAAAACTTAGAAGTACTTTAGAAAAAGCTAATTTGGAAAATCACTTTTCTCAAAGATATTCAGTGATTAAAATCTTCTTGATATTAACGATATTGTTTGACACTACTAGTCGGGTTTAAACAATATCATTAGTCATTTTTGAGCTAGAATTTGTAAATATTCACTCATATATATGTAAGGAGGCTTTCAATGAGAGAAAGGTTTCTTCGGTTTTTATATATTGTAAATTTATTAATTCTAAAAGAATATTTACAATTATTATACAATTATTAGAATATTTATACATTTAAATAATACATACCTAAAAGAATAATTAAATTACACGTTATTTATAGAAAATTATATACACAATCAAAATTAAACTAACTGCTTATCTTACATTAATACTTAATAAATACTTAATAAGCCCTCTATCCTAAACTATATATACTAAGGTTAAAAGAAGCTATAAATATAATTTATATATATATATATATATATATATATATATATACATGTATATTTAATACTTGGATTTCATATTATATATGTAAATTAAAATTTGTATTCCTGGTAACGCGAAATATAGATAATCGTGTCTTACAATTAGATTCAATATTTTTTTTTTGTTATTTTATGATTACTTCAAAATTCTCACGTAATTTTCGTTAAATACTTTTTTCGCATTGCTTCTTGTCAATCATCCAAAGGGATGACATTATTCTTATCTCTCGTGTTTTATTACTTTTCAAGGATTTAATGACTAAATTATCTTTGATGACCTTTTCGGCCGAAATGGTTTTTTAACTTTTCATTCTCATCTCTATTCAAAAAATAGTTAACTCATTATGAAATTTTAAACGGTTTAAAGTTTTAGAGCAAAGCATATCCTTAAATTTAAGGTTATATAATAAAATTTTCTTCAAAATGAAAAAAAATAATAATTCTATATGAATAGAGAAAGAACACAATTTTTTTTTTATGTATCTTTGATGTTGTAATATGTCAAAATAAATTACATGATCACATCTTCACTGACAGGACGAGCAGGTTCGTTTTCAAATTGATTTTCGAGCATTAACAGTAATGTTATTTAATTACGATTTGGGAAGCCTGCATGTGACGGACTGCTCTTTTGTTTTCAAGCCTATTTTGATTTGTATGACCATATATGACCATTTATTTTATTATCTTTTGTTCTGACATTTACATTTTTATATAAAATAATAATAATATTGATAATAATTGTAAAAAATTGTGGTGAGAACATCCAGTTTATAAATTAAAAATGATATATATATATATATAATTTCTCTGATTTATTTTTTACCTGTATAAATAAAATTTAAAAATCTATTTCATTCAATTTTCTATTTAAATATTTATACTAGATTAAATATTCCCATAAAACAGTTGATTCGTTTTACTATTATATTTTTAAATTATATAATAGGACAAAATTTGATAAAAGAAGCAAAGTTTTATTGGAAATGCAAATTCTCTGTGGAAATGTGTGGGAGGTACTACCACTATTTGAAAAAGTTTTATTGGAAATGCAATTAAATACACTATTCAGGGAATGAACTTTTTAAAAACAATTAATATTGTAAGGTGAGGAACTTGGCGGCCGCCAAGCTTTGATTTCACTAGACAAAGACAACTTTGCGGGGCCCTAACTTTTTTGATTTCCTAACATTTTAGGGCTCACAACTTGGCGGGGAACCTCTACCACGAAGTGTTTTTTTGTCAGATACAGACTATGTGTCAGTAGAACATGTTAAAAGAAATATTTTATGAAATATGAATTTATTTTTATTTAATAAAATTATTGGTCTTACTCTTTATATATTTATTGTTTTATATATTTAATCATGTATTGTTTTTTTATATAATAAAGTAATGTATTTATATTTGTAAAATTTATTATTATTATTTTTAAATTTATCCGTATTCCATTTATAAATAATTATAAATATAATATGTTTAATGTAAATATAATTTAGGTATATATAATTTTAAAAGTAATTTTTATTTGTAAATAAATTATAGTATCAAATCTCTATTTATAAAATTAGATTGTCGTACAAATTGAAAGGGATACGGAAAGTTTGAAAATAAACTCTAATATATAATATAATAACATTAATCTTGTTACATATAATCATTTTTACTTCATGATTTCCTGATTTCATTTTGAATTTTATTTATATTAATTTGATTGTCACATTCATAGTCATTTTTTTATTATTTAAAAAATTAGTAAAAGACACCTCGTTTCAAAAATGTATGCTCAAATTCACAAAGTAAATAAATATTAATAATAAGAATACTATTGAAATCAGCTTTCACTTATCCTATTATAATAATGTATGTATACCGACTTTAATACAGTTGCTTTGTTATATTTATTTAAAACTCGGATAATGTATAATACATTTAGGCTCTAGTTTGTTTGAATAGATTTCAGACAAAAGCCAAAATTTAATGCAATTTATGATTTTATTTAATAAACAATGTTATTTTAAGCAATATAATATTTTTTTTCTTGTTATCAACGACCTATTATAAAGAGAACAGAGAGTATTGTTTTCACACCAAATTTCACCTATTGAGATTTTGAGAGATAAGCTACGAATTCTCCAAACTCGTTTTCTCTGGTTTCGTGAGATAAGAAAAGGCGTTAGCGTCAATCATTATGCCTGTATGGGACCAATGAAATCTCAGAAACTATTGTATAGAATTGGAAATTATATTTATGGTGTTTGTATGGAAATGAATTATGAGCTTTTCAGCAAAGACCCTTATTTATATATTGTACTTATTATAAATGTGTAAATTAATGACATTTTGAGAAGCGATTCGAAAATATTAAAAGTGAATATGAGGTAGAATAGATCTATTGAAATCTAAATATTTTATTATTTATTAAATATAATTTTCTCCACAGAATTCAGAATGCTATCATTAGGCAAATTAGAATAATATTATCAAGATGAATGTTTATTTTTATAAATTCTTCGATTATTATTATTTTTTTATTATTTTTTTAGTGAATTCATTCAATTCGACGGGATTATCCTTATCAAAAGAGAAATCCGTTGAAATCGGTACCTACAAAAGTTAAATTTTATATTGAATATAAATAAACAAATATCAATTGAATAGAAGAAATATTTAGAATAATTAAAAAGATGAATTAATCATTTTCTTAATAATAAGATTTCGTTCTATCATTTTTAAAAAAGTGTTTTAATTAGTATTTATTAAAAATTTCAAACTGTTCTAAACAAATTATTCCAAAATATTTCAATTTTTTAATTAGAAAAAACATTAATTTATTATAATTACTCTATAAAAATAATTTCTTTAATTTTAACAGAATATAGATATACTATCTAATTTTGCTTATCACACATACACACAAATAAGGACGGAACTTAATCACTACTGCTAGTAATTATTAGATCATTGATCATTTGACAGATAACCATATTGTGTGCTCTGGACATTGTATCAGTAATTAATTGCAACAATTATATTAGTAATAATCTAATTGATTGACGATTTGAACTGAAACCGAATAAGAAATGAAATGAATATACGTATATATATATATATATATATTGATATAATATAGGTGTAATAATAGAAGATTAGTCTTGGTTACAAATAATCAATTAATATAATTAATAAAAAAATTTAACCCATTCGGGACCCTTAGACAACAGATTAAGTAATATAATGTAATTTATCAAATATATTGTAGTAATTATTAGAAAATTGCTAAATTTTTAATCTGATTAGAAGTAAAGACGCGTCCAGACTATGCCGCAGTTTGCCAGTTGGCAAAGCCGCATTGGCAAAGCCAGTGCTTGTTTGATTGTTTACATCTGTATTGGCATTTATTTTATTTTCTGTGCATTTAGTCGCCCAACGGAAAAGTTTTTATAAGATAAGTTAAATTAATTGTATCCATGCAAAATGGCGAATGCCACTGCTTGGCATGGTTGGCTTGTCCACACTATCTTTTTCTCATTGGCTTCCTTTGAAGTGGACCGACACTCGAGCGATTCTTGTTGGCCTGGCATTGACCCTTTGGATTCTACCTGAGCTTGTTACCTGCTCATGCGCAATGGGCTTTTGTGTACCCTGGTAGGCGGAGCTTAACTTTATGGCGGGATTTATATTGATTCTGGATCTGAGGCGGGAATTCCAGCTGTTTGTGCGATCAACTTTATTAGTGGCAAGTTTTTTAGGAGTTTGTGGAGATGAAGTTGATTGAGTTGGAGTTTTGACGGGAGGTTGGGAGTGTGATTTAGAGGTAATTTCCAGGATGAAGAAGGGTAGGCCTCGGCTTTAACCAAGCACCACAATGAGACCGGTCACAACATCGATTTCTCCGAAACCAAAACCTTAGCTCCCATTCAGCTCAAATATCCCAGACTCCTGCGTGAAGCAATTGAAATTGAAAAACGTCCCAATTGCCTCAACACAAGAGACGACGCCCTGAACCCCCCTCCGTCCTGGAAATTAGCTCTGAAATCACAGGTAGAATCCAAAGGGTCGGGTCCCAGTTGGCCTCGGGCTATTGTACAGTACGGACGTGTGCCAGAGTCAGGATTGCCCAGGATTCTTCGGAGCTCCACAGCAACGCAGTTAGTACAAAACCATCCAACCTATCAACCCAAAATCCCCATATTTACCCTTGGTCACACAGACTAAGACCCAGAATCCCAAAAATATTTCCACCTAAATAATCACTTGAAAATGGCGCCAAAATGGGTGCCGAAACGTCGAGAAAACAATCTCACCAAAATTCGTGATTATATCCCTGATAAATCTGATAGTAATATGTATATATAATTTTAATAAGATAAAATATATAATGAATTTTTTGTTATTAAATTAAAAAATAAGGAAATGAAAGAGAAATGTAAGGTTTTATATACTGATTGAAATAAAATAAATATAAAGAAAGCTATTACAGACAGCCATATACAGATTTTCATAAAAATAATATACATTAAAGGGCCAGAGTTTCATGTCTAGTGCGAATATATATATATATATATATCATTTGTATAAATTTTATTATTTTCTTTATTAATGAATGTCGTAAATGAATATAATGTGATGCTTTCACACCAGTTATTTTTTTAATTATTTAATCTTTCGCCTGTTTTTATTATTTAATTTCTTCAAGGGTGGATTTCATTATTTATATGAATGACTGATACAATTATTTCACTGGCGTGGCATTTAATAGAAGTATTTAACCTTTTTGACGGCAAATTCAAATTATAATATTATAAATGTTAATTTATTTTATTAGCACGGGGAATAACCAACCATAAACTTGAAAAAGATGTCCGTCCCCAATGACAGAGGGTCAAACTAACGTTCCATGACACTGCAGTAACATCCCGAGCTCTTAAAACCCTTTAATGCCTTGGCCCTAATTGTTCGGGTGGACATTGGATCAGATCAGAGTCTGACATTTCGAGCTTGAAATCAACGGACAGAAACATCTTAAATCTCTATATTAGTTTAATGTTCGAACTATATTTTTTCTGTTTCAGATCTTTTATTATCTCTACAGCGCTGCCTGATTACTTTCTATTCTCAGGTAAGTCCATCGATTGATCTATTTTAATTTAATAAAAAAACATACCCAAGATTATGTTGAGGAGGAGTTTTCATATTTTCACTTGATCCTATTATTTACTCTCACTTCTAGTTTCTGTTTATACTAAAGGAATGTATAAGTATCAATTATAATTTCACTAACATTTCTTGAATTTGTTTCTTTTTTGGAAATAACATTTGTTTATTTGTTTTTATTCAACATGAAATAAATTTCGCTTAATTTTTTATTGGCTTGGCGATTATTTTTTATTATTTATTGTAGTTAGATTAAATCAAGAGATAAAATAAAACTTTTTCTCTTTGGAAAATAAATCCGAAACCATAAAAATATATTTATTTATGAGAGTACAATATCATTTGTATGTTATTTAAAAAAATAGATTATTTTGTTTTTTGACCCTCAAAAGTATAATGATATTTTTCTTTTATTTTTCATTCAAATAATAATTAAAAAAAAAATTTTTCGTTTATATTTTTATTGTTCAAAAGATTTTTCTATTTGTCACAAAAATTGTCAATCCTCTTATTCACAATTTGCTAAAAACTATCTGTTCATCATTTACTTGATCCTAATATTTTAATAATTCATTGATAGTATCCCTTTTTGAGATATCGCCACTGTAATAATCAATATCACTAATGAATATTGCACAGCCATTCTGTACACACTCATCTTTAATTAAATATTTAATAAATAATTTTAACCTAAGTCAATATACATATATTTATATGTATGAATATATTTATCGCATCACTCAATAAGGATCTTATTAATACAAATACAACTTTTAGACTAAATTTAAATACGCATTCATCAAGATAGGCTTTTTCAGTCAAATCTTCCTCTAATTTTTTATAAGTTTCTCCTATTGACAATTAATTTTTTCATTAGAAGCTTGGGCCTTATTGAGTTATCCATGTTTATTAATAAATAATTTTTTTTTAAGTTAATATTAAAAATCCCCTATTAATCCTCTAAATTAAACATATTATAGACATTGAGTTTTATTATTATGTAGTATTTAATAGAACTATATATATACAGGGTGGGGCAGAAAAACCTATCAGATTTCAAAACTTTATAAATTTAAAACCACTCGGCTTGTCAAAAAACATATCGCAAATTTTACGCCATTATTAAATTTAAGTTTTGAAAAGCACATCACTTAAATGTCGTCCTTGGGGGCGGATACACTGATTTAGGCGCTTTCGGTAGCTTTCCATGACTTTCACCGTCATTTCTTCAATTGCCCGAGCAATTTCCCTTCGTAAAGCAAGAAGGGTCCTTCGACGATGCTGGTAAACCTTCGATTTGAGGTAACCCCAAATGAAGAAGTCACATGGAGTGAGATCCGGTGAGCGCGGCGGCCAGCCAAGATCACCTCTCAGAGAAATGAGGCGACCTGGAAACATTTCCCTGAGAATGTCCATTGATCGTCGCGATGTGTGGGCGGTTGCACCATCCTGTTGAAACCACACATTTTTCACTCCATTTTCTTCCATTTTGGGTCGAAGAAAATTTTCCAGCATGAAACAATAGCGCTCGCTGTTGACCGTTACGGTTTTCTTCAAAAAAGTAAGGCCCCCAGACGCCTAGGCGGAAAGAGCACACCACACAGTCATTTTTGGGCTATGGAGGGGTTCCTGATGGACCACACAGTCATTTTTGGGCTATGGAGGGGTTCCTGATGGATTTCCCGAGGATTTTCGTCACTCCAATATCGAAAATTTTGCCTGTGGAAATGACGGTGGAAGTCATGGAAAGCTACCACGAGCGCCTAAATAAGTGTATCCGCTCCCAAGGACGACATTTGAGGGATGTGCTTTTCAAAACTTAAATTTAATTATGGCATAAAATTTGCGATATGTTAATAAAATAAATTTTTTGACAAGCTGAGTGGTTTTAATTTTATAACGTTTTTAAATCTGATAGATTTTTCTGCCCACCCTGTATATATAACTATATATATATATATAACTATAAAAATCACAATCAATAGGAATGTATAAATTGAGTTTAATCAAACTTGAAAATACATTGCCGCAATAACAACTCGATGTTGTCTGATTTGAGATTTGATTAAAAAAAAATTATTTTCATTTATCTATATATCTATCTCTATACATGTGTACCCCCGTAAGCGAAAGTAAAAAATGATTTCCATCCCACCTTGAAACAACATCTCATGATAAGTGAGGATCGAATTCAATTTTGGATAATGTTCTTTTTAAGGTTATTTATTTTGTTTGTAAACTTGGAACTCTCTTTGTATCTTGAAAGTAAGCCTAAAACAATGAATTACTTATTTGAATTACCCAAGTGGTCGAAATTTTCTCTTAAAAAACTTTGTTAAGAAGTTGAATTAAATATTTTTTATAATAAATAAATAGAAACTTCTACTTCCCATTACTTTAAGTACTTTAGGAATAAAGAGGAGAGGCAGCTTAACCCTTAAACTATACTTATAAGTTTAAAACCACTAAAATCGTTAATAATAATAATTATTATTATTATTAATAAATATTAAACATGAAATTAAAATCTTAGGATTTAATATTAATTATATTGATACTACTTTGTCATTTAATAATACTAATTTATAATCATTTAATGTTTTGATACTGGAAATTTAATTTTAAACTAATTTATATTATATTATTATAAACCCCACAATTAGTAATTTATTTTTATATAATTATTTAGATTGATGGAAAATAAGAAAATAAGTTTGTTTTATTTCATTTATTTAACGTCCACTAGAGTGACATTTCGATTTTGTTAAGACCATCTTCAGAATTTGTTAGCTATAAAATTATTATGTCAATTAACCTTATCATTGAGATTATTAAAAAGTTAATAAAATTCATTAGTATTAATGTTCGAATTTAACTCACAAATTTTGAAGATGATCTTAACCCAGTCCGAAAAGTCAGTCTAATAGGCGTTAAATATATGAAATAAACAGACTACTATTCTTATCTTTCCTCATTCATCAAATTTTTATACAGCTTCAACTATTTACATCTTTATAACTTTTTTACTTTCTATTAGAACACAAAAGTGACTGAGATTTTGAAATTTTTTACCCTTTAATGAATCTCTTATTAATTTCTGATAATTTTTTTATCAAGTTTATATATGGATCGGGATTAACCTTCTAAGGTCTCCTAAATGGTTTGTTTAAGAGAGGTTATCAATCACTTGATCATTGTAAAAATAAATTTTAAATTAGTGGCAACTTTTTTATCATTAAACATTTTGAAATTTTTTTTACATTTAAATATCCTTACATCTATTAATTGATATTTTTAATTTTAATAAATAAAATGATATTCTAATTTTTTTATTTAAAATATTTAAAATATTATAATGATTAAGAAATTATTAAATTTTTATTTACAGTAATTAGTTAAAAACTGTGTGATTCAAGTACAAAATTTTTTAAAATTTATTTTATTATATAATACTGTAGAGGGGTGGGTATTTGGAGGGGAGGGAGGGATAACTAGGGGTTAGATATGGTTGGGGTGTGAATAAGGAGGGAGATGGATTTCGGTCGTCCCCTCTTTAACCAACACGGGGGAAAAGAAGGGAGATAAGGAGGTGGAAGTTGTTCGGTACCAAAGGAGCGAGGAGAGGGGGTAATTAGAGGTAATAGAGAGGTTGTATTTGGTGTATTTACTTAATGCATCAGTATGATGAATTGATCAACTTTTTGTGTATATCCGGAAACCGGAAGAGGTAGTATTACCGATCGACGATAGGAAGGGAAGAGTTATTTTCACATCAAATTACACATGAGGAGATTTTTTTACATATCTCCACAAATCATGCACTTTGTATTGGTTTTATCCTCGGGAAAATCATCTTCATTAGTTTTTTCTTAATTTAAAATTATATGACGTCATCCAGCCCTTCATGCCGTCACAGCCAGCTCCTGCTTATATATTTTAAATAAAATAAAATTAAAAATATTTATGTTATATCCAAATCTATTTTTGATTGCATTATATGCAATTATATATAGATACATTTAAATTATTTGAAATTGTTTCTGTAGCTGGAAATTAATTTATTTCAAACCGTCGGTCGGTTCTGCGCCTGGACTCAGGTCAACTTATTTGTTTAAAGGTTTATGCGCATTGGTTTTAATAGAACTCACTGTTAGGAGAATATCTTCAAAAGTAATTTTTGTTTCTGGAGGAATAAATTTAGCACAGTCTCTTCGATAAAAGATTCTCTATTTCCTGAAGATTGTGCTACTATACTTCCCAGAGAAATCAGAAAAATTTATTCCTAGTTTTATTGAGAAATACATTGCGATATGAGACAAACAAACTACAGCGTACTTGCCCCACATGATAGTAAGCACTTGCTCCATGATAGGATATGTATAAGACGTGATTTAAAAAGTGTATTTTTACTCATAAATTTAAAGATGTAGAGATAAAAATATATTCTATATAAAATATAATCAATATATTATCTAATTACCAAAAATCAAAACCCCAAAACACTATTTAATATAGTACCAAGATTAGTTATTGCAAGTCACAAAGTTACACGTGTTAATTTATTCGAGTGATTTCAAAAGAGTGATATATTAAACGGGAAACGCACTCTAAATAGGTGATATCTATGTGAAATGGTACTTAATGATATAAAGTAGATAACTAAGTATTTTCCATACATTTTATTATCATGTTGTGAGAAATATAACCGTTTACGCACTTACCCCACTGCACCTTACTAATTTTTTACTGAGAATATTAATATTAGATGAAGATTCAAAATTAGTAAAAAAAAAATAAAATAGGAATTTAGAAATTTTGATCAAATACAAATTTGATACTATTATTTACTTTGTGAAGTTAATCAAATTCTTATTATAATTTTCAAAGGAATTTTTTTATTAAAATTTTAACTTAATTTATCTTAATAATGAAAAATTAAATATAATTCAAACATTCTTTCATGATTACTTGTAATCTTTATATAAAATGTTTTGTTTCTTTAAAATTCAAATTTTTTTAAATTATTATGATTATAATTCAGAAAAACTTATTTATTTGTAAATGAATATTTGTAAAATTCATAAAAAACTGAAGATGAGCAAATTTATGGAATTTGTTGAGATTTTCTATTCCACAAATACATATCTTTTTTCTTTCTTCTTAAGGTCTATACAATATATTGTATATTACAAAAATGTTATATGAATACAGTATCCAAAATAACTAAAAAGATATTGTAATATTTTTTTCATAATATTGCTTTTCTAAGCCAAATGGATATATGTCTGCTATTTATATGAAATAAGAGCATGCAGATTTTTTGGGATAGACCATCTCTTTTATATACATATAATACTCGTATATAATCCATTAGGGAGCAAAATATCAGTTATTCAAACATCATTTTCTGATGTAGAAGTCAATACATATTCAAGTATATTTCCTTTATTGTCCTAGGCGAGATGAAAATATCTAATTTTAATATGAACTTATAATTTTTATTTCTACAAAATTTAAATTTTCTTTCGAAAGTTTATACATTTAATTGATTTTTTTAAATTATAATTAAAACATTTTAAAGTATTTTAAATGAAAATTTTTTTGGAATTAAAACGAAAAGAACATAATTTAAAGATAAAAATTAGAAAAAAATCATTAAATTTTGTGTTAATTAAATCAATAAATAATCTAGGGCATAGGTTCTTAAACTTATGTACTCCACGGACCCCCACTTGAAAAAATTTTTTTTGACGGACCCCCATCACAACTTTAGGTACTTTTCGTCATTTTATTAATTAATTTCTGGCTTACGATCTCATAAGGACAAGGATATATGATGAATATTTCTAACAGTGATTGGTGAATAACGATTTTTTTGCATATTGTAGAACACATTTTATTAGAAATTATAATATTGAAGAAAGAAAATACAAACATTGTCATAGCAACAAATCTCACAAATTATAATGGGTACTTACATTAAATTCATATAAATATTTTATAATTTTTTTCAGAAAATATTAAATAAGAAATATTTTAAAAAATAACTGCATCTATCTCATTAAATATAACTTACATATTTAATGAGATGTATGCAGTTGTTTTCTTGAAACAAGAATCTCAATATCTGGCTTAATATTGGAAACTTTTAATCTAAGATCCGGCTCTACATTTAATTTGTTTCTATATTTAGACTTAATATAAAATAGTACCGAAAAAGCTTGTTCGCATAAATATGTTGTGCAGAATGGAATCAAGTGTTGAAGTGCTTTATTTGCAAGCGCAGGATAATCTGACCTGAGAAGTAACCAAAAGTTGCTCAATTCAGTTTTGTTAAATTTTAGTTTATAAGTTGTATCACATGATAATTCCACGAGAATATCTTGTTCAGGTGCAGATAAATGTTTAGCATTTGTAATTTCCATATTAAATGGATCTCTGATCCAGTTATTGCAAGGATCAGGAGTAGAAAAATACTTCCTGAAGTTGCTTTTCAAAGTAATTAAATGTTCAACAAATAATTGACGCGTTTGATTAAGCAATTTTTCACTGGAGCTTTCTATGAAATCATTGAGAGTTGGAAAAGACTCATATACACCGTTCTGGATGCGTTTCGACCACAAGTCGATTTTTTTAATCATTGCTTCTATTTTATCTTCAACTTTAAATATATTTACAACAGTACCTTGCAGGCTCAAATTAAGTTCGTTCAATTTTGTAAAAATATCAGTCAAGTAAGCCACCTTAGCTAACCAGATAAAATCATTGAAACATTCGGTCAGTTCAAAATGCGCATCTATTAAAAACAATCGTATTTCATCTCGAAGCTCAAAAAGGCGAATGAGTACTTTCCCGCGGGACAACCAACGTACATCTGTATGTAATAATAAATGTGTATGTTGACTACCCATTTCCTCACACAAAATTTTAAAAACTCTGGAATTAAGTGGACGAGCCTTAATGAAATTGACAATTTTAACTACTTCGTCTAATGTTCTTTTCAAATCTGGTGACATATTTTTGGCTGCTAATGATTCTCTGTGAATGCAGCAATGATTCCAAACAACCTGAGGCGCAACATTTTTAATAAGAGCAATCAATCCAGTTCTTGTACCTGACATTGCACGAGCACCATCAGTGCAAATTCCAACACATTTTGGCCACTCTATTTCATTTTCGGTTATAAAATTATTCAAACTGTTAAATATGTCATTAGCTGTCGTTCGTGAAGGTAGTGAATCACAAAACAATACATCTTCTTGTATTTGATTTTCAAACTCATATCTAATGAAAGCTAACAAATTGGCATTATTAGTGACATCAGTACTTTCATCCAATTGTAATGAGTAATAGTGACTTTTGCGCACTCTCGATATTAATTCTTCTTTTATATTACATGACATGTCTTCAATCCTATTCTTAACCGTATCATTTGATAATGAAATCAAATTTATATCGTTTGCTGCTTTAGTTCCTAACATTATATTTGTAATTACTTTTGTAGCAGGAAGAATTAATTGCTCTGCTATATTATGCGGCTTTCCTGCTTTAGCAATAAGTAGAGCTACTTCATATGATGCCATTACTGCTTTCTTACTCATACCACCAGATCCCGTCTTTACCATCAATTTCTGACTTGAATTAAGTTCTTCTTTTTTCATTTTAAAAAATTCGATAGACTTACTAACATGCTCGCTGTGCTTTGTTTGTAAATGACGTCTGAGATTAGCAGGTTTCATACTTTCATTGGATAAACTTTCCTGACATAGAACGCAGACTGGTCTTTCCACATCATTGTTGCAAATATAAGTAAATCCAAATGATAAATAATCATCCGAATATTTTCTAGTTTTGCGTTTCTTGGTAGAGTTTGCTGTTGATGCCTCATCATCTGATTCTTTCCGTTTCTGTGTTGAACCAGTTTGTAGCCAACGATCCATTTTATGGAGTAATTTATTAACATTGAACTACAATAATATAAATATAATATAAATATAATATAAATATAACGAATTATTATTTACTAGCTATGTTTTAATATGATTTTAAATGAATGTTTTAATATCATTTTAAATGAATGTTTTAAATCATTTTAATAAATGTTTTAAATAATTTTAAATAAATGATTTAATATCATTTTAAATGAATATTAATTTATATAATAAATATATTTCGTAATTTGATTCTAAAATATTATTAATTTCGTAATTTGATTCTAAAATATTATTAAAATAAATATTTTTTATTCATAAAACTAACTTATACTTACTCTCAAAAACAGCCTTTCTGGGAAATTGCAAAATGTGTTTAGTGTTTTTATAAAATAATGATCATGCAAATTACACTAAAAATTAAAAAAAATTATTAGCTATAATAAACTATTATTAGCTATAATTTAATTATAATTAATTAAATTAATAAAAATAATTTAAAGATACAACTCGTTGAGAAATGAACTTATAATTAACATTAATAAAAATAATTTAAAGATACAACTCGTTGAGAAATGAACTTATAATTAACATTTGCTTTAAAACTGTTTAAAACCCCAGAGTGGACGCTGACAATTTGGGTTTTTCCGGGTAAGACTGTCCCCTCCCCTGGTTTTCCCCAATAACAAAGTGAAAGAAAATTCCCTTATATGCCTCCCCTTCCGAGCCCCTAAGAGGGGTTATTTTAAAGGAACAATCGAAAAATGATTTTAAATGAATGAATGGATGAAAATTCAAATTTTATATATAGTTTTTTATATATGTTTATTTATTCACAAAAAATTAATTGACATAATTATCAATTTAATAAAATAAAATAGTATTATTAATAGTATTAAATTATAGCCGTAATTCTCTAGGAGGATATAGTTAAACAATGAACTTTAAATATTTATATATGTATATATTTTTACGATGATTTTTTTCCGAGGACCGCGGACCCCCAGTAAAGGCTTCGCGGACCCCCAGGGGTCCGCGGACCACAGTTTAAGAACCACTGATCTAGGGAATAAAAAATAAATATAAAAATTATTTTATAAAATAACGTTTTTCCATGTACTAATAAAATAATTCTCCTATAAGCCTGACAAAGTTTACGTATGAATTGCTTCATTAACAACGAAAAACGTTGGGCGCATTAAGTTTTATTAATTTATATCAAACATCAAGTCAAAATTAAGTATATATATATAAATTATAGCTCTATAAAAGAATTGAATTGCATAGAAATAAAATAGAAAGCAATTGAAAACTAAATGCGCCCAACTTTTTTCATTGAATATGAAACAATTCATCCATAAACTTTGTCAGGCTTATAGAAAAATTATTTTATTCTTTTTAGTCCATGAAAAAACGTTATTTTATAATTTTTTTATATTTATATTATTTTATTCTTTTTAGTGCAATTTTAATTCAATAAAAATTTATTTAATATAAAAAAAAAGAAATAACGAAAATTTATAAATTGAATAAAACAAAAAGAATGATTATAATTATATTAAGTAAATATTACTGAAATAATGGTTTTAAAATATATTTTATATTTATTATAATTATTATAAGGAACTTGAATTAATAATGAGCGTTTCGCACAAGAGGCCGCCACTAGTGTAATATTCCAGTTTGGAATGTCTTCGGGCTAAAACCTACAGTCTATGGTCGTCTTGAACAGCTTGTATCATTTGGTTGAAACATAAACTACGGTACTAAATATTGTTTCGAACATGTCCAATTTCCAAAATTCAAATATTAAAGCAATTAATTGCTAATTACATTACATATAATTAATTATAATTCAATTATATTTCTTCAATACCTTCTAGGGATTATCTATAAAAATTTTCAAAAGTCTATCTCAATTTAAAGTTGATGAAAAATCGATTTCAATTTTTCATAAGAGCGAACAGACAGACAGACAGGCATGAACCGAAGTTGATAAAAACGTTATAATAAAAAGTAATTGCCAAGATTGTGTCTATGTGAAACATAACGTCTTTTTTACATTAATTTATTTGTGTTTTATTAATTAATTAGTTAAAACTCTCTGTGGCTCTACGGAACTCGAAAGTTCTTGGCCGCTGCAACCACACATCTCCAAGTATCCCTATTCTGAGCCATAACCCTTGAATCCCTACCCTCTCTCATCTCTCACGTCCCTTCCTACATTATCCACCCACCGCGCCTTTGGACTTCCAAGCGGGCGTTTCCCACTCGTCTCCCCACCAATATATTATTCGCCATTCTTTCCTCTCCCATTCTAGCCTCGTGCCCTGCCCATCGCAGCCTTCTTGATTTTATAATTCTAACTATATCTGGCGATGCATAGAGGTCATGCAGTTACTTGTTATGCAGTCTCTGCCATTCCCCGGTGAATTCATCTTTCTTTGGTCCATAAATACTTCCCAGAATCCTATTCTCAAATACTCTAAATATTTAGTTAAAGCTTTTCTTATAAATACATAAATATATAACTTAAAGATTACGAAAAAATTAAATAAAAAACAAAATGAATTAATCTGAATTTATCTGAATCTATCAATTTATTGTTTAAGTTTCACTTATTAAAATAAATTATTCAGTTTATATAAAAACTTTATTTTATTGTATTAATAAGCAAGGTATTAAAACATATATCTTTTATCGATTAATATAATGTATATTATACATTATATAAATATGAAGAAGAATAAAGATAATATAATTTTTTTATTATTATTATCCTATAAACACATGACCCATATAATTTCTTATTGCAATATCATATAGCAATAGCGTTTATAGAAGGGGGTGGCCTCTTTTCTCCTATCTTCTTTTTCGATTATAAATATATATACATATATATTTTACGTTTGTAATAATATTTTTACAACTCATCGCCTATTTAGATTTTATTTATGATATTAATGCATGAATGTTTAATGTATCATAATATTAGTTATTATTCTTTCTTGTTTAAAATCCCATCACGAATGTGCCAGTATGAATAGCATTCAAAAATGAGACAAAAAAAAATTATCTGAGTTTCGTTCCCAACTTCATTGATCCCCTTAGTTCTTGCCTTAATTGTTTTCCCCCACCATCATCCCCTCATTCCATCTTTGCCATTTTCTACAGACACTATTATGGATACTCTTCTGAAATAAAATCAATAATCAATTCGTGTTTCATTTGAGCCAAAGTCCCGAGTCATTGGATGTTCAACAGTCTTATCAACCATATTGATTCTAGGATTAATAATCTCTCCACGTTTACCTACAAAAAAGTAATTTTTATAATCACTAAAAAAAAACAAAATAAAAAATATATATAAAATCGATTTTCATGTTATTTGAAAATCTGAAAATTATAACATTGTATTTTGGGAATGTTAAACTTATTATACTAATTAGGATTTTGTTTAAAAGAGGAGCTCAAAATTTTTAACTTAAAATAACTTTTGAAATTATTAAGATCAAAAAAAAATATATTTTATATCTGTCTATTCCATTAAAAGTTTCGTTTCATTTCTACCTTATATTATAAAAAAAAACTAAGATTATCTATTTTAAGGTTTTTATTAATACAGTAGGAGTTATATGAATTTATAATGGAATATAATGACAATCAAACTAATCGTCTTGTAAAAGACATACAACAAAGAATTGAAGAAAACACTTTTTTATTATTGTAAATAATTGTAAATAATAAACAAATATTATTTTTGTAAATGTCAATTAGAAACTCTTTTAAAAGAGAGAAGTGAACATTCTCTTGATTTTTAAAATCAATGAACTTTCCAGCAAGAAAAGATAATATTTTTATTTATTTATATATTTAAATACAATTGGTGATAAGACAACAAACAAATCGGGTAACACGAACCTTTTCACAGAAGATTTTTATGCTTGGACAACACACATATTTGGATAACGAACAAAAACTAATTCTAACAAAGACTTCTCGGCTCTCTGCGTATAATGTGGTAATAATCTATATTACTTACAAGTGAAGCACGACTACGATTATATGCGTTAACAGGTTACCAACTTACAAAAATACAATAGAACTTTTATTTTGTCGGTCATAATATATAGCTGCGAGGCGTGGTTCATAACTTTAGAGGATGAGACATATTTTAAGGAGACTTAGCAGAATTTAATGATAGAAAAAAATCAAACCATAGGGGAATATCTATATGACTTCTAAGTGTAAAAATGTAAAGGTAAATTATAAGATTGAGATAATGATGAAATATGGTTTCTGAACCAGCTATAACTACTGAATCTTTACTACTTATTAAAATTTTCCATTAAAAATAAAGCTTATATTTTGATGAAATAATATCTTGGGAGGTCTTAATATTACCCTAAATTTTATCTTTATAATAATATTTTATTGTTACTATTTTTATACAGTGGGTTTCCAATTTATTTCATTAATAAATAATAGAATATATAAAATGCCTTACCTTAAATATAAATTTATTTTTTTTTACACTTTTCAATGTAACGTCAATAACACTCGCCTAACTTAACAAATGATGTACAATATAGTCATTTGTTACATTTCAATGAATCTTTATAACAAATAACTAAAATTGAAAATAAAAATATTTTATTAATTTTAATTTAACTTAAAAATACAGGAAAAAAAATGTTTATTAAAATATTTATTTTGATCACGGATATAATAAATATATTATATATAAACTATTTTATAAAATTGATAAATTCAGACAGTAGCGTACCTAGGGGTGGGCGGTGGGTGCGGTCCGCACCGGGCGGCACTTATCTTGGGGCGGCATTTTTTAAGTTTTCTATTTTATTTATATAAATAAATTATGATTAACTATATGATTTCGAATATTATTCCTCGGTGTATATAAATGCATTTTAGTGTAAATTTTGAATTCTAATTCCAAGAACAGAGGATAATAATTTTATTTTATTGTAAAATCATTAAAATCCGTTGAATTCGTAAACGCATCTTTACGATTTTGTTCGGCAATTTTTCCTAACTAAAATTTTTTGATATCAGTTTATAAATGTCATTTCTTTTGAAAAGTTTATATGATTACTTTGAAGTGATATACCAATATTTTTTTAAAACATCGATTTTTCTTTTGAAAAGCAGGGCCGGCGGAAAAAATATAAATATAAATTTTGAGAGCATTATACACAATTTTTCTAGCATGATAGCTAGAAGAGTAAATATTATATAAATATGTTTCAGATTAATTAATTAATAATTAGTACTGGCTAAAAATATTATTCTTTATATTATCAAATAATAAAGAACATAAAATATTAAATTCTAAATTAAAATATATGTATATTGAATCTAAAATAAAAAAAAGAAAAATTTAAAGAAATTAAACTAGTTACGATTGTCAGGGTGTGGCTTTATCAACAAGAATATTTTTTTTTTAAACCATCCTGTCATTTGAGCTGGGCTACAAGATAGATTGATAATGCGATCGCTGTTTTACACCGACAATATTCCCTTGAGATATTTAAATAAACCACGATAAGAAAATGAGAACAGACTCAACAGCCAATTCTAAATGGAAATTTCAATATATTTGATCAACGATAAATTCTTTGAAAAGTGAGGATTGATTCAATTCAAGGGATATATATATAATCTATATTCTATTGAGAAAATGGTTTATGGTATATTAGGATTATTATTATTGAACAAAAAAATGGCACATTCTTTTTCATTTGAATCCTTTAAATATATTATTAATATTTAATAAAATATTTAGGTAACGAAAAAAATTTTAATAAAAAATGTTTATTGATAATAATTTAGAATTATTAATATTTAGTGTATGCTTGGATGATTGTTAACCCGAGTTTTTAGATAATAAAAAGATTGAATATCAATCAATTTTTTTTAGAATATATGAAATTCATATTACTTTGAAGAAAGAGATAGTATCGTATTAAACAACTTATATGTATATATAATTTTTTTATATAATCTGTGTAATAAAAGTTAATGAAAATGTAATAAATGAGGGAGGGGAAGGGAGAAATCTGAAAACAACACATTTTTAATCCACAAGGGGTTGTTCTTTCTTCGAAAATAAAAACAACAAAAAATTCTTTGTTAATTATTAGTTGTTGAAAGTCATTTGCATAGTACATTATCCCTGAATTAAATTTACATTATAATCACTTTTATACATACAATCAAATCCCTTTATTTCTAAATATATATATGTGAATGTATCTATAAAATAATTTTAAAGAAACTTTAAATGCTGTTTATTTGATTATAAATTTGTATTAATAATCCAAAGCGTTGAATTGTTTAATATATAATTAAAACTAATTATATATAGGCTATAATTATTCACAATTTATTAAAACAACTTCTTTTGCTTCACTGTTGAATATAAATTAAACACAAGAACAACAAATAATGTGGTTGTATTTCTTTATATTTACGTTTTTAATCACATTCGCTAGACGTTAACGTCCCATAGGTATAAAGAATTGTTTATTTATTTATAGTATTAGTTTTATATTGTATTATATTAGCCAACACATATAATTTTGTTGGTTGGTTTGTTTAATTTATTAAAATATGTATGTTTCAAATGTGTCTAATATATAGGTATATAATATATTTTCCAGGTGTATATATATATTCCTTTTCAAATTGTTTATATACGGTAAAATACATTTATTCTGCTTTTATTTTTTATTTTCTTTGCTTTTGATGTGTTCATTTTTTTTTTTTTATTTTAATTTTTTATTTATTTATTTTTATTTTTATTTGTACATTAAGAATTTTCATATGGGGGAACGTTGTTATTATAGACCGGCTCCTAAAATTTTTCAGTAGATATATAATTACGCGTATTTTATTGATGAATAACAGTGATGTATTGGTAAAATAAGAAGTAAGGGAACGCATAGTGGGAGCAAAAAAAGTCCTATTTTCAGCAAACTATTTTTTTCCATATAAGTTTCTATTTTTTTTTATTTTTACTATACAAAAAAAGTGTTAATGAACACAAAAAAAAAAGAAATCCTTACAGTAGATTTAAGTGGGAGTTGTCGGGACATGAAAAAGTACTGGAACGCGTTCCAGTTCTGAAAAAAGGTAAGGGAACGTACACCACTGATGAATAAGTGTACCTCATGTTTTATTAGAATAGCCATTTTAGTTTTGAGTTGTTTAAATTAGCCGGAAAGAGACTGCTGTTGCTAAGCGTATCGCTAGTTGCTTTAAATGGGCCACTGTATTTGCACGTCATTTCACAACTACATAGTTTCATAGCAAACAACCCAATCTAAGAAACCAGTTACATTAATTGGGCTGATTATATTAATATTCTATAATATTATAAATTTTATAATTCTTCAAAAATCTCATTAACATCGAACATTTATTAGTATTAATATTGTCTAGTCTAGAAAAAAATAATGTATAATGTATTTATTGCATTAGGAAATATACTATACTAGTATATATTACATTTATGCATGGATTTTATAAACAAATTTTCTCTAAGCAGCCTATAGCAACATTCCCCTATATTTTTTTTAATATAATTGGTTACTAGTTTATATCTATATATTTCAATCCACTTTAGTGATTGTTACAATTGAAAAAATGGAAATGTATTATCGGACCAAAAATAAAGTGCTTTAATAAAAGTTTATATTGGGTGATGAAGAAAAACGATAAAAAAGGTATATTCAACATAGAATATATGAAATTAATATTTTCAAAGATAAATTTCAATATTACAATTTAAAAAAAAACGTGAATTAAATTTTATAAGTCAGCTACTATTATATATTAATAATTATTAGTATTACCCTTAAATTTAATCATTGTTGAATTAAACAACATAACCTAAAATATTTATGAATATATGATTTAATTACTACAGTTTTCGAAATATAATTTTATTGTATTACACAAAAAATAATATAAAATAAATAAACGTTAATTATAAATTATTAATAATATATGCATTAAAAAGATTCAAAATAAAAGATATTTTATTTATACGGTTTAAACTATTAGTTGTAGGACCCTAAAATTATAAGGGCCAGAGTTTATAATTGCCTACTCCACTTCATGGGTTCATCGATTATAACATAGTTTAACCCAGCTATTCTCAACCGCTGGTTCGACGGGCCATTAGTGGTCCGCTGAGAAATTCTACTGGTCCGCGAACATTTCCCCTATCCACGAAAAAAATTACTTATTATTAAATGTATGTATAATTATATATCTTTACATTTAAATATTACTGTAGGGAAATGATAATAAAAATGTTACAACTAACTTACGTAGTAGTTCTTTATAAATACTTAGTAAAAATTTGTTGTCACTGGTCCGCAATTTTTTTTTTAACAAATCTACTGGTCCGCGGGCCAAAAAAGGTTGAGAAACACTGGTTTAACCAATAAAGCTTTAGTATAATGTTCAGACGTGAAATTCCCAGCAGGTGTTAGGTTTATATAATATAATATATATATATAATTTATATAATATAATTATTATATTCTTCTAACACACCTTCTCCCTTTCTAATTTCTATAATTATTTTTTTCCTATTACCTTCTCTTTCCTACAACAACTCTATTTAATTGTACCATATACTAAAGCCTTCAATCTTCACTAAAATTTCAGGTTTATTTAGAGATACATCCGTGATTGGGATTTTTTTTATGAACTGTATGAAAAGTAAATATCTAAAAAACAAAAACAATAATGATTAAAGCACTTGTCTTTTTGTTTTTAAATAATTTAATTTAAACTTTTATAATGTTGATGTCAATTCTGAATTTGCAATTTCTTTAAATTCTAATATTTATTATTGAATTACTAATTCAATAATTATTTATAGAATTTTCCGTTGTTTCTTTAAACATGTTGTGACTAGTATTCTAATAACATTTCTCATTTTTTACCGACCAACGATAGTAAGGGAGGTATCGTTTTCAAACCAAATTTCACATGTGGAGATTTTTACATATCTCCACGAATCAAGCATTTTCTTAACAGAAAAAAGTATTTTTAGCATGATGTCTGTCCGTCCGTCCGTATAATTGTGTACAGCTTGAACGGCTCAACGGATTTTGATGAAATTTGGTATATTTACTTAATGCATCAGTATGATGAATTGATGCAAATCCGGAAACCGGAAGTGGTAGTATTAGCGATCGACGATAGGAAGGGAAGGGTTATTTTCACAACAAATTTCACATGAGGAGATTTTCTACATATCACCACGAATCATGCACTTTGTATTGGTTTTATCCTCGAGAAAAATCATCTTATCAATTATATGACGTCATCCAGCCATTCATGACGTCACAGCCTGGTTTTACATATATATTATAAATAAAATAAAATTAAAAATGTTTATGTTATATGCCTATCTGTTTTTTATTGCATTAATAGATATTTTAAAATTATTTGAAATTGTTTCTGTAGCTGGAAATTAATTTACTTGAAACCGTCGGTCGGTTCGGACCTGGCCACAGATCAACTTATTTAAGTACCCTGTTGCTTTCTCATTTCTTCTATAGTATTTAATTTCTTTGTTGATAATTATTTTTATTGTTTTTATTCTCTTCCTTTCGAGTTTTACAAATATATTAGAATTAAAATAGTTTCGTAAGTAAAATAGATAGACTTTATTGACAATGGAAGAAAAGTTTATAATGTAAATTAAACTTCCAACACTTCCAAATGAATTTAATGCTAACAAACACACTCTTGGATTGATTTAATTTAATTACGAAAGTAATTTTGATATTAGATCAATGGGAAAAAGTTATTATTACAAAATTTCTATGTATAAATTATGACCATAAATGAGAATCTAAATAGATGGGTGGGGAAAGAGGGTAGTAATTAATAAATAATGTTACTGTGATATACAATGTTCAATGATGTCTGGTCTATCCTAGTATTTATAACTGATCCCTTTATTTATTTGATTGATACACAATTGTCATCAGAATCATTGACATATCTCGAAACAAAAGGAAGAGGAAACAAGAATTCAATCATTGATATTGATTATTCCGATTTAGTTGTTTTCATGAATAACTTGAATAAAAATTCTATTTAAAAATCGCTTTCCGCCTCGACTTCAAAATTTGAATATGGTCATTTGCATAGCTGTTATTCAAGGTCTGTTCATTTACTCAAAGGATTTATAAAACTGTGATATTTATTTTAAATAAAAGAAATAAAGAATTGATGTTTTTCCAAATTCATTGCAATTCTCTTTATTTTCTTTTGTAGAGAATAAAAAGAAAATAATAGAATAAATAATTTTCTGACCTTTATTAATATACTGATTTAATCTTAGATCTCATTTTATTTATGTAAGATTGAAATAATGATAACACCGAAAACTATGTTTTTATTTAATCATGAACCGAAAAAAAAAATATTATTTATAATTTTATTTATTTTATTGATTATTTATTGATTATTTTTAATAAGAATTATGATATTCTAGATATAAAGATAAATATTTTATGTGGCTCAGAATAGAAATACTACTTGGAGGGGTGTTGTTGCTGCGGCCAAGAACTTTTGAGTTCCGTATAGCCACAGAGATATAGATATATTTTATAAAATGATTTACTACTTTAAATTAACTTATTTATATTTTCTATGAGAAATGCCTACCAAAATAAATAATTAAATTTTGTCAGTTCATTAGCTCTTTTCGTTATACATAGGCAATCCTCGACATGCATATCCACCTTCTTTACTTATCAGTGTTATAAAACAAATAATGTTTAAGCTTCATATTCTCCATCTAAGTTTTTTTTAATATACTTGTTCTTAATAATTTAATATTTATTAGATTATATTCTTACTATTTGAACATGATCATGACAATGTGTGTGTGTGAAGATTTGTAGATCGTAGAGTGCTTCTTTATCGATTATTATATGATCAACAAATTTCATAAAAATTTTAAAATAAAAATAAAATTTAAGAAAAGTTTTAAGAATTTAAAATTTTGAATTTAATTACCAAATCTTTCTTTTTTAAAATTTTTCTTATAATAATAAATTAATTTATATTTTATTTGATTTAATAGATATTATAAAAAAAAATATAATTTAATTATCTTTTTACTATAGAAATTATTACTTATTAACTGAATATCTTTATAACATATTATCTACTAAATGTATTGATTAGAAGAGAACCAAGAGAAATGCTCTTAGGATATTAAATAAAGTTATTCTTTCATTAAAAATTAATGAAGTTTAAGGGTGTTCAGATTAGATTAATCAAAGGAATAATATCCCATAGAATGAAATGAAAACAACGAAGAACTATCATTGACAAAACAATGAACTGGATGTGAGATGATAGAATTTAGTTACCATATAGATTAAGTGAGAAATAAAGTTAACTTTAAGAGTCTCTAGAGATGTTTCATATGTAATTGGTTTGCTTATGGAAGGTAAAATAACTGAAAACTTTTATGAGTGAAATAATAAAAAAAGAAAGAAAAATACTGTCATAAAAAACTATTATGAATAACAAAATAGTTTCCATTCTGTAAAAATGCCAATTGAGAGGTGATCAACATTTTATGTCATCAAAAAAAAAAAATCTTTCTACAAAAATAATCACCTAATCAAATACCCATTCAACAAAATACGTATTTTTGTGAATATTACACAACTATTTACTTATATATAATTTTATATTATCAATGAATTGTTCTATCTAATTCAGGCCTGGCCAACCCTCGGGCCGCATTCGGCCCACCGTGAAAATTTGTGCGGCCCGCCAGTTAACTTTATATTTCTTTTGTAACTTTCATTTCTCGTCTGTATATTCAAGAACAGAGAATATAATTGAAATAATTATAATTAATTCATTGTTTTTATTTAAAATATGTCCTACAATTTTTAAACTACATATTTGATTCCATAAATAGGAAGAAAAAAGTTAGAAATAATAGTAATTAATAGAGAATATATTTTTTATTTTAAATTGTTATTATTATTTTTATTTAAAAAAAGTAGCCGAAAAATAATAAATAAAAACATTAAACATTAAGCATCAAGTATTAAAAGTGTTTTTTAATACATTGTAAAGTTTAAATTCGTTTCCCTAAAATTCGGCCCCTGTAGCATTGCTTCTAATCAAAGAGGCCCATGGAGTCATTTGGGTTGGCCAGGCCTGATTTAATTATTAATTCAGTCAAATGACAAAAATACAGAAATTTTTATGTTTTTTAATTAATTTAATTTGAACTATGGCACTTATATTACAAATGTCTTAATAAATAGATGATTTTTAAAATTTTTATTTTAGCGTGTTGATAATAAACTGGTCTAGAAATTTTATTTTTCTTTAACGTATGAAAAAGTTAACTTTTTTCATCGCAGTCCTTTTTATAGTAAATTTATTTTTGTAAACAAGGGTCTATAAAACTGCATAGTTTTATGACTTATTCCTAAAAAAAATAAACACCTGGAAATTTTTTGTATTTCTTTTTGTGATTTTCTTTGTGAAGCAATAACTTTAGGAAAATTAAAATTTTAATTCTTCACTGAAGAAAACGTAAAGATAAGAATGTAAAAATACATACATACATATGTAACTTCGATGACAATGAAATATTCAGGTCCATCCCAGGTCATAGGTGACCTCGGAGGTATTGCTCTACCCATCCCCCCAAACGGCCCTTTTCAGGGCCACCAACTCGCTGAGCAACCAATACAGTCCGTGACCGCCTTCTAAATATTATTAATTTATTAATTTAATAATAATAATTTTACATTTAACATTTATTCACCATTCACACTATAACTAGAAACAGGGCGTAATTTCTGTCAAGACTAAAAATTAGAAAATAAAAAAATATAAAAAAAACTTTTTAAAAACACGCTTTTATTTAAATGTATTAAAAAGAAAAAATAATTTCTCCATAGACACCACGATTTCCTTACTATTAATCATATCTAAAAAATGAAAGCGTGGGCGCCAAACATACAGGGAAAGGAAAAGAATACAAAGGACATTTCATTGTATATGCTCAAATCTTTTGATTTTTATTTAATTTTTCCACTATAACTATATCTATTTGAAGTAGAATTTGCGTTATTTCCTGCATGTTTAACACCCAAGCTTTCATTTTTTAGTTATGACTAATAGTAAGGAAATCGTGGTGTCTATGAAGAAATTATTTTTTTTCTTTTTAGTGCATTTAAATAAAAGCGTGTTTTTAAAAAGTTTTTTTATTTTTTCACATCGTGTTATGTTTGTTTTATTCTAATATAATATTATAATAAAAATTTTGTTGTTAAAAGATGTATATGATGTAAATGTTTTTCATGCCCAGTATTGGATGATTATAATGAATAAATAGATAGTTATCAGATTTTCTGCTCTCTTGGCTATTTCCGAATTTTAAATTGTGCATTCCATAACAAAAATGGTGTCCACTCATGTTATATGAATATAGGATGTTTATTCTTGAACTCATGACGAAAAAAATAGATGCAAAATAATATTTTTGGAAAAAAAAATGTTTTTGTAGATTTAAATTCGATATATATAAAATTACAAAAAAAACAAAAACAAAACAGAAATAAAGTAATTTTATTATATGGATTTGTATTAAATAAAACGCTCAATTTTCGAAATATAAAATAATAAAATTTTATATATGTATTATAAAACATACTTTATAACATATATAAATATAAATTTTTATCCAATTTATAGTTCTTAGGAATTTAAATCAATTTCAAATTTATTTCTAATTGAATTACTTTATTATAAATAATATATTAAATAATTGACTTTAATAAAGAGATACTTTATTATTACTTTTTTGATTTATACACATCTAGAAATATTCAAAGAATTTAAAAGAAATTAAAATGAATTAAACAAAATATTACATTTATTTAAAAAGAGATAATGTGTTATCTGTCAACAAGAACAGAAATAAAATATAATATCTAAATGGTAAATAAAATGCAAGTTGATTAAAATCCTATCTACATGAAATAATTAATTCGAGAAAAATTACAATCTATAAACAACAGGTTATAATTATTGGTTATCAAAATAAAAATATTTTTAAAAAACATTAAAAAATATAAAAAAAAAAACTATTTTTTTCTTGAATATATAAATTAAGATTATAAATTCATATCAATATATAGATTATTCAATACTAACTAAAGTAATATTATTAATCTTTTCTTTCCAATGAAACAAAAGCTTGAACTTTTTTTGGAGATTTTCTGATTTAGAGAGGGGTGTTGGTGAATCACAGTATGAGCAGGATAAATGATTAGATTTCTTTGAATGTGATGACCATTGAAACATCTATAGAAAATAACAAGGGTGGGTTTCATTCTTCAAAAGAGGCATGAGGGCTATCAAATAGCGGATCCCCATTTATTTTAACTGCACCCTACTGAAATGCAACCCGAGTTGAAAAGGGATTCTTGGCTAGATACGAATTTCGGATTTATTTATTATAGTACTAAGAGTTGGATCTAAATGAAATATTTCAAGGGGCTGAGATGAATATGTCTTAAAGACAAGATTATCTTGCTGTACTTGAATTTATTGATAAACAAAAGCTAGTAAGAAAGACAGTGGAAGAGAAGTGAGAGAGGTTCCGGATAGATAAGTGAAAATGAATTTGATGATTAAAACAATCAGACAAATTAAAAAAGAACACTAAACATACAATGACCATAAAAAGTTAAACAAATCATAAAACTTTTCTTACCTTATTTTTTGAAATGACCCACATTTTTTATATCTCCTAATAATTGTCCAATTTCGAATGGAGTATATGTGTGTCTGCTTCTGTCTAAACCTAAATTGATATTTTATAGTCAGTCAATTTTATGTTCTAAAAATTGTCTCTATCAAGAGGAGGTTTTTAAATATAAATAATAAGATTTTTCCTTAATTATATTTCAAAATCGTTGGATCGTATTTCAATTTTCTTCTTCTCATTCATATTATTAAAATACTTTAAAATTTATGAATTTAGTAGAAAGATTATTAAATTACATTTAAATATATTATTAAAAACGTTTCGGTCATGCATTAGAATTCTCTTCAAGAATTTGTTTTTGTTATTTTCCACAGCAACAATATTGTTCATTAACGCAGTGGTTGAAAAAGAAGTGTTCGAGAGTTTTATTTATAAACCTTCTTGTTTTCCTAGACGCTGCCCCATTGTTGTCCGGTATCTAATTTTTAGTCAACCAATAGCATCAAAAAACTAAAATTCACAATTATTATTTCTTCAATTTTTTAAAAATGGCACATCAAAAATTTATTTTCTAAAATGGTACAAATAATTAAAATAACTCGATTCCATTTCAAGTTGAAAAAAATATTCGAATTTACTTGGTAAAATATTGGATCCTACAGTATATATAAGTTGTTATACTCTGATAGCTTCAGTAGAAATAGCTTATAGTCTGTTTCGACCAAGGATTAATATGTGTGGCTAATGATATAAATTATATTACCATATATACTCTTTTAAAATAAAATAAAATAATATATACAATATAAATTATTCAATTATTATTTAAATTTTTTTGTATTAATAAAACAACTCACCATTTCTATCATGGAATCGTTTGAACGACTTAAAATATTCTAAATATAAAAAAAATTGTTCAAATATGGGTTAGCGCAGTGATTCCCAAACTGTGAGCCGCGAAAAATTTATCTAATACTTGAAATTTTTGGTTCTAAAAAAAGGTCATTTTGCGATGCTCTGAAACATTTCCGATGGAGGGAAGAAAAGTTTTCCAATTTTTCAAGAGAGTAAAAATTTATATAACAATATCTCCCTTACTATCGTCGGTCGGTAAAAATCGGATGTACGAGGGTGGTCTGAAAAGTTTCCGACCTGACCAAGAAAAACGATGTTTTTCAATTTTTTTTAGGGAGCCACAAACCAGAAAAGTTTGGGAACTCTGGGTTAGCGATTACAACGATAAAAACATTCCTCTATTGTGACAACGGTCACTTGAGTTAATGATGGTAACGCTCAAAAGCAAATAGGAGTTGGATGGGTGTAGCTCAAGATAAGAGTACTTTGAGGAATGTGGTTGCTGCGGTCAAGAACTTTCGAGTTCGGTAGAGCCTCAGAGATAGATAGATATAATCAAATATCATTTAAATTATTTAATTTAATTTATTGTAAAAGTTCTCATTTAATATTATTAGATCAGATTTATTCAACAATTTATTTGAAAAAAATATATTCTTTAATATCATTTAAAATGAATATCAATTAAAGAAAGAAATTGTTTTTAAATTATCATAAAAATAATATGTTGGCAATTTTCATGATCAGAAAGATATATAGAGTATATACTTACAATGTTTGCCAGACTCACTAAGATAAGATAAATTAATTTGTAAAAAAAACAAAATAAATGAACACTAAATACTAACTAAATGATATATAATTAAAAAAATAAAACATATTTTTCGATTTAATAATTAATTCTAAAGAAGTTTAAATAATAGACAACTACTTTTTTCATTAATTTTATTTAATTTATATGGATGTGAGATTTTGAGAGTGGTTTTAGCCTGATATGATTAGAAACTTCTCCAGTTCAATTCCGGTCTGAAACTGTCGCAGGTGAAATGATTGCTGAATGTATACTGAATAATTTATGGGTTACTTATTTTACACTATGAGAGTCAATCTCCCGTATGTGCATGTTTGAATCAATAAATATAATTATTTAATTTAAAAAATATAATTATTTATTAATATTTCTTATTATCTATTAAATAATATTAAAAAAAATTAATAAGGGAAAAATAAATAATAAACAGGGATTAATCCATTAGAAATATTAGTTGAGATGAGGATAATGACAATAGGCTGTGACATGTTTTCGATAGAAAAAATGGGGGGGAAGACGTGATCACAAAAAACATGTCACTAGATAAACTCAGAGGAAAAAACTTGTATGTGGTGAAAAGAATGACGGAAAAAAGAGGTGACACGGATAACACAAATCGTTTCGAAATCGAAAGCGTACCGAAATTTCTGATTTTATTATACTAACTTGGTTTGAAAGTACTATTCTTCTCTAATTATTATTTTTAATATATTATAAATATTTTTTATTATTAGTAATGATTTAAAAGTTGCTTTGCTATGATTTATATATTATTTAGTTTACTTTAGTCTACTTTTTTTTCAATTCAATAAAACATATTTTTTTTTTCAAAATTATATATTTATAAATAAATATAATGTTAGAAAAAATAAAATTGTTCAAAGTTCGGATGTGATGTTTGATAAAGGAATTTAAATCAATCAACAAATAGCATAACAAACTCGAAACTTAAACAAAGACCGAGTTTATAATTCAAACAACCTAAAACAAACAACGTTCTCTTCAAAAGATTGGCACAAATCAAAAGAAAAGTTAAATAAAGCCTCTAATAAAGAATAAATCAAGGACAAATACGGGAAAACAATGCAAATTATTAAATAAATTTGTTTCTAAATACTTTCCAGTCGTATTTAGTCAAAATAATTACAATTTAATTGTCTAATGTTGAATATTAATGAAGATATATACATCACTAAGATTTATAAAAACTTTTCTAATTTATTTCTATACTAGAAATACTTTTATAATAGGATTATCTAAACTTTACAAGAATTTAAAAAAATATAATTCAATAATTATACAAATTTTAAATAAATATCGATTATTGGAATTTTAATATAAATTCGTATTTGTCTAATCATAATCTATTTTTATTGAATTTGTATCTAAAATTTATTATATTTTCCTTTCTCTGATTTTAACATTCGAAACCACTGCCTAGTTGCATATTGAATTGCTCATTAGATCTCATCTATTTATTATAATAAAATGAAGTTGCATTTGCTTTAAAACAACACCTATTAACGCTTTAAATTGAAGGCGCATCAACGTAACTCATCTTGTTATATATAATATTCGACTAAGTTTTGCATGTTAATCGAACAAATGTATTTATAGGTTAATTTTCAAATATGCAAAATATAATATTCAAAATTGTTAAATTATTATAATAGAACAAAATTAGTGAAATTCAAACAATAGTTGGAGAACACGAGTTGCATAATGAAAATTAATGGGCTATATTCATATTTATTTTTATGGATAAATGGTCATTGATATTTGTGTATTTGTAAATCAAATAATATAAATATAAACAAATTTTATAAAATAACGTTTTTCTCATGGACTAAAAAGAATAAAATAATTTTTCTCTAAGCCTGACAAAGTTTATGGATGAATTGCTTCATATTCAACTGGGCGCATTTAGTTTTATTTATTTATATTTAATTTTCACTTTCAAATAGAATAAAACATAAAAAATGACTATAATTAAGTAAATGTTATTAGTGAAATAATATTTTTAAAATTTATTTATTATAATTATTATATTAATTAAAAATTTATCTTTTTATGTTATAAATTATTTTAAATTTCTTTCAAAATGAAAACCAACTCAATATTTATCCATCAGATGGCGTGATTGAAAATTCAAATATTAAATTAAATTATCCTGAATTACATTAAAATTAATAAAAATAATTCAATTATATTTCTTCTACATCTTCTAGCGATCAATTGAAATATCTATAAGAATTTTCAAAAGCCTAGCTAAGTTTAAAGCTGATGAAAAATCGATTTCAATTTGTCATAAGAGCGAACAGGCAGGAGGACAGACAGACAGACAGACGTGAAGCGGAGTCAATAAAAACGTTATAAAAATGTTCAGTACATTAGATAGTTTAATATTTTTTTCTGATTTTTTTTTTATTTTGGTAACATTGGTGTTTCAAAAGGTAGTGTTCAACAAAGTATGGAATTTTTAATTATGTATTTTTCTCTTGTTACTAAAACATGTCAAACACTTTTAAGAATTTTTTTGTTAATAAATATTTATAATTACAAATGATTTATAATATCTTTCAATAATATTTGCGTATTTTTCACATATTTATAAGGAGAAAGAATATTTTCCAAGTTTTGAAAATGAATGAAAATTTAATTCATGGCAAAATTCACCATAAAACATTAACGATTCAATTAACAATATGAATCTCTATCATCATCTGGTATTTTATTAAATGCTCTAATCATAATATAAACTTATATATATAAAATGAAAGATTTGTCATATATTATACTCAATTTCTTATATAGATCAACGAAAATATAATTAAAATTATTAATGGATCGAACTTACGATGGAAACATAGTTATATGTTAGTTAAATATAATTTAACAAAGAGGTAGGGGATCAAGAACTTTGACTAATGAGCTGAGAAAATAACATATCAGATTGACAGAAAGGATTGGGGTTAAGTCGAGATAGTCCAAAAGGGATGTAATTATCCAGATACTTCAGCTTATATAATCAAGAGCTATTTGGTAATTAGGTTGAATAACTTCATGTAAGAAAATTTCTTAAAGCCCTCACGATGTATAAAGATTTTAAATTATAAATAGAGAAGAGATTACTTTTTATTAAAGAAAAAGATCGGTTAGAGAGTACAAGATTTATAAGTTTTTTATTTTTGTTTTTTGTTTTCAATTTGTTAAGTAACATTTTTTTTTTAATTTTCTAAATATAAATATCCCAGGGAGGTAGAGAGTGACCATGGAGGTATGGAGTAACTATAACGCTTGTTTTAAGGAGTGGGGATGGCTCCAAAAAAGTAGGGAGAAATTTTTGTCAACCATATTGGGTGGGGCAAAACATTGAATTTTACATAAAACATAATACATTTTTGTTTCAAATTTTTTCGTATGTTTGAAAGTTTTTCTTAGTTATTTCTTCTTTATTTTATAGTTTAGTTAATATATTTTAATAATTAAAAATAGTTTTTAATAATTTAATTTGTATTTAATTGTTTTTTGTTTGATCTTAAATTAACTCATTTTCAAGAGTATTAGTAATAAGCACATTTTTTCTCATACATTATATTATCAAAATTTTTATAGTACTTTTTCTATTATGACTTGTTTTCAATTTATTTACAGTTGCAAACCTTACTTACTTAAAAATCCGGGTTTTTTAGATGGTATATTAGTAGCTGGTCATTATTTGTTTTTAGGGATTTCAATAAATGTTTTGACCTTTCCAAAAAATCTAATCATTTTTCCATTAAACTAATGATAATTTATTTTTTTAATTGACTAATTAGGAAGAGAATGATTGTCAAAACGACATGCAGTTGAAATAAAATTTAAAGAGTTTTTTCTTCATGAGACAATTTTTGCTCACATAATTTTCCACAAAAAAGTCCCGGAATTTGATGATATATTAACATTAAGATCATTGGAAAATATAATGTTTAGCCCCACAGAATATGGCGGCTGTGACGTCAGATAGGCGACAACTTTTATCCCAAATGTTCTCTCCTTACTTCCTTGAAATATCCTAATAGGATTATTATTTTCAAAAACATATGATAAACAAACAAAAATTTTTTCTGATGAGATGTCAAAATAAAAATTTAATATATCTGAACTAAATACTAAACAGGCTATAAAAAAAAACAAATACAAACGATAGATATTATAAACCTAAAATGAATTAAAAAATAAAAATAAAATTCTTTGTTAATTTTTTAATTGAAAATATTTCTCTTTCAGGATTAGCAAAGGAGAAAGATAAAGGAATACTCACACTAAAGAGGCTTTTAAGCCATCTTCAAATAGAATGACATTTCCCATGTAACATTATATATATTTATATTTATATATGTAGGTATATGAAATCAATAGAATGAAATTCACAAGTACTTTTTTAATTTTAGTATATTAGTTATACCTGAATGAAATTAAAGAAAAATTAATTAAATCCTTAATGGAATTTCCCTTTTTTTCACACTTTGAGTCAGTCCTATCTAACCAAAATATAAGTTAATTAAGTTAAATTTCAAAGAAAATTAAATAATTAAATGTTCATAATATATATATAGAATTTTAGCGTTGAAGTATGAAATTTTGCTGGGTGTACCAAGCTATTAGGCATTTAAGTGAGTGTGGTCCTTAATTGACAGAGGAAAAAGGAATGAGCGAGATTTCAAGAGCTGTTCAAGAGAACCTCTTCTTATTTAAAAAAAAAATATACTCTCTGGATTTTCCAATCTCTCAATGAACTTTCCCCTTTAAAAACAAATGTAACCCTAATAAAAAGAATCTTTCATTAATGAAATAGAGATATCAATCAGGAATAGTACCTTCATTAAATTCCTACTCCATTTTACCTTATTAATCATTTGTCAAAACGCATAATTATTAACTGTCAAAATTTATCCTCTAATAATTTGTTTGATAGTTGTTAAAATAACTTGATCATTTTTAATAATCTAAATGAAGGTAATTTTTACTTTCCCGCATACTTCGTATAAGGGAAGTATTGGAATCATCAAAAATTTCGACTTCGAGATTTCGATAGATCTTGACGTTTTAGACCTCCCTGAGTCAGAAAATACCATTTTTCGAATTATATCTGTGTGTGTGTATGTATGTGTAATGTTTGTCAGTGAGCAAATTTACTCAGAAACTAATCAAGCTAGGACTTCGAAATTTGGTACACCGATATTATTCACAGTTTGTAGATTTCTATCAAAATTTCGTCAAAATCAGTTACCCGGAAGTGGTACTTTACCTACACTGGTTGCGTTTACCTTTCAAGTAAAGTACCAGTTTGCTTCGAGATATTTGCTTCCTATTTTGTATATAGATTTAAATATATGAAAAAAATTCAGATACCAAATTTCATCATGATCTGACTACCGGAAGTGACATTTTACCTATACAAGTAGCGTTAGGTGTAAATTATAGATATATAATAGTGTTAAACCATTTTACTTTATAATTTAAATTAATTAGTTTGTTTATTTTTATTGTTGTTAAAACATAATAATAATAACCTAATTACCTATTTAAATGCGGGAAAGTCTAGGGGAGGACACTCCCGATTTTTATTATATTAAATTAACATATAAATATAATTAATAAATATTACATTGATCAATTTAAAAATACATTAATATTCAATCTTTTATATTATTTTTATCATTTTTTCCTGGTTAGATTATCGGTTGATTGTTTTATTGATTTATAATAGATCTCATAAAATTATTATAAGTTAAATATAAAATGTAAAGGTATATATAAACATTAGTCGTTCATGTCTTATTCAGATAACCCTTAGAAATTGAATCAAATTAGTTTCAATGAACCATCACTCGAATAAATTAATTTGTATATTGTAATAACTGTCAATCAGTCCGTTATGAAATCAACCATCGAACTTTTCATTTAATCTTATTAAATGATTATTAAATAAATCAATATTAAAGTTTTCTACGATCAATGTAATTTCAAAATAATCATTTAATAATATATCATTTTAAAACAATCTTCATCGCACTCAAATTCATTTAGTTAGCTTTTTTAACTTTTTCAAAAAGACTTCATCAATTATGTATACAATATTCTAGGAAAAATTTAGAAAAACCTATGTATGAGTTTTCTTGTTTTATCCTTGAACTTTTAAGTATGGTAATTATGATAATTATGTAGTTATAATCAGACTTTTTATATGACAATATTCCTTTAATTTTTAATGACATATATTTATATATATTGTTTTAGTTTGTATAAAACGTTATACATTTATTATTACTATTTTTTTTTTACTTTATTTAATTGAAAATAAAAATAAAAAAAAAAGTTAGTTCTGTCATAAAACTAATAAAACATAAAAGTTTATTATTTAAAAAGTAAATATTTATTAAAAAATATAAATAAATACTTGAATTTAAAAGCAAATAATCATGAATTAATTGCAAATTGGTGGCCCATCTATAAAATATTAAGTGAGTGGATTCCAAGAACCGAGGGTAATACTACCATTCCATACCCTTAAAGACAAACATCTTTCAACTTCTGACCCGTAAACCAATTAATATATCCCCACAATATTTATAGATACTAAAGATCATGTGTAGTCCTTTTAATATAAATTTATTCAATTGATTTATTAATTTATTCTCCGATTTAAGATATATTTTCATTGTAGTTATAATTTAGACTAGATCAACAGGGAAACAGAAAACTTGAAAGGTCAAATTATCTCTGGCTCAAGTTTACCAATAAATTAGTGAAAAAGATTTTTTTATTAAATCAAGTTTATAAAAACCAATACGATTGAGAACTGAGATTTCACGAGAACCAAAGGAATATTTCAATAAATCTAAAATAAATTAATTAACATTAATAGGAGTTTATAGGTATGAGAAGTTAAAGGCTCGAAGCTGGCACACAAAACGTTTTTAGAATGTCGCGTGAGTCGTCATAGGTGGTCTATGTCAGGGCTTCTTAAACTGTGGGTCGCGACCCCCAGGTGGGTCGCGAGACTACTGAAAGGGGGTCGCAAAGATCTGATACTTTTGAATCATTATAAATAAAATTTTAAAATTATTAAATTATATATATGTGAAATGAATGGGTATGTATTCTTTAATCCTTATTTTATTTACATTGTAAAATAGTGCGATATTACATCTACATCTACGGTTAATATATATTTCATTATATGGAGGAGGGGGTCGTTTAAAATTTCCTAAGCTTGAAGGGGGTCGCTATGTAAAAAAGTTTAAGAAGCCCTGGTCTATGTCGTGTGTTGTTTTGTGCAAGTTGCCACAAGTGAATCATTTTTATCATACATTTTATATTTTCATCCCTTTTTACTTTCCCGCATACTTCGTATAAGGGAAGTATTGGAATCGTCAAAAATTTCGACTTCGAGATTTCGATAGATCTTGACGTTTTAGACCTCCCTGAGTCGGAAAATACCATTTTTTGAATTATGTCTGTGTGTGTGTATGTATGTATGTATGTATGTAATGTCTGTGAGCAAATTTACTCAAAAACTAATCACAAGCTAGGACTTCGAAATTTGGTACACCGATATTATTCACAGTTTGTAGATTTCCATCAAAATTTCGTCCAAATCGGTTAACCGGAAGTGGTACTTTACCTACACAGGTTGCATTTACCTTTCAAGTAAAGTACCAGTTTGCTTCGAGATATTTGCTTCATATTTTGTATATAGATTTAAAAATATGAAAAAAATTCAGATACCAAATTTCATCATGATCTGACTACCGGAAGTGACATTTTACCTATACAAGTAACGTTAGGTGTAAATTATAAATATATATAATAGTGTTAAACTATTTTACTTTATAATTTAAATTAATTAGTTTGTTTATTTTTATTGTTGGTAAGACATAATAATAATAACCTAATTACCTATTTATATGCGGGAAAGTCTAGGGGAGGACACTCCCGAATTTTTCATTTTCAAAATATTTGCTGGAGCATAGATTTGACGACTTCACTTGTTGGGTTCTTCCCTTTTTACAAGGATTTCTAGTGGTCCATTCAAAAAAAAAATATATTTTTTAATTTATAAATTTTTATATTAATTTGAGATTTTTTTTAAATTGGTAGGTCACAATTTATTTCGTGTTATTTTTTTAAATTTTATATATGAATCAAGGATTTTTTTTCCATTATTAGAATTGTATTTTGGAGTATTAATGTTGGGCTAGTGAAGTTTAATTACAAAGAATTAAAATCAATTTTTCTCTAATAATTGAAGAGTGTGAGGCAAATGACATGGCCTAGCTAATGTTCTTATTTCTAAACTCTTGGTAATCTCTATTTGAGAGGTTGAGTACGTCCATTAATTTTAATAATATTTGGTTCGATTCACATATTAAACCAATAAAATAATGCATTGAATCACAAAGAAATATAATTAAATATTGATCATTAGCTTTTATAAAGCTCTGTAAATTATAGGGCGAGTAATAAGCGTGGGCCCTATTTAATAATATAATACCATTAAAAATTTTTTGTTTTGGAAAAGTTTTTAATCTTAAAGTGAGAGTAATTTTTAAAATTATAATTTTTCTAGATGGAATTATATAGAAATACTTATTGGTTTTATTTTAGAAAATTTTGCAATTTAGAAATTTCTTTTATATATGAACGTATAGTTATTCAATTAATATTTACACTTAAATAGAGTTAGTATAATATGAGAAGGAGAGAATGATCCTATAACCCATATTTTAAATAAAATAATAAGATTATTTATTTTAACAAGTTATTGAAATAGCAATGCTCAAGTAAAAACCAAATAAATTAAAAATATAAGACGGATAATTTATTTTTTATTAAATTAAAGACTAACCTTTATATTTTATGTGAGAAAAATTGCATATTGCAATGTTGCAAAGACTTCACAATAAATTTGCAAATGAAGCAGCATAGATATTCCAATTCCGATTATTTTAAAAATTTAACTTATAAAAGTATTTGTTTTAATCGATTATTAAAAAGTCTGATACCAAACTTCCATTAATTACTTAATTTTTCAAATAAAATTTGTAATTATTTTTATTTTTTGTTTTGTTATATCTTGGTTATTTGTTTGTTACATTCTTTATTTATTTAATTAATTTATATTAGAGTTAAATTTTTACCCAAGTGGGTTAATAATCAAATTGGATTTTTCTAATCTGCTAGTTCATTAAAATAAGTTGACCTGTGGCCAGGTCCGAACCGACCGACGCACAGTGGTCTGAAACGCCAAAAAAGCTGGCCAAAAATGTAGATGTTGGTGAAACAGCTTGAAATTTTGTAGGCAATAGTTTTGAGAGTCAGGAAATTTAAATTTGACAAAAAAAATGGCGAATTCAAAATGGCGGACAGATTTTTAGAAAAGTGACGTCAGATTCGCAATTGTATGTTCTCTGGGATTTTTTGAGCCGAAAATTTCGAAATTGAAGTTAGATTGTACGAAAAAAAATGATAAATTTCAAATGATGTGTTGATTTTTCAAAAAATGACGTCATGCAGAGAAAATCCGTAAAGCTCACAACCATCGAAACTTAGGGGTTTTCATGTTAAGATATTGAAATTAGATGATTTTCTCGATAGTAAAAATATGCCAATTGTGAGTGATGGACTCACTTCAAGAGAAAGTGCATTTCTGAAAAATATTTTATTATCAGTAAGACAAATAACTAACAGTTACATTTTGGTAAGTACCGTGTTTTATTTCATTTTTATCATTTCGTTCGTGTTGCAAAAATATATTCTTCTTTTTTATGAAGCTTTATGAATTCACTGTTACATTTCATCAGTGCAAGGTGATTCTGGGTCAACATCTTCAATTGTTGGTGAACAGGCTTGGGACGACATTAGCAATTTGAGTACTTTCGGACTGAGAGGTTCTTTTGAAAAGTGACAGGTGCACCTTAACGAGATATTAATCAAAAAATTCATAGGAACAAATGGGGCAAAAAGGAGCAATTTTTTCTTCATGATTCTTTATCTATAGACCTTTATCTTTATGTTTCAAATGAGATTGTCACCAATGGTCACCAATGTAAAAAATGCGGAATGTTTTTTGAAAAGTTTTTCGTCAGGTTACATTTTCTGACACAAGCGGTTTAAATCAGCCAATATCAATATAATACATGCATTTCTAGCAAACAAAATAAAAAAAGTCCATGTACGTACCTCCAGCAACAGTTTCCATGTCGCAAGTTGCAAATGAAACTTTTCTATGAAACGAAACACCAATTTTGACTGAGCTCGAATTTCAGACGTTTTGGGAAATCTCTGGAGAAAGTAAAAACAGTTGACTTTGAGATGTTCGGAAAACTCGTAGAGTCATGGTAGTGCTCTACTTTTTCAGCTTTTCGTACATAAATATGTCTTCAACAAAATACCATAAACGACATGCAAAAAAAAAATTTTTCAATTTTCGATTTTTGGCCAGCTTTTTTGGCGTTTCAGACCACTGTGCGACGGTTTGAAATAAATTAATTTCCAGCTACAGAAACAATTTCAAATAATTTTAATATATCTATTAATGTAATAAAAAACAGATATGGATAGAACATAAATATTTTAAATTTTATTTTATTTATAATATATATGTAAGACCAGGCTGTGACGTCATGAATGACTGGATGACGTCATATTATTTTAAATTAAGAAAAAACTAATAAAGATGATTTTTCTCGAGGATAAAACCAATACATTCGGGGTGATATGTAAAAAAATCTCCTCATGTGAAATTTGGTGTGAAAATAACCCTTCCCTTCCTATCGTCGATCGCTAATACTACCACTTTCAGTTTCCGGATTTGCACCAAAAGTTGATCAATTCATCCCGCTGATGCATTAAGTAAATAAACCAAATTTCATCAAAATCCGTTGAGCCGTTCAGGCTGTACACATCTATACGGACGGACGGACGGGCAGACATGCTAAAAATACTTTTTTCTGTTAAGAAAATGCATGATTCGTGGAGATATGTAAAAATCTCCACATATGAAATTTGGTTTGAAAACAATACCTCCCTTACTATCGTCGGTCGGTAAAAATTGCAATCTTGAAAATCCACTTTCCTTCTGTAATAGTGATATTTGATGGCCTATCTTGAAAACCGACTATACAACTAAATCATTATTAATAAAATCAAAGTTTAGTTTAAAGATTAAGTAGATAACTCATTAAGAACAATTGAACATGAACTTTTTTAGATAATATCGATAACTTCGAATTTTGAAAATGTTTGATTTATTAAGTTGCTTTAGTTCTTTAAAATATTTGTTAAAACTGTATAAATATTTTTTATAATAATAATTTCTCTGTTTTATTTAAATTTAGAAAGCCTTAACCCTGTATCAGTTAATTCAATGTCCACTAAAGAAATTTTAATTTTAAAATCATTATTTATATGTAATATCTATATCTATTTACAAACCTACAGACATTGATTATTTATGACTAATTAAATTATTTAATATCAATTAATACTATTATAAATATACAATTTAGGTATATAACTAATAAAATGTCACTGTATTATAAATTATCTGAAATGATAGAGAAGAGGGAGTGATATTAATTAAGGTTGCCTCAAGAGGGTTAATACTGCGAATTAAACAGAATTTACTTTAGTAATTTAAAGTTGTTAATATGGGTAGAGATAAATTAATATAATTTTGTGTTGGTATAAAAATCACATTGTTAATAGCCAGGAGATTATAGTCATGAAATGTATTTATCGTTATTTTATGTTTATGAGTTAAAAAATTGGCTGATATTCCTTTTTAGAGTTTCATTATCCATCGTATCCTATTTACAGATGAAAAATAATTTATTCATTTATTCATTTCCCATCTTTGTTTTTTCACTGAATGTAAAAAATATTTTCATTGAAAATATTGAATTTCTAGACGCATCCTACATATAAATTTATTTCTATTTATACGTATAAAAGAATGGAGAAGCTTGTGCTGATAGGTTAGGCGAAAATATAAGAAAAACAATACTATTTTATCTGATCAGATTTAATCTTTCAGTTTCTAATGGTGACTCGAATAAAATATGAGGGAACATGATATTTAGGTGTATAACCTATATGTATTTTTTTTTTAATTTATATTAACTTAAAATTAATTCGGAAAATTAATAATATTCGTTATGTATTTTTTAATAAATTTTAATTTTCAAATTAATTTAGAATTATTATAAAAAAAAAATAAGTAGAGCGTACTTAATACTTCTTTAAATCATTATGAATATTTATTTATTTAAGCTATTTCTTAAAAATCATTAAAATAAACATCAGATATAGTTAAAGAAATGGAAATATATTTTTCAAAATAATCATTATAGAAAAAAACTTGGTACGTGGAAAATTATTGACCGCTCTTTAGAGATTTATAATCTATTTACAAAATTTTTTTTCAATTGAATAAACGGTGTAGTTTTTAGGGCTTTCAATCATCTACTCTCATCCACAGAAATCATCGTAAAAATGTCCGATATTGATTTGTTGAACATTATTTACTTTTTAATGTCCCTCAAATCAACTTAGCTGTTACCTACTTTTTAAATACTACAATTTCAGTGTCTTTTTAACATTCTTTTAAATACGTACGCCAGGTTACTAAAAAGTTCTTACACAATTATATTCAAAAACTGATAAATCTTTAATACAATCTTTCTTATGAAAAATTAAAATTATTTCTTAATTTATATATTAAAATCATAAGATATAAATAATATAAATAAATATATAAATATATATATATATATATATATATATATACATTATAAATAAATATATAAATTATTTTATAATATTTCTTGGTGTTTATAAAATCAACTTCATAGATTTGGGGAATTCGCTTAGAACGGAGAGTCAGATTCAGTATTCGTTCCCCTAGGCAATTTCTGACATTCTATTAATCCCTTCTCAAAGACAGAAGATTCCCTCTAGGGAATAATGTTCTGGTATCTTACTGTAGAATTAGACTTTTACAAAATTGGAAATTTCAACAAAATTTCAAATTTTATATAAAAATGACAATAAAAATTTTTAAACTAAATTGTTTGAGTTGTTGAGACAAACTCAAAAACCGTAAAATCATTTTCAATTATTAAATTATATTGAATCCTATTGGATTATTTCACACAGAATAGAAAGTAAATATAAAATTTCTCCTTTTTGATTTTTTATCTTTGCAATTGATGGGAATACACACAAACTAATTTCCAAAAACACCTAAAATGTGTATTTGTTTGAAAATCTTGATTAATGATTACATAATTTACAATTTTATATATTGATAGCTTTAGATATATAAATGAAAAAAAAACAAAAAACCTGTGACTTTGTACTCCTACGCAAGGACAATGCCTATCAAGCCGGTTAAATCAATGAGGTGTCCTATGATCAGTAGAACGGGTCCTTTCAACCTTTACCTTGATTTTCTTAATCGGAGGCGCTATCAAGTAGCGTTTCCCCAATGTTGTTCCCGGAGGCTGGGTTGACTCCGTCCCATAGGCCCCCTCTAGGGAAATTCCCTTGCCAGGCCCGGGACTTGAACTCGGAACCATGTGAATGTGAGGCAGTTTCGCTAGTTTAATTTTTTTTTAGTTTAAAAAAGTATGTTTATTAGCCAAATATACAAATATAAGTTGTTTTTCCCATAACATATAAAAGGGATTAAATGACTTTTTCTTACAGCTAATTGGTGACTCCAAGGTCGTAATTATTTATACAATGTTTCTTTTTTATTATTACGCTATTAACTATTTTTAATATTACAATAGGCAGGTTCGCTACCCACACACCCAAAGGCGCCTTAAATATAAATGAAACTAAATGTATTTATTTTACCTAATTCAATTTTAACTTTTCTCTCAATTATTTTAATAAAAATATATAAGCCCCTAATATCTATTTAATTAATATTTTTCTTTTAATTAATTTAATTTCGATATCATGTTTCATTAGCATTTTGTTTAATATGACCATTCATTTCAGATTATTATTATTTACTGTATCTTCCGATTTTCATTGTTTGATCGATATTCATTCAAAAAGGAAAGAAAGAGTTCATTAACTGCTTTTGAAACTTTCCATGTCAATTTGAATTATGTGAAAGACACCTAGGTTAACAAATTATTCTTCATTTTTAACAACTCTTGTCCAATTGGAAATGGCTGTTTTTTCTCCCATTAAGGATTTTAAAAATTCATCAATGAATTTAAAAAAAAAAAATTTTTGTTCGTCTCATGAAATTTTCAAGCTACTTTCCATGGCTTTTGTTGCTCGATTGCTTTCACGTTCATTCATTTACTCGACAGATTGGATGAAAAGGCGCCAGACGGCTCACATCTGAATAATAAACAAAATAATTAGAAGCAATGTCTTTCAATCAATCAAACAAAAAAAAATATTTTTCATTCCATTAATAAATAAATACATTGTTCTCTTTTATTTGAATAGAGATAAATTGGAAAAAAAATCATATCAATAAATAATCGTGAATATTTTGTGATGAAAAGTTAATTTCCAAAAGAATTAAAAATAATTATAGAGGTAAGAGAGCTCCACCTACTCAATATTATAATTTAATTTAATTCATCCCTTGGGAGGAACTTCAAAAAATTAGCTTCTTCAAGTTGAAATATTACTTATGTTATATAATGTGTACAACATTATAGTCAATAAATAGTTATTAGGTATAATATTAATTATCTTTTATCTTTTTTAAAGTATATTTAATAGTTAGGGAACAGGTGATTTAACAAAAATTATAGTAAAACTCAACCAAATAGATAAAATAGTATTATTTTTGAAGTTTAGAAAAAAATAGAAATTATTAGAATATATTAAGAATGGAATAAATAATGGAACTCTATGATCACACAATCCAAATCTTTTGTATATACGAGGGTGATCTGAAAAGTTTCGATTTCGACGATGTTTTTCAATTTTTCTTTTGTTTTATTTTTCAAAATTCAAGATAGCTGAGACATGTACGATGTCAGCTGAACGTGTGTGAAATATTTTGCAAAACCATTTGAATATGGAAAGCTGTGTGCAATGTGGGTGCCGGATTTCCTAACGTTAGACCAAAAATTGCTTCGAAAAACCATTTCTAACGACAATTTGGCGCTGTAGGCGTAATCCAAACGAATTTTTGCGTCGATTCATAACTGTTGATGAGACTTAAATTAAATTAAATCAAATTTAATTAATTAAATAATTTATTTATTAATTAAATTAATTAGAACACCGTTATGATAAATGTATCAGTGTTGATGGAGATTATGTTGAAAAATATAGCAAAAAAAAAATTTAAAAACATCGTTTTTCTTGGTCAGGTCGGAAACTTTTCATCCCACCCTCGTATATATATAATTTAATTAAAATTGATAAAAATAAAATTTTAAAATCCAACATTATAAATATATGTACATTAGTAATGTAATAATTATCAAATTATAGATTTAATTTTCAGTTCCTAAAATAAACAATATTATTCTATTATATTTTTATCTTTTATAATCTTAGATAATAAATTATTTTTTTAAAAATAATTATAATGAAGGTGATGCTAAAATTATTTTATTTCACATATGATTTTATGTTGTTTTTTTTAGATCAATTTTCCTTTAATCAATTAACCTAATAACCTCAAGAACTTTCAAAACATGTATTAGAATTATTATGTCAAAACAAAATGTTATCTCCTATATAATTAGAATAATAAATTAAGTTAACTAATAAAACAAAATATAAAAATATAATTCATACATGTAAACAATGACAAAAGAATCGATAAATGCTAAATATAAAATGAAAAAAAAAAATTGTTAAACATTTTAGGTAAGTATATAGGTATATTAATTTGTTGTTCGATATCAAATGTCTCTTATCTGGTAGAAGAGAAATTTGTTTTTAATAAATATTTAACGAACGAACGCTTACATTTTATTAGCGGGTATCCAATAAAGGAATAAATGCATCGTAGTTTCACGGAAGAGCAGCGACCTATCCGTTTTTGCAGTTGGGAATATCGACATCTGCACAGGCTCTGTTTGCCTGTTATGGATGTTGGATGTTATGCTTGAGAACACGAGTCGTCAAACGAGCTGTGCTCCCCGTTGCCATATATAGATCATTCACCAAACTTGATCTCAATTGAACTTGATTAGAAGCTAAAGTAAGCAGCCTGGATATTAAGGAGACAATTTTCCGCGCTGATTCATCCCAGTGACAGAACCAACTGGGAAAGGACAACATTTCTCATTTAAATTCTTGAACATCTCTCAAGAAAAAAAAAACCGCCAGAATTCTATCCCTCTTACACTCAGCTCCTTTTTTTATCCACTATTTTAAAAAATAATTTCAATCCTGACATCTTTTCAATAAATCCAAGCTATGATTATAAAATCTATCTAATTTAACAAAGAATAGATTTATTAAATGTGTTATAAAATCAATCAGCTCTCTTATTTTCCTCTTTTTTTCGAAAAAGATAAAAATATATCTTCTTCAGAAATATTCTCTATTTTAGACTAATATAGAATATCTCTAAAAAACCTTTTCGATGGATGATTTCTTTAAGGCACAAATGGTCTTTGTCGCTGAGGTCCCTCAATATTCAAATAATAATAAAAAATCTAAAAAATTTAAAATATTTTTTTATTTATTTTCTTTTAAATCAAATGGTTAATTTATCATTATTATTATTAATAATATTGTTATTATTATTATTTGGAGATCGATGTCATTTATGTTGTAAAAAATCATTAATTATTTAAATTATTCATTACACCAAGTAATTTTTAATTCTTTCTGTGATTATTGAATGTGTTCTTGGCCAGGGGACAGGTAAACAATACATTCTGATATTCAAATCAATCCTATAAGACTCTACGCTCTCTAGATCACGAATAGATATAAAGAAGCTATTTTTCCTTAGTCCAAATACCAGTATTTATTGACTATAAATCATACGAGGGTGGGCTGAAAAGTTTCCAACCTGACCAAGAAAAACGTTTTTCAATTTTTTTTTTGCTATATTTTTCAACATAATCTCCATTAACATTGATACATTTCTCATAATGGTGTTCTAATTAATTTAATTAATTAAATTAATTAATAAATAATTTAATTAATTAATTAAATTTGATTTAATTTAATTTAAGTCTCATCATCAGTTATGAATCGACGCAAAAATTCGTTTGGATTACGCCTATAGCGCCAAATTGTCGTTAGAAATGGTTTTTCGAATCAATTTTTGGTCTAAAGTTAGCAAACGCGGCACCCACGTTGCACACAGCTTTCCATGTTCAAATGGTTGTGCAAAATATTTCGCACACGTTCAGCTGACATCGTACAGATCTCAATTATCTTGAATTTTGAAAAATAAAACAAAAAAAAAAAAAAAAATTTAAAAACATCGTTTTTCTTGGTCAGGTCGGAAACTTTTCAGACCACCCTCGTATATATTAATATATTAATATATATATATATAAGTATGTTCAGGGATTCTGGTAACTAAATCGATTTCGTTCTCTGTAAAGATTTTTATTCAATATTAATTTTTTTTTACATTGATTATTTACAATATTAGAAATATAAATTACCTGTAAAGAAATCGATTCTAAAGTTGATTCTTCCAGATAATTCTTACAAATGCCAAATATAAATTATTAACTAATAATTCTAATTAAAAATTATCCTATTACAATTTATATTCGTCTTTAATCCATTCTAAAATTAGTTAGTTGATTCTTATAAATAATACAAACAATATCACTAACAGATGGCGGTGACTAAAGGGTACTATATAGCAGTGACTTTGTTACATATATATATATATACTCATATATATTTATCATAAAATTCAGGTTTTTTTTGTTATTTAAAGAGAAATAATAAAATAAAAAGATTTATTGAATGAAATGTAAACTGTGTTACATTATAATAATAGTAATTCGAGATAGACATAACTATTTTAGGCTGTTCTAAACACCTGATCTCCTAAGATATCCACAATTAAGCAACATATGCTTGCTTGGAATTACTCTCATCCCTCTCCAATTACAATCATGTCACTTAGGGATGATTAAAACTTATGAGAATTACCGTCCCATTTCTTCAATGACAATTATGTCGTATAGAGATAATTAAAAGTTAATATTATCATTTGTAATAATATTGGAGGATTTTATTTAGGTAGTTTTAATTAATGACATAAAATTATTTACCTAATCTAATTATTAGTATTTTTAATTTTTTCAATTTAGATAAGTTTTTTTTTAAGCATTTCTAATTAATATATATATATATATATATATTTAGATTCAAATTTTATTTTTTAATAATACTTTCACTAGTTAAGCAGCAATTTTTATTTCTCAATATTTCAGTTCTGTTTCTTTATTTCCAATTGTCTTCTTCCATTATTTTATCATCCTTCTTTTTTGTTTTCTTCTCTATGAGTTTTTTCTGCATTTTATTTCCCTTTCAAATCCATAAGTATTTCTTTAAGAGTATTTTTTTTTCATTTCTTAGATCTGCAGTCTCCTATTGGTGGGTTTCCTTTTTTTCCCCATTTTCTTTTGCTGATGTTTTGTTACTTTTGACAATGGTTGACTTTTGTCTTCAGCACAAATTATCTCTTATATTTTCCATCATTCTTATTTCCACAGGAATTTTAACACATTATGATGAATCTTTGAGAAGTTTTCGCTTTTTATCTTTTTGTTTAACCCTAAAAAATTAATATTTTCTTTTCCTTCTTTTTTTACATAAATAAATCTATTCATGGATGTTTTCATTATTTTTCGTTATATAAGATATATTTAATTAATTCATTTAATTATTTTTATAGTTTTATTTTATATTATGAAATAAATACTAAGTACAAATACAAGTGATAATAATTTACCATTCTACGAGGGTGGGGTGAAAAGTTTCAGGCCTGACCAAGAAAAACGATGTTTTTAAATTTTTTTTTTTTGCTTTATTTTTCAACAATCAAGATAGCTGAGACCTCTACGATGTCAGCTGAACGTGTGCGAAATATTTTGCACAACCATTTGATTATGGAAAGCTGTGTGCAACTTGGGTGCCGCGTTTTCTAACGTTAGACCAAAAATTGCTTCGAAAAACCATTTCTAACGACAATTTGGCGCTGTAGGCGAAATCCAAATGCATTTTTGCGTCGATTCATAACTGTTGATGAAACTTAAATTAAATCAAATTTAATTAATTAATTAATTAAATTAATTAGAACACCGTTATGAGAAATGTATCAGTGTTGATGGAGATTATGTTGAAAAATATAGCAAAAAAAAAAATTTAAAAACATCATTTTTCTTGATTAGGCCGGAAACTTTTCACCCCACCCTCGTATTTATAGCATATTAATCCCATCTCTGGTCTCTAGCATGTCAAGAATGCAGAACTCATAAAATTTTTCCATCCCTTCTCTGCTATTCTACTATTTCCTAATTTCTCTAATTGTATCACCTTTACTAAAAAACAGCGAAATGGGGATTTCACTCATATATTCAAAATTATTAAATTTCTGATTTAATATAATATTATAATTTAAAGTAAACTATTAAAAAAATATCACTCTTTAAAAAATGTATATCTCATTAAAAGTTTAAAATTTTTCATGGTTAAATTTACGGAAAGTTATCAATTAACTTTCAATCTTAATATATAATATAAAAAGAATTAATATTAAAAAGATCATAAATTTTTATATTATAAAAAAGTTAGGACCACTTAAAAAAATTTCTGATTTTTTCTAAAAATAAGAGTAATAGTTATTTGTAAATTTATAAATAACTTTACTATTAATTTTGGACTCAAGTAGACTAAAACTGTTCACTCAAAGAACAAAATGTATCAGAAAGTATGAAAGATAAAAGTATACGATATATTAATATCATTAGTGTTTTTTATATAATGTTTTCCACTTCGAAAATGAACAAATTTAAACATAATAATAAAATAAATATAAACTTGTTCTATTTATGTTTGCTATTTGTAGTCCTTTAGATAAAAACAATAGTTTTTGATATGAATGTGAAATTAGTATTGTATAATATTAAAAATTATAAATTAATTAATGTACTACTAAATAATAATTCATTTTAATTTATCTCCTTGAAAATTTAAGTTCAAAGTAAGCAAAATTAAAAGCTTTAAAAATAAATAAACAAATATCATTAATTTTACATTTAATTAAATTTAATTTATTTATTTATTTATTAATCTATTAAAAAAATTGTATTTCAAACATGCCAAAGCTTAGATAATTAAGATGCTTTTTAACCGTATAAAATCTAATTTCACATAAATGATGAAAGAAAATAAATGTAGTGGAATGTTTAATAGCATTCGAACAGATCATTTAAAGTTCATCAAAGTCGGCCAAATGGGAGTGGGAATAAAGAACGGCACACTCTCAATCGAATGTCGTTGAAACCTAACACATCTTGATTTTCAACTCCGCCTCCAATCGTGTGGGTAGGTTAAAAGAGGAAAATCAGAGTCAAAACAGACAACATTCGCTGAGACACGCATCCCGTTCCACAGTCCCACCATCTGCCTAAGACATCGACATGCATATATGACTGAATTCAGAGCTCGGTGAAAGAGATATAAGTTATCTGAGAAATGTGTTTGACATTGGAGGAAATAGACTTTGATGTTTGGAGAAAGGATGCCCCGTGAGGCAGCCAATTGCGATGCTCACAGATAAATAGAAGGCACAGTGGCAGTGGGGGTTTTGTTATTCGTTCCCGGGTCGATGCCATCCGCCCTTGCCTTTCATGTAGAAAAATTCACCAAGGTGTTTGCACCTTTTATTATCAAAATATATAAAATAGCACGCCGTTTTATATACTCATGCGAAAAAATGGCCTCTCTAAACGTGACGTTATCATTTATCTACACTGAGTGAAATTTAACTTCCTTTGCCGCTACTCAACCCCTTTATTTGACTAAATCAGCAATAGAATTTTATAAATAGCATATGTAATTAACATTAATTTAAAAACATTGTTTAAAATTTATATATCATGGATTAATTCAATTCTTATCTATAAATAATTTTCGGAATTTCATTAATATCAAAGCTGAAACTAAAAATTTCTAAAAAAAAAACACTTGTGTTTTATGTATATTTTTATAAATATATTTTAAATAATTAAATAAATGTAATTATTTTTCATTAATTGATTGACTTTTGATATTAACCTAAACAATTTGAACATTAAATTATTTCTAGGTATTTTCATTCAATTAATCAATTTGACAAGCGAAATTTCATTGATTTAATTTTTTCATCGTACCGGCATACCCGCTAAAACCCCCTTCTACCCTATTTCTCTAGGTTCTGGGCCTACGCTCTTCGGAACCGCGTTAATATTTCGTCGTAACGCTACCCCCTTAGCTGCATTTCTTTAAAGTGGTGATCAGCTGCCAATTTTCACTTGTCACAAGCTTCTGCCAGGGTTATCTTTTGGGAGATTTCTATCCTTGGTTAACTTGTCGCACCAGAATTTTGTGTTTCTTGTAGGTCACAGTACCTACAATTAGGACTTTCCTTCCTTCCTATTTTGAATAGAAAGATATTAAAGAATCCCTATCCACTCAGTGCTTGAATGAAAAAAATGTCCAGACCCCCATGCTTCATATGGATCCATCTGTCCAAGTTTCCTTTCAAGGCTCTTATCTATACTCGTTCTAATAGTTACGCCATTTAACTTTGTTTTTTTGCCTTATCTCCACATTATCTTTTGCGCCACTCGCTTTCTATAACAGATACCTCTCTCCTCTGCCATGATTTCAATGGGAATCATTCCCGCAAGCACTGGCATGCATCTCTGGATATTGTTTTGAATCCTCATATAACTGAGCTCCAGTCCTCGTCCTCCTCCGCTAGTTTAATCAACCATTTTTCAAAGCGATGGCGTTCTCCCAGACAGGAGATCGACATAAGGGCTATGAGACTGAAGTTGCTCTCTTCATTGCTTGTTCTAAGTGTTCCGTAAATCTTAATTTGGAGTCAAGATAATTCATAGATATCTGACCGATATTTTGGCTATCACTATGTCGAGAACATTGAACTGGATTTCTCCGACTCTTTTTCGACCTTTAAGTGTAAGCACTTCGATCTTTTCAGGTCTAATTCCAGGCGCTGTTTTTTTCGCCTATCTATTTTTTCCTATTTTTAAGGCATTGTTCCCCTTTATCGCCATGTCTTCTTCACTATGCCTTTGTCATTATAGTAATAGGTGCATTATACATCAGCATAGTCTATAATTTCTACTCCTTCTGGAACTCTGAGAATGAGAAGGCCATCATATTGAATGCAAATTCAACAGAGTTGGGGCTTAAGATAGAACCTTGTGGAACTTCTTTAGTTATGTTAACTAGTTTTTTATCACATTCTCCGATTATCAGTTTTCTCTTGTCGAGATAACTTTCTATTATCCTGATTGTTTTTATTTTATATTATGAATTTATAAGCTAATACCATAGATAGCTTCTTTAGTACCTAATCCTTTTTTATTGATTTTTAAATTTTTTTAATTTTTCAAAAAATCATATTATTTTGGAATTGTCTTGAATAATTTTGAATGTCTCTATGGGAAACTGATCAATGTTAAATTCGATTTCCCATAAAAAAAAATAATAAATAAAAGTTCTCTATACGGATTAATGTTTCAAGGATATAAAAAGGATTTCGAACGTTCATTCTCTTTAGTAGATTGTAGGATATGAGATAAAAAAAAATAAAAAAAGAACATTCTCTTTACAAAATAATAAATTGAGGATTTAACATTCTTTTTATTATATTTCAAAATTTTATAAAACATGAAATGAGTTAGTTTCCTAAGAAAAAGTTTATAATTGTAATTAATACAATGAAACCTCGATATTTCTAAGTTGATTACTGTTCTAATTAGAAAAATTTCGTTAAATCAAGTAATTTATTTGAAGTCTGCTATATATACCTCTATATATATATATATATATATATATAGAGGTTAGGGTGGTTTAAGCTTTATTTTAATAACAAGGTAAGTAAAATTGTTTATTAACCTCAACATTGCAAACTTTTCTTCTTACCCTGTTATAACAAATGATATTCTCTAGTAAAGTAAATCATATTGTAATGAAAACACTAATTTTTATTACAATAAACTTGTTAATACACATATACATGAATTCTCGTTAAGATAAATTAGTAGAATGTAAATTTGGAAGAGGTTACGGTTTAGCTAAAATTGTTAAAAAGAGGTAAATTATATTTTGTATTTACATTTTACAATGATTGAAAATTTGTTAAAGAAAAATTTTAATAAATGCTTTTTGTAAAGAATAGATAACATTTATGCATGAATTTTTACAAGAAATTGTTAAATTGAGGTTCGCTATATAATGGAATTATTATCAAAAACATCGATTTATTTTATTTTGATTTATTGAAAATATAGAATTTAAATATTAAAAATTCTCTAATAAGATAGTAATAGTAATATTATTACTAATGTTAATAATAGTAATAAACTATGAATATAGAATAATATAAATTATTTTAATTTATTTTATTTTAAAGAAATGAAAAAATAATTCAACTCATTAAACGATGGATAGGGCTGAAGAATTAATTTCCCAAATTTGCATGATTAGCATTATGTGCTGATAAAGGGTGTCTATCTGGGTTTCTTGGAATTCATCAAGAGAATTACGGGGACAACTCGCTCGGAGGAAATTCTATCAAATGCTTGACCCACATCAAGAAGAGTTGCTGACTTGTTAAATTGACTTCCATCCAATGTATGGTTAATGATGTCGGCAACTTTATGTACTTGCACATATTTGATCAATATCCATTAAGTATATGTATACTGTAGTTACGAATCCAATTAGTTTGTCAAGTGAAAAAAAAACACCCCTCGGGATTAAGAAACACCATTCATTTTATTATTATTTTTATTTATGATTTCATTAAAATTCATCTTGATCTTCATGCTATAATATTTTATAGTATAAATGACTTTTTTTTATATAAAAAAACGATCATTTCCTTTTATCTCAAATAATTGCTCTTCATTTTTTTCCGCTACTAATTATATCATTGAATTAATAGCGAAATAAAGTTGAATAATTTTCAGGGGAGTTTAGGCTCTTCTTCTCCATTATTAGTGCTTACCTTGATTTTATCAGACGCATTAAGTGCTGGCCGAATCGATTGCTGCGGTGGTTAAACTTTCTAACTGCTTTTCTTAAGAAGTAGACAAAGGGCGTTTCAAATACAATACTTGAATAGCAAATCTTTTTTTTCTTTACTTTAAATTACAATTTTCTCTGTTCTGAATAAATCGGTTGGTTCGGTAATTTCAGTTAAAAAACTCAAATATAAATTTCGAATATGCTTTTTTAGTAGTTAATATGATGATATATGTGGTAAATATAATAATTACAATTAATATATATATATATATATATATACTGTTTTAAAAACACTTTACTACATAGTAATACTTGTTTACATTTAAAATATTGTATTTTTTTAATTTTCTTCTTTCATTAGTTAACCAGTAAATTTATCTATAATTTAAAGTTTATAATTATTATTAGGAAGACGCCATTGGGTGAGAGGCTAGCCTCGCTGTCTCAGACCCATACAGGCTGTGGAGGTATTCTATAGAAATGTCAAATAGGACCCAAACAGGAACAATAAATATTGGTGATTGGTTATTTAAAAACATAAAAAAGAAAGTGATACTCATAAATTTGATTTAATTTTTATTTTAATAAATAAATGTAATAATAAATATGTAAATAGTTGAAAATATTTGTAAATAGTGTTATAAATGTAGTTTTCTTTTAAATTGTATATCCCATATGTGTTTAGGGATAATACTCTTTGTAAACACCTTTTGTATTCTTTTGGCTTAATAAACACATTTTTAAACATAAAAAAAGCCTCGCTGTCTCACATTCACATGGTCCCGGGTTCAAGTCCCGGGCCAGGCAAGGGAATAACTCTAGCTGGGGTCTATGAGACGGAGTCAACCCAGCCTCCAGGATCAACATTGGGGAATAGCTACTTCATAAAAAGTAGCGCCTCCGATCAAGAAAATCAAGGTAAAGGTTGAGAGGACCCGTTCTACTGATCATAGGACACCTCATTGATATAACCGACTTGATAGGCGTTGTCCTTGCGTAGGACGTACAAAAGTCAGAAGTTTTTTTTTTTATTTTTAATTATTATTATTACTATATTTATTTAAAAAATAAAGTATTAAATAATTTATGATTAATGAAATACATGAGTTTAATATATTCTCTAAGGAATGAATACCTATAATATTTAAATGAAGTTAATCATACTATAATTAAGTACTTTTTGTTAAAAAAAAAGAATGATTATGCGAGGGATATATCCAGGAGATTTGAATCTCATCAGTCAATATTTTAGAATGAATTATTACTGAGTTGTCATTTCCAAAAAAAAGTAATTCCAATGAGATCCAAAGAATATTATTTTTAAATTTATTCTGAAGAGTTGATTTATCGATGTTTTTATGTTTCATGAATTAGTTAATATCACTCTTTAGAATTGTCTGTCAAATTATTGAGTATCCGATAACAATGACCTCGAAGTCTTAGTAATTAGCTAAAACTTCTAATTGTATATAAATAATATAATAAATTTTCAAAATAGGATAAAATGGTCTAATATTTGAAATGTTTAAACCTTTTTAATGTTTTTTAATTGTTGTTTGATATTTTGTAGATCTGTTTGAAATAGAATTCGCAAGTGGTTCATTAGTACGCAAGCTTTCTCCACCCATACAATTAGCAAAGTAATTAATTTCTTTTTCGTAGCTAATTCACCTTCAAGCAAGAGAGATAATTGAAACTTGTAATTAAAATTATCATTATTCATTTCTTTTATTGAACCATCTTTGAAGCAACAAGAGCACCTTGAAATGAAAAGAAAGCAAATTATCTAATCTTATCTTTGAAATAAGAGCGTCTTACAACGCTACTCGAGAAGGTTATCCAGATTTTCTTTATGCAAAAGTGAAGAATTTCTTAGCATTGACGTGTTAAATTCAAAATAAAAAAAATACGAATTTATTTATTCCCCACCTGTTGTAACAGTTGTTAGATATATAATAAATAAAAAAAAAGGATAAATAAATATAGATAATATTATTTTTATTTATCAACGGAAAGAAACCAATAATATTTTGTCAATGAAAGCTTCCTCTAATAAAAATATATTATGAAGGTGATAAGAACCGTGTACGCCTGCAGTGTAGGCAACATGTGCGACCAAATTTCACTGATGGAAGAAAGAAATGGAATTCGTTTTCAGCAACAAACTAACTAAATTAAAAAAAGTAAAAGTGTAATATAAAGGTTTTCTTTATCATTTGCTCTTGTAATAATTCCAAACGAGAAAGGGAACCATTCGGGACTAGGTCCTTTAATTAAAGCTCTCTTTTAAAAATTGACTCGTTTACGATGAAAAATATTAAATTTAGAGCTCTCTTAAGGGGAACATCATAAAAATAACTGTGAATAGAGAACGGTAATTAAAATTTAATAGAATATTATTTTACATTATACTCAGTGGGAGTTCCATTTTTCCTGGTTCATCTCTGATAATTCATTGTAATGACAAGAATAAAGGACGTTTTTATTTGCATTCGAAAAAGAATAGCCGACACTTGCGTGAAGTCATCATTGGATTAAAGAGTTGTTTTGGCGTAGAGTTTATGGTCAACAAGATTTGCTTTCTTTGAAAAAGTTTTTACTCTTATTTTCATTTGATAATAGAAAATAAAAAAAAGATAAAATGCATCACTTTGATTTCCTTAGAAATTGATTTATTTTATTTAATATCTTTTTTTTTAATATTAGTTAATTTTCTGAAACACTAGAAGAATACATTAATTTCATTAGTATAAGTAATGATTTTTTTTTGTTATTTTTACATGGATGGAAGTATATTTTATTGTTTACTAGAATAGAGAAGGAGAATATATTTAAGGGATTTAAATAAATAAATTCTTCGTAAACTTTATGTATATTATTGTACATTAAAAACGACCAATGTTTTGGAAGTATGATATAAAAATTAATGAGAGATTGAGTAAAGTATATAAATAGAGAGAAATGACTATTTAAACGATTAAAAACGTTAACTTTTGGTTTAACCTTATCAAACGATATTAAGGTCAAGAGATCTAAGTTTGAGAAATTCTTTAGGTTAAGATTTTTTAAAATCCCATTTCAATGAGTGTAATATGATTTTAAATTCCAGTAGCCAATAAAACTAAAAAAAATACACATTTTCAATTTTTTAAACTTTAAACAACTTTTCCCCATATATTATATTATTATATTTTTAAAAATAGCTTTATGTAAACTACTGTTTGAAATGCAAAAATACTGATTACTATCCAGATGACCTATTAGATAAAACCATATCTCTGAAATATCGTAAATATGTATTTCCGGTGAAAATATAATTTCGAATATTTTGGCGAGAATAACATTTTTTTTACTTAAATAAAGTTTCAATAAATCTCTCACTTTATCTATGCATATATATATTAAAATGTATAACATTATTTAAAAAAATAATTGCAGTATTTTTTATAATGAAAATATAAGTAATTAAATTAAAATGAAAATAATCTTTTATTTAGGAAGTTTTTGTGCTAATGTGAAAGATGTTTAATAATATATTATTTCACGTTGATGTTCTAATTCAATTGAGAAGGTAATTAAATGTAAAAGGATGTACACAAAACTCTCAGTACATTATTTATGAGAAGTACAAAAAAGATAATCTTATATTTTCCTTTTAAATATAGACAATTGTTTATTAAACAGGCATGTATATGAAAAATATATTTTGTTACCATATATTTGTATCCGAATTTTGTGCATAATAAAAAAAGAAAACAAAAAAGAAAATAAATTATTACTGATTTGCTGGACAGTCAAAACTGGATGATGGACCACAAAGCTTCAGAATCGTCACATTAAAAACACATCAGTCAGCGGACAATGAACGATCCCTCAGGTCCTCCGTCCTTTTATTTCCTTCAATCAAATAAATTACACCAGATGATATAAATCGTCCCCGCCAAATGGAATATAAAATAAAAATTCATCATTTTCCAATTTTTTTTTTTTTTTTATCATTATATTATTATTTTTTTTTTATTATTATTATTATTTTTATTTATTTTTTTTTTTATAAAATAATTTATCCCCAATTCACTTCTCTTTAATAATCAAAATAATAAAAATGAAAAGAAAAGCATGAAAAAATATATTTATTTTTTCCTCTTTAGATTTTTTTGTTTGTTTGTTTGTTTGTTTATTTGGTTTTTATATCTGAAGAAATTAAAATATATAAATAATAAAAATGAAAATGAAGAGATAGTGGGTGAGTGGATGATGGAAGGGGTGAGGGGAGCTGAAAATCAATAAATCTTCTCTCAATTGGTTATTCATGAAGCAGGCATTTTTCATTCATCGCTTATATAAATAGGTGATTAAATTTGATTGAACTTCCAACTCCCAATGGAATGCAATTTTCAATTGATGATCTCGTGGCCTTTGAACTCGCCTGGACTTTGATTGGTTTCTTCCATTTGTTTATGACGGTTATTTATTCTCTTAATAATATATAATAATGTATGTCAATCATAATTAAAAATAAAATATTAATCTGAAGTTGAAGCGTTTAGGAATATTTTAATTTTATAAATTAAATGATTGTTAAATAATTATTAAATGAAAGTGATAGAAGATAAAGACGCCTAAAAACATATACTTAATTCTTTCTTAGTCATCTTTTGTAAAATCTTTAATATTAAAATCACAATTTAATATGAGATCATTCTGTTATGAGTATATTTTTAAAAATTACAAACTATTGATAAAAAAAAAATTAATAAAAAAACAAAAAAAAGAATTTATTTATTTTATTTATGTATTGTTTAATGTTTTAAACTCACAAAATATAGTCAGAAATTTAAAATTATTTACTTGTATTGTATATACTTATATTATAATATTTTAATTTGATTTAATATGATTTGATCATCTTTTGTATAGTTTGGGAGGGGGGAGATTGTCTAAATATGTCGATACAATAGTTTTTGAAATTGTTAAATAAAATATGATATTAGTATTTTGATGATTATATGATTGTTTATTATAGTTAAATAATTGATAGAATTTCAACAACTATAAAGGCTAGTTATATTGAACCATTTTATAAAAACATTTACAGAAATTAAAACATCTGGGAATGCGCAAGCTTGCATTGCCAAAACGAACTTAAGTTCGGATTAATTTAAGTTATAAATAAGTCAAGATTAAATATAAATATTATTGAATATTTTTATTTATTAGAGTTATAAATAAAAATATTAATAAAATTTTTTTATGTTCACTGGAATCGATGATTGTCACGAATAAATATAAATGACGTCACTATAATAATAAATATTAAAAATTTCAACTTTGGACGCCATTTTGACCATGTTCCCGAGGGGGTATCAAAAAATGAAAGGCACTTTACATTACTACTTTTCGATGCTCTTTCCGAATCTGAAGTCAGAATTTCAAAATTTTGAGTTTGATGTCGGTCAGAACGACAGACTGAACGATTTTATAAACTCACTTAAGTTCGTTGAAAATATAAATATCATATATTTTAAATAACATCTGAAATTTCTTCATACCTTAATCTGAAGTGGTAATTTATCTAAATTTATTTTCATAAATTCTTTTGAAAAGATATTGTAGTTTATTTACTTTACTTTTTTCAATGAGAGATAATCGCCTATCTATATATTTAATTCTGCAAATGTGTAAAAATGCTTTTATATTCTAACATTTGTGTAATCTCTATAATGTTAAAAATTTTAAATTATAAATTCTTATGGTTAAACCCCGTGGTGCATATACCAGTTAATTTTTTTTTTTTTTTTCATTTTTCTTACTTTTTATAATAATTTAATTTTAAACAATTTATAGGAAATTCTCCAAATATTTATTTTTCCCTCGGGTAACTTAACCTTAAGGTTGTTTTTTTTAAAGAAGAAGTTTTAGACTTTTATTATAATTTTTAATAATTCGTTATATTTATATAGTATGTAGTTAGTAATAATATCAATATTTAATAAATTAACAACAGCGATGCATGAGTTAATCTTCTGATCGATTAATTGTGCCGCTTTATAATGAAGGCCTTCATTTGCTAATTTATAATAATTAATATGTTTTTTAATGAAAAATGGATCAAATTGACATTATTTATATTTCTTAATAAAAATCACAATGTAATTATTAATTTATCTTTGAAAATGGAGATTAATATCTTCCATTCTCATTATGAATAAATTAAATGGGATTGTGTATATGACAAAATAAAGTAACCATCAATCTAATTGACAATCAATTTAGATCGTTTCATAATTGATTAGTGTTTCTTGTTAATATTGCGTGTCCAAATATCCTTTCAATATGAAGAAAGTGGCTAATTTTCAAAAATGAATCGTTTTATTGTTTTTGTTTTTACAAGAACTTATCTTATCTTATTATGCTAGCTAAAATTGTATATATGTATTTATCTATATATCATGGTTCTCAAAAACCGCTCTAACGATTTTTTTCAAATTCACACTAGATATAGTATTTATAAAGAAAAATTAAGTTTTATTGATGATATCTCTTGAAACATACAGCTTCATTATTAATTTCTTAATTGAAAATTATATATTATATGGAAAACGTCAAAATTTTTAATACTGCCTGCTAAGACAGTAAAAAAATGACAATTTTTTATCTAAATACATATAGTCCAGCGGTTGGACTGATGTTTTAACGAGTGGATTTCGTCGGTTCGAAACTCGCCGGGTGAATCGTTATTTAAAAATGAAAATAATGATTTTGTTATTTTTTTTTCTTTTTATCTATTGTTTACTTTTTAATAAATTACTATTCTATATTTATTTATTCATTGTTCTTTTATTAATAAAGTTTTAGATAGTTTTATAAGTTTTAATATTTTTTCAATAAAATATTATTCAATATATTTATTAATATTATTTTATTTATTATTATTGAGTACCCGAAGTTCCATTCATTTTAATCAGATTGATGCAATGATGCAACAGTTAATAATTGTAATATTGTAATAAATTTCTATCTTGAAAATTGTTACATATTATTCAGGATATTTTAAAAACTATTTCTTTCTTTAATTAATATTCATTTTTTCTATAAGTCAGATATATTTCCAAATATTAAATAATTTTTGAAGTGAAAACTTCTTTAGCGGCGTTGAGCACTTTTGCGGGATGGGGAAAAAGTATAGAACTCGCGTGATCGTGACCAACACCATGAAACCATCTGCTTTCAAATTTCTTATAACAGAGCGCGAAATTTGAATTGTCATTAGAACTGTTTTATAAATTATCTCTAACATATAAATATATATTTATTATGTAAAGTTCATTTCATATATACATATATAATCAAAATTATACGAAATGAACTTCACATAATAAATATATATTTTATGTTAGAGATAAGAATTATAAAACAGTTCGTATTGCAATATTTTAAACAAAGTTGTGTATTTATATATATATAAATATAAGTTACAAATTTGTTTAAAATATATGTTTAAAATAATATATAAGTTATATATATATACATGCATATGAAATTCATCTTTCTCGTGAAATAGCGCGAATTTCGTCTGTTTTAAAATTTCTTACGCAGAAGTTTTCACTTCTGTCGGCCAGTCCCACGACTGCCAATTTTGCTTTTTTAATTCCGAAAAGCTGCAAAGCACGTTTTTTTGTCTTTAGTTTGTTTTATAACCACTTGGGGCGCTAAACAGTTTTTCAAAAAAACACTATAGAAAAAAAATATATGTACCTATATATTATATATTTATGTATTATTGAGGAGCACAAGTTCATTAATTTTAATCAGATTGATGCAAATGTGTAACATTTAATAATTGTAATAAATAATTAAAGAATTGTGTATCAATATTTTTTAAAGGGTGGAGCGAGAGCTCGGTGTCCCAGGTATTAATATTACCAGCCAAATCCAATAATAATGAATCATTTTTTTTAACTTAAGTACCGAGCCGAGGCTCGGGGTCCCGGTACTAATAAATATAATAGTAGTTCGATCGATGTGAATTTTCAATTTAGAAAATGCTTTTATATTTAACATAAATATTAACATTTTTGATAAATATATTTACTAATATGATTGTTCCTGTTTATTTCAATGACTAAATTTCGTTAATTAAAACCCTAGTTATTTTATTATACATTATTATATATAAGTTATATTACTCATGCACAGGACTTTTCTCTCTTACACACACTTAAATACAATTTAAACGCAAAGAGTAAAAAAAAATTAGTAAATTATTATTATTATCACTAAATCCTAGACATTCAATTGAAGTAAAGAAATTATGCAGTGCCACTCTTAGTTTGATGCCTTTTCGTATCTTAATGTTGTTTTATTTAAAAACATTAATTGAATATTTTATAATTATCAGGTTATCAAGTATGGAACGACTATCAAGGCCTCTGCCAATTAATATTTAATGTCAGTAAAATGTTTTGTGTAGGCTTTTTGATAACCGACATTGTTTGAAAAAACTGTATATAAGAATTGTGTCGTATAAGATCACAGAAAAAACACAAAAATAAACTATTATTATTTTACCTACTTTACTTTTATTAAAAAATATAAAATATATTTTTTATTAAGGATTATTAGCAACATTATCAGATCCATTCCAACATACATGTTTTTTATATATATTTTAAATTTTTATTTATTTTTGATTTTATTTGCTTAAACTTATATTATATTATATTTTTGAGTTGCTTAATTTTTATTTTAGAAATGGAAATATAAAACTTACTTTAAATTGTTCAGTGAGTCTTTAAAATAAAAATCTATATCTAAATCTAGTTTATTTATTATGATATTTAAAAAATAACAAAAAACATATCATTATATTTTTTTAATAATTTTTCGTAATTTAATCATTAAGTTAAATTGAAATAAGTAATTCAAGACAATGAATATTTATAATTTAAACTGCATTCAATTTAATTCCTAAGAAGCCCAATTAACTAAAAACTTGAATTGGGGATTTTGAATTTGAATACTTCTTATAAGGTCTGCTTTCAAATATTGAAGAATCGATTCTCTTAAAAATGGGGTTGTATTCTCGGAATAGGGGTGGACATATTCGCAGACACCTCTGCAAAATATTGGAGACGTGGAGTCGATGGTTTCTTTTAAGAAACATCTGCCAATCCCAGAAACCTCTTGAAGTCCAACCTTTTTCACACCAAAAGCATATTCCCTAATGCCTCCACATTCACACTTCCCTTTCTTATTAAGAAATCATTCCCTGTTTTTGATAAGCCATTGTAACCGATTTGAAGATCCTTTCTCAACTTTTTGCTCCGTTAAAATATAGTCACTCAATTCCATATGAATTCTAAACTCACCAAAAAGAATAATTTATTATAGAATATGGATAACAATTAAAAAGCACTTTAGAGAGAATTGGCTCTAGAACAATTACGAATTATAAATCAAATAAAACTTTCTATTTAATTTAAAGCCATTTAAGATAAAAGCATTTTTTTTTCTAAAATTGCATAATTAATTTTATAAATAAATTGAATAACCTATCTGAACACATTCAGTAATATTTATTCAAAATATGTCAATAAATCTCATCTAAATAATGATTTGAAATTTTTATCATTCGAAATATAATGAAAGAACATTTACATGGATAAATGATTTTTGAAGAAATGAATTTCATCAATTCATTAAAAGGATCAGCCCCAGGCTGCTATATTTTTCTTGATATATGATAGAGAATTTACTTTTCTTTCTTAAATTCTAACCGAACATTTCAGTCTACCAAATTAATTAAAAATAAAATAATTTAAAATATAAATCTAAATGGCTGTATAATTTTCACAAATTAACAAACAAATAAGATTTAGGGAAAAGTGGAGCAGGAAAATGAATCCAGTTTGAATTTAATTGTTTATCTCAAACTCTTATACAAGTATTTTTTTCTATTTTTAAAGGAAGATATAGCTAAAAATATTATCTCATGAAGAGTATAATTCGGTACCGTGATAGAAAAGACGTTCGAATAATGATACTTAGGGAATATTAATTTGTAATATACTTTAAACACATTTTGGTCCAAGATATTATTTTTTATTAAAACTATAAAAAAACATGACTCGTTTATTTTCAATCATTAATATGAACTAGTTTTCTAATAGGTCCAAATAATATAACAAAAATTAAAATAATAAAAAAACTTTACTTTTTTAAATCCTACGCAACGCAGCGCCTAAGATGTTGGTTATATCAATTAGACCAATTATGATCAGTAAAACGGGTCCTATCAATCTTTACCTTGATTTTCTTGATCGGAGGCGCTACTTTTTATCAAGTAGCTTCCCAATTTTGATCCCATAGGCTGGGTTGACTGTCCCATCGAACCCAATATTAGAGAAATTCCCTTTCCAGGACCAGGATTTGAACCCGACGAGATTTTGGGTTAACCTAGGAGGCATCCTCAATATTATAACCTTACTATAAATTAATAAAAAAAAAATAATTTGACCTGTACACTACGTATCCAAAGTTACTCCACTCTAATATTTTGGTTTGATTTGTATTTCATGATCAAATGAACACTTGACTAGTTTTGTATTATTAAGATATTCAACGCTCCTTAAAATTGAACTGATTAGATTAACATGTGTTTATCAAAAAGTTTATCTTCAGGGCCTTGTCACATTATATGGTCTACCAAATTACATTAGAATAGAGATACAATGAGGACTACAAGATGTTATAGAATTAGAATATATTTTTATCGGTTTCAAAATTAACCTGTGGGAAAAACTCTTAACACCAAGAAGGAGTTGAGTTAGGTAAACATAAATCATTTGCATGCTCGTATACAAAATCATAGTATTTCAGCAGTTAGTAAGATACCATTATTTCATATTTGAAATGGTTATACCTCTTAACCTGTGATCTTGAAAAACTAAATAAAAATAGATAAATAGTTTAAGTAGACAAATGCTTGGCCTAAATTTCAATCCAATTTCTTTTTGGTGTTAGAATTTTTTTGCCAGTGTAATTATTTGATTATTCTTTCAAGGTAACAGGCTAACGCATGCATTGATAAAGACATTTTAAATATGAAATAGTGGCATCTTAATTTCGCCTGTCATCGCAACCATTTTGTTTTTAAGCATCCAAAAATTTAATGTATACCAAGCCTGACTCTTTCTTGGCGTTAGATTTTTCACCGTCAGAATTAATAAATCAAAAGAGAAATTTTAATATTGTGTTTAAATAAAAATCATCATCAAAACTTGAATTTGAAAATATAAAAATTTTATATTTAAGAGAATATTAAAAATTTATAACAATAAGTAACTCTTTTTATTTTATTTTAATTATAAATAAGACAAATATGTCTATGAAAGAAATCATTTTAAAACATCATAAAACTAATATAAAAATAATTTTAGTTAAACAACAAAATAGTTTGTTTTTTTTGTTCGTATTAATGAATTTAATTATATGGGCATAAAATTTTACCTCAGACAGAATTTTATATGAATTAAGTAAGTGCAATAAGATAGTGAAAGAAAAAGAGAGAGAGAGGAAGAATAGTAAAAGAAAATAATTTTTAAAAAACATAAACCCATTCTATTTTCATTTCTCTCCATTTCTATTATAATAATAATCCAAATAGAAACTACTTGGAAAGAAATGCCAAGTCCTCCTTCATGCGTCTTTTGATTGCATTTCAACTTTTACTATTATGACTTCATTTAATTTTCTATTATGTTTTATTTGTTGTTCATCACCGCCTTAGCTCCTAATCTGAGGAGCGGTTCTAAAATGGATCGTATTTCACTATTACGAAAAAGAGAATCTTAACTAAGAGTGGGGACATTTTAGAACCTCTTAAAAATATTTAATGACTCAGACATTGAAAATTTTCGTTCAAAGCACTCGCTTTTATCAACGATTTCAATAAGACCACCTCTACAAATTGTAGAATATAATACCAGTATCTGTTTATTACATTATGAAAGTCTTACCATAAATCTGCCCATCTTCTTTCTATTATATATGTTATGATTTTCATCAGATTTTTACTTATTTATTCTTTTTATTTAATTTTTTCTCCATAATAGAGAAATGTAATTAATTTTTATATTGAACCTGTGAAAATTAAGAGCTATAGTGCAATAGTTAAATGGAAAAATTCCATGTCAGGTCAATGAGACTTTTTGAATTTCCCGTTTCTTAAATGAAATGGCATCACTTCTCCTCTCAGTAGGCAGCTGACTCAGGTTGAAATTTGAACCAGCTGTGTCTTTTAATTTTTGTTTGACATCTATTATTATCTATTATTATTAGCAGACTAACTCGTGATTTGAGTAGAAAATGGATAAAAGTGAATTTCCATAAAAATCCATGAATTGGGATATGAATTGCTCCCTCATTCGCTTTATTTTCCAGATTTAGTCCTGAGTGACTATTTCTTGTTTCCAAACCTGAAGAAATGGCTCGGCGGATAGAGATTTGACTCCAACGATGAAATCATCTCACAAACAAATCTATTTTGATGTCCTCGACAAATCTTATTTTTTGGAAAGGATAAAAAATTGGAGAAACGTTGGATGTAGTGTATAGAGCTCAAAGGAGACCACGTTGAAAAATAAAATATTTTTTTATCAAAAAATCTGTTTTTCATTCAAAAAGTCACTGACTTATTGACCTGCCCTCTTAAATTGAATTTGGGGATACTGGAAATGATAACTTTTGTAGTGCTAGTGTTGGTTCCTAATTAATATAAGTGGTTTATGTATTTATTTGTTTATTTATTATTTTTTGAGATAATAAACTTAACTCCAAATATTTCCAAGTTTTCAGAATTAATTTTAGTAATTGGACTATTTTCGCCTTCATTCTTCATTTATTAATTTATAATTTTCATGTAACAAGTAAGGTATGAATATGAATGAATTTATTGAATAAACATTATATTGCGGTTTGTATTAGAAATATCATTTCATTTAAAGACATTCATATTCTCGAACAAAGGAGGTTTAACACGTTCATCCTATTTCCTTGAATATAAATCTTATTTATCAAAAGTATAATAAAGGCTTTGAAGATCCTCTCTTCTCTTTTCCTTTCTAAAAGATCTATTCTGATATGGTCAGCTTTGTTATTTAATCTTTTTCCTCAAACTAGCCCTCCATTGTTCTTTGATCATTATATTTATTAAAAAAAACACTAAACTAATTCAAAATAACTAATTATTCTTCATGAAAGTTTATTAAAGTAATTATTATTATTAAATAATAATTATATTGATATCTATCTATATATCTATCTCTGTGACTCTACTGAACTCGAAAGTTCTTGGCCGCAGCAACCACACCCCTCCAAGTATTCCTATTCTGAGCCACAACCTTCCAGTCCATATCCTCTCCCATCTCTCTCGCATCCTTTCCCACATTATCCACCCACAGTGTCAAGCAATTCCTCGTTATGCAATCTTAGCCATTCCCCGGTGACCTCATCTTTCTTTGGCCCATAAATGATTCGCAGAATCCTATTCTCAAATACTCTAAATCTACTCTCTCGTCACCTAAGGTCATAGACCATGCCTCACATCCATATAATACAACCGGTAAAATAATTGTTTTAACTTTTATCCCCTTCGATAATAATTTTGATGCGATAAGCCCCTTTTTTGCATGATAACAGGCGTTTCCCGATTGTAACCTCGCTTTAAACTCATCTAGAATATTATTATCTTTTGTTATCACAGGACCTAAGTATTTAAATTTTTCTACATTTTCAAATTCTATATCTTGTATATTAAGATTTTGTGTGTTAATACTATTCCTCTCTGTTACTAAATACTTTGTCTTAGCATTATTAATTTCTAGTCCCACCACTTTTCCTGCTTCAATTAATTTTTCTACACTATCTATAATTGCAATTGCTGAATCTCCTATTATATTTAAGTCGTCTCCGTAACCTAATACTTGAATTTTTTTGTTTAATTCGATTCCGTTTGATTTTTCCCCAATTTGTCTAATTACATAATCCAGAAATAAATTAAATAAAATTGGTGATAATGCGTCTCCTTGTTTTAACCCATTTCGAATTTCGAAAGTTTCTGACAATTGATTCCCGCATCTTACTCTTCCTTTACTACCCACAAGACAAATTTGAATCATAAGTACTAGTTTTTCTGGAATTCAAATTAAGATCAAGATTTGAAAAAAATTTTCCCGATCTACTGAGTCATATGCTTTTGTAAAGTCTACAAAAAGCTGGTTAACAGAAACATTGAATTATCGATTCTTTTCTAATATCTGCCTTAATGAAAATATTTGATCTAAAGTCGATCTATTTGGCCTAAACCCGCATTGATATTCTCTTCCGCATATGGTCGTAATTTTAATAAAACAATATTCGAGAGAATCTTATACGATGTCGTCAAAAGAGTCCCCTGTAATTATTGCAGTAATTATATTGATATAATAGAATAAAATAGAAGAGAATAGAATGAAAATTTTCTTTATGTTTAATAAATCTTTAAATAGTAGTAATAGTAATAGTAATAATAGTTACTTAAGTATAATTTATTTTAGATTTCATAGAAGAAAAGAACATATTCTATTTTTAATAATATAAATTAAACTATTTACATAAACTATTCTACATACATACGTATATAAATACCTATGGAAATAGATGATGACAAGTCGAAATCTCATATTTTATCAGCTGTGCCTTCGAGTAGGCGTCTCGGTCATATAATCCCAGCATTAAAACTTTGCTAGCCTTTGTTATTTTCCCCCTGTGGAGGTGTATGCGGTTATTGTACTTCTCCTGTTTTATGTGTACACCCTTTAGAGGCGAATTACTTTGCCTCCATAAACTTTGGATACTGATGCAAACACAGTTCTAATAGTCCTTGCTTGTTAATGAAATTGAGAACATCTACCTTTTGACATCCGTTTTATTTTCTTTTTAATAAAACAAAAATCTCGAAAAGCATCATAGATTGATAATTTTCAATGAAAATGTACATCTAGCCAAAGGGTATCATACATTCTAGAGGGTAAGTGGCAGAGCTTTAAGTTTTCATGATGACCAAAGTGTAGCAAACTAATCCCTGAGAACTCTTCTAACCCTCCTCATTCATTCCCTCCCTCGGTTTCTCTCTCTAGTAGGGCATTATATTGAAAACGCTAATGAGTGTTAGAAACCCAGTTGTTAACGATGTTGATCATCAAAGAAAAGTATCGATAATTCACCAAAGAGGAAATGTTTCCCTAGATTGCTTATGATGCTAATGTTAGATACATACTCTATATTCAACGTGGTTTATGCATAATTACTATTTTAATTAGAGATTTAATATCTCAAAACCTTTTCATTATCTATGAAAAATCATCAATTAATAGTACTTTCTAAAGTATAAATGTTTCATCTTTAAAAACAATAATAATATAAAAGATGTAGAAATGGTAATTATTAAAAGATCAAGCTGATTAATAGGTAAAAAAATATCTTTTATATTTAATTTACTTTAATATATATATACAATAAACACTTATATTTTAAAATTTCAATTTATATAATTAAAAATACACACCTTAAAAATATAAATAAATTTTAACTGAGTATATAAAGATAATTTTTTTAATATATTTACTTTTATTAACATAGTATGCATAGTATACTCACTAATATATTATCTTAAACAATATTATTCATTAAAAAATAATTAATTTTCTCATAATATATTTTGTTTACTTTGTTGATTTTTTACGATGTTGCCAAAATGACAAAAATCGATCTATTATCTTAAGTCATATTATTTAAATATAAATATAATTTTGATAAAATAGAAAAATATTGTTGTATAGTGAATTAAACAATGAAAGAGTATAAGTTCAATTTGCAAATAATTTATCAATTTGAATATCATAATATTTATGGGCTGATAATCATTGATAATGGATGATATCACTTGGTAAAGGCTAATATTACATATTGGGAAATTGCTTGACTTCTATGCATTGCCTGATTGTTAGAAACTAACAATCAAAGAAATCATATTTTGCTTATTTTGCTTAAAATCATTAACTTGTTACAAATTTACAAAAAAAATATTATTTTTATATACTATATATAATAATAATAATATTCAAAAATATATGAAGATTTATTTAATAGTTTATTATTTTTAAAAATATAAAAAACATTGTTATATTTTGTTTTTAATTGTCACATTATTAATAAGTGAATAATGAGTGGAGACGTAGAAGTTAATTTCCTATCTAAACAATTAATTGTTATATTGAATTGAAGGTTAACTATTAATTTAATAGTCCATTGTTAAATAGTATAATTTCGAAATGACATTAGGCATTAATTTATTGTTCATACAAGGCAGGGAATCGATTAATTTAGTAACAAAAGATAAAAATATATAGTAATGTAAAATAAAACATATCTATTATTTAATTATCGTTATCAAGATCGAAATCATTCTTTAACAATAATTGTTCATTTCATTATCTTCATCATAATAATATTCTTTGTTTTTTTTTTAAAGGAACATAGAAAATTTTGAATTAATATGTTGATTTGTTTGAATTTAATTAATTTCCAGTATTTCTAGTACACAAAAAGGCATAAATAATTTTGATTTGAATCGAAATACGATTAAACTTTAATAAAAGAAAATCAATAACTCAAATAAAAAAATATTCCGTATTTATATTAATTTTATTGATTTTAATTATAAATTCTATTTATAAAAAAAAATCAAATTAAGAAAGTCTTAAATTTGTATTATATTATGTTTCAAAAAAACAAAAAGGATATTATTATTAACTTTATTAAATTGATTATTATTTTTGAATTTCAATTGGTTTTATAAGAAAATTTTATTAAAGCTATATGTCCAACGATAACAGGTGTTATTTTGTGAAAATGAGATCTATTCAATTCTCACGTAAAGTCATTTATTTATCTATCCACCCTATTCGCTTTTTCACCTGAAGAAACCAACAGTACTTTATCTTTAATTATCTTTGTTTTTAATTTTTACCGACCGACGATAGTAAGGGAGGTATTGTTTTCACACCAAATTTCACATGTGGAGATTTTTACATATCTCCACGAATTAAGCATTTTCTTAACAGAATAAAGTATTTTTAGCATGATGTCTGTCCGTCCGTCTGTCCGTCCGTATAGATGTGTACAGCCTGAACGGCTCAACGAATTTTGATGAAATTTGGTATATTTACTTAATGCATCAGTATGATGAATTGATCAACTTTTGTTGCAAATCGGGAAACCGGAAGTGGTAGTATTATCGATCGACGATAGGAAGGGAAGGGTTATTTTCACACCAAATTTCACATGAGGAGATTTTTTACATATCACCACGAATCATGCATTTTGTATTGGTTTTATCCTCAAAAAAATCATCTTTATTAGTTTTTTCTTAATTTAAAATTATATGACGTCATCCAGCCATTCATGACGTCACAGCCTGGTCTTACATATATATTATAAATAAAATAAAATTAAAAATATTTATGTTATATCCATATTTGTTTTTTATTACATTAATAGATATATTAAAATTATTTGAAATTGTTTCTTTAGCTGGAAATTACTTTACTTCAAACCGTCGGTCGGTTCGGACCTGGCCACAGGTCAACTTATTTAAATTCTATTTTCAACCTCTTTTAATAATTTATTACTTGATAATTGAGTAAATATATCTAAAAATAAAAATCAATTTTTTTTTTGTTCATTGTTTTTTTTATTTGATAAAAATATATTATAATTTTTTAAATATATATAAGGGAGAATAATAAAATATAATAATAATAATAGTAAAATTATATATTATTAAGTCGTTAACAAATTATATATGGATACGTTGGCACCTTCTTGCTTAAGACATCACTCCTCTCTCAATTGGCAACCCCTCTCGTGATTCTAAAAGTAGGTTTTACTCTTCATCAGTACAAAACTATGTGTTGTTGTGTGTGTGCCCCGAGGATGAAATATAGAAATTGGTATTGCTGGTAAGAAAAAACATTCTAATTGCATTATAATTATACATATTTTAAATTAAAAAGTTAAATAAAAGTAATTCTTTTTTTAATGTTATTTTTTTTTATTTATTTATTATTATTTGTTTATTTAACAAAAAACTTACTCATAAAAATGTTTCTATAAATATGACACGGTTTGGATTCGATATACCCTTTCAAAAATTATCATAATAATTGCACTAAAAATTGTAATTTTCTATTGTTTATATTATATTAATTTTTAATAGTTTGTTTTATAGTTTATGTGTGTAAAATGTAATGTCTTTTCACCATTTTATTTATTTCCTATTGGCTATTATGCTAAATAAGCTTTGCCTTTTTCCAAAACTATTTCTTATAGAAAATATTTATTGATCGAGTTATGATTACACGATAACCAAAATAAATAAAAGCTTATTCGTTCTAATTCCATTTACAAATTCATCAATCTATACACATCGTAAATAATTTTCAAACAAAAAAATATACCTGGAAAAAAATAATTTAGGTATGAATACTTAAAGAAGTAGAATGCACTAACAAATTCTAAGACTGGCATTTGTTGACTAACTTTTGAAAAAAGGAAGTCCTACTATAAATATAATTAATTAATAATATAATTTATAATTTCCATGACATATTCAGTTTCTTAAAATTATTTATATATTAGAATTTATTCATATCTTCAGATATGAATTTCAGGTTGCATAATTTTTAAAAAGTATTGAAATTTTAAATTTTATTTAATTTAATATTATTTTACATGTATATGCATGTAGAATGTACTCTAAATTCTTTTAATACTTCTTTAAAATCCCCTACAAATAAAAATGCTACGGTTTAAGAAAACATATATATGCTCTCTTCAAAGATTTTTATTTCACATACGGCAAAGGCACCAGTGTGTGAAAGTGAACCAGTGTATGTGTGACAATTCGTTTAAAATTCCCTTTAGTATAGGGCTCTAAAATATTTTGGGCATGTTGACTGACATAAAATTAAGCAAGAGGCTTTTGTTAACTGAAATGGCCGGCTCACTATAAAGATTATTGAAGGCCTTTAAGAATAAGAAAATAAAAACTGAAAGTTGGTAAGTTTATTAGCAGTAGTTATCAATATTCATAAGATGCATTGCATCACATCGTATTTATTTTTTACTTGATTTGTTTTAATTCTGCACGAATGTTTAGGTGATTCTTTTAATTATGCTCCAATATTTATTGTTTGTCCTTCAATTTGAGAAGAAATATAATTTATATTCTCATTGTCATTTTCTGGACTTCAAAAACTGAAAAACTCCAGTATTTTACAGTTCTCTTTATTTCTTAAAAAAACTGTTTTAGAATTTGAGAATTTGTAGGTAATGTAATAAGAAACCCAAATTTCAATGATTCCCAGCAGATTTAGAGAAGGCGATTGATGCTGTAAATTTGTGTGGAATGAACCCATTCAAAGAGTATGACATTCTTGGATCTATACTCCTTTTAAAATTAAAGACTAACAATCCTTTAAAAAGGAAATAAGTATCCGCCAAAAACACAAAACTTATTCTAACTTTAATGAAGACAATATTTCAAATTAAGAAACTGAGTTTTAACATTTAACTAAACAAATTTTGTGTAAAATTCCTCCAAGGATTCTTATCTTGAGCTACACCCATCCAACGTCCCTTCCTAAATTATCCGTTCACCGCGTCCTTGGACTTCCATCCGGACATTTTCCAACCCAATTGCACCTTTAATTTAAATTTTTCTTAAATATTATCCTTCGTGTGATTATAGTACCCAAATATTTAAATTTCTCTATATTTTCAACCTCTATGTTTTTTTGTTTAAATTTTGTGTATTAGTTCTAACCTTCTCTGATACTAAATATTTTGTCTTTCATCTTTTAATTTCAAGCCCCACCTCTTTTTCATTTGTCCACCGCATTAATTGAATTTGTCGAATCCCCTATTAGATTTAAATCGCCTGCGTAACTTAATACTTGAATTTTTTTGAATTTCGTTTGAAATCCTCTCAATTTGTCTAACCATGTATTATAATGCTAAATTAATTAAAATTGGTGATAGATCGTTTCGAAAGTTTCTAATAATTTTTCTTACTTTCCTTTACTACTTTCAAATCCGAATCATACGTACTAATTATTTCGGAATTCGAGAGAATTTTATAAGATGTTGTCAAAAGAGTAAGACCCCTGCAATTATTGCAGTCAGTTTTCTTTTCTTTTCAAAAAAGGGGATAATAACTGCTTTTTGTCATTATAAAGGGATTTTTCCTTGCACCAGATTGAAATAACTAACTTATTTTCCACTATCTTTAATTAATTTTGCATCAAAAATATTTTTTGCATTAAAACCTTTGAATCTGAACAGTTTTTGATTCTTAGAGTTGCATTGACAAATTCTAGAACTTAAAGTGTCAATCACTTGAAAAGAAATTAGAAAGCAATCGTTTTTAATATTTATTGACCAATTTTTTCTTAAAATACAAAAAAACATAAACAATAACAAATACAAAAGGAAAAATAAATTTTGTTTCTACAAAAAAACTGGTGTGTTGTTTTTTCGGGTAAAAAGAAATAAACTCAACACTGTCTAATAAATATATTAAGCAGTAAAATAAAACTGCTTTGCGGTCGAGTTAACTCGCGGAATAATATCATTTTTTTTTAACTCGGGTATACTTGGTGAGTGCTTTAAATGGTTAAAAAAAAGTTTAACAAAGTATAGATAATTCTACTTTTCAAAAGATTTTATTTATTTATTAACTATTATTTGTTTAATTATTAATTAACAATATACTCACTTAAAGAAGACTGACTTTGCTTAAGCAATGAAAAAGACTTAAAATAATATGTGGAGGGTGGTCAGTCTGGAAAGTCTAATTTTATTGGAGACAAATAAACGACTATATTAGGAGAAAGAGACACAGTTTGTTTTCCCTGAAGATCTTTGACTTTTATCTGATTCCTCGTTGTATAATCTAACGTATAATTTGATTATTTACAAATTAGAAGATGCAATAATGATTGAATAAATAAATATTTGTTCAAACAAAATTATTACTATTGTATTACTATATTTTGTAATTTCTATTAATAGGATAGATGAGAGGATATGGTTATTTTGGAAATTATCTTATTAAAAGGAAAAAGACAGGACTCTGATTGTCTTCAATGTATCTATGTAAAAAAGATACATTAGAGCACCTGCTAATTTGTGGCAGATCTGATAGAATTGGAGAAATAATTAGGGTCGAAGCAGTAAAAATTTTTGGAAAATATGTTAAAGAGGACAAATAGATATGAATAATATTGATTCAAAAAGTGACTTAAGAGAAACTTTTAAGATAAATTACCACCCACCCTGAAAATATACTTAAGCAGGGTAGTAATACTAAAATTAGAAAAATAATTTGAAAATTTGTTTATTAAAATAAAACCAACAAATTTGGTTATTTTGTTCTAGATGAAATATGTCTTAATATACCTATTTTGAAACTTAACTTAATATATAATAAATTTTAATAATAATAAAATGTTTAAAAATATATACTATATACACTATACATAAAGATACAGTAAGTACGAGGGTGGGATGAAAAGTTTCCGACCTGGCCAAGAAAAACGATGTATTTAAATTTTTTTTTTGCTATATTTTTCAACATAATCTCCATCAACACTGATACATTTCTCATAACGGTATTCTAATTAATTTAATTAATTAATTAAATTTGATTTAATTTAATTTAAGTCTCATCAACAGTTATGAATCGACGCAAAAATTCGTTTGGATTACGCCTACAGCGCCAAATTGTCGTTAGAAATGGTTTTTCGAAGCAATTTTTGGTCTAACGTTAGGAAATGCGGCACCCACATTGCACATAGCTTTCCATATTCAAATGGTTTTGCAAAATATTTCGCACACGTTCAGCTGACATCGTACAGTTCTCAGCTATCTTGAATTTTGAAAAATAAAACAAAAGAAAAATTGAAAAACATCGTTTTTTTTGGTCAGGTCGGAAACTTTTCATCCCACCCTCGTATATAAATTATATTCGTTTTTATTTTTAAACTTTTAGGTTATATTGTTTTTCTTAAATTAAATATTTATTGTTTCTTTACTAGAAAGTTTTATCTTCGTTAACACATTTGAAAACAAATAAAATTAAAAATACAAATATTAAAAAACAAAAAATTAAGATAAATGAACTTTTTACAATATCATTTTTTCAATTTTTACATTTTTTTTTTTCTTAATTAATTTTAATTTTAAAGAAATATCATGAATGATTCTTTTGGACATCTTTCTAAATTAAGGAAGTATTTGTTTTGTTGTTTTTTTTTAAAAAGAAAATAATCTTGAAGTTTATTAAAAAATATTTAAATAATTTATGAAATGTATAATTAATAAAGTAAGTAGCTTAATCAATTATACCTTTTTGATTTAGAAAATATTATAATGTTAATTTATGATATTTTTATGTTTTACATAAAATAAATGAAAATTGTAAATGTTTTAAATTAAAATTTGGCTGAATCGGGAAGTAAATTTAATAAAAGAAATAATTAAATTAGAAAAATAAAATAAATTCACTTTTCATCAGTAATTAATTAATATTTAAAAATATAAGTAAATTTATAAATTTTTCTAATTTACTTCAAATAAAATAAAAAACTAAATTAGACATGTCCATTGCTTTAAACTTTTAAACAATAATGACTTAGTTTAGTAAAATAACTAATAGTCGAAATGAAAGTAAGTGATGACACTGTCATGAAATTAACTACTCTTGAAAAATTAGTAAACACGCCTAATTATCGATAAAATAATATAAATACCTCCTTCATATAGTATATCTCGCATATAAAAAAAAGGCTTTAGACCAGTGATTCTCAACCTGGGCGATCGACATCTTAAGGGGCGATTATTTGACTATACGATTTTGGGGGGGGGGGGGGCGATAAGTTATTTTTGGGGGGCGAAATAATTTTCAACAATAAAAAAGGCTTTTTAACATTTCCTTATTTTTTCAATTTTTTTCAATATGGTTCAAAAAAAAAAAAAAAAAAAAGTTCAGATGATTTTGAAATCAGGTTCTGAAACTCGATTTTTCAATATGGCTCTAAGTATCACCTAGTGTACCTACCTTATATTAGGGATTATCATGCAATTTTTATCTATAAAAATTTATAGGGGGGCGAATTAAGAAGCGGGTCTTACAAAGGGGGCGTTTGGTCCAAAAAGGTTGAGAAACACTGCTTTAGACTGTATATTTCTAAGAATATTTTTTCCCTATAATTACATTACCTAGATTGAAGAATCCAATATATTGTTTTAATAATTTTACATGGCCTTTAAGAAATTTTGTGAAGCTTTATAAAAACATAATTAAATGTCTAAGTTGATTGTTGTCTTCCACATAATTCTTACCTTAAGCTGAAATTCCACTGAGGCAAAGCTGAACATGTTGCTGGACAATTGTTGCCTAGTGTTGCCTATTGTAGGCGTGCGACGTGTCTCACATAAAATTCAATACATGTTGCTTAAAAGTTGATTCAGTTGAATTACGACCCTTAAGAGATAGTATTGCGATCACGAAAATTTTCGATGTTGAGATTTTGATGTTTTTATACGTTTTGAAGGTTCCTGAATCATTTTCACTAAAGTTGAGAAAAATGTCTATGTGTGTGTGTGTGTGTGTGTATGTATGTATGTAACCAAGATTACGCAAAAACGGTTTGAGCTAGAATGATGAAATTTGGTACATGAGCATTATTCAAAATTGGTAGTTTTCTATCAACTTTTGAGAAATGTAGCTCAATTTGAAGATGGTCATTACTTACAACCTTTTGATTTTTTTTCCTCTAAAGTGACCGTAAAAATAAAGATATATGTTTGATAATTTTTCACATGATTAATAATTGTATAAAACTGCTATATAAAGAATTTCAGCTGAAATTACCAGAATTAATTTTTTAACATTGCAAATCTCACGCGCCAACATGTGACGTGATGCCATCAACAAAAAGCCAAACATGCGGTGGTTTAATATTTATTATTCATAATTTATAATTAATTAAATTTAATTTAAGTATATAATATATTATGTTATTTAATCCAATTCTCAAATTGCGAGATAGTCGAGTGGAGACACTCCAGCTAATTTATTAATTTATTTAGTATAAAAAAATGCAATTTGTTTTTTGTTATTTGTTTTTTTGTTATTTTGCCTCTAATGATTTAAACCCATATTAGACAGTTTACATATTTATTTAATTAGAATCATATTCATCACATTACATAAATATTTTATTTTAAATTTTTGGGAATTTAGTGAGATTTGAACCTTCATACTTAATTTTAAGAGATCAGTAATTTATCGTGTAGCTATGTTTGTAATTTTCTTTTTATGTAACGAGTATAATTTTAAATTAATACATTTAATTTAAAAGTCCAATTTTTAATTTATTGTTCAATACTAAAAATTTTCTCAATACTATTTTATATTTTATACTTATCATCTATTATAATGAGGACATACAGTCATGTTTTAGAATTCACTAGATTATATTTTTAAACTTAGGTTCAATAACATGGGTGTATCATATTCTAAGGTAGTCATAAACGCCCACGATTCTTATTTCTTTCTAAATGACGAGCAAAACTTTTTTGTGAAAAGGGTGTGTTGATTTAAAGCTATCAACGTTAATTCCATTAAAATTAAGCATTTCGTTTTTTTTTTAAATTGTCATTAATAATTATACATCGTCACTAGCCCCCTCTTCTCATGTCTATATAAGCAACCATCGTCTGGATAAGTTACTATACTCCTTTATCTATTTTTGAAATTGTAACGACGGGAGGTGTCACTTATTTTCCTTGAAAGGAAACTTTTATCTATTTTCGTTGAAGAGCCCTTTGTGTATCCAGGCACCGTCAGATGGATGGACGGATGGTTTTCTGTCCCCCCTAATAGATTTAAGTAGAACACTCGAAAACCCTTTAGAGAGGATGCAATTTATTTCCTATTGAATCATAAAACAAGAATGTTTTTAGGATAGCTGAATGAAAGCGTTGTCATCAAGACTTGAGCTAGATTGTATTTTGCTACTTCACCCTCTCTTTATATAAATAAAAATATTTATTTTTCATAAAAACAACCTTATCAACATTAATCATTTTCAAAATGATCTATCATATTTTTTAATTTTTTTTTTTATATTTAATATAAAATAAATTTAAAAATTTTCAAAAAACAAGGTAAATTTATATTCACATAAAAGTTTTTAAGATAAGCAGAATATTTCAAATTTATTTAAGATTTTTTTAGTTATAATAATTTTTATGAATTATTTAAGAATATATGAACTCATCTCTCGTATCTATTTAATTTAATTTCTTCATTATATTGTGCAATGTTCTTTTTGAGAAATATCTCTTCATTCAACTCTCTCTTCATCTCTTCATTCAACCTATTTATCAGATAAAAGGTTAATTCAAAATTCAATAAAAAAATATAGTCATATCGTAGTAACCGTATATAATATTACAATAATAATAGTAATGACCAATGACGAAAAAAAATACCTAATATTAAATTTTAATTTTTGCATTTTAGGTCTATAATTAAATAAGGCATTTATTTAATTCTAGATACGATCCTTATCTTTATCGTGGTACTAAGAGTAATTAATATTATTTTAATCACATGCTGGTGAGGCAATACTTGTGGGCATCTGGCTACAAAATTACATAGTAAATTCTAATGAGAATTTCTCGTCAATATTCATTTGATCTAGAGATTAAATTCCTGCCCTTTCAAAATATCCATCGTTGACATCCCATTCCCATTTAACTAAAAGCAAAATAAATATAAAATAAATTAAAAGAAGAAAAAATATATCAATTAGTCAATATAATAAAAAAAAAAATATTTATAAAAAATCTCCTGGTGGTTTTAGTATAAATTTATCCATTTTTTATTACTATTAATAATGTATAAAATCATAAATTAGCTAAAATAAAAGAAAATTAAAGGTAATTTAGAGTGAGTCATTTTTTAAATTCACTAATTAAACCCTCTCAAAGTTATTTTGTTTATAAGCGAATAAAATATTACTGATATTAAAGATCATTATATTATGCGTTGATGAAGCGAGTTTAATCAAAATCGTTAGACAAGTTTTTGAGAAAATTTCACAAAAATGTAAATTCAATGCTGTAAAGTAGATCACTTTTGTCAAACTATTTAAGTTATTGTAACTAAACAGATAAATCTTAAATGTTAAATTAAAGTTTCATATCGTTTTTCACTCAAATATACATAAACGATTATATGAGGGGTGTTCAAAGTATTCTCGGTATAGATATAAAGGAAAATGCAGATACTTCTAACTAAAATTTATTTTTCAATGTAGTCCCCCATAACCTCAATACACTTGTTTGCTCGGGAAACTAACTTTTGAATTTGCTCTAAAAAATATTTTTCCTCCTTGTCCTCAAAATGTGCGTTAATTGCCACCTTCAGCTTTTCATCGTCAGAAAAACGTTTTCCACGAATATCTTTTTTTTAGGTTGGGGAACAAGAAGTAATCACTGGGGGCAAGGTCTGGGATGTAAGGTGTATGCTTTATTTCTTCAAAGCATTTTTCTCAACATTGTCGCATCAGTCATTCTGGTCTTCTTACACCAACGATAATTAGATTAGTACTAATGGTAAATAAATGAAATTTTGAGGTTATGTTCCTAGGGAGTGTCGTTACCAACTTTAATAATTTAAATCCCTTCGTCATTGCTAAATTACCCCGTTACCGAGAATACTTTGAACACCCCTTATATATTTAAAACACATATTTTCCTTGAAAATACTAATACAATTTTTTTACACTTCACATTTAATAAGATAAGAAAACAAATTAAAATTTTTAAAAATATTATTATATTTTGTTATAATAATATTATAATTATATTTAAAAAAAAATATCAATATATATTTTGTAATCAATTAATTTACTAATTTTTAATAAAAGATAACTTTTGAATTAATTAATTAATTTGTAATGTTTAGTTATTTTTCTTTTATAAAATTAAATCGTATTTATTCAGTTTCCATTTATATATATTTTTTTTTATTATAAATTATAGCCCTTTACAGAATAATATTTCAAAATAAAATGTTTGTAAAACAAACAAACAAGTTGTAATTTTATTTCTTGTAATAGTTCACATTTTCGCATTTTATTCACTGTTATTTATTTTAATTATAACAATAAATAAAACAATTAGTAGTCTGTTCATTTAAGAATGTGGAAGGGCGAAGATAAACTCGGTGATTTGCACTTGTGCCATTATTGCACAAAAGTTGGAAAGCACTTAAATAAATCTTTACGAATGGGATGTAAATAAAATAACCAACCTCAAATAATGTGGAAAGTGGCAATTTTTAAGAAAACAATTTACCAGTTGCTTGTTTAACTAATAAAAATTGATCAATTATCGAAATTTCTTTACAAAAGTTACAAATCAAATTGAAAACGTTTGTCTTTTATTTTCTTGGCTTCTCGCATAAAAAATATGGAAATCTTTAAAAAAAAATGCTTTATATAAGTTTGTTTATTAAAGAAATGAGAAGAAGTCGCTTTTTATACTAATATTTGTTTTATTTATATTAGTTTAGATCAAAATATTTCGATCATGATACAAAGAAATTTCAGTCCCAAAATTCAATTTCTAAAATTATAAGGATGATATGCAGAAGGATTTTAGTTTGCTCCCAAATTAAAAAAATTAAAAATTTAACATATATAAAATTAAAAATTTTTATATATATTTCATTAAATAAAAACCAATATCTTCTCCCCTATAATAAAATTTTATTTTTATTGATTTGATACCATACTTAGGATTTATGGGATGTTTTTGCCATTTTCTTTTTTACCAAAAATACGAAAAGATAATTGCTGATTTTTCTAATTTACTTACATGCAAATCAAATCTCATAGAACCAACCTGTTCTATTATACAGGGTCCGCCATGTAACAATTTTTTTGTGATTTTTGCTGATAATTCGGACTCCGAAGGCAGTGCGCAAAAGATCAATTGTATGTTTAGTTGTGTGACACGGAACGCCGTCTTGTTGGAATCAAATGTTGTCCAAGTCTTCATCTTCAAATTTCGGGAACAACCAATCAGAAATCATGGCTCGATATCGGTCGCCATTAACGGTAACGCCGGCTCCTGCCTCATTTTCAAAGAAAAATGGCCCAATGATGCCGCCAGACCAAAATCAGCACCAAACCGTCACTCTGTGAGGATGCATTGTCTTCTCCATGATAACGTGTGGGTTTTCCGTCCCCCAGATGCGGCATTTTTGTTTGTTGACGTATCCGCCAATATGGAAATGCGCCTCATCCGAAAAGATGATTTTTTGGCCAAAATCGGCGTCTCCTTCAATGGCGTACTGCAAGGCCAGCCGAGGCAGCCATTTGAATGAAATAGTATTTCATAAATAATCGGAAGGTCTATACTATGAAAAATATGAAAATGTGAAAATATGAAAAAATACTATGAAAAAATAAATTTGAAAATTCATCCAACTGTTTTTGTTTTATTGCATTTAAAAAAAAATATTACATGGCAGACCCTATTTGTAAACCAGACTTCCTCCAAATAGTGAAAAATCAAAAAAATAGATTTTAATTTAAATAGGTTTAATAAGTTTCATTAATAATTATTTTTAATTGAGAATCTTTTCAGTGGTTCTGAAAAAGATGGCTTAAAAAACTAAACTCTAATAAAATTAACCGAGTTGGAATATTGCTGTTTTTTTTTTTTGTGGTAAAGTATAACTTTTAGCTTTAAGTAAAGATCCAACACAAGGTTCTGGAAGCTTTTGAATATTATTAGTAATATAACTAACAACATCTCTGCTATATCTGTGTTAGACTTTTTATTAATCTGTCCCGACCAGTCTTCAACCGTTTATTTATAAATGTTATATATATATATATATATATATTTATAAATTTAAAGAGAATATTTTTTTTTTATTTGAAATTGAGTTCATTATGTATAAATATTTATTGGAATATATAAAACGAGTTCAGAGTTAGTAATGAATAATAAATGTTAATATACTTTCTCCCTCGTTGATGGATGAAATTAAAATAACTTATTTTTGTTAATTTTCAAGAAAGTCTTTGGTGTTAGCAGTTGCAGCTCTGCATCCACAGTACTGAGCTGGAGGCCACCTGTTGTGTTTTAGCATAAGGAGGTGGAGGAAGGGGCACTCAACCAGGCAGCATGTAGTTGCAGGCTTGTAATCCGCCCAACGGGGCATAAGTGAAAAGGGAGGGTCTGTTTTTGAAGTTTGCCGCTCCAAATGCACCAGATGTGTTCATTGTATTATGTCATTGGTGATTTCATTTATTTTTAGCCAAAACTAATGAATCGAAAAGATAAATTGATGGAAATATTTAGAGAAATCCGGCAATAATTAATAGAGCGAGTGGTTAAAAATATGTTGTGTTTTGTTTACAACGCAAACACGTCTACTAATACATTCCAGAAAAAAAGTATCTATAATAAAAACAAAATTTATTCGATGTACACATTTATTTACTTATATTCATTTATAACACTATTTCATTTATATTCAAAATGAAAATGAAATGGAAAGAGAAAAATTATTTGTAGTATTGTCTCTGCATTCACAATTGTTATGTTTTGTTTTTCATTTTGTGTTTTTTCGTTTTTATTTCTTCTGGGAAAAAATATATTAAAATATTGATAAACATATTTTTCCAAGTAGTTATAATTCTAAACAACCGCCCTTTGATATATTAGTAATTTACATAAATGACGTTCTTTAAGCGAACTTTCTTTGATGTTGTTTAAGGGAAAATATAAAAATATTGTATGAATATCCAACAAATAACTTTCACTTTACACTCAAACAAGCCTTCTCCGTAAAGAAACATTTATTCCAAACAATTTTATTATTTATTGTATAAAAAACGAATATACGTATTATTAGCATAGTATAAAAGCATAAAAACAATTGGAAATTTAAATAACCTATACATCTTCAAATTATCACTATAAAAATTATATTAAACATTGATTTTAAATTTAATACATACGAAACATTAGTATATAAATTATATTAATCATTGATTTTAAATTTAATACATCCGAAACATTAGAAATCTTACAGTAGTATACCATGTAATGGTGGTTGCCGTCAAATAGGAGTAAAATGAAAAAAATCTTGCTTAAACTTGACGAATTCTTATAAATTATTTTATAAATAAATTTTTAATTACTTTCATCCAAAATATAAACTTTTAATAAGTTGTCTTAAACCTTATTTACTTCATATTACTTATAGCTATATTTAGAATGAAAAACTTTTATTACCAAAAGCATCCGAACTAAAATAATATCGCTGCTGCAATCGGCGTGTACTCCTTTAATAAATTTATATTTAAGTCATCTTTTCATTTATTGTTAGTCAACATTGCTTTATTGAAACATGAAGAAAATGAGATCTTTTTCTTGAAACAAAACATATCAATATATTTTAATATTCTTTGAATATATTTTACAATAATTATGTAACAGTAAAATGATAAAATATAAAAAATTAAAAACCAAAGAGTATAACCATAATAATGTATTAAAATACCACCTTTAATATTCGAAAACATCAATACTGTGTTGTTTATATATTTTTTTTTAATACTTTGTTAAAGAAATCTATCAAATTCATTCTATAAATAACACTTTTTAAAAAATATTATTACTATCTCGCCAGAGATAGTATTGCGATCACGAAAATTTTCGATGTTGAGATTTTGATGTTTTTATACGTTTTGAAGGTTCCTGAATCATTTTCACTAAGGTTGAGAAAAATGTCTGTGTGTGTATGTGTGTGTGTGTATGTGTGTATGTATGTAACCAAGATTACGCAAAAACGGTGTGAGCTAGAATGATGAAATTTGGTACATGGGCATTATTCAAAATTCATAGTTTTCTATCAACTTTTGAGAAATATAGCTCAACCGGAAGAGGGTCATTACCTACAACGTTTTGATTTTTTTTCCTCTAAAGTGCCCGTAAAAATAAAGATATATGTTTGATAATTTTTCACATGATTAAAAATTGTATAAATCTTCAATATATAGAATTTCAGCTAGATTGAATCGCTGAAAGTACCAGAATTAATTTTTTAACACTGCAAATCTCACGCCCCAACACCTGACGTGGTTCCATCAACAAAGAGCCAAATATCCGCTGGTTTAATAAATATTATTTATTAATTTTAATTTATAATTTATAATTAATTAAATTTAATTTAAATATAATATATTATGTTATTTAATCCAATTCAAATTGCGAGATAGTCTAGTGGAGACACTCCAGCTAATTTTTCATAGTTATCAGGATTTCATGGAAAACTTTAATAATTTTAAAAGATAAGCAGTTTGCTTAATTGTAAATATTTCTATTGCTAATTTTTTGTTTTTTAAATTTTTTATTTGAGGCCCAATCTGCTTTATATGATTAGTTCAAATTCAGAAAGTGAAAATATTTATATAAAATAACAAAAATAATAAAAAAAGAAATATATATACATTATATATGTGTGTGTGTAAAAATGATAAGATCCATCGAGATTTGGACATAGCAATTCCTTTATTAAAAATACATATATAATTTTATTTTAACAAATTCTTTTCTTACCTTAGGAATGTTTAAATTTGAATATTATTCTAACTATTAGGGCAAATTAATTTCAACCTCTTTCCTCACATAGATAGTAAGGGAAAAGTTTGTTGTAAAATTGAATAAACAATTCTATGAATATATTAAAAAGCATAAAGTATTTATTATTAAAATATTTACCATTATTTTGAATTATAAATTGCTAATGCCTCAGGGTCTTTATTATTCTTTGCAAGGGTATATTTTATTTTCAACATAAATTATAATATTCATTAGTTCAAATTTTAAATATAAAATATTTAATTGAGATAATAATCAAAATAATAAAAATTTGAAAAAAAAAGTATTTAAATATTGAGTAATATTTGCACAAGATTGATTTATCATTTGATCTTTAAAAAGAAAATTTAATCACTAAATAACCCATACAATATGAGTTGAGGGTGTATTATTTTTCCAACTCCTTTTAGAACAGGATAACTTTGACATTTTCACGCATTTTGAGCTTCGGGTGATACTCTGTAACGCCCTTGCCCTCCATCCTCCTCCCTGTTTCACGTGTTCGAGGTTCGCTTGTTTTTACCGACCGACGATAGTAAGGGAGGTATTGTTTTCACACCAAATTTCACATGTGGAGATTTTTACATATCTCCACGAATCATGCATTTTCTAAACAGAAAAAAGTATTTTTAGCATGATGTCTGTCCGTCCGTCTGTCCGTCCGTCTGTCCGTCCGTCTGTCCGTCCGTCTGTCCGTCCGTCTGTCCGTCCGTATAGATGTGTACAGCCTGAACGGCTCAACCGATTTTGATGAAATTTGGTATATTTACTTAATGCATCAGTGGGATGAATTGATCAACTTTTGGTGCAATTCCGGAAACCGGAAGTGGTAGTATTAGCGATCGACGATAGGAAGGAAAGGGTTATTTTCACACCAAAGGAGATTTTTTTATATATCACCACGAATCATGCACTTTGTATTGGTTTTATCCTCGAGAAAAATCATATTTATTAGTTTTTTCTTGATTTAAAATTATATGACGTCATCCAGCCATTCATGACGTCACAGCCTGGTCTTGCATATATATTATAAATAAAATAAAATTAAAAATGTTTATATTTATTATTTATGTATCCATATCTGTTTTTTATTACTTTAATAGATATATTAAAATTATTTGAAATTGTTTCTGTAGCTGGAAATTAATTTATTTCAAACAGTCGGTCGGTTCGGACCTGGCCACAGGTCAACTTATTTGAAGAGGGTTTTATTTGGACCGTGATACTAATTTGGTAAATCTATCTTCTTCTTGTGTCTAAATACATTATCGTCAACTTGTTTTTTCATGTTCCAATGAACTCATACTTTCTAGATAATTGTATTATCAATTTTCACGTTAATATGAGTAATAACACCCTCTCATATTTTCACTCCCTTCATTCATCTCATTGTTAACTTTTATTTTATAAAGGCCAAGACAAATAAAATGGCTTTTACTTTAAGATTCTCTTTTCACAAATAACATTTTTATTTGTTTAATTAAAAGTTATATTTTATTAAAATAAACATCCATCAAATTTATTAGATAATCATTTAATTGGAACGATTTTTAAAAGAGTGATTTATATAACTATATATTATTTATTTAATTATTTTAGTCATCTAAATGACTTTTAAAGAAATATGTTTAAAAGTTTTATACTTAGATTTTTATGAAGCCTATTGAACAAATTCATCTGGTAGCAAATCTGCAAATCTTTCCATTTCCTATTTCCTTCTTATTCTTTCATTGAAAATAAATATTATTTTTACCGACCGACGATAGTAAGGGAGGTATTGTTTTCATACCAAATTTCACATGTGGGGATTTTTACATATCTCCACGAATCATGCATTTTCTTAACAGAAAAAAGTATTTTTAGCATGATGTCTGTCCGTCTGTCCGTCAATATAGATGTGTACAGCCTGAACGGCTTAACGGATTTTGATGAAATTTGATATATTTACTTAATGCATCAGTGGGATGAATTGATCAACTTTTGGTGCAAATCCGGAAACCGGAAGTGGTAGTATTAGCGATCGACGATAAGAAGGGAAGGGTTATTTTCGCACCAAATTTCACATAAGGAGATTTTTTTACATATCACCACGAATGTATTGATTTTATCCTCGGGAAAAATCATCTTCATTATGTTTTTCTTAATTTAAAATTATATGACGTCACCCAGCCCTTCATGACGTCACAGCCTCGGGTAACGCCGGCAACGCCGGCTACTTCAGCTATATATTATAAATAAAATAAAATTAAAAATATTTATGTTATATCCATTTCTGTTTTTTAATACATTAATAGATATATTAAAATTATTTGAATTTGTTTCTGTAGCTGGAAATTAATTTATTTCAAACCGTCGGTCGGTTCGGACCTGGCCACAGGTCAACTTATTTTAATTAAAATACTTTTAAACTATTAATAAAATCGATGAATATATTATAGTATGTTGTTTTTAGATTGTTAAATTAAATTAAAATTGTTAAAAAGTTGAAGGTTTTATTATTGCAAATCATTTGGAATATTAATCATTAGAAATTGTTTATACAGTTCACATTTCACATATTAAAACATAATTGAATATTATTTCCAAGAAAAGCGGTAATATTTTTTTTCGAATAAATAATTAAATTGATATTTATTATTAAGTATTATTTATAATGTTGAATTGGGATTTACAAATTTATTTATTTATATTTATTCATATTTAAACCAAAAGAAAAAAAAACGATATGTGAATAAATGAAACCAGAATTCAAATTATTATCAACATTTTTTTTTTTTTTTTTTGTGAAAATGAATTTTAATTAAACTCATTAAAATTTTTAAAAAGAGATCTCCGTAATCACAAATATATATATATAACTACTTTTATTATATTATATTTCAATCGATAGTATAATAATAATATATAATATAAAATAAAAGTTTTTTTTTTATTTCTGTTGTGTTGACTTAAAATTTTGAATTGATTTTATTATTTTATAATGAAAAAAAAAAATAACTATAAGAAACATTCATTTTTTTTTTAATTTCAATCGAATTAATTTTTACTATATATGCTACTATATATTAATATCATATAAATAATATAATATATTATAATAATATATATATTAATAAAATATTAGTTTTGGCATTTAATATCAGAAGTGTACTATGATTAAAATAATATTAAACTCTCGAGAGATTGATTGAATAGAAGCTGAGAAAATTAAAAATTATATTAGAGATGAAATTATTAATAAAATGAATAATAAAAAATCGTCAATATAAGACTCAATGTAGTAAGGAAATTTCTTAAAGTAGATCCACTTATTCATAGGCGGTGCTCAAATAATAATAAAAATAAACATTAGAAAAATCAAACAAAAATTGTAAATAAATTAAATTATTATATAGGTTTCTACATTAAATTAATTTCAAATATAAAAGAAATATTTTCATATTGAAGTTTGTTAGGTTGCTCAATGTCAGTGATCGGGAATTCGGGGTAAATTGATAACAACATTGAAATTTATTTTTCAAAATTTCTTTTCTATAAACCATAATAATATTTTTACTTTAATTAATTTCATGTGGTAGCTTTTAAAAGGATTCAAAATCATAAAATTAAAATGTTAAAAAAATATAAAAACACTAAAAGTGTAACAAAATGTGTAGGTATGTTTTCCTTTATGTCACAGTTTATCAATGTTTTTAAATTGGAATTTTTCGCGCCCCACAGGTTGAGAATCGTTACTATAAATGATTATTATTCATTATAAAAAAAAAACTATACACATCATTAGTTGAATACCTCAAAATAATAGTAAATTTAAATATAAACTTAATATTTATAATTTATTATTTTTATACAATTTAATTTAATTAATTTAATTAAGACCTATCATCGCAGAAGGTTTAAACCAGTAAGTAATCGATCAATAAATCCCCCGTTTTCGACATGTTGATCTCAAGTAATATGTTAAACTCTAAAGAAAAATATTTAATTAATATATACCTCCGAGCCTCGTTCCTGTCTGGATTCGAAGTTACATCGTTCAGCAAAATTTTAAAATTTTGCGCTGAAAATTTATATTTGCATTGTTTTATTTATATCTATGTTCTTCTTATTTCTCTTAGTTAAAGATGAATTTAAAAAAAATATATACGAATACAAATTCCATTGTTTTCAAGAAAAATTTGATTTTTGAACCAATTATTAAATGAATATGTATATGCAAATATTTGGAAAACATGTTTTGATTTTTGAAATTTCAATTGCCTTTTTCGGTTCCAATTAATGACATCTACTGAAGCTTGAAGTATTTTCAAATGAGAAAATTTAAAACTTAAAACTATATTTTATTTTAGATAATTAAAATAAGTTGAGCTGTGGCCAGGTCCGAACCGACCGACTGTTTGAAATAAATTAATTTCCAGCTACAGAAACAATTTCAAATAATTTTAATATATCTATTAATGTAATAAAAAACAGATATGGATATAACATAAATATATTTAATTTTATTTTATTTATAATATATATGTAAGACCAGACTGTGACGTCATGAATGGCTGGATGACGTCATATAATTTTAAATCAAGAAAAAACTAATAAATATGATTTTTCTCGAGGATAAAACCAATACAAAGTGCATGATTCGTGGTGATATATAAAAAAATCTCCTTTGGTGTGAAAATAACCCTTTCCTTCCTATCGTCGATCGCTAATACTACCACTTCCGGTTTCCGGAATTGCACCAAAAGTTGATCAATTCATCCCACTGATGCATTAAGTAAATATACCAAATTTCATCAAAATCGGTTGAGCAGTTCAGGCTGTACACATCTATACGGACGGACGGACGGACAGACGGACAGACGGACGGACAGACATCATGCTAAAAATACTTTTTTCTGTTTAGAAAATTCATGATTCGTGGAGATATGTAAAAATCTCCACATGTGAAATTTGGTGTGAAAACAATACCTCCCTTACTATCGTCGGTCGGTAAAAAAATGAATTAAATTAATTTTTAAATCTTTTTCAAAAATTAATTTTATTTTATTAATTTTAATTTATTTTATTTATTCAAATTATTAAATGTCTATATATGTGTATATGTTTATTATACGTATTTGCTTTATAGATAGAGAACACTTAAATCATTCACATTTTCTCAAAATAAACACTATAAATACGCGAATGGTTTTGAATAGACTCAAATATATAAAGTGAGTTGTTAAATCTCAAATTGTTTTATATTATTATCTTCAATCTACCTTGTAGCTTAAATATAATGTACAATGTTTCACCTATTTGGAACAATACTGCGCTCCCTAAATATTATTTATTGTGTAATTCAATGAAAACGTTTTATTAAAGTTACCAAGGGAGTGAATTATTGTGGAAATGGCTTTTGATAAATATTTTATAAACTTTTCTACCTTTGGAATGTGTACAATTATTTTTATTTCATTTAAGCTTGCAAATATTAATTTCAATTATTTACTCATATATATGTATATATACATATATAATAATAATAAAAGTTAAAATGAGTTTTTTCGAGGTTTACACCCCTTTTAGATCATTAGAAATAGCTCTTAAAAAGTGCTCAGACAAGGGGATGAAAAAGTAAATTTTTCAAAGGTTATCATCACCTTTTCCCCGAGGGGTGCACGTTTCTCTGTTATTTGAGGGCTCCCGGGTGGCTTTAATCAAACTAACCCCGCGAATCGTGCAGCTGGCTTGATGGATCAAATGAATTCTGCTGACACCTGAATATAATTAAGGCGTGGTGACGGAGGGACCTAATAGCTCACGTAAGCCCATCGATGTGACCATGGGGTCGGTTGATTCATGGTCCTGAGTCATTAAGTCACGCACATGCATCGGTTGCATTCCCTCCCATATGGGTTACAGATGGGAATCCCCTTGTCGAGCTTACCTTGCTGCCTCCATTCAGCACTCCCCACCCCCACCCTTTATCCAAGCATCCCTTTCAAAAAAAAATAATTTCCATATTTGTCTACCCAGCAACAAAATTCGAAAAGAAATCAAAGTGAGGCTTAAGAATATAAAATGAAAATTAAATTGTTACAGGTCAAATTAAACGAAATCCAATGAATCTCTTTCCCTCCCAAGTGAATTCGGGCTTTTGTTGATTCTTCTATGTATGATTTTTATTTATTCTGAATGTATATTTATTTGTTTTGTATTCTCTTCTTGAATTTAACTAATTTATTTCCTTTATACTCGTTCATTCAAATATATTAAGTAATTTTTTGACAAAATGTGTGTTTACCCGAATACAATTTTCTCTTTTATAAAGAATGAATGAAATTAAAGAAAATAAAAAAAGGTTAGATAGAAAAAAACGAAAATATTTTTTTTTATCATTGTGGATTGTTAATAAGAATTTATTTCTTTAGAATTGATTAAAAAATTCTTTAAGAATTTCTTATTCAAATTTTTTAAAGGATCGATCAAAGATTGAAATGATAAATTATTAAAATAATAAAAATACTAAAATATCCCTTATGTCAGGGGTGTCAAACTCGCGGCCCGCGAAAACTATTTTTGCGACTGACCACTTTCCGACTTTTTTAAAAAATTTTCAATTTGTCTCTAAAAAAAAGGTAAAATGTTTTTTTGCGGCCCGTTTAAAGTTAAACCTTGTTTGTTTGGCCCAAGTGTACCTCTGAATTTGACACCCCTGCCTTATGATATTAGTTTATGCTTTAATTTTATAATATTTCTAATGTATTATGGTGGATAAACTATTAGCACATAAGAATTGTTTTATTGACAATGTAATCTTAATAATTAAACCAAGAGTGTCTTTATCATTTTACTTCAATTTATAACTCTTAGAAAAATAAAATATTTTAATAAATTAGAAGACTATTGATTGTTAAAAATTGTAATTAGTGACTTTTTTTTATTTAACTTTGTGTGTTTCAGAAAAGATTAAATAAATATTGAAAGCATTGGTAAGAAAATTACAAAAATAGATAAAACCCAGTGGCGTAACTAAGAGGGGGCAGGGGGGACATATGTCCCCGGGCGCCAAATTTAGGGGGCGCAAAATTAGGGAAGCCAATTTGGAACAAAAGAAGAATTAATATTTAAAGTTAAACTGTATTTTGTATAAGTCAATAAATATTATTTATACGCTTATAAAAATCATATAAACCTGTTTCGTTATTCGTCATTAATATTCTTTAAAAAAAAATTAAATTAAATATATATATCTATCTATCTATATATATAAAGGAGAGTGTTTGTATGTATGTATGTATGTAATTTGTTTACTTTTTTGCTGTCATAGAAACAAACAAAAAAGAATTCCCAATCAAAGAATTATTATAATATTTCACTTTTTATTTTAAATTCTAATATTCAAATATCATTTCAATTAAATAATTTATTCTAAAAAAGTTCTCATTTTAATTAATATAATAAAATATTTAAATCATATTTAACTTAAATTATTTTGTATTTATTCTTTCTATATTTGAATACTTCTTTTATTTTAAGGGAGGGAATTAACTATGATCTAAAAAAATTAATAAATGAACTTAATAATAAAAAATCAAATAAATCCATTAATTTAAATTAATACTATTAATGAATGTATATATTGTTAATTTATCTTTAGTTTTATCAATACTTTTATACCGTTAATTTTTATAAATTAATTTTTATAAATTGTCTCAAGTCTAACTTTGCATTTTCTCAAATTTTATTATAATTAAAAATATTCAATAAAAATCAAGCAATGAAATTAAAATATCGAAATGAAATGATCAAGAAATATTATACTCTATTATAACATATACAATACTTATAAACTATATTCAATATCTCTGTTCACTAATTATTTGTAGACTTTAGTAAAACCTACGCATGACTCAATAGATCTGGATAAACTTTTTCAAATTTTGATCTTAAAATTTATCTTGAAGGTAGTAAAGAAAGAGTAAGATGCGGAAATCAATTGTAAAATATTAGGTGACCCAGACGACTTAAATATAATAGCAGATTCGGCAATTGCAATTACAGATAGCGAGGAAAAATTAATGGAGGTAGGAAAAGAGATGAGGTTTAAAATTAATAATGATAAATAAAAATATTTAGAAACAAACAGGAGCAGTATTAACATACAAAATGTAGAATTTGAATATGTAGAAAAATTGAATGTAATCACAAAGGATAATAATATTTGAGAAGAATTTAAATCGAAGTTGCAATCGGGAAACGCCTGTTATCATGCAGTAAAGAGGCTTATCTCATCAAAATTATTATAAAAGGGAATGAAAATTAAAATATATAAAACAATTATTTTGTCTGTTGTATTATATGAGTGTGAGACATGGTCTATGATCTTAGGAGATGAGAGTGGATTCAGAGTATTTGAGAATAGGATTCTCCCCAGCATTTATGGGCCAAAGAAAGATGAGGGAATGACGTACGAGAGATGGAACAGAGGCTCAGGATAAGGACACTTGGAGAAATGTGGTTGAAGCTGCCAAGAACTTTCGAGTACCGTTGAGCCACGCATGGTCTATGACCCTGGGAGATGAGAGTAGATTCAGATTATTCTTTCCAGCATTTATTGGCCAAAGAAAGATGAGGTCACTGGGGACACTTGGAGAAATGTGGTTGTAGCTGCCAAGAACTTTCGAGTAGATAGATATAACATATTCAATAATAATATATATAATTAATTTACTAAATAAATTAAAATATATTTTAAATAATCACACAATAAGAAAATAATGTTTTATGTTATACATTGTTTGAAACAAAATGGATGAAAACCTTTTACTACTTTCAACCAAATACTATGTACCACTCGGGGGTACAGGGGGCGGAGCCCCCGTCTAGATGTGATGAGCGACGAAGGAGCTCTGAGCAGCTAGTATATATATATAAGAAAGGGGGCGCTAATTTCTCAGTTGCCCCCAGGCGCAAGAACCTCACGGTACGCCACTGATAAAACCTATTTATGTATGAAAAAGAATTAAGAAATGTGATTTTTAGTCATAAAACAAAATAATACTATAATTTAATATGTTTTACAAATTATTTATAGATCCATTCATTTAAAAAAACAACTTAATATTAATGAAATCTTTATAAATATTTTGGAAACAAATAAAATTATTAAAAATCAAACTTGAAATTATAAATTGACAAAATATATCTATTGTTTTGTTTACAGTTGGCTGAATTTGAAAGAAGTACGAGTAATCTTCAAAAAGGAAAAAGAAATTTCCACTCGACTTATCCAGGAATGTCATCGAAGGAAAACGATTTTTCACACTAAATGGCATCATAGTATGTTTTTGAGTATGTATCTCGACACGCAAATTAAATCTATTATTTTTCATTTATATTAATAAATGGTGTTTTCAATAATTAATAAATAAACTTAGTTCGAATTTAATTTTATGATCTGTATATTTAATGATTAAATTATCGTCACATTGAATTTTATGTATTTTTTATGCTTTACATATTTTACATATACATATTTTTTTTGCTTTACTTATGTGAAATGAATATATGCGTCATTTGGATTCACTCTACATGTTAAAAAAAAAAACTATAAAATTATGAGTGGTAACGCCTTGAACAAGGGTGTTGGCAGAGGTTTATTGCAAGGGAGAGTGTAACGGACAATGATCTATTTGAGTGGGGAAGACTTGTGGGAGAGTGGCTAACTCCAGAGGTTACGCCAATTACTAATACTTATACCTGTTCTGGCGTTACCCTTCCTTACAACCTCGGATGAATAACTGACTTGACAGCTAATTGCACTAGGTACCAATGTTCTAGACACAACAATGAGCCATAAGGGGTTTGAGAAAATAGAGTACCGAGCTTATGGACATTTATTATGTCGGGGGATAGCGGACAGCCATAAGGCCACATCCTAACCCTCACCCTCTATACCTATTAGCGCTTGTCTTTGTTAATTTAAACAATATTTATTATAAAAATAATAATTAGCTGATAATTTGATTCACGTGCATACTATCCAATTCAAATGATTATTTAGAATACATTTTCATAGATAATAATAAATTCTTTGGATATGTAATAATTTAAACTTATGACAAAGACGAATTTTATTGTATGTTCAATTATATTATGTCGGTCCTTTTGTCTATAGAAAATATTAATAATTTTGGCCACAACTTGGAAACGGTTTTCTCGGGGGTTTCTAGTATAATTCCTTGAAATTACAAAATATGTACAAAATATTATTAAAAATATTTATATTATACAAAATTAAATCTAATTTTAAAGAAACAATTATGTTGTCACTTGTCACTGGACACTCGAACAGTGCAGTCGCTTGATAACGTTTGCAGAAGTAGCAATCGAAACGTTGTGTATATGTTTGTATTTTTTGAATAAATTTACAATAACAAATATCAATGTGTGGTTTAATTCCGTTATAAACAATTATGTTTATCTTAAAATAACTAATTAATTAATTTTTTAATGAGAATTTATGAAGAAAAAGAGAATTCTTTAAAACAGCATTTTTTCTTTCCACATGAAGAAAGGGTTTGAGATTTATCGCTTCACATTGATTTGTTTGAAAAGGAATGAATTGAAATCATGACACATTTTTTTCAATTTGAATTTCTAGCTAATTTATATAAATATAAACTTTAGCACTGCTATTTAATATTTACTTATTTTTAAACTAATTTTATAATAAATTACAAATTTCATTCTATTAAATTCTATTCTATTAAATTTTTAATTTGAATTATAATTTATTGATATTTAATTTATTCAAATAGTTCTAACACAATTTTATTTTGCTATTGCATTATTTTGCTATATGCAGTTTATTATTTTGCATTATAAACACACTACTCTACCAATATTAAAATAATAAAATTTCAATAGCTATATAATTTTTATCACAATATATATATATTGTGATTAGTCAAAATGTTCCAAATGTTTACCTTTTCATTAATTTTTTTAATCATTTTTTCATAAACTTTGAAGTGGAAGATATTAAGAAACTTTTTAATTTCAAATAAAATATTCGAGATAAAGTTTTTCTCTCAGATGTGTTTTGAAGGAAAGGACTTGGATCGGTTAAAAAGAAATTCTCTGGTTTTTATAGTGAATAAATAACACTTAATTATTTATTTTTAATATTAAATGATTTTGTAATCAATCTATCAATATACAAATTATGATATTTGATATTTAACTATTTATTATTTGATGATGTATTCACTTAAATATTTATTATCTAATTAATTAGTAAATATACCTTAGATTTATAACAAATAGAGAACAAAGGTTATTTCTACTATTCTGTAACTTAAGATTTTTATTTAGAAATTAGTTTTTAAAATACTTTAAATTACAGAGTAAATAATTCTTGAATTCTAATAAATGTCATTCAATAGAGTTTTATATATATATTTATATATATGTTTTATTAACAAAAAAGCATCACTGATAAAAAAATTACAAATATCCTTTTATTTGTTTTAATTGTGGAAAAAAACATGGTATAAATCATTTGGAGAAATAAAGAAGAAAACAATTAAAAAAATGGAAAATAAATGTGTTCACGCACCCCTGGGATTTCTACCAGAACCACCAACATACCAACTACCCTTTTTGTCTATTGGATTCTCTCTTTATTTTATAATATGTATAATAACATTTGTAATAAAAACGAAAAGTGTTTTAAAAACGAATTATCTTAATAGCCAATAATACTTATTGAATTATTAATTAATTGTTTAATCTTGTATATCTATATATTCAATTAAAGACCTATTAAAATAACTATTTTTTAATGATATATATATATTAAATGAATAATAAAAAATAAAATATATTCAATTAAATAAAAAGGTTGTTTGAATAAATATGATCACATTGTATAAGTATAATTTAAAATAAATAATATATTAATCGAATAGTTTATAAAGAGTTTATGCATAAAACAAACAAACAAATTGCATTTTTTTATACTAAATAAATTAATAAAAAATAGAATTTAAAAATCATTGAAAAAATTATGTTTGTATCTTGTTCTCTTTAAAGTTAATTTCATAAATTTATACTTTCTTTCACAAGAATATTTAGCGCTTATCCGAATCTGTTATTTGTTGACTGTAATAGCACCTAACTTTTACTTAAAATAAGAATTATGAATGAATCTATCTATCTATGGCTCTTTGGAACTCGAAACTTGTTGGCCGCAGCAACCCAATTCCACCAAGTGACCCTTTCCTGAGCCACATCCATCCACTCACTGCGTCCTTGGTCTTCCAAGCGGGCGTTTTCCACTCGGTCTCCCCACCGATATATTTTTCGCCCAACAATAACTATCGCTCCCCAAAAGCGTATAGTCCAATAATCGCCCACTTTAAGATGTCGATCGCCCCCCAGAGGGCGATATCACCCAGGTTGAGAATTACTAATCTAAATCTACTCTCGTTTCCTAAGGTCATAGACCATGCCTCACACCAATATAATACAACCGACAAAATAATTGTTTTATATATTTTAATTTTTATCCCCTTAGATAATAATTTTGATGTGATAAGCCTCTTTTCTAAATGATAATTGGCGTTACCCGATTTAAATTCTTCTCGAATATTATTATCCTTCGTGATTACAGAACCTAAGTATTTAAATTTTTCTACATTTTCCAATTCTAATTATGAATGAATTTAAATTAATGCCGTTACCTTATACCTATATCATCATTAAACAAAAACAATAATTTATGATATTTATATTAATTAAATGAATTGATATTTATTAATATTCTAATATTTATTTAATAAAAATTTCATTTAATTACGTTTATTTATTACAATTTATCTTATTTATTATCTATCTATAAAGATAGTCGTGATTCAATATTAAATCGCTCATTAATAAATAATTTATACATATTTTATTAACTTCAAATTACACATTGTTTTGATAAATTATTTATACTCAAAAAGTCAAAGGGATGATTTACTGAGCATAGAATTAATTATCAGGTCAATCATTTGGAACAAATATCATTGTGGATAATAATTACATACACAGAGGTATAATGCTTACACTGTACATATATATTACATGCTATTTTACATATGATATGAACCCTTATCCTAATTTTCTTTGAAATAGTTATAAGAGCAACTTGTCTGCTTTAACATTCAACTTTTCTTCAGTTGAAAACTTTTACATCATAGGAACGATGCCAATACATGTCTAACAACACCCTGATGAAAGACAACAAAAGTTATACAAATTATTCTCTCCTTTTTTTGTATATATGACTAATTCATTCATCTATTCATTTATGTCTTTTTGTATCCCTGTGAGATTAATATAGAAAATAAAATCCCTTTCTCTAGTTTCATGTGTGGTTCTATTTGTATTTGTTGGTGAGAAAGAGAAAGGAGAGCTCATCTTTATTGTCAATATTTGTTAGAATAGATTAGGTGAACGAATCTACTATATATACTCGTATATATATAGACATATAGATAGATATTTAGTTTATATTTGCTTTATCTAAGGTTGTGAAAAGAAACGGTGATTCATCATAGATAGTGAAAAGAGTCAACGGAAATGAGACTGGGATTGAATCAGCTTTATACCATATTTAAATATATGATGAAGTTATGAAAGGTGATCCACATGAATCTCAAATTCTTTAGCATTCTTCTAATTTTAATTTGCTACGTGCTACTTCAAATATTACATAGATATATATGAAATCTATACTTAGTTTATCTAAGAGACGTGGTCATTAGCATATACCATTGGTTCAATGTTCTTTGTTCTCATTCATCTTTATCACACGTCATCCATTTGTCTAAATATATAAATATTTATAATTTAAATAATAAAATATCACATTTCTTTACCAATAATTGTGAAACGTAATTTAAAACATTCTAATCTATTACATATGTATATACATATACATATACATACATGAAGTGAGAGACATTAATTAAGTAGTTAAATAAATATAAACAAAAGAATATTTTTTTTCTTTTAATTGTTACAATTAAGATGATGAAGTATAAACTGATTATTATTATTATTTATTAACAGTGTTTATTTATTTAATTATATAAATAACACAAGGAAAATTGTTCAAAAATTACAACATAATACAACTTAATAAATAAACATATTAACACACTATGAGCGGGGCGGGTATTTGTACTCGTTGCGGGGACTGCCACTTATAAGCGGGGCGGGTATTTATACCCGTTGCCACTTATATGAGGGATATATATTAGTTATCGTTTAAAAAATAAGTAATTTTAAGTGACACAAGGGAAAATATATATTATATAAGTGGGAACGGGTATAAATACCCGCCCCGCTTATAAGTGGCAGTCCCCGCGACGGGTACAAATACCCGCCCCGCTCATAGTGTGTTAATAAAATATTTATTATAAATAATATTATAAATTTTTTTTTTTCAAATCATTTCTAAGTATATTATAAATTTTATAAAAAATTGAATTGTATAATATTTAGCAATAACAAGAGAATAATTTATTTATATAACTTAAATATTTTATGTGTTATGCTGATTACCAGTAACTAGGTACACCTATATTGTCCTATGGTTAATCCTTATTATTAGTCTATAAACCCTATGAGACTAATTGATTTGTGTTGACTTGAATAAGAATTATTTATTTATTGTCTGTAGAAATGGGGAGCGATGAAACTGTGACAGAAAGGATTTAGATTGGCAAGGATGAAGTTCTCTGATTATCTATCTGTCTATGCCCCGACAAATACAGCTTTAAACTCCCTGAAGAGATTTATAAATGTCCAATTTAACTAGAAAAAAGAGAGATAATACTAAAAAAATAAAATATATTTAAGAATCAGTTTTTTCAACATTTTTTTTTCATTTTCACTCCATTCTTAGAAATTGGGAAAAATCGGGAGATATAACTTTTGCTAAATCAATTCTAATATTTTATTATTACGAGAGTCATTCAATAAGTAAAGAGACAAATGGCTATAGCTCAAAAATGGTTTATATGATTCTTACAAAATTCAGACTATTTATTAAGTTAATCATCCCTCACAGTTATACACTTGTCCCATCTTTCTTGCAGCTTTCTAATTACCTTGGCGAAGAACTCTTTTGATTTACCCCAAACCCACTTTTGCACCGCTTCGGGGTTCATCACCTACACTTGTTGGGTCACTTTTAAACCGATCAAATCCACTTGTAAAAATTCGCAAGGTTCATACAACTTTTATTGTAGCGTTTCAACATTCTAGAAAAAATTTCACTTGGTTTTACACCTTCAGCGACTAAAAATTGTATGACAGAGCGTTCCTCTTATAAGGTGCAATCTTCTAGTGAAGGGGTTCTCAAACTTTCAGGCTCTGTTCCCCCCTTAGAACATTGATGTGAGGTCCCCCCTGTTTCAGAATATCGCAAAATCATTTGACCTTTTTTTTAGAAACATTTTGAAAGAAAATTAAAAGCGGAAATGTTGGCCTGAAAATCATCTAACCTTTTTTTTTTTTTACACAAAATTTTCAAAAGTTTATGTTGACATAAAATAATGAAACAGCTGATCTGAACGTGTCCAAAATTTGCCAACACCCCTGAAAATATTGTATACATTTATTGAATAGTTTTAAAAATATAGAATTTGTGTTTTTACTTATTGAATGATCCTCGTATACTATCGTATTTAAAAAGTATAAATGTTTAATATATGTTTTCTTGTCTTTTATGTATTACAAGAGAATTCCGTAATATTTAGAGAAAAGTTAAGTCGCTAAAATTCGTACACTAATCCTTACATTGTTTAGAATCTTTGTGACAACTTTCGAGTTATGTAATCCTTCTTTATTTTCTTTTATCTTTTACAATCTTTTTTCATCTTTCTAGCTGACAACAACATCTCGAATCTATAAGTATATTCAATATTGATTGTCAATAGAGGTTATATATATATATATATATTCGAAAATATGTTAGATATTTTTTATGACACACGGATATATAACTTTGTATACGGACTCTTCACATCGATTTAATTGGTGTGGAGAATAAAATTGGAATTTTGTACAAACATTGCCAGCTGCGCCAACACTAGTCATTTAATGAATTTTTTTTTTGCACTGACAACAAAAATTATCTAATTTAGATATTTTCCGAGAAATTATTCGTCAAATATTTCAATATGCTTCATTTAATAATAAAAATATTTTTAAAAAAATTCAGATTTTTTTTTTAATTTATATGCGTTACTTAATTTCTCCAAAGTTCCTATTAAAATGATTCATAATTAAATTTTTAATCTATTATATAGTCCTTTGAAGATACTCATGGCCTTTGGTGTTAGAACTCATATTAGAGCAATTGTGTACTTATATCATTTTATTCTATTTATTTATTTATTTATTTTGATTGAATAAATGTTCTTGAGAATTGTTAAAAATCCATAAATGTTGAGTTTACACAAGATATGAATGACCCATAAATCAAAAGCTTTGTTTATCTCTCTGTCTCTATGATTAATTTGCCTTTAGTGGAGTAGATTTCAATAAATACAATTTAAATGTTTAGTGTATAAATGTGCATAAAATTAAATTTTTAAATAATTTCATAAAAATATAGTTAATTTTTGAATTGAAATTAATGCCTATGATCTTGATAAGAGAACGTGGTGATACATGATTGAAAAAAAAATCTTTCAAATGATGAAAGTCAAAGAAAGTTCTTTTTACATAATATAAAAAAAATAATCAATTAATTATTAAAATTGTGTATTCATATTTAATAAAAATATGACATTTGATTAAAATAAATATATTATGAATTATATTTTGAAGACAATTGGATAATTTCATTTAAAAAAATGATATTATTTTAAATTTATTTTTATAAAATAATTATCTTGTATTTTTATAATATAAATATTTTTTTTACATAACCTATACCTAAATCAATTTTATTATTAACGTTTATGGAAATATTTTAAAACTTCACAACAAACGTCATAAAGACCAAACAATAAAAAAATAGAATAGTTTTTTTACCGACCGACGATAGTAAGGGAGGTATTGTTTTCACACCAAATTTCACATGTGGAGATTTTTACATATCTCCACGAATCATGCATTTTCTTAACAGAAAAAAGTATTTTTAGCATGATGTCTGTCCGTCCGTCTGTCCGTCTGTCCGTCTGTCCGTCCGTCTGTCCGTCTGTCCGTCCGTATAGATGTGTACAGCCTGAACGGCTTAACGGATTTTGATGAAATTTGGTATATTTACTTAATGCATCAGTGGGATGAATTGATCAACTTTTGGTGCAAATCCGGAAACCGGAAGTAGTAGTATTAGCGATCGACGATAAGAAGGGAAGGGTTATTTTCGCACCAAATGTCACATAAGGAGATTTTTTTACATATCACGACGAATGTATTGGTTTTATCCTCGGGAAAAATCATCTTCATTATGTTTTTCTTAATTTAAAATTATATGACGTCACCCAGCCCTTCATGACGTCGGCGACTTCAGCTATATATTATAAATAAAATAAAATTAAAAATATTTATGTTATATCCATATCTGTTTTTTATTACATTAATAGATATATTAAAATTATTTGAAATTGTTTCTGTTGCTGGAAATTAATTTATTTCAAACCGTCGGTCGGTTCGGACCTGGCCACAGGTCAACTTATTTTAATTTTTGAATAATAGGATAGTAATGTTATTATTAAAGAATATAGATAAATGATAAAAATTCTAATTCTAATTTGAACTTATTATGTTTTTCAATTTAAATAATTACAATATATTTTATTAATTTTTTGCTATTTAAAACTCTCGTTGAGACTCAGAATTGATTTCTAATAATAAAATAAATACGATTTTACGATTTGAATTTTTTTTTAAGATTTTAATTTTATTTAAAGGCAAAAAATGTTTTTAAAATATCATTTCATATATTGCTATTAATTTAGATACATTGAACCGTCAGTCAAATACAAATAAACCACTTTATTTTCAATTTATTTTTTTATTTGACTAAATATTAATCTTGAATATCTTATATATATGTATGTACTATATATGTATATATATATATATATATATGTACTATATTCTATGAATGTTTATATATATTAGATAACTAAACAAAAGAATAATTTCAAAATGTAAATTTTTTTTTTCATTTTTAGGCTTAATTTTTTCAGAATCCAAATGAACCAACAATAAAGCCCTCAGGGAAACTAACGGTGTCAATGGAGAAGTTCCCTCCCCAATTCCTACAAGGTATAGTAAAATCGAAACATGAAATAAAAAAAAATTATTAAAAAGTTACAATCATGTGTGGTTTGATTACGAAAATTCAAATTAGCCCAATTTAAATTGGAATCTTTTTTTACGTTGTAAAAATTCAACTGATTTGTAATTTAAATCCAAAGCAATAGCAACGACTCTCTCCTCAGCAATGGTTTCTAAATTTTTTTTTTATTTGAAAATGAACTGTATTTGTTTTGTTTTTTATTCACACAATAAATGATAATAAAGAAAAGCGAAAAGACAAATAATCAAAAAAGATGATTAAATATTGACATACATATTGAAGCTGAAAATGTTTTAAAATATCATTTCATATATTCATATTAATTTATATAGATCGAAGTCAGTCAAATACATTTAAACCACTTTATTTTCAATTGATTTTTACCGACCGACGATAGTAGGGGAGGTATTGTTTTCACACCAAATTTCACATGTGGAGATTTTTACATATCTCCACGAATCATGCATTTTCTTAACAGAAAAAAGTATTTTTAGCTGTCTGTCCGTCCGTCCTTCTGCCAGTCCGTATAGATGTGTACAGCCTGAACGGCTCAACGGATTTTGATGAAATTTGGTATATTCACTTAATGCATCAGTGGGATGAACTGATCAACTTTTGGTGCAAATCCAGAAACCGGAATTGGTAGTATTAGCGATCGACGATAGGAAGGCAAGGGTTATTTTCGCACCAAATTTCACATAAGGAGATTTTTACCGAGCGACGATAGTAAGGGAAGTATTGTTTACATATCACCACGAATCATGCACTTTGTATTTATTCTCGAGAAAAATCATTTTTATTAGTTTTTTCTTAATTTAAAATTATATGACGTCACCAGCCATTCATGACGTCACAGCCTGGTCTTACATATATATTATAAATAAAATAAAATTAAAAATATTTATGTATATACCTATCTGTTTTTTATTACATTAATAGATGTATTAAAATTATTTGAAATTGTTTCTGTAGCTGGAAATTAATTTACTTCAAACCGTCGGTCGGTTCGGACCTGGCCACAGGTCACCTTATTTTATTTGACTGAAATTGAATCTTGAAAATCTGATAAATACGTATACACTGTTATCAATAATAAAATATTCAATGATAATACATTCATAAATTTGAAATTAATATTTATTAAATTTATATCATACATTAAATAAATAATATGTATTTTTTTTAAAAAAATAGAATTACTAAGTGGATTGATTATTATTATGGATATCCACGTATATTCCATTGTTTGATCACAATATATATATATATATATAGATTTTATCCAAATAAATAAATAATAAAACCTAGAAATAAATTTTTATCCCAGTTCGTTTAATTATCGTAGGCGAATGAACAGACTAAACTCCCCACTTCGTATTAATAAATTGAATCATAAGCTTTTGGAAAGATTTATAATTTTAATTTACTATTGTAATTGATGATTAAACACCAGGTCACTGACATTTTTAGTTTACAAATTGTGTTTCGATCAATAGCTCTAAGTGGATATTAGAATCAACCCTTTCCACTTGTATAAATAAACCTGTCAATAATTATTTATTTATTTAAATTTAATATAAAAGATCTTATTGTTTGTAATTCTAGAACATTTGTATGTTTTCAGTTTTATTAGATGATTTAAAAAAAAATCTTTAGTCAGTCTGATATGAATTGACTCATCAAATTATCTTACTGTCTTAATTTATTTTATTTGTTCACATTGGATCACTTTTAAGATTTCTTTAGATTTGTTTAGATGCTTATTTTGATTAAATAATTGAATTTATGTTGAATTTTATTATCTGATATTTATTTATAAATTTTAATATCTATTAAATATTATTACAATTTTTTTTTAATATTAAAAAAAACTGTTAAATAATAATTACTATCTCGTAAAAAATTTTCGATGTTGAGATTTTGATGTTTTTATACGTTTTGAATGTTCCTGAATCATTTTTACTAAGGTTGAGAAAAATGTGTGTGTGTGTGTGTGTATGTAACCAAGATTACGCAACAACGGTTTGAGCTAGAATGATGAAATTTGGTACATGGGGATTATTCAAAATTCATAGTTTTCTATCAACTTTTGAGAAATGTAGCTCATTACTTACAACGTTTTGATTTTTTTTTCTCTAAAATAACCGTAAAAATAAAGATATATGTTTGATAATTTTTCATATGATTAATAATTGTATAAAACTGCTATATATAGAATTTCAACTTTATTGAATTGCTGAAATTACCAGAATTAATTTTTTAACACTGCAAATCTCACGCGCCATCACGTGACGAGGTGCCATCAACAAAAAGCCAAACATGCGTTGGTTTAATATTTATTATTTATAATTTATAATTAATTAAATTTAATTTAAGTATATAATATATTATGTTATTTAATCCAATTCAAATTGCGAGATAGTCGAGTGGAGACACTCCAGCTTTTTTAAATGTATAGATATAATATGAACTTACTGAATCTCTTATTTTTTCTTTTTTTTTAATTTCATATTTGTTGACGTTTTAAATTATTTATAAGATAATTATAATTGAAATTTAAGAAGATCTAATCAAACACAATTTTAATTTTAAGAACATTTAATACCCGTTGTTTTTAAAATTAAAATGGTTTCAATACACAGAGAAAATGTGTTTTAAATTCTTTCATTTTCAAAAATAACTCATACCATATACTTCATTTTTAATTAATATGAAAAGTTTTATTGAATTTCTATACTTATCTTTCTTATAAAATTGAATTATTCACTTCTTTTGAATTGTCGCTATTTCTAATTTGCAAACGATATCTAATCCTCGAGACAATTTCGATTGTAATTTGTTTTCTTTCTTTGATACTTCAAGGAAGCCGATTCTTTGTCAACCTTCCTTTCAAATAAAATGCAAATTTCTCTCTTTGAATTTAACTATCTTTAAAAGAGAATACTAAACATTTTTTCTCTATAACATCTTAGTAGAAGAGATGTTAGGGGATACCTCTAAAACTAATAAAACTTTTATTTTTCCGATTTGTTACCTTCAAATTTGAACGTGAAGGAGTGATAATAATAATTACAATTTTCTAAACACATTACCCATTAAAAAATTTTTTGTTTTGTTTTAAAAGAATAATTAATTTTTTTAATTATGAATAATGAAAAATAATGATTAAAATTTAAAATATATGTAATATACTTAATAACAACGATAATAATGAGAACCAAACCTTATCCGTTCCTTTATTCATATATTGCAGTTTAAATTAAATAAATTTCTCAAAAATTTTTTTATTAAATTATATAATTATATAAATCATAATATCAAATTATATTAATTTTTTTTTTGTTTTATTAAAAATAAATTCAATTAATCTTTTTTATCAATTTATTCTTATCTCTTGTCTGAATCTAATTATTTATGGATAATAGAGAAAAATATGATAATAAGTATTTATCTAATTTATTAATTAGTATTTTAATTAATTATAATAACTACTCTTAAGGTTGAAATAAATAAATTTTACTAAAGTCGACGACTTAATTTACAAAAACAATCTCAAGAAAATGTTAAAAAATCTCTAATAATAAAATCAAATTCTATGTTTTTTAAATAGAACAATTAAATAAGATTCCTCTTCTATAGCCTTTTCAATTTAAATCTAAGTTTAAAGCAAATTTAGCAGAGATTCGGTTTAGTTTCGGCGAAGGATTTTCTTAGAATTTCTTCATTGACTAAGCCAATCTCATCTATCATGTCTCGCTTTGGCCCTTCTCTCAACTGGGATGCTCTAAATAGCGGGTGGAAACTTTACGATCCATTTATTTTGTGGAATTTCAATCCTGCCCTGTATTCTAGATATTTTTTCTAAATACTTTCATCGAATACAGTATAAACTAAGATCATTTCCCATCAAGTATGCCTGAAGCCAAAAATTGAATTGAATAATTCGAATTAATGCTTTTTTTTATCTCTATCCCCTTATTTCATCAGAGTGATAGAACGGATATCTAAGAAAATCTTCCTGAAATTGTATGGATCTATAAATAAGACTTAAAGGAATTTTTATCTAGATTTTTTTCTTAGTTAAAACAAAACATTAAAGAATTTAATTATCAAGAGCACTGCCCTTTCGTTTTTTTATAGGCTTATTTTATCCCTCGCCATTAATTATTGCATATCATGAAAATAAATAAAATCTTTTACTATAATTCTAAATATAGTCCTGGTAAAGTTCAAACAAACAAAAGATCATTTTGATTTTATCAGATAATTAAGGAAAGATTTTAAAAACTATAAGTATAAACAAAATAATCTTGCATTGATATAAATATCTAATTTTTATACAAGTGATTACCAATTTAAAGTAAAATCTTTGTTTTTGACACAATTAGCTTTATTAATTGAAATTATTGTAAAAAAGAGGGAATTCAATATTCTAAAAAAACTTATAATATGTTTTATAGTATAAAAAATAGAATTTATTCTCATGAACGTTTCTTTTTTTAATTAAATCATAATATACTTTTTAGAAAATAAATATTAATATATTATTTTAGGTATATAATTATAAAATATAAATATAAAACAATTATATAAAATCAATAAAATATATAATGTCTTCTAAACTACCTCCTATCTAATGTTTTTAAACTGAAAAAATAATTTATTAATAGCGTGGCGTTTATTAAAATTATCAAATTTGAAAAATATCAATGGTCTCGTAAATACAATTGAAGATTTTCTCAATTTTGGTTAAATCAATTCTATCTTCTTAAGAAATCAGCCGTAATGAAAATATTTGCACCAATAATATTTAGTATGTATATACAATAACTGAATTAAATTAAATTTATTCTATTAATTAATTTACAATAGTAAGACATAAAATAAGATGCTAATATTATCTATTAATTCTCCTTTATATCTTATAAATAGTTTGATAAAAGTACGGAGTACTAGATATACATCACTGTTGGCCTGCAGGTCGAGGTTTGTCAGTATATCAATATTGTCGTATATTAGGGGCTTAGTATGAGTTGGGTTATTAAAAAAAATTGGTTTAAAATTAATAAAATTCTTCTTTAATTTAATTGATAGCACTCTTTATAGAATATATAGAAAATAGTATAATGAATCAAGCGAAGGAAGAGGTAAATTTGAATTTATTCAGATTAAAATAAAATAATAAATTATAATAAAATTAATATTTAATGATGAAAGAAATTAATATAATACAATAAGTATCATGAGAAATTATATAACATAGAAATTAACTATAAGATAAAGTTCATTTATTTTAATATTATTGATATGTGAAATTTTATATTTGTTTAGCAATTGAAAATTATAAAGGGTCGACCACTTAGCTGTTAATTGTAACTAGTATAGAGTTCAGGGGCAAGGCGGGACAAATGTTGATTCTCCGGGTGATTCTTTCCAGGCATTCAATGATACATCTTCTCTGGGCAGCAGTTTCTATGTCTGCCCTCCATGTAGGATTCTGGCACTGTAGTATTACTTAAAGATGATGTCACTCTGTTCTCTTCTTCCCTCCTCTTACATTTTTCATTCCATTCAACAGAATAACTCTTACCTTTTTCTAGCAGCCCTTGGCAACTCTTCCAATAACTCAATTAATTTATGAACCTTGAAAAGGTAGAATTATGACAATAGGTCCCATTCATCAAACAATCCTATTTCAATAACATTCTCCGAATTTTAGGTCTTTGTACTAAAATGTGAGTGCACGTGAGAATGTCAATATTTATTTTAAATGTTTTTCTATAAAATCTTATTAAAAGGCATTTTTATGCCTATCTATTACAATATAGTTCATCTATTATCTGCAAATTTTGTTAAGTCAGGAAATCAAAATATATTATTATTATTTCATCTTTATAAATTTAAATTAATTGAATAAAATAAATGGACATTATTTATAATATTTATATATAGTTAGATAATGTTGTGAAGCATATTTCACATTTATAATAAATAGTAACTTATTGTTAGTCAACTCCCTCCTTTACTCTCTACTACTACTTATATATTCTGCCAATCAATCATTTTAACTATGTCTTGACTAATCATCGTCATTTTCCAATTCAAATACAACACTATTTATCAATAGACTAATATAAGCAAACTGATAACGAGTTAACAGACAATAAAGATAATAAGAAGTTGGGAGAAAGTTGATATTTTTTAGGATGAAAAGTGTGTGGAGTTCTTAGAAATTATAAAAAATTCTATATATATATATATATATATTGAAATAGTTTACTTTTAAAAAAATGCAAGTATTAGCTTTCACAATTTTTTATAAGTTAAGTTAAAACTTTATAGACGATTTTATTCTATAATTAAGCCTATATCTTGGAATTGATTTCAATCAACTTAAACCTAAGGAGGTTAAGTGTGCATATCATTTTATCAATGTTTGTCATTAAAAGTTGAAAATTCAATATTTTTTTTCTTTGTACTTTACAAGAGCTACGTCCTGGTCACGAAATTCAACGGTATCTCTATAAACCAATCATCATAGATATGATAATTATCAATTATTTTCTCATTTTTAAAAACAAAATTTCCTTTAACCTGCTTATTATTTCCAAAAATAATTCTTATTCTGCTCAGTGTCTGATACCCTCTTCTTCAATCATTCATGAAAACCTCATTTGAATACGTGATTCGTTCTCTAATAAATGTCTAATATATCTTTCCCTTAAGTTACTATTTCGGAAAAGAGCCGAAAGAGTCAAATGACCTTTAAGAGACTCATTTAAATAATTGTCCTTTGTTCCGAATTTCCTTCATAGACTTCAGGTGCTCAATTATATCAATGCATCTTGGATAATAACCAAAACCAAGAACTTATAATTCAAAATGTGACAATCATCTTTTGTTTTATTACTTTGTTTTCCATACTAGCATGTAAAATCTAGTTTGTTATGTTAGTTCTATTGTATATAGAACATTATTATGTAAGGATAACTTTGCAAATATAATGTAAATATTTTTCTTAAGTATAGTTTGTAGTTATAATTATTTTGTTAATATACAATTAATACAAATAGAACAAAAACTGTAACTGTTACAGGGTTGGAAATAAAGCTTTACTATGGAAATTTTAATATAAATGCGAAAATCGAAAAAAACTAATTTCTGTTAGGATTAAATTAGTTCTAGCTATTTTTATTATGTAATGAGATATTAAATTTTATTTTCACTAAAATATAAAAAATCAATTAAAATAATAATTTAAAAATAAAATTATTTAATTTAAATGCTATCTGATAAATATTAATAAAATCAAATTGTATATATTTCTAATAATTCTGAAATTTGTTAGAATATTTTTAGGTTCATCATTATCGATAAGTAGCTCACAACCTAGATCTAATCAATTGAAAATGGAAATAAACTCTTTAACAAAATTAAAATGAAAATTTAACTTTTGGAATAATAACTGGAAAATCAAATTTGTAAACTTAATGCGGTTTTTGGAGTCACGAAAATGATAGTTAGATAATCCATTTTTGGGGATAATCTAGTTTTTTTATATTTGTATTAAAATGAACATGCCTAACCCAGGACGAATAACCACCAATTTCAGGTACTAAGCTTGTCAACCAAATCTATTAAATTCCATAACAAATTGCTCACTGTCCTTGTCCTGCAATACTCATCACTTAATATATAGTGGTGAGTGCTCTGTTCTGAAACTACAATCATACATATGTTAAATTGTACAGTTCAGCCCATCTGACCACGCCTTGGTTTTCATCCTCACTGAAACTATCCAATTTATTATTCTCCCATTTAGTCCATATAATATATACTATACATCCCTATAATAATGCTAATTACAATAAGAAGATATTTATGCTCAAAAGATAAACAGATATCGAATTTAGATACTACCGTTATAATGTGAAAAACAATTGTATTAAGAAAATATAATAGAATGTATACAATTAGAATTTGAATTGGAAATATTATTATATGTACAATATTATAAAAGCGACTGAAATTATTGATTAATTTAACTTTATTTAATGACACAAAAACATTTGGATACTAAAAAAGGAGTAAACTTGGAGTATAATGTATTTTAGAGATATTGAACTTGGTTACATATTCGTAAAATATTTAATGAGTTGTAAAAGATTGTAACTGATTAGAGATAGCTATTATAAATTTTAAAGGAAATGATGATAAAATGTGTTTGCAATAATAAACATAGAAAATTAAATTCTTTAACTTCTTTTATAATTAGTAAAGTTATTATACGCCAAAAGTCATCAGAGTGAAATCAATTGTTTTTTATGACAAATATTCTACAAAGGGTAAAAAGGAATTGAAATTCAGCTCTTTCAAACAACACTCTTTTTCTATGCGACAAATGTTATATTAAAATATTTTTTTTTATATATTTTAAAATTTAAACCATTATTAGTTAAAAAATCATTAATATTTTTTATAAAAGTTTTTTTTATATTTTAGCAAAACCTATTGGCTAGTTCAATGTCGTGATGGACTTACAATACGTATAAAGTATAAAGATAAGAATTGTATGGAGATAATATAAAAGCCACAACTATAATTTTAAGATGAGACAAATCATTCATAAATGATTTGAATTAATGTTAGGAAGTATGAAGAACGCTAGCAAATCTATATGAAAAGAGAACATGTATAGATATTTAACATAAACATTTTCAGCAAATACCACAAAATTTTAAAAGTTTTATTTACATAATTTTATTTAACAAACCAAACTTAATTAAAAAATTTCTTGATATACTTAATTGATAAAAACATGATCAACTGTAATTTTTCAAGAGGCTTAAATTTGGTATAAACCAATGAAACAGATACTATAAAATAATGATTAGAAGAAATTGGAAGAGGTGGCTCAAAATTTAAGATAATATTTTTTATATTTTATAATAACTATAATTACATATATTTTATTGTCAAATAAAACTATTAATAGAAAGATCATCGTGATCGTTTTCTAGTTTTATTAAAATATTTTATCAATTTCAGCAGATTATTTGATTTGATTTATATATATATATATATTATATAGACGCATTATAATGGATTATTATTTAGATTATATAATTTTTTTAATAAACATTTTAATGAAATTATCAAATGTCTTTTAATTTTAATTATTGATAATTTATTATTTTTAAAATTTTTTTTAAAATTAATTATATATTTTCCATTTTTTAATAAAAATCGTTCTTTTTTAGAAACAGTTTTATTTAAAAAAAAAATAATTATTCCCAATCAGAATTATTATCAATCGATAAAAATATAGGTAATTTAGTTTCTGTAACTACTGTGTATTAACAATTCATCAGTATATTAATCAATTAATTAATTGAAAATCTTTTACTGTTTTATCTTTGCTGAGTTCTTTCATCTCTATAAATAGAGACTATAAAACGTTAAAAATATTTACTTATTTTTTTTAATGGAGATCCCATAATATTCTTCGATATGATAAGATTTCTCATTATCATTAATTGTTGATTGCTGACTAATAGTATATAATTTATAGAAAATACTATAAAGAAACTAAGCTTGCAAAAGAGTTAATCATTATTAATTGTATTAAAAAAGTTTAGGTTTAACCTTCTATAAATAAAACCAAAATTAAACATTTACTTTTTATGTCAATCTTCTCTCTATCTATCTCTATATCTATGTGTTTGGCGCTACTGAACTCGAAATTTTTTGACCGGCCGCGGAATATCTATATTTCTCTATCCAATTCCTATCTTCTCCTAACTTTATATTATCAATAACAGCGCGCCGGTTATTCCTACCTTTTTCATTTAATTTCATAGAAATGGAGGTATATTCATATTTCTTTTACTATTTATGTTAAGAAATTATTGTTAAAAAATAAACTAACCTTCATTTTATAAGAATAATTTTTTGTTCTAAAATGGTACTTTTATTTAGGACCGGTTTTAAAATGAGAAAACAACAACAACCACGATTATTTTATGTTTTTTTGGTAAAAAAATCCTTTTTGATACTTTAACTAGTATGAATTTAAATTTAAATTTTTTTTATCAGTCTAGGAAATTGAAGAAATGCTAGAGTTAATTTTAAATTTACGAAAAATAGTTTAATAAATTTTAAATTTTAATTTAGCCCCTGGAAGGTATATAATAGGTGATACACAATGTCTACACCGACTTTCAATTCAAATTAATTTAACTTAGTTTTTACAAATTCAAGGTATACCAAATTTGATATTTAAATAATAATTATAATCTACTCTTTTAATATATTGAATTTAAGATAAATTCATAAACTCCGCTTGAGCCTTTTGGTAAAATATTTTTGGGTTTATAGTAATGAATTTTGATTTTTTTGACAAGGAATAAAAATAAAATGAAATTTTCGATTTAATGAACATATGTGAAATTTATTTGTAATATGAAATATGAATATATAGTAGATATTTAATTGACCTTCTTATTGATGATAATACAATTCATTAGCAATAAATATTATTCTTAAATCAATATTATGTAAATATTTTTAATAAGTATTATTATAAAGAATAGAAGGAATATTATTTTAATTATTATAAAGTAAAATAACACAATTTCGAAATAAATAATAAATTAATAAAACAAAACCTTCAATAAAATTACTATTCATTTTCTATTCCAAGTGGATTATTCATATTTGAAATGCTCTCACGTTCAGTGATAATAGATACAAGTACTATTTCATATGTCACTTGAGAGAATGAGGAATTCAAGTAGTTCTCGTTTTCATTAAAATTAACTACTAATGGATTATTTAAAATTATTAACTCTGAAGTTATATATATATATATATATATATATATATATATAGTTATATATAACTCGTAATAATAATAATAATAATAATAATTGGTATATAATAATCTATTTGGTCGCGGCATGGTTGATGATGTTGTTGGGATCAATCGGGATGTGTCTAAAATGTCACCTATCGTATTCTCTGAAAATGATGTCAAGACTATCCTTCACAAAAGATGATCAACTGGAAGTCAGCAGGGCCTGATGGAATCCAAAATTTTTGGTTTAAAAGATTTTAATGTGGTTTTGTTTGGCCCTTAACCCATTATCTACTCTACTAAACAGAACCGAAGTAGGTTTTAGATTGGAAAAAAGGATAAAATGAAATATAGCCATCTTCTATACATGGACGACCTCAAGTTATATGGAGAGTTTGAGCGAGAATTGGCAACATTAATTAACACCACTAAATTGTTCAGTGATGTGATGACATAAAAATGAATTTTGGAATGGATAAGTGCCCGATGCTTCACGTAGCTAGAGGTAAGATAAGTCATTCAAATCTAATAATACATGGTATATCTCAACTAACACCTGAAGAGCTATACAGATATCTAGGTATGCAACAGAATCTTCATATAAGTCATACAATTATGAAGAATGAGCTTACCACCAAGTATAAGTCTAGGCTGACCAAGCTATTGAACTCGAAGTTGAATTCAAAAAATATGTTTAAGGCGATCAATACTTGGGCAGTACCTTTGCTTACCTACTCATTTGGCATAATTAAGTGGACCAAAGCGTACTTTGATGAATTAGACCGATTAACTCGCCCAATGCTATATAAATTCAATTGTATCACCCTAAGTCAGCAATCGAACGCCTTTATCTCGCTCGGAGAGATGGTGGTCGTGGTCTATTAAACATCTCGCAACTATGCAAAAAGCAAATTAGAATGATGCGCTCATATTTCCAAAGTCATGCTAACCTTAAGATCGATAGATTAGTAAAAATAGACAAATTTACCTCGCTCCAACTAAAGCAACAGGTAATAGACGATGTAGTTGAACCATGTGAGAGCCTCATAACATCATGGAGAGATAAAATACTCCATGGGAGATATCCCACTCAATTGAGTGACCCCAATGTCGATAGGGAGACATCACATCAATGTTTGAAAAGGGCTACCTATTCCCGCCAACAGCAATTCAAGATAAGACAATCAGAACGCGTAATTATGAGAAAAACACATCTTCAAGTTGAACGTAGTTGATCGATGTAGGAGATGTGGGAAACCTGGGGAAACAGTAGAACATCTCACGGGTGGTTGCAGTGCACTAGCGGATAATGTCTACACTTGTAAACATAGCCAAGTGGCAAAAATCCTCCACATACAAATATCCCTTAAGTGCAACCTTATTACTATCCCGGAACCCTATTACAAATACTCACCTCTCACGGTCCGATTCCTATGTGCTGTACTGGGATTGTCCCATAATAACCGATAAATCTATCGATTATAATCGCCCTGACCTTCTGTTGATTGATAAAAAAGAGAAAAAGGGAACAATAATAGAGGTGGGCATCCCTTTGTCCCACAACGTCTCAAAAACCGAGAAGGAGAAATACTACAAATACCAAAATTTTGCTATGGAGCTGAAATCTCTGTGGAAGCTGACTAGTGTGAAGATGGTTCCAATTGTGATGTCTGTAAAAGGAATATCTCCAGTGAAATTTAACGATAATTTAAAGGTATTAGGACTATCGGATAAACTTTCCATCATTATCCAGAAAGCAGTTATTCTACAAACTAGTTATATTCTTAGAAAAGTCCTAACGGCATAAAGGAAATATAAAGGTTGTTGTGGGTTAGGGTGAATTCCCTCTCCATCGCATCCGTGAGCCTAATCCTCAAAATAGAATTGACTAACACTAGAGAGTGTTGAAGATTTCTGAATAAAAATAATAATAATAATAATATAAATGCATATCGAAGTGAATTTTATGAAAATTGTGTGAACAATATTTAAAAACAGAAAGGGATAATATTTTTTCTAGTATAATAAAATAAGGGTAGATATGAATTTGTGCATTTTTTTTATTTAATAAATAATTTTTAAATTCCAACTTAAAATATCTTCGAAGAACACGAAAAGTTTCTATAGCTAAAGAATCAGCACACTATAAGCTCCAACTTTACGATACTATCGTGGAACAAGTGCCATCCTTTAATTACCTCAGTGTTCAAATAACCAACTCCAGAAGATAAAGTCAAGAAGTGAGATTTCAAGCTATTAAAGAGTCCACAATATCAGGTTGCCTCAATGACACGGTGTGGTCGAACAAGTTTCTGGGCACAAATCCGCATGTATAAGAGCTTGGTGCGACCAATTTTGACATATGCGGCTGTAACAATAACTGATACAACAAAAATGTCAGATATGTTGGACGTCTGCGAAATGAAAACATTGAGGAGAATCGTGGGTAAGACAAGCTTGGATAGAGTGAAGAAAGAAGATATTAGAGAAAAGTGCAATATACAAAAAGTTATGGGTAAAAAGGAGGAGAATGGAGTGGAGTACACACATATTAAGAATGAAGGAAGATAGGTTAGTAAAAAAAGTAAAAGACAACATACCTAAAGAGAAAAGGTGTCCTGTTCGACCAAAGAAGAGGTGGAAAGACGCTTTGGTCTAAACAGATTTTTAAATAAATTATATTAACTTTTATATTACTATTTATATAGTTAATTAATATTTACACGTTCCAAGTTATCAGAGTTGAGCTTTCGACCGATCAGTAATTCTCTTAAAATAAAGGACCAGGCTTTCTTATTCCAATAGTGTCAGTCAGGTATCTCAATTGATTTGATTGTAGTGGATCTAAGCTATGGTAAGGAATTTGCAACCCTCTCTCTTTATAAAATATTTACTAAGGCTCAACCATTTAATGATTCAATGGTATAAACAGAATTTCTGAATAGGACAAAAGCTGGATACTTATTTGCAGCTAGTAACTAATGTGATTAATCAATCAAATCACTTTAATAGACTTAAATGGAGAAAATTTTAATTTTAATTAATTTTCAAAGGGTTTGATAAAATCATCTATTTTTTTCGAAATTGGGTAAATTAAGAAAATTTAAAAATTATATAAAAATGAAAAAGAGAAAAATTATTTTCTAGTTTTTAGTGCATTTATAAATAAAACACTGTAACTTAATTTTTTTTTAATTATTTATTTTTTTATGTTTCCTATTAATAATAAATAATATGTATAATGTAATACTCGTATATATATGTTAGTTATATTTTTAATTAAGGCTATATAAAACAGATTCATGGATTAGTTAAAATCGTGATGTAGAGAGGTTATTTTGTGTTAGTTATTATTATTATTATTATTGTAATTATTATTACATAAGAAAGAAAAACATAAAAGAGGCTTTTATTTTAATTAACAGTCAATCGATTGGTATGAAACTCTAGAAAAAGTAAGCTTCAAATAAAAATCGCTTGATAATCCGGTGTGATTAATTTGAAAATAAATTATTTCCCAATCAGTAGATGGAAAAGAATTATGGAAAAGTAAAAAAGGGTATTACAAAGCAGAAAAAAATATTTTTTTTACCTATCATAGAAATAAGAGCAATGCAATATATATATATATATATATATATATATATATATATATATATATGTTAATTAAAAAAAGAGCATAACCGTTTAATAAAAATGAATAAAGAGAATTATTTATACGATCTTCTTGTTTGTCAGATTGAATAAATAAATAATATCGGCTATTTATTAGCTTAGAGACTATCAATGGGATATGTTCTATTGGTCACGCAGTTGAAGTTGACTCGCATACCAAAGCAGAAGCCACACGCCTCGTTCATTAAACTCTTGAAAAGCGAACTCCGTTTTTGTGGATTATCCCTTTGGGGTTTTGATTAGAAGAATAGAAATTCAAACTTCTCTGTCCTTTCACCTGCCTCACATCTATATTTCAAACAACATTGTATTATATTAAATATATAGAAGATAAATTAATATTTTATTTCGCATTACAGCTGAAATAGATAATTTTATGTTATTATCGGTATGAATCATTTATTTTATTTATTTCAAGAATAACAATTACAATTACAAATTCAATAGGTTAATTAAATAATAAATTTCAGTATACATATTCATTAGGTTTTGGGCTTATATTTTTGATATTTTATTATATTTATTATTATATTTGTAAAAAATAATATAATTTAATTGAAATTAAAATTATATGAAAATATCTTAGATATAATAACAGGGTGTAGTTACATTAAACTTTATATACTAGTATATGCATCTCCAGTGGTTTTAAAGGCAGATGATAAAGAGAGAAGATTCCGATAAAATCTCGTCATTAATTTTTAACTTTAAGTTTACATTCTTGGTTGCTTTTCCGGAGTATCTTGAAAAAAAAACAGAGTTGGAAGTTTTGTCTAATTCAACTTTATAAAAATTGGTTAAGTTCTCAAACTTATTCGGAAGAGCAGAGCAAGTCTGTTACAATAAATAATATTAAAATTATTGATTTTAGACATAAGACTTTTATACTTCCTTTCAAGTGTTTCTGGTGTTAATATTTACTCGTTCGTTCACGAAAAAAAGTTTCAAGTTTTTATCTCGTTAAAATTGTAAAAATTTAAAATGATAAAAAAATTGATATTAATTAAATAATGAATACCCATAGTAAATATGTTCATATGGAGGGAGTAAATAAATAATAGGGACATGACTATACCTAGCACGGGGCATGGGACAGATCCCACCACCCAATCTGGGTACGTTAAAAGAAGAAAATCTAGAAAATATTTTCCACCTAAAGTATAAAATTACGAGTTTTATAAATAGAAACTTATATTTTCACTTAGTTCATCTTTTTATAAATTTGAATTGGATTAATTAACACAAATTATATTTAAATTATATTTAATTAATTATAAATTATAAATTAAAATTAATAAATATATATTTATTAAACCAGCGCGTGTTTGGCTCTTTGTTGATGGCACCACGTCACGTGCTGGCGCGTTATAGGCAGTCGTGTTAAAAAATCAATTCCAGTACTTTCAGCGATGTAATCAAGCTATATATATAGCAGTTTTATACTTTTTTAATGATGGGAAAAACTATCAAACATATATCTTTATTTTTGCGGTCACTTTAGAAGAAAATAAGTTGACCTGTGGCCAGGTCCGAACCGACCGACGGTTTGAAATAAATTAATTTCCAACTACAGAAACAATTTCAAATAATTTTAATATATCTTTTAATGTAATAAAAATCAGATATGGATAGAACATAAATATTTTTAATTTTATTTTATTTATAATATATAGCTGAAGTAGCCGGCGTTGCCCGTGATCATAATAAGGAGGCTGTGACGTCATGAAGAGCTGGATGACATCATATAATTTTAAATTAAGAAAAACATAATGAAGATGATTTTTCCCGAGGATAAAACCAATACATTCGTGGTGATATGTAAAAAAATCTCCTCATGTGAAATTTGGTGTGAAAATAACCCTTCCCTTCCTATTGTCGATCGCTAATACTACCACTTCCGGTTTCCGGATTTGCACCAAAAGTTGATCAATTCATCCCACTGATGTATTAAGAAAATATACCAAATTTCATCAAAATCCGTTGAGCCGTTCAGGATGTACACATCTATACGGACGGACAGACGGACGGGCGGACGGACAGACATCATGCTAAAAATACTTTTTTCTGTTAAGAAAATGCATGATTCGTGGAGATATGTAAAAATCTCCACATGTGAAATTTGGTGTGAAAACAACACATCCCTTACTATCGGTCGGTAAAAATCAAAACGTGGTAGGTAATGACCCTCTTCGGGATGAGCTACATTTTTGTTGATAGAAAACTACAAATTTTGAATAATGCCCATGTACCAAATTTCATTATTCTAGCTCAAACCGTTTTTGTGTAAACTTGTCTACATTCACTGGCGAGATAGTAAAAATTGTAAAGGATCTCGGCTTCTTATAACAAATGATTTTTATAAATTACAGTGGGAAGCTATTAAATTATTATATACATAATGTAAATTTAAAAAATACAATTAGTATTTATTTTTTCGATTTTTCTGGGATTTATATTTTAAGATGTATGTACTTTTATTAATTACTAAATTATCTATTAGAGGCATTGTATATCTTTTTTAAGGATAATGAAGTAAAAAATAAGTTTAAGAAAAAATTACAAGTTTAAATAAAATTTAATTCTATCGATATAATATTTGTTTATTTAATTTATTATATTCGAATAAACAATAAATAATAGGTAGAGAAAATAAAAAAAATTTAATATAGAAATAAATTACATTTTATTTCTATTGTTAAACTCAATCTTATTAGTTACATTTATCTGTAATATTTGAAACGGTAAATTTTCAACTTTGCATGTCCAACAAAGTTAAAAATTACATTAATTAAAGGAGTCCCAAATGTTTTATGAAATTATGAAGGGTTTATTCAATTAGTTAGATCCATGTAAAAGGAACTAATTTTATTTTCGTCTAAACCATAATGAACTTTTCATCTTTAATTCTTGAATAATATAATTTAAAGAGAAAAAGTGGGTATAATGAAAGGTGAAAAAATACTTGACATATTACTAATTCCTATTAAATATTATTTAAATAATCTTTAATGACTATTTTTTTATTTATCTACTAGTTGAATCCGTTGCAAACGGTGTTTTCAATTTCAGTTTAAAATGAATTTATCGTGGTTTGCAGCAATTAATTAAATGGTTCTTTGAAAACAATATTTTTCGTATACCTATCGTATTGTATCTGCCTTGAGTGGAGTTTTCTTTAATTTTTGTTTTGATTTTGTACTGGTCGTGGATATTAAAAATTTACAAAACGATCTCTTTTGTCGATAAGTTCATATTTTATTTTAATAATTATCAAAACAATAAAAAAAAACAAAAAAGCACTTGAGTTTCCCGAACATCTCTATATAATTTTATTATATTAAATAAAACATCCATCTTTTAACATGAACATTTAATACTTAATTTTATTATAAAAATTAACATCAATATCGGACCCGGTTACTTTTATCTTATTTTTCAATTCTTTTTTTTTATGAATTTGGGATAATTTAAAGATTTCTAAAATATGTTCTTTTTTTCAAATATATACAAACTATAAATAATTATGAAATATATTATTTAATGAAATCCTCCAAAATATAAGCAAATATCTTTAAATAACTCTGAACTGGACAAGATAATAATGATAACAGATATACATAGGGTTGCCATATTTTTTCACGGACCAACCGGGACAGTTCTGTCTATTTTACTTTAGGTTTAGGGATGTCGGTTTCGGGGGGGGGGGAGGTTATGAAAACAGTAATGTAAAAAACACTTAAAATATAGAATAGATAATCTTTGTTATTTTATTCATAATGGTACACAAACATGATATTTTTATAAAACAAAACAGTTTTCTAATGGGAGTGCTTCCCATAGATGTGCTATCTAATGCAGTCTGAACTGCGTTGTGGACAATGTGAGCTCCACAACCAATACCATTTATTGTTCTCCCCAGTTCTTTCTTTACAAGAGAATGTTTTTCCCTGCCCTCTTGACTCCGCCAAAGTTTATGTTGCAATTGTCACCACAAACACTACTTTATCTTCCAGTTTATTTTCCCTGATGACAGTCATAAGATGACTTCTCTGCAGTTTCACCAGATACAGATTTAAATTCTAGTTTGACTTGCACTCCAGATTCCTGTTTAAAATAACGCACAACTATGGGGACAAGTTTAACCTCTTTTCTGTTGGAAGCATCCATTCCAGTGCAACAAAATTTGCATTTATTAAATCATTCTTTAATTCTTCCAGCGCTAAATGTGCTATTACATTTAATATTATAGCCTCACATTTGGTTTTTCCCAATGAAAATTTTGGTTCAAAAAATTTGTATTACTGTGTTACTTGCCAAAACGTTACTAATCACACAAGGGCAGATTAATCATTCTCTGATCTAATAATTTTGCTCAATTATTTCCCAGAAACTGTGCCCTGAATCTAAACCGGGACAATTTCAATAACCGGGCGGGACGCCGGGACAACCCAGTATATCCGGGACTGTCCCGGCGAAACCGGGACTTATGGCAAGTCTAGATATACATAAATATATTATAATGATATTGAAGATATGAGAATTTATAATTAATTTATTGTAGTTAACGAAATTTCAATTTCAATATTTTTTTTTTATAATTGATAGCATAATATTTAAAAAGATATTTAAGATAAATAAATATTTTTGTCAACATTTCCAAAATTAAATAGATATCCAAACTTAGAAAAGCTACAAGTAGAATAGAAAAAGGACACAAACATTGAATTCCTCTTTGATAGGGCTCTATTTGAACCGCTAATGGATGTTTGGTGCTCGTAAAATGTCGTTTTAAGGGGGAAATTATTGATTTAATTTCGTAAAAGTATTAAATATGGTAATATGTAAAGGAATAAAAATAGGGTAACATTTCCAAAGGAAATGTCTAAAAGAGGATTAACACTTAAGGGAATAAAAAAAAATAAATCAAGATGTAACATACATATTTACTAATGAAATTGCTAAATTTACAAATCTATTCATAGGCAATTTAAATATATGTAAATTGTATTGACAGGAAATCAGTTTTAAAAATAAAAATAAAAAAATAACAAAACATTATACAAACAAAAACAAATAGAATAAAAAAAGAAATAAGAACCTAATATGTATATTCGGTTTATTATTCTTGTTCACTCATACGATTACACAAATTCAGTAAATAAAGTTTTTTTCATATATAATTTTTTTTTCTTTAATTATTTCTTGATTTATTCTTAAACGAATCAAACTTGAATATCATTTCAATTCTATCAAATATATATATATATATATATATATATGAATCAATCAATGAATAATTTTATATTTTTAAAAATTATCTTTCCATTCATAATTTATGAATAATAAATTTTAATAATACATCATGATTCGATAGCTAGGAAAATCTTTTTCAAATATTAATTTCAATGGGTAGTCCAAAAAAAATGAAAAGGAGAAGAAATGTTAGTGAAAAGTTTTTTTAGAGGAAAACCAAATGAAAAATGACTTCAGAGTGTTATACGTAACATCAAGAAAGTGATAGGAAGATAATATAAAATCCAATATAAAGGAATTAGGAGAGAATGAAAATTGTATGAAAGAGATACAGAATGAGGTCCGTTGGAGGAATGTGTTTATGGGAGACAAGTACTTACGAGTTCATTTGCACCATAATGAAGCGAATAATTAATAAAATATTTATTTGTAAGTATATTCACTATAACAGGGATGTCCAACACGCGGCCCACCTAAAGTTTTGATGCGGCCCACAATCGACTCATTTTGGAGTTAAATTTTAAAGAATTCACAGTCCGGCAAGCGACCTATAACTTCGAGGCTATAAAAAAAAGGCTGTGTGCAACATTCAAAAACAAAAAACCACCTCTATCCCCAAAAATCTCCATAAGTTTTGAGACATTCACTAGCTAGGCTTAACATATTCTGGTAATTTTGCGGCCCAGTTAAATATTTAAGTTTGCGATGTGGCCCATTAAATTAAAAGGTTGGACATCCCTGCACTATAAGAACATACTTATTTTTAGATACAAAAGGATATTCATAATTTTACAAAAAATCAAATAAAATATGATTCTAGAATACGAAAGTTATTTTAAGAAATATGCTTGATTTAAGCTTTGGATTTATTTTAATTTCGAAACTTTGAAAATTTTCACCTCATAAATAATATCAAGTTCATTCCTTTTCACTATTCTGAACCATTTTAATCTATTATTCAACACATTTACCATAACAAAAAAATCTTAATAATTATATCTTTAGCAACTGCATTATAACTTGAATTATGAAAATAAACCATGAAAATATAATAAAATAAATTAATAATGTTAATAATAATAATTAATCATAAATTTAATTTTTCATTTAATAGATTACTAATTTCTTAATCAAAGAACATTTACAAATTTAACTATAAAATACATAATTTCAAGGTTTTTATTAAAATTGTATTTTTAGTCCTAGATCTTAATACTCATATTATATATAGTATTTTTTTGAAATCATGTATTTGAATTTCTGATATTTACTATATTATAATAAGAGAAATAAATTCATTTAAATTTAAATCTTGGATTTAATGAATCTATAACTTTGAGAGCGTTGGATGGTGCAAGGCTCGGCACCAGGCGCCGAACGATAAATGTGCCGAAAGAAATTTATAATAAGAGAAATAAGAGATTAATAAGAGAAATAAATTCCTTTAAATTTAAATCTTGGATTTAATGAATCTATAACTTTGAGAGAGTTGGATGGTGCGAGACTCGGGGCACCAGGCGCCGAACGATAAAGGTGCCGAAAGAAATTTATAGTACAATCACTATACACTAACATCATTTTGGACTGTAAATCTTAAATTTTGATTTTTTTATATTATAGAAATATTTAATTATAATAACATGTTATTCAATTATTAATTATTTAAAATTGTGCTTGTGTAAGTAATACATTTTATTGATAATTTTAAAAAGTTTATTCTCACAAAATTATTATTTTTTTATTATAATAAAAAAATATAAACGAGTTATATCATCCTTTTCCACCACTCTATTGATCTGATAGTATGTGATTTCATTGTTTTAATTTTTTTAGAATTAATGAAAGATATACATTGAATTATATATAATTTATAGTTTTAGGTTAAATCTATCTCGGTTACCGAGAAGACATGAATAAATTTAAACAATAAATTATATCAATCTGATTTTTTTTTTTTGAGGGATAGCGAGAATGATAAAGATAAATTCTAGGCATTTAATTTTTAAATGTCGGTCATTGACATTCCATACTGAGTATTATTTTGTATTCACGTTCATTTAAATGATACGATCTGGTCTCGAGCAACCAGAAAAGAACCAACCAGCCCTACCAACCGTGAAGAATGTCTGTTCACGAATAGATCATAAAAAAAGAAGGAAAACACAAACATCCTCGGCCTGTTTTCCAACGATGATAAAAAAAAAATATTCTACTATCGCCCAACTAGCCTATTTTCAAATAATTCTTTCAGAAATTCAATGCAATCTGATAAATCGATGAATGATGTATCAAAGGGGATAGTCACTTTTCTAATTTATTAAATTCATTAATCTTTAAGAGAGAAGGGAAATTAAATAATCAATGAACTTAAAAATTATGAGCATTTTTATTTTCCTATGATAGTATCTCAGAGCACACATGTGTGTATTTTTTCAACTTATAATATATGACTAAGTATAACAAAACTAAAAGTAGTTGATAAGGAAAGGTCGATTAAAACAACACCAAGGTATACAGAGAGAAACAAACACGCAATGTAAAAAAAATGCTGAATGATGATGAGCTCCTTCGAATTTTCTCTCTCTCTCTTCCTTATCATAATAGTTAGATAAAGAGATTAATTAACATATCGTTCATAAATGTTATGTTGAGCTTGGACAAATATCTGTTTAATTTTATAATTTTATTTTAAAATAGCTGAAAATATTATCATTCATTTGTTTATATTATTGCTCCATTAGATTTCATAGGATATCATCATAATTGGAATAGTTGAATTCTAATTTACAGATTTATTTATTTTAATCTAATTAATAGTGGTTTGTGTAGTGTATATTAGAATGAATATATGAAATCATATACAAAGTATCTAAATAAATCAATCAATCAATAACATATGAACGGACTCGGAAAGGGGAAGGGGACGCCCGCTCTCGCCTTGAAGCAAAAATAAAATTAAATTAATCCGTAATAAAAAAAAAAATGAAAACGAAACAAAATCCAATAGTTAACACTAAAACAACTCTACTGTAATTAATTTTTTTGTTTAATTTTGACTTTATTTGCCTTTATCGTTCTAAACTGTTACCACCTGAACTGTTACCACTCAACTTTTAATCCTGGATTCGTTTCTGAATCGATATTAAAAGAGTTGATTGCTTTTCAGGAGAACTTAATACGTTGGATATCAATTTAAAAAAATCGAAATCAGAATTACAGCTGAAATACATATTCATTTATAATTTTTGATTTTAATTTTTGGAATTGACTACTTTTATTTCTGTCCGACTCTTTTTGGTCAACCTAGAGCTAAAATTTCAAATGACACAAAGCCAAAATTCTATTAAATCTTATTAATAATGTTTTGCTTCAAATTGAATAACCAAAATTGTGATATTTTATTTTTATTAAAATCAGTAAATATTTTTATGCAGAAAAGAATATTAAAAAAAATAAATATTCTTTAAATTGTTAAATGTGATTCTCGGTGATTATCAGAACTAAAAATATAAATATTATATAATATAAATTCTATTTAATTATTTTGATATTCAAATTAATTATATTTATATTAATACTTTGTGTAAATTTTGTTATTTATTCCTTTTTTGCTAAATAAATATTCTTGGAATTTATTTTACAATTGTTGAAATTTTTTACATGATATTCCAATAATATTCCATTAATATTAAATAATTAGTTCAACTTTTCTTGTTTCCACTCATATTTAATATGAAAATAAAAAAAAAACAGCTATTTTTATTAGCCACTCAACGTTCACGTCCAATGTAACTCATCGTATCTCTCTCTACCAGAGCATATTTACCACTTGGCGTCACTACTCATATCTCACATCAACTCATATCCTATTTAATATCTTATTTAATTTCATTATTATATTTTGACATTTTTGATATATATATATATATACACATTTATATATATTTAATAAAAAAGAATAATCTTTTTTTTTATAAAAAAAACAGTTTTCTAAAACAACCCCTCGTGATCTTTGAAAAACAGCTGCCCTTATCGTATTTTCCCCCTCTTCTATTTCCTACCCTATATAAATATCATCTTTATATAGTATTATAGGTATCTTCACTATTTATATTATTCCTATATAACCAATGAATAGATAAACAGCTCTTATACTCATTGACTTGGGGAAATCCAAATTGGGGAATACCAATCACGATTCATTCCCAAATGAGAATTTGAATTAATAGAACCTCAGGCCATGGTCTTTAGATGCATTAATACTTATATTTATTCGAATTGATAGATTTTTAAGAAGAGATATATATTATAAATATAATATATTTGAAATAATTAATAAAATAAACAATTACATTTCAGGATCATCAAAAGATTATAAAACTGTTGATATAAGATACTAAATATATACTTCTCAGATTATTTCAGAAGTATCTTTCATTATCTTCCCATATAGGGTGACCCAGCCAGTAGTTGAACCCCTTCCAGTAGTTGAACAAATTACCAAAAATCCGCCAAAATCTCAAGAGGAAACATGCTTGGAACGTGAAATTTTATTTTATTTTTAAGTTGTTATGTTGTCACAACTGAAACACCTATCGTCTGCTTCACGTGACTTAAGTACTCAGAGATATTATTTTTTTTCTCAAATGAAATGCTTGTTTTTGCATTCACGACTAGTCTACTGAAAATACGGTAAGTAAAAGTAATCCACGTGCATCCTAGTCATTTTTAGAGATATTTTTACCGAATTGGTCTTAAATTAAAGCTAAAGGACTACATTTTGAAGCATGATATTAAGGTATAGATATTTTTTATTTTTTAGAGCTCTAAACTGACTGTTCAACTAATGGCACTGTTAAAATGCACAAATTCCAGTAATTGAACAGTGGTGAACGGTGCCCGCCATCGAAGATCACCAGACTGAATGTTCAATCCCTCTTATACCTTGAATCCCTCTTCCCCAAGGGTAGGCTTGAAGAATTTAGAAAAGTGCAGGGGAAGAGTGGGAGGGTAATATTGAGGCCCGTGAACTGTTTCAGTTTTGGAAAAGGCTTCGGAGCAAATGTCTTAATGAAACTCAGACAAATGGCCTTTTGTCTGAGTGTATTGAAAAAGAGCCCGAAATTAATCATAATTTTGATGCCTCACCTTCAGCATTCAAGACAAACGGACTCGCCTAAAGTCGTAGGGACTGAAGTCAGTCCTGCATTTGCCGACGCTATATTATGTCCACATGAATCTTCACAAGGCGACGCTTACCTTACGTAACAACTTCAAAGCAATTTGAATTCAATTTTAAAAATATTTTTAATTTTGTATCTTATATGTATATTGCCAATTGGTGTTTGTTTGAAATAAATAAATAAATAAATATATGTATTATTGTTATTATTATTATTATAATTTAAACATTGAGCAATGTTTGGAATGTGAATCAGCCTTGTATTGTGTTATGAGTGTTCAAGCTATAGGCCTAGATATTTGTTAAGTCGTTTTGGATGTGTTCCTAAACTTAAAATAAAAAAAACTATGAAATAACGGGTGTTCAATTACTGGAATATCGAGCGTTCAGAAACTGGACATGTCTGTTCAACCACTGGGAAAAAATCATAAAATATGTTGTGAATTTTTTTTTGCTTTTTATTTTTCAGTTAAGCACTGTTTAATATTTTTTTTAATAACTACAATAATAAAGCTTTGTTAAAAATCCATTAGCTTAGTTTTACGGCTAATAGTATAGAACTTACAACAGGATCCGTGGTAAACTGGCTTTATTCGTTCAACTACTGGCTGGGTCACCCTACTATCCAAACAAAATCAAGAATTTTACTGAAATTAAACAAATCTAAGATCGATTCTAAAGATAATTCAAGCATGATTCAAAAGATAGTTAATTTTGGGAACATAAACTTTACATTACAATAGATAAATAACAAAATAAATAAATAAAAGTCTTTTTTTTAAGAAAAAGTATTAAAGATTTATATATATATTAAATTAATGTGCAGTACAAGCCTTTAATAAAAAGTAAAAATTGGACAAAAAAGATAGCCAATGTTGTTCTTAAATATATTATATCGATTGAGACACATTATTGTTATTAAAAAACTTTTCCTGAAAGCTGTTTCCAATAAGTTGAGTTTGAAACATTTTTTTTTCCTCTATTAAAAAAAGTCGCTTTTTCACTTGACGACTTTATTTAAAACCCATATAATTGTAATGATAAATGACCTAAAAATTTTCAAATGAATGTCAGGTCAATTTTTATCTCTTATTATTTCACGCTAAAGAAAACTTTTAATATATGTTTTTTATATATTTATAAAAGTCAATGTCATTTTATACCTTTTGTAATAATAATGGCAGGTTAAGTAATATAAGACAACTTAATTTAGAAAGAGAGCTATTAATAATACTCAAAATAAGTTAAATAAAACAAGTAATAATTTTCTCAAATATTAAATATGTGATTTCAAATTAAGTATTAGAAATATACATTTTTTAAGATTACAAATTTAATAAAATTGTTTAATTTAATTTAACACGAATTTTTTCACTTTGGTTTCCTTCTTATTCTCGAATATATATATATATTTTCTTTTATTTAAATAAATTTATATATTTCTATACTTCTATATGTTAAATATTTTTTATTTTCGTGAAATTTAAATTTAAAATTTAAGTATATTTCTATATTATTATGACCAATATATATATATGTGAATTATTATATAATTAATAGATAAAATAATCGTATAAGATTTTTATATATTATAGAATTCTTTTATATATATATGAGCTATAATAATATAAATTCTTCAAAAATATAAAAAAATTATTCTTTTCATACGTAGATCTATGATTTTTTAAACACTAGGACAATGACCTCGTTATGCTCTGATGTATATTTTTTGTATACACGAAGAAGAGGGTAATGCCTATTTGTTTATTTATTTATTTATTATTAATAGAAAAAAATAGAAATAACTTATGTGAATAGACATTTAAAAATAAATATTGAAAATGTCTTCGACACTATTACTTTGAATTCACATGATCATAATTTTAAATTTTTTTTTTCAGATAAATTTTGTAATTTTTCTTAACATTTTATAATTTACTATGTCTCTAATTCTTTTACCACTCTAAATATATAAGTGTTTAAGTTAAATAATTTTATTACTTTGGAGAAGAGCTAAAACTAAAAGTTTAGAATTGCGTTTTTTAAATAAATCACAATAAATTCATTCCAAACACAAACCTTCACTACTTTTACTCTAGGGAGTCCAATTAACCTATTTTTGCAAAAATTAGTCTATTAACCACTTATTCAAAATTATTTCCTCCTCAAATTCTTGACATAAAATTATCTTATAATTATAAAATTATATAGTATTAACTTTTTGACAATAGGCCTTTTGCAGGTGCATTCGTCGTAAAGGAGATATGACGTGAATATAATATATTCTATACAAAATCTACTATTCTTTAAGTATACGAATTTATGTGACTGAAAAATATATTGAGTTCAAGAGATGTGTGTGTGTGTGTGTGTGTGTGTGTGTGTGTGTGTGTAGTTCCAGTATATTCCAGAGGGGTTTATTCTTTATTTAATGAACGATAATGGAATAAGTCAAATGTGGATATATTTTGATAGTGATAACGACCTTTTATTAAATAAATAAATTTAAATATAATTATTACTTTACTTTTATTCTTTTAGATCCTATATACTTATATAAATCGTTTTGTAAAATAATTATTTTCCAATTTTCACAAAGAAAAGAATCAATTATATAAGATCAAACAAAATAATAATAATATATATAGGTATATATAACATACAATTAACACTAATACCTAAAAGATGATAATTATTGTATAATATAATCTATTTTAGCTATTGCCACCTTTGTGAAATGTGATAATTTGTTTTTCTTTTTTCATTTAACAAATAATATTTCTCTTTCATCAGGATTGTTTATAAACTAAACTAAGATATCTCAAGGAGACAATTAGTAAAACACTGATTGATTTGTAATATTGATGACAATACCAAAATATAAATACACCAAGGCGATTATTATATTATAATTTTTAGAGATAGTGATTTAATCAAATACTTTTTATTTCTGATACGATATATTTCCTCCAATAAAAAAATATATCTCTTCTCTCTAGAAAGAAGATAACATTCGTTGTTAAGTTGGAAAAGATGTTATTATCTCTTAATTGTCAAGCAAAAAAATATAGTCTTTTCTTTCTTTAGGATTTTTATTTTTGTTAAAAGAGGTAATTTTAGAAGAAAAGGTCAACACAAGAAGTTGTCAATTCAATGGAGGAGGTATGAGAAAGATTGAAATAATTGTTTTCTTCTATTGTGACGAAATCTATATATAAATATGGTACTATCTATGAACAAATCTTTCACACTCTTTTACAACTTTCGAATCATTCAAAGGGCAAATTTCTACCTGAAATCATAAAAGAATATTCTATGTGTCAATCAATTAAGAAAACAAATGGATTCTTTTTACTATCTCGTAAGATAGTATTGCGATCACGAAAATTTTCGATGTTGAGATTTTGTTGTTTTTATACGTTTTGAAGGTTCCTGAATCATTTTCACTAAGGTTGAGAAAAATGTCTGTCTGTGTGTGTGTGTGTGTGTGTGTGTGTGTGTGTGTGTGTGTATGTATGTAGACAAGATTACGCAAAAACGGTTTGAGCTAGAATGATGAAATTTGGTACATGGACATTATTCAAAATTCATAGTTTTCTATCAACTTTTGAGAAATGTAGCCCAACTGGAAGAGGGTCATTACCTACAACGTTTTGATTTTTTTTCCTCTAAAGTGACCGTAAAAATAAAAATATATGTTTGATAATTTTTCACATGATTAATAATTGTATAAAACTGCTATATATAGAATTTCAGCTTGATTGAATTGCTGAAAGTACCAGAATTAATTTTTTAATACTGCAAATCTCACGCGCCAACACGTGCCATGGTGCCATCAATAAAAAGCCAAACATGCGCTGGTTTAATATTTATTATTTATAATTTATAATTAATTAAATTTAATTTAAATATAATATATTATGTTATTTAATCCAATTCAAATTGCGACATAGTCGAGTGGAGACACTCTCCAGCTTATTTTCACTTCTATTTCGAAAGGTACTGTACCATCTATATACATGTCAATAATTTAAAAATTGTATTTAATTAATATCTATAAAGAAAAGAAAATTTTGGAATCAATCCCTAAATTAAAATTTAAAGTTTAACCTTTAAATTTAAAAAAATAACATTTTCATTGGGTCATATGTATTATATATGTGTTATGTGTTGATGAACAATATAGAGGAAAAGGTATATGTTAAGATTTTTAGAAATTCTTATAATTCTTATAATACCAAAATTAGGACAAGTATCACACTTTGGGGTTTAATGTTCTTGCAAAAAAAAAACAACCAACAATACGCGTCAAGGTCAAACCTAAAGAAGTCCTTTATATAAATATATATATCACCCTACCTAATCTTATGAAAGGTGGGGAAAATTAGAAGAAGAATCTTTATTTTACTTTATTTAATTCAATTATATATTTATTAATTAAATTATTCATTATTATTATTATATTAATTATTTATTATTAATTATATTATCAATTTAATTATTTAATTCTAATCATCCTCCACAAACTCGAAGATTGGCGCCATTTCTTCTTCCTATAATAAAAATTAATATTATTAGTTATATTCAAATAGTTTAATTTGTTCTTTTTAAAAATATTTTGTATAACTACTTTTAAAAATTCGAGTGAGAAATATGTTCACGTTGAATCTTCATTTTACCTATTGTTCATGTTTTATTTTATGGTATTGGCAAATAAACCACAATGTGAAGGAATCACCAAAACATTATAAATTATTTGTATAAACTTGATTATTTATTTTATAATAAATGTCATAATAAAAGTAGAGAGATTATTTCGCACTAGATTTTTATTTCTATTTTGACTGGTTTTTTCATCCTGAATGCCCCATTAAAATAGGAGTGCCAAATCTTTATAGGAGTAAAAAATCAAATCCACCTTTGACACTCTTTACAATTTGAAGTTTGAAATTGCGATAATAATTGTAAAATATTAAAACGCACCATAGGAACAATTTCATTTCTTATTATTAAATGACAATATTTAAGAGGTGAATATGATATAATAAAAAAAATAATATTAATATTAATTATTTCCATTAATATCTATTCACATATAGATATATTATAATACAAAGATATAAAATATAGTATATTATATTATGTGCTTCTATCTAATTTAAATATTTGTCTTCAAATCTATTTAATTGTGTTCTCAACTTAACTACCGCAAAGCATCATGGTAGTTTGTATGTATTGTTGAGTCTCCTATCAATCTAGCGGCCATTTCAAATTTATATATATATATATATATATATATGTGTGTGTGTGTGTGTGTTATGTAACCAAATAAAGGCAATAAATAAATAAATGAATAAATATAGCGCCGGATAAAGGGCGAGTGCCCGGGCCCCAAATTTTGAGAGGTACCGACAGGGGTGGACCAAGGCCTAGGCCTAAGATTATCAAGTTCATTATTCACTTCACATGTTACAGATTACATTGCATTACATTACATTACATTACATGCAAAATTTTAAAATTGGATTTAATCGGTTTGGCTTCTGAGTGGCATATATATATATTATAATAATAATAATCAATTTAATTTTATTACTCTATAAAAATACTATTTAAGATAATATATTATTTTTAATTTTTTAATTTATTATTTTATTTTTTATTTCCAACTAAAAATTTATAAAATAAAATATCTTAATCACGTAGAGATTAGATGAAATTGTGTTTGTTCTTTTTTTCTCGAATTGAAATCCCCGAACAACTTAACAGCTTCGCCAACTAATAATAGATTTTTGTGGAAATGTTTTTCATTCCTGATCAACTAAAGATGCAGACGGATGATTCCTCTCCAGACTGGAACTTAAGCATGTGTCCTCCTATAAATACCTCCCCTTGATTATGCAGGCGACTTGGAGGTATGTGTTGCTTCTTTTCGAGTGACGTCACCAAGTGACGACAGAGCGCGTGAAAGTCTGGCAACGCCGCGTGGTTGGGCAGCATGGCCTGGTCTCCAGCGAGTGCCGACAGCCTCATTCAGTTGCATTCGGCCGCCCGCCGGATAATAACCTATTCTAGTGACTGTGCGGCTCTACCGTGTGCTATATTCACTTGGTGTTCCTAGTGTCTCTCTTTTCAACTTTAATCAAATCCCGCACAAGTGCCATTTTATGTGTAAATAAATTATTTTCAGTGATCTAATCAAGAATCCGTGACTGGAATTTATTACACCTACCACAATCCTGTAAGTTCATCTTGTATTCAATTTTTGAAAATGAATTGAAATCCTCTGTGCCTTATCTTTGTTTCATGTTTTAAAATGATTTTTTTTTTTTCGGTGCAAACAGATCATTAGGTTATCTTGATCAGTAAGTGTTTGCTCGGTGCGTTATCGGTGCTTTTTTTCCAAAAAGGGCAGACGCGCTTTAATGCAGCTGTTCATTGGGCCCAAACACATGCCCTCGAGTTCCATTCTTATCTTAGGTGTGTGCTTCTCCCCTCACTACCTTTTCCCCCTCTCGCCCTTTCAAGCCCTTGTTACTTCAAAACTAACATACCGGTGTGTTTTTTTGTTTTTTCCTTCCAAGTTAAAGGAATTAAGAGATTTAGGTTTGTTTTTTCAGCATCAATCACGAATTACACACTCGTTCTTTCTTCACTTTAATTTATTTCTATATAAGAGTTAACTCCACAAAAATAATATCTTACATTTAATTAAAAAAAAAAAAATAAATAAAAATAGGCCATATATAAATATATATGTTTCATTAAAATATCATATATATATATCCTTTATATTATATATTAAATAAATTAAATAAATTTCACTTTTTCATATAAGATAAAATTTAATCTTTATAAAAAGATAACAATTTTGATTATTATAAATGATAATATATAAAAATTGATTATCATTTATATAAGGTATATAATGAAAATAAAATCATTCACTCTTGCATTTTTTCCAAGATAATAATAATTTGACATTCATTTTTAATGAAAAACAATTTTGATATTCATTGATTAATTACTAATATTACAAATTAATACAAAATAGAATATATATATACTAAATAACCACATTACTTTATTATATAAATTTATAGGTTAAATATGTCTCGTTAATATATATATATATATATAAATTTACGAAATAAAAAATAATACTTTAAACATTACAGATAATCTTATCATTTTTCTTTTTATAAACTAAACAAAAAAAAACTCACACTTAACTTGATCTAATTTCCATTTAAATTTAAAATTAAGCAAAATTATGATTTTTTCTTCTCTAGATTAAAAAAAAATATAATTAAATAAAATTATTAAATTATATGACTTAATGTGGTTTATAATAAAAAAAAAATTACCTAGTGTAGGTGAATGATTATTTATAGAAATTTGCAATTTAAAAATAATTAAAAAAAGATATACCTGAATGTAATTTTTTTTTTATTAGTTTTTTTTTTCTTTTACCTTTTTTTTATTTTACTTTCTCTTTGTGAATGCTTAATCATCTTTTCATTTTGATTCAAATTTTTTTTTTTATTTTATTTATATATTTTTTTTTTCAAAGATGATTAATTTCAATATTTCTATTCAATTTTATTAATCATTCTGTTCAATAGTAGTATTTTATTTATTAAAAATAGAAAGACAAAGGTGAATTGATTAATAATAATAATATATTATTTCTTGTCGGATTTAATTAATTATACTAAGCATAAATATAGTTTGCATTCAATGATTGTATTAAAAAGAAAAATATTCCAATGTCCAAATTTTTTTTAGTTATTTTAATAATAATAATACATTATTTTTAATGCAATTAAATATAATTTCCTGTTTATGACTGGAGGATGTTATTGTGTTGGATGGATGGGTGACCACGTGGAAACACACACCTGGCTCTTATGATGTCATTTTGAATGGTTATAATTAATTCCATCTCCCACCTATTTCAATCGGATGTAATGAAACTTATAATTCAAAGATTTTAAGCTTCAATATAGCTCTGTAATCATACCCACTATAATACTCTTTATTTTTGTATACATAAAAATTAATTTATAATTACTAATAGTGTTAAAAAAATAATAAATGATTTAATTTGAAAATGATAGGTATTCTTTTTCATGAGACCTATCATTTCCTTATTAAATAAGTGTAAATACAATTAATTAATTAAAATCGATGTTTTTCGGCTCATTTTTTTATATTCCTATTTTATTTAATCCTACCACCTTTCAACCTATTATTAATTTGATCACATTTTTAATTTCATTTTATTTTTATATTCGTTGAACAAGTTTTCCTCCTTGGCTGTTGTCTGCATCTCCTGACTCCTTACGAACGGCTCTGCATCTCCTGACTCCTTATGAACGGCTGACTCATTCGGATCCAACTTTCACGTCTTCTTCCCATCATCGAAGTCCTTGATCCCCTCACATATTTAATATCTATATATATATCTATTTATTTTCCTATCATCTCGTCTCATCGTTGTTGAATGCATTGCGAAGTCTTATTCCGTAGTCCTCCTTTTTCTTTTCTTTTTTTTCTCTTTTTTCCCTTCCATCACTGTCGAAGTGACCTTGTTCAAGGGGGATTATCGAGAGAGGCTGGCGCATACCTCTCAGAGGAGACGAAAAAAAACCGAAACCTGTCGGGTCCGCCTTCTTGCGTGAGCCTCCTCTCCGCTCAGGCTCAAGTATGGCTGATGCTTTTACGAACAAATAACCACTTGTTGGTCTCCGTTGGCAATGTCACACACCGATCGGAAATAATAGGCTCCTTCGCAAGTCCAACAACAGACCAATTGGATACAGACAATAGTTAAATTTAATTTTTTGAAAATCATATTGTTGCAATTTTTTTTATAATTAAGTTTATATATACATAAAAAAAAATCTGTAAAATTCTTAAATGATTCTTCTTTTTGATAAAAATTTACATTCCAAGCAAAATATAAACAATTTGCCTAAACATGTGTTTATCTTAGTCATAACAAACTTGATTATTTTTTTTATAAAATAAACGAAATGGTGGGAAATATTTTTTATAGACAAAATTCGATTTAAAGAACAAAAAGTAAAATAATCTCAACAAACTTGAATGGGTAGTAATGGGCAATAAAAAATTGAAATTGGGCCCGTGACAATTGATTATCACACTCTTCTGCTTTAAAATATTATAAATATTTAAAAAATAATAAATAAAGTTGATCTACTTACCAAGTTAGGTTAGGAAAGTACAATTTTTATTCAATATTCGTTCATTTTAAAATAGAATTAAATAAATTTTTAAATACATATGATATTTTTATCTAAAAATAAATTTGTATTCATATATACATTTTTCTTGAAAATTAAGATTTTGATTTTAATAATAGTCTTTTAACAGTATTTTTACTCTAATCTAGTATTAAAATTAAACTACATTAAAAATAAATCTAAAAGAAAATTAAAAAATCACCTCATTGAAAAGAGAGAAGTATGAGAACTTAGATAAAATATTTAAGCTTAATATTTTATTCATTAAAATTACAATATGTATTTGCCTAGCTATTCAAAACGAACAAATACCTAGTTTCCAAGTTCAATGATTCATAATGATTGAAAATTATATACATATATACTTTATTAACATATTTTATATATTTTTTTATTCCATCAATATACCAGAGTTATAGTATAGTATATATTATTTGCTCAAATTTTCTATACATTATTGAAATAATTTCAAAATTTAAGTGATTGTTTTTACAAAATTTGAATATTGATTATTTATTTCGAATACATTCTGAAATTTTTCATAATAACATATTGATTAATTAAAACTAAATTTAAGTAATATTATATAATAATAAAATAATAATTAATATATAAATATTTTTAATCCAATTTTGTTTTGAAATAAAATATATTTAAATATTGTTTTTAATTCAGTTTTTTTTATTATTATTAAATAATATAAAGATAGCGTGGAGATAAAAATGAGTTTATTCAAAATGAATGTTTCTTCTAAAACAAAAGAACAGGGTGGGGGATTCAAACAAAATAATAATTAAAAAATCGTTAATTTCTGATATTCATGCTTGTTATATGGAAATATTTTAAATATCACTCTACTTATTTATTCAATTTTTTTTTTTTATAACTCTCGGTAAATAATTCACATTCCATTTTACTTAATGGATTTCTTGAAAGTCAATATTATTCTTGAAAAATATGATAGATTGGTATTTTTGTTTAAAAAAAAAAATCAAATTTGTTGTTTGTTATTTCTGATAATGTCATGACGAAACAGAATGACATTCAAATACAAATGACATTCCATTTATTTGATTTGTAATCTTAAACTGAGAAAAGAATCAACTTTAATAAGCAATTCAACACCTTTAGAAAATTAATTAATGAAATCCAAGCTTGACTAAATCCTTGTTTAATTCACCTTTGACTCATAATTTTTCGGTTATTTTTTATGAAATTAATTCAATGATTTATCAATTATCTTGGTTTTCAACTCGTCTCTTGTCATCGATAACTCAAAAATAATTGGCAGATCATCACGAAATTTGATACGAATAAGACAAGAAAGCTAAGACACGGGAAACCTTCTTTAAAAATCTCCTTAGGGAAATGAAGTCTTCAAAACAGGGCATGGAATCAATAAAAGTTGCCCTTTTATGCCAAGAGAAATTTGATTCATAAGTTAATGAATTTTTTTTTTTTTTCCTTATAATTTAGATATTATTATGTAGTAATTATTTTTTGCATTTATTAAATTAAAATAAAAATTATATTATTTAGCAATTATGGAAATGTTAGTTTACCCTTTTTTGAAATTTTAAATTCTAATAAATTATTTGTTTTTTTTTGTGTGTGATATTAAAATTATTTAAATATGATTTGTAAAAATTAGTATTCTTTTTATTAAGAAATAAAGAAAATGAAAGTACTGATTAGTAATTAATTATATTTTTTTATTTATACTTATTTTTTTAAATTCTTCTTCCTGACTATTCACTAGTCTTGTTATTTAAATCGTACTCAAGAATATGAGTCAACCTGATGGTTATGGATATGCATGAATTTATTGGAATAATCACATACATTAGTTTACATAAACATCAGACGGAGTAATATTACCTTGTCAGGAATTTAAACGCTGTATATATATTAGCATATAAATGAAAAATTGAATCAAGTATATATACTACTCGTTCAATAATTGCTTTCAAATAACAAGCATTCAAACATATTATGATAATAATTTCTAAAAAAAATATTTAGATATTCTAGTTTTTAAAATACCACTCCTCTTTTTGGTGTATTTTAAAGTTATTTTTAAGTTTTAATGAATAGGATAGGAAATATATATATATATTATTCGAATTATATAATGTATGCCACAAAATTACATATATCGCACTGAGGATTAATTTTAATTACTGGCATTTGATTAATAACACACTATTAACTTGTATATACCTTACTTTACTTTTGACTCGCAGTATTATTGTAGAAGAATTTCAACTTAATCATGTCCATTTCTTTTAAATCAAATTTATGTTTTTTTGATATATATATAAATATATATTATAACTAATATTACTCTCATTTATTTATATAAATAATTAAAATTAAAAATAAATAAACAGTAATTATACTGAAATTGATATAATGTTATATTCCAACATAAATATTTGTTATCAGTGTATATATTTATTTATTATTCATAACTAATTAAAATGATTATTATAAATTATTTTATTAACAAAAAAATCCTTATTTATTTTATGTAAATATTTATCTATATATAATAAATGATTAAAATTATTAATTTTTAATTAGAAAATATACATGTATATATACATATAGTCGTAAGAGTTTTTAAGCCACAAATTCCAACAGCCCTAATTGTGAGCCATCTCCATCCAATTCTCATAATATCTAATTCTCTCTTATCATTTTTTTATTGTCTGTACCATTTGTGATTGAAGAACTCGCCAGTTATTTTCTTATTTGTTGCTCTATAAACAAACTTTTCGCTAGCCTTTTTTGACCTATTCCACTCATATTTTTTGACCATTGAACTCTACTCAGATATATGATCTTTTATATATAGTACCGGGACCCCGAGCCTCGGCTCGGTACTTAAGTTAAAAAAAATGATTCATTATTATTGGATTTGGCTGGTAATATTAATACCTGGGACACCGAGCTCTCGCTCTACCCTTTAAAAAATATTGATACACAATTCTTTAATTATTTATTACAATTATTAAATGTTACACATTTGCATCAATCTGATTAAAATTAATGAACTTGTGCTCCTCAATAATACATAAATATATAATATATAGGTACATATATTTTTTTTCTATAGTGTTTTTTTGAAAAACTGTTTAGCGCCCCAAGTGGTTATAAAACAAACTAAAGACAAAAAAACGTGCTTTGCAGCTTTTCGGAATTAAAAAAGCAAAATTGGCAGTCGTGGGACTGGCCGACAGAAGTGAAAACTTCTGCGTAAGAAATTTTAAAACAGACGAAATTCACGCTATTTCACGAGAAAGATGAATTTCATATGCATGTATATATATATAACTTATATATTATTTTAAACATATATTTTAAACAAATTTGTAACTTATATTTATATATATATAAATACACAACTTTGTTTAAAATATTGCAATACGAACTGTTTTATAATTCTTATCTCTAACATAAAATATATATTTATTATGTGAAGTTCATTTCGTATAATTTTGATTATATATGTATATATGAAATGAACTTTACATAATAAATATATATTTATATGTTAGAGATAATTTATAAAACAGTTCTAATGACAATTCAAATTTCGCGCTCTGTTATAAGAAATTTGAAAGCAGATGGTTTCATGGTGTTGGTCACGATCACGCGAGTTCTATACTTTTTCCCCATCCCGCAAAAGTGCTCAACGCCGCTAAAGAAGTTTTCACTTCAAAAATTATTTAATATTTGGAAATATATCTGACTTATAGAAAAAATGAATATTAATTAAAGAAAGAAATAGTTTTTAAAATATCCTGAATAATATGTAACAATTTTCAAGATAGAAATTTATTACAATATTACAATTATTAACTGTTGCATCATTGCATCAATCTGATTAAAATGAATGGAACTTCGGGTACTCAATAATAATAAATAAAATAATATTAATAAATATATTGAATAATATTTTATTGAAAAAATATTAAAACTTATAAAACTATCTAAAACTTTATTAATAAAAGAACAATGAATAAATAAATATAGAATAGTAATTTATTAAAAAGTAAACAATAGATAAAAAGAAAAAAAAATAACAAAATCATTATTTTCATTTTTAAATAACGATTCACCCGGCGAGTTTCGAACCGACGAAATCCACTCGTTAAAACATCAGTCCAACCGCTGGACTATATGTATTTAGATAAAAAATTGTCATTTTTTTACTGTCTTAGCAGGCAGTATTAAAAATTTTGACGTTTTCCATATAATATATAATTTTCAATTAAGAAATTAATAATGAAGCTGTATGTTTCAAGAGATATCATCAATAAAACTTAATTTTTCTTTATAAATACTATATCTAGTGTGAATTTGAAAAAAATCGTTAGAGCGGTTTTTGAGAACCATGATATATAGATAAATACATATATACAATTTTAGCTAGCATAATAAGATAAGATATAAGAGAGACAGAGAGAGAGATCTAAGGATATTGATATATTCAAAATAGGGTATATATTGGAGGGACCTCTCACCTCGCAGAATTTGATGAAACTTCGCCAGTTGATTCTTTGATTAATTCTAAGAAACTTTTTCCTTAGACAATTCTTGGGTAAACTTCTAGTTTTCGAGATAAAAAGGATTAAAGATTGGATATAAATTAGATGGTTATGAATGTCGAAATGTGCAGCCATTAAGTAATTTTTATTGACTAATTCACTAATTATTCACATTCAATAATTTTTGGTCTTTTCTGTTCGGTTTGGATATAGTGAAATTATTGAATTAATTAATTTTTTAATTTTTCTATATACAATCCAAACTGAAAAAACCGAAAATTAGCCGCTCCCTCTGCTAGTCAAACTGATAAGACATGGTAGCTAAATGGGATATCAATGGATTTATATCCTTTTTATCTCGAAAACTAGAAGTTTACTCAAGAATTGCCTAAGGAAAAAGTTTCTTAGAATTAACCAAAGAATCAACTGGCGAAGTTTCATCAAATTTTGCGAGGTGAGAGGTCCCTCTAATCTATACCCAAAATAGTTTGTACACATTTTCATTAAATAATTTTGGTTACTTTAGACGAAGTTTAGTTTGCTTTTGAATTATTCTCTTTCATGTTTTATTATATTTTATAAATATATATTATGGGTGGTAACAGAATGATAGAAGACTTTGCTTTTAAGTAGAGTTTACAATCAAGAAATAAATACTATTATTCAGTCCAAAAGCTTCTGGTGAAGCTTAGTCATTACTATTACGAAATGCGAGTTCGAGGGTCTTTAAAAACATAGTTCTTAGAGGCATGGTGTGAAATATGATAAGCGTTCTATTTCGAAGAATTTTATACATTGGACAGGGTATTATCATCTTTAAAGTGGAATTTTACGAGGAAAAAGCACTTCAGAGAACTAAAAATGCATTGGGGTTGGGGTGTGTGTGTGAGTGGGAGGCCTATGTGGGAGGGTAAATATCATATGAGACTTAGAATAAGGAGGTCGTGGGTGGAGAAATATGCTTCAGAATATGATAAGGCGGGTGGAATGTTGTTATTGTTCTTTCGACCTTGAACTTGCGAGTTTTTTTATCGATACCAAATCATTATATTATATTATTAAATTAAATTTAAATTAACTTTAATGATAAATTAATTTTAAAACTTCTCTTAATCTTTTTAATGAATTATTACAATATAATTTATATAACAATTTCAAAAAATCGTTTCGAATATTAATATTTTCTCGGGGGAATATATTTTTTACCTGTTCATTTTTAAAGACTTAAGTATTAGTAATAAATCAATGTTTTGGTATATTTTTCAAAATGAATGATCAAGGTCACGAATGTCTTTAAGCTTCAGGCAAAGTCGGATCAAGGTGCTAACATAAAACAACCATATTTATTTCATTCTTTAAACATGAAAATCCAAGAATTGAATTTAATTAAATTTGACGCTTTTAAATTTTTTATAAAAAAAAAATATCGATTTAGTTTTCGAAGAAGGACTCCATTATTCTGGTGATTATTGTTTTAATTGGATTGAGAATGTTTTGATTGACTTCATCTACATACATATATTTTATTTTAAAAATTTATATACAATTCATATTTATTAAATAAAACGAATAATGATTATATTAGTTTAAATTATTATTATTATTATTAAATTACAAATGAATAAATTAAGGAGAAACACAAAACTGTTTTATTATCATAACTTTTAAAGAAAATACAATGAATGTTAAAGATTTCATTAAAATCAATAATAGAAAGGAAAATTCATATACGTATAAATACATATGTACATATATATTGTCGTATATGAGAGGAAAAATTGTAAGGTATTTTATAAGAAAAAATGGGCTAAAAATAAGTTTAATTAATTGGTAGCACTCTGGATTGAATTTAGAATAAAAAGGGTTATTGAATCCGCGAAGGTTGATATGGGAAATGATAAAATTGAATAGGTTCAATTAAAAATGCATATATAAATTATAACTAAAAATTATGTGTATTTAATAAACTAAGAATTTATATTACAAAAATAGAAAACAAGTAATTATATGAAATTGACTGGTACATTTAGAAATAGAAATATAAATTAAATGGAATTTAATTTATATTACGCAATTGCAAATTATTATTATTTACCAATGGTCGACCACAGTTGGTATATTGTGTAGTTAAGGAATTGAGAATTCATTGGAGACTTGAGTCTTGAGTGTCGTCCGGCGGATTTATCTGGAACATCGAGTGGGCAGCAACATTTCTCAAAAAGGGGTTGTGTATGATGTCCTTCCAGCCAGGGAAAATGTTCGTGTCTCCTTCTCAAATTCTTGATCAAGACTGACTAAAATATGTCGAAGCCAATCATCCCTTCCTATGCCACTTAGTATCTCATCTGGGTATTTCCCTGGTTTTTTTTTAAACAATAATTCTAGAACGTTATCTTTTATATACTCTGCCATGTGCTCAAACAAATAACTTTCTATATTTCCATAATATATATAAAAATGCTATTTTTAGGCTTATATATTTCTTAATTTAAAATTTTGTATAATTTTATCGGATATTAATTTTAAGCTATATTTTAACAACTAATCAACATTGAATTATCATTGAACTATTACGTAAAATAGAATATAGAATAAAATAATATAAGTTATTAAAATCAAATAATAATATATATGTAATTCATAAATCAAAATTACAATCTTTCCTCCTCCTTAATATCCGTTGAAGGGTTTTGACAAATGAAATAGATAAAAACAAAATAAACACGATCAATTAAACATTTTTTTTCTTTTATTGAAAATTTCTTCTAAATAATATTAAAAGTTCAAGTTTGGAAACAAGAATGTTTTGCGACAGTATCTTTTTCAGCATCTTTATGCTTTTTATTCGGATATCTTTGCAGATCCTCAGTTTATATAAGGTTTCTTTGTGGAAGTAACCCATTCACAACTACTTAAGAGCAGTGCAAACTGCATCAAAGTGGTAGACCTTATCATCTCAGGTCTATTACTTAATGAGTAGAACAATGTTAGTCATTAATTATTATTATTTCTGGTCGAAGTAATGAAAAAAATAATATTTGTGTCATTTTTGAAAAATACTTTCCTCGAATAATTTTAATTTTAATTAATCCTCTAATTAAATAATCTAATTTAAAAATGAAATAAATATACAGTTTTTTAAGTTAAAATAGTCATAGATATTTATACCAAATAATTGTTCAAAATCTTGTTCACAAATCTTATTTTAATATATATATATATATATATATATGATTATCTTTTCAATTATATTACAACATAAGAAATTATTTTCAAGATGAAATTGATTGTGAGTTATATATATATCTACGATGTTAATATATTATACACCTCTTGAAGCGGAGATATTACCTGCTTCCATATATATATATACTTTTCGAGATATAAATAAACTATTATCGATCTTTCTTATCTTAACCTGAAGATAATATAAAATTAATTTAAAGGATTATAGGTTTATATATATATATATATATACCTTTATATTCTTAAAAATGAAATATTCAATTATTATTGAAATAGAGACCAGTATATCAAATTAAATCACCAATTATTTATTCATCAATTATTATTTAGTTAATATAAATCAATGAAGGAATTACACGAATATTCGTAAATTTTCCAGAAGTTTTTATGCAGGAGTGTTCTCTTGTTCAAATAATTGCTTTTGATTGGACGGATAACAACCTTAATTGTGTATCCATTCCACCGAAGGATTTTATACCGTTTTCTATATAGAATTGAATTTTTTTTACAATTTTTCTTAAGGCATTTTCATTCAAAATCAAAATAATAATAATAATAATATCTCTTCAAATTCTACTTTGATTAGTCAACCATTAGAACGAATGAATATTTTCAGCTGACGAATAATAATTCCTAATGGAAGGTAAAACGTCACTAATTGAATTTGTTTCTATTCTTTACCCTTTTTTTAAAATTTCCCCTCACTTTTCCTTTTCATTTGCTTTTCATTATAATTTTAATCAATTGTACTTTGGAATTTATACTCTAGACTAGAGATTATAATTTATTACCAACTGTTCCATTTTAAACATTATTTATTTGATAAAAATTTGATATTATATTAATGCTCGAAATATGACACATATACTTATATAATCTATTTGTTAAAAAATGGAATGAACTTGACATTTACATGTTGAAACATTTCAATGAATTAGTGAATGAAATGAATGTGATTATACTCTCAAATTTTTATTTTTTTTAATTTTATTTAATATGTCTAATGTTTTCAGCATTTTTCAGCATTTATATATATTTATAATCTAATATATATAAATGCTGAAAAGACAAATTGATCAATACTTGACTTGTTATACAATTAACAAAGAAATTCACAAATATAAAATTAAAATAAAAAAACAAAAACTTTCGTTTGTATATCATGATATTTTACTGGGTTCGAAAATACTAATTAATACTAAATCTATTATTAAATGTCATAATAAAAACCCAAAAGAAACATGAAATTCTGATTTAGCCTAATTTCGACACCATCTACTTATTTTAATCTTATCATTTTTAATAATTTATATATGGATAGATTATGCCATAAAAAAAGAGTAATACTCATGATTCATCAGAAACAACCAATAATCTTTTAGAGATAGCAATGCCATGCTTAACAATAATATATTTTCGTATAGATATAGATAATTTATAATGTGTTGATGCTGTGTGGATGGTATAAAAATTCTCTTCACTTAATATGGTAAAATGATTATAATAATCGACCTTTTAATCAATTAATTAAATCATTTTGAGCTTATCTTAATATTCTCATTTGGTTTTCTTTTAAATTGATTCTTTTTACCGACCGACGATAGTAAGGGAGGTATTGTTTTCACACCAAATTTCACATGTGGAGATTTTTACATATCTCCACGAATCATGCATTTTCTTAACAGAAAAAAGTATTTTTAGCATGGTGTCTGTCCGTCCGTATAGATGTGTACAGCCTGAACGGCTCAACGGATTTTGATGAAATTTGGTATATTTACTTAATGCATCAGTGGGATGAATTGATCAACTTTTGGTGAAGTGGTATTAGCGATCGACGATAGGAAGGGAAGGGTTATTTTCACACCAAATTTCACATGAGGAGATTTTTTACATATCACCACGAATCATGCACTTTGTATTGGTTTTATCCTCGAGAAAAATCATATTTATTAGTTTTTTCTTGATTTAAAATTCATTCATGACGTAACAGCCTGGTCTTACATATATATTTATAAATAAAATAAAATTAAAAATATTTATGTTATATCCATATCTGTTTTTTTATTACATTAATAGATATATTAAAATTATTTGAAATTGTTTCTGTAACTGGAAAGTAATTTACTTCAAACCGTCGGTCGGTTCGGAACTGGCCACAGGTCAACTTATTTTTTATTATTAAACAATATTTTTCGGGGATTAAATTCAATCTTAAGAATAGCTATTATTTATATATAACAACTTTCTTATTTATAAATAGATCTATATATATATATCACATTTTTAATTGGTCTAATTTTAATAACAAAGTGAAAATAATTGAACTATACTAAAACAATTTTGTGAAAATGCGGTATAGCTTACTTATATGGCCCCTGATAAGACTCTTTCCCGTCATTTCTAATCCCATTATTAATGGAGTTAAATCTCATTATGCAAACCCAAAGACAAAAAGATACTTTTCCATCTCTCCATCCAAACTGAATTTGACACTGTAAATAGAGAGGAATTAAACAGAGCTCCCGCAATGCAAGCACAATTGTTCAATTACAGTTATTCCTCTGTACGATAGAATAGTAGATCTGGTAAATCTATTCATTGTCTCGAGTATTTAACTTTACTACTATTTTGCTTGAATAATGAATGGTTTATTGTCATCGAAGTAGACGTCGATCCCTGATCAGAATATACTGTGATTAATTTACTATAAAGACGAAGGTTGTTACCTGAAGTTGGGTAGATAGTTTAAAGATTTCGGTGATAAGCATTGTCTTTTACAACTATTCACAAACGATGTGAATGATAGGCATCTTATTTATTAATTTCATACTCAACACAGTTCTTTAACTAATATAAACTGGCCAAACATTCTTTCTTAATTTGTTTTTTGTTCATGGTTAATCTTTTTGAAAAAAAAAAAATTCTCTAGTAACTTTAAAATAAAAACTTTTTTATTCCTAAAACTCTCTTAAAATGGTTGAATATTTTATAATTAAAATATTTATGTAAATTCTTTTTCAATAAAAGTAAATTTAAAACAAACAAAAATCTGCATGAAATTGTAAAAGTGGAATAAACCTCTTAAATCCCAATTAAAAATAGAAATAACACAAACTATGAGCAATTAAAGGAATTAGATAAAAAATCGAAATATTGTATATACGGGATTTCAAACAATGTGACATTATCAATTTGTTATTACTCCTGATTTAAGTTCTAAATAATATTAACAAGTTTTTTTTACTACCATTCCCAAAGCAATATTTCTGAATATAACTTATAATATTAATGAGAGTAAAATAAAAATAAAAATATAAAAAAAATATTATCATACATTATTTTTTTATTATTACAATACATGATTAATATTCTTCTAATGACTGTATATAAAATAACTATTGTTTATATAAATATTTAACCAAAGCACTAGATTCATAATAATAAGTTATACATTCCATATCCACCTTCTATTTAATGAAATTAAGGCCATAGATTAATCTATTATTGATTGTATACACAGTAAATTATTTTCGAAGAAATTTAAATTATCCCATAGTCAATGTGATTATTTTTTAAATAAATTTTAATTTATGAATTTTGTGTGTGTGTTAATAATATATATATATATTTATTCAAAGTTTTCCAAAAAATTGTTATTATAATCTGTTGTAAATGAAATGATTAGTAGAGGATAATGGAAGGTTTTAGATTAAATTGATGATTGGGTTAATGTCCTCATGATATTCTTTACTAATCGTTTCCTTTATTCAATATAACAAACATTTGAAAAAATGCTTTATATTAGATTGAAATGCAGTATTGATCACGCACAAACAATTTTGAAAATTTTACTGTATAAACTTAGAAATGAGTATTGATTTTTTATTATACCTTATACCTTATACCTTGCCAAAAATATATCTAATCCTATATAGATATAAACAAAACAAAACAAAAAACATTTTAATACTTTTATCCATTTTTTGTTTTTTTGTTTTTTGTTTTGTTTGTTTGAGGAGGAGGTGTTAAGTTATGTTTTTTTTAACTAAATAAAACCTATGCATAAACGCAGGGTTTCTTTTTTACTTTAATATATAATTCATTTCTTTGATCTGACGACTCCCGCCTGAATATGAAACTCTCAAAAGGAATTCATTTTGCAAAACAATTTTTGTTATTTTTCTCGGTTTTTTCCCCCTTCTTTGGTTCATAGCCATATGGAAGAAAACAAAAAAGTATATAATGAAAGGCATGCTATTTATCCAGGGAACAGCTGCCGCAATGTCCTCTCATTTCATCCTTGATGTGCATAGTTTCCCCTATTAAACTTGATTCCTCGTTAATTGACTTTGTTTAGCCGGCGTCTCATTTTAGTTTGTCTATAGGACATAGTGCATGCATGTGACATGCCGTCAGGATTGAAATTGCTGTCATCCAAGGACCAATCGCCCTTTCGGATCAATGCGTCGCATGCGGATGATGGATGAGAATCGTCCCATCTTGAAACCGCTACAATGTTTTCCAAATGATTCTATAAAAAAAAAAAAAATGATGGCAACTGAGAGATGCTTATTGGGTCGAACAATCTAATGATAAGGGAGCAACTAATATATATAAATTTCTTTTTAATAAAAAAAAAAAACTTGTATTTCTAAAAAAAAAAATCTGCATCAAATCGTATTTCATAAAGATAAAAGATGAATAATAACATCTTAACTTTTTTTTACTGAAAAATCTCATGACAGTAATAAACAATCTGACAAGTGTATTTTTAATGCCTTTCTTGTTTGCATTTGTAAATTAATCATAGTCCAATGTTGAAGAATGTATCTGTGGAGTGCAGAGATTTATCTTTGAAACAAAAACTGTCTACGATATTTAGTGTATTTATTAATCAAAAACTTCTCTTATAAAATCTATTATTTATAAGTTCAAAATTCTGACTTTTCAACTGGTTGCTCGATCTCTACCCACACATTTGAGGTTAAATGAACATAAGAGAACCACTTAACAAGTGGACAAATGGATTATACAGGTCAATTCATTGATTGAGCTTCTTTAGAGATAGATAACATCAGAAACTTTAGTTTAAATTTGTCAACAGGAATAAAAGACTAAACATTATAATAACATCTAAAATAAATGTTTGATCTATATCGTGAAAACTTTTGAGATAATATTAAAATATATACGTTCATCATTAAACCACTAATAGAGGGGTGTTTAAATAAAAAAAAACTAGAATTTTTTTATAAACCCTTTGTGTCGTATCCTATATCCGTTGTCATTATATATTAATCATTTATCCATAATGGTTCACTAAATAAACTACACACATTTTATTTTCTAAAGAATATCCTTTTCCTTTTAATCTTTATACATACTCAGCTTTTATAAATTATTCTTCTAATTATCAAAAACTTTTCAACTTACTTCCAATCTATCCAAAATTGATATCCATAGTTTACTTAAAGAAATTGTATTTTATTAAATTAAGAATTTTAATATTTCATAATTTTGTGTCACTTATTTTTAATTTTCAAAAATTATCCATGTTACTTTAATGATCAGTGTCTGATTAATAGCTATACAATTAAATGTTAAGTATTTTATTTATTGAGAAAATAATGATTTAGATATTTAAAGTATTTTTGCCACTCTCGAAATAGTGAATTTCATATTTCTTTATTTCAAAGGTTCTTAGCCTCATCAAACACATTCCTCCAACCTTCCTAATCTTGAGTTACCTACCTCCATCTCCTAACACACTATGAGCGGGGCGGGTATTTATACCCGTTGCCACTTATATAATATATATTTTCCCTTGTGTCACTTAAAATTACTTATTTTAAACGATAACTAATATATATCCCTCATATAAGTGGCAACGGGTATAAATACCCGACCCGCTTATAAGTGGCAGTCTCTGCAACGGGTACAAATACCCGCCCCGCTCATAGTGTGCTAACATTACATTGTCAGCTTACTGCGTTCGTAGACTACCAACTAATCTGTTTCCTAACAAAAAAGTTTCTGGATAGGCTTTTTTCTTCCATTCCAACCACGTGACCCTCCCGTTTGCAACCTTCTCAATGTAACGTATTTATGTTTAAAGATGCATGGAGATTATAAATTCAACTCATTGTGCAGTCATCATCATTTCTAGGTGATTTCACTCTTCGCTGTATAAATGCTACGAAGAATTTTATTTTCAAATACTATAAATCTATTTCTTACCCAGAGTCAATCACTCCAATTTCATATTTCTCTCTAAAGGATAATTGAAACTTCGAAGGAGCATAGGCCTAATTTATATATATATAATAAATATAATATATAAATAATATATATTGTTCATTGTTGTAAACGAAAGACAATTTACTTTTAATAATTAAAAGAATGAGTTTTTTTATTATATTTAATTTGAAAATTAATACTTTATTTAAAACTTATTTTTCTATTTATTTAATTATATGTATTAATTTACATATTTAAATATTATATGCTTCTGAAACTTTTGTTAAAACATAAATGAATAATTTAAAATCTAATTTTATTATGTCTGATATATTATAATAGAGCTGTGAAAAGTTTTATAAGAGTTATCTTCTAATCTTACCTAATTATTATTATCTAAATGAAAGTTAGAATTCCTGGTATATATATATATATTCATAGTTATTATAATTTAATTTTCTTAAATTAGAGAAATTATATGATCGAATAACCGATTAAATAACTCGAACAAATGTGCCTTGACCTTTCTAAGATTCTATCTAACTTTGACTGATAAAATTTGCATATAATATGATCAAAATATAGTTATTGACTTAACCTGTCTACTTCTCCCTGTGGGTGATTCTCTCTGACCTTATCATTTGCTTTCATGATTGATTTTAAATAATTAATCAACCTCCATAGACAATCAATATAGCTTCCTCTTGCCTCCCTCGTTTAAAATGCATATTTGCCAATTTGCTCTAGTCTTTTTTTCCATCAACTTCACGATTTGTTTTTGTGTTAGTATATTTACATTGGTTAGTTAATTGTCGGCAATTGGAAGTCAAACACGATCGAGTAAAATACGATTCCCATACATTTCAACTTAACACGTACAAATACAAACAAAGCCATTCAATATGATAAACAAAGCGTCCAGGGAAATTCACTATTATCTGAATATAATTCATTAATAACTATAATTATTATTACATTATAAGAGAAAAATTATTTTTATATAATACATTGAAGTAATAATACCTTTTATGCCGTCACTCTATCTTAAACTCAACTATTACACTTGAACTAAATCTTACTAAAATAATATTCAAATATATAATGCATAGAATTTTTTTTTTTTTATTTGTATAGACATTTTATTTTTAAATTAACAATTAAATAAAATCAATGGCCGTCTTTAGATAAAACGTTGCATTTGCATTTCCTTTGTTTCATTTGACAGGAAAAAATTTAACTCTAAAATGTGTCAAATGTTTTTTTTTAATTCTTCCACCACAATACATATTTAACTGGCAAGGAATGCTTTTGTCCGGATTAGCTTTAACTTACATTCATTCATTTTTCATGGTCCATTTGACATTAAGCTTTCAAACTCTCTGGATAAATTCCCCCTTCTGAATAGGATATATTGAGAGACCTTTTAACAAATATAAATTGTTATAAAGTGAATGAAATAATATAATTATTATCAAGTGAAAAAAAAAAAGATTTCTTCAAAACCTGGATAAATGTCTATTTGAACAAACAGCCAATTAATACATTGAAAAAAAAAATGAAAATTATTCAGCTTTTTAAAATGATTTATAAAAAAAAATGTTTTTTCAAATTTCTGAAATTAACTCTTTCTTATCTTTCATCTTTTACAGTCAAATGGTTCTTACATAGTAATAAAAATAGTAATCAAAATTTATCTAAAAATACTGTATCTAGTTACAACTTAAGATTAAAATTAGTCATTAAGATTTTCACAAAAACTAAATAAGATTCAAATATTCATCAAGTATTTGTCATTCTAATGATTCATCAGGTGCTATATGTCATGAGTCATTATGTTATACTTTTTATTATAATATTTATTTTTCTATTATATTCTTATGAATATATGAATGTTATGAGATGAGGTTAATGAAATATAATGAAAGGTAATGAATTAAATATTTAATTGATTTTTTATTGTTTTTTATAATATTATTTTATAAATCAATTTACTTACTTGTATACATTTAAAAAAAATGTTGTTAACTGAAGAAAAAAATAAATCAAATAAATTCACATAAAATTCATAAACACATAAAAGGAGTTTGCATTAGATTAAAGGGTTTCTTTTGATAAAAATATGTTTAAAATCATTTTAGAGGCCTTTAAACTGATGATTGATCAATAATGATTGATTGTTCTTGCATTTGATTAGAGTTTCATCAAGTAACTTTCTCATCTGCAAACTTTTTCGACTGGTCTGGACGTTGCTACTCTTCGTGACAAATCATCTTTTTTATAGCGTACACATATGTTAAAATTGATGGAACATGATCACCATAAGCTTTCGACAGTATTCATTGACAGCCAGCAAATTTCATATTGTTAGTAAAGAATTTGATATGTCCAATACTCAAAAGAATAATGTTTATTTCAGTAAAATAAATACATTCACTGAAAAGTTATGCCTAAAACGGAGTTATAAGTGAAAGTTGTGTCAAGAAGATTTTTGCATAAACCAACTTTATTTCCTATTCGTTATTTTGTATTTAGGATATATCTACTGGGATTTTATCTCAACACTTTTTTTCATAAAAATAATTAAAACTATGATAATTTCAGAATTACAAAAAAGAAGGAATGTAGCAGAACAAGATTTTTCATTCTCTGAAATAAAGATAGTGGTATTTAGTCCAAATACATTTCGAGTTTTATCTCTCTTTTCTGATCGCTAGAATTAATATTTTTTTTACCATTTAAGTAAATACTAGAAAAGCATAATAGATTTATTTAAATAAGAGATAAGTAATGTGATAGATATTTACTCACACCAATACGTGTTAAGTGAAGTGTAAATTTCGAATAATACTTAGAATAACGGGTTTATTGAATAAATAAACATTTCATTTTATGGACAATATAATATAAACATTTTGAAATAAAATTGCAAGTTTTCAATTATATTTTGTTATTCGATCAATTAATATTATAGCGAAATTTATTTTTTGTGATTAAATCTAGCTGATCTTTGATGCATCCATTCTGTTCTTTTTCGACCCATTTACTTTTGGTGGAATCTTTCAGTCGAAAGCCAAAAGGGACACGATTGGAAATGCTATAAAATGCATCGTACAATACATAAAATTCTATCTATCTACAAAATCCATTCTATGTATGGACGTCCAGAAGCTAAAAAAAAAGATTGATAAATAATAAATCCCTAATTTTATTAAATTCTTCCAGTTCAGTTATCTTTTAAATGGAATCCAGTAGCACCTGCAGAGATGTGGAAAAGAATTCATTAAATTTGATGGGCGCCGTAAATTTAAAAAAACAAATAAATTGTTCTCAGAATGAAAAATGACTTCTCACTCCTTGATAAACGTGAAAATCAGCAAAAAGAAATCATATCATACATATACTAGGCTGTTATTATATATTATTTAATCGGATTTTCTTGTTTATTGCTTGAATTTTAGATAAAAAAACAACTGACTCTTATTATTTATTTAAATTACTTATCTTTTGCTAAGTTCAGCAAATTCAATTATATTATTAATTATTATTATTTTTCAAATTTAAACTTCCACCTGCCCTTCATGTGGCCCTTGTAGGTCACCAAAAATTCCTTGGCGCATTCTTTCTCGCGTTCTCACAGAAAGCACAAAGGCGACTCACTTTTTCTTGGCACTCTGATCGCTGGTCAAGGAGAAAATAACTTTTATGGTCGGACTTATTGTCCGCTGCCTTAACTCGACCATAACTTGGGTGACTCACCCAGCGCTCAAACACCATCCAGTAAAATAGATGAACTCTTGATAGGACAATAGAGAAAGAGAGAGAGGAAGACATTTAATACAAGAGAAATTGATTCCAATAGTTTCGTTAACAGTCTGCCTCTCATTGACTGTACTATTTTCTTATCTTATTTCCCCTTTAACTTGACTCTTTTACAGTAGAATAGAGTGAGAAAAAATATTCCCCTTCTTTTGAAGTTTAGTAATTTACAAAATGAAAATGCTATCATCTTAATTAATTATGATTCCCTTTGGTAACATTACTTTCTTTTATATTGCTAAACATTTTATTTGATTGTTATATGAAATCGATATTGTCAGAATTCTTTTTAAACAAAACCAAATTTGATGTTAAACAAAAACAGTTGTTCTCTAAATTGAATGGATCCACTTTAATTTAATTGTCAATTGATTTATTTCCAAACATAAAATCCTTTTAGTGAAAGAAATTTCTTTTCAAAGATTACCCTCGTGTTTAACTCTTCTAGATTTATCTTTTTTTATTTTGTTTTAAATAGTTGGTCTTCAGGTAAAAGATGTGAAATTTAAAAGTGCATTAAATTTCAAGTCAATATGATACAAAAACACAATAATACCGAAAAATATTTAAATATAAATGATATTTCCTTTTTTTAACATTGATAATTAAGTTGATATTTGAATTACATATATTTATTCTTCTCTATCTTTATTCATCTTTTTAATTCAGTTATATATAGCCAAATAACTAAATAGGTTAATCCAAATAAGTTTAAAATTATCACTTAGTTATTGCTTTTTTATAACAATCACTTTTGAATAATTAATTAACATTAATAGATTTTGTGAAAAAAAATGTTAATTATAAATTTCATTAAAACAAATTGAATTATAGACATAAAATTATTTAGCAGAAATGACAATTAGTAATATAACCAATTACTTAAAAATGTTTGCTTTTAGTCATTCTTCCCACAACTATTTCTATTGTAAACAAGTCTACCATAAACGCATGAATGAATACATTTAGATCTCATTATGTTAATAATAAATAAATGTTAATACTTTTGAAAAAAAAAATATGAATTATTCATGAATATATTTTATTTATTTATTCCAGAAATATTTATACATTATCTGAAAGTTGGCAAAAAATTTTGCATTCTATTGAATTTATAAATATCCTTATTAAGTATATCGAAATATTTAATTTATTATATTATATATATTCAAATAGAAATAGAAATTATAGTTAGTCAAGAACAATTTATCCCCAAGAAGACAAACATGACAAATAAATAAATAATAATAATTTATAATATATAAAAAATATTCAACTATCTTTTTGGTTTAGATTTCTAGGGTTCTATAATGAATTTTATTTTATAAAACTCCTTAAAAGTAAACATTATATAAATGTTACAATTAAAGTATAAATTGCAGTGAGCGAATACCCCAACTAGTTGATGCATGCTTTCACTTGTTGTTTTAACAAAACCAAATTTGATGTTAAACAAAAACAATTATTCTCTAAATTGAATGGATCTACTTTAATTTAATTGTTAATTGATTTATTTAAATTTAAATACTTACAATATTATTTATAGAGAATTTAAATAAAAATTTATCAAATTAAGTTTTTTTTTTAATGAAATATTATTTTGATTATAATGAATTATATATTTTTTAAACTGATTTGACATATACATCATGATCTCACAATCAGAACGCAATTACTTTGGACTCTAAACTACAAAAAATATGTATTATCAATTTATTTTCATTTAAATATTTTAAAATGTCTTTTTAATATTATTCTTAATATTATTATGAATAATGTTTTTTTTTAAATATTTATAAAATTCAAAGCAACTTAAAATAAGGAATAATACATATATTTATAAATAGAAAAAATGTAAAATAAAAAAGAATAAACGATAACAGCCAAATTCATAAATAATTTAAACAGTATCAATTATTTATATAAGAATTTATTATTCCCATAATATTTAAATATATATTGTACCTAATAGTTAAATATTCCAATATGCCGTCCAGTTTTCTTTTAAGAACATTTATTTTAAATTACTAAAGCTTTGGTGGTTGTTTTTATTTATAACGGAATTTTGTAAATTAAACCACATATTGATATTTGTTATTGTAAATTTATTCAAAAAATACAAACATATACACAACGTTTCGATTGTCACTGGACGCTCGAACAGTGCAGTCGCTTGATAACGATTGCAGAAGCAGCAATCGAAACGTTGTGTATATGTTTGTATTTTTTGAATAAATTTACAATAACAAATATCAATATGTGGTTTAATTTACAAAATTCCGTTATAAACATTTATTTTATTTGTACACTCAAACTAAACTCATTTATCTATTATTTAAAAATATTTCACTTAAAAATCAATTTAAAAACTATTTTAAATATAATTCCCACTTATTTTAAGTTCTAAATCAACATTTTGCTATATTATCTTTCTCTGCAAATCTAATTTTATTTCATTTCAACTAACCCCTCTCTTATTATTTATTCAATAAAGAAAAATAAATAATTCCATAACCATATCACTTTTTATTAAATAAAAAACCAAATCTTAATCCTGGTTAGGGAGTGGCTAACAACAACTCATTAAAATTTCATCAGCCCTACGTGCAGTTGTGAATAATGCACTTCAAAAGCTTTCGAGATGCTTGCCCGTCTCGCATCATTTGTCTGCGGTCTATTTATTATAGAGACACGTAGCTTACTGGTTCCCTTCGAAGTGGGGAGATTCATCCCTCTCATATTGAATGAAAGGGCCAGGAACAACCCCTCTAGGACAGACATCCCCGTGACTTCACTATTAATCCAACATAGTGTACCCCCTCGCACGACCACAAAGTTTAAGATAGATATTCACTTATGGAGGGCGGGAATCTGGAGGGGTGATCACTGAAGTTCTAACTATATTATCCCTTAAATATAGACTCCGAGACATAAATTTAACTACCTTTAATCTAAAGTGATTGACCACTCAATTAACAAACGTATTTCGAAGAAGTCATATAAACTTTGCCTCAATGAACGTTCTGAAACAATTAAACCTCGATCACTTACTCAAATAAAATCTACAATTAACTTTACACTAATATCTCCATTTGGGCACTTTAATTATTATTTGATTCTCTATTGTTAGGGCATGTTCTCACTTTCATTCTATTCAAGTAAAATGGAATTTCAAAAAGCATCGGAGAGTGAAGAATAATCAGATAAAATTCTCCTTATCATTCATTTATTCATTTTATTTTACTTGTTATAAGATTTAAATTGAATATAAATTATAAAATTAGTTCATTTATTTTCTTTTTTTCTTTTTTTAAATATCTAATTTATTTATTCTTTTTAATATAAAAATTAATATATTTATATAAAATTGAAACAATGAAAAATGAAAGATTTATTATTATATTATACATTATTATTATTTTAATTTATTCCTACACCAAAAACAAAATTAAAATTAATATTCAAGTAAATATAAAATGAATTGTAGTTTTTTCAATCTTTTGTCTTATTATTTTAGAATAAATTGTACACCTTACATTTCTGGAAGAGGTCAATTACTATTTAAGAAAGGACATAAAAATCAAAGTAAAATAGAGGTAATATACTTTTTAAGGTGAAACCATGAAAAATGCTTCTAAAAAAATAAAAACAAAGAGAAATGCGAACTATCAAGTTAATTTAATCATGTTTAATAAAAATTTTAGATTTTTTTCATCTAAAATTTTAATAATTTAACATAAAATGCAGAATTATTTAAAAAATATTATCCATATTAAAAGGTATCATAACCAACCCCTTCTTTTATAAATTAAAAATAATAATAACTGTAATCCGACTTATAAAAAAATCCTATCGAATCTTTTGATTCATTTTTTTTTCCAACATTGTAAAGCCATCATTAAATTTTATTTCCATCAATTGATTTAGAAATTTTCATTGACATTCTTTGTTTTGTAAATTATTTTTAATATAATATATTCTACTTCATTTGATAATATTTATTTTAACATGAAAAATTAATAAAGTTGACATTTTGACAATTATTTAAAATTAATTGTTATTCACCTTTGATTAGGGCTATAAATAAAATATATAGATTTTTTTTTTTGAATTCATTTAAAATGTTTCAAAATCCAAATATAATATCTGGAAATCTTATTTCGTATATAGAACATAAAGATTAAAAGATATTTAATTTTAATTTTAAATGACCTGAAACGGAAATACCGTTTCTATCATTGGCAAACCATATTGTGTAAAAAAACACTGTTATACTACAATTCACCTTCATTTTTGATGAATCTATTTATACTATTGTCTTAGACAAGTTTTATTTTTGTGTATTTATCAATATTTATTTATTTATAAATTTATCAATAAAGAAATACTACCATTTTTATTTTTATTTTATAGGTAAAAAAACTTTATATATTTTTTCTCAGAATTGTAATTATTTAGAATAATATACAGATTAATCTTTTTATTATCTTTTATTTATAATTCTCATTTATTTATTGTGATTTTTTTTTTCATTTGATCATCAACTGAAAAATATATAATTGTTTCCAAGTAGTATCCGGATCTTTCTCCTCGTTTATCCGAATTTTATGCTTCTTTATTGTAAATTTTGAAACCAATTTCAAATAAAATCTTTCTTTTTTTACAACGGTAAAAAATAATATTTAGTTTTGACATATATGGTATCTATTGCTCATCAATTATAAAAGATATTTTATTTCACCAGTAAAAAAAAATAAAATAAAAAATAACATAAAATGTTCATCACTAGAAAATAACTCTTTTAATTTCACATGTCTGATTCATCAATCATTATTAACTTACTTCTTCTATTCTCATTTATTTAATATTTTTACAATGTTTTTAAACAGAAAATACAAATAAACATTTAATATATAATATAAATATAATTGTATAATAAATAATTTTACCGGTTTTAATGGTACCGTACCATTGGAGTTTTTTGATGATAAAAGGATGGTAAAATTAAATCTTTAAACCATTCATATACATATATATTTATTAAATGGTATTGATATACAATCGAGATAAATTATTTCATTTCAATAATTATATAACAAAAAAAAAATATTCCTTATCTATGTTAGGTAAAACTAATAAAACATTGTAAGCCTGTCATGCTTCTTCAATAGGAAAACCTGGCCAAAGTTTGTTTTTAGCTGCGAGCTTGTCTACCCCTTCACCAAATGGTGAATAGCCCTTAAGAGATCAAACTTCCAATAACACACCCCTGAGAGTAATTTCTATCCTCTCAGAACTAAATTTAAAAAAAAAAACTTTTGAAAATATAATTTGTTATATATAATCCTATTCAATTCCAATAGCTATCTCTTATAAATAGAATTATCAATAAAATAAAACAAAACAAAAATAAATTGTTATGAAAATACTTTGAAATACATTTTAATTTTAAACACTGATTTTAACAAATTGATAATAAATTAATATTTATCATAAACATATATTTATTAGGTTTTATATAAATTTTAAATATTAATATACAAATATATGAAGAAAAAGTATTAAATTAAATTGTGAACTTTTCAAGACTTGTTTTTAAAAAGTCTACATTTCGGTATCGATTGATTAAATTGTTCTTGACCGCTTTCTCTCTCTCTCTCTCTCTCTTCTCATACTTCCATTCCCTCCCACAAATAATCAGAAAAACACCAACCTCTTGGATAATTCACGAACATAATTTTACAAATGAATATAAAAAGTTTTTCTCATTCTCGCCTCCTCCCATCACACCATACTAAAAGCTTAAAAATGTTTTTTTTTTTTCATATTATAATAAATTAAAAAGGGGAGAAATTTTTGTCCAACGTAATTAATATTAAATATGGCCAAAATGAATGATTGAACCAGACTATTTATAATTTCAATCAACCATCATCCATTTATAATGACTTCGTTTGGTTTTTTTTTCTTGTGCACATTATTTACAAATTTAATTTGAATTCTCAATATAAATAAATGTTTGATTTTTCTATATTGTTGAATTACCCCCTGGCGGCCTATTTTCGTACTCACCACTTGTTGTATCCTATATGTTAACATAAATTATGAAAATTTATATTTATATGAAACAGGAAATTTTTTAGAAATTATAAAACAAAATATTATAAATAGATAAAAATTTAAAATTAAAATGCTTCAATAATTTTCAATGATTATTTTAACTTCTAGGAGGAAGAATTTCAAAATTAATGACCCTTTGCTCACTTAAACTTAACGCCTTTGTTAAATTCTTTCTTTATTACGCTACTCTTTTTTTGAATAATTTAAAGCATATAGAATAAATTTGCATTTTTTACCTTTGTTGAATTCATTTTCTTTGGTACATATTGCTCGTTTGCATATTTTATTATTCTCAAAATCTTAAAGATTTGTAGTTGTATTATATTTACATTGAATATAAAGACTTGAAATTTTTATTATGCGCTTATAAACAATCTATGGGCACTTATATATATTTTTTTATTTTTAAATATAATTAAATCAAATCTTTTTAAATAAAACTTGAAAACTAATTTATCTAATTTATCTATTATTATTCCTATTAATTTTGATAAAAAAAATCTTTGTATCTTTTTATGATATAATCTAAATTAAGTCCTCTGCATTCGACTTAATCCCATGTTTATATAACCAAGATTGAAAATTTACTTCCTTTCTCCTCGACCATTTGTTTCCTAAAATGGTACAAATTAATTAAAATAACTTGATTTTCATTTCGAGATGAAAAATATATTCAAATTTACTTGATAAAATATTTGATCCTATATATATATATATATATATGTTATAATTAGATGGATTCAGCTTTATTTTTTTCAAAGTAGCAATAGCTTATAGTCTGTTTTGACCAAGTATTACTACTGATAATAATATAAATTCTGAAATTATATTGACACCTGTACTTGTCTATATTTTAATTAAGAAAAGAGGTTATATTTTTTTCTTTCTATTTATAATAATCAAATATCATTTATATTATTTATAATTTAATCTAAAAAACATTTGAATTAATATAATATAATTTATTTAATATTATTAGATCAAATTTATTAAACAATTTATTTGAAATTAATCCTTTATAATTGTTCATATGTATTTTGAACTAACTTAATTAATATTTTTTTTTTGGATGGGGAAATGATAAATATATTTCGTAATTTGATTCTAAAATATTATTAAAATAAATATTTTTTTTTATTTCGAAATTAAATAAACAATTTTAAAATATGTATTTTAAATATAAAAAATATTAATACAATATTAATTGAAAAAGAATGGCGGGAAACAAATTTCAATATGGATTACGTAATTACTAACGTCATTTAAATTTACTATTTTAAATTAAGAAAATACTAATAAAGATGATTTTTCTCGAGGATGAAACCAATACAGATCGATTTTTCTTTATAAATATTATCTATAGTGTGAATTTCAAAAAAAAATCCTTTAGTATAATAAGATAAGATATAAAATGTATAAATAACAAAACATATGTCCTTATGAAGCTTCACAATTTGTGACTCACTCACAAGCAAGATCCAACCACTTCGAATTTTACGTATGCACATGATGTTTGCGAGTATGTGGCACATCGACGCGATATGCCTATTTTGCATAAACATACTATTAAAATGGCTTATTTTTTGGTATTAGGGGTAATCTAACAAATGGCTTGGCGAGTTTCAAAAATTTTAACAACGGGCTTCAGCCCACCCCTGTATATATATATATATATATATAATGTCTCTCTCCCTCTATATATATAATCTAAACCTACATATATATAATAAAATCAATTTTTCCCTCAATTAAAACTTTTATTAACAACGATTTTCATTTTGAAATCATAATCAACTACCTGGTAAAAGAGTTATATTGTTATAAATTTAAATTGTATTCTCACTTGTCTCCTATTTTTATTTATTTTTCCAACGCAAGAATTCATTTGACAAGCGCGCGCTTTGCTATTGTCATCGGTTTTAATTGAGAACGAACTCATTGAAACAGTTTAATGAATTTTTTTCCTCCTCTTCTCTTATGCAATTTCATAACTATATCCTTCAAAAGCTCCCTCAGGCAGTGCGAGTAACTTTTAAAGAAAATGATTTAAAAAAGTAGATTTATTTTTTATTTTTAGTCCAAGAAGATTTTGCCATTTGAATATATTGATTAATTAACTCCTATTTTTTAAATTATCAATGAATATTTCTCTATGATTTCAATTTTACAAAATTCTTTACCTTGCTAATAATATTTATTTGGGTGTGAATGTTTAATTACTATCTCGTAAGAGATAGTATTGCGATCACGAAAATTTTCGATGTTGAGATTTTGATGTTTTTATACGTTTTAAAGGTTCCTGAATCATTTTCACTAAGGTTGAGAAAAATGTGCGTGTGTGTGTGTGTGTGTGTGTGTGTGTGTGTGTGTGTGTGTGTGTGTAGGTAGTCAAGATTACGCAAAAACGGTTTGAGCTAGAATGATGAAATTTGGTAAATGAGCATTATTCAAAATTCGTAGTTTTCTATCAACTTTTGAGAAATGTAGCTCAACCGGAAGAGGGTCATTACCTACAACGTTTTGATTTTTTTTTCCTCTAAAGTGACCGTAAAAATAAAAATATATGTTTGATAATTTTTCCCATGATTAATAATTGTATAAAACTGCTATATATAGAATTTCAGCTTGATTGATTCGCTGAAATTACCAGAATTAATTTTTTAACACTGCAAATCTCACGCGCCAACACGTGACGTGGTGCCATCAACAAAAAGCCAAACATGCGCTGGTTAAATATTTATTATTTATAATTTATAATTAATTTAATTTAATTTAAATTAATATATATTATTTAATCCAATTCAAATTTGCGAGATAGTCGAGTGGAGACACTCCAGCTAATTTTTTTTAAGAAATTAAAAAAAAAAAAAAAATTCCCTTTTATAATTATAATTTATAAACACCCATAAGTGCCAGTTAATTTTACAGATTCTATGTATGTTTTTTTTTAATATATTTAAACTATTACATGAGTAAAAGCAGAGCTTTATAGTATCAAATGTTATTCTATTAAATTACATATTATTTATCATCTTAATCCCCTACAAACCAACTTTGAACTCTCCTATTTTCCATTAACATACAAATCGAAGCTATCATATTTAACAAGATTTTAAAAATTACTATAATATATTTAATAGTCAACAAATTTCTTGATTTGTAATATTATTTTTAATGCACATATTAAAAATACAAATATTGATTTCATTAATCTAATAAAATAAAAACTAATTTCATTAACGTAGATAAAGATAAAATAAAAATAACTATAAAATTCCACTGAAAAAATAAATATTGCATGTAATTACATTGCATTAATTACATTACCATGCATTGATATCAAATTTTATCTTGCATAGCTTACAAAATTTTAAATTTAAACAATAAGGATTTATTTTCAACGCAAAGAAAACTACCATTGATTGAATCTTTTATAGAGACTAAAAAACAGAAGCCCTGTGTATCATGAGGGTGGTGCCTGTCTATTTAAATAGTAATCATTTGCCATTTTTTTTCCGACCATTATAATACCTAGTCAAAATGTTAATTTCGATGAATAAATTTAAGAAGATTGATACTAATAGGAGAATTATTCTTCCTCTATTATAATTTAATTTATTACATCTTACAATGCTTCAACAAGTGCTAATTACTCGTAGATTATAAAATTTTAATGGCCTTTTGAAACGAAATTTCAGAATTAATTGGAAATTATTTTATATAGAAAATATTTTTTGTTCTACCTTAACTGTTTAGAGCTTAGCGTTAATCTTAAACCGTTTTATCATTTAAAGCAAAATCTACCTATTCTTCCCTCTTTCAAAATCTTTTATAGACCTTAATTTCCATTAAATTAATTTTTCTTTTCCTTGTCCAGAATTGATGTTTAACATTTCTCTCCAATTTCAATGAATACATTTTCTACTATTTCTCTTTTAAAATCATATGTTTGCAATTGGTTGTTTTTATTTGATTAAATATTCCTTTAAAAACAACATTAATTCAAAAATGTTTTTATTATACATTATCATATAATATATATTAATTAAATCATTTGAATTTGTTGTTGTCCTGCTTTACTTTTTCAAATACTACTAATAAGGGTGAATTTTAATTTATTACAGGGTAAACCAATACAAAGATTTTTATGTCCCCTAGGCATTTTATACTTGTATCGTTATTATGAATAATTCAAAGAACGTTCATTCATTTTTAGTTTCTAAATTGAATTTCGTGATGAATTTAAGCTGGTTATTCTTTCTATTAATCTACAAGTCCGATAGTTCCAACTATTCTCTCCTTATTGCGTGAGATTCTTATAATTGCCTCAACTTGGTTTTCATGTCTCATGCCATATATATATATTAAATTTGGTAGAGAAGAAAATTAATTTGGAACAACAAAGTCGATAGATATTTTTGGGTTTTAATTAGATATTAATGCAGGGTTATGTTTCTTGTAATAAAAATTTATAAGTAATTTATTCAAGTAGTTTTAATATGCTATGTGCTTTTTAATATAAATATTGATTAATGTTTATTTTTATATTTGTTATCAAATAAAAAATTCTCTAAAAAGTAATAAAATTTTCAAAAACATAAATGATTATCAATAAATTTAATTTGGTTTAAATAAACCCTTACGGTAAGTTTATTTAAAATACAAAATTCGCATGTTGCTGAAATTGTTCTACGATTCGTTTAACAATATCTTTATTTCTTGTTTACCAAATAAACCTGACATGCTAGACAATATGGAATACTACTAAATATTCTTTAACATGTTTCCATTTGCTTAGGTGAGGGGATTTATATCTCTCCATCTCCTTTCTCTTTTGAAATTTTTTTTTTTTTCAATTTTAATGAGCACATTAAAAATTAAAACTTTTCTCTAAAAATTGTAATTTCAATGCACCTTAAAATACAAATTGATTCTAAATTGTTTTATGATATATTTATATATTTACTATAAAACTTTTTTTGCAAAAATCCAATATTATTTTCTATTATTTCCAAACCATTTTTTTAATCAATCCTTTTCTTACAATAAAATATAGGAAAAAAGTTTCTAAAAGAGGTAAAAAGATAGATCGAAGATTGAAAAAGAATTCAATTCCATTTCTCTTTTTGAAAAATAAAATAAAAAAAAAAAATAAAATATATAAAAGTTTCGAAAAGAACTTTTTGTGTTCTCTTTAAAATAAAATTTAAAAAAATAAAAACAAATATGGCTGGGGAAAAATTTCGGATGACTTTTTTTAAAATTATCACTGTTCAGGCATTTTATTTACTTACTAGTAGAGCGACTAGTTCGTTTACCGTGGATCGATCGGGGATCGTTTTGGCATACTTTTTGCGGTCCTCCAACCCCTTCTAATTTTATCTTCCTCTTAATTAACAAATATTTAAATCAACCCCTTTTTATTTCATTCATTAAATGTCTCCACAAGAAACAAATTGGAATGAGAGAAGAAAAGAAGGAAAATTTTCCTACTTATGACCATTTAAAAAAAATAATTTATACAATTTTCATTATGAAATTAACAAATGCCATTTTTAAGATTTCAGAAGGTTAAAATTTAATTTTCGACTAACGTAGAGCACAAAGATAGACAGATATAACATTTTCAATAATAATATATAATTAATTTACTGATTAAATTAAAATATATTAAAAGTCAGAACACAAAAACAAATAAATGTTTTATCTAATATACTGATTGAAACAAAATGGATGAAAAAACCTTTTACCTATAAACTTCCAACCAAATATAGGGTACAGAGGGCAGAGCCCCCGTTTAGATGTGAAGAACGCCCAAGGTGGACTGAACAGTTAGTATATAATATTTTGTATTTACGGAGTCGCTGTATGACGTAATTGATCACGTCTTTTAATTCTCCTATATCGAATAAAGATAAATCTTCAAATAAACTCGATTTTTCTTTATAAATACTATCTATGGTGTGAATTTCAAAAAAATCGTTAGAGCGGTTTCTGAGATCCCATTTACATAGATAGATAGATAGAAACAATTTTAGTTAGCATAACTTAAAATGAAAACAAAAAACAAAACTATTAATAATTTTAATTTAATTTAGAAATGTTCAGTTTGCTACAGTGGAACCATTCTTAGAATATAGTTTATTTTGAAAAGTTATTCTAAATCAAGAATTATAAAATTTGTTATTTTTATCATCAATAAAATATTTATCTTTGAAGCAAATAAGCTTGCATGTTTATATAAGGATTTGAGTTATGTTATATAAATTGTTTCTAAGCAAAACATGAAGAAATGATAATATATTTCATTGTAAATTCATTAGCTAACAAAAGATAATTATTCAAATTAACTTCATACAAACAGTATATTACAATATTCTATTTTCGATAGGTGAGATGTAAGATGAAACTCGTTAAATGTGAAAACACATCTTAATTTTTACATAGATTTTTTTTAATCCATGATCATTTTTTTTTTTGGATACATTTATTATAATCAATATTTTATTTTCAATTCAGTTGAAAACGATGTATTAATATAATCACGCATTAAAATGTTTTAGTGATTAAATATAAATAATTAAAAATTAAATTCAGAAATCTAGAATATCTCCAATTGAAATGAATATTTACCAGTTTATTCATAAAAACAGATTTTATGCATATTTATAAAAAAATATTATATAAATCATGACCACTCATACCCATATAACAATTTTATTAGTTTTTTTGGGAGTTCAAATTGGTGAAAAAAGATTCGTGAGATTATTGGGAAACCGATAGGGAAAACGACGGCTGGATAGACATTAATTAATTAATAGTACATTATATTATGATTTGAAAATATGATACAATTTATCAAAATTATTAAAATATATTATCTTAAATAAATATATACTTAAACACTTAAATATCATTTACACGTTTAGTTTATATATATTATCGTTCTATTTACATAGCAAATGCATAGCTTGGTTATATAAAATAACGATGTGAAAAATATTTCAGTGCCTCTTACTATACCTATTTAATAATATTATGTATCTTCTTAAAGCCATAAATATTTGAATTTTTATATTCCTTTACCAAATCTGAGAAGAGTTACCAATGGGTCATTTAATAATTTGATGGCCTATAAGGAGAGAATAAATTTTGGAATTTAAATCCTAATAGATTTTTCTTTGAAAATTGTTTTAAAAATTTTCAACTCATAGTATATAATAAGTTTTTTTTTATTAAAGATTTATCTTATTTACATTCTTCTTTTAGATTATTAAAATATTTATATATTGAATGCTTATATTATTTATTTCAAAAATCTTATGTTTATTTTGAAAAGAATTTATTAAGGTGTTAGTATCTGCCTTTTATAAGATAACCAGATGTTATATAATAAAATATGTTATTTTTATTCATATGGTACAAAGCATATTTTTGGTCGAAAAATGATGGGTCCTCAAGGGTGAGACAACTTTAGTATGTTTTTATGTTTTCTTTATTAACATTTGCTGTTGCTTTTTCCCAACAAAAATGGAATAATTAACTTGCTGACGGATTAATTTAGATAAATTGATTATGACCTGTGGGGCCTAGACTGTAGGTTGCAGTGGGGTAGGGATGCAATTAAATGCGGCGCCACTGCTTAACGGATTAGATTGTCTCCGCGGTGTATTGTGAATATTAATGACCCCCGTGGCCTGAATGAACAACGAGCTGCTGGTTAGTCTTTCTTCTCTTTTTCAACTGCATTTCACCAAAAAAAAAAAAACAGGTAAAATATGCAACGAATCAACGAATGCATAACCTATTTCCTATTTGCATTTGGCTGCCAGTGACCCGTTAAAGGGACCAAAATAAATAAATAATTATTTCAATCTGTCAGTATCTGTCACTTGCACCTTTCTATTTATTTCTTTATTTATCACTTTTTAGATATAAATTGTTATTTTTTTTTTATAAATAAAAGAAAATTTTGATCATGATTTTTAAGGAGCAAAAAAAAAAAAATATATATCATTCTGTCAAATCCATTAATGTTGAATTCGAAGGGAACCTTTAAATTCCAACTGGATTCATTGAAACATATTTTGTTAGTTAAAAATATAACTTTTTCTTATTTCTTTTATTTTTAATCTCAATGTAATTTTTTAAACATATATTTATATACTCATATGAACTAAAACATTTTCATTTCATTTTAAAAGAATTTAAGTCAATTAATAATTTATGTATATATGTACTTAGTCACTTAGAGATACATACACCTATACACACACACCTACATATATATATACACTCAGGAAAACTGACTGTCTATTTAAGCTCAAATTATTAAGTTATTAAAATTGAAAGCTCATTATTAAGGTGTAAAATTTCATTTCAAAATATTCATTAATTATAAATTATATTTTTAGTCTAATCTATATATATAATAAAATAATAAAGAGATGTTGAAAAATATTAAATCGATTTTTCTCTAACTTATAAAAGCCCCTACAGCCTAAATTCTAAGTTACATTAATTGATATAATCTATGTCACACTTAACTTTAATTTTATTGATTTTTATTTAATTTTATTTTGTTTTTTTTTTATTTAATTTTATGAAATCATTTTTTTTTATTATTATTATTTAAATTTAATTTAAAAATAATATTATTGTTCGATAAAATATTTATCTATTTAATATTTCCTTAAACTTTACTCTGCATTATCAAATAACAGTGATTTTATTATCATATATCTATTAAGTAAAATGAATAAATATCCGTGCCGTTATTAAATTATGCAAAATTATTGATTAAATAATAATTAAATTTACTACCTCTATCCCTTCATGATTATCCTGGTTTCATCTTTATTATATTAGATGAAAATGTAATTTATAGACATATCCATTACATATCATATACCTGGAAAACATATCTTAACAAATAATTAATAACTTTAAATTAGTGGTTTATATTTATAAGACAACTTTATATCATTTAATGGATGAGACGTGAATTAAGATTATATATATATATATATATCTTATATATAAAATTCTCGTGTCACAAAACTTTGAAATCATACTCCTCCGAAACGGCTAGACCGATTCTTATGAAATTTTTTATGCATATTCAGTAGGTCTCAAGGCATGTCAGACTTCTTTTATTAAACCGCTAATTGCTTAGGTGTGCCCAGGGGTGGTATTTACCTAAAAATAGTTTAGTTACCGTGCTAGATCATAGAGGCACTGCTGGCGATAATTTGACCTCTATATATATCCTAAATAGACATTTGAAAAGAAGAATCATCAGTGGGTGAGCGTGCTAAGGCGTTATCTTATGACTTTGCTTTCTCAGTTCGAAACTCGCAAAGGCACATTTTTTTTTACAAATTTATTAATTTTTATTATTTTAATATTTTATTAAATTAATAATTATGTCAATTAATTTTTTGTGCATAAATAATCATATATAAAAAACTATATATAAAATTTGAATTTTCATTCATTCATTCATATAAAGCAAATTGGGTGTAAGAAGGATATGTTAGGCTGTGAGATCATATAAATAGAACATTATTCTTTTCATCTAAATATACAAATTATATAAAAATATATAATTAAGATAGTATCTACAAGAAAACAAATAAATGTCTTATCTACTTATACTGATTGATACAAAATGGATGAAAACCTTTTACATACACACTTTCAACCAAAAACTATCACTCGGGGGTACAGGGGGCGGAGCCCCCGTCTAGGTGTGGAGAGCGCCGAAGCAGCTAGTATATATATATATAAATGGAACAATATTTTCTCATCTATAACAAGATTTTTATCAGAGTCTAGTTTGATGATAAACTGTTCATCTGTATATCGTTAATTTTATTTTTTCTTCGCTTCCTTTAACTTGTTTAAAACAAATGTTGTGTTTGATATCCATAAATCGATAAATCGATTGGCTTTCTGACTCTTTATTTTACCCACCGTTTATTATGCAGTATTATAATCTAAGTTACATTTAAAATAATTCTCTAATGGAAATTCAAATCTTATCATTAATCATCTCATCCTGTTTATATAATTTTAATGGTATCTTTAAAATTTTATTGACTTCAGGTGAACCAGTCTTTTGGATAATTCAACTTCATATTATTTAGTATTCATTTTTCAAATTATTAATTCCAATATAAATTATGTTTTATAAATTATATGTTTTATCAAGAAAACGAATATATAATAAAATATAAATTTCTTCTTATTTGAACTAAAACTTTAATTTCAATTATATTTATTTATTATGATCTTTATCCATCAATTCTATATCTTTTCCTAATTCCATATTTCTAGTATATTTATGTGGATATTGATTTTAAATTGAAATTTTTTTGAAATTTATTTAAAAAAGCAATTAAGTTTTATATTTTTTTTATATTATATCCAATATTGTAAATATTTGTAAATATAAAGTTTTTCAATTTTTTTTTTTTTTTTTTTTTTACCTATTTCTTTTTTCATTTCTTTTACCACCCACTTATTTTACTATAACGCCAACGCGCTCATGTTAATCCAAACTGAATCCATCACTGTTCTCTCCATAGGGGAACCAATGTTTGACTCAAATTTAAAACAAGAAATTTAACAAGGTTTAAAGATTATTGAACTGAATTTTTAAAATATTATAGAAAATATTTAACACGCATGTAACAAACAAATTCCAACATTTCTTTGTTTTTATTCTTTAAATAAAGAAAAATATAATTATTTTATACCTTAGTTAATATCTATAAACATGGAAATGAAAATCTAATTATTAGTTATATGGAAATTGAAAAAGAATTCTGGCCCAATATGATTTCTATTTTATTGTTTAATGTACTATTTTTGTGCTAAATTAAAATTAAAATTAAATTATTTCATGATTAAATTAAAATAAATAAATAAATAAATATTTTGACAAGTTTAACAAATATTGGTTTTATAGATAGATGGATTCATTTTTAAAATACAATAGAAATCAGCGTTTCCTAATCATTGACCTTGAATTGACGGTAACTTATTTACTGTATAAAATTTCCTCATTGATCATGTGATTGGATTCAAAATACTTTCATTTATTAACATGATTGATTACTTTTTTTATGACATATATGGAAATATTTTGCATCCGCTAAAACTCTATTGACCTTACGACTCCCCATTCCAAGGTATCAGAACACACTTCCTTAAACGGGTCTTATATGTCACAATAATATTGATGTATCACTATTTCTTTTTATGAGTTATAAAATATTCCAAAATGGAATATTGACAATATTAATATTTCGTTGTTTATTAATCAACGCATAAAAAAATAATACTAAATTTTTTTAAATAACAAATCAATTCTGAAAAAATAGGTATTTGTATTAATTAATAAGAATAAAAAATTGCATGTTAAAAAATTTTTATTTTATTTCCCCCTCATAAAAAAGAATTGTATAGTTTTTAATTAATGATAAGAATAGTCAGAGCATGTCATATCCGAATTACTGTTCAATATTTATTAATATTAATAATTTTTTTTTTCAGAACTCTTGTCATAAATTCATTTCAGATTAGATTTAGTAAAATTTATTATTATTTTTATTTATTTATTTTTAACTTCTTTTCGAAATTATATATAGATTTATACGAATAAAAAAAATAATATAAATATTTCAATAAGAAAATAAATGCTTTCAAAATTTATAATATATGTTTAACTATAAATTTTACATTTGTATATTTTTTTTTTTGTATGAAGTTTTTATAGTAGTGTCTTTTGGGAGCCCTGGCGCGTCAGACTTACTATCTTTGTCCTTAAAGCCCATTTGGAATGACGCCATCGCCATTACATTCCGCGAGTGCTCTTTGCTCCTCATTTTGATTTTATCACGATTCCATTATTTGCGTCCAATTCATGAATGAAACCCATAAAATTATTTTATCCATTTTCTTATTAAATGCAAATTATCTGCTATTTCTATCTGAACCTATTTATTGTCTTTAAACTCTAGTAGGGTAAAAAGAAATAGCAATCGTAAATTCTACTGGAAAACAAAATTTGTTTTTTTTTTAAAGAATTATATGGTTAAACAAGAAAGAAGGAAAAAATAACGAAATCTGCCCTAGTAGTTTAGAAACTTTTGCTTACTCTTCTGAATTTAATCAATATTTTCCAATGTTTAAAATAATTATTTAAAAATCAATTTTTTTATTATTTATATATTCACGTTATATTTTATTATTGGGTGTGATCCATATATAATTTCTATAAAAGAAGTTAAAAATTTATTAAGTGTCTAAATATATATTGGTCTGTATGTTTTTTTTAATATTTTTACCACGTTTTTCAAGTTGTATGAAACCTAAACACATTTAACTTTCTTAATCGAGTATGTATTTAAGATAACCTGGATAGGTTGAACACTTAAGGGGGGTCTATAAAGTATAATATATAAATCAAATTAAAATTTTATTTCAAGAATTTCAGTTAACACCTTTTAAAAGTTCGAATTTTATTCTTGTCTTTGTGGAACTTTCTCTCTAATATTTTTTTTCGGCTTTTCTGTCAGATCATGATTCATTGGCTGACTGATCGGTGATGATAAATAATGTTCAATGAAACAAATCTCATATCTTTCTCATCCCACTTGAAATAAAATTTATCACTTGTTTCTATTGATTATAGCCGAAATTAACTGGATTAGGGTCAAAGAATTACTTAGGAAATGACCCTACTAGTATGAGTACAATCCAAATTAGAATCTAATAATTTAAATGATAATTAAATGTTTGTATTTATTATTTTTCTTATTAATGATTGTGTTTTGAAGATAAATTTAAAAATTAAAACCAAAATCTTTCATTTCAATAACATTTCAATGTTATTACCATAAACAAATAAATAAAAAAAGAGAGATCATTAATCAAGATGTATAATTTTACAATTATTATCAACCAGAAGAAGCTGATACGTGATTTCTATTTATTGAGTGGAATACCCTAAAGACAGGCGCATCTTAACGCCAGCTAAGGGCGGTTTCTTTACATTAGGCGTTTCTTTATCCACCCAACGACATGAGCTTTACAACGAACAAAGAAGCAAAGCAAGCCTCTTGTGTGCGACTCTCGAAAATTCAAGAGCTTTGTCGAGAGTTCCTTTCTTGTCTTTTTTTTTTAATTAAAATCACGCTCAATAAAAAGTGTCTGATTAGCTAGGCAGAGGTTAAGATCGTCTAACATCACTGTTATTCTGGTCCATGGCTCTTTTAGTTGTTTTATCCTTTGGCTGTTCTTGTTGCAATCTTCTCGTGGTCTTTAACAAATCAGTGGAAATAATGATCGAAACAAACTTTTCGTTTCAAGATTAAGGATTGATCCCAGTGAACTTCCTTAAGGGGAAATTACTTGGTTGCTGACTTCGCTTGGGTGGGTACCCTCGAATTTGTCATCGATCCGAACAATTCATGATTTCACCTCATCCATTTAATTTTTTGTTTCTTTTATTAGATGTTAGAAAATTCCATAGAATGATGAATTTTACTTTAGTATTTTATTTTAAAGTTTATTTCGAGTTTATTAATAATAAAACATTTACTTTTCCCAAATATGTATACTTTTCAATATTGCAACATTGCAAACGAATATTGAGTTTATTTTTAACATTAAAATATTAAAAGAATAAATTTTAGAATGTAAATCAATCTTTTTTGAAAGAATTTCCATTCTATTAGTTTTGATAAATTTCAGGTATATATTAAAAATAATTCTTCTTAACATCCGTTTATTATAGTCCTGGTCCACCGAACTTGAGTTTGAGTGATCGAACCTCGCCAAGTTCATTTAAATTTAAGAATAAATAATAATAAACTACAATAATCCTGGGAAAACTGGCTAAAATTGAGATTTATTCCAAAAGCCAATAATTATTATTAAAAAACAAAAAAAAAACACGATTTTAATAATTTTCATCTCATTATAGTGTTATTTAATTAATTCAAATTAACCAAATATATATTTGGATATCATTACTAATTTATTTATTTATTAAAAGTTTCTCAAATATTAATAATGGATTTGAGGGTTATATTATTTTGACCTATTCCAATCCAATCACACAAGTACACGACCGGGATTAAAGGGGACGTGGTTTACGACTTGAGAGTCCTCAAGCGACCCTGTTCCAAGAAAGGTCAGTCAGTGAAAATGTTGCTTAAATGCAGAGATTTTACGACATCTAATGTTTTTAACAAACATATTTAACAATTCTAAAATAAATTAAACATTTTTCATTTTATTCTAACAAAAGCAATAAACTCAAGCCACTTTATTATTTAATCGAAAAATAGAAAAGTGTCAATCCAAAAATGTTTTGATTACTCTTTTCTAATTTCAATTCAGAAAATTCACTGAAATTAATATATCAACATATTCTTTTAGAATATCTTTTTTTAACTCATCCGCCTATCGAGGTATTGTTTCAGAAAAGTAAATTAGTTTAGATGGTTACCTAGCATAGCTGCTAGGGAAGTTTCAATAAAGGAGTAATATCCAATTATGATAAACAAATATTTGGTCTAGTGATTGGTTCTTTTAAACTTGATTATTAGTTATGTTACATCATAAAAGAATATAGATCTCCATTTTTGTAATTTAATGATTTTAATATTTTTTATTAAAAATAGTTATTTATTAACTGAAAGAAGAAAATATCTTCATGTTGAAAATTAACTAAGTGTATTTTTTTAAGATATTTGAGAGATAGCACAAAGAAGGGAAACTTTAGATTGTTTCTCCAAACAAGTTCATTGAAAAGTTTTTTTTTTTTGATTTGACACCCGAGTTCTCTTTTGCCCTCAACTGGACAGATGACTAAGACATTGATTACTTTTTGATTAAAATCGAGAAAAACAAAAAAAAATAATCTTTTTAGTATAAAAAAGAGATTATTTTCATAAAACTTATTAAAAAAGTATAAAATATATATTTATATCTTTATTCTTTAATGTTTATTTTTCCCATTAGTAGCTATTTAACTAAAGAATGAAAATAGCTGTTTATAGAAAAATTCAATATTGAATATGCAATATTGATGAATCCAAATATGCAAATTAATATTAAATTGTTTGTATTTCAATTTTATAGTATAGATTTATAGATTAATTAGATAGAAGAGATCTAGAACAGAGCCTTTTGATTTTCGAAGCATGTACATAATAACTTCCTTTAATAAGATATATACGTACTAAATATACTTATATTTGGTAGTATTTACCATTATATTCTTAACCTTTCTCAACTTTTATCATTCGTTTTCTCATTAAATATTCGTTTAACTAAATAATGAGGAAAGATTAAAAATAAATATTAGACAAATTATTTTAATATCAAATTAAGAAGAGCTGGAAAGATTGGTTTATTTAAGTAGGAAGTAATCGTTTGAATAAACTTCCTAAACTTCCCGATAACATTTACCTTAATACACTCTGATAAGAAAAAATTGATCAATTTGATTCTGTATATATAATTCTGGTAATTTAGTGTCCCTCTTCAATCAGATGAGTGACAGAATTGGTAGTAAAATTATATATATTTATGCATTTAATCTGCTTTCATTTAAGGAAATTAAACTAAAAATGTCAAATTTGTGAAAATAGATAAAGATTGATAGAATCTCCAAACCAACTACAACAGTGGTTCTTAAACTGTGGTCCGCGGACCCCTGGGGGTCCGCGAAGCCTTTACTGGGGGTCCGCGGTCCTCGGAAAAAAATCATCGTAAAAATATATACATATATAAATATTTAAAGTTCATTGTGTAACTATATCCTCCTAGAGAATTACGGCTATAATTTAATACTATTAATAATACTATTTTATTTTATTAAATTGATAATTATGTCAATTAATTTTTTGTGAATAAATAAACATATATAAAAAACTATATATAAAATTTGAATTTTCATCCATTCATTCATTTAAAATCATTTTTCGATTGTTCCTTTAAAATAACCCCTCTTAGGGGCTCGGAAGGGGAGGCATATAAGGGAATTTTCTTTCACTTTGTTATTGGGGAAAACCAGGGGAGGGGACAGTCTTACCCGGAAAAACCCAAATTGTCAGCGTCCACTCTGGGGTTTTAAACAGTTTTAAAGCAAATGTTAATTATAAGTTCATTTCTCAACGAGTTGTATCTTTAAATTATTTTTATTAATGTTAATTATAAGTTCATTTCTCAACGAGTTGTATCTTTAAATTATTTTTATTAATTTAATTAATTATAATTAAATTATAGCTAATAATAGTTTATTATAGCTAATAATTTTTTTTAATTTTTAGTGTAATTTGCATGATCATTATTTTATAAAAACACTAAACACATTTTGCAATTTCCCAGAAAGGCTGTTTTTGAGAGTAAGTATAAGTTAGTTTTATGAATAAAAAATATTTATTTTAATAATATTTTAGAATCAAATTACGAAATTAATAATATTTTAGAATCAAATTACGAAATTAATAATATTTTAGAATCAAATTACGAAATATATTTATTATATAAATTAATATTCATTTAAAACATTTATTAAAATGATTTAAAACATTCATTTAAAATGATATTAAAACATTCATTTAAAATCATATTAAAACATAGCTAGTAAATAATAATTCGTTATATTTATATTATATTTATATTATATTTATATTATTGTAGTTCAATGTTAATAAATTACTCCATAAAATGGATCGTTGGCTACAAACTGGTTCAACACAGAAACGGAAAGAATCAGATGATGAGGCATCAACAGCAAACTCTACCAAGAAACGCAAAACTAGAAAATATTCGGATGATTATTTATCATTTGGATTTACTTATATTTGCAACAATGATGTGGAAAGACCAGTCTGCGTTCTATGTCAGGAAAGTTTATCCAATGAAAGTATGAAACCTGCTAATCTCAGACGTCATTTACAAACAAAGCACAGCGAGCATGTTAGTAAGTCTATCGAATTTTTTAAAATGAAAAAAGAAGAACTTAATTCAAGTCAGAAATTGATGGTAAAGACGGGATCTGGTGGTATGAGTAAGAAAGCAGTAATGGCATCATATGAAGTAGCTCTACTTATTGCTAAAGCAGGAAAGCCGCATAATATAGCAGAGCAATTAATTCTTCCTGCTACAAAAGTAATTACAAATATAATGTTAGGAACTAAAGCAGCAAACGATATAAATTTGATTTCATTATCAAATGATACGGTTAAGAATAGGATTGAAGACATGTCATGTAATATAAAAGAAGAATTAATATCGAGAGTGCGCAAAAGTCACTATTACTCATTACAATTGGATGAAAGTACTGATGTCACTAATAATGCCAATTTGTTAGCTTTCATTAGATATGAGTTTGAAAATCAAATACAAGAAGATGTATTGTTTTGTGATTCACTACCTTCACGAACGACAGCTAATGACATATTTAACAGTTTGAATAATTTTATAACCGAAAATGAAATAGAGTGGCCAAAATGTGTTGGAATTTGCACTGATGGTGCTCGTGCAATGTCAGGTACAAGAACTGGATTGATTGCTCTTATTAAAAATGTTGCGCCTCAGGTTGTTTGGAATCATTGCTGCATTCACAGAGAATCATTAGCAGCCAAAAATATGTCACCAGATTTGAAAAGAACATTAGACGAAGTAGTTAAAATTGTCAATTTCATTAAGGCTCGTCCACTTAATTCCAGAGTTTTTAAAATTTTGTGTGAGGAAATGGGTAGTCAACATACACATTTATTATTACATACAGATGTACGTTGGTTGTCCCGCGGGAAAGTACTCATTCGCCTTTTTGAGCTTCGAGATGAAATACGATTGTTTTTAATAGATGCGCATTTTGAACTGACCGAATGTTTCAATGATTTTATCTGGTTAGCTAAGGTGGCTTACTTGACTGATATTTTTACAAAATTGAACGAACTTAATTTGAGCCTGCAAGGTACTGTTGTAAATATATTTAAAGTTGAAGATAAAATAGAAGCAATGATTAAAAAAATCGACTTGTGGTCGAAACGCATCCAGAACGGTGTATATGAGTCTTTTCCAACTCTCAATGATTTCATAGAAAGCTCCAGTGAAAAATTGCTTAATCAAACGCGTCAATTATTTGTTGAACATTTAATTACTTTGAAAAGCAACTTCAGGAAGTATTTTTCTACTCCTGATCCTTGCAATAACTGGATCAGAGATCCATTTAATATGGAAATTACAAATACTAAACATTTATCTGCACCTGAACAAGATATTCTCGTGGAATTATCATGTGATACAACTTATAAACTAAAATTTAACAAAACTGAATTGAGCAACTTTTGGTTACTTCTCAGGTCAGATTATCCTGCGCTTGCAAATAAAGCACTTCAACACTTGATTCCATTCTGCACAACATATTTATGCGAACAAGCTTTTTCGGTACTATTTTATATTAAGTCTAAATATAGAAACAAATTAAATGTAGAGCCGGATCTTAGATTAAAAGTTTCCAATATTAAGCCAGATATTGAGATTCTTGTTTCAAGAAAACAACTGCATACATCTCATTAAATATGTAAGTTATATTTAATGAGATAGATGCAGTTATTTTTTAAAATATTTCTTATTTAATATTTTCTGAAAAAAATTATAAAATATTTATATGAATTTAATGTAAGTACCCATTATAATTTGTGAGATTTGTTGCTATGACAATGTTTGTATTTTCTTTCTTCAATATTATAATTTCTAATAAAATGTGTTCTACAATATGCAAAAAAATCGTTATTCACCAATCACTGTTAGAAATATTCATCATATATCCTTGTCCTTATGAGATCGTAAGCCAGAAATTAATTAATAAAATGACGTAAAGTACCTAAAGTTGTGATGGGGGTCCGTCAAAAAAAATTTTTTCAAGTGGGGGTCCGTGGAGTACATAAGTTTAAGAACCTATGAACTACAATATTGGAAATTTTATGGCAATAATTACTAATATAAATGACAAAAATAAAACTTGATTCAGTAGGAGTTAAAATATTTATTTTATTTCAATTTAATTTATTTTTTTGATTCGGTAACAAAATATTAATAGATGGAATTTAAGAATTGAATGGAACTAGCACAGGATACGAATAGTTGGAGGAATATGGCCAAGAAATTTCGAGTTCATTAGACTCAAAGTGATTAATTGATTTATTTGAATAAATCCCTAAATACACACACACAAGAGCTTGTTATTTTAAATATAATTTTATTACTTACTATTTTACTACTAGTATTTTATATATTGTCAAACATTAATGTGTTCAAATTAAAAATTAAATATAAATTAATTTAATAATAGTAATACATAGACAAGTCCAATTATTTGGAGTATGTTACCCTTAATTGAATTAAGTTTTCGAATATTTATATAAATATATATATATATATATATCTTTGTAAAAATACAACTTCAACATTTTTTTAGATGAATTAATATTTAATTTATATTTTTTTCTTTCTTCTTATTCCTTATTATTTATTTACAATTTTTATTTGAAAGTAATTTTTAGTTTGTTTTGTATTTTAATTTTAATGCGATTTGACTTTCCGATAAACAACTTTCGTATAATATTGTTCTTGCTGATACTTTCTAATTTAAACTATTGAATTGAATTAATAATAAATTTATTTAAATTGAAAATCAGTATTATTTACTTAGCAAAGGAACCTGGCTCCTACTCTTACTCCTACCTATTTCTCTTTATAAAAGTAACATTTCAATCCATATACATATAAAAACTTTCTGCATCTGGAATCTGACAGTTTTCCTTAAGGCAAATGTTGTTTACATTTAAATAACCACCCATTTCATTTTTAGAATAAATATATATTATAGAAAGGCATATTTTAAGATTTAAATTTAGATAAAAATGCTTTGAATTTTTTTTTTAAACTCTTATAAAAATAACTCTCTCTTCGCTGAGAACTTATTAATTCTTGTTAAAACTTATAGACTTATTAAAAAAAAAAAGTTTTTATCATAATCTCTCATATATTCATATATTTAAAAATTTTGTATATAACTTATTGAAATGATATGATAAATTTATAAATTACTGAAATCGAAAAGGAAATTTAATTAGATTTAACAATCTTAATATTAGAATTTTGAAAATCGATTATTATACTTATTGTCCTAAGTAGATCGATTTTTCTTTTATTTTGAAACTCTTTTATACAAGTAATAAACTTTCGATTGCTCAAGCAATCGATATTTAATATCCAAATTAAAAAATAAAAAAAAAAATTATCTAATAAAAGAAATTAATTAATATTATTAACTATGTTTTGAAATACTACTTGAAAAAAATCGTAGAATATTATCTTAATAAAAGAAAGAAAAAAAGATAAAAAGAAGTGTTACAGTCTAAAAGAGACTTATGGAAGACATAAAAGACTTCCATCTTTGGATCGAGCAAAAAAATGTCAATATATCTAAATTTTTTTTTTTATTAAAAAAAGACGATAATAACAGTTTGTTGAAACCCATAAAGTGGTTTCGTTGGACACCCCGAGGACTCAGTTAGAGCCGGAATTTGATGAACTACATAAACTTCATCCGTAACAGAACAATCAAGACAATGGGTAGGAAGAGGCTTCTTTTCGAGATAAATTAGGATTTCTCTGTAAGATAAGAAAATATATTTTTACTTTAAAAAATATTAATAAAATAACTTTTATTTTATTTTTTATTACTAAAATTTATTTATTTAATTATAATTAAATAGAAAAAAATAATATAAAATGTATTTTTATTTTAATTTTCAAAAAATCAAACTCGTGAAATTGTATTTGATTATCAGATAAATGTCTAATTTGTCTCTGAACAACAAACTACTAATTTACAATCTCCAAATGCTAATAATTAAAACTACATTATTTAATTTAAGTATTGAGGGGGTTAAGTTAATTCAACAATTTGTATTCAATCAAGAATCAAGATTGTAAAAGTGAAGAAATATAATAATTATCTTTCTGAGGCAATATTTGAATTGAAAAATACATAATTTATATCATGATAGTTCATAATAACTTCAGCAACAAATCCACAATTCTTAGTAATTGAAAGACAAGCAATGCTGACGAGAAGAGTAATAAAAAGATTTCCTTTTTTTAAGATATACAAAATATTGCAAATTACAAATTTATTTCAATTATCTTAATTTATATTTGATATTTATTTTTGAATATAATCATTAAATTTGAAACTCTTGATTTATATAAATGAAACTTCTAAATTCTCTATTGAAATAATTCTCGTGTGTTTTTTTAATTTAATTGTTTGATCAAACAATCATCCCGTTATCTTCTGTTCACAATTTCGGAAGCCGGAACTCGTAAAATCTTTGACAAGGATGGCCGGTAACTAAGCTGCTTAAGGCCCTTTCCATTCGAGTTTTCGAAATTGATTAAATCGAGTTGGTCAAAGGAGGAATGAGATCATATTAAATAATATTTCTCAAGGCTCAATGTTAGAAATCATTAATTAAGATAATTTAAATTATTATTATGAAAGTTATTAATTTTGTAAAGATTTATTTTATCAAATTATAAAACAACTGTAAGTAATTTCGATGTGCTTCACAAATCTTTTTTTTTTTTTTACTTTTTTTGAATTAACAATCCGTATAGGTCTCTTTTTATGTTTAATCATCCGTTATTTTTGACAAGAGTATTCTGATGGAACATTCACGATGCGGCCTCATTTCCCAGTGACTAATTATTTAGGAACATGAAATACAATTGATTGACTGAAAATAACATAGACCCAAGTCTGAAATAACATGTATTCTTTTTAAATTCGTATCCTTAACGAGCAGATCAATTATACAATTTCTGTTAAAATTGCCATGATAGATTTGTATTCCATGTTTTTTTTCTTATATCTCTAATGAACCTTAAGGACTTAATTATTCTTTGAAAAAGATTGTAAAAAATATATTTCCTAATTGATTAAGTAAGTCATTATGTCAAGACATAAAATGAATAAGTATGAAAAAAAAGAAATGTTATCAAAGTTTAAAGATGGAGTTAAGTATATAAACAATTAAATGGAAACTCATGTTTTTGTTATACAAATTGATTCTGATAAAAAAAAGACAGTAATTCGTTAATCCAATTTAAGTAAATAATAATTAATTAGAACTTAAATACATATATATTCTTTTATGTTGTTTTTGATTCCTAGTTTTTGAACTAGAATTATTACCTCAGAACAATAATCATATTCCTTATTCATTGTCATTTGCTCTAGATCAAATTTAATATTCCAGTAGAAGTGGATTAAAACAGCCAAAGTTTCTTTATGGCTGCCATTGAAATAAAATACAATGATGAAAATTATCCAACTTCAATTCTTTCTCGTCCCCGTTGATTTCTTTCTATATCCAAACTTAGTAAAATACTTTTCTTAAGGCTTAGAAGAAATATCTCTTCAACTTTTTTTTTTTTAAGAGATATTTTATTTCAATACTTTAGCTTTTGTCAGACTAAATTATTCATCAATGGAATAAGATAGCAGCTGAGTAGACGAAATCCAATACTTTTAGGAAAGGGCCTTTGTTTTAAGTTATTTGATCAACTTTGGGTGATTTCTGGTTATAAAAAAAAATGTTTATTTTTTTTATGCCGATTATCATTTCCTATTTTAAGGATAGCTAGTTTTTAGATAATATTTCACTATCTAAAGAAATTTGAAAATTTGATTTTATAGAATAATTTATAAAATAAATAAACAAAATAAATTGATAAGATGTGAATCGTCGGATTTAATTTACTAATATATTTCGAAAAAACGAAAACGGATACAACAATTTTTACAGAGAAGCAATGTTTCAAACCTGTTTCGGTTTATTTATTCTTAAAAATATGTATGTCATTTCCTGCATTTTCATAACTTCCACAAATCCGGTCCGGCTAATTTATCTTTTTACTCTTGTAAAAAATAGTTATTCTTATTCTACCTATTCTTAATAATAATAATTAATAGTATAATATATTTTTCAACTCAGACACCTTGACTTTTTTTCTTATTTATAAATTTTTTTATCTTTATCTTTATTTTGATTGTATACGATATAAAGGATATTTCATTATTATTATATACTAGCTGCTCCGAGCGCCTTCTTCACACCTAGAATTTGGTTGAAAGTGTGTGTGTAAAAGGTTTTCATCCATTTTGTAAGTAGATAAGACATTTATTTGTTTTCTTGTAAAATATATTTTAATTTAATCAGTAAATTAATTATATACTATTACTGTATACTATCATCTAGTAATATAATAAGCTAGCTGCTAGTAATATATTTTTTTTATTTTAAAATCACAATCTAATAAATTCTATAAAAAAACCTTTGACTTTGAACGTCCTACGTAAGGACAACGCTTATCAAGCCGGTTATATCAATGAGGTGTCCTATGATCAGTAGAACGGGTCCTCTCAACCTTTACCTTGATTTTCTTGATCGGAGGAGCTATCATGTAGCTTTTCCCCAATGTTGTTCCTGGAGGCTGGGTTGACTCCGTCCCATAGACCCCAGCTAGGGAAATTCCCTTGCCAGGGGTCATGAAACGCGAAGATATGAAAAAAACAATGTTTAAATTCTGAGGAATGTGCAGACAAAAACCTTTTTTTACACGCTTTTATTTGGTTTTAACCCGTGTACTGTCGTCAATAGAAATTTCGCATACATATCTAACTCCGATGACAATGCGATATTCTGGTTCATTCCAGGTCATTATTATCAGGTATTATTTTTATCAATTAGTAATTACATATTGCATAATATTGAAAAATATGTATGGGGGAAAAAGGACTGTTTTTAGGATTTTCCCGACAATTATTCGATTTTTTCTCGCTCTAAAAACCATCCTTGCACTTCAACGAACATTTAAAAAAAAAGAATTGTCAAAATTGGTCCAGGCGTTATTGAGTGATGCGGTTACCACCCACACATTTTGCGATTTATTTTTATATGTAAGATGAGTCCCATGTTTTTTATGCATGTACACATACTAATTAGTACAACAGTTTTATTGTAATAAAAAAAAATATATATAGATGATTCATTAAAAAATAAAATATAATTCGTTAGAGATTAAAGTAAAATAAATTAAAATAAATAAAAAATCAAAATGTTTTTTATTAAATTAAAATGAATTTTTTTTTTTAATATCTAGTTAAAAATTCACGATCAATAAAACTTTCCTGATTTAGAAAAAGAAAATTAAATAAAAAATGTTATACTTCGTATTGATCACAAATAAAATGTAAACTTTATGCCTCAGAAGAGAATTCTAATTAATTTTTCATAAAAGATCAAAATAAAAAAAAAAAAAAAAAAAAAAAAACAAGAAAAAGGAAAAGAAAAAACAAAATGCTTTCATTTTACAGATTTTGCGAATTCCAATATTGCCTCTTCTTTTCAATTTCCCCAATCTCACTACATAACAAATAAACTATAAATAGCAACTTATAACTTTTTTCAATTAGCTTGAATTGTCGTTTTTATTGCTTTCAATCATAATTATTTATTGATCAATAAAACTTAGTCTCATCATTATTCCCATTGGATTTAATTACCCTATAAACAATTTCAAAATTATTTATATATATATATAATCTATTGTTAATTATGAAATATAAAAACGTTCCTAAAATGGAAAAGTGATCTGATTAATTGATTTGGGAAAAATTTAGTTAAATTTCCCATTTGAAATGAATAAGCTTTTATTTCATCTTCCTGCATGTCTCCTCCTCTTCAATTGTTTCTATTCCTTCCTGTGTTTTTTTCACCACCATCGATGAGAGCTCTTGAAATGAATTGTCAATTAAGGATATACACTCATACAAAAACACATCTCATTTTCCCATCATCATCATTTTACTAATTTAAATCAATTAGTATGTGAATTGTTGAGTTGAGGTTTCTGTGGTCTCTTGATATATATATAAATTCCAATATTCAATCTAAAATCACACAACTGAATTGGTTATTCTAAGATATTCATCTAGGAAGGATAACTTCAATTTGAAAGTTGATGTTGTTAACTCATTATCAACTTTCGTACTATTTTCCTATTCAAAAATTAATTATTTCTAAAATAGATAACTATTGAATCAAACATTTTTAGTAGTAAAACAAATATAAATTTTCTAAAAGAAAGAGAAATTATTTATTTATAAATAAATAATTAGAAGGAAACTAAAAGTAAGCAATATAATTGTATTTTTTACTATATAAATTGTAGGAACTTCTTTCTCTCTCATTAAATTTATCAGGACCTGTTCTAAAAAAATCTATTTTAATTAATTACAAAATCAATAGAACATTTAAAGGAAGATATGTAACTTGAACCAGATATTCTTTTGATGAAAATTGAAAAATATCTTATTATTAATTTCATAATAAAAAAAAAAGAATTGTTCACTGCTGAATAATAATAATTATCTAAAGAATCTAAATATTATCATGTTTCATGATCTGAACATTTTTCTAGCGTATTTATATCTTATAAATGCAAATTTTACTAATAAATATTTATTTATTTTTAGAATATAAACGTTTTCACGTGAATACTTCTAGGAACTCTATGCACGAAAAATCGAGCGTTTAAAAAATAAAATAAGAACTAAAAAAAAAAAAAACAATTTTAATTTTAAAATTAATAGGATACTTATTTGTGATCATTTACTTCCAAGGAAAAATCATTGAACCCTTTTCTCTCTCAAACGTGCTTTTATTCTGTCATATTCTACGGTTAGTAACGTGAGAATTGAAATTAGTTTTGTTCGTTTTTATATTTCATTCCACTAAAAGTGGAGACAAACTGAAAATTATTTTTTTTAAACCACTTTCTAAATTGTATTGAATACTCGTACATAATATTTCCCAAAATTACCAATACATTTATATGTAATAAATTAAATTAATATGAGTGTATTTTCACAGGTATCTTCTGATACATAATGGTACCAGTATGTGCCGATTAAACCCGTTAAAAAGAAAAAGAAACTATTCATATGAAGATTATAAATAGTAAAATGAATAAAAAAGTTAAATTCTCCTTTCTGTGAAGAGATTAACAACAACAACCACATATCTTTAACTGACCTCTTTAATATTCATTATTTTATTACTTTCATGTATGGCCGAGGTATTGAATGAGATCAGTACAACGGATCTTCTCAATCTGTATCTTGAATTTCTTCATCAGAGCCTTTAAATAGTTTTCTAATGATCACCTTGATTGGTTAGGGTAGTTCTAGTTTTAATGGGCTCTAATTAGAGAGATACCCATTTCTAGGACTCAAATCCGGATCATCTAGGTTAAGGAGACAAGCGTATTGTCCCCCAGACTTGGTGGCACCCTATTACTATAAATACATTTATCAATTAATTATATTTCTTTTTCATAATGATTTTTATTATAATTATGCATTTCTTAAACAAAAAAGTGAAAAATCATGTGTTTACAATCGTTATCATTAATGATCTATTCACAAAAGGATTAGGTAATCGGTAGGTATGTGCTGATTAAACCAATGATACAGAAAAAGCAACTATCCATCAAGAAGATTAGTAAATATTCACTAATTTTCACTTAGCGTGTAATGACGTCACCGAGGTCTTACTAATGACGTCATTTTTGGTTGTAACGTTTTATTCACGCCTCACACAAACCACATTTCAACATGCAATGTCAAGTACGCTTGCCATTTGATAATTTGATTTTTTTTTATCTTTATTGAATGTATGAATAAGGAGTCAGATTTTTTTTATTCTTTTCTTAATAAAATTAAAAAGAGAATTATTATATAACCCATGCAAATTTGTACAATATCTAGGATATGTTAACAATTCTCATGGGTGTAAAAGAGAACTAACTTCCTTTTCCTTTTTAAAATCATCGCCAATTATATGTTGTTTAACACCCACTCTAATATTATTTTTTATTTAGACTTAATGATAAAATAATTATTACATATCCTCTTAACCCCTCCTACTACATTCACGAGTCAATAAAGAATTCGATTTCTCTAGAAAACTTGATTAATTAAGTTTATTTTTACATTTAAAAAAAATAATTAAATAAATAAAACTATCAATTAAATATCTCAATAAAAATTTGTTAAATTTAATTACTTTTAAAAATATTTTTTAGTACGTTATTAATGCAATAATATTTATATTCATATTTAATGTAATTTATAATAATTATTATAAATATTTTAAATAGATTTATAGTGATTAATAAAAAATAAAAAATATATAAATAAAAATGATAAATTCTTCAATAAATAGATGCATAACCTTTTGTATTACATGTGTATATTTCATACTTAAACTTGTAAAAACATTTTATTGCGAGTAAATGAATCAAATAAATATTTGGGTCATAATAATTAAATAAATGTATTAAAAGTAATTAAAAAATTATAGATGATATTTCATTGTCGAAAATTTTAATTTTATTAATTTTATAAATCTATATATATACATATATAAAGGTTTTTGTCTGCACATTGCACAGAATTTAAAAAATTTTGCATATCTTCTTGCGTTTCATGATCTCTAGAATCCAAAAGTGACTTTAGAATCTTTCATGCCTGTCTGTCTGTCCGGAAAATAATTATTTTATAGACTCAGAATTGGCTAAACCGATTTCTATGAAATTACATCATAATATTCTTATATACCTCTATAGTAACATAGGCTATAAATTTTATTAATATCTAATCAATAACAGCAGAAATTAATTTTTTAAAGTTTATATAATTCTCCGTGTTGTTCATTCAAGAACCTGGCGTGGCCCACTGACCCTAGCGGAATCATTTTCACAATGTGTATATATTAATTATTATAACAAGTCCCAAACAAAGAATTAATATAATATTTTATTTTAAATTCTAATATTCAAATATCATTTCAATTAGATAACTTATTCTAAAAGTTCTCATTTTAATTAATTTAATAAAATATTTTTATCTTAAATTATTCATTATTTATTCTTTATTTATTCGAATATTTCTTCTTTTATATAATATATAAATTTTATCAATGTCTAATAAAAAAATAAACTTTCGAGTATCTTTGAGCCTCATAGATAGATAGATATAACATATACAATGATAATATATATAATTAATTTACTGATTAAATTAAAATATATTTTAAATAAGAACACAAAAAGAAATGAATGTTTTATGCAATATACTGGTTGAAATAAAATGGATCAAAAGCTTTTACTACTTTCAACCAACTATGTACCACTCGCGGAGCCCCCGTCTAGGTGTGAAGAGCGCCGAAGGCGCTCTGAGCAGCTAGTAAATATATATATATATATTATTGATAAGGCCACTTTGGAGGTGTTCAGATCTTTTCCAATCGTAAAATTGTTGAATTTGTCGATGAATGAGGCCTTATAAGGAAATTGACTTATAATGAGATTCCAAGCTAAAACACCTAAATTACAAAAATAAGGACAATACGTTTACCTTCACATAACTCATTAAATATATATAAATAATATATCTATTAGTATTACATGCATGTTAGGTTAATTTAATTTTTATTTTAAAAATACACTATTTATTTTGAGAATATCAATCGTTGAAGTTGTTTTGAAGGAAAAATTATATTTATATATATAATTTCCTTTTTCATCATAGAATGTATAAATTTACATATATAAGAAAATTATTATTTTTAAATATTTTAAATTATATCCATTTATTTAATTTTACATAAAATATTATTGGAAAGAGAGGAGCACGTTTGTTTATGGAATCTACTCTTATAAGCATTTCTATATTAAGAAGGAATAGTAAAAGGTATTTTTATTATATGAACTATATATAAGGGCGCAACAACTCTTTTAGTGCCCTTGACTAAATATTTTATTGTGAAATTGGAGTTTTTATCTATGTATGTCTTAAATAAACTTCTTGGAATGTTTAATAAATACAAAATTGTTGGAAATAAAAAAAAGCATCTCATTTTATTTTTTCGAATAACAAATAAAAATATAGAATTTTAAAATTAATTAAAAAGGAAAAATTCAAATTATTTTCTCTTTTTTTTAATGTCCAATAATAATGGTCATTCATCGTGGTAAGCCACTGCCGACTAAATGGATTTCAACTTTCTCGTATTGATTTCCTCTCCCTGAACCTTCTATTCCCTTTGTCATTCACTCCATGCAAAATGCATAACTATCGAACCAAACCTCTAAATAACCTATCTTCCCATTCCTTCTATTTCACAGATTCTAACATTTTCTGATACGATTAGCAATAAATTAAATCGTAGTTCTTATGATTAATTTATACAATGTAGTCCGTAGAAGATTCTAATCTAATTAAATTATCATGAATGATGTATCTTGCTAGCCAAATAGATAAAACAATATTAAAGTTTAATATAAGCTTTAAAGACATTTAGGACCTAAGAAACACCTTCAAAGCTGTGAAAATTCAAATTTTAAAACTTTTTCTTTTTTAATATCCGTGGGAAGAAAAAAATTCTATTAAAGTCGATAAGAAAATATAAAAATGCCATCTATCACTGTGCCACCACTTAACTGGAAAGTTCTTTGTTTCAGCCTCAAAATATACCATATGCTCTTTTAATTTTCACAATTCAGAATTTACGATATATTGTGATCTTCCCCCCTCCTAAATTTATTCACCGATAATTTCACATTTTTTTAATAAAAAAACAAATATTTAAATAATTATCTATGAATAAAATAATTATTTACATAAGTAATCACTAAATAAATATTTGTATTTCCCATATCAATAACCTCTTATAATTATATAATTAATTAAATTCTGAAAGGGTTATTTAATATACTTTTATAGTTTTAATCTGAGAAATGAAAACAAAATGAGGAAGGGTATAAATATTATAAGTAGAAACCCATTGGATTATTTTGATAAATGCCTTAACAATCTCCAATGTTTAGAAGGATATAATATGTATAAGAAGGCAATTGGCTAAATTATTGTATTCTCGTTATACTCTTTGACTTTTCAAAGGAGAATTGGCTATAAAAAATCAAACAACAATAAGAATAAAAATAAAATATATTTCATTGTACACAAATATGATTAAATGGAAAAGGTTATGTATAGATGAATGTTGAAATAGCTAGTTATAATCTAGTTATAATATGAGATTGAATTTAATTGTTTACACAATAATCAATTGCTTCTTAATTCTTATCCACATTCTTTACAACAATTTTATTAATTTTAATTTATATATTAAAAATAATAATTTCGCTAGTTTTTATGGATTTATAATTTGAATAATCAAAGAAGAGTATTTAATTTAATTATTTTCAATAAATAAATTTATTATTATTCCTTTTATACTACACTTGCGTGCAGCTAAATCGACTCAACCCAAAAGCGCGCAAACAAAGTCTTATTTTTTTGAAATGGCTAAGCCAATATTTATAAAATGTATATATTTTTAAAGCTTATTTATTTAGCTTTACGTTGATATCAATATCAAGTAAATTGGTTGATTACTTTTTAAATTATTTTATTTGAATGACAATGAAAGTGAAAAACGATGTTAAGGAAAGGAAAAGTAGGAATGTTAAAAATTTAAATAAAACAATAATTTTAATCATAATAAAGAAAATTTATTTTCTTAATAATTGGTGTTCCCCCCTCTAGCTTTAATGACAGCCCTCATGCGATCCCGCATCGACCTTATAAGATTTTTTATAAAATCTTGGGGGATGTTCTCCCATTCTTCTAACAAAGCTCTTTGGAGCTCAACAATGGTCGAAGGTGCGGGATTTCTTGATCGTACCCTTTGTTTGAGGTGGACCCACATATGCTCTATTGGATTCATGTCCGGGCTGAGCGCTGGCCACTTCATGGTCTCGATACCAACTTCAGTCAAGTATTGCCGAGTGGCCAACGCAGTGTGGCTCCTGGCATTATCATGCATCAATAAAAAATTTTCGCCAATGAATCCGGCGTAGGGAACAACATGATGCACGAGAATGTCCGCAATATATCGGTCAGCTGTTAGACCCCCTCCACGGCCTCCGCCAGGCACAAAAACAATGTCTGTTTTTCCGTCCAAGGAAATGCCACCCCAAATCATGCAAGATCCACCACCATAAGAGACTGTTTCAGAGAAACAGCATTGGGAAAATCGCTCACCCGGACGCCTGTACACTCGACTTCTCCTATCACTATCATAAAGGCACACTCTACACTCATCAGTGAATAGAACTGCCCTCCATTGGTCGATACTCCAATTGAGATGCTCTCGAGCAAATTGAAGTCGAGCTACACGGTGGGTTGTGGTTAATTTCGGGCCAGTGGCAGGTCTTTTGCAAGTGAGGTTGGCTTCCTTCAAGCGTCTTCTCACTGTCCACTGACTGACAGCCACACCTCGAACTTCTCTCAGCTGCTGCTGAAGACTTACGGCAGTGAGATGGCGATTTCGGAGAGACGTCATAACGATAAAACGGTCATCTCTCGCAGACGTTGACCGACGGCAGCGGGTATTTGGTCTCCGAGTAAAGCCACCAGTTTGCTGAAACCTCCTGTAGATCCTTGAGACAGCAGACTGACTTAAGTTCAACAGACGAGCGACTTCTCTTTGGCAATGACCCTGTTTTATCAAAACAACAACTTGAGAGGCAACCTCTGGATTTGTATCCATGATTTTCTGATAAAAATGGTTGTCAATTTGTGTAAATTTAATCCAAAAAACATATGAAATGCAATTAATAAGAATAATTGGTTGTATGGAATTTTATAAGGCAATTGTAAATAAGCATTAGCGGCAGCTAGGAACAACATTTTTTCCAGTTCAGTCATTCAGATCAAATAATTTAAAAAGTAATCAACCAATTTACTTGATATTGATATCAATGTAAAGCTAAATAAATAAGCTTTAAAAATATATACATTTTATAAATATCGGCTTAGCCATTTCAAAAAAATAAGACTTTGTATTCGCGCTTTTGGGTTGAGTCGATTTAGCTGCACGCAAGTGTAGTTTAAAATTTTTTTATTTTTTCAAAATTTTCTTTCACAATGTAATATTTGCTTAGAGCCTTTTTTAGTTGTATAAATAAATGGACTTATAATGATTTTATTAAAAATTAATATATATAAATATTTAGAATTTTTTATATGTAATAATATTTTTTTATATAGCTATTTTGGGTTTAAACTTTGAATATATATATATTTAAAATATCTTTTCACCTTAATTATATTTTATTTATAAACAAATACAATAATTTATTTTATTATTATTACAAATTTAAAATAAAAATTTATTTATTTAAATTTATAATAATATAATTAGAATAATGAGCAAATGTCAGGTAAAATTTAATACTTAATTTACATAATTCAATTATTAATGAACCGAATGTATTATAAATTATAAATATATTATATATATAAAATTGCAATTTTTTTTTTCTTATTAAACATTCACTTGATATTTAACACAATAAAAAATATATAATTATCAATGAGACAATCAAATAGCTGTGAGATTAATTATATTTCTTAAGTTTTCCCGTGTATTAATAATTATATTAGATTTTGGATCAGTTGTCAGCATTCACTTTTTAATATACAAAATTGGGGAAAATCTCTTCAAACATAATTAAAATGCAAATTTGAAAATGGTATAAATTATCTGAGTGACTTGGCAGACCTTCCATATTTTATTTTGCGACATGTTTTAATTACTAATATGAAATAAATCCTTAATTATTCGTCTCTGATATTTTAGATAAAGATAAATGTCTTCGAACACGTCCAGCTACCTACATAAATCTAAATTTACTAGAATCTTGCTTCACGCATATTGAATTCTAGCAATAAATTTATAATCTCGGATTCTCTATGAATTTATGAACTAGCGAAGTTGATTTTCCAATGACTGATTGAAATGTCAAAGAAACGATAGTCAATATTTGTAATAGGGGTTCTTTTTCCTGTTCTATCAAACAAATTGTGGTCCTCCGGGATGCTGCATGAGATAGAGCTTAGAGAAAAATGGTTAAAATGAATGAATTCAAGCAACGTTGTTTGTCAAATGAATGTACCAGTCCTCTCAAAAAGGCACTTTTGGTTTTTATGCTAAAATATGATATATCTTTAGTCTAACAAAAGAACATAAAATGGATATTAATGATTCAATTCATATATAAACAAAATCATATTTAAATAAATATAAAATTAATAACAGTCCAGACTATTTGTGTGAAATTCATGCTCAAACAGTGGTTCATTTAATTATTGAGTGACCTCTGTTGGAAAATGAAAAAAAAAAATTACAAAATAATAGAAACTATTTACAAAATTTTGTAATAGAATTAACTTTGAATTATTACAGTATTCATTAATTAGGATTAAGTGTAAAATACACCTTTTTATTACATATTAATTAAAATTAAACTAAAAAATTATAGTTCATTTAAGTAAAATGTAAGAATTAATAATACTATCTAATGAATAACAATTAAAATTATTTCTTTCATAATTGTTTTTTTTTGAAAAATATTTTGTTTAAAAATATAAAACAAAGATAACAAGAGAGTTTAGTAAATAGTTAGAATAGAAAGGGATCGATTTCTTCCCAGGCTATTTTACTTTCTTTAGGCATAATTGAATATAATAGCTGATAAAAAAACGGAATCAAAATAAACGTTCTAAAATTTAAATGTTTCCACTTTCTATAAATCTAAAGACCACTCAAGTAGAAATAAAAGAAAAATTTAAATTTTGTAATTTCATTCTTTAATTAATATATACTTATATATATTCACGGTGTGGACAATAACCAAGGTGACTGGTGCTGTAACTCCTTTTCACGGCGCTACACCTAAGATATCAAAACATAATTAAATAGGTATACGAACCCTCGATAACCAAAAAAAAATATTCAGTTTTCTAGTGTTGATACTTTTTCAGAAATCCAATTTTTTTCAGATCAACTTTTTCTACCTTTTCACAAAGAAACATCAACATCAAATTCTGTTTCAAGCGTGGGAAAACAGCCACAGAAACATTTGAAATGATTCAAAAAGCACACGGAGAGGAAGCCACGAGTGCCGAGTGGCTTGGCCCCGAAGAGAAGCCACCCAAAAAAGTCCAATTTCAAAAGAGTCGAGTGAAGACCCGCGAAAAAAGGCGTTGTTCTTATCGCCCATCCTCCCTATTCCCCTGATCTAGCCCCAGCTGACTTTTTGCTATTCATTAATCTATGCCAGTATCAAGCCATGAAGGGAGAGCGTTTTTCATAGGTGGAAGAAATCCAGAATTACATAACCGCGGCCCTAAAGGGGCTCCAAAAGAATGACTTCTATTTATACTTCAATTCATTTTAAAAAAGATTTGAAATATGTATCAATGAGGAAGGGATGTATTTTGAATAATCTGAAATAAAATTTATAAATTTGTTGCCCATTTTGTTTTTATGGTCTCAGTCACCTTGGTTATTGTCCACACCGTGCATATCCTTTAATTGAATGCAAATATTTACTAAAAGATATTTTTTCAAAATACCGGAAATTTATATTCAAAAATATATCCACATACTTGTTTAACAATAGATGATTTGCGAAGGATTAAATTTAAGCATAAATAAATTTGAATATATAGAATCAGTTGCAAATAGCCTCAAACAAACAACAACAGATTAATCAGTAATTTTGAAAGTTCTAGGTATCTATCTATCTTTAGATTTATTACTTATTGGAATTGATTTTCTATTTTGTTGTGGTAGATTCTCACAAAAATTTACTTTACTTCCACAGAAACTCAATTTAAAAACTATTTTAGAGGAGAAGTCAACAAGTGATTTAATTTAGGTATTCATTATCTCAAATTTTATAAATTAATAATCACTTAAAATTAAATAGGAAAATATTTATTTTAAAGTATGACAATATTTTTAAATCAAAAAAAAAAAAAAATTGTTATCATGAACTTCGTTTTAAAATTTACACTTTCAAAAGAATATTTGGCGATCCAATTTTTGTCTTACCACGGTCCGGACTCGATACAGGTCCACACTTTATTTTAAAAATTTTTTTTTTATTACTTTAAGTATTTTCCGAAAATCAATAATGGTTTTATCTATTTGTTTAAAATATTCTAAAATAAATATTTATAGAAAGATATGTTAAAAAAAATGTTTATTATTTATTTTTCTCCACTCTTAATATAATCACTGTCTCTGTTAATTTATTTATAGTTCTTTTATTAAATAATAGAATAAAAAATTTTAATTGGTACGTGATTTATTTACACTTTATGTAAAAATATATCTCTGATATAAAAAAATACTTAAATTATTTTTAAGTAAATTAATGTTTTAAATATAATGTAATTTTATTATTTTATAATAAGAATCATGTTAAGATAATATAAATTGATAAACCACCTCAAAGAATACTGCCTGCATTTTATTTAATTTTATATTTTATTTTTTTGTGTAATTTTTAAATAAAATTAAAAAAAAGTAGACACCTATATATAAATTGATTGAAAATCGTATTTTAAGCTCTTTCTTTGAAAAACAAATACATCTTTCTTGTGTTAACGTGGTTGTTTTTTTATTATACTTTTGTCCATTGCAAACAAATCCCTGACATGTAGACAAATCCTTCACAAATCCATCAGAAGACACAATTCAGGCTTGTTGGCTAGAAGGATTAACACATCCTTCTCTTGTATACTTACCTTACCATCTACCATTAACCATCCACCATGACTCATCACTTGGACTTGGTTTTTGTACTTTTTGTATTAAAAAAACAAACAAATTTTCTTACAATTAAACTATATATTATGTTGTATATCATTTAGTGATTATTTTTATTCCATAATATTTATATAAAAAAAATATCTTCTATATGTATGTTGAAATTTTTTCTCTCATCGCAAAACTCCATCCATGTTATTTTATTTTCCTCTCTTTTAGTTTGGTCAACATTCCTTTGATAAATACTATTTCACTTCAACCTGTTAAATATACTAACAACGCAAAGGCTAAATAAATAAATAAATTTCTAAATAAATAAACATACGCTCTAGTTGCCGCCTTCTGATGGCTAAATTCGATGAACATGAAAATTTTATGACTTGGTAATCCATTTAGGTGTTTAGATCTTTTTTACGGCGTCTACGACACTTCCTCTACGCCAACTAAGTTAATTACCGAATTGTGAGATTTCTCTTTTGTTATTCAAATTAATTTATAATTTCTATTATATATAATTATATAATAATAAATTGCACAAAACTCATTTTAAATAATAATAATAATAATAATAATAACAATTTATAGATTTTCTATAAACCAGGATATGCTCACATCTCATTGTGACCTAATTTTAATGCTTACATTCAGTTAGTCTTCATGGAAATTAAATAAATAATACTTTATCTATTCTTAGTATCGGAGTTTGACAAGATTGCGATCTTTTGGATTTAAATCCGAAGATCCGATCGAAGATTTTCGTATTTGGATTTTTATATATAAAAATTTTTTATTTTTATTTTATTTTTATTTTTATTTAAAAAATATTAGATATTGTTTCAAAAAATCTTCAACCAATCGCGATCTTGCCTATCCCTGTTTAAAATCGAATAAGAGATATGCTTAATTTTTGTATGGGTAAATAGATGGGCCAATTATACATTTTTTCAACTCTTCCTTTGTAACTTTTTCATATCCATTTGAGTATAAAAGAAAGAAATCCTATTATGCAATTTTGATATTTCTTTTCTTGTTAAAGTATTAAAAATCAATTTTTTACCGACCGACGATAGTAAGGGAGGTATTGTTTTCACACCAAATTTCACTTGTGGAGATTTTTACATATCTCCACGAATCATGCATTTTCTTAACAGAAAAAAGTATTTTTAGCATGTCTGTCCGTCCGTCCGTCCGTCCGTCCGTCCGTCCGTATAGATGTGTACAGCCTGAACGGCTCAACCGATTTTGATGAAATTTGGTATATTTACTTAATGCATCAGTGGGATGAATTGATCAACTTTTGGTACAAATCCGGAAACCGGAAGTGGTAGTATTAGCGATCGACGATAGGAAGGGAAGGGTTATTTTCACACCAAATTTCACATGAGGAGATTTTTTTACATATCACCACGAATGTATTGGTTTTATCCTCGGGAAAATTCATCTTCATTATGTTTTTCTTAATTTAAAATTATATGACGTCACCCAGCCCTTCATGACGTCACAGCCTCCTTATTATGATCACGGGCAACGCCGGCTACTTCAGCTATATATTATAAATAAAATAAAATTAAAAATATTTATGTTCTATCCATATCTGTTTTTTATTAGATTAATAGATATATTAAAATTATTTGAAATTGTTTCTGGAAATTAATTTACTTCAAACCGTCGGTCGGTTCGGACCTGGCCACAGGTCAACTTATTTTTTATTTTTAGGATTATATCTGAATGTGAAAATTATAAGCGCACAAGTCTCTCTAGAGATATTAATTATTTTTAAATTTTAAATATTAATTAAATTTAATGATTTAACTTTGTCAGAAAGTCATATGGGTAATATATACCATTTGATTTTTATTGAAATATTCATTTTTAGGGTTTTGTTTAATTTTCCAGTTAATTACACTGATATTTTATTTCAATAAATTTATGAATATTAAACGAGAATTTTTATGGCTATTTTAATAAATTCATGTCTAAATAAACATACTGTATATAAAAAGTATCAATTGTTTGTTTTTTTTTTATTAATATTATACATATTATTCAAATCATTATATTATTATAATAATTTTCTCTTTTTTTCAGATACTCAAAAAACTTCACTACCACCGACAATACATCGATCTAAAACGAAATGTAAGTTTTTATTATTAAGTTGATTAATTCTATAATTTATATTATATTAAAAAATATATTCTCTATTTGCAAAATTATAATAAAAATGTTGTTTATTCTCTTCGCTAGTTTCTTTTTTTTTTTTTTTTTTTATTCTAATCAAAAATAAATTTTATTTTTCTCGTCTTTGAATAAACAATATTGATCTATATATACAAGTACAAGATACAACCAAGGAGCATAATAATAATAGTAATAAGCATAAACCAACAATATCTTTATTGTCCTGAATAATCTATGTTATTTAGATAAAGAATTATGTTTTGAAATTAAAGAAGAATACAGATAAAGAAATATGGATAAATAACTTCAACATTATTATTTCACCAGGGTTTTCACATTTGGAAATAAATAATTAATTATTAGTAGGGAAAGAGAATTGAAGAGTATTGTCTTACTTATGTGATGGTTGTAATTGTGTAATTATTTAATAGAATTTGGAATTGATTTGTACAGTTTTTTTTCTTGTATGAGAATTGATAAAAGTTTATAGTTTATAATATTGTATACTCAAAAATGTATTGCTTATCATAGACCAATTTAAACTTTAAATTATTTGTATGCTTTAAATTTTAAAGGATACAAATGGAAAGACTCACTATGTTCACATATTGCTAAAATTGACAACTGATTTGAGTTTGAATCATAACGGAATTATAACGGAATTTTTTAAATAAAACCACATATTGATATTTGTTATTGTAAATTTATTCAAAAAATACAAAACACAATTTTAAATAAAACCACATATTGATATTTGTTATTGTAAATTTATTCAAAATTGTGTTTTGTACATAACGGAATTTTGTAAATAAAACCACATATTGATATTTGTTATTGTAAATTTATTCAAAATTGTGTTTTGTATTTTTGAATAAATTTGCAATAACAAATATCAACATGTGGTTTTATTTACAAAATTCCGTTATGTATTTAATAGCTTAGTCACTATCTTTATTTTGAATTTTACAAGTATTTAATTTTAAATTAATTCTAATTTTTATGTTTAAACAGAACTTCCTACTAATAAACATTTTGGACAAATTAAATTTACCATATACTAGTAAGCTATATGTCAATAAAATGTCTATTACTTATTTAGGAATCTATTAATGAAAATAAAAATAGTATATTTATAATTGATATAACCGACTTAATAGGTGTTATCCTTGCGTAGGACATATAAAAGTCGGAGTTTTTTGTTTTTTTACTATCTCGTAAGAGATAGTATTGCGATCACGAAAATTTTCGATGTTGAGATTTTGATGTTTTTATACGTTTTAAAGGTTCCTGAATCATTTTCAATAAGGTTGAGAAAAATGTCTGTGTGTGTGTGTATGTGTGTATGTGTGTGTGTGTATGTGTGTATGTGTGTGTGTGTGTGTGTGTGTGTGTGTGTGTGTGTGTGTGTGTGTGTGTGTGTGTGTGTGTGTGTGTGTGTGTGTGTATGTAGTCAAGATTACGCAAAAACGGTTTGAGCTAGAATGATGAAATTTGGTACATGAGTATTATTCAAAATTCGTAGTTTTCTATCAACTTTTGAGAAATGTAGCTCAACCGGAAGAGGGTCATTACCTACAACGTTTTGATTTTTTTTTCTCTAAAGTGACCGTAAAAATAAAGATATATGTTTGATAATTTTTCATATGATTAATAATTGTATAAAGCTGCTATATAGAATTTCAGCTTGATTGATTCGCTGAAATTACCAGAATTAATTTTTTAACACTGCAAATCTCACGCGCCAACACGTGACGTGGTGCCATCAACAAAAAGCCAATCTTGAGCTGGTTTAATATTTATTATTTATAATTTATAATTAATTAAATTTAATTTAAATATAATATATTATGTTATTTAATCCAATTCAAATTGCGAGATAGTCGAGTGGAGACACTCCAGTTAATTTTATAATTCAGCTGAAAATTTATATATTCTTTAATTTAATATGATTTTACAGTTTTATTTATTTTCGATCTTATTGTTTATCTTAATAGAATCAGACTTTGTTAGTTTAAATAAACTAAAAATTGAATATAGTATATAACTATAGATCATTATGTGTGTGTGTGTGTGTTTACTTTTTTAAAACACTTTTGCAAAGCTTGTATGTCCCCATTTGGTAGTAAATAGTTTAAAAATTAAATTTATCATTTTTTTTAAAATTAGAAGCCTATATTTTTTTGTTTAATTATTATTAAATATTTTGAAAGATTAGTATTGAATTTTATATATTTAATCTTTTTAATAAAAGTAATCAAAAGTTTTATTAATCATTTTCTCGTTCATTATTGAAAAATAATTTTAATTGCTTTTTTCTGATAATTTATTAATAGTTTTATTTATACAATCATGTTTTCTCCCCTTTAATTGTATATCTCAACTTCAAGGTATATTTCCATTTTATCAGTGATGATATTCAAGATTTCTAGGTTTTTGAGCAAATGTTCATTTTAATATAATTGCAAGGCTAATATTCAAAACGAAAAAAAAGTAAAATTGCCCGACTAACCATCTTGAGGGAAATGACAACGGGTGATCACGCTGCATTTTAATGAACCCGACTATAAGGGAAACGAGAAGGACCGCTGTGTCAACAAATTCAAGCCACTTCGAGAGGATCAAATTATTCAGCATAGTCTTAATTTGTTTTTCTTGACACTGCACACCTCTAATCCCGTTATTGATTCTTCTAAAAATCTGTTAGAATAGAGAAAGGGTGGAGAGATAAAAGAAGGGGGAGGGGGTGATGCAGCGCAACTAAAAGGCAAGTACGAAGCTCCTTTTTTGCATATCTCAGCTGACAGAAAATAATGAGTTGCTCTCTCATCATATATGACTTTTTTTTTCATTTTCACTGAAAGTTTTTTCATTATCCTGTTCAAAAGATTGAAAATTAAAATTTCTCATTTAATAAAATTTAAACGCCCTTACCCCTACCCATCCCGTTGCCTTTAGAAAAGTTCACCCTTATTTAATTAGGATTATGTGTATAATTGAAATGGCCTAATTATTTGAAACTTTATAACCCATTTAGGGTGGAGAAACTTATTTTTGTATCTCACCTTTGATAAAGAAGCGCAGGGGGGATTTCAGGCTGGGAGATGCTATCCTGGAGAAGGGGGGGGGGGTCTTTTCATATTCGCTTGGTGCAGCCGATGTAGCGGCTTTGAGGGCGGAACGTTTTCGGTACACAAAAGGACTATTTAACTAGAAAATAATTAACATAGGCTGTCTGTAGAGAGGCAAGCTCCTTCCTTTATCCTTTTTGCTGGGATCCGAGCTTCCATGCCATCCACTTAGCATAGCAACCATCTATTAGTAACGCGTATGGTGCCAGCCGCCAATTATTTTATAAATGAATATTCTCTTGACGTTAGAGGTGGTTAATATCTTTTAACGATCGTTCAAAGTTCACTCTTCATGCTCCAACTTCATTCTTGGAGGTGTTTAAACAAATCCTTATTAATCATCAATCCAGATAGATTATCTCGAAGAGAAATGTGTTGTTATGATCTATTTAGGTCTCTTGCAATTTTTTTTTATCATTTTTTATTAAACATTTTAATCTCCAGTGATGACATATGGCAACTTATCAGTGATAATATCATCCAATTGTTTGATTATTATTATATTATTTTTTTGTCTTATAATTAAAAATCTATATTAATATTTATCGTTCTAACCTTATTATCTCACTGATAATATTTAATAGGTATTTTTTTTTTTAATATTATGTAAAATATATAATCGAAATTTTTTATATTATATCATCGATGGGTAGTAAGTCTATTTTAAACAACATGCACATTTTTATTACAATATATAAATATTTTAAAGTTTTCGTTAATGAGGTTGCAACAGTCAATATATTCTCCCCTTCTCTAATTCAATAGGTGTATCAGTATTTTTATTTATATTCTTTATTAGTCAATTAAATTACACAGATGTTGTTTTTTCTTTCTATAACATACAAAAAGGATTACAGTTCTTTTTTTAAAAAAATGTTAATTACTAATGCAAATTAATTATTTACATATGGTTTCAAACAAATAATGGATATTTAATGAATGAAATGAGATCAAGTTTAAATATATCTTTCCTACCAATGACAAAAAATATATTCTAATTTTTTTTTTTTTTTTTTATAATAAATTATTTTAACTATTTAGAAAATCAATTATTCTTCATTATACAATATCTTTCTTATTTTAGTTTATTTAAATAAATTAACTTTCATTTTTCCTAACAATACATTAACTTTTATTCAATATAAATCGAATATTATTATATTAATAGAAATTTTAAATCAATTTAGATATGCGAAAATTTTTGAATAAACGATTTTAAACGTATTTTCATGTTCATTTTTTTCAATCAATAATCTAGAATTTACCAAATGTCCAAATAAAAATAAGAATTGATAATTATTGATTTCTTTTCAATTAAATATGCCATATATAACGGATATATGTAATGAAATATTTTTTAGGATTTGTATTTATATTTTTACCTGGGCAGTAATAATTAAGCAAAAGGATAATTTATCAAAAATAATGGTTTATAGTTCCAAAACCATAATGAAAAGTCTCTCTCTTCCAGATACTATCTTCTTTAACGAGACAATAAATGCAAATCGGGGTGAGTTCTCGTGTGATATGAACACAAAAACACAGAATCAAAGGCATAAAAAAGAATGGCAAAAAAAAATAATTCAAATTCTCGGTCCCGTGTCACGTAACTGTGTTTGCCTCCTTTCCAAAATATTAAAATAACTTAAAAGCAATTAAAATCTTAGTTTTTTCTATTTTTTTTATTTAATAACTGAAATAAAAAAAAAATCTGCAAATTTAAATTTTTTGTATCCAAAGCGAATAAATATGTATTTGTTTTAATAAAAATATAAAAAAATATTTTTATTTATTGTTTTTCTAAATTTATTATTATAAGAAAATATTGATAAAAGTGATTAAACCAGGTTCATATACATTAGTATATGTGCCTATAATATGTTATTATCCCGAATAGACAAGTTAAATATCGTGAGGCGTTGTATTTCAAGAAAGACTGAAGTTTTTATTTTACTACCTTATCCTTTATTTAACCACATTCACCCAGTAATAAATATTTTATTTTAATATTAATTAACTAGTATTATACTAAATTTTTACTTCAAAGTTTAAATTTAAAAATAGAGGTGGCTTGGCTGAGTGTGAAGCGTGGCAACCTTCTACACAAGAAGCCGGAGTTCGATTCTAACCAAGAACGGATTTTTCTAATAAATTCAATTTAACACCAGCTGCCTCCGGCTCCAGGAACTGACAAGCCCTGATTCTATACAACTCTCAAAAACAAGCATCCATAACCAACAATGGATCGTGATGAGAATAACTCCAGGTGGTACCAATCCACCCGCCACCTGGAGGATCCGAATCTTCACGAGCAGACAAAAAGAAGAATAAAGTTAACACCTAAAAAACAATTATATATGGGCCCACTTAACATCAATACCCTATTCAAGCAACAATGGTTTGTGATGAGAATGATACCTAACATTCATATATGGGCACAGTTAACATCAATACCCTTGTATATGGGAGCTTTGCGTGATCCTAGATGGTCCAAACGCAAATAATAATAATAATAATAATAATTATAGTTATTAAAAATAATAAAAATAAATTATATTAATAGTTTAAAATTTTGTAAAAATATTGAACTTTTCTAAAATTTTAAGATTATAAATTATAAATAATAATTATAGAATTTATGATAAATTATATTTATATATGTAATATAATATTATATTTGTAAATTATTAAGTAAAACTTTTATTAGTTAAAGTTGAATTACCATATATGGCACAATATATTATATAATGAATTAAATGAACAAATTCGCACTTATTTCTTCGATATTATATTATAATACATATAAGTTTTTCCTAGTATAGAGTAATAGATTATATAATATTTCCGCAACCGGTTTGCAACATTGTAACATTTCCGGCCGACCGCTCCCTTTAAGTAAAGAGAACCGTGACAAACTTTACCATGTTCATTTAGTAACAATGTCGGGCAAAATAAATTATTGCGACCGTTTTTAGCCTCTCTTTTTATTATTTGTATTGATGTTTAATCACAAATAAATAATTTATTATAATTACGTTTAAAATGGAATTATTTAATTCTTTTTATATTATCAAATACATAAAAACATAATTATATGTAAATATCAAATATATGTTCTTGGTATATTTGATATTTTAAACTGGCGCCCTATTTGACTTTTACAACTAGCGCCAGTTTAGGAAGCCACCGCATTGGACTAAGTGTTAATAGTAAGAACTATTTCATTTTCTATAAAGAGAGTTGAACTGTCATCTTGTCAAATATAAATTCCTGTATTTATTACATAATTGAATAGAAATAACTTGTAATTTAATTATTACTTTTTAGGTAAATATACCTTTTATTATCTACTATATATTACACTATATTATACTAATAATGTAGATTACTTTTTAGTTTTAATAAAATCTGTTATTTCAACCTCTGGCATTTTTGAACTTTAGAAATTAAATTACAAATTTTATTTCTTTTAAAATAAATAAAAAATGGAAAATAAAAATTTTTTCTTCCATATAATAAAAAAAGGAGAGAATGAATTTGAAGTTGCAAAGATGTCGGAGAATAAAATCGACTGGTATTCTATTCCAGAAGAGTTCAGAAATATAAAAGAGCACAAAATATTAATAAAAAAATCTTCCATCAAAAATGCTATATCGGCCATAAAACCATGTGGTGGATTTAGAAATGTCCAATTAAAATTGGATGAAGAACTCAAAGAAGAATACATAGACAACGACGGAAATATTTGTTTCAAGGATTTACCACTTGAAGAAATATTGGAACAGGAAAATACAAAATTAATGGATCCATGTGAGTCAAATGAAAATTATTATTTTTATAAATTTAAAGAATTAGAAAAAAAATTAAATGAAAATAACCATATGGACACCCACGAGATTTGTAAAAAATTTTATTTAGAGAATTTCGAAAAACAAAATCCAATTATATGGATGAACGATTTTGAAAATGCATGTAAAAAATTTTCCATACAAACTGAAAGAAAAAAAATTGAAGTACTAAAATACTTCATGACTGGTCCATCAGAAAATTGGTATTCATCGAATTTAATTAAAATTGGCCTTGAAAATTGGTTTTCTTGGAAAACATCATTTTTTGATATTTTTAAAAAAGATGATTGGTTAACAACAAAAAAAGCTTATAATTACAAATATTTGGGTGGATCTATTTTAGAATATGCCTTAGCAAAAGAAAGGTTAGTGTTAGAGGCTGAAAAGGATATTTCAGCTGAAAAGAGATTAGTAAATATTATTTTAGTGGGACTTCCTGTAGAGATACAAGAAGAATTAGATAAATCTGAAATAAAAACAACAAATGAACTTATGTTAGAATTACAAAAAAAAGATAGTAAATTTACTAAAAAAAATTTTGAAAATAATGAAAACACACAAATAAATAAAAATATAAAAGCATGTTCTATTTGTGAAGCACGAGGTTTAGAAAACCGGTTTCATCCTTCTGAAATTTGTAGAAATAAGGTAGAAGTTGAAAAGGTTGAAAAAAAAATAAAAAGACATTTAACTCCTGTAAATCAGAATAAAAATCTTTCTCATATAAATCCCGGAAATGCAAATAGTCAGAATTTTTATACTAACCAAAATAGGAAAAAACCATGCTTCATGTGTGAAGAACTTGGTAAACCAAACCTTTTTCACAACCCAAACTACTGTAGAAATAAAGAATTTTATAGGGAAATAGGAAAAGTTAATCTTAATGAAAAAAAGGAAAATTTAGATGAATTAAAAATCGAAATGGATAATGAATCTTTAAACGAGTAAGGCCGGAAAGATTAAATCCATTGATAAAAATAAATGTAATAATTGATAAAAAAAAGAAAATAAAAGGAGTATATGATTCAGGATCAAATGTGAGCCTAATAAATCAAAGAATTATTGACAATTTAAAAACAACGTTATTGAAACAAAAAAGTGCTTTCAAAACGATCAATGGATTTAACTTCTCTTCCGGCAGAGCAAATATAACACTAAAAATAGGAAATATTACAAATAAATTAAACGTATACGTAATAAAAAAGAATAACTTTTCTTACGATTTACTATTAGGATTAAATGCCATAAAAAGTTTTAGGCTTCTTCAAGATGAAAATTTAGACATCTGGCAAAAAGATAAAAATAATGAAACAAAAAAATTAATAGATATAGAAAAGAATTTAGACTTAGAAAAGGGGATAATAAATAAGAAAGTAAATGAAAATAAACAAAAAGAAACCCAATCAGAAGTTCATTTAAATGAACAAACAAATGGAAATTCATTAAAAGTAAATATAGAACACGTAAAAGAAAAAAAGAGGAAAATTCAAATTTTAAAATTAGTAGAGAAATATAAACACATATGTGCAAAAGACAAATATGATGTTGGAAAAGTAAAATCAAGAGAGGCCGAAATTAGATTAAAAAGAGATGAATATATCACTTCACGTGCATACAATTGTACAAAACCAGATGAACTAGAAATAAAAACACAAATAAAGAAACTATTAGAAGCAAAATTAATAGAAGAATCTGACTCTCCATATGCATCTCCAGTTACACTAGCATACAAGAAAGAAGATGGTCGGAAGACTAGATTATGTATAGATTTTAGGAGACTGAATAGCTTAGTTATCCCTGAGTGCTATCCCTTTCCCACTATCAGTGATATAATAGAAAAGGTACCAAATTGCAAATATTTTAGTGTGATTGATATAAATTCAGCTTTCTGGTGTATCCAACTAAAAAAAGAAGATCGAGAGAAATCAGCATTTATAACAAAATACGGGAAATTTATGTTTAACGTTCTTCCTTTTGGATATAAGAATGCACCTGCAATTTTCCAAAGGATCTTATCAAGCATATTAAGAAAAAACAATTTGGACGATTATTGTATTAACTACATAGATGACTTGTTAGTTTTTTCGAGAACATGGGAAGATCATATAGAACATATTCAACAGCTCCTACAAACTCTGGAAAAGGAAGGATTCAAGATAAAATTAGAAAAGTGTACATTTGGAACAGAATCAGTGAAATATCTAGGTCACTTGATTCAAGAAGACAAAATATCACCGGCACAAGAAAATCTTATTGCAATCAAGAAACTAAAGACACCTAAAGATAAAACTGGTGTAAGAAGTATATTAGGTTCTATAAATTTTTACCTAAAATATATAGAAAATAGTGCAGAAAAATTTGAACCATTACACAAATTGTTAAAAAAAAATGTAGAGTTCGTCTGGACAGAAGAATGTGAAAAAAGTTTTAATTTAATAAAAGAATACTTATGCTCTTCACCAATTCTAGCTATTTACGATGCAGAAAAAGAGGTATACATTGACACAGATGCTAGTTTGAAAGGCTTAGGGGCTGCATTAAAACAACCACAAAAAGATGGAAGACTGCATCCTGTAGCTTATTTCTCTAGGAAATTATCAGAGAAAGAAAAAAAAATGGATATAATCCACCTAGAATGTAAAGCTATTAAAGAAGCTATTAAATATTGGCAATACTACCTAATGGGTCGAGAATTTATAGTGTGCAGCGATCATAAGCCATTAGAAAACCTAAAAACAAAATCAAGGACCGATGAAATTTTAGGGGATCTAGTACACTATTTATCTCAATTCAATTTCAGAATTATTTACAAAAAAGGGAAAGAAAATATTCTAGCGGACTTATTGTCTAGACAACCTGTTTTGGAATATTTTGAAAACGAAGACGGAATAAAGGTGGTAAACTTAATTGAACTAAACGAAATAGTAAAAGACCAAATGGAAAACAAGGAAGAAATTAGCTCGGATAAAAGAATAGAAAAACATAATAATGTTATATATAAAAATTTAAAAGAAAGGAAAAGAATTTATGTATCTAAAAAATTTGGAACAGAAATAATAAAAAGAATCCACGAATATTACGGCCATATAGGTGTGGCACAACTAAAAGAAAAGATAAGACCAAATTATTATTTTAAAAACTTAGATAAAGTAATAACTGACTTCTGTGAAGAGTGCAAAATATGTAGAGAAAATAAGACGAGGAGGAGTAGAACAATAGGCTTAATGCAAAAACTTGGCCCACCAGTTGAACCATATGAAATCATGTCCATCGATACAGTAGGAGGTTTCGGAGGGAATAATTCAACAAAGAAATTTATGCACATTTTGGTGGATCATTTTACCAGGTATGCATGGATATCGACATCAAAAGGCCAAGAAGCAAAAGAGTTCATGAAACTCATTGATAAAATCAAAGAAAAAAACAAAATAAAAATCATATTAGCGGACCAATATACAGCATTAAATTCAAAAGAATTCAGGGAATATCTAAAAGGACTAGATATAAGATTAATATTCACCAGTATAGATTGCCCAACATCAAATGGATTAAACGAGAGATTAAACCAAACACTGGTAAATAGGATAAGATGCAAAATTAATAGTGGAATGAAAGGAGCATGGTCGAAAATAGCTGAGAAATGCGCAGAAGAATACAACAAAACAATACATAGTTCAACTAAATTTGAACCAGCATATTTACTGATGGGAAAACAATCATCTATTTGTCCAGTTGAGATTTTTAAAAAACATGACCTCAATAAAGATAGAAGAGAAGCATTTGAAAACTCAATGAAGAATTTTCACATAAATAAAAAACGTGTCGACAAAACCAGAAAAATTTACGAATTTAAGACGGGAGACCAAGTGTATATAGAGCAAGGTAACAAATTAAACAGAAAGAAGACAGATCCAGTAAGAATCGGCCCTTTTACAATAATAAAGAAGATTTCGCCAACAATGTATGAAGTGAATTGCGGAAAAAGAAAAAAAATTTCAAATTGCTTTCATAGTAGCAAGCTATCATTGTATTCGGTCGAAAAATGATCTCAGGGGGGAAGGTGTAAATATCAAATATATGTTCTTGGTATATTTGATATTTTAAACTGGCGCCCTATTTGACTTTTACAACTAGCGCCAGTTTAGGAAGCCACCGCATTGGACTAAGTGTTAATAGTAAGAACTATTTCATTTTCTATAAAGAGAGTTGAACTGTCATCTTGTCAAATATAAATTCCTGTATTTATTACATAATTGAATAGAAATAACTTGTAATTTAATTATTACTTTTTAGGTAAATATACCTTTTATTATCTACTATATATTACACTATATTATACTAATAATGTAGATTACTTTTTAGTTTTAATAAAATCTGTTATTTCAACCTCTGGCATTTTTGAACTTTAGATATATAATTATATTACATATATAATTATAAAATATAATACCATTTTTAAAGGTAACTAAATTTTGATATTGAATCATCAGTATAATATTGAAATTTCCAAAAACATTTTAATCCCATTTCATTTTTTGTTTTTATTTATTAATTTATTTATTCATTTTTTTATATCAATAATTAATTAATATTTATGTTAAAACATATCATTAAAAATAAATTAACCAATCAAAACAACTTCTATGCAAATATTAATTTTTCTTGTAAAAGAAATGGAAACGTTTAATTAGTGCATTAATTCTAAATTCATTGGAAGTATTGAAATGGAATATAAAAAAACGGGGCTTGCATATGCATATATAAATTCATTTACTAAATATCTAATTTCATACTGAATGATTTCATTATAGTCTGATCAGATGATTATTAGATGTAATTAATTTTCTATATGAATTCTAATCAATAATTGATATAAATTTTTTACTATATAATTAGACCATATTATCAAAATTGTTTAAGGCTCTTACATATTTCAACATCATTTCAATATAAATCGATGTTTATATGCATTCTTACACTTTGATTTTGATTTTTACTATCTCGCCAGAGATAGTATTGCGATCACGAAAATTTTCGATGTTGAGATTTTGATGTTTTTATACGTTTTGAAGGTTCCTGAATCATTTTCACTAAGGTTGAGAAAAATGTCTGTGTGTGTGTGTGTATGTATGTAGACAAGATTGCGCAAAAACGGTTTGAGCTAGAATGATAAAATTTGGTACATGGACATTATTCAAAATTCATAGTTTTCTATCAACTTTTGAGAAATCTAGCTCAACCGGAAGAGGGTCATTACCTACAACGTTTTGATTTTTTTTCCTCTAAATTGACCGTAAAATAAAGATATATGTTTGATAATTTTTCACATGATTAATAATTGTATAAAACTGCTATATATAGAATTTCAGCTTGATTGATTCGCTGAAATTACCAGAATTAATTTTTTAACACTGCAAATCTCACGCGCCAACACGTGACGTGGTGCTATCAACAAAAAGCCAAACATGCGCTGGTTTAATATTTATTATTTATTATTTATAATTAATTAAATTTAATTTAAATATAATATATTATGTTATTTAATCAATTCAAATTGCGAGATAGTCGAGTGGAGACACTCCAGCTTATTTTATTTAGGATGAAATACATATTTTTCCATTAATATTTTTCAAATAAGTTCACATTGTATTTATTCAATTAAAAATTATCAAACATGGCTATACACATCAAATATTAATTAATATTTCATTATAGGCTTTTAGGAATTTCAAAATTTCTCTAGTCATTAATTTTTGATAATATTTACTTTATATATATAGGACCCCTCCCATTATATATTCTATATTAATATGGTTTTCATTTGTTCTCCACCACTCTATTCATTTTCAGTGATAAAAAAAGGTCAAGCTCAAAGGATCAAATCGTGCGAATCTCTCTTAAAATGTTTTTCGATCAATAAAGAAACTATTACTTGAAAAAAATGAAACAAATTCAATTTGTTTAATATGTTCAACTTTTTTTCATTACGGAAGATGATTTTAAATAAAATCTCTTTATTAAAATTTTTAAATTATAAATATAAATATAAATATCTACCTATATTTAGATTAAATTATTTCAACTAACAAAAATAAATTAAGTATATTATTTTTTTGTATTTCTCGTATATAAAATAAAAAAAAAAAAATGAAAAATATTATTTTATAAATATAAATTGAAATTTATTCCAATAATAATCCTTATTTCCAATCGTAATATATGATTGCAATGCGTGATTCTTTATAATGAATTTATATTTGTTGAAATATATAAAAGTTCTTCTTAATATTTTGTGTGGGAAATAAATTGGCCTACTGAGGAATAAATGGGGTAATGGGTATGCCGCAGTTTGTATCATCTTTAAGTATTTCCTTATTTCATTAGTAATTATACGAATACTTAAATTGAGGTCATTTATGGACCCGTGAAGAAGAGAAGATATAAAAATTTATTTACTGTGTATCTATTTATCAAACAGGCCGATGGATAAGCTATAAATGAATCAATGTGGAAGATACCGATATTTAAATAAGATTTTAGATGGTAATGTGGTTTCACTTATATTAACAAACAATGAGATATCTTGATTGCTGCAGAGTTAGATTAATTTGATTTCTTAGATGTGTAAAAAAATTAAAATTTATAAAATATTCTTTGTGTGTGTGTGTGTGTGTGTCCATATAGGAGTTTTGTAAAGGGATTTGTGTAAATGCAAATAAGATCATTTCCTATAAAAAAATGATAATACAAGTATGTATGTTTACATCTTATAAAATTAAATACTCTAAAAACAAATACATTTTTTTCATTAAGAAGAGGATTTATAAATAGTTCAAAAGATATTAAATAAATACAATATACAATCTTTTTGAAAATTAGATTATATCATCAAAAAATTATTATTATGTCCAAATTAAAAAAAAAATATTAAATTAATTAATTTATATATGTATTTTAAATATTTTTTATCTGTAATTTATCTTTTTACTATCTCGTAAGAGATATTATTGCGATCACGAAAATTTTCGATGTTGAGATTTTGATGTTTTTATACGTTTTGAAGGTTCCTGAATCATTTTCACTAAGGTTGAGAAAAATGTATGTGTATGTATGTGTATATGTGTATGTATGTGTGTGTGTGTGTATATGTATGTATGTATGTATGTATGTGTGTGTGTTTATGTAACCAAGATTACGCAAAAACGGTTTGAGCTAGAGTGATGAAATTTGGTACATGGGCATTATTCAAAATTCATAGTTTCAACTTTTGAGAAATATAGCTCAACCGGAAGAGGGTCATTACCTACAACGTTTTGATTTTTTTTCTTCTAAAGTGGCCGTAAAAATAAAGATATATGTTTGATAATTTTTCACATGATTAATAATTGTATAAAACTGCTATATATAGAATTTCAGCTTGATTAATTCGCTGAAATTACCAGAATTAATTTTTTAACACTGCAAATCTCACGCGCCAACAGGTGACCTGGTGCCATCAACAAAAAGCCAAACATGCGCTGGTTTAATATTTATTATTTATAATTTATAATTAATTAAGTTTAATTTAAATATAATATATTATATTATTTTTTTCCAATTCAAATTTGCGAGATAGTCGAGTGGAGACACTCCAGCTAATTTAAATAATTGTAAATTTAATTTTTTACAGAGTTCTTAGAGCCAAACATGCGCTGGTTTAATAAATATTATTTATTAATATTAATTTATAATTTAATTAATTTAATTTAATTTAAATTAATATATATTATTTAATCCAATTCAAATTTGCGAGATAGTCGAGTGGAGACACTCCAGATTTTTTTATCAATATTAAGTAATATATTTTTAATTGATTGATGAATTTTAATAATAGCTCCCTCATTGAAACTCTCTTATTAAAAAAAAGAATTAAGATTAAAAAATAAATTAACAGAATAAATATTGAAAATGATTCAACTTGGTACAATAATTTCTCACTTCAAATTTTTTTGTTGTTGTTTATTTGTTTGTTATCTAATCCCAAAAAAAGGATAAACAAAAACAATTAACTGAGTTTATAACATTGAACTTTTGATATAGATGTATATGTATGTATAAATGACCTAATCTTGATAATAATGTTTGAAAACCGTTTGTAGACCAACACCAAATCTAAATCTGTGGTGTTGTTCCATTTATTTAGATCGATGTTTAATCAAAGATTAAATAAATATTAAATCTACATGTAATGAGTTGATATCTAAACGTCGTGTGATTTTATAACTCAGTGAGTTGAAAAATGAATCCTTTGAAATGCCCTTCTCTCAACCAATGCATTCCATATAGTTGTCCAGATGAGATCTTTTCAACCTATTTATTCGTTCAGTGTTCTATACTCGTTTTATTTCCACACTTACTTAAGCCTTGGGAATTATTTAATTTTTTTTTCTGTTCATTTTCATACCTTTTTTTTTTTTGTATTATTCAAATTCATAATTGCAAATGAAAGCATAAATCTACCTCTCATTTTTTTTGTCACTAACCATAGTTTCCATTTGGATTTTTCTACATTTTCATTAACTTTAATATACAAATTGTAACCTCTTTTTGGATTGTAATATTTTGATTTTTTTTTTGTGAAAAATTTATTTTATGATTGATAACTAAATGTAACCTTTCTAAAATTCCCCTTTAATTAGACAACAAAAAAAAAAACAAAATTAATGAATCAAATCATTTCTTTCTTATTTCATCATTTCCCCCCTTTGATTATACTGTATATTATAATAGCAATTTCGAGAATTACAAATTTAATTATTTACCTCTAGTTCAATGTAAGTACATATAAAAAGAATATTGAAATCATTATCATTGAAATACTACATATTTACTATCTCGTAAGAAAAAATTTTCGATGTTTAGATTTTGATGTTTTTATACGTTTTGAAGGTTCCTGGATCATTTTTACTAAGGTTGAGAAAAATGTCCGTGTGTGTGTGTGTGTGTGAATGTATGTAACCAAGATTACGCAAAAACTGTTTGAGCTAGAATGATGAAATTTGGTACATGAGCATTATTCAAAATTCGTAGTTTTCTATCAACTTTTGACAAATGTAGCTCAACCGGAAGAGGGTCATTACTTACAACGTTTTGATTTTTTTCCTCTAAAGTGACCGTAAAAATAAAGATATATGTTTGATAATTTTTCACATGATTAATAATTGTATAAAACTGCTATATATAGAATTTCAGCTTGATTAATTCGCTGAAATTACCAGAATTAATTTTTTAACACTGCAAATCTCACGCGCCAACAGGTGACCTGGTGCCATCAACAAAAAGCCAAACATGCGCTGGTTTAATATTTATTATTTATAATTTATAATTAATTAAGTTTAATTTAAATATAATATATTATATTATTTTTTTCCAATTCAAATTTGCGAGATAGTCGAGTGGAGACACTCCAGCTAATTTAAATAATTGTAAATTTAATTTTTTACAGAGTTCTTATATTATATTATATGAATATATTCTTTTATATATGTTGATATTTTAAAATGACATATTTTTAATTTAATTTGTAAAGATAAAAGTAAACAAAAATGTAGATAAAAACAAAACAAATTATTCAAAATTATTGTAATAAGAATGTGTAGACATCGAATTAGCAGCAAACATTAAAATATTATTTCGGTGTCTGTAGTTGTGAAGCTAGTATACTATTCTTGGATAGATCCTATAAAAACCTTGACTACATATATAACACAAATGTCAAAACACTTCCTATCCTCTTTCTTCATTAAATACTTTGTTCTGTTTCCTGTTTCTTTTTGCTTTTTTCCAAACACTGGTCATATATATAATTTTCACTTGAATAAAATTTATGCCTTCTTTGAAATTATTATTTTCAAAAATAATAATTAACAACTCCCATATTTTTCTCTTTCTGGCTTTTGAAATAAAGAAATATTGTTATTTCAATTTAATATTTTTTTCCTGTCCCTTTCAACCATAAGTAATAATTTCCTTTTAACCTAATACCAGAAATGTTTTTGCGCCCAGCCCTTTCTTTTTAATCTCGTGGGACTAGCCGTAAATTATTCATTGTTTTCTCAATGAAACATTATTACTATTAATGTTATTCGTTACTTTCCATACAAAATATCTTAACGGATTCCCTATGGTCGTGGAGTTACTTATTTTTTCATTTATTATATATATTTATATTTAAAAAAGGGAGGTTGCGCCCCAAGGTGGTGCTTTTATGTTTGTCCACTTTAAGCTAAGTTTAAATTTTGATTAATTAAAAAATTATCTAAATATGAAATTTTCTGTAATAAACCGTGATTTCTAACAATCTCATTCGTGTTTATAGGGTTTTATTAATTCCATAATTAGTCATACCAGCCATTTATCTTGAAAAAATAGGTAAATTTTGGATAATATTGGTTAAAATAGCAGTTGGAGACGCGATGACCTTTATAATTTCTTTAAGTAAATAAATACGATTCTTTATTATAATTTCATTATTATTTTTAAAGTGATAAATAATATTTTTTATTTAAAGATATTTAACTAAATAACTTTACTTTTCATAATTATCTATTTTTATTTATACATATAATTCTTCGATTCATTTAACTATTACTATTGTGTTCTCTACCTTCCTTCCTTTTAAAAACATTATTCGCCTAATGAGCAAACAACCCCATTTTCTATTCTATTATAAATACAATTGTTCATTTAAACATGTAATTTCAGATCAAACACCAAATTTTTCATTAGAAATAATTAAAATTTCGTAACAACAATAAAAACACATTTTTTAAAATTTTTTATTAATACTATTCTGATAATTGTAGTTTTTATTAAATGCAAAGATGTTTCAATTATTTTAGACGTGACTATTATATCTATATATATATATATATATTATTAACATACAAATATAGATGTGTGGTCATTCAGATTCTAACATTTAAAAAAGAAAGGCGAATAAGAAAATTATAATAATTAAAGCAGTGCTTTACTAATGATTACAACTTAATTTTACATCACTTAATAACCATTTAATTATTATTATTTATGGTTCTATGAGGGGCAGTTTTCGTCCCTGACCCATGATACCATGAGTCTAAAATAATACATATCTCAGTGACCTAATATTTATAATTATAGAGAATCTCTTGTGTATCTTCATTACTAAATTCTATTTCAATCATTTTCTTTTTGCATCCATTATCTTTTCAAGCAATACGTCTCTCTCTCTCATAGATAATAATATATATTTATATTGATGCAGGTGAAACAATATTCTTAGATAAATGATCTCTCTTTTTTACTTTCCCGCATACTTCGTATAAGGGAAGTATTGGAATCGTCAAAAATTTCGACTTCGATATTTCGATAGATCTTGACGTTTTAGACCTCCCTGAGTCGGAAAATACCATTTTTCGAATTATGTCTGTGTGTGTGTATGTATGTATGTATGTTTGTATGGATGTATGTAATGTTTGTCTGTGAGCAAATTTACTCAGAAACTAATCAAGCTAGGACTTCGAAATTTGGTACACCGATATTATTCACAGTTTGTAGATTTCTATCAAAATTTCGTCAAAATCGGTTAACCGGAAGTGGTACTTTACCTACACTGGTTGCGTTTACCTTTCAAGTAAAGTACCAGTTTGTTTCGAGATATTTGCTTCCTATTTTGTATATAGATTTAAAAATATGAAAAAAATTCAGATACCATATTTCATCATGATCTGACTACCGGAAGTGACATTTTACCTATACAAGTAGCGTTAGGTGTAAATTATAAATATATATAATAGTGTTAAACCATTTTACTTTATAATTTAAATTAATTAGTTTGTTTATTTTTATTGTTGTTAAAACATAATAATAATACTCTAATTACCTATTTATATGCGGGAAAGTCTAGGGGAGGACACTCCCGATTTTTTATTTATCTATTTTACAAATATCATTTGAAAACATTATATAATAAAGAATTTTAAAAATCAATAAAAATTTAAATTATTAATTACATACTTTTGAATCCAATGAATTATTTTAAATTTTGAATTTTCTTATAGCTCTTTCTTTTTTTTAATAATACCTGTATTTCTTCTTTTCATGAATTTATTATTATTAAAATAAAACTCTACTCACTCTTTTTTATGATTATTTATCTTTGAATATATGAAATAACTCGTATAAGGCACTCATTGGAACACGAAGCGTAATTAAATTGAATTAACTATTTTTTTTTTTATTTTTTTAATGGACAAATATACTTTTCTTTTATAATTCTGTTAAATTAAAAAACGGAGTATTTTATGTATTTTACCAAATGACACACTGAAACATCTTGTAATCAATATAAAATGAATTTTAATTTTTAATCTCCTATCTTTTAATCAGGTTTATGTTATAATTAAATTTATATATTTATATAAATGCCTTCTTCTTATCGGTAAAAAATAATACTTATTTATATCTAAGTCCCTTTTTAATGGCTATATTAAATATTCACATTGAATAATGAATTTTATTTCAAAAAGCGAACAGAGTGAATGTATCTTTGTTTTCTTCTTTTCATTTATGTTTTTTTTTTCTCGTATATAAAGTGAAATAAAAGAATAATTAAAGAAAATTTTTGTCCCTTTATAAAAGGAATCGATCGGAATTAATACTTAAAAGTGAAATACACATTTGAAATTAATTCCAGTTTTTTTTTTTTATTATTGATTGAATTGGCTTGTATCGGTTCTGAATAGTAGTAAATCTCTATATATGAAACACTTTCCATATAATTTTTTAATTGAAATATTTAAGTATTTTATTTCTTCATTTTACTTATTTTAAGAAATGTTAAGAATGTTCATTTTATTCATTCTACTACATTTTTTTTTAACCATATATCTAGAATTTAAACTATTTTGAGTCAAAATAAATGCCCACGTATATTTAACACGAATTCTTAGGATAGTATTTTCATTCAAATCATAATTCAAGAAATAAATTACATTTGAAAATGAAAAGCGAATGATGGGATAGTTTAAAATTTCTTCGAAGTTTTTTTTCTTCTTCTTTTACTATATAGTACTAAGTATAGGCTCTGTTTCTTTAGATACCTGATATTGGATTCATCTATTCACCAATTTGCATTTCATTATTCCACTTTTCCTTAAAAAACATCACTAAAATAATATTGTTACTTTCACTTGTATTTGAATTTGTACCTATTGATATGAAAAACATCTGGGAATGCGCAAGCTTGCATTGCCAAAACGAACTTAAGTTTGGATTAATTTAAGTTATAAATAAGTCAAGATTAAATATAAATATTATTGAATAAAATTATTTATTTTAAATTTGTAGTATAAATTAAATTACAAAAAATGTTTATATTTAAAAATGTATTTTATTATTTTAAAAAACAATGGACAACAACAACTTTGGACGCCATTCTGACTATGTTCCTGAAGTGATATCAAAAAATAAAAAACACTTTACATTAATACTTTTCGATACACTATTCGAATCTGAAATCAGAATTTAAAATTTCGCATTTTTAAATATTAAAAATTTCAACTTTGGACGCCATTTTGACCATGTTCCCGAGGGGGTATCAAAAAATGAAAGGCACTTTACATTCTACTTTTCGATGCTCTTTCCGAATCTGAAGTCAGAATTTCAATATTTTGAGTTTGATGTCGGACAGAACGACAGAACGACAGACTGAACGATTTTATAAACTCACTTAAGTTCGTTGAAAACAATATTCGGATCACTTCTTAGAAATAATTATTTTTATGAATATATATGTATATATTAGTCGATATGTATTATTTTGAAAATTATAAATAAATAAATCGAGATATCATATCAAATAATAAATTATTTAGATTTTATCGTTAATCCAACTCACATATCATTAAGCTTATTATTTCAGTAATAAAAAATATTTTACATTTATAATTTCCTTTCCTATAAAATAATTTAAATAAAATATTTATATTTAAATGTGTTTATATATTAATTATTTATTTCAATTTCATAGAAAATTAAATAAGATTAGATCTGAATAGAAATTTGAATATATTGGAAAAATTGAAAAAGAATTAATGGTTTCTTAATGTTTTATCAATAGAAGTTTATTAGCATATTTAAAATCTTTTTACCTAACTAACACAAATATTTTTGTTAACTCAGTCGCCATGAAATAATTGGAGAAATAATTTTAACAAATTTTAATCACAAAAGCACAATTTATTGAAAATAAAGCAGAACATATATTTAGTGTTTTTCTGTCTTCCGTCTTAAAAAAGTGTGCTGGTTTACTGAAACATTCATTTAAGTGGGACTTTTTATATAAGTATATGAATTTCTATATGGCATGTAATAATAATAATAATAAAAAATTAGTGCCTGATACATTTATTGTTATGATATAAATTTTATCTAAGTAGGTTTCATATATTTATAAATAAATGTTTTTTATATCTTATTTTGTTTATTTTTCTATTTTTCCAATTTAATGGTATATTATATGCCCTTCGAATTTATTTGAAATTAATTATTAAATTTAAGTAAAAATGACGACGTTCAATCCTTTGATCAGACCTAGTCTTATTACGAGGGTCATTCACAACCTTGGAATATGCTCTGATCAGCTGTTTCATCATTTCATGTTAACCTCAAAATTTTCAGCTCACCATGGCAAGTCCACTAGAAGATTGCACCTTAGAAGAGCAGCGCTTTGTCATTCGATTTTTAGTCACAGAATGTGTAAAACTAACTGAAATTTTTTCTAGAATGTTGAAACAGTATAGTAAAAGTGAACCGTGCAAATTTTTACACGTGGGTTGATCGGTTTAAAATGGGCCGAATAAGTGTAGGTGATGAACCCCGATGTGGACGCCCAGTGGAAGTATTCCAATTTTCTTGAAGATCAGCGAATTATCAATAGCCAGCTAAAACACAAGGATAGATCAGCTATCAGGAGCATGGACTCGTCAAAAGGGGTTATTCTTCAGCACGATAAGGCCCGCCCTCATACAACCCAACTGACCTGTGATAAGCTTAAAACATTTGGTTGGACTCATCCTGCCTACAATACCGACATCACCCCATCTGATTTACCTGTTTGGACCACTCAAACACGCCCTACATGGAAAAAGATTTGCTAACAATGAGAAAGTTAAGGAAGCGGTGCAAAAGTGCTTCGGGGTAAATCGAAAAAATTCTTCGCCAAGGAAATTAGGAAGCTGCAAGAAAGATGGGACAAGTGCATAAATGTGGGGTGATTTTATTGGAAAATAGCTTGAATCTAATAAACCGTTTTGTCTCTTTACTTATTGAATGCTCACGTATATAAAAATAAATAATTTATACTTTTATTTGATTGATTTATTTTTTGATATCAATTGGTTCAATGATACTTATTATTTTTATTTATTTATTTTTTGTATAATTTCATTGAATTTGAACTTGTTTTAAAAATAAAATTGTCTGTGCTCCGCTTGTTAGTTAAGTGAAATGCATTTGATCATCAACAGGCACCCATGCATCTTTTTTGACATCCCGTTATCCATTTTCATAGTTCGCGATCTGTTAAGTTATAAGTTCTTAACTAACCTTATTCGATCATGTATATAGCCAGTGTTCCTATAAAAATGTAATGCATTTGCAAGCCGGTGTTTACCCGATTAGAGTGGAACGTACGCGGCAGCGCGCAAACTTCAAAGCTAAATCAATATCCGCCGCGGGACGATGACGCATCAAAGTGCCCATCCCGGCGCTTATCTTATTTTTGATGCCCTGGCGCCGCTCCGCGTTCAACGCTCCTTTCTGCGTTTAAGATGCATGCCAAGATACGCGACAATATCTAGTATAAAATATAGAAATCGATAGCATTAGCTACCCTCTCTCTCTTTTGCCAATCTTTGGTTAGCTAAACCATTTTGGAAAATGGTTTTTGTTGAAAAGATAACATGTAGACAGTGTAGTCTATTTTGTTAAAGAGACTTTATTTGCAAAAAAAAAATAGAAAAAAAAATCAAATGAAGAGATGTCAAACCAGTAAAAGATAGTTTATTTAAACATGTTATTTGTTTTTATCTCTTTTTTTTTACAGTCATTATTGAGAGGAAAAGAAGTTTTCGATTGGTCAAAACAACTCTGATTCTGATAAGAACTTAGTGACACGAATAAATAATCGAACAAGTTTTCAGTCCCTATGAAAATTTAATGTCTTCATATTATCCGGAAAAATATCTGAATTAATTTATTTTAGAAAAGGAAAGAAAGTGTATTGCTTTTTTTTTATCAGATGAACTTTCTATCATTGAAGAAGATAATTAATTGTCATGTATATAAAAAAAACGACAATTTAATTATAATAGAAAGAGAATCAATTTGTTTATCATTTGGTTAATTAACATTTTAAATAATAAAAATCTTCAATGAATTTCTATTATACACAACATATTAAACACATTGTATTAAAGAAATAGTAAGAATAATTAAATTAGGTGGGAATTAAGTATCAGTGAATACACTGCAAATGTTTTGTAGTGTAATAGGGGGGAGGAGCTGTTAATAATAATAATAATGATCTAATCTTCCCTCTCCCCTTCAACGACCGAAAATTACCGAGGTATTCAAGGTAGTGATTCCATAATTAACAAGTATCTTAAATTAATATTTTGAAATTTGTAACTTGATTATATGCTAGTATATAACACTTGGTGATACTTAGAGCCATATTGAAAAATCGAAAATGTTTAAGAGCCAAATCGGAAATAATTTTACTTGTTTTTTTTTGTCAAGTTTTTAATTAAGCCACAATAAACTCAATAAATTTAAGTAAAACGAAATCTTTTTAAAAAACACACTTTACTTAAAATTGCACTAAAAAGTAAAAAATAAAATCACTGTAAAGTGTGTGCGCCCAAATTATAATAACACCGTAAAACATTTGCTTCCACTATTGGGCGCACACACTTTACAGTGATTTTATTTTTTACTTTTTAGTGCAATTTTAAGTAAAGTGTGTTTTTTAAAAAGATTTCTTTTTACTTAAATTTATTTTATACTTCTTAGTCGTACGTAAATAAATGTAGTCGTTATTTTAAATATTTCTTATTAATAACATGTGTAACATTTTTTTACAACCACAGAATAGTTTGACATTTTTTAGAAAAAAGGAGTGTACAAATAACTGTGAGTTAAGTAAAGTGTGTTAAAAAGAGCCACATGTGGCTCGCGAGTCACGGTTTGGCCACTGCGGGTATATAAAATGACACATTTAAATTGAAATTTTATATATTTAATATAATGTTTGTGACTATATGTCTTCTTTAAGTATTTCCGAATGATGAGTACGATTGAGATGAAATTTCGCAGGAATTTATTTTATTAATTCCACGTAACGAGAACTGGTATATATTTATTTAAAAATTTGTAAGGGACAAATTCGTTTAAACATTTTTTTTGTAAGGAATCTTATATAAAGAAGTTAAATTAATAATTTATATATTACTGATTGGAGCAAGTTTGGTTGCGCTAAGCGCCGAAAGCAGTCAAAGTAGATTATTAATGTATATAATATACTTAAAAATTAAAAAAATATTTTTTTTTGTTAGTAGATTATATCAATTATAAAGACATTGTTATTTTAGAGTTGATGAAATTTTAAATAAAATTGTGTCATTTTTGGAAAATTCAACTTGAATATTGAAAGAAAAAAAAACACTTTAGGATATTTCATTCCGATTTTCTCAATCGATTATTTATGTATAATACATACTGACGGATAAAATGAAGTAGGTGAAAAGTTGAATGGAATCACGTTGAAAGGGTTAGGAAATTAAATGCGTATCCACGAATCGTTGTTCAGTTCTCTCACCACTGAATGTCACAAAAAAAAAATAAATAAATAAACTCGATTAAAATGCAACGAGCTCAAGAAGGTGAATAGAAAGGAAATAGAATCAGCCTGGCCTTAATTAGGTAGCAAAATTAAATTTCTAATTATTGATTTATTATTTAATTTCCTATCTAAATACGAATTTTATTATATATATATTATATACATTTTTTTATATAATATAAAATTAGCTAAGTTAAACGATACACTCATTAAGCTTAAAAAGAGATTTAATCGTGAAATCTGTCCTACTTCATGTTTTATTTATCTTTTATTTACATTTTAAATCATCCATCTATCTCTGAAGGGGACTTAATAAAATATTAGGTGGACGAAATTTTTAATCTTTGTCACGAACATCAATGTTCACCTTTAAAAAAAAATTCATCAACATAGGATTCTTCTTAAAGAAGAATATTTATTTATTTTTTATTTTTTTATAAAGACATTTCTTACTACATATTTTCTATATTAATTAATTTTCAACTACGAGGGGTGTTCAAAGTATTCTCGGTATAGGTATGAAGGAAAATGCAGAAACTTCTAACTAAAATTTATTTTTCAATGTAGTCCCCCATAACCTCAATACACTTGTTTGCTCGGGAAACTAACTTTTGAATTCCCTCTAAAAAATATTTTTCCGCCTTGTCCTCAAAATGTGCGTTAATTGCCACCTTCAGCTTTTCATCGTCAGAAAAACTTTTTTCACGAAGATCTTTTTTTTTAGGTTGGGGAACAAGAAGTAATCACTGGGGGCAATGTCTGGGCTGTAAGGTGTATGCTTTATTTCTTCAAGCATTTTTCTCAACATTGTCGCATCAGTCATTCTGGTCTTCTTACACCAACGATAATTAGATTAGTACTAATGAGAAATAAATGAAATTTTGAGGTTATGTTCTCTGGGAGTGTCGTTACCAACTGAAATAATTTAAATCCCTTCGTCACTGCTAAATTACCCCGTTACCGAGAATACTTTGAACACCCCTCATATATCTTATATATTTTTAATTTATTTTATGTTTACTACATATAATATGTATATATAAAATATATGAAATTTAAAATTAGAAATAGAATAAAAAATAAAACTTCTAAGTAAATTTAATTTATATTTATAAAAACCATAATAAAAAAACAATAATAATGTAATTTTGTATAATCTTTATAGTATTATTATTTTGTGAGTGATTTAAAATATTTTTGAGATTTAAGATTATTTTTTTTTATTACGCAATTATATATATATATTTATATTTATATAGTAATACTTGTGTATTAGTAGAATTTTCTTTAGTTTCAGATGTTCTAAATAAAAACTGTATGATACGCTCTCGGGTCATATTTAATTTATATTTTTAATATTATTATTTTATGTGATTTTAAAATGGTTTCGAATAATTGTATTGTTGTTTTTGAATTAAAACTCGTAGCATGATTTCTAAAATCTCCATATATGTAGCTGGATTGTCGCATTTGCAGAACGAACGGATAATCGTGAATGGGTAAATGTATGTACATTTTCGACGGTGGAGGGAGGCCAAAGCAATCGAACTCATACTTTAATGCTGCAATAAATATGCTGGAAATAGCGCCGATTGATTTACCGGCTCGTGTTTAATTCCGTGCCCGGTTTCCATTAGGAAGCGGTTGTTGGAATGAAAAAGAGAAAGAAGATCGACTGCACGATTTGGGAATGCGAGTTGCATTTACGTTCATTTCCCACAACCGTGTTAAAAGTGAAATGGGCAAGGATCAGGCAGAAGCGGAGGGTGTCGATTTGAATCAAGTCCGAACTCTCGCACACCTCGAACAACCGACACTCATACCCACGCTCACCCTACTCCATCTACCCTATCAAAAGCATTCGCTTCAAAATTGATTTAAAGAAGAAACCATGATTCATTCAGTTAAATCCCTGAATGCTCCACTCTCTATATATAAATGAAAAAGATTTTGATTTATATTTTTTTTTCATCTTTCTTTCTTGCTTTCACCGACAATCGAAAGATAAATCATCGACAAAAAGAAAATTCTCTCTTTTAACTTAATTCCGAATATCTTTGATTAATAATATTAATATTATTATTTCTATTCCTTTCTCTCTTGATTCGCTAATGAATGTTTTTTTAAGGCATATTTTTTTGAGCTTTTAATGTTTGACCTTACCTCGGATTTCTTCTAACTGTAAAGTTGATTGATTGGTTTTCTACCAGGTACATACGGGTTTAAAAAGAAGTTAATCGAAAATGATTTTTTTTTCTCCAAATTATGATTATGGTTTTAATTTATGTATATACCTAGTCTAATGGAAAGTTTGAATTATAGGAAATGAGGTAATGAGAATAATATTAAAAAATTGACATCACATTTCCCTCATGGGGGATTTCTTTTATTATTATTATTATTTTATTTATTTATTCCTAATTTTATTATTTTAATATTTGATTTTTCTGTCATAGGATAAAAAAAAATGAATAAAGAAGTTAGAATAAAATTTATCAAATTCCTAAAGTACATTAATACATGAATGCTTCTTTAGAAAATTATTGATTTTTATGTCAAACATTAATGATGTCCAATGTATTTATATTTATTTCTATTCTTTATCATTAACTTATTCAAGGACATAGGTATATACTTTTTAGATTATAAGAAAAAAAAACTTATAGTTTCTAGATGTATATAATGCCAATAAAAAATAAGTTGACCTGTGGCCAGGTCCGAACCGACAGACAGTTTGAAATAAATTAATTTCCAGCTACAGAAACAATTTCAAATAATTTTAATATATCTATTAATGCAATAAAAAACAGATATGGATATAACATAAATATTTTTAATTTTATTTTATTTATAATATAGATGCAAGACCAGGCTGTGACGTCATGAATGACTGGATGACGTCATATAATTATAAATTAAGAAAAAAACTAATAAAAATGATTTTTCTCGAGAATAAAACCAATACAAAGAGGATGAATCGTGGTGATATGTAAAAAATCTCCTTATGTGAAATTTGGTGCGAAAATAACCCTTCCCTTCCTATCGTCGATCGCTAATACTACCACTTCCGGTTTCCGGATTTGCACGAAAGTTGATCAATTCATCCCACTGATGCATTAAGTAAATATACCAAATTTCATAAAAATTCGTTTAGCCGTTCAGGCTGTACACGTCTATACGGACGGATAGACAGACGGACGGACGGACGGACAGACATCATGCTAAAAATACTTTTTTCTGTTAAGAAAATGCATGATTCGTGGAGATATGTAAAAATCTCCACATGTGAAATTTGGTGTGAAAACAATACCTCCCTTACTATCGTCGGTCGGTAATAATCAAATTTGAGTTCATTTAATCATTTATACTTTTTGATAATTTATATTTTGTTATAAATATTTAACTAATTATTATTCAGTTAAATTAATTCTCATTTATTTTTATATTAAAAAAAATGTTAATTGCACTTGTGGAAGAAGGAAACTACGTAATATACAAGTTAAGTAGTCAATTCAACTGAGTCTGCACTTTTAAAGACGTCATTGAAATTGCAGATCACAGAGCATCTTTTGGCTTGTAAAAGAGCAGCCAGCGGTCACTTAATGTGGTGAATTCTTGACTGGTCCTGTGTAGGACAAAGGCTGTGTCTCCCTTAAGGCCTTCGAGCAATTGCTCTATTTCTGGGCTTTCCTCAAGAGAACAAGCTTACTTAAACGTTTACTTACTTAATGTAATAACAATAGATGTTTTTATCTTTTTAATATTAGTTTTTAAAGCTTAATTTTTTAATATTATAATTATTTATTTATAATAAACATAATTCTCAATATTTAGGATTAATTTGGGATACTGACAACTAAAATCCTAATTTTATAAAATAAATTAAATAAACAATGATTCGAAGATGTATGCGCATCTTTTTTCACTAAATTGTCATTATGTCTATAATATTGATTCTTTTTATCTTTTTTAAAAAATCAAAACTAAGTAAATAAACTTTAATTTAATGGTTTTTCAAAAAATTAAATAAAAAAAAACTTGCCTACATAAAATATCATATAAAATTGTCAAGAGCATAACAACAGTTATTCTGATGAGTTAAAATTTGGAAAATAGATTTTATGTATTTACATGGGAATAATAATGTTTGCTTTTTCATAAAAGTCCTTAAGTACTTGTTTCTGGAAAATATGTTTTATAAAATCAATAAGGAATTTAATAATTAAATTATCAATTCTTTTTTTTTTAAACAAAACGAATAACAAAACAAACAAAAATGTATAATTAATTTTATAAAAATTTATATAACATTTAAAAGTGTTCATAAATGATTTAGGTAATGTAAATGTTGTAGTAATTCAATTATTTTTCTTTTGCTCAACTTATTTTTATTTAACTTCACAAAATTTTCTGTTAACAATTTTCGAATTACAAATTCAGAAAAAAAAAATATTTTTCACATTAATATATCATTTTTACCGACCGACGATAGTAAGGGAGGTATTGTTTTCACACCAAATTTCACATGTGGAGATTTTTACATATCTCCACGAATCATGCATTTTCTAAACAGAAAAAAGTATTTTTAGCATGATGTCTGTCCGTCTGTCCGTCCGTATAGATGTGTACAGCCTGAACGGCTTAACGGATTTTGATGAAATTTGGTATATTTACTTAATGCATCAGTGGGATGAATTGATCAACTTTTGGTGCAAATCCGGAAACCGGAAGTGGTAGTATTAGCGATCGACGATAAGAAGGGAAGGGTTATTTTCGCACCAAATTTCACATAAGGAGATTTTTTTACATATCACCACGAATGTATTGGTTTTATCCTCGGGAAAAATCATCTTCATTATGTTTTTCTTAATTTAAAATTATATGACGTCACCCAGCCCTTCATGACGTCACAGCCTCGGGTAACGCCGGCTACTTCAGCTATATATTATAAATAAAATAAAATTAAAAATATTTATGTTATATCCATATCTGTTTTTTATTACATTAATATATATATTAAAATTATTTGAAATTGTTTCTGTAGCTAGAAATTAATTTATTTCAAACCGTCGGTCGGTTCGGACCTGGCCACAGGTCAACTTATTTTCTTTGAAATTCTAGACAATTCTGTTATTAAATTTATTAATTATCATTGAATAGATGGATGGAATATCAATGATTTGAAATAATGAAATAATATTCTTTCCAATGATATGTTTCGTAATCATTTTACATTTAAATATGAACAAACTGTCAATAATAATAAGTAAATATTATAGTAATATGATAGAATTTCTATTAATTTAATTTACTCTTTGTTGTTATTAAATGAATTAAATTTATTATATATTCATATATAAACAAAGTAATACTATTATTCTTTAGATGATTAATTAATCGATGTAGAAAAGAATAGATTTTTATATTTTAACTCCCAACGCGCGCGCGTTGTTTTTTGATTTTTATTTTATTTTTAATTTTTTTTTTATTCTATATAATCTATAGATTTACTCGTACTACAAAGTAGCCCTTTGACATAAAGATTCGCTTTTGTATGTAATATCACGCTTACTTATTTGCATTTTCGTGCCCCATCCCCTTGACACTTGTTTTCCCCTCACCACTCTTTGATAGATCATATCAGGCGAATTCGAGATTCCCGTTTGGGCCACGCGGTACCAAACTGGGCCAATTCGCTCTTATCACCCCTTATTTTTACTCCCAACCCTGTGTTTTTTTCGTTTTTTACCCATCTCCCTCCCTACTCTTATCCACTTTTTCGCTTGCGCTCTACCGAGCTTCCATGAATTATTAAAGAGTGACGGAAATTTGTATGTAAATCGAATGAGGATCGAGTCGCGGTATGCAAATGTTCCCTTTCTCCACCGGACGGATTGTATACTAACAACAACAGCCACCTTTGTTTGTTGTTGTTTAATTGTTAAAATATTAATGAAAAAAATGTTTGACCGATGAGGGTTTTCCACTATTATCAGCCAACATAATACATTTATCTAACATTCACAATAGAAGGTGAAATATTATAGTATTATTATTTATTCAAAGGGTATTATAGTTGTACTACTATTTAATAATTTAATAATATCATAGAATTAAAAGATGCATGTATTTGAAAAGAAGTAATTTTTTTATTTTAAATTAGTAATATATTCAATTTTAAAATTTTACAATTTTTTTTTTAATGCCATACTAATTTCTTTCATTTTCTGACAAATACATATTTCTTTTTGAAATAAATACATTCCATCTCTTTATTTTAAACTATTGTTTCATTAAAAAAAAATTAAAAAAAAAAATAATTTAATAATAATTAATTTCAATAAAAATATTTTAATACAGTTGTTCAGTAAGTTAATCAAATGGTCAAGCAAATGGTGAGTTCTGGGCATTTTTTCGCTTTAATTTGTCAATTGGTATATCATTATTAGATTATTCAATTTAATTGAAATATTCGTTTTTTGTTTGATATAACTTTAGTTTATTTTAAAGAAAATTTTAATAATTCTATAATTGAAGTGTTCTATATTGATAAAAAAGATTAGTAAAAAAGCTCTTTGAATTTTCTACTTCACCAATTATATTATTATATATACAGGGTGCTTCAAAAAAATGTATACACACTTTAAACTATTGTAGTTTTGGAACTGTTTCAACGCTCTCCTAACAAATCTTCAAGGCAAGGGGCACGTGAAAGTGATGTAAGTGCTAGCAGCGTGCTACGTATTCTGAAGAGAGGCAAGAATCAGTAATTATTTCTTCGAGTTTCCAGACCTTACACCACTGGATTTCTTCTTGTGGGGCACAGTAAAAGATGAGGTGTACAAACGTAAACCACGTAACCTAGACATTCTTTGGAATGAGATTCAAGTAGTGTGTAAAGAAATCTCATTGGACGATTTGATACGATGTACAGAATCAGTGGTGACTCGTACTCAGAATTGTATTGATGCTGCAGGTCACCAATTTGAACAGTATTAACATTTGTTATTTAGGTTTCATTTACATTGGACTTTCAGCTTTCTATTTTCCTGAAATTTAACTTTGTAGAACGGTAAATAAATTTTCTATGGAAGTTCAAAGTGTGTATACATTTTTTTGAAGCACCCTGTATATAATATAATATATAATGCTTAAACATCATTTATCAATATTGTCCATTTTATATATGTACATACATACCATTCATTTATATATAATTAGTTTAATCATTAGCTTCAATCTCTTTACTTGTATTATTTCATTTTTTATTAAAATTACCCTAATTATATTATAGTTATAAATATAAGGTCATTAAAACAACACTATCGTAGATAAGTAATTAATAAAATAATGAATACATTGTAAAGGCCAGTGAAGAAGAGGGAGAAGAATGTTACATTGTAAATAGAGCAAATGATGTTTAATGTTACTCTGAATTATATGGATTACATCCTTTCACTTTCTCTCTCTTTAATACTTGAATAGGAAAAAAAGAGCGAGAATAAACTCCAATACAAAAAGCTACTCCACAAAAATGTAAAAAATGTTTAAACTTTCTACAATAAAAGTTTGCTTATTGTATAATCCTTCGACTCGAGAAACATTTTAAGTTCAAAGAAAATAGGAATAAAAATACTAACGTTCACTTAGTTTAAAAAAAGTTGATAATATTAATATCGTTTTTTTTCTTTCTTTAATGGACATCATATATGTTCCTTTACTTATTTTCATAATAAATAAACAAGTGTGAGCCTATTTTATTTTTATATTAATTTAATTTACTTATTTATACACATTAAATAAATAATATCAACTTTTTTCAATTAATGAACACAAAAATCATATAACGAGAAAATTATTTTTTTCATTATGGCAATACTGACATAGAAACTTTCCAGTATACTTTAAAAAAAAACTTATTTTTGTACATCCTGGGCAGCGCCTATCAAATCGGTTATAATAATTAGGTGTCCTATGATCAGTAGAATTCTATCATCTTTTATCTTGATTTTCTTGATCGGAGGCACTACTTTTTATCAATTAGACACTGGAACCATGAGTACGCCGTTAACACCCAAGCTGCGTGGCGTCTCACATATAACGAGTATATAAAATCATCATATTTTTTTTTAAACATATAATTATTATTTTTTTTTATTATTTTAAATTTATATTCATTCATTTAATCAATTAATGATATATATTCTTTTCATTCACTCACTTTTCATTTAATTTATACATTTTCATATATTTTTATGTCAAATAAAATGAAGATTATAAAAACAAAATATAAATCAATGATAACTAGAGACACATTAAATTTTAAAAAAAAATATTAATTGAGTTATTAATTTTGAAACATATTTTTATAAAATATTTATTAATTTGCTTTAGAATCAGTTTTGATTTAAATTAAATTTATGTTTTTTCCATTTTAATAGTTAACACAACTTGTTTTTTTACTTTCTATAAATATATAACTTGGTAGGTAGATTAATGAATAAATTACAAAATAACTATCAAGTGAAACTTTCAATTGTAAAATTTTAATGATAAAGTTACTCATGTACATATCTTAAATTTACAATTCTACTTTGAAACATTTTTTTTTTCATTTTTGTATAAGGCTTTTAACACACTTATACAATCTACCGATCAATTTGTGGAAATAATCAAATGGGACTCAGAGGACTTGTAATTTTCTCTAAAAACTCAATTTCAAATATGTTGTTCGATGAAAATACTTTCCCTTATAGTGTACAGAAATATTTATTTTTACGATGGTTTGGTAATTGACTAAAGTTGATATTATATATTTTTTTCACTTGATCACCGATTTTTACATTTAAAATTTTGTATTTTTTTAGGTAATTATCGTTACTTCATAAGCAGTAAATTTAAAATGCGCATAGAGATTAAGTAATCTTTTTTTTCTTATGGATAATTATCATTGAATTGCATAATCTTGAGATGTGCTTTTATGTTTTTCCAATATCTCTTATATCTTTGAATCTACTGCCCTTTATTTGTCTTATGGATGGAATGGCAGAGAAAGAGATTGAAATTGGCAAATCTTCCCCTTCAAAAAAATATTTGCTAAAGCCTTTTTCCGATCATTAATATAATAGCACAGTCATTTCTTTTGTTTCTTATATATTATTTCTCCTATTATTTTACCATAGGGGAAATATTTTTAATTAATTTTTTCTAAAAATAATTATTTATTTATTATAGTACATGATATTCAAGATGATAATATAAATTTGTTTCCCCTCCACAGTGGCGGATTAAGTTGATTGGGGGCCCCGGGCGGTAAAATTGAAATGGGCCCTCTGTTATTTATAATTATAATTAAAGACAAATTTTGTTTATATTATAATTTAGGCTGTTTTATACTTACATATATAGTACTTATGTAAAAAATACATAATTTTTACTGTGGTCGCCGAGAGCCAAAATTGATTATTTTTACTATCTCGCCAGAGATAGTATTGCGATCACGAAAATTTTCGATGTTGAGATTTTGATGTTTTTATACGTTTTGAAGGTTCCTGAATCATTTTCACTAAGGTTGAGAAAAATGTCTGTGTGTGTGTGTGTGTATGTGTGTGTGTGTGTGTGTATGTGTGTGTGTGTGTGTGTGTGTGTGTGTGTGTGTGTGTGTGTGTGTGTGTGTGTGTGTGTATTTATGTAGGCAAGATTACGCAAAAACGGTTTGAGCTAGAATGATGAAATTTGGTACATGGACATTATTCAAAATTCATAGTTTTCTATCAACTTTTGAGAAATGTAGCTCAACCGGAAGAGGGTCATTACCTACAACGTTTTGATTTTTTTTCCTCTAAAGTGACCGTAAAAATAAAAATATATGTTTGATAATTTTTCACATGATTAATAATTGTATAAAACTGCTATATATAGAATTTCAGCTTGATTGATTCGCTGAAATTACCAGAATTAATTTTTTAACACTGCAAATCTCACGCGCCAACACGTGACGTGGTGCCATCAACAAAAAGCCAAACATGCGCTGGTTTAATATTTATTATTTATTATTTATAATTTATAATTAATTAAATTTAATTTAAATATAATATATTATGTTATTTAATCCAATTCAAATTGCGAGATAGTCGAGTGGAGACACTCCAGCTAATTCCTTAAGTTAGTCGGGGTTCAAACACGATCGAATAAAGATCTGTTGTTCAATAAAGATCTGTATCAGGAATAACTTGTTTTATTTAAACTCCGATTATCCATAAACTCAACAGTTTTTTTAAATTTTTTTTTAAGGAAATATTTTTATTTAGGTTTTGGTGGGCCGCCCGATCCGCCCGGCGTTTAATCCATTCTCTTTTTATTTAATTTTCTAATTTTTTCATGATAATTCTCAACAACTCTTCTAAATATAATTCTTTTCAACAAAAATATAAAAGAAGAATTTTTCATCATTCATTCAAACACTGAAATGTTTTGCATCTATAAAAACATGAATGTTATTTTATTAATATTAAAATTAACATCACTGAATTGTAAAACAAAACTAAATCTTTTTATATGTCTTATAAATTGATTCAATTTAGTTTTAAATAAATATATACTTAACTACTTCCACATAAGAGATGTGAAAAGAGAAGTTTTGGGAAAAAAAAAAGAAAAGTAAAAGTTAAGCTTTAGTTTAACGACTATAATTGCTTTATTCAATGTCGAGTGAAACCAGAATACAAGAGAATGAATAAAATGAAATCCCTAATCTCTTCTAATGGTGGCGTTTATTTATTTATTTTTTTATTTTTATACTTCAAGTAATGTTAAAAAAAAATGAAAGCAATTTTCTTGAGGTAAAATTTATTTTATTAAGAATTTTTTTTCCCCTCTCTTGAAATTTCAATTAATAAAATATTTAACATAAATTAATACCATCTTTTTTTAAAAAAAAAATATTAAAAAATTAATAATTATTTAAATTTTATCTTAAACACAAAATGCTTATAAAATTCCTTTTGAATTTTTTATTTATATCTGAAATATTTTTAAAATTATAACGTTATTCTAAATCTTTATAAAAAATAGTAAAAAAAAATGTTTCTTAGAATTTGCTTATATCGATAATTAGGTTTTTTTTACAAAAAAAAATCTTTCTTCATGCGATGGTAATTTAATACTTATTGAATACAATAAAATTACCTGGAACTGAACACATATTTATAAAGAAAAAATAGTATTGTATTGTATATAAATCTATAACAAAAAAATTTTTGTTTCTTCCCATTTATTATGTAAATATTCTTTTTCCAATCCATACATTTCTAGTTTGATTTATTAATCTTTATGAAAATGTAGCTTTTTAAAAAGTAACTCTCTTTAAAACATATTATTTAATTTGATTTAATATTCAAATAGGTAAATATAAAATATAAATACAAATATTAATATAAATATCTTTGTAAAAATTATCAATCAATAATTTATAATATAAACCAATCATATCAAACTCACCCGCAACATAATCTATTTTTTATTAAGTTGTGTTCGAAAATACATTTTTTCGAATGATTGAATTATGTATTATGTAATTATTAGATCCAAGATCCAATGAATTGTACAAACATTCATGTATTATTATTATTCATGGTCGTTATAGATATCATATAGTAAAATAGTTTTTACAAATATGTTAGTATTTGTACTATAATAATTTGAAAATGCTAATTACTAATAAATATTCATAATTATTCTAAATAGAAATTGAAAATATTTAACACTTATTTCTCTTAAAAGTTATTATTTCTTACTCTATCAATTAAAAATTATTTAGATACAAAATATAAAAAATCCTTTAAAATAATTAATTCATCTTTTTTTTTTAAATTCTCGGCGAGCCGCGTGCTTGACATGACTGTTTTGGACCAATGGTCGGTATCTGAACCGCAGTCGAGGTTCAAACCGCGAAACATCAAAAACTAAACCTGGATAAATATTTTTTGACAAACTAAAAATTCATGAAACAAAATTGATTAAAAAATTCATTTAAAACTGTAAAAATATAATTTTTTTTTAAAAAACAAATTCTATCTTATTTTGTTTCCTATCATATTTCTATTTAAAATATTAGTATGTAAATAAAGTTTTTTTGTAAACTTCGATAAAGAAAAAATATCAAAAAATGTCTAGATTAACATTTAATGAAAATTTTTCTATAATTAATATATCTATAAATTTGTTAAAATTTAAAAATAGAATAAAACAATAAATTTATAAACCCAAAGAATGACCGTGGGTTCACCGATCAGCCTCGTTTTAAATATTGTTAGTCAAATTCGATTAGATATATACATGCTATATATATTTTGTATTTTCGATTCTAATGGAATATAAATTTTAATTTCTAAAAATATATATATATATATATATATAATTCTAAATATTTTGCTTTAAGAATGTTTTTTATTTGATTTCAATCAATAATATTGAATTTCACATAAACCTCAGCTAAGAATAGATTGTTTTATTCCTTTATAAAAGTTATATTTAAATCATTTCGAAAGCTACATAAATACCATATTTTCTTACTAGATAAATAAATATATAATATTACATTGGGATTAATAATAATTTCAGATAAGTAATATTTTTTATTCTAATTTTTTATAGACTATTGATAGTAAAATTATAATTTATTTTTACCTTTAGTTTCTACATTAAAACAATCCAGACTTTGTTCTAGGATTTTTATTGGAAAGTAAAAGATCTTAGGGTTGATTTTTATATCATAAAAAATTTAATGATATTTATTGTATTCTATAATTTTAAAACAAAGAATAAAAAATAATTAAGTATATAGAAACAAAAAACAATGAGAGACTTTTGCTACTCTGATTCTAGAGCCTGTCTGTTACCATCATTCTTTAAAATTAATATCCAAGTTCTTTTGTTCCAATTAATTGAGAATTATCTAAAAAAAGGATCCAGATGAATTTTATGAACTGACCCATAACAATCCAATATCTTTTTTAGATTAAAATCAATTTTTAATTTAGTTACCTGGGTGAATTATTACCTCATCTACTCTTGTTCATATATTATCTAACTAAATTATAAGAGTTTAATCTTTTAGTTTTCTTTTTCTTTTTCCAATCCATTGAATTAGTATTTTCGAAGAAAATTCATTATATTATTAATTAAATATTTTCATTAGTAAGGTAATGGCACCAATAGATGACATTTTAAGCGCTCTCTCCACTATTTTCTTTTATAAAACCGAAACTATACTTCTCACAAAAAAAATCTTTTGGTTATTATAAAGCTTATCTTACCTTTTATCACCAGGATAAATATTTTAAACTTTTATATGAGTTTAAGAGGAAATATAATTTTTTTTCAAAGTAATCAAATGGCACCTATAGATGACACGGTTGATAAAAAAGATACTTTTAAAAATTAGGTGTTTAAATTGAAGTGATTTATATCTATATTAAGTCTATTTTATAATGTAGTTATTAAATTCTTGATAAATATGAAAATAAAAATATAAAATACTAATTAAGAACATTAGTTACCTTAAGGTTATATTTAAGATTTGTGTAAAAAATCAATTGTTGACGATCCTGTCTGCTTTTCAAGTTAAAAGAAAAAAAATAGGGCGACTTATTGTATTGTTGTAGGATATCTCAGGTGGTGGAAAAACAAAACTATCATTTAAAAAAAAAAATTTCCGCGTATGTTTTAAAATTTGCTTATTTTTTTAGTTTAAATTCAAAAGTGTCATCTATAGGTGCCATTACCTTATTGTACAATTAAAATCTTATTTTATGAAAAAAAAAATCATTTTCTTAGAATATATATATATATATATATATATATAAATATATTGTAAGTTGGTGGAATGATTAAGATTTTTAGCCCTGGGATCCTTTAATAATTCTTTCTCATTAACTTACTTTTTTTCAAATTTATGATGGAAAGACTAACATAATCGATATTTAATTACTTTTATTTATATATATATATATATATGGAAAATTGAGTGATCAAATGACTGTCATTGAAGTTTATGAAATACAATAACTGTGTATCTTTAAAAAAAGTTCAATTAAAAATAAAAAGTCTAAGTAACCTAATATCTATTTACGTCATATTCCAGGCGCATTGTGCTTGGATCCCATGAAACTCGATTAAACCAACTGTTCCCCATGAGCCCCTTTTTTTTTTTTACAAACATCCTGTTGATCTTTGTATATTACATCGAATATGAAGCCCCCACCATTATCCCTTAAAACTGACCTGGACCTCTTTCAAAGCTTAATTAATTGACTTGATTTCATTTTAATTATTCTTTTATTTGCTTTCATTTATTTGTTCTCCAAGGTGGGCGTGAATTCCGTCAGCTTTTATTTGGGACGTGGTTGTTGAACACCATCAGGAATCAACATGCCTATCCTCGGGTGGGAACTTCATTGCTTGTCAAAAGGAAATAAAAATCTACGTCAAATAGCGTGTCGACCGGCTGGTAAATGACTGGAACGATCGCCTCTAGTTATTTATACGTTTCAATTGACATATCTACTAGAACTATAGGAATCCAGAATGATTTCTTTTATGTTCGACAGAACATGACTCGGAATTTCGATCTTAAATTTTCTCAATACAATCCTATTAAAAATTTCATTTGTTAGCTTTTGGACAATTTTATTTCCCCTTTCTGGATCGTAACGTCATAAATAATTTATTTTCGTTCTTCCCCAAAGACAAGAACTTATTGATTGACACTTCCAAGTTTGTCTCTCTTTTTTTTATATTAATGACAAGATGAATTGAATGAACCAGTAGCTTTTACACATATTAACATATTTTTTTTTATATTTATTTCATAAATCAATGTGAGAGTATATTGATAACTCTTACAAGGTTTTCCCAAACATATTGATTTTGACAAAATTTATGAATTTTTAAATTTGATTAGATTTCATAATAATATTATACCTAAATACCAAAACAAATTTTAAACAAAATTACTTTACATGAAAATGTTAATTAAAGCATTTAAAGTGAAATGTCTTTGTTGTGATTGTACTTTTTACAAATATTTATAATTGCCAGATAGAATTTTATTAAAGCAAACATTTAAATTTTCAAGTTGATATTGTTTAGGTTGTAAAACGAAAAATAGGATTCTAGATGAAAAGTGTATGATATATAAATATAAAAACTTGGAAACAGCGTCGAATAATCATACAACTGAAAGATGCATGACCAACTCTTGACAAATAAAATCCGAAAAAGATTTGCTTATTTATTCATATAGATGAAATTATTAAATTTTTGCAAATTATAATATTATTGACCTTTTTTAATTAAAAATTTAAAACCTGATTGTCTAAAAACATCATATTAAATCGCGGATCATATATTTGTTTTGTTTTTAACATCCAAGCGAGATTAAATTTTTGGAAAAATATTATTCTTTCATTTATATATACTCTTTTTGATGAATAAATTAATTAACAGCAAAATTAATATTTACTTGGTTGTATGTGAAATATCTTATTTATATATTCAACTTTTATTTCATTAATTTATTTTTAAATTTTAATATTTATTTAATTACTTTTTTTCGCGTAATATGAGTAATTTATATATACCAACTTTATAAAATGTTATTATTTGGGATAATAAATATATCTCATTGAATGCATTAAAATTAATTACAGTTAAACTGAATCCATAGACATGTTTTTAAATAATACTGCCTTTAAGGTTCAATGAATCTTTTTTCATTCAAGGTTCCCCTAGCAAATGTAATTTTAAATTCATCTAAAAAAAATAATGTTGAAAAATTAAATATAAATATTTTGTTGATATTTTTTTAAATTATGAGATTGTATTTCGTTCTGACTTTTAATAATTAATCTACTTAAATATACAAATCAAAAATATATTCTGTTTCAATATTCTTTAAGAAAAATGCTTAAATCTGGACAATTTTGGAGTCGCATAACATTCATTTATTTTCTTAAAATAAAATAAATATAAAACATATTTGTTTGATACAAAAACGATGAAATATAATTTTAAATTTAATTATTATTATTTATTACTTAATTTAAAAACCAATTAAATTTTGTTCCTTGCTGTTGTGTCTTGAAAATATTTAAATAATATCAATCTTAATGTTTCAAATTTTTATCTATTATTTTAATTCTGATTCTGCTTATATATATATATATATATATATACATATATATAGATATCTATAGATATATACATATATATAGATATCTATAGATATATAGATATATATATATATATCTATAGATATCTATAGATATCTATATATATAAACCCCTGACTTTGTACTTCCTACGCAAGGACAACGCCTATCAAGTCGGTTATATTATTGAGGTGTCCTATGATCAGTAGAACGGGTCCTCTCAACCTGTACATTGATTTTCTTGATCTGAGGCCCTATCAAGAAGCTTTTCCCCAATGTTGTTCCCCGAGGCTGGGTTGACTCCGTCCCATAGACTCCAGCTAGGCAAATTCCCTTGCCAGGCCCGGGACTTGAACCTGGGACCGTGAGGCAGGTTCGCTACCCGCACACCCAATGGCGCCTTCTTATATATATATATATTAATCAGTATAAATAAAATGCTACCTCAATCTTATTCCTATTCAATATAATCTTACTATTTAATAATTAAGTATTAAGGGCTTTCTTTATAAATTTAATGTAAATAAATACTAAATGTTTTTGTTTTTGTTGTCTTTTTTAGATATTGTGCATTCTTCCATAATTTTTCAATCATTTCGATCGCAAAATAAATGTAAGTTGTTTTTTATTCTTAAATCTGAAACATTATTACATTCATGTGAATTCATTCGTAAAATCAAATCATATATTTTTTAAAAGATGATATAATAATAACGATAACTATAAAAAAATAAATAAATATAAAAATCAGTGAACATGATTTTTTTGATGTTTCATCTTTATATGCTTTGGAATTATTTTTACGACAATTTTTCCTATTAAAGAAGGGTATATGATTTTGAAATAAAATTTTTTATCATCTTATCTATTTATATAAAATATAAAATTATATATATTATATATATATAGCTCCCAATAATCCAAAAATATTTTCAATCCCACTAGCTTGAACGCCAAAGCCTAAATGTAGAATAAAATTACCGAATTCTTCACACGTCATTTCCTATAAAAATATGACTTAGGTCTTAATGAATATCTAGAAATTTGCTTTAGTATTGTCCATTATTACGATAAAATCGATTTGAATAAACAAATATATATATATATAATATAATAATAATAATAATAATACTTTTTCAGTATATTGAAAAGTATTAAGAGAAATTTTCTCTTATCGATTAATGTTTGATTTTTCTATTTGAAAAATGTAATTAAATTTAGATTAGAGATTATGATCAATTAAGTATAGTTATATATCAAAAAATACCTTATTCGATGAAATATAATTCTAAGTTTATTATGGATTTCTTTAGTCAATTGTATACTATTTTTTCTCTACAATTTATTATAATATACGTACAATTCTACAATTCTCGATAATATAATTAATTTCTTCTATAATTTGGAATTTATTATCCTAGAGCTTAAGTTGATTTCAAAATATATATATTCTACTGTGAAATTATAAAATAGCCATCTTATTTCCAAATAATTTATAAAATTATATTCTATTTTAAGAAAATATTTCCTATTCAATTTAACCAAGTTACATTTTTTACATCAATCAATTACCTATACCTATACAAAAGAAATAATTTAAATAATTAAGAATATATTCCACAAATTATAAATAAAAGTAAATATTTAAACGTTAAAAAATGTTTTATGTCAACCTTTATTGGTTCTAATATATTTAAATCATTAAAAATGAAATATTACCACAATACACAAATTTGAATATGAACAGATTTATATTTGCATTTTACAAACCAATTAGTGGATAATGATACAAATTTAGACAGTAAAACAATTGAACAAATAGCCATCTCTTTTGCAAAAGTTAAAATATAGATGCCTATATATTGGGTGAAGGAAAAGTCTTTTCGGTTTTTTTGTACCAATATGAATGAAATCATCATCAATTTCAATCATTATTATCTATGACCTTTTGCCATTTGCCGGGTAATTTCATAATTCCATGTAGAACTTCTTGTAGAAATTCGGCCTAAGTGTTTTCGACGGATGTTTTGTTGGCCAATTTTTTTCCATCAAGGAAGTTTTGCAAAGACCAAAACAAATGGGAGTCGGATGGCGCAAGGTCTGGACTATATGGTGGATGCATTAAAACTTCCCAACTAAGTTCAGTCAGTTTTTGGCGAGTCATCAAACAAGTGTGTGGCCGGGCGTTGTCATGATAAAAGACAACTCTACTGATCAATTCTGGCCGCTTAATTTGAATTGTTTGCTGCAATCTAGTTAATTTTTCACAATAGAGAGCCGAATTAATAGTTTGGCTAGGTTGTAGCACCTCATAATAAACTATTCCTTTCCAATCCCATACTAACAACATAACCTTATTGGCCGTCAATCCAGGCTTCGAAGTCGTTTGTGATGATTCACCGGCCTTTGTCCACGACCTTTGGCGTTTTTTATTCTCGTATTTTATCCATTTTTCATCGCCAGTCACAACTTGCTTGAGAAATGGGTCGATTTCATTACGTTTTAACAACATTTCACTGATAGAAATTCGATCAATTAAATTTTTTTGCGTTAAATCGTGCGGCACCCAAATATCGAGTATTTTTGAGTAGCCAGCCTTTTTTTAAATGATTACAAACAGTTTTCTGATCGATGTTTAGTGCATATGTGATGTTTTGAGTGCTTGCATGCCGGTCTAACTCCGCCAGTTGCAGAATTTCATCGGCTTTTTCAGTGACTGGCCTGCCAGAGCGAGGTTCATCTTTCACATCGAAATTTCCAGAACGGAATCGATTATACCAAAGTTGTACGGTACATTCCAAAACAGCATCCTCACCGTAAAACGGCACAGATTTTCCTGCCTGTTTTCGCACTTTATTATAATAAAAAAGCATAACATAGCGGATTTCTTCGGAATTTTCACTTATTTTCACCCGATTATAACTTTTAACACAAATAACGAATAATAAAGCGGCCAAACAACAAAAATATAACCTGTAATGTTAACTTTAAAACGCGCGTATGCTTGACCTTCCATGAGTAGTGTATCAGGAGATACTACCATCAGCACCATCTCTTGACAAAAAACCGAAAATACTTTCACCCCATTATATTGGAAACCGTCCAACAAATATAATTAGTTGGTAAAAATGCATTACTACTTCCTATTACAATTTATATATAAGATTTACAAAAACAATTCATACCAAAAATATTGTTCATTATAAAATAAATGTCTTTGCAATTCATATTTTATTTTATGTAATATGCTAAAAGTTTCCTCAATAAAATTACAAAGCAATTATATTTATATATAATACCCTATATTATATTATTTAATAAATAAAAGACAAAAATTAAAAATTCTTCTAATTTTTCAAATATTTAGGAAGCTTTTTTACCGATCGACGATAGTAAGGGAGGTATTGTTTTGTCCTAATATTCTATTTGAATTTCATCCTATAAATCTGAACAAATGATTTGTTTTTCGTTGATGTTCTCTCTCTCCCTCTCTATAGTTGAGTCTCATGAGAGGTGTTATCCATTATCTGTGAAATGTGTTAAAATGTTTTGATATATTTCTTTTAGATTAATAAATAGTATATTATGATTATAAATTATATAAAGTCAGTGACGAATATATATATATATATGTTATCTATCTATCTATCTATCTCTGGGGCTCTACGGAGCTCGAAAGTTCTTGACCGCATCAACCACACTTCTGCAAGTGTCCCTATTCTGAGCCACAACCCTCCAATCCTTATCCCCTCCCATTTCTCTCACGTCCCTTCCTACATTATCCACCCACAGCGTCCTTGGTCTTCCAAGCGGGCGTTTCCCACTCGGTCTCTCCCCCAATATATTTTTTTGCCATTCTTTCCTCCTCCATTCTAGCCACAAGTCCTGCCCACCGTAGCCTTCTCGATTTTATAATTCTAACTATATCTAGAGATGCCTAGAGGTCATGTAGTTCCTTGTTATGCAGTCTCTGCCATTCCCCGGTGACCTCATCTTTCTTTGGCCCATAAATGCTTCGCAGAATCCTATTCTCAAATACTCTAAATCTACTCTAGTCTCTTATGGTCATAGACCATGCCTCACACCCATATATTACAACCGGTAAAATAATTGTTTTATATATTTTAATTTTTATCCCCTTTGATAATAATTTTGATCTATATATGTTAACTTAGGTAATTAGGTAATACTCAATTTGTTAAATCAAGAGTAAGTTAGTATTATGTATTTAATGCATTTTAATCTGTGATATAAAATAAAATTAATATTAATAAAAATATAAAAATAAATAAGAATAAGTTTGAAAAATTTATTAAATTCTCAATTGAAAACAAAAGATCAAGAAAATGTGTTTCTGATGATGGAAGTAAAAACCAAAATGCGTATAAAGCAAATAAAATGAAATTCATGTTTTTAAAAGGTTTAAATATGAAAAAAATTAATGTTTGGCAATACTCAAAAATGCTATATAATAATACTGATAATAATAATCGATTTATTTTTTTTTCACTTGCGCATTATTCATTACAATTATTCAGATTATAGTTTTTCCTATATTTTTCTCTTTCCTTTTTATAAACGCCACTCTATAAAATACAAATCAAAATACTGTACTTATATGTATATCTAAATATTATAAAAAATTATTGTTTATCTATTGCTTAAATTTTAATATAAATATATTTTTACTAAATGTTCATACATAGACAGATGTTTTGCCGTCTACAAAACTAATATAGGTATATAAATTAAATTGAACTATTTATACCAAAAAAAAAAAAAAAAAAAAAATTCCAACAAAACAAATAAATGCACAAAATATTTTGATATATTATATTGAGATAAATTGTGCTTCATTAACCCTATAGAGAATTATTTTGAATTGTATATTTATTATTTAAGAAATTATTAATATCTTTTTCTTTATTATTTAAAACGTTTTATTGATTAATGAAAACACAACCTAACATCCTAAATATAAGATATAATAATGTACATATATTCTGGAAAAAATTATTTCCATTTATCTGTCAGTCTAAAATAGATACACTTTTTTTATAATTTGATTTTTTTTTTATTAAAAGAATAATACTTTTAACTACCTTTTATTGAATTATAATATACTATAAATTTTATTTATTTATTTATTTTATTCTATATTTTAGTAAATATAATCGATAAAAAATTAAATAAATTTTCATGCTATTATTTGATTATTTTGTAATGTTCAATTTTATTCCCTTTCCTTAAGACTAAATATCTTAAGTATTAGAAAATTTCTTATTTATATGTTAAATATTAATAAAATATCAGTAAATCCGAGAGAACCTTTTCAACATTCATCCCCTTCCTCCAGGATTTTGTAATAGGCCGAAAACTTGATAGGGTGCCAATATTAAGGATATAAAGGAGATGAAAGAGGGTCAAGATTGGATAGAAGAGGCGGGGCAAAGATCTATTTGGAAGGAACGTTTAGATACAGAGGAAGGCAGGCGCCGATAGAGGGGAGCATTGAAGTAACCTCCCAGACCTTTTCGATCTACACTGTACCTATAAAAGATGGTATATCAAGGAAATTGTAGAATTCTTCTTTCCTTTTTTTAAATGAATTTATAATATATATTAAAATTAATTATAAATTTCAACTATAAAAAATAGAAGGACAGAGAAGTATAATTTTAAATTAATTATAAACTTCTCCCTCCCAAAAACAAATTCCAAGAACGCTTTATAATGTTTAAAAATCAATTCTCGATATTCATACATTTTCCATCTGTTGAATTTTCATTTGAATTCCTAATATCCACCCAACCATACTCTAAAATTATAACCTAATCACCTCTCGTCAAATATCTTTCATTTCCTGAAGAAGTTATTGATTTATTGGTTCGATATCAAATTAATAAACCATCAGATGAACTTTGTTTTATCTTTATATATTTTTTCTTTTGATCACCTTTTGTAGATATACATATAATATCCTTGGCCTGTTTTTAGGTTTCGGATTTCTATGTAAAATATCATTTCCATAATAATTCACAATATTTTTAAATATTAATCTGCAATAGTTTTTCATTCCTTGCCTGATTATCAAATTATTTTTTTCTAATTTTTTTTTTATCAATTTGATTTCTTTATTCAAAAACTTTTATTCAGGTGTAATTCTGATGATTCATAAACTATTATTATTATTATTATTATTAATTAATTAATATACTTAATTGTAACATGCTTCAATCTATTTATAAAACATGTTTTTGATTAAAACAAGCATGTATTTGCATAAATCTATTTATTTTTTTTTTCATTTTTTTTTAAATATTTAAACAAACATTGACTTGTTTTTAATTATGTTATTTGATTAATTCTAAATTTTAATTTTAGAACTACTTAAAAATTTGGAATTAAATACTTATATCTATATGTTTAAGAAAGATTGAATCTCCCGCAAATTCGCTATTTTGATATTTTGAAAAATTCTAGTGGCGGAGTAGGCAAACACGCATGGCTAAGAAATTTAAATATGTTTGTACCGTCTAGCGTTTTCTGGGTCTTTTGGTCTTGCTATGGTCAGTTCATTCCATGTGAATATTTGTCTATTTGGTGTTTGGCCCGCATGGAGTAAGGTGTCTGCAAAATTCGGATCACCCAGGGACGATTTATGTATTTCATATAATTTAAGAATTATTTAAGTCTAACTGGTCTGCTTGTAAGTATTACTTGGATTAAAAGGTTTTGCTAATCTTACCTTTGTAAAAAAAACTAAGATAGCTGGCGACCTTGACAAATTGTATTTGAATTATATTAAATATAAATAAACCCTTGTTAACGCGAAGAAGGGAATTGATTTATGCACTGAAGCATATTTTCAATTGGGATCTTTTTTGCGTTAACACTATATTAAATACTTAGTGATTTTGAATAAATCCTAGGAAAGTGTATTCAAATATAAACCACAAGGTTTTCAATTGAAATTATCATAATTATTCTTTTCTTAAAGTTTAGATTAAGTTTTACATATATAAATGAAATGTTTCAATTTATAAATTTTAATGTTTATAAATATAAGAAAATTTAATTATCATAATGATTATTATAATTATCAGCTATTGTAGTAATTTTATTTATTAGTTTCTGAAATAAAAATAATCTGTCCAATTTAAAGAAAAAAGTATATTTATTTTATTCTATTTTTTTTATATATTTTTTTATTCCTGGTAACATCTTAAAAGCAAGAGATTTAGATAGAAATATTTTTTTTATTTGCTTATCTTGACAATTTGTAAGGTTTGAAAGAAGCCAATTCGGATCTCCCAAGGAGCATTTTTCACTTTTTATTCTCATTCTGATATCAAGTGGTTAGTAAGTGAAGGGGAGCAACCCCATTTTTTTTATTTCTAGAGAAAACTTATTCAAAGAGTAATAAATATAACAAAGTATAATAAAATACTTTCAAAATCAATTCTACTATGATATATATACTAAATATACAATATATACTTAATGATGAATTAAATCTTAGTAATTTGACACTTAATAGTTATAGTCTTATAGTTATTCTCTTACTAATCAAATTTTTTTTAAATGTATATTTATAGAGAGATGACTGGAGTAATTTTTTACACTCTTATAATTGATTATTATTTCAATTATACACTTTCATTTGGAATATTCTTTTTAGAGATGGTGGGAAATAAATAAATGAAATTGGTTGTAATTAAAAACAATTGATATACATAATTATATGTTTGTCTAAAATTACATTTTGTTTTAAGTAGCTAAATTACTAGAATGTTTAGTTATTAAATAAATGAATGTATCTTTTAAAATTTTTGAAATTTTTCAATATAAATTTCGAATCCATTCTATTGTGGAGCAATTATGAGGGGAGTTCCGTTTCATTGCACCTTTCCTCATTGGTATATTCCAATAATAATTTAATGCTTATTGATAGGTAATTATATATCTTAATTGAGTTCTCAAAGCTCGCGTCCGGTTCAGACATGCACACAATCAACGGATCTGCACATTGGTCCGGTTGCTTGGCTTCACTCTCCCTCCCTCCCGCGCCTTGTGTCAATAGACCTAGGAGGTTGAACCCTCGGTCCCTTTTGGGCGGCCCAGGTTGTGCTGTTGACGGAGGGTTTGTCTCCTCCCTCGCCTATCATAAATAACAAGCACGTCTGACTGCTGAAGCGCATCCACGTATCCGATTCGATTCTAGTAATATTTGCTCGGAAAATATCTCTCTTTTTGAACAGAAAAATATTTATATTTTGTCTTTCAATTGATAGTCGTGCTCTGCCAGAAGGCAAGAATCGACCTTTCGAAATGATTTAAAAAAAAAAAAAAATTTATTGATCCATCCCCAATTAACTAAATGAAACATTAGATCTATATAAAAAAAATATAGAAGAAATTCGTTCTAAACATGATTCGCTTTATTTATTTTCGGGATTTTTTCTTATTTTTTAATTTATTCTATGGATGGATGCTTGGGATTAAAAACATATTCTTGATTAATCTAATTTCTTTAATAATTATTAATCCTGTTCGAAGATGCAGGTCAGTGTCATATGTGTAAAAAAATGACACCTTTAACTTTATACATCATCAGTTATATTACAAATAAGTAAATATTTTATTTCCTTTATTTTATTTTAAGAAATTACCTTTTAAAAAAATTATTTTGCAATCGGAAAGTTCGACTTATTTATTCATCTGTAAAGTTAGTTGCCTAGATAATAGGCAACCATTCAAACTCGTATATAATATTTTTTAACATTTTTGAATTTCTATAATACAGTCGTTTTTAATCATCTGTTTAAAAAAAATAAATCTAATTCGTTAAATATCTTATATTACAGTTTATTTAATTAGTTACCAAATCCATTCTTTATATCTCAAATAATATTATTATTTATTTTAAGTAATAAATAATAAATGTAATTTTAAATATGATAAAAACAAATAATACAACATAATAATATTTTAATGTGATATTTGGTTTTGTTTTTTAGCACAAACCGTGATATAATTTAAAATTATATTTTCGTAACAGCTGCACGCATCTCATGCAATAGTTAATGGTTAGGATAGTTTATATTTTTAAAAATGTCCCTATTCTGTTATTATATTGATAAAAAATATTTCAATAAAAATAAAATAAAATAATAAATAAGAATTTAATTTTAAAATTCTGCTAAATCTATTAAATAAATAAATATGTACATATATGTATAATAAATTGTTTTAAATGATTGTAATTCATAGGTTTAAGAAGAATATTGTTGGGAAAGGGATGAGAAGTCGATAAATACTTAAATTATTCACCATAAGTGCTTATCACTTAGTAATCCCTTACCATTTAAATTTATATTAATAGTCATGTCTGTCTATAAATATAAAATAAAATAAAAATATTCTAAATGATCTCTTGTAAAAAAATATATATATTTTTATATTATTTTAATAAATCAATTTTATTTGTTAGTATCATTAAATATATATATAAATATATATATATATATATATTATATACATTTCATTGAATTGTGTTTTATTTCACATTCACATTTTTTACAATAAATATTTTGTATTTACATATGTGATAAGAATCAAAATAATTATTTGTTTTTAGTTTATTGTTAAAAACTCATAAAAATGAATTCATTTTAAAAAAAGAATATTCTAATATTACACTTTTGTTCAAATTCAAATCGATATTGACGTTATGCCTTTCAGTTCAAATCTCTTGAATAAGTGGTACTAGAGACTCTATTCCTATCTATTTGATGTCCTCTTGTTGAAAGAAAGGATAATCCCAAACAAAATTTTCTCTTTAAATCAGCTGACCTGTTACTTTATTAGAAGTTTAACTTATTTACCACTTTTGAAGAGATTCTTAAACTTGCCTATATTTTATGTAAACTAAATCTTCGAAGCGAAAATGAGTATAAAGTCTTGTTGGAGATTTTACTTAGAAAGATAACTTTTATTTTAAAAGTTCCTTCTTGCTCAGGAAGAACCAGAGTTCGTGTTGCTTATATATATATATAAATATTATTATTATTATTATTATTATTATTATATATTATATGTATCTTTATATTGAAGTCTTATTAGTCAACTGGATGAATTAACTTTTTTTGTTGTTTAAATAAAGCTAAATAGAAATTAAAAATTTATTATGAATAAAATATTCAAATAATTAAAGTTCAAAATTCTAAAGAATAAAAACAGAGATTATATATTATATAAAAAAATTTAAACGTTATCTTATAATATTTAAAATAAAGCTTTTGATTATTTAATAATCTATATTTAAAAAGAAATTAATGAATGTATTTTTTTATTATTTTAGAAATTAAAAAATAGAGTGTACATTTTACTATTATTTTTTATTTTTTAATAAAAACAGAGGGTTAACAATTATACTGTGGTTATAAGTGATCACTCTTTTTTTTAAAGCTCAACCTTATTATATTATATTTTATTAAAATATTATATTATAAAAATTATGTAAATATTTCACGGTTGACAAATATTAATATTCAATTGAATTTTTAATTAAAAATATTATTAATTTTTTTTTAACTCTAATATTATTTTAAATCACGGATTCTCAAAATGAGCGCTACCCTTCCAAGATGATCCAGTCATAGACGCATTTAGGAAAATATAAATATAAAAAAAATTTATAAAATAACGTTTTTCCAATGGACTAAAAAGAATAAAATAATTTTTCTATAAGCCTGACAAAGTTTATGGATGAATTGCTTCATATTCAACGAAAAACGTTGGGCGCTTTTAGTTTTCATTTGATTTTATATTTGACGTTATAAAAATTACATTATCTGTTTATTCTGAGTTCAATAAATAGTCAATAATAATTTCTAATGTTTCTAATTTATACCTTTTTTTTACTAAATTTTACAAAAAAAAATGTAGAAACATGAATACATAATTATATCTTTCTGTTTTAAAATTTACAAAACAAAATATTATTCAGGAGCTTGAGTAATATTTTTTTTCCTGAAAAGATGGCGGTAATAAGTTTGGGAACCATTGTCTTAAATAAATTAGATATAATAAATAAATCATTCCCATTATATCTTACACAAATTTTAATTCCTATATCAATAATCTAGAGTTTTATTATCAATGATTGAATAATAAATATATATATACAAATTAAATCTACTCATTTTCTAGTGGTAGGTAAATTACAATTAGTTTTATAAAGCTTTCTTCAATTATTATAATTATATGTTTATGAGAATTACTTTAAATTATAATATTTATTTTAAAATGTTAATATTAACTTTAAAAAAAGAAAAAAAAAATTTTAAATGTTTATAATTTTATAATAACAATCGTAAAATATTTTTATGTGCTTTCATGGAAACAGGATGACGAGTTGTTCTAATGTTTAGCAATGTCTGGCATTTCGGAATTGGATGTTGTCTTTGCTCTATACCATCTTGCAGAAAAGGGTGGCTCTACAATAAATACCATTCATTTATATTTCGCTGGAATAATAGGTTCCAACTATGTGATTGATATGAAAAAATCGTATAAATACCTTCTCAGTGTGGTAGGAATAATTTTTTAATACATTTTTTGATTTCTTTATATATTGAGTGAGACGTTGAAGATATGAATGATTATTCATTTATATTAATTTACCAAGTAGCATTAATTATTTTTATGTATAGATTCGAAGTTCCATCAAAAATAGAAAATTACTTCTTAAAAAAAATGGAAAACTTATTCCAATTGTAAATATGGAACCGGATAAACCTGTACGTTGGTGGAAATGGTTTAAAACACAAAATACAACTTGTTTTGATAATTGTATTAAGGTAAATTATACGATTTAGATAATATTCTAAATCTAGATAAAACGTTATCAAATTTTCTGAAGTTGGTACCTCAGAAACTTCCATCAAAAAGTTCAAGGACCACTAAAATAGTTTCGTTACTAAAAGTAAATGTACGACAATTTGAGAACCTTTAATCTAGATAATAGAGTAAATATGACAGTAGTTATTCGAAAATATCTTGAATATCACTTATGTTAAGCAACATTTGGATGATTTATTTTCGTGATAAATCTCCAAACATTCAGTGATAGGCTCCATTGTATATTATTGGAGGTCCTCAGGGATGGAATTTGAAATTTGCAAACTTTTCTCTTCAAACAAGAATCAATGAAAATTATCGCCCCATATATATATATAGGGTAGATGTTATTATCATTATTAATATATTTATTTATAATATATATTATATATAAATTGATTAATAAAAGGAATTTCATTATTAATTAAAATCATTGAAATTTATTCTAATTACATTTATTTAATTGAATTCATATAAATATATTGGATAAACGTACATGAAAAATAATATTTTATAAATATAGATATTTTAAATATGATGATAGTTTATTGCAAGATGCCATTAAGAATAAATAAAAACAGTAAAATATTAGTTTAAAACCTTAGATTTAATTGTGCTTTCATCTTCCTTAGAAAATCAATAATCCACAAGTACATAAAATTATAACAATTCACAATATACTCCTATCATAACTAGTATGCTGTAAAGTGTACACCTGTCCCCCGTTTTACACGTAAGATTGGTTCCGAACAAAACCGTGTAAATCGAAATCTTAAATTTTCTATGTTAAAACCGTGTAAAACGAAAAACTCTAAATGTGGATAATTCATTCAAATTTTAATTCTTTTATTATTTTATTAGGTAGTATATGTAAGTACATAATACACAATTTAATTCATTCTATATTAGGAACAAAAAATATAATATATAAATGCGTGTATGCAGCTGAATATACACTTTTACCAGTTTTTACTATCTTGTAAAAACGGTTTGAGCTAGAAACATGAAATTTGGTATATGGGCATTATTCAAAATTCGTAGTTTTCTCTCAACTTTTGAGAAATGTAGCTCAACCGGAAGAGGGATATTACCTAAAACGTTTTGATTTTTTTCCTCTAAAGTGACCGTAAAAATCAAGATATATGTTTGATAGTTTTTCACATGATTAAAAATTGTATAAAACTGCTATATATAGAATTTCAGCTTGATTGAATCGCTGAAAGTACCGGAATTAACTTTTTAACACTGCAAATCACGCGCCATCACGTGACGTGGTGCCATCATCAAAGAGCGAAACACGCCCTGGTTTAATAAATATTATTTTTTAATTTATAATTTATAATTAATTAAATTTAATTTAAATATAATATATGTTATTTAATCCAATTCAAATTGCGAAATAGTCGAGTGGAGACACTGCAGCTTTTATTTGAAATCCGTTAATTTATAAACCGTGTAAAATCGAAATCGTGTAAAAAAAGTACCGTGTAAAACGGGGGACAGGTGTACTATAAGACAGTATGATTAAATTATTTACTCATCTTGGTTACACCTTTTAATAAACTATATAAAATATGAACTTTTAATTAATTCAGAAATTAAAAATTTATATAATCAATTATTTATAAAACTTTAAAATTTTGATTTTGTTTTAAGACTAAACACAAAAAAAAAATTAAGAAAATTATCGAGAAAAAATTCAAAGATTCGGGGACAGAAACTGAATGTGAATGTCAAAGAAATATGTCAGAAGATTACATTAGACATTATAGTGCACCTAAAAATACTAATCCATACATAATTAAGAAACAAAAAAATCAAAAAAGTGTAAAAAATATAGATAAAAAATCTAGCAAATGTAATCCAACAAATAAATCCAATTCTGAAATAAATAAAAGAAATGAAATATTATGGTCAAAGGCAATTAAAGAGCAAACAAGACAATTCAACCGATGTGACCCAATGCGAAGACGACTAGCTAAAGTTCATAGTTGGCTCAATGGTCCTCGAATTCCTCAAGTAACAAAAGATGGCAAAACATGGGCAATACCTCCACCGTCATCTCCCAATCCAACTTTCCCCAAAATAAATACTAAGTTAAATGAAAATTTTACACTGAATGTTCAAGAGCAAAAACCTAAAGAAACCCAGGCAAGTAGTGTATATTTTAATATTTCGTATATAGTATCTTCTATTATTACGGTACTATTTTAACCCTCATTCAATATTTGTGTTCAATGTAAGGATGGATAAGAACCACTTTGATAAAAATATAAAGGAAATATTGAAAAGAGATTCTTCATAAATTTCCAAACCTTGATATTTCAATCAATCATATCTATTGGGTGAAATCACCAATTCAAAAACTGCCATAAGGTCACATTAAAGTAGATGAAACTTTAAATCTCTTTACCATCTCGAATTATATCATGCATATTAAATTTAAAAACACATTAAATTATTATTCTTCTATATCATTATATTATTTAATTTCATATGATACTTAATTAAAAAGGCTTGATTAAAAGAAGCCCAGGCTTTGATATAAACATTTATTTTTATTCGCTAATATAAATTGTAATAAAAAGGAATGTAGGTAATTATTTGAAAATTTAAATATTCCTATACAATATACAAATATTATTTCAATTTTAAGTTGATATAACAAAATACAAATCAAAATAAATTAACATATTTTTAAATTGATAATAATTTCCATCATTATCTGAATAAAATTTCTCTTATTGTTGAGTAACTAGCTAAAAGCCTATTTTAATTTTAGAATATTAATAATCAGGGATCTAGCGGGAGAAATAATATTTGTCATATTTTTTGTTAATTTTATTAATAATAGATAATATAGAATCGTTAACAATCAATAATAATTAATAAATACTCTTTTTAGTTTAAAAACTTTATCTACTATATAATTGAATTGCTAGATCCTTGTCCTTGGCTTAAACCACTAAAACCATTAAATATTGCTCTAAAAAAACATATTATTATTTCCAAATTCTCAATTCAATATTAAATACTCTAATATTCCCTTACTAGCTGCTCCGAGCGCCTTCCTCCGCCCCCTGTACTCCCGAGTGATACATGGTATTTGGTTGAAAGTCTGTATGTAAAAGGTTTTCATCCATTTTGTTTCAATCAGTATAAGTAGATAAGACATATTGGAAAATATATTTTAATTTAATCAACAACAAATTTTCCTAGTATAATAAATAAGATTTATTGACTATTTCATATTATTATTTATATATTTACTAATATATTTGTGGCTCTTTGCATTTATTTAAGTAGATTTTAATTAATTAAATAATTAATATTCTAAGTTTATGAACATTATTTTTTTTTATAAATTATATTAATTAAAATTTATTTTCTTATTTCTGTTTGTTCTTTATTTTACATATATATGTACAAAACACAAAACAATAACACAGACAGACACACAGACATTGCCTTTTATATATATAGATTAAAACCTTCCCTGGGATGCCCACAACAATCCCTGAAAGTTTCACAGTAATCGGACGGGTAGTTTTTGAGTATTTGACAGACACACAGACAGACACACAGACATTGCCTTTTATATATATAGATAGATAGATGAATAGATGAATATAATATAAATATTTTTAATTTTATTTTAAGAATAGATATATATCTAAAAGGCGGTAACTGTGACGTCACATATATACATTTAAATTAAAAAAAACTAATGAAGATGATTTTTTCCAGATATGTGTCATCAATAAAACTAAATTTTTCTTTATTAAAACCTTCCCTGGGATGCCCACAACAATCCCTGAAAGTTTCACCGTAATCGGACGGGTAGTTTTTGAGTATTTGACAGACACACAGACATTGCCTTTTATATATATAGATTTCCTACATTAAAACATAACATCAAGTGATCATTTTCACCCACATTGAATAATCTCTGAAATTTTCTCTTTATAGTATCTTAATTCTTCCCATCATTTAGATTTACCATTTATATCCAACCCGTATATCATGGACATTAATTTAGGCTTCTTTTTAATTCACTTATACATTTTATCCCACTCTTATGATTTTTTTTCATTAGAACAGTATATTATGATCTCTTAATGTGAAGTGTGATGGGCTTTGTAATCTAAAAGTTTCACAATCTCAAAAAGATACAGTAACCAATATTATTAAATTTTATCGTCCATCAAAATCTTTTGTTAAATTTCATTTTAATTATAATGTTGGTAAAATATTTAAATCTAAACAAATTTACACGATTTAAAGTAATTCCCTATAATTTATCATATTGATTGATTTATTTATTTAATTAATAAATTATTGATCATTTCTCATCGTGAAACTTTACTGGGTGCCAAATTAAGAAACATTCTCGCCCTTTGATTAATTCTCTCTTTATTAACCTGGATTATTCCTAAAACATCAGCATTACCTAACAGCTGCATACAATTAGCATCAATTGGCAAACTAAACAGAAAGATAATCAAATTTAACACTTCGTTTCATTTAATAAATACAAATTATAAAGATAATATGCTTTTGAATATTGACGAAACTAATCTCGTAAATCTCGTAAAAAAATTAATTATTAAATTCAATATATTTTTTGAATTATGGGACAAATATAAGATACATTTGTATTATCTGTAATATATTTGTGTATTTCTCAATTTTATACAAATGTTTATTTTTATATTTTTCATGGAAATGATGATATTTATTAAAAGAATATATAAAAAGAAAATTTAATTTCTGTTATACACTTTTTTATATAATAATAATTAGTTTTAATACATTTTTTCTCATCTAATTTCTTATTTAAAAATAATTGAAAAATTGATGTCTATTCGTACTTTAAAAATAATTTAATTTAATTGTGGCAAATTTAAATTCAATTGATGTATTAATTAAACTCTCTTTAGCAAATGGAGGTTTGTGCAGATGTTTTTCAATGAGTTACGTTCTTCTCTATAATTAGGTTAATAAATAGATCCTTATTTCAAGTTAGCAATGAAATAGAATTTGATCAAAATCACTTGAATCTTTAAGTTATAAATCTCTTTTAGTATTTCTTAAGTGTATCCCATTAAGCTGAAAGTATAGCGCAATTTGTTGGGTTTTTTTTCATTAGTACGATAATGATATCCATTATTATATCAATAGTATTTTAAACTCTCGTCGGATCTATTAAAATTTACAAGACTTTCTTTTATATATAAAATATAAATTAAAAAATTAAATAAAATAATAAAGCCATTCATCAAAAATGATGTAATCTATTGCTATTTGGATATACATATACCAATATCTATATATAAAGTATGTTATTGAAATTGATAAATAACTTTTCGTAATTGATTTTTAATAATTGAAAAATCTTAAAAAATATAGAAAAATTTGAAGATCATTTGATTCTATACTTTATTCGTTAATGAGAGTTCAAAGAGAAAATAAATAAATTCTATTCCAGTAATTCTCAACCTTTTTTTTTTACCGCGGCACACTTTTAACGGTTTAAAAATTTGGCGGCACACAAAGCAAATGATAGGTGTAATAATCATACTTATAGCCATATTGAAAAATCGGAAATGTTTAAGAACCTGATCGCAAAAACATTTTACCTTTTTTTACATACATATAAAATAAACAAGTACTTTTTCTTAATTTGAACTTTACATTTGTAAAATTTGTCGGCACATTTTGAAAATCTCGCGGCACACTGGTTAAGAATCATTGTTCTATTCAATAGATTTGGCAATTTAGGTATTTTATATTTTGTTCAGGAATTGTATTTTTTATTTATTTTATATTTTTGATTTTATTTTTACAAATTCAATTGAAAACACAGTTCATGTTCATTCAATCATAAAATTTATTTTTAAATTGTCGTTTTCATTATTTTAAATATCATAATATTTAGATAACTTCTGATTTTTATCAAAATTGATTTAAAATTATACTACATATTTAAATAAATCATTAATTTCTATTTATTTACTCAAACTAATTAGAATTGGTATATTATCCTTTCATCATGAACATAAACCCATTTTATTTTACTGGTCTTTTGATTACTAGAAGTAGATCTGATATGAATAAAACAATTAAATGCCAATCTTTTATTAAAATATACTTTGGGCTCTTTCGATATTCATCATAAATCTTCAATTTTATTTTATACGCTCCACTTAAATAAACAAATTCATTATAGACTTTTGAATAATTTCTTCACTTTGATAAAAATACTTAATTACATTTTTCAATCTTTTAATGAGATCCGTTCACTAATTATAAATTCAAGAAAGTTCTTTTAAAATAATAAAATGGAAATTAAATCTCTTACCCACACATAACATCTAGAATACTAAATATAATGAAATATTCACAAATATGTCAAATTCAGTGAATTATGTTTAAATTTAAGGATAAAATTAGGGTAAATGAACTTGATTTAAAAATATATTAAAACTGATCTTTAATTAAACATATATTTAATTATAATATGAATAATATTTTTTTATTTACCAAAATTATATAATCCCTAATTTAAAATAGGAAAAATTCTAATATTAATATTATAATATTATTTTTATCTTTTTTCATTATTAGGTCTCAATTATATTTTGGATAAAATTAAAAAAAAATAAGATTTTTTTTGTCTTTTTAATTCTTATTTAAAAGATATTCATTAGATACAATGCATTTGATAGTAAACCTTAATTAAATTTTTAAAACTTAATAAAATATTTATTCCTAATATCACACTATGAGCGGGGCGGGTATTTGTACCCGTTGCGGGGACTTTCACTTATAAACGGGGCGGGTATTTATACCCGTTGCCACTTATATGAGGGATATATATTAGTTATCGTTTAAAATAAGTAATTTTAAGTGACACAAGGGAAAATATATATTATATAAGTGGCAACGGGTATAAATACCCGCCCCGCTTATAAGTGGCAGTCCCCGCAACGGGTACAAATACCCGCCCCGCTCATAGTGTGATATTATCAGGAACCTTATGCAATGGCCGCTAGCTATGACATTATAAGTTATTATTATTATAACATTAAGAATATTTTGAAACATACGTAGGTTATTGATTTGTTAGTGATTTGTTAAATATAAAGAAATAATTTATGTGAGAACATCTTTATGATTATCTAAAGCAGTACTAAATCATAGAAAAATCATACTTTATAAATTCTTGTCTTTTACTTTTACTATAACGCCCTTTGTTATTTATTCGATTGGAGAAATCCATTAGATAAGAAAACAAAAGAAAACGATTAATGGCAATCCGAAATTTTTAGACTAACATTATGATTAACACAATTTTCCCATTTTATGTCCATTTATCTTTAATAACCTACTAAGAGAAAGAAAAGTTGCAGTTCTCCAAACATTATTTCACATCAATCGATATTAATAACCCAATACTTTAATCCATTTACAAATAAATAGTTACTTTTAGAATTGTTTTATCTTCAAATTATACATCTTTATTCCTCCCTTTTTCCGTTCCTTTAGAATTATTGAACCTTACCTCTCTAATCATATCTACTTAATATATCTTGTCATGGATTAATTATCTAAAAGTTCATTATAAATATGATAATACTAAACTAATATATTGCTTTGTTCGCCTACTCTTCTTCGTTCTATCTCTACTTCTAATGAATATTGATTATCTTCGATTTCTTTTACTTCCCCTTATCGGAGAACAGGTGGATTCAAAGAGAAATATACTTAAATCCCCCTCCCTCCACTCTATCTATCTCTAAATGGAAGAAGTAAGGCTTAAGAAATTGTTTAAGCGAATGACCACCTGATGGTTATTCAACCAGATTTTTTCTAGTTTAATAAGAATTTATGATTATTTTATCAAAGTGGTGCTCATTCATAAATTTGCCGATAAATTGATGAGTTTCAACCTCATAAATATTTCAAGATTCTAAAAGACAATTACATTAATCAATATTTTATTTTTTTTTTATATTTATGTAAAAGGAATGGCAATAAAACCAAATTATATTTAACTTCTGAGTCTCAATTATTTCACTAATATAAGTGAATTATTTAGAATATTAATATATAAGAAAAGATACCATGCATTTTATTAGATAATAAAAAAAAATTCCATATTATCTTTTTTATTAAGATATTAAAAGATACTTGATATGTTAATACCTTGAATTAATCTAGGAAAAAAGCGAAGTTGAAAATAGATTGGATCAACCTACTACGGTGAAGGATAACAACGAACAAGCATCCTGGCTCAACCTTCCACCCAAAGATCTTGTTTCTTGGCATTTTCTTACTCCTGAATTGGACACAAACGTGAAAGATTTAGCCGAGAAACAAATTAGCAACACACCATTAGTAACCTTATGGACAAATGATAATTATGAAACGAAATGAAAACATTTTATTCATCTTGCCATAATTTTTGTGAATATATAAATTAAATAAAAAATAATTATATAACCTCATTTTATGTTATTTTATTTGTTCATACATACATATATACTGATATAATTTATATTGTGGATTACATGTAATTAAAAAATTTCAAGATTTATGAATTTAGTATATATATGTTAAACAAGAACTCCAATTATATTATCCGGCTGAATGTAGGTGTATTATATATTTTTTGTAATTTTATTTAATGAACATTCGAAATCAGAGTATTACCTAAAATTAATGAATAACTTTTAATCAATCAATTAAAGATTTTATATTTATGGATTTAATTTAGTAAAATTATACAGGAAAAATATAATATAAATAAAGGATTTTCTCTAATCCAATATTATCTCATATTACATCATATTACAATTACTTATTATTTGAATAATCGAAGTTATATACATATTCGTTTATTTGTTGGTACCTTAAAAAATTACTTACTTTGCCAGAATATTCATTAGAAACAATCATATTATATTTTATTTAATATTTTTTTTTTTTATTTATGTCACAAATTTTGTTCTTACAATTGAGTTTTCTTGAATTTTTGGGGATATGAAATCTCTCAGAATTTTTAACTTTTTTACATTTGTTTTATTCGAATTGAAATACTCTTAAAGCATGAGTAATTATATTTTTAAAATGATTTCCTTCAATTATTATTATAAATTATGGTTAAAAAATTAATAAAAATAATGATAAATTCAAAACTAAGTAAAAATTAATGAATAAAAAAAAAGAGAAAAACAAACAAACAATTATATTTAAATCTGCGTTATTATAAATATTATAATATATAATTAAATAATTATTTTTTATTAATTAATCTAAAGAATAGATAAATAATTATTTTTTTTTTCTGTTTTCCTAATTCGATTTACATAGATCAATACTAATTTGATTCTTGTTTCATTTCATTATTTATCATTTTCCCATTTATTTATTATCGCCAAAATCGACCGTTAATAAATAACTTTTTTCCTCGGATTCCCAAAACCGTGTTTCGATCAAATTAGCTTAAATGGATGAATATACTAGCCTTGTCCATTATGACCAGGATTGCTAATTTGCTTTCAATGTGTTGTATTATTTACATTAGTATTAGCTACTAATGAAGTCATCTTTTTCTGATTGAAATTATCTATTGGAGTTAGCTGGTTAAATCAAATGCACAGTAAGCTTTTCGCTGATCATTTATTAGAATAAAAAAAATGATCAATCATATTAGAGAGAGTTCATTATTAATTTCGGGTTTTTTTTTAATTCTAAAACAAATATTTTGTCGTTCTGATAATATATCTAGTAGCCGAGATTGATGATTTTCAACTAAACCCACGCATGGTTTAGATCGAAATTTAATTAAATTTCTATTAAATCTGCGACGTGTCGGTTCTTACTTTTCAAACGCATACCAAGTGTGAATTTAATTAAACAGAGCATCTCTTCTTTGAAATTAAATTTTGATAGAGATATGATTTTTTAAAAAAAAACAATATTTATTATATTATATTTGGTGTGTCTGTTTGGTTAAATTGTGAAATACATAATATAAAATACATATTTTTCTATATATATATATATATATATATATTTATATATAATATATATTGGATAAAACTTCTATTTCATTAGCCTATAGTGATACTAATAATAATAATAATGATTATTTATTGTAAATACTGAATATTTATCCGATAAACCTAGATTGAATTTTCGAAACGTTCTTATTTATATTTTCAATATAACAATAAATTTTTTTTAAGAAATAGATGAAAGTTGTGATGACAGAAATCAAAACTCAAAACTCAAAAAGCTCAAAAAGCTTCGATCAAACAAAAATAAATTTAATATATACTTATAAACAAAGAGAGAAAAATAACAATACTCTTAAAATTAATCTAATATCTACATAGATTTAGTATATTGTTCGAATATTAATTATATCGTTATATATATATATATTCATATAAATAAAAAGATAAAGGAGCCTACTATTTTATTTTAAAGTAACATCATTTATATATTTAATTTTTGGATATTATTATTAGAAATAATTTTATGATATCAAAATCAACCTTATTTACACACTTAAATTTTATTTTTCTTATTTTTTGAATTTTATATATAAAGTGGAAAATTTATATCTATTAATCTTCATGACGCTATTAATCTGTAAAATACTTGCCTACATGAAACACATTTTTACATCCGTATCTATTTCAATGAATATATTTATCTAGAAAAAGAATATAATGATTTATCTATCATTATATTCTTTACCCACTGAATGTTTCCTAATTGGTCTCTCATTAAATACACTTCTCAATTACCTTTCATCCCCCATTCGAGCCACTTGTTCGGCACAACGGAACGATTTTGACTCTATGTTCGGGGTGCATAAATTTTATAATATACTATTTCTCATTATGAAATCTTTACCATACTCAGACGTTTCATATTTTAATTTTTATTCTGTGATTAATCGTAGAGTTCAATTCCATTTACCCATACAAAATACTGATTTTAATTTTTTGTAAACACTATTTATAAAGCAGCAACAAGTGCTGCGTTAATGAACTTAGAAGTTCGGTTTTAATTTTTTTTTTTTTTTATTTTTTGTTTTGGTATTTCTTTAAACAAACTTCGACCAAAATAATAATAGTTATTTTATCTTTTGATTAAAATTATAATTTGGTTTTACAATCTCTGATCCTAATCATTTTAAACCAGTAAAACAATTCATATTTATTTGATTTTTACATTTTAAATTTATGAATATTTTATATCCACAAACTTATAGACTAATCTTATCATTTTCTAATTAATCTCTATCTTTATTTTATTTCTAAATAGACTTTAAAAAAGAATTCCTTCTTAATATAGAAATGTATTATTTTTCAATATGACTCTTTTCATTTAATTTGAATTTTTGATTCTTTGTAAATGAAGGCGTGAGGAATTTTTCATTGATACGCTATCACTTTTTTTTTTTTTTATAAATAAACCTGTTACTTAGTAATCATTTCCTTTCATGCAATTCGGCAATTTCTCTTTAGTTTTTATACACTTGTTTCACCGTATATTTAGTCCTATCTTAAGTTGAAAAACAGTCGGAATATAAATAAAATAAAATATAACCTAAATTAAACTATATATTTGAGTAGAAATTTACATGGTAGGCTCACTAGCGATTTGTTTATCGCTTTCTTGGCGTTCGTTATAAAACAACAGGAACAGCGCTCCCTCGCGAAACAGCCAACACCAAAAGGCTTCCGTTGTAAATCCGTTTTTGTCATTTTTTTTTTCTTCTTTTTTTCTAGTTCATATCCTCCAACAGACATAAAACATACATTCCTTAAAAGTAATAGCTTTCTTTCTTATCACACATACTAACCTTTAAAATTTAAAAAAAAAAAATAAATAAATATTGTCACCAAATATAAGACTTCCTACATTTTCTTGACGTTGTTATTTTTATTTTTGCTTACAAGTTTGTTTTAAAATTTTATTTCCATTCTTATTACTTGTACTAACAATAAAACAAGAATTTAATTTGTCAACCATCCAATCTTACACAAAGAGTTGCTTTCTAAGCACATTGACGAAACTTAAAAGAAGATTGAAAATTTTGTTGAAAAATATTTAACTTATAATACTTAAATTATAAAGTGAGTTTACTTGTTGGGTCATTGATTCTTTGAAAATGGGAATATTTTTAAAAGAATAAAACTAAAATTTTTTTGAGTTGTGTGAATTTTAATTAATATTTAAAGTAAAAGTATTACCGTGACTATATTTGCTAATTCTTCTCTATTAGTATTTTTTTTTAATTACTTATTTATTTTAACAATTTTAAAGAACTTAATTATTTATATATAAATTTTCTAAATATATATTAAATTAAATTTATAACGTCTTCTATCTAAATATTATATATTACTTCTTTGAAAATAAATTTATAATTTTAATCTAATTTTTTTTCTTTAAATCAACTCACTTTATATAAAGGTATATATTTCACCTTAATTCTTTCTTTATTAAATACTTCCCGAATCATTAATTATCTTCCAACATATTCCTTTCTTAACAAGAAAAAAAATCTAAGTAATGAAGGCTTCTATCTTATTAGTAATTGGTTCCTTTTAATGGATTCTTTTCTTCGAAGAGCTTATTTGTCTTTTTTGTTTCACATAGTCGTGTTGAATTCTTCTAAATTAATTTTTTTTTTTTGGGTGGCCTATTCATTTATATAAAAATACATTCATAAATTATCGCAAATCCAAAGAATAGGAGAGCTTCACTAATCTATTTGCTCAGCTCTTCGAAGATCTCCAGATCTCGTTTGCAAAAGAGAATGGGGCGGCATTACTACTATATTATTCAAAAGTGAAAAAATCCCATTGGCATTCGCATCTCCATTTCCAGGGTCTTAACTAATTCGAGGATATTATACAAATATTGAATTAAGGCTTAGATAGTTTCAGATCTATTCCTCTATTTGCAGCCAAGATTACAGCCCCAAACATTGGAATATTCTTGTTATCTTCCATCCAATTTTCTCTATATATTCCATTTAATTATCACCTCCCTCAAATTCGAGGGATAATATTTTTCCAGAAGAAGATATATGATGATTTTATATTTTTTAAAATCTTTCATTAGTGATATTTTATTATTTTTGAAATTATTATTCTTTAAATGAATTGTACAATTTTATATCTATTTCAATCTTTCTTTTAAAACTAGTATTCTAATAAGCTTAAATTCATCCATTGTTTACCTAAGTAAATAGTAAAATTTAAATTTAAAATGATATATATATTTTAAAAATGTAGTATATCTATTTTCTCTGTCTTATAGTGAGCGTATATATGTGGTTTTTTTATATGCTCCTACATTTATCAATCGTTCACAACCAAATTTGGCTCTCATACCAGAAATTTCCCTAGAAAGGGTATATGAGGTTTTTTCTATCTAAACCCTAAAGGGTCAAATGGTGGTTGTAATCACTGATTCACAACTCTTCTCGATACTACTGAAGACCTCTACCGGGTGTAAGTTGAACTGTAAAAATATAGTTTATCGAGGTGTATTAAACTGAAACATCAAACAGTATTTAGGCTTTGACCAAGACAATAATAGTATCAAGTATCGATATCCTTAATCTTTTTACATGAATAAATAATTTAATACATTGTTGTTTTTCTAAGATAACCTCACTGTTCAACTTCTATCAATGCCAGGTACTTCATCTAGTTAATTATAAAGAAAAAAGAAATAATTAGTTTTTATTGAAAAATAATCATCTAATATTATTATCAGACATGTGATTAGGAAATTACGATAACCAGTGGGCCTAGATGTTATCACTTATCATTACAAAAAGATCAATATTTCATTCTAATATAAATCGCAGCCAAATAAAACATTTCTTATTGTATCACTTCATTTTATTAAATAAGTATCTAAACTAAATGAGCCAAAAGGAAAACAAATAATTAAATCGTGTTTTGTTTTTAAATTTTTTTTTAAATAAATATTCTTTTATATAAATATTAAGACGCCATTGGATGTGCGGGTAGCGAACCTGCCTCACATTCGCATGGTCCCGGGTTCATGTCCCGGGTCTGGCAAGGGAATTTCCCTACCTGGGGTCTATGGGACGGAGTCAACCCAGCCTCCGGGAACAACATTGGGGAAAAGCTACTTGATAGCGCCTCCAATCAAGAAAATCAAGATAAAGGTTGAGAGGACCCGTTCTACTGATCATAGGACACCTCAATAATATAACCGACTTGATAGGCGTTGTCCTTGCGTAGAACGTACAAAGTCAGAAGTTTTTTTTTTATATATAAATATAATTATACATCCAATTTAAAAAGTATCATTTATTTCTAAACTAAAACTTAATGTAAAATATATTCTTATTATTGATCTTAAAATGATTCTAATGTTGAATAAACTCAAACTTCTTATCGATTAAAATGTGAGCTTCTGATTGACTGCAAATAATAATGATATATTAAATACTTTTTGAGAAAATAACAGTTTGTATATTTTTCAATATATTAATACTCCAATTTCATTTTTACATTTATTGGGATTGTGACTATATTTTTCCATAGTTGTTCTAAATACATTGTTAACTAGAGATGTTAATAGATAATATAGTTAATATTTTGATTTATTTGATCATTTCATTTTATTTTTTACTTCGATTTTTACCAACCGACGATAGTAAGGGAGGTATTGTTTTCACACCAAAGTTTACATTTGGAGATTTTTACATATCTCCACGAATCATGCATTTTCTTAACAGAAAAATGTATTTTTAGCATGATGTCTGTCCGTCCGTATAGATGTGTACAGCCTGAACGGCTCAACCGATTTTGATGAAATTTGGTATATTTACTTAATGCATCAGTGGGATGAATTGATCAACTTTTGGTGCAAATCCGGAAACCGGAAGTGGTAGTATTAGCGATCGACGATAGGAAGGGAAGGGTTATTTTCACACCAAATTTCACATGAGGAGATTTTTTTATATATCACCACGAATCATGCACTTTGTATTGGTTTTATCCTCGGGAAAATCATATTTATTAGTTTTTTCTTGATTTAAAATTATATGACGTCACAAACTGGTCTTGCATATATATTATAAATAAAATAAAATTAAAAATGTTTATATTTATTATTTATGTATCCATATCTGTTTTTTATTACATTAATATATAGATATATTAAAATTATTTGAAATTGTTTCTGTAGCTGCTAATTAATTTACTTCAAACCGTTGGTCGGTTCGGACCTGGCCTCAGGTCAACTTATTTCATATTTATGTCGTTCTTTTACACTTTTCAGAAATTTTCTATTTTCTTTTGGGCACCATACGTTTTCCATCTTTGCCGTTAATTATTCCTCCAAAACTTTCTTTTCTATTTCTAATCTTTGATTTGGCCTGAGAATGTCTTAAATGTTTCGTCCATGTTGGTAGTAGGCTGGTGGAATTATATTCGAACAATGCAAGATTAAACCTTGTGGTTATACAAATTAACAGCATCTCGTATTTTCCCTATTATAAGTTGATGATCACTCCCAGTATCAGATGTTCTTTAACAACTAGGATTTGGGATGGGTTTATATTTTTATTCGTTTTGACATGATCTTTGATGGATAAATATCCTCTATTGTTATTGTGGAACTGTGTGTGATCAAAAAAGATGTTGTTAATTTGGAGAATATCTATGGACAATATATAAGACCTCCGGACTCATTTATATTTTCATTAAATTTCTGTTTCCAATCCGTGCATTGACATCACCAATTATACTATCGACAATACATCTTTTGGTACATTCTGCAATGATGAAATTCTTCTATCTATTCTTCGGGTTTCGATATATCTAGTGCATATTAACCCAGAATTTCAAATTTATTTGATTTATCCTTTCATTAATTTGTCTGGATAGATTAAAATGTAGTTATGTATGTAGTAAACATTTCACCTTTTCTTTTTTTTTCGATTATTTAATATAATTTCATATTATTTTACAAACTCTTCTATTCCAGGATGAAAAGTTTCAAGTCGCTATTTTATGCTATTAATTTTCCATGTTGTTGTCATCTTTAACTACCCTTCCGGTTTTAATTCCTTTGTTGTTCTTTGAGTAGATTTCTTTTTTCTGAGTATGAGTTACTAGCCCTGAGCCCCCATCATGGAGATCATAACCTCGTTAGCCACTTTTAAGAGTTTCTGATGGGCCTCCAAAACTACCGGGAGTACAAAAAACTTCACCGTACTTCACATTCTCCTACTTTCTGTTCTCCGCACTCCGGGACCAGAACCAGAAATTGGCATTTTAAGGAGCATATATACTAAATTAGCTAAAAATAATTTGTAAAGTAATTTAGATAAAATTTAAATTAAAATAATTTTGAACACAAAAACAAAAGATTAAACAGGTAATACATTTTTCTCGCCTATTTGATATTCAATATAAATTATAAATTAAATTTCCATAAATAAATTTGTGCAATTCTAATTGAAATTGATTTTTGTGTAAATATGATTATTTCACCTTTATTTTCTATATCATTTATCATATTTTAATCAAATGTAAATACCTCATCAAAGGAATTAATATTTATTTTGAATGGTGGATTAATATTTTTCCATTTTTTTTACAAATGCAAAAAGATCGTATATTTAAAACATTAACTGACATTATGTGTTTATTCAAACATCAAATAAAAGTCCAAATGTGTCAATTGGTAAATTAACTAACCAATCAAATTGTTATTTTAATAATATTTCCTTTTTAAAACGGATTTTCTAAAATAGGGAGTCTTTTTAAGAAATATATTTTTGTTTTTTTTTATATATTTTATATATATAATACAATAATGTAAATTTAAATAAATAATTTAAGTCAATGACATTTGGACTTTTGTAATGGAATTTCACCATTTGTACTTAATTTAGAAAAGAAAAGAAAATGAATTAGGATGAATAGTAATGGTTTGTTTTCAAATGAAATGCCACAGAATGATTATTCGCTAGCTAAATCGTTGCAATTGTTAATGGATGAATTAATCATGGCCCGCAGAATTGCATCATCTCTCTTTTACCACAAAAAGTGTGTGTCTGCGAGTGTGTCAATCAATTATTCACACCCAATAGCCATTAGGTCGCAATTTTACAGCGACGATTTTTTTCATTAAACAAAAATCTACCTTCTTGTTTATATACCAAATAAAATCTTCATGATCTAATTAAAATAAGTTAAAAATAAAATTAATATTAAAAAATATATTTTTGACAATTCAAATTGTTAAGAAAAATCATTGACAATATTATTTAAATTTTTATTTTTTTTTTGGGGCTTATATTAATAAATATGATTTTTTACTATCTCGCCAGAGATAGTATTGCGATCACGAAAATTTTCGATGTTGAGATTTTGATGTTTTTATACGTTTTGAAGGTTCCTGAATCATTTTCACTAAGGTTGAGAAAAATGTCTGTGTGTGTGTGTGTATGTGTGTGTGTATGTGTGTGTGTATGTATGTAGACAAGATTACGCAAAAACGGTTTGAGCTAGAATGATGAAATTTGGTACATGGACATTATTCAAAATTCATAGTTTTCTATCAACTTTTGAGAAATGTAGCTCAACCGGAAGAGGGTCATTACCTACAACGTTTTCATTTTTTTTCCTCTAAAGTGACCGTAAAAATAAAGATATATGTTTGATAATTTTTCACATGATTAATAATTGTATAAAACTGATATATATAGAATTTCAGCTTGATTGATTCGCTGAAATTACCAGAATTAATTTTTTAACACTGCAAATCTCACGCGCCACGTGACGTGGTGCCATCAACAAAAAGTCAAACATGCGCTGGTTTAATATTTATTATTTATTATTTATAATTTATAATTAATTAAATTTAATTTAAATATAATATATTATGTTATTTAATCCAATTCAAATTGCGAGATAGTCGAGTGGAGACACTCCAGCTAATTTTTTTTTTATTTTTGTAATGGTATGAATATTATAAGTAAACTAGCCGTTCCCGGCATCATATTAACTTTATTCAAATCGTCGTAATAATTTTTTTTTTCAATATTTAATAATAACAAAACAAAATTTAAAAAAAAATGAAGTTAGTTACAAATGAATAATTTTGACAATTTGTAACTAACTTCATAATTTTACAGACATCACATACATACGACGGAAATTATATATATTGATAAACAAAAATATAATAAAAATAATAATTTCATTTATGTTTTAGTGGATTGTAAACTTTTTTTTAAAGCGAATAGACATGTATGAATGGATATATCGATTGACATTTTTAGCCTTGTCTCATTGAGAATTACTGCAACAATTTATTTTTTGTTTTTAATTTCATCTACTTATAGTATCTTGAGATCGAATTTGTTTACTAATTTAATCAACTTTAGTCCTTGAGATAGATTTAGTGTTCAGCTTAAAATATAGACCCTATATAAAGACTTATTGAATTTTTTTTATCAAAAATGATTATAAACATAAAATCACAAAAAAAAAATTTATGTTCAACTGATAACTCGAGGAAAAGAGAGCGAGCGACCTGGAGACTATCCTCATCATTCATTTTCAACAGAATCCTATCTTTTATTTATTTAATGCTTATAAATAAATCAATCCCGCTACCCACAACAAATTCTATTCTTTGGTAACAAAAATAAAAATAAAAAAACATGATTACTGTGACTCTTCCAGTAGGACATTGATTTTTTGTTATCATGTTTAAGTAAAAATAGAAAGGGACAAATCTTTCACCTCCTAGAATCATTTTTATTTATCTATACATGCCACAAAAATAAATTAAATTTATTAAAAAAAGGTAACAAAAAAAAAATTAATAAAAAAAAAAAATACAGATTTATTTCGATAAAATTATTTTTTTTTATATGGATGTACTTGTTTGATAATTTAAAATAAAGAAAAGAAATACACCGTATATGATATGTGATAAGAATTATAGCTTTTATATAAAAATAGAATTTAATGACATTAACATATTCACAAAAAAGGTTATGTTCAAAATATACTAAAATAAATTTAATTTTTAGAATATATACCTACCACATGTCGATAAATTTAAATTTGAATGCTAAAATTTTCTTCTAAGTATTTTTCACTGTACATGTTTCATTCAATTTCAGGTGAAAAATGATATATGTATTTCTATTGATAACATAGATATCGAATATTATATGATTTTTGAAATTTATTTAAATTTATTGATTAAATAACATGTATTCTTTAGTTAGCCTACTTCAATCGAATTATTGCAGAAAATATTTGATTACTTGGTATTTGGATCCATAAATGTAATTATCCTTATAGAGTTTATAATTCCCTACTGAAAGAAAAGATCTTAAAAAAAGGTGGATACGGTGGCTGCTTTCTACTTCTAATCAGATCACGTACCAATTCAATAGGCTCCTTCTTGAATTCAATGGTCCAAATGAAGATTAAAAAATTCATTTGAATTAATCATTTCCAGTTAAGCACCCAAGAGAATATCCCTCTAACACAACTAATAAGATTAAACCTGAAATCTATGGAGTATATTTTTTTTCAGGCCATTGATGAATGAACTATAATAATAATACTGTCAATATTTACCTAGTTATAAAAAAAAAAAAAAAATAATTACAAATTGTTTTTTTACAAAATGTGGGCCATTTTTTTCTAATTTTATTTCACTTAATTTTTCGAAAATACAATTAGAGATAAGAATAAAGAAATATGATAATTTTTTTTTTCATGAATATGTGAAGCATTTTCTTAATTATTCTTATCTTAGAATCAGAATAATGATCCTTGGAGGGAGAATGAAACATGAATCAGTGTGTGTTTGGAAATAAATAGAAATTTAAATATTTTTGTAATACGATGCTTATCAAGAGAATTTTTTTTTTCGGGGTTAAAATTAGAGAGCTAAACATAAATATAAAAATAAACAGGCATTGTTTTTACCGACCGACGATAGTAAGGGAGGTATTGTTTTCACACCAAATTTCACATGTGGAGATTTTTACATATCTCCACGAATCATGCATTTTGTTAACAGAAAAAAGTATTTTTAGCATGATGTCTGTCCGTCCGTCTGTCCGTCCGTCTGTCCGTCTGTCCGTCTGTCCGTCCGTATAGATGTGTACAGCCTGAACGGCTTAACGGATTTTGATGAAATTTGGTATATTTACTTAATGCATCAGTGGGATGAATTGATCAACTTTTGGTGCAAATCCGGAAACCGGAAGTGGTAGTATTAGCGATCGACGATAAGAAGGGAAGGGTTATTTTCGCACCAAATTTCACATAAGGAGACTTTTTTACATATCACCACGAATGTATTGGTTCTATCCTCGGGAAAAATCATCTTCATTATGTTTTTCTTAATTTAAAATTATATGACGTCACCCAGCCCTTCATGACGTCACAGCCTCGGGTAACGCCGGCTACCTCAGCTATATATTATAAATAAAATAAAATTAAAAATATTTATGTTATATCCATATCTGTTTTTTATTACATTAATAGATATATTAAAATTATTTGAAATTGTTTCTGTAGCTGGAAATTAATTTATTTCAAACCGTCGGTCGGTTCGGACCTGGCCACAGGTCAACTTATTTCTATTCATTTGAAATTCGTATTGCGTAAATATTTTTTGAAAAAAGTGCATTAAAAAAACAAACAAAAAAAAAATAATCTTAATTAGTTATTGAAAAATAATAATTTACTCTTCTCATAAGTTATATTTTTAATTATTTCTAATAATTGTTAATTAATAAATTTTTCTTAGAATATCGAAATTATTTATATGATAACAAATAAAAATTTAAATTATATTTTCTTAAATTCAATATTCAATAGATTTAATTCTTAAATAACAACAAATAGAGTAAGATTTTTTTTTAATCAAGTTCTCATATTCAATATAAAAATTTTAATATTCATAAAATGTAAAGTATCATATTTAGAATTTTATATTAAATAGAAAAGGTGAATGATATTTAGTTTCAATTAAAACTTCAAATATAATTTTTTTAATCATTTTTTACCGATCCACATTTTTCAAAGTAAAAAAACAAAACATTTATCTTTATATATATATATATATATATATATATATATATATATTAATGATATATTTATTTATATATTTTTTTTTAATTAATTCTAATACTGCATAGTATGAATAAAGTTTTGTAATTATCATTTAACCTTTTCGAAATTAATTTTAATTTAAAAATTTCTATTTGGAGATCAAATCAATTTAAATCTCCAAATAAATTCAACTATTTAAATAGTCTTAAAATAAGTATAGAATGAATTTCTCAATTTCCATTCTTAATTAATATGTATTCTGAATTATCATTAAACGAGATTTGTGTCTATTTATCTTGCTTTGAACTCCCTACCAAGTTTGTGATATGTTAAACAGATGTGAATTAAAGGTAAATAACAATTTAAAAGCTTCAATTTCTTTTCATTAATTATTTATTTCTCTGATCTCGAAGTAATTTATATTAAAAGTTATTATATTATATGTTTTACCTCTTTCAATGAATACTGTCTTTCTCTTTCTTTTTAATATTATTATTATTATTATTATTGTTTAGAAAATTATTTTTAGAATTGATTGCTAGAGTAACATCTGAATGAAGAGAGAAAAAGACATGGAATAGGCCCACTTTTAGTTGGGGGGCCTTGCATGGGATCAATATGACCATCAACGAGTTGAATAATCTAAGTTGCAAAGCCAGAGCTGGGCTTCCATGTTTATCGCATGATCGCTGCTCAACTGAGTGGGGTGATTTGAGGGCAACCGCCCTTTTTTCTTCCCCCAGGGTAACTCGCCCCCTTTCCGCCCTATTCCCGTTCGCCTTCCCTCTGCAATGTAATGCATTTCTCTTGTAACCCTTCTGAAATATTCCTAGCAATTTTTCTGTTAATATCTTCTTTTTTCACACCAGTTTATTTTATTTATTTACATTCTTTACGTACGTTTCTTGAGATATCGTTATTCTTTTTATCTGAATTTTTAAAACTTTAAATTTCTTGCTTAATTGACTCTCGGAAAATTTGACTTACAATACAAATAATTTATTTTTATTTTTATAAACAAAAATAGATATAGAATACCGATTAAAGCTTTTAAGATTTCAAATTGTAATTAAATATTTTCTATATTTTCAGATATCAGTGTTCTCGCACTTCTTTAATTAATCATAATATTAACACACTATGAGCGCGGCGGGTATTTGTACCCGTTGCGGGGACTGCCACTTATAAGCGGGGCGGGTATTTATACCCGTTGCCACTTATATGAGGGATATATATTAGTTATCGTTTAAAATAAGTAATTTTAAGTAACACAAGGGAAAATATATATTATCACACTATGAGCGGCTAGCGTCCGCCCCGCTTACAAGTGGCAGTCCCCGCAACGGGTACAAATACCCGCCCCGCTCATAGTGTGTTAATAATAATTATTTTTATAAATTTTTAAAACATATAAAATGAAGGGCCATCTGGATAAATTAATAATAGTTGAAATTAAATTCCAATAAGTTAGATTAATTTTTTTTATCAACTTTGAAAATGGCAAAATTTTTGAATAATTGAATTCACTTAAAAATTTGCATTTTATACTTTATTTCTTTATGAAAAAATATTAAATTAATGTAGAAAATATATTTAAACGATTTAATTAAATATAATTTTGTGTAGTGCAATTACAATGCTATAATATACATCATAAAGAACAATAATAAATTTTAATTTTGATCAAGTTATTAAATGAAAACAATAATGTTTACAAATCAATATGCCATGGTGTTATTATTATTATTTTATTATTATTATTATTATTACTATATTTCAATAGAGACTTTTACAATTAAATATTATATTTTAATATGCTATAGTACATGTGTTGATTGAGTAATTTTAATTGTCTTTATATCTATTTTTATATCTATGAACATAAATTACAAATGTATAAACAAAAAATGCCACATCATAAGTTTTCAGAGAGAATTCATGTTAAATATACAATAATCATATTATATTTTAATGTCATTTTCAATTTCAAATTGCATTATATTATGAATTGATCGTTTTTTTAAATGAATTAAAATTGAATTAATGAATATTTTCACTCCCCTTTTCATTCTCTATCACCCGTTATGTTCTTCACAATGCCAATTCCACCAACCTTTTTTTTGATTTCAAATTTATGTTTATATTTATATAAATTGTATTATTTATTTATTTTCCAATTTAAATTATAATTTAAAATTCATAATTTTTATACCTACAGATTAATCAGATAAAAGAAAGTATTAAATTCTAAAAAATAAATATTATTTGATATTAAATTACTAATTAACCTAGTTTTATAATATATAGTATGTTTAAATATTAAAATTAAATCAAAATTTAATTTAATAATAAATTTCTTAAAATTATTAATAAATAAACATAATTGGCCATTGAATAGATACTAAAAAATTATCAAATTTACATATAATCATATATATATATATATATATATATTATTTTTCTAAATTAAAAATAAAAATAATTAATATGAATATATTACTTGTAATTTATGTATATTAGTGATTTACTAATTTTACACCCTTTCATCTCTCATAAATTTACAATTGTAATTATTTATATGTATAAATACAAAAATAACCATTATATATATTTAATAATTTAAATATATTCATCTATTTTTTTTTCTAAACCTTCTATATATATTATATTTATAATAGCTAATTGAGCAAATAAACAATTAAAGTACTTTCATGTATGGAAATCTTATAAACGATGTTTAAATTTAATACTCTTAACTCTTTAGACGTCAATTATTAAGACAAAGCTAAAATGATTTATGTTCACCCTTCTAATAATATTATAATATTTCATTTATATGAATTATTTTTTTTTAATCTAAATGTTTTATCACTGACAGACATTAAGCTAATTACTATTTAAAGGGGAAATGGAACTAACGGGAAAATTAAAAGGATTATTATTATATATTTATTATAACACAATGTATTAATATTGTCAATATAGATTGTTTATTTTAATTTTAAACTTTAGTTAATGGTATTAATTATTCTACAATTAATACAATTATTAAATTAAATGCCAAATTTCTTTTTCTTTTTTTTTTAAGTGAAATATTTTATCATTAATCTATTGTAACATTTTACCTTTTCATTTAAAATTTAAATGTTTCTTCATTGTTTTAACGTTTAAGGCAGGGGTGGCCAACCCGCGGCCCGCGGGCCGCATGTGGCCCGCCGTAAACTTTTTTGCGGCCCGCGAGATTCATCACACTTTTATATTCTCCGCCCTCATGAAACAAATATCGCACTAGTGAAATAAATATGATTTCATTTTTTTTATTTCGTTGATTCTTTTTTTATTTTTAGTATTATATTTTTTTTACAATGTGCATTCAGTATCATTATTATTATATTATATATGTTTATATGTAAAAATAATAGTAAACATAATAAAAATTCATTATTTTTCAATTTGTCACACCAAACAATATCTATAATGGGTCTAAATCTAATATGGGTATGTATAATTTTATATGCGGCCCGCGAAGTTATGATGCATTTCCAAAGTGGCCCGCAAGATCATTTGGGTTGGCCACCTCTGGTTTAAGGTTTACTTATCCTTATGTGACACATATAATGTATATTTTAATTATCATCTTTAGTTAATGATTTAATTATAATATATCAATAAATAAATAATTACTTTCTTGGTTATTTTAATCAAATAAGAGGTTTAAAATTTATAAGCTTTGTTTATCATGATTTTTGGAGTTATAATTTTATTTCAATAGGAAAATACATTTTTTGTTGTTAATTCTAAAAGTTATCAGGAAATCTAATAACTTAATACTATTTTCAATATATTGCTCTTCCATAAAATGCTATTATCTTTTATCTTCTCCTATTTACTTTAAAAATTTAGTGTTCTCTCTCTATCTAATAACATAATGAAACTAGAATGTTATATTAGAATAATATGATAGAAGAGTTATATTTTTTTTTTTTTGATTACCATAATATACTTTTATGATAGCTGTGTTATAAAGATTATACCTCTATCTAGTAACAGTTTGAATTTCGTTTCATATTATTTCCAAATAATATAAAAATCCATAAATGACTTTAGTCATGCATATATATATATATATATTAAGGAAATATACTATAGGTTTTCCGACTTCTCGTTATTTCTATTTTATCTTATGAGTCTCTATTCGAGTTTGTCTTACCTTTCTTCTTCATTCCCATTCTAGATTTATTGATTAAAGGGAAAAAGCCGAGCATTGCCCTTGTGAAGCTAATTCCATCATTTAGTTTTTTCCGAGATCAAAAGCGTCCAACACAATTGACAATAGAATAGCAAGGAGGTAAGGCAGACGGGTAAGGGTAGGGGTTGGAGGGGGGTAATTCAAAAAGGTTAGATTTAAAACAGAGTACTCTTCGGTTTCAATGGACTTGTTTTCTTTCTTCTTTACCAATCAGTTCTCGTCTTTTCTACTTCGGCTTATAGTTAGTTAATCGGGAAAAAAGCGACCTGGCAACAGTCAAGAAATTTGATTGCGGTAGCATCTCTCGCTTTTGTAGAAATTTTACAAAAGATTTTCTTCCATTTCATTTTCTCGTCTGTATGCTTATTCCCAAGAGTATCGACCTTCTACTTTTAGGTCTAGCCTATCATTTTCATCAAGCTTACTTTCATACTCAAATGTCTATTCCCTCGCGGTTGGTTCCCTCCACTTCGAGTTCATTACCTTAAATTGGTAGGGCCAAACTCTCAATTTCACACCATCTTTATCTCTTTATTCTTTTTTTTTTTTGCTTTTTCAATTCATTTCTTATTTTCTCTTTTTTTTTATTATTTTAATATATGCTTTGAACAAGAATTTTTACATATATTGCGCAACACTTTACTTTCCTTATACTCCTTTATAAACCATATTATACTTTTATGTTTACTAGCTGCTCAGAGCTCCTTCGTCGCTCTTCACATCTAGACGGGGGCTCCGCCCCCTGTACCCCCGAGTGGTACATAGTATTTGGTTGAAAGTAGTAAAAGGTTTTCATCCATTTTGTTTCAAACAAAGTATAACATAAAACATTCATTTCTTATTGTGTGATTATTTAAAATATATTTTAATTTATTTAGTAAATTAATTATATATATTATTATTGAATATGTTATATCTATCTACTCGAAAGTTCTTGGCAGCTACAACCACATTTCTCCAAGTGTCCCCGGTGACCTCATCTTTCTTTGGCCAATAAATGCTGGAAAGAATAATCTGAATCTACTCTCATCTCCCAGGGTCATAGACCATGCGTGGCTCAACGGTACTCGAAAGTTCTTGGCAGCTACAACCACATTTCTCCAAGTGTCCTTATCCTGAGCCTCTGTTCCATCTCTCGTACGTCATTCCCTGATGTACTCATCTTTCTTTGGCCCATAAATGCTGGGGAGAATCCTATTCTCTGAATCCACTCTCATCTCCAAAGATCATAGACCATGTCTCACACTCATATAATACAACAGACAAAATAATTGTTTTATATATTTTAATTTTCATTCCCTTTTATAATAATTTTGATGAGATAAGCCTCTTTACTGCATGATAACAGGCGTTTTCCGATTGCAACTTCGATTTCAATTCTTCTCAAATATTATTATCCTTCATGATTACATTCAATTTTTCTACATATTCAAATTCTACATTTTGTATGTTAATACTGCTCCTGTTTGTTTCTAAATATATTTATTTATCATTATTAATTTCAAACCTCATCTCTTTTCCTACCTCGATTAATTTTTCCTCGCTATCTGTAATTGCAATTGCCGAATCTCCTATTATATTTAAGTCGTCTGGGTCACCTAATATTTTACAATTGATTTCCACATCTTACTCTTTCTTTACTACCTTCAAGATAAATTTTAAGATCAAAATTTGAAAAAGTTTATCCGGATCTATTGAGTCATGCGTAGGTTTTACTAAAGTCTACAAATAATTAGTGAACAGAGATATTGAATTCGCGGTTTTTTTAATATCTGTCATAATGAAAATATCTTAATTAATGTTGATCGATTTGGCATGAACCCGCAATGATATCGTCTAATATTTCCTCCGCCTATAGTTTATAAGTATTGTATATGTTATAATAGAGTATAATATTTCTTGATCATTTCATTTCGATATTTTAATTTCATTGTTTGATTTTTATTGAATATTTTTAATTATAATAAAATTAGAGAAAATGCAAAGTTAGAGACTTGAGACAATTTATAAAAATTAACGGTATAAAAGTATTGATAAAACTAAAGATAAATTAACAATATATACATTCATTAATAGTATTAATTTAAATTAATGGATTTATTTGATTTTTTATTATTAAGTTCATTTATTAATTTTTTTAGATCATAGTTAATTCCCTCCCTTAAAATAAAAGAAGTACCTATTCAAATATAGAAAGAATAAATACAAAATAATTTAAGTTAAATATGATTTAAATATTTTATTATATTAATTAAAATGAGAACTTTTAGAATAAATTATTTAATTGAAATGATATTTGAATATTAGAATTTAAAATAAAAAGTTAAAATTTATAATAATTCTTTGATTGCTAGTTATATACATTGTGTAAAATGAGTCCGCCAGTCAGTGGGCCACGCCTGGCTCTTGAATGAACAACACGGAGAACTATATATAAACTTTAAATCTCTCTCTCTCCCGCTCACACACACTCTCACCTCTCTCCTCATCCCCTCCACCTCTCATTTCTTAGTTATTTCAATTTCCACAAATTGTCTAATTTTTAAAATATTCACTAATTTACTTTCTATTTTTATTCTTTAATCCTTAAATAATATATTTTCTATTTTATGTTAAAATGTAAATAACTTACATTTTAACATATTAAACTATGACAGCAAAAAAGTAAACGAATTACATACATACATACAAACAGTCTCCTTTATATATATAGATTAATTACATTGATTTTTATTTTCTCCCTTTAATATTCACTCCTTTATAAAAATACGTTGACATTTTCCTATAGAATTTATTTGTGGAAAAAATATATCTTTCCTAAAAATTGTCTATTATTTTTTTTTTATTTTTATTGTATAGAAATTCTTTAATTGATTTTAGATTATAGTGGTGTGGACTCACTACATTATTTCCAATATTTAACTGAATTTTAGGCAAATTCACATTTCGACATTTTTAAAAGAATCCCTTTTTATTTTATTTTTCTAATAACTTTCTTTCTATCTCACTTGTATTCAATAATTTCAGAAATTATTAAGATATGATCAATGTAATTTCCACCAAATTCTTGTAAATTATTTCGAGAGATTGTTTGTTAATAAACTTTGGAATACTGCTGGTAAAAAATTGAAATGGAAGTGGCTTCCATTGACAATGAAAAAAGTTTTTTTATAATGTATAATAAAGATAATGTCCAAAAAGCAAAATTTATGTAAAATACCGAGAACCACTTACAATTTCTTGTTTTGAATGCTTTGTTAAATTCTAGGAAATGATTGCTATTCCAATAGAGACTATGAGCTTTGTTAAGCTTGTTATAAATTTTAAAAAATAAATTTTTTTTAATAAATATATTTATAAATTTTACAGCATATATTAAAATAAGAGCATTTAAGAATATCTGGTAATATTTCATTGTAATCGGTCCAATCAATTTTGAGTTTATAACTTCACAATTTCCCGAACAAAGACACAGATAGAATGACAGACATGAAGAGTAAAATTTTGATTCTACAGGTTATGAAAAGTTTTAAATCCTGACAATGCGATTAGTAGGGCAACAACACCCAATGACATGAACAGAAGTCCAAACACCAAACTGCATACACTGTATTTATCATGGGTGTTTTTATACTGCGAGTGAATTCAAGCGATATTTCAGAAATAAAATGTACAATTTGCTGGATTAATATAATTGTTAGATAAATAAATTACTACAAATTTAATAAATTATAATTTTAATGTGGATTGTTTAATTTCAAATTATTTCTATTGAAAAAAGTTATAATTATTAAAAAAATAAACTAGTCTTTATTCGTGCCATCAAAATTTTCAAACGTGCCACTTATGGCACGCGTGCCATAGGTTAGCCTTCTCTGCTTTATATTATTCTAAGTTGTTTAAGTTGCATATGTTTAAGGGGCTATCCTGTTTTTGTCCATTGTATATGCTTAGATTTATTCTACATTATAATCTTTTCTCATCGTAATTTTTTTTTAATAAAATTTAACTATATTATATTTATTTGTAAAATACATAATAATATAATCTCATAATTTACTTTTCATTGATTTTCCTAACACTATTATTAACATCGTAATTTTGTGTTGAAAACTGATTACAATTTTAATAGGAATTAAATATCATATAATTTTAAACTCCACTTTAAGAAGATCATAGAAGTGTTCTTATATATTTTTTTCATTTTTTTGGATGCACTATTAAGTTTAATGACATTCCAAATCTCTTCTACGATGAGAAAATTTAAGTTCATCTCAAGAATGGTCTCATTAGAACACTAAATTTCTAGTTAGATTTTAATCTTAAGTGTTTTGTTACCTCAGGGAAAGAGAAGAGAGATTTTTGGCACTTATTTCAATTGAGAACTATAACTTCCAAATAGATGTTTTAAATACTAACACTTTGTAAGGAAATCAACCTATAAATTGAAATAATAAAAAATTTTAAATGTTAAACCTGATTATAAATAGGTATATATATTACGGCCTTTAAGTTGATTGATTTAAATGTAAAGAGAAAAAAACATAGTTTAGTTAAGTATATTAATTACTAGTCCATCGAAATAAAAAATAACAAATATAGAATAATATTATGATCCATTTAAATATTATTTTAAGGAAATTCAGATATAAAGTTTATTAAAAAAATATATAAGGAACTTGAATTAATAATGAACGTTTCGCACAAGAGACCGCCTCTAGTGTATGTTTCAATATTTCAGTTTGCAATGTTTCCCGCTAAAATTTACAGTCTATGGTCGTCTTGAACAGCTTGTATCATTTGGTTGAAACGTAAACAACAGTACTAAATATTGTTTCGAACATGTCCGATTTCGTATCAGAAAAAGTGTTTTTCTTCATTATTTTAATAATACTTGGATTAATATATTTGTAACCATTATTTGAAAATAAATCCGTAAATTTCGAGAGAAAAAACGCTCATTATTAATTCAAGTTCCCTAACCTGTTTATAATCAGGTTTAACATTTAAATTTTTTTATTATTGAATTTAAAGTGTAATCAATCATAAATTTAAAATTTATTTGAAGAAATTCGAAAAATTAAATAATACAATTATATTGTTCAGGATAATTAGAAATTTAAATCAGAATTTTTGATTTGTTAATTTTAATAGTGGTCCATTAATTATTAAATTTAAAACCGGATTATGAATATAATCAGTAAAAAAAATCACTAAACCTTTAGCTTAGTATTTATTTATATAATATTAAAATGATAAATACTTAGTATTTTTAGTAGTTATTTATTAAATGTAATATAAAAGCCTTTTTTTATTTTATAATATCATATATATATATATGATATCTGAATCCTTTTACAACTTTTAGTTCATTTTTCTAGTAGTACAAAAATCTGCAAAAAAAGTTTTCTCTTCGATTATATATATATATATATATATATCTTATCTTATCTTATTAAGCTAGCTAAAATTGTTTGTATATATAGCCATGGGTTCTCAAAAACCGCTCTAACGATTTTTTTGAAATTCACACTAGATATAGTATTTATAAAGAAAAATTGAGTTTTATTGATAATATCTCTGGAAAAATACATTTTCATTAGTTTTTTCTTAATTTAAATTTATATATGGATGACATCACAAATGACATCCATATTGAAATTTGACTCCCGCCTTTTTTTAAAGGATATTGTATTAATATTTTTTTTATATTTAAAATATTTTAAAATTTTTTATTTAATTTCGAAATAAAATTAAAAATATATATTTTAATAATATTTTATAATTATAAATTACGATATATATTTATCATTCTTCCAATAAAAAAAAATATTCATGCACTTAGAAACATACCTAATAATACATATTTATGTATTATTGAGGACCCCAGTTCAATTCATTTTAATCAGAGTGATGCAATGATGCAACATTCAATAATTGTAATAAATAATTAAAGAATTGTATATTAATATTTTTTAAAGGGTCGAGCGAGAGCCCGGTGTCCCAGGTATTAATATTACCAGCCAAACCCAATAATAATGGATCATTTTTTTTAACTTAAGTACCGAGCCGAGGCTCGGGGTCCCGGTACTATTTATTTATAGCTAAAGGCGAATAAAATATATTATGTTGAAAAATTATATTTTATCTAATGAAAACTTAAGAGAAAGTAATAGTCATTTGAAGAGCTTAAAATAAATGTATAATTAGATTAAGTTCTCTGTTTATATTGATATATAAAACTTAAAGAAAGATAGTTTATTTTTATATATATACTAGCTGCTCAGAGCTTTTTTTTTTTGTTTTTTTTCCTCTTGTATTATTTGCATTTTTACTTTTGTTAATAATTATTTAGGCAATCTCTTGTAAATCCTTTAAAATGTATGAATATTTATTTTATATATATAGGCGAGATGAAAGGATTGAATGTAGTGACATAGATTAAGAGGCGGTTGTCGCGCCTAAGTACTTGCTATTTAATATAAAAAGAAATATAATATTTTAATAACTATATTTAGCACTCTTTCAAACTTTCAGAAATTTTTCTATTTTAAGTTATTATGCTCATCCTGAAAAGACCTGATATAGTCCTGAACGTTTCGATATTATATATATAATATCACACACAAATATTTTGTTATACTCTTTACTATAAAAAAACATTTCATTAAATGAAATATCTATTTGTTCTTTCAAAAGCTCGTTTAATCCCAAATTTTGATACAATTTTCGAATATAGGTTTTTTTTACAGAACAATGGAATTTAATTCCAGCAAAGTACCCATAAATATATCTAATAATTTCTCTTTTATATATATATATATTGCAATATTACTCTTATTGTTATTATTATTTTATAATATGTTTGGAACACAAAAGAATATTTTATTTGTTAATTACACTCATTTGTTGCCATTGTTCTCGAGGGTTTGCCCTCTTCAAAGTGGATAGAACCATAATGCTTCTAATTCCACCCCTTGAAACCAATTCACGTGGACACATATAGATAGATATAATTTAATATCACCTTTCTCTTTGGTTGACACAATTATACAATTTCACTAAATAAAAATGTTTGAAAATTCCTTCAAATCATTTATGATTTTTAAATATTGTATATATATATATATATACATTTTAAATTAAAATATTTTGTAGATAATTTCAATAGGAATTATTCACATAAATTTGCTCAGCGTAATTTATCATAGTCTTTTTTTTTTCTTCAAATTTTCTTCAAACCTCATCTCTTTTACTAATTGAACTTTTTGGTCCCGTAGACATTCAAGCCATTAATCTTCTCAGTTCAGAAAATAAATTTATGACGAGATCTTTTTAGAGGATCTTAAACAACTACTTAACGTCACTTTGGAAAGAAATACGTACTATTTTTGATGCTTTGCAAATAATACCAATCATTTTACATGTCAACAGACCAATAAGAAAAATTGATCTTTTTCTATTCAGTTAATATATACTTTTATTTTATTATATCATTTTAATTAAAGGTAAAAAAAAACTTTCTTAGGTAAATAAGCAATACAAACAAAAAAAAATCCTAGAACCTTTTATTATAATATTGTTTTAATATATATAGATATTAGTTATAACGGAATTTTGTAAATAAAACCACATATGGATATTTGTTATTGTACGAGGGGTGTTCAAAGTATTCTCGGTATAGGTATGAAGGAAAATGCAGAAACTTCTAACTAAAATTTATTTTTCAATGTAGTCCCCCATAACCTCAATACACTTGTTTGCTCGGGAAACTAACTTTTAAATTCCCTCTAAAAAATATTTTTCCTCCTTGTCCTCAAAATGTGCGTTAATTGCCACATTCAGCTTTTCATCGTCAGAAAAAAGTTTTCCACGAAGATCTTTTTTTTTAGGTTGGGGAACAAGAAGTAATCACTGGGGGCAAGGTCTGGGCTGTAAGGTGTATGCTTTATTTCTTCAAAACATTTTTCTCAACATTGTCGCATCAGTCATTCTGGTCTTCTTACACCAACGATAATTAGATTAGTACTAATGATAAATAAATGAAATTTTGAGGTTATGTTCTCAGGGAGTGTCGTTACCAACTGAAATAATTTAAATCCCTTCGTCACTGCTAAATTACCCCGTTACCGAGAATACTTTGAACACCCCTCGTAAATTTATTCAAAAAATACAAAAATATACACAACGTTTCGATTGCTACTTCTGCAATCGTTATCAAACGACTGCATTGTTTAAGTGGACACTCACAAACGATTGTATATTTTTGTATTTTTTAAATAAATTTACAATAACAAATATCAATATGTGGTTTTATTTACAAAATTCCGTTATATATAGAAACACCACCAAAGCTTTAATAATTTAATAGATATTAGTTATTTATATTTTTTAATAAATGATAGAACTAAAACAAACGAAGATAAGTATTATTTTTTTTATTATGATATTATAATTTTGTCATTTTCAATTATAATTATTTGTTTTTGTTTTTTTTTTTTTTGAGATGAGAGAATATTAGGTCAGCAACTGGTAACCGTTTATTTAGATATTAAGAAGAGTATAGGTTTTATTAAAGTTTTTGTAATAAAAACAGATTGTATGGCCTGCTAAATTTTCAATTATATTCAAATGAACTTAATTATTATTTCAAACCACCCACTCACAATATTTTCATCTAATATAATTATAAGTTCATTTCTCATCTATTTGTTTTACAAGCCAATGAATAGAATTTTTAATTATATTGATATCCAATTAAAGTTGATTGTAATAATATGTATATATATAAATATAATAAAGTATAATAAAGTCCTATTGATTAATCCCCAACCTGATTGCCAACTGTTTACTCCATCAGTCAAACATCAAATTTTCTAATTGTTACCATTGTATTTACGTTTCTTCTATTAGTCTTTAGTAAGCGCCATATAAACACATGGTGCATTCTCTCATGCAAATTCCATTTATTCTTCTCATTTCAGAGTAAGAATAAATCTTTAACGATTCAAACTGGAAAGACGTTAGAATAAAATATTAGAGTAGATTAACTAATCGGGCACGAAAATATTAATCAAAATTTTTATAGATTATTTGTTCTTAAAAAGAAAAATGGTTTTCATTTAGATCAATACGAATGGAAGAAAATTAATCTTAAATCTGGGAAAAATGAATGGGCATATCAAATTAACTTTGGAACGCATGTTTAATCACACTAATATCTTTTTCCATTTTTCTTTTTCTTAAAGGATTTAAATTCCTTTGACCTTAATTGTCCTTAATTATCTTTATTTTTTTCCTTTTTTTTTCCTTTACGTCTCAATCTTTTATTAAAGTAATTACCTGGTAATAGATTTAGTCATAGAGTTTCGTTTTTGATTTACAAATCATTGTAAATTTAAATTAACCGAGGGAAAATAAAAACTTTAATTTATTTATTAATATGAAATAATTTTCCCCATCCTTTTATGCTTGATCTCTCTATTTACATTACTGAATTACTCTTTTTGTTTGATTCATTAGGCTATCCTAATATTTAATAAAAAGGATCGAGTAAATCTTAATTGGACTGGCATGTAAATTAGTTTCATTCCTATTTGAATGAAAAAAAAAGTAAAGGAAAGATATTTTATTTTAGTTAATATTAAAATTGTAATCTTAATTAGGAAAATAAATAAATAAATAAAGGGATAAGTTATATATATATATACCAAATCATTAATTCCAAACTTGATCATTTCAATGAGTAAGTTGATGGTCATTACTATATTATTTATAAATATTCCCGAAAATAAACTAATTTAATCTGTTAATCTGTTAAATCTGTTAATTTTGTTGTTAAAATTTCATAGGCTTAAATTTAGTTTTAAAAATAGAGATGATACCAATTGTAAACTGATTTGAAATATTAATTTATACTAGTTGTTATTTTTAGAAATTTTTAAAAAAAAATTGATAAAAGTGATATTTCCAAAAGTTAATAATTTAATACCATACAATTTCTTAGAAAAATATTCTATTCCAGAAGAGAAATTGCTAGCAATTCAAATCTAAATGGACATTGAGAATAACATTTTTTTTAAAAAAACGTTTTCTATTTTATTTCATTGACAAATTCATTCAATAGAAATTTCTAGTCTAGTGCAATTTTTACACTATAATACCTTATGCAAAAAAATTTGAAAAATATAGTACATTTCAAGATATATATATATATACCATATATAGTATATTTCAAATATAATCAATAATAAATATCTTTTAGAAATTAAACCCATTTTGACGGATGTTTTCATTTTAGATGGGAAATTTATCAATTAAAAAAAATCTGGAGTGTCTCCACTCGACTATCTCGCAATTTGATTGGATTAAATAACAATATTAATATTAAATTAAAATTAATAAATAATATTTATTAAACCAGCGCGTGATTGGCTCTGTTGATGGCACCTCGTCACGTGCTGGCGGGTGATTTGCAATGTTAAAAAATTAATTCGGGTACTTTCAGCGATTCAATCAAGCTGAAATTCTATATATAGCAGTTCTATACAATTTTTAATCATGTCAAAAACTATCAAACATATCTCTTTATTTTTAAGGTCAGTTTAGAGGAAAAAAACTGAAAACGTGGAAGGTTATGGTCCTCTTTCGAAAGAGCTAAATTACTCAAAAATTGACAGAAAACTACGAATTTTGAATAATACCCATGTACCAAATTTCATTATTCTAACTAAAACCGTTTTTGCGTAATCTTGTCTACATACACACACATATATACAGACACACATTTTTCTCAACCTTAGTGAAAATGACTCAGGAACCTTCAAAACGTATAAAAACATAAAAATCTCGACATCGAAAAGTTTTGTTAATATTATTTTAATTTTTTCATAATTAATTTATTAATTAATTTTGAAATTTTTTTAAAATTCCTCCTCGCTTTCCCCCTCTTTGGTCAGTTATTTCAATCCCCACCTCTCACATTCATCTATTATTCCATCGTTCCATTAATTAATTCAAAGGTAATGCATAGATAATAAATAGCATGTTTTTTTTTAACTAGAATTGTAATCTCTATCTCCAGCTACACTCGCTATTTGCGTGAAATGTGAATGGATTAATCGATTCCGCCGGAGGTTAATAATCATTGGGGAGTAAGCCTTATATGATGAATATAACAGATAGACTCCCTCTATTTGGAAACCGCATGAAATCCTATATCACAAGCTTTACATTCAGTTGAATACCACAATTGTCACTATACTATTTATTTACTTAATGAAAACTATGAAAGTTGTTGCCGCCTATCTAAAATTAATTATTTACAACAAATTGAATCTCAATTATCAAAATTCAATGATAGTAATGTTATTTGAAATTATAGTAAATATATTTATTTATAAAATTTACTAGAATTTATTCTCATATCAAGATAATGATTTATTTAATATAAATATAATTTTTATTTTACTGATTTATATTAAATTCATAATTAAAATATATCTATAAAAATAAATATCGATTAAGATTTAACGAGAATTTTCACTCAAATCAATAAAATAAAATATAAATTAATTATTAAGAATACTATTTTAAAAATGAACAACTGCTATAAATCTATTAGAATGACTTTTTAAAATTCTAAGTATTTAATGTTTGAAAAATAGTATCATTAGCCTTTCAATTAATTCTCTTAAGTTCTTCACGGCTTTAAAAACCACTTGTAGGGAAATTAAAACTAATTAAAAAGCTCAGTTCTTTGTTGAAATTTATTTTAGGACAGTTTGAATCAAGACAACACTTGATAACAAGTTTTCAACTGATTTAAATGTAAAAACAGTTTACACTTGCATAGAAACCTAAGGTGAGGAGGAAGGGCAATGGCGTCGAATCTTTAGGAAACAAAAACGTCACTTTTACATTTCCTCCCTTTGGATCCTGGGGGTTTATGTGTCCGTTTGTGGTAATCCTGGAAGTACGCGTGAACAAGAGATGCTTCCGGTTAATTAAAATCTCCGTTTTACTAACATTTTACCATTATACATAGAATGTTGCTTGCATGAAGGGATTACAAAAGAGTCGTGTGATTAGCACCCTTTTCATCAGATAGATAAGCACTACTTGGACCTGTCTAACCAGGTCATTTATATAAATATCCAAAGGATTCGTTTAGTATTCTGTTGGTCAAGATAAAACATTTTAATTGACGCTTAGGGAAAAATTGTCGAGAAGGGGGAAAAGTTGCGACAAGTTTTATACGAGCCATTATTTCGTTTTTTTTATTTTTTTTTTTATTTTTTTAAATTTCTTTTTTAAGCTTTTTTTTTGTCTCCGTATTTGCTTTATTTGAATTGTTGTTAACTATTATTTCCTTAAAAAATAGAATAATCAATTGATTTATTTATGAATACAATAAAATGCAACATCAGCTCCCTTCGAAGCGGGACATTGAATATTCATGGAAATTTTATGAAATCCTTTAGAAAATTATCATCCCTTGTTTGGAATGAAAGATTTTAGCCGTTTTCAACCTTTTCGTTATAAATAACATTAATGCTAAAAATAATCAATTAGAACAAAATAAATGAATTTAAAACTTTTCTGATTTGTAACGATAAGATTAAATATTGTCTTTTAGAATAATCTTTTTACACTTAATTATTATGTAGCTTTCTAGCTATTCTATTATGAATTTGCTGTTTGATTTATTAATGACCTTTCACTTCAAAAATAAAAAATTTGAGAAGGTTATGTTATTGTGAAGACTTAATCATCTCAATTTATATACCTTAATTATTCATTCTACTATACCATTATTATAATCCATAATACTCTCATATTCCTCATTCTTCATTTAATTCGTTGCTACCTGATTCGGACTGAGGTCCTGTCTCGTCTATAATATATTACAATGTGTATATACATTTTAATTAATTTAACAAATTGTTAATATGGCTAAAGAGGGCATATAATAATTAAATAACGTGTTAAAAAATTAATTCCGGGACTTTCAGCGATTCAATCAAGCTGAAATTCTATATATAGCAGTTTTATACAATTCTTAATCATGGAAAAAACTATCAAACATATATCTTTATTTATACGGTCAGTTTAGAGAAAAAATATATATATATATATAAAATTCATAATTATTTTTTTCAGCAAACTGATTATTACAAAAATATTAAAAATACGATGTGTATGAATATATATATATATGTCTGTCTGTCTGTCTGTCTGTGTGTGTGTCTGTCAAATACTCAAAAACTACCCGTCCGATTGCGATGAAACTTTCAGGGATTGTTGTGGGCGTCCCAGGGAAGGTTTTAGTGTAGTTAAATCCAAAATTAATTTATCCAAAATTAATTTAAATAGTAATATTTTGGTAAAAGTCTATTTATGGTTACCATGGTTACATTGAAAAATTTACAATAAATAAATAAAAATAATTGGAAATCTTTTCAAATTATTATTTTGATAAATTTTATTAATATTTTTAATTTTTTTTAAACTGCCAAAAATAACATACCCATAATAATAGTTGTAATAAAAATAAAAATATAAATCACAATGTAAGTAAAATATTGAATCGTTTTATTTATATTGTTTCAATTATTGTTTGAATATTTATTAAATTTATATATAGATTAATTTACATGTTTAAATGTATATTTAATAAATTTATTTATTGATTCTTAATATTAATAATTCCAATTACTTTCTTGAAATTTTTTTTATTTAAAAGCATATTCAGCATATCTCGCAAATTTGAATTGGATTAAATAACATATATTAATTTAAATTAAATTAAATTAATTCAATTATAAATTAAAATTAATAAATAATATTTATTAAACCAGCGAAAGTTTGGCTCTTTTTTGATGGCACCTCGTCACGTGTTGGCGCGTGAGATTTCCAGTGTTAAAAAATTAATTCTGGTACTTTCAGCAATTCAATTTTCGATGTTGAGATTTTGATGTTTTTGATGTTATAAATAATATTTATTAAATTATAATTTAATTTAAATTAATAAATATTATTTAATCAAATTCAAATTTGCGAGATAGTCGAGTGGATAGTGGAGTGTTTGGCTCTTTGTTGATGGCACCACGTCACGTGTTGGCGCGTGAGATTTCCAGTGTTAAAAAATTAATTCTGGTACTTTCAGCGATTCTATCAAGCTGAAATTCTATATATAGCAGTTTTATACAATTATTAATCATGTGAAAAATTATCAAACATATATCTTTATTTTTACGGTCACACACACACACACACACACACACACACACACACACACATTTAAAAATTAATTTATTAAAATATATATTATATAATATATTATATATATATATATATATATATATTCTGAAATTAATTTTAAATTATATAAATATATTAGAAATTAATTTAATATAATTTAACACATAATAATATATTAAAATATTTTATTTTATATATACATAATTTAGTAATACTGATTATTAATGTAAATATAAATAATAATATTTAATATGGCAAATATGTAAAATTTTGTAAAGAATGTATCAGAAGGTTAGTGTCTAACATTCTGGCGTATTGCGCATGCGTATATCGGTCGGGTCGGTCGGTCGGGTCGTTTTGGAACGGTCGGTCGTTTTGGAATCTCACGCGAAATCTATATTTTTTCCCCATCCCGCAAAAGTGCTCAACGCCGCTAAAGAAGTTTTCACTTCAAAAACTGAAAACGTGCTAGGTAATGGTCCTCTTTCGAAAGAGCTAAATTACTCAAAAATTGACAGAAAACTACGAATTTTGAATAATGCCCGTGTACCAAATTTCATTATTCTAGCTCAAACCGTTTTCGCGTAATCTTGTCTACATACATATATATATATATATATATATATATATATATATATACAGACAGACATTTTTCTCAACCTTAGTGAAAATGATTCAGGAACCTTCAAATATCAAAATCTTGACATTGAGAATTTTCATGATCACAATACTACTCTGGTGAGATATTAAAAAGAAAAAATATAAATATTTATTGAAATAAATAGATGAAACGAAATTATTAGTGAATTGCCTATATTTTTATAAGAAATATTGGAGTAAAAGAATCCCATTTATATGATTTATATTATATAATGAGTTAAATATATAATGGATAATATTTATTTTTATATTGATTTCATTTACCATAAAAGTTTAATTTCATAGACTAATGATAGACATCACCTTATTTTCAAATTCATTTTAAAAAATTATAGGAATTTTTCTAAAAAAATATATATTTATAAATTATTCAATTTTTTTTAAAAATTATTTAGACTTTATTAAAATAAAGTCTAAATAAGTTGAAAATGCTTTTATCACGCGCAAAAGATGATCTATCTACCTATTAATTTGTTCCTTTTGACATTTATTAATAAATCATGTTCATTAATAATTTACTAAAATCATGAAATCGGATGATAGCATAGCATATGAAATAATTATTAAATTAATTTTCTTTAAAATTTCCTTAATTGAATATGTATCTAGCTATTTTCTTAATTCTCTATTCTGATAGAAGGGTTGTTCAGTTTGTTGCAGCGATGCGGACGTGGCGAGGGAGCTGAGCGCGTTGTGCTCCTCCCCTGTCAGGATGGCGCGGCGGCGGCCGGCGCTTCCGCTCGCCTTCGCCGCCGCGCTTCTACTCCTCGCGGTGCCTGCCACCTTCGGCCAACAGCCGCACACTTGGGACGCCTCCTGCCCTGACAAATGCAAATGCATCTGGTTCAGTGGCTCCAAAGGGGCAGAATGCACCGGAAGAGAATTGACTTCGATCCCTGTCGGATTCAGTCCAGAAATTCAGGTAACTAATAAAATCAGTCCCCTAAATATTTTTAAAATTAAAACAAGGGAGAAAAAAAAAATGAAAATCTTCAAAAACTATTCAATCTATTCACCATTTATTTGCTATTATTAATTTTGTTATTCAAAAAATTCATCTTTTGTTATAATTTTATACTCCTTTTAAATCCCAATCTCTTTACTATTTAAAAACTTGTCTCTCTCCAAATAGGTGAAAATTCTTAAACTACATAACAATCATTTAAGCCATTTTCTATATTCATAACTAAAATTACATTGAATAAATAAAAAATTTAATATACCTACTGTATATTTTTTAAACATATTCTTATTTGCCTATCTCACTTTATATAAATTTATAATGAATAAGTTGCAACAAAAGAGAAAGCCATTTATTATAATTAAGATTATTTTTTTTTTATCAATATGATACTTGCGTTTAAGATTAACTCATTAAGCTAGAACATAGGCTGGGTATTTGAAGCCATGTATTTAATCATTATTTGAAATTCGTATATTTTCCATAAAGAGAAGCTTAACTTTAATCGGGATGAGGATTAAACTTCACTTGAATTCCAACCCGTTTGAATAAATGAAGCTGTCAAAAATGTTTTGTTCTTTTTATCTTTTTATTTTTACTGAATTTTTAAGATAACCAACCCCTCGAAACTCTGTTTGAAATAATTTCTATTCTTTTTATTTATTTATATATATTTTTTTATGTATTAATAAAAATATTAATATTGCTATAAGATTAAAGGTTTCAATGGTTATACACCTTTGTAATTCTGTACAAAACCAAAAAATGCTTACAAATAATTATAATAATATTTATTATATACATATATTACAAGTAATTAAAAATTTTAATTATATAATTACATATACACGATTTGTATTAAATTATCAAAATTTGAATACAATATTCATAATCAAATAATACAAAATTTTGAAAATAATAACTAAATCCAACTCAAAATAAAATTGATCTAATGTAATATGAATTATTAATATTATTATTATTACCTTTCTGATTAATTAATATGATTTAGATCAGGTTTTTCCAATCATGTTTAAACTTCGATTAGAATTTAATTTAAAAGAGTTTTAACCAATCGAATCCATTTGCAATTGGAAAAAACTTAATTATTCACTATATTAATTATTACTTAAAATTATTATTGACTGAGGTTTTGAAAAGTTTATTTTTCCATAACCATTTTAATCGACAATTATACCAACTAAAAACATACCATATCCCACATTAAATAAAACTAAAATATACTTTAGTTATTGTGGATGTATTCATTATTTATTCGAAATATTAAAATTCAATTATATTTATTTTTTTAAACAAGTTTCATACTTTTCCCAACCATCGTAATAGAGATATTTTTACTTTCTATATATATATAATACGAGAGGCACCATATCCAACATGGAGAGGAAATATTCAATGATTTTTAATTTTAACAAGTTAAAAAATAAAATAGAAAAACGTATAACGAACCTCTCTCTGTCTGTTGAACGGGGAAATTGCTGTGATGATAACTTTTGTAATTAAGTCGAAACAATATATTTATTACAACGACAGACACAAACTTTTCGTTTTTTTTTTCAATTAAAAATTGTGGTTGGGAAGGCAGCTTAAAAATATATGACATAAAATAGAAATGAAGAAAATAATTTTAGAAAGGAATGCGTTTCAAAGAAAACCTCCTTGCTACTTTTCTAATATTTATTGTTACATATAAGTGAATTTTTTATTCTTACTTAAAATTCATAATTTACTTCTGAGTATTTTAATTGGACTTAGAATTTAGAAGTAGAATTTGTTGTTATAAAAAAATTTAAATATCATTTTCAATTTATTTTGATAACATAATAATTTTTTTTTCTAAAGGGTAGGTGAAAACCTCCAACAGGCACTAGAAACCTAGTGTGGGGGGGGGGGTCGAACCCACTAAAAACACCTCCCTAAGGTTACAACTGAGCAATGCACATCTAGCAAATTTTATTTCATAGTTGATTAATGCTTAAAATAAAATTATTCAAATTGACTTGTGCATAGTATAGAGAATAGAGCAATTATGTTGAATTTTGAAAATAAATTCATTTATAATATATAATAATTGAATTGCATTAATTCTTTAATTAAAGATTTGTGAGTGTGAAACAAACAATTTTCTACAATTTGGGCTCAACTATGGTGAAAATGGACTTAAATTAGTTAAATTTTTATATATAAATATATATAAAATTAAAATTTTGAATGAGAGATCATTTTCTCGTATAAAATTTAATTACAAAGTAAACAAATATTTTCTTAAATCTGAAGAGGATTGACTAAATATTTATAAAATAGTTGTGAGTTATGTACTTGATGGAATATTATAAATACTTCCATGAAATAATTATCTATCTATGCATATTTTACTCTTTCATTTTCTTAATTTATTAATGGGTATAGAATTTTTATAAAATTCATATCAAACTAGGTTAAATAATTAAATTGAATATAATTTATCTTTCATTAATTGTAAATTATATATTTTTTTTTTCAGATTTTGGATCTTGAAAGAAATCCGATTACGTCTCTTGGTGAAGAAGCATTTAAGCGAGTGGGCCTTGTAAATTTACATAAAATTAAATTGCGCGAATGCAAAATCGAATATTTAGATCCACGAGCCTTTAGAGACTTAGAAATCCTGATTGAACTTGATCTCTCTAATAATTTTATTCGATCTTTGGATCCACAAATCTTCCGAGGTCTTGTCAAATTGCGTGTGGTGTTGCTCAATAAAAATCTCATTACGGAACTTTCGGATGGCCTCTTTTTTAATCTTCAACATTTACAAAAAGTAGAATTTCGTGAATGCCAATTACGGCATGTCGCCCCTAACACATTTCGGGATGTCCCGAAATTACAACACGTAATCCTTTCACAAAATAACCTAACAACAATGGAAGTAGGTTCTCTTGTTGATTTTAAAAAACTGAATAATCTCGGGTTGGATGGCAATCCTTGGATATGTGACTGTCATCTTTGGCCCTTTTTGAACTGGACAGTTCAGCGCAATTTGTATGTGTTCCCGACAAGCTGTAACAAACCTGACAAGCTCCGGGAACGCAATTGGTATGATTTGACGGCATCTGATCTTGCCTGTCGACCTCACATCACCGATTTGTATGCCAGCAAATCAGGTGTGGTAGCCGAAGAAGACGATGTAACGTTAAGTTGCCGAGCTGAGGGACAACCTCCTCCACAACTACAATGGGTGCACAACAATCGAGTGTTGAGCAACGAGAGCAGACGCCATTACGGAGCCAAGTAAGCCGTCCTTTGAATTAAAAACATTCTTGGATAAAATAGAAATTCCATTCCCTTTACTGCATGATTTTTCAATTACTCTCGAGTTTTTGATGGGTATTTTTCAATAAAATACACAGGAAATAGAAAAAAGTTCATTTGATTAATATATTTTTTATTTAATTGAAAAATACATAAATAAAAATAATAAATATATTGAATTGAAAATAAAAAAAAAACAATATATATTTTCTATTTCTAATTGATTGATGATTTATGAACGCAGATATATAAACAAATCGTTTATAATACATAATAATAATAATAATAAACAGAAGTAAAAAATGAATTTTTAAATAATACTTAATAATAATAATAATGAGTAAAAATAAACTTTTTTATTTCCAATTTAATTTTACTTTTTGTTGCATAAAAGTGACTAATAATAAAGACTAGAAAAATATATAAAAGTTATACAATTATTATTAAATAAATGATATTTAATTTTATTCCTTTTCAAAAAGTCGCATAATTTTATTCATCATAATATTTAATGAAACTATAAAAAAAAAAAAAACTATTATAATTACTTTATTATTTTGATAATTATTAGTTTATTTGAAATATTTATAAACAATTATATACTAGAAAATAATAATAAATATTATGTTTTTTAGGTTTTTGGTGGCTACGCATTCTCTTTGGGTGAACTTAACCATCCCAAAAGCACGTAGAGCTGATTCTGGCACATACATGTGTGTGGTTGAAAGTAATGGCGGCATTGATGAGCGCAATTACACGCTCGATGTCTCCGATTCAGGAGCAGGCCTTCTAGGAGCCGGAATGGGAGGACATGACGCCCTCCCCTTAATACTGGGCCTTGTCTGTTCGGCAGTGTTCATTATTCTGGTGTTGCTTGTACTTCTATTTGTGTGCACTCTTCGACGAAGACAGGCTGCAAGAGCCGGAAAGAAACATGCAGCAGCATGTAAGAGCCAAGAAATGAGCAATGGTCCATCGCCTCAGGATCCCGTCTATCCTGATGCCGCATCGGAGCAAGGCAAGAGTCTTCTCGCGAATCCTGTAGAGAAGCCACCGCGGAGAATTGAGATGCAGCCGTTGGTGTCGGGCACAGCAACCGAACTGCCGCACAGCAAGGGTTCACTGCTCGAGGGCAGTGTCTTTGGTGAGTGGTGTCCGCGGTCAAGGAATCCTTCCCCAGGCGTAGCCGGCGTTCGCCTCCACCGGCTTACTTCCTCCCAGTCATCGATTTCTATCAAAAATTCCACCATTCCACCATTTCTATCAAAAATTTCCAATTTATTGAAACAGATCCTCATTCATTCACCTTTCAATTTCAATTTCTAATTTCATCTTCTTTCTTCACAATTCTAACTTTAAATTAAAAATATATATATATATCTATTTAACTCTATTCATTTCATTTCCTTCACTTGCAAATGAAAGAAATTCTGATTAAATTAAATTATTTAAGGATTATATTAGAAGGGACATTTTAAAATGATTCATATCGTAATTTAACTTATTTTCTAGTTTGCGTTTTATATATTTTATTGCTATATATAATAACATTAATTTAAAATATCTAAAAGCCAAACTCAAGAAAGTTTTTACTTTGTAGGAGAAAGATAGTAGTGTCTCAGGATAGGGACAGTTGGTAGTTGTTGGAATTTATAATAGTTGTTGAGGCATAGATAGAAAAAAATCTAATTAGAGCTACTCTTCATATTATAATTACAATTAAAAAAAGCATATTATTTTTAATTTCCTCATTTTATACTTATGTTTTGAATATACTATATATAATATATTAAAAAATTTCAAATAACATACTATATATGCTTGATTTATATAAAAATATTTTTTTTTAAATTATTCTAAAAATAATATAAAAAAAAAACGAAAAATTGTATTGTTATAAAATTGTTAAAGTCTAAATCATTTCAAATTATTATTTATTTTATATGCATTATTTCTTTGATCAAATGATAAATTCAAATTGAAAATATGATAAAAATATTATATATTTTCAAAAATAATAAACTTTCTTTGTTGCAAGTAAAGAATAAGATGAAAAAAGTTAGATGAGATGATCTGAAACAAATAGACACAACATTTTTCAAATAGCTATATATTGCTTCTTCTATCTTCTATCTAATTTTGTTTTTGTTTTTTTCATTTTATTTATTTATTTTTTCTTTTTATTATATTAAAAAAACATTCAAATTTTTTGAATTAACTTTTTCAAGTAGAATTTTCTTACTTGTAAATTACACGATATTCTTGATATACTTTCGTTTATTTATTTTTTAAAATGGTTAGCTCATTTGCCTTGAATGATACTATTTTCTTTTAAAATCTAAATGTTTTCTATATAATGTATATCTTTCCTATTTTGATATAATATATATTTAAACTCATTCAAAATCGTATATTTATGTTATACAAATATATATATATATAAATATTTATATTAATTTAGTGATTACTTCTATATGTTCAGATCCCCATCTTTATTTTTTAAAGGAAAGGAATGTTAATATTTTAATTACCCTATTAAAAGTACACTTGAGAGAGTTGAAAACACTTAATCACATTATATCTCTGATAATGAATCCACTGAGAGCTGACTTGGATGGGTAACGAAGACACTTATTTTTTAGACCCTTCCAATCCTAATTTTCATTCTTTACTTAGGTACCATTAGATTTCGATGCTTAATTGAAAATACATTTAAAAAGGGTCGTGCGAAGATGTAACTATACGCGGGACAACCCATAAATTTGCCTCAATTTTATCTATAATTTTAATTTTAACTTTCAAAATTTGACGGCTTCAACGTTTCTCTGCCTCTATTTGCAAGGCCCATCTTGGAAATTAAAATTTATTGATTTTGAGTTTAAAACAAACTTTCGATTTGATTGCTTTTAATGTTATTTATTTATTTTTATTTTTAAATTTTATTTTTACAGAATAGATTGCAGGGTGATAAGATAATTTATTTAAATTTTCGTTATTTCTATTTGAACTTTCTTTCTCTTTATGTCTAATCTTCACATCTTGTATGTTAATTCCTCTCTTATCCTTAAATCCTCTCCTTTCTGGGAGGACGGAGCACAACGGGAGAGGCGATCACGGCAACGCCACTCCCGTGGCCTGTTCTTTTTGCTACACTAACATTACACTTACGCAATCTTAGCAAAAACCTAGCATCCGTGTGCACGTTGCGAATCTGGTTTCTGGTTTTTTGATAACCATATAGGTGACTGAAAAACTATCATTCACATAATGCAGTCCTAAGCTTCAATCTTACTAATATTATCCAAACTCTTAATTAATATCATCTAATTTGCAACCCAAGCATTCAGCATTACAAATTGTTATTTGGGGAATTTAGCAATTAATTATTCATATTATATCTATTCAATTAAATTTTATTATGATCTTTCAGAAATATTTATAGACTTACATATTAACTAACTTATTAATACGATTTAAGTTTGTAATTTATTTATTTTATTTTTTTTTTGCATTAATTAATTTTCTCTTCTAGAAACTCTTCAAATTCTTATATTAATTACTCTTGTAATATCTTTCTATCTTATAACATCAACCTTATTTAACTATTTTTCTAATTTATATCTAAGTTGCAATTTTTTTATTAGAAAATAAATAAATATCTATATAAATAAAATATATATTTTTCTTAGAGATTTTTGAATAGTATTTTTTTAGAAATGATATATTTTTTATATCATTTATAGATATACCTATAATTTTTTTAATTAGATTGTGATTATTTTTTATCAAGTTTGCATGATACGAAGTTTTTAAAATTTCTTAAGAATAATTTTTTTTTTGCATGGGTCTAAATTAGTAATCTCTCTATATTTCTATTGTATACTTAATTAACATCACTAATATATGTGATATTTTTTCTTTAAATTTTATCACTCTTCTTACTGTTATGAGGATCTTATCAGTGTACTTTGTTTTAGCATTTTTTCCCTTTTTCTCAAACATCTTTTTCCAATTTTTTCCACTGGTCATTTATTCTTAATACACAATAATAAACCAAATAAATACAATCCAAATTTACTATTGATTTAATTTAATTTTCTTTTTAAGATTTAATATTTAATTTTTACAATTAAAAAGAATATTTATGTTTGCAGTGCCCCTTTCATAATTACATAATTTCATAATTAATAATAATAACTATACTTTTATTTATACATTTTAAAATTATATTTTTAATATATATTATCAGAAGATAATATAGAATAGAATAGAAATTGAATTGATATTGTTGTTTCGGCCAGAAGTTTTGAATTCAGAAGCGCTACAAATATATTATTAAATAAATATAATATAATAAATATATCTTTGGGTATTATTATTAGATTTTAATATTTCTCAAAATTCGATTTATTAAAAAAATTTAAGCTTGAATCACAATTTAGTGCATCTACACTAGCTTGATATTGCATGATCATTTTATAAAATATTTTTCTCAATGGCTTTTTTTTATTATTTTTTTATTTTTTATTTAATTTAATTTTTTTTTTACATTATTTGTTAAAACGTTATGTTAATTTATTACCCTCCAAGGAATGAATAGAAATGTTTATTTTTCTTTGACAAAGGTTGCAAACTAATGGCACAGATGGCTTCCTATTAAGTTTTCTTGTGCAGGAGGCGAGAAGGCCATCACTTGGCTCTGTGTTTGTCAACGGCCAGCCGTGCTCGTGTGTTTAGACAGCCGAATTGGACATTTGCCCTTTCATGTCTTATCAAAGTAATCGCCCTTTGAAAGAAAATGGGATAGACAAGTTTACTGAATTATTTTTTAAATAAGATTTTCTCCCCTAAGAAAATTTAATTTTCATAAATATTTTTTAAAAACAAAAACAAAACGTTGAAAATTTTTTGTTTTAAAGAGAGAGAGTGTTTTAAAATGGCGAGGGGCTTATAAATTATATACTCTTATTGTTAAAAACAATTTTATAATTAAAATTTATTAAAAAAATTAATAAAATTTATTTGGCCTGCACAAATTAAATAATTTGTTGATCATAATCGTACCTATTGACATGAGTTCTAATTTTTAGACATTTTTTTTATAATGTCAACAATAGATGATAAGAAGAAGGCGATTTTTTGGGATTAGACTAAAATTTCTGATTGAATATAATAAATCGTTGTTTAAATTTAATTGTAGGTAATTTTGTAAGGGGCCGCGACACGGTTAGCATGGTGTAGCAAAGAGAGCAGGCCTGGATCCCGCCCGGCGTGACCGCAGCCTGTGTGTTAGTTGCAGGTGGCGGCGATAGTGTCGGCCCGTCTCGGTCCACGGAGCGCTCTTTAGACTCATCCGAGCAGCTGGATACGACTTTTCCACCTGATTTACTGGCATTCCCTGCACGTGGCAGCCAAGCATCCCCCGCTGGATCAACGGCCAGTACAGCACCGGATCACACAAGATTACCTCAACATCTCATCGCAGCTCCACAGTCACCACCTCTTCTTTTCCCACAACGATGTGGCACTTTGCCCCACAGCCGCAGCCATTCACCTTTTAGCGTTACAGGTGTACCTATTGTGACTCCCCGCCAGGGTTATGTGACCATTCCAAGAAGACCACGAGTTCCATCCTGGAGCAGCCCTCCCACCAACACTGAACATCCTCTCTCACCTAGAGTTTACGATCCTGTTTATGACAATCTTGGTCCTCGTACAACAGCTGATGGTAGTTCAGTACTGTCTTTAAATAAACCTGAACCTCAACAACCTCCAGTCTTTAGACCGAGGCCCTTACCTCACACACCTTCTCTTCAATATTTCCAGCCCCTTGATGAGTTGGACCCTTTGCATTCGCCTCCACCTGCACCAGCTCCTGAACATCCTATAATCTCCCCAAGGGCTTCTTGGGCTGTCACTTCCCCGAGAGCTTCCTTAGTATCACCAACCGGCAGTCTAGGACGAAATTCCGCTGGAAAAGTTCCTCCGAAACCCCCTCCAAAACCTAAAAAGAAAATTCAAGCAGGACCATTGTTTGAAGATGAAGGTGAAGACGGTACCGAGGTGTAGTCGGACAATATAGACTAAATTAACGTGGCATTTATATATATAAAAAAAAGCCAAAAATTGAAAATGTATTAAATACAACAATCGATAAATGAAATTCAATCAATTTCCTCTTATTTATGAAAAACTAAAGGAATTTAAAAAATTAATTGAATAATTATTTATCGTTTGTTGTTTACTTTATATATATTTTTATTAAAATATTTCAACATTTAAATAAAATCTTTCAATTTCCAGGGCATATTATAATTACAGAGACTAAACAAGATATTTAGTTTGTAATTTAAAAAAATGCCCAGTCCATCACATTTCGAATCCTAAAAAGTGATTCGTATATCTAGTGCCTTCAAAAAAATATGTATATATATATATATATAGTACTATATATACTTATATATTTATATATATATAAACCACTAATATTAATTTTCCTTTCGATTAATATAAATAAAGTTAAAAAATGAAATTTTTCAAAATTTTAATCTAATTAATGAAGTGAATCCCTAGAGTACAACATTTTATATTGGTCTTCCAGTAATTGTTCGTTTTTTTAATGTTTTAAAAAATGTGATTTCATTTATAATTCTAAATTCATTCCTATCTATTTGTTTGTTTTTTTTTGTGGGAGAATTTTTTTATAGTTTATTATCTCTTATTATATATATTCAAAATTTATATATTTTTTAAAAAAATGTTTCGGTTAACTATACAATTTCATTTAATAATTTTTAAGCATTTATTTATATTTAAAAACTTCCATTGGTATAAAATAATTATAAAAAAGAAATAGTCTCCAAAACAAATATCCCCATTTGATTGTTTTAATATTTAAAGACTGAAATAATTGTTAATTACATTTTCCAATCAACTTGCAACATTCTTACAGAGTTACTCAGTCAAACATTGAAATATATTGTTTTACATAACTATTTTAATCAGTAATATTCAATATTTATCTTTTAAGATAATATATTATATTTTGTCAAAATAAAATGAAATAAGTCACACAAACATTTGAACTATATTTATTTTTTATAAACAAATAAAATTACTACTACAATGAATTTGTTAAAATTATTTAATGTAACAAATATAATTTTATTTAATGATTGTGACTTTAGTAATAAATTTAGTTAACAAGTTTTATCTTGTTATACTTCATTGTTGTGTTCGAATGTAAAGGAATTGTATTTTCTATCTTTTTAAGAATTATTCTAATATTTATTATTTTAGTAGTGGTTAATGAATAATACCTATGTTCATTTAAATTTTAATAATTGTTTGTATTCACTTCAATAAAAATTTCTTGGTATTTAAAACAATCCAAAATAAACCCCAATTTTATAAATCTTTGACTAAGAAACTAACAAAAATAAATAAATAAAATTTATTTGTTTTCTTTAAAAATTAAAATTGTATGTAATTCGTATATCTATAAATAAAAAATAAATTAATTTGTAAGAAACTAATACAGAATTAATTTGTTTATATAATTTAATAGTTATTTTATATTAATTCATTTTTATTTAAAACAAAATAAAAATAATCTAATTATATAAAAAAGTTGAGCTCGAATATAAAATAATTAAATACACACTATGTGAATAAAATAAATATATAATAAATCTATAAAATTAAAGGGTAATTATTTAAAAAAACAATACAAATTTATTTGTTATCATTGATGATAACTATTTTTATACATTGTTCTATTTTATTATTTGCTTATTTTGTAATTTCATAAATATAAGAAAAATTTAATTAATATATTATATTGTTTGTGTGACTAACAATGTTATATAAATTGTAAATAGGTCTGGGATTTTAATATTTACTGATTAAAAAAAAATTGAAATAGATTTAAATAAAAATTTAATTTTTTTATTTAATTAACTTTTGTCATTACTTCATTTATTTATTTATATCATTTAAATTTATATATTTATGTATAGGCAGCCATTAAATTAAAATGACTACTGGTTTGTCAAATCTCTATTATCTCAACAAAAACGTATTAGATTACAAAATTGAATTAATTTATTTTTATGTCATATGATTAAATGAGAGATAATAATGCCAAAAATATTTATTTATTAATTAAAAATACATTTATACTATTATTATTAAAAAAATAGTATATTTAGTAATTTACTTTTTCAAATATATATATATATTTTAAAGTGACCAATGGTACCCTAAAGTACTGTGAATACTTGTAATGTCAATATATTCTAAACATTTGTTTAATTAACTCTTTTTTTTGCAAAAAAAATTGTTAATTTAATTTTTTTTTTAATTTCGTTAAATTCATAATAAAAAAATTCATTAAAATAAATTAGTTATCATTGAATTTATTTTTTTTTATAATATATATAATTCATAGAATGTTTGAGAGAAAACTATTTTTATAAAGAAAACCCTTGCCGAATAAATACAAATCAGTGGTCACCGTAAAGCTAAATGACAATGTACTTGAATCTAAAAATTGAGTTATGATTGGATGCCTATTTATATATATATATATATATACATATATATATACATCATTGTACAGCATCAATATTGTTACCAGGTGTTGATGTTAATATATAAAAGATTTATAGATAGATAGATTTATTTCAAATTTTTTTTTTAAATTTCTAACATAAATTATTTAAGTTTTTTGATCTATATGTATAAATAATAAATGAAATAACAATTGCGAAATAAATACAAATACTGTGTATATAATTAAATTTACTAATTAATTTAAAAATGAAATCAAAATATAAAAATGATTGCAGCTATAAGAAAATTAAACAAATGAATGTTATTTTGGAAGAAAAATTCAGTGTGTTTATATTGTGATGTGTATATATAATTATAAGATGAATAAGTGAATTGATTAAAATTCTGATTGAGTGAAACAAAAGTTATATCTTATTAAAATGAATATAAATATATAAATTGATGTATATATATCACAATAGTTCATTTATTCTGAAAATTGAAAATTAAACGAAAAAATCATCTGAGGCAACATTTGTTTGATTGAATAATTAACAAATAATGTTTTTTAAGTAATTATTACTACGATAATGTTATTTTTATTTGATTTTGTTATTTATTAAATTTAATTTCATAGTTTGTAATATGGTAATCATTATTTTTTAAGAATTTTAACTTTTGGCCTAAAAATATAATAAGCTCAAATAATAAATTAATTCTATAAATATTCAAATCTAAAAATACTCGTTTTAAGCTCTTCTATCATTCATATTTTGTTTGTTTTTTTATAATTTTATAATTTTTATTATGAAATTATTATATTTAAAATTCAAGAATTTACATCTTATTGAAAAATATCTTCCTTAATAATTAAAAACAATCAGCTTGTCAAAAATCAGTTATTTTTAAGTGTCTTCGAGTAAACAACTCACTTTGACTGCTTCAAGTGTATATAAATAGATTATGTAATGATGTAAATTTAATACTAAGAAAGAATTTATGTTATGTAAATAAGATTTTAGAAAATGATTTATATAGATGTTTCATACAAAAATCCTATTCTTAATATTTCATAAAATTAAAATATATATATTTATATATATTGTATATGTTTATATACATAAATATAAATACATATATAAATATATATATAAAATATTTACCTACTAACATTCCTGAATGTAAATCACAAATTTGACCAAATTATTATGGATATATTTAAAAATTCCTTATTTCGTTTTTTCCTCTTTTAAGAAAATATGTATGTATTTTTAGTCTATTAAAATAAATAAATTAAAATATTATTTCGAAATATTTATTATGTTTTTAATATTATTTATTTTCTATTTATCCTTTTATAATTTAAAATAGTGAGACAGAAGCTGTTCGAAATATGGAGAAATTTGATTGGTACATTCAATTTTTTTTTTTAAGATTGGAACAAACTGAAGCTAGGTAACGAAACCCAAGATTGCACCGAGTTCTGTGGGGAGCTGCAAACTATTCTAGCAGAGAATGCTTGTGGTGGTGCGACTCTCCATTTGAACGAAGAGGATTGGGTGAAAATAATTAAGGATCTCTATCTGGAGGATGATGAATACACAGGATCAAGTAAAACACTAAGAGGTGAAAGGAAAGGCATTAAATTTTATTCCTGGAAGGATTCGAATACGACAGGATGGAATACTTAACATCCTTCTGAAAAAAGTCATCAAGGAATATACACGGAAATTGCTGGACCTGTATAATGAGTCCTTAAGGAAGAGTATTTTTTCCTAGACTTTCAGTTTTTAATTTTAAATAATTATATATTATTGATTTATTTATAGTTTTCGTTTCATTGATCTTAGTCAAATTAATATACGTTTTTTTGGTCAATTTTGACAAAATACAATATAAACGTTATGATATTAAAGTATTTATCTATTTATTCAATTATTGATTATATATATTAGTGATTTTAATATATCTTTTGTAATTTTCTTTTTATTGGTTTTAGTCAAAGTATGGATATCATTTTTTGACCACTTTTCTGACAAATGAAATATTTACGCTATGATATTGAATTATTTATCAATTTATTCAGTTTTTGATTATAAATATTTATAAATATGTAATGCTTTAGGTCGGGGCTAATCTACTGAAACTACAAAATCCATTTCAATAAAATATTACAGATTAGTTGCCATCATTTTCTTTTAATTGCGAATTTAATGCTTTTTTAGAGAAATGGTATTGACTTTATTTTCAATATATATTCCATGGTTCGATGAGGAATGTTTAGAAGTAATAGAGATTAGGAAAAAAGCCAAAATACAATGGGTTAATTGCAAATGCTAAGTAGATAGATTATAATATATTAATAGCAGGAAAATAGTGACGAAAGTCATTAATAACAAAAAAAGGGAAATTTTAAAAAATAAAATATTAAAAATAGAGGAAAGTAGTCGCAACAAGAATAGTAAAGATCTATAAATTAAATCTCGAAAAACCTACGTTACAGGAGGTAGAAATGATAATGAGAAATTTCAAAAATAAAGCAGCGGGAATAGATTAGATTTCAGCAGAATTATTAAAATATGGAGGAAAACCTTTAGTAGAGTGTATGCATAAATTAGTTCTTTCGATCTGGCATAAGGAAAAGATTTCTTTAGAATGGCAGGAGGCAGTTATTATCCCACTCTTTAAGAAGGGTAATAGAACCAACTGCAATAACTACAGGGGAATTTCTCTTGATGACATCGTATAAGATTCTCTCGAATATTATCTCAATGAAATTACGACTATATGCAGAGGAAATTTAGGAGAATATCAGGCCAAACCGATCAAAAGTAGACCAGATATTCTCATTAAGGCAGATATTAGAAAAAAAAACGCGGATTCAATATCTCTGTTCACCAAATTTTGGTAGATTTTACAAAAGCATGTGACTCAATAGACCGGGAAAAACTTTTTCAAATCTTGATCTTAATGGGAATTCCAAAAAAACTAGTACGAATGATTCAAATTTGTCTTGTAGGTAGTAAAGGAAGAGTAAGATACGGGAATCAACTATCAGAAACTTTTGAAATTCGGAATGGGTTAAAACAAGGAAACGCATTATCACCAATTCTATTTAATTTAGTTCTGGAATATATAATTAGACAAATTGTGGAAAAATCAAACGGAATAGAATTAAACAAAAATATTCAAGTATTAGGTTACGCAGACGACTTAAATATAATAGGAGATTCGGCAAGTGTAATTAAAGATAGCGTAGAAAAATTAATTGAATCAGGAAAAGAGGTGGGGCTGGAAATAAATATTGCTAAGACAAAGTATTTAGTAACAGAGAGGAATAGTATTAACACACAAAGTTTTAACATACAAAATATAGAATTTGAAAATGTAGAAAAATTTAAATACTTAGGTTCTGTAATAACGAAAGATTTATGGGCCAAAGAAAGATGAGGTCACCTGGGAATGGCGGAGACTGCATAACGAGGAACTGCATGACCTCTATGCATCTCCAGATATAGTTAGAATTATAAAATCGAGAAGGCTGCGGTGGGCAGGACAGAATGGGACCGAGTGGGAAACGCCCGCTCGGTGGATAATGTATGAAGGGACGTGAGAGAAATGGGAGAGGATAGGGACTGGAGGGTTGTGGCTCAGAATAGGGACACTTGGAGAAGTGTGGTTGCTGGGGCCAAGAACTTTCGAGTTCCGTAGAGCCACAGAGATAGATAGATAGATTAGAGAAATGGTGTAATTTATAAGTTGTGAGTAGAGATAGCAGAAAGAGTTAAGCATTATAATTTAAAATATTTTTACTTATGTACTTCTCATATAATATTTAATATAAATTAATTATAATACAAAAAATTCTTAATTTTATTACATTAGCTGACATTAATATTAATATTAACACTAATGATAATAATTTAAAATAGAATAAAAAGTATTTAATATTAATACTAATGATGATAATGAATAAATACTTTTTGTTCTATTTTAAATTATTTCATTAAATTAAAATTAATAATATTTAAAATAAGATTTAATTGTATTACATCTTATTACAATCAAAATATTAAATAAATGTTATAATAATAATAAATTATATTAAATAAAATTAAAAGATTTACAATAAATTAAATTAAAATATTAAATGATAATTGATCATAAAATAAAATAAAAATTTATATATTTGAATCATATTAATAGAATTACTATAAGAATATTACTAGAATTAATATTAATAATTTAGTATTCAATATCGAACATGTTTGGACAGGTCCTGCAAATCGGGAGTCTTCAAAACTCAATTTCTAGCTAAGCTGATTAAATTTGTATACAAAGAAACAACTTCCCTTGGCATCTCTTGAAAATTTCACAAATTTATGTTGAGTAGTTTATGAGATATTAATTATTTTAGGTATTTTATGCATTTTGCTCTCATTTAATTCCCATCGGAGCGCTGGCATAGGAAAATTTAATTCCCGGATTGAGGGGTTAAAACCATATTCTCAGTCCATAAAGAATCATTTTTAACTACGTTTAAGTGTACTAAGTACTTATTATTTATTAGTGATAAAAATTATGATAAAATTTTGAATTATAGTATAAATTAATATATCATTTTAGAATGATGAATAATTTTTTAATTATTAATCAGATAAGTTCTTTGAAAAAATAATTATTAAAATTAAAAACGAATTATTGAAAGATGAAAGTAAGTTTCTTTTCAAAAAAACAATTTTTTTTTTCAATTATAAAAAACAAATACTTTTTTTCTTTCATTTCTAAATATGTATACCTTACACATTTTGAAATTTTTTAAAAAAATATTTTATTCAAATAATTAAGAAAAACTTTCATATAATTTGAAATTTTGTTTATTTATATTGAAAAATTTTACATCTTCAAGTTATATATTTTTTTCTTTCAAAAAATTAATGTATGAAAAAAACTTGAATGTCTCTAAATTATATATCAGTTTATGATTTTGTTTTTTCTATTTTGTGTTAATATTCAATAAACTGTCCTATGTATTTTGATATACTTATTATCACAGACCATAAGCATGATCATAGTCTGATAAGAGAGAGGGGAAAATTAAACACCTCATTTATTATCAATAACAACTGTTAATTTACAAACTTAGTATAATATATTATTATTTTATATAATAAAAATAATATTTTATTTTATATTTTCATATTTGTATATCAAAATGTGTTTTTGAATTGAGCGCTCATAAAATTTTTGCAACCAGATCAAAATGAATCAAGCATACGTCAAACGTAGCTTTCCCCACTTAACTCAGTCTTCCTAGATTTGAGAATAATGATTATTTATTTATTTTTACAACATTAACATATTTATATGAATATGTTTTGGTATTTTTTTTTATTAGTAACATGTATAAAACTACTTCTTATCCCATCCTAGTGAGATTGTTAACTATTTTTTTCTATATTTTACTTATCCTTTCTTATTTCTTTTATTTTATTTTTTAGTCATTCTACAGATTTTGAAGTTCATCGCAACTGGTTAGCAATTACTCACAGTTTACCAATTAAAGAGTGGTATGTGAATAATTCTTCAAAATGGACTTTAGATTATCCACCACTTTTTGCCTGGTTTGAGTTTAGTCTTTCACATACTGCTAAATATTTTGACAAAGAAATGCTTAAAATATCGAATTTAGAATATGCCTCAAATAATACTATCCTATTTCAAAGATTATCTGTGATCGTATTCGACATAATATATGCTTTAGGAGCAAAAGAGTAAGTTATTACTTTTAATATTTTAAATTTTATGAATTAAAAATATATTATCTATTGATAATTTTTATATTTTACAAAATCTTTGGCATTATTATTTGCATCTTAAATTGTGAAATATGGCAGCTATCAATTTAATGTAATTTTTTTTAACTTTTAGTTTCTTTATTAATATCTTTAAAACATAATTTCAATTTTTTTTATATTTAATTTATTTTTATTATACTACTAAATATTATTATCAATAGTCTTTAATTATTTTATACCATTTCTTTATACATTTTAAATGACATATCTGTTGTATAATAATTTAATCAAAATACTCCATTTAATTGATTAAATGTTTATTAGAATTGAATCCTTTGTCAGCAGCTATGAAAACTAGTGTTACTGTTGATTTCAAAACTCAGGTTTACTGGAATTTATTCTATGTGAATTAAACAACCCTTCTATTTATAACAATAAATCCAAGAAAATTAAACTGTTCAAATAGAATCAGTCGTTCTGATATAAATTTGACTCTTGTTTCATAGTAAATAAACATTCTTAATTAATTGTATACATTTTTTAGGTGCTGTGAGTTTATTGCATCAAGTGGTGTTCGAAGTAAAGGCTCTAAATGGTCATCTATGATTGGATCGCCGGCACATACAGTGGCACTTCTTTTACTTGCTAATGCTGGTTTATTTATTCTTGATCATATTCATTTTCAATATAATGGAATGCTATTCGGAATTCTATTATTATCAATGGCCAAGATATTAAAGGTAAATTAATTTCATGCATATTATTTCTTTTATTTCATTGAACATACAAATAAAATCAATTCACTATAAATATAATTATTTTCAATAAGAATTATGAATTTAAAAATGATTGATTGAAAGATTAACAATACTTACTACATTACTTACTACATTTTTTATTTATTTAATTAATTACCTTCTCGCCTTCTCCTATATGGGATTAGACTAAAGTTTTACAATTTAATTAGTAATGAATAAATTTTAAAATATTTACATCCACATTTCATTACACTCCCTCACATTTAAATATATGATATTTTTTTAATATTTCTATAATTTTCAATTATGTTTTTTTTCAGTCCAAATTTTTACAAGGAGCTATTTTATTTGCGATTTTGATTAATATGAAACATATTTATATTTATTGTGCACCTGCATATTTTATATATCTTTTAAGAAATGCTTGTTTTAATGACACTGGAACATCTCCATCTTTATCTTCATTTCGAATTAAAAATTTTATTTCACTTGGAGCTGCTGTATTGGTAGTGACTATAATCTCATTTGGGCCGTTTTTTTATTATGGACAACTTGGACAGGTTTGATAATCTTATAATTTATATTAACAGAAAAAAAATATTTAGAAAAGTTTTATTCTTTTAATAAATTTATATCGGTAATCAATGTATATGAAGAAGTATTAAATGAAACTAGTGAAGGAAATGTAATCCCTTCTTAATCTATTATCTTTAATTTATAAAAGCACATTTTTAAAATTTTAATGTTATTATTTTTATCAGTGCTACTTCAGTTATTTATTTTTTATATATATATATTCAATAATTTTGTGTTAATTTTCATATAATTCATATAGTTTTAATTAATTTTTTATTCTAATATTACTTTCTTTTAATTAATCAATAAGACTAGAATTATTTTATAATTTTATATATTTTATAAATATTTGTTTCTAAACAAATTTTATATTTTTTTTTTATTATTTAAATCAATTATTAAGCATCTCATTACAACTTCATTTATCTATGATTATAACAATATACACCGCAGCTGTCAATCTTTGAACAAAATTGGTTAATAATTAATAAACTCATTATAAATTTTAGGTCTTTTCAAGATTATTTCCATTTAAGAGAGGTTTATGTCATGCTTATTGGGCACCTAATTTTTGGTCATTATATAACGTTTTTGATAAAGCTGCCTTCCTTTTTGGTAATTTTAGAATATTACTTTTCACTAAACTTTAAATTATCTGTTTTTTTTTTGTTTTTAAGGGAAAAAATTAGGATTTTCAATCACAGTTGAACCTGGAGTAATGACAAATGGATTAGTTCAAGAATTTAATCACACGGTTTTGCCATCAATTACTCCAAAAATAACATTTCTTCTGTCATCCCTAACTATGATTGTTAGTAACGCAAAGAAAAGTTCTCATCATTTTAAAAAGAAATATAATATTTTTGTGTTTTTAGCCAGCCTTAATAAAGTTATGGCGATGTCCTGGTAACCCTTTACACTTTGTTCGAGCAGTCACACTATGTTCTGCTTCTGCATTTCTTTTCGGATGGCACGTTCATGAAAAAGCCATTCTTCTAGTCATAATTCCAATAAGGTACCTTATATTTAAATAATATTTTATTTTATAAAAATCCTTAAAATCATTCAGGAAAAAAATAAACTATTATATTGGAAAAATTAATTTTTTAAAAATTATAATATTTCTTTTGATTAAAATTAAAAGAAATTCTTTAAATTTGCAATGTCTTTCATATCTTTTTGAATTTATTCAAATATTAATAATGAAATCTAATTTCAAATATACTCATGGACAAAATTAGAGGAATAAGAACAATAAAAGCTAAAATTCGATTTAATTCGACTCTTATCTTTTAATTTCTTAATTAATTTCTTAAAATATAATTTTAATCTTACTTTAATTATATAATTCACATAAATATTGAATTTTTCCTAAATTTCACATTTTATTTAAATTTTATAAAATAATATTTATTAATTTGTATCAAGTTACTTATCAGCTTAGAATTTATGTTTATTTTTAAATAAAGTTAATTTTATTTTTATTTTATTTTTATTAATTTTATTTAAATTTTATAAAATTTATCATTTGATATTGGTTCGTCAGAGATTAAACTTGAGATTAAATGCAAAATCAATGACTAAGCGAAGTTGATGTCGCAAAAGCTGTTAAGTTAATTGGTAATTGCAATAGAACGTATTAAGAAGTAGCTGAAATACTCGGAGTATGAAAATTTACGATATATCGTGTTGTTCAACGATACCGGAACACTGGACGATACAAGAGACTGGAAGGACAAGGGAGAAAAAGGGCTAGATCTGCTATGGACAATAGATTTATTGTCAGTTCTGCTCTTAGAAATTGTAGCCTTACCGGAAGGGACATCCGAAATCAACTTCAAGAAGTTAGACAGGTGACTGTGTCTGTTAACCCAGTTAAAAGAAGATTAGACAAAGCTGGATTATTATCACGTAGACCAGCCTAGGGTCCCCTTTTAGAGTCACGTCATCGTGTATAACGCCTTGAATTTTGCAAAAACCATGAGAATTGGTCTGGGATGGATTGGAGCCATGGTTTATGAATCAAGATCTTATCTGAGGTCAGTTGATAGAAAAGTGAGAGGTATCACCAATGTAATATCCTTCCGGTTTGGGATGCCATTTCTTTAGGCGCACGGACGAAGCTACACCTCATAGAAAATGGGTCATTGAATAGTGAAAGGTACATTTCGGACATTCTGGAACATTATGTAATGCTTTTCGCACCATATATTGGCGAAAAGTTTATTTTAAGGCATGATAACGCCCACGTAGCTCTGAAAGTTTTTCGCTATTTGTCAGACGTGAATTTGTCGCCAATGAATTGGCCTGCACGCTCTCCAGATTTAAATCCTATTGAGCATGTCTGGGACATGATGGGAAGAAAACTAAAGATCCTGTTAACCTAGAGGAATTGAAAAATGCACTTCTTGAAGAATGGGATCGAATACCTCAAAAATTAATTGATAACACAATTGAGAACATGCCTAGAAGAGTTAAATGTGCTATCAGAGCACGGGGAGGGAATATAAATTATTGAAACAATTTAAATTTTGTATAAAGTAAAAAATTACAGAGAAACAATAAATCACTTTACACATTAAATTGAAGATAAAAATTACTTTTTGTTAATTTTCGAATATTTTAAAATATTACAATTTAATTAATTATTTCATTTATGTCCAAATTAGTTTAAAATTACATAAATTACCTAGAAAAACAAACAATTAAGCAATTTTGAAGTCATTTTTTCGTCGTTCCGCTAATTTTGTCCATGAGTGTGTATATTTTAATATTAAAAATTATATTTTCCCAAGTGATTTGAAATATGTCCAGCCGTTCTTTTAAAATATCTTAAATATATATATTTAAAAAAAAAATTTCAATGCATTCTTTGAAATATCATTTTCAATATTCTAATTGTTAAATGTTAAATTTTAAATATATAAATAGTGTGCTTTAAAGTGCATTTTAAAATTATTTTTCAAAATGAACACAACACAATCACATTTATCATTTAAATGGTAATTTCATATCTGATAAACAAAACTGCATGCATTAAAATTTGACATATTAAAGTATAATCATTAAAATTGTGTACAAATAATATGTTTTATTATTGAACAAAGGGTTAGTAATCGACTCCCTCACCTGTATTTATTATTTTGAAAATTCTCGTCTATTAGAAGAATTTGAACATCCGTTTCAATTTTCACTAAATCCTTTTAATGTCAGATATATATAATATTTATAGATTAATTTCTTCAATAATTTTTGATTTTTTTTATGTTTCAGCTTGCTTGTTGTTTCGTGGAAATCAGAAGCAAGATATTATTTACTCTTTTCTACAATCGGACACTATTCGTTATTTCCTTTACTTTTATCGGCCTTTGAAATACCAACAAAGACATTAATTTTTATAATTTATACACTTTATTCATTTCAAAGTCTTACTGCACTTTATGAATCAAGACGTGCAACACAATATTCCTTTCCCTTACTTACCCAATGGGAAACAATATATCTTTCAGGATTATTGGCACTCTTTTTATATGAAAATATCTTTCATCGATGGTTTGGATTACATCAAACATTACCTTTTCTTCCATTGTTACTTGTTTCTTTTTATTGTGCAATTGGAATAATGTATACTTGGTTAAGATATTATTGGCATTTTCTCACGATAGATAAAGCAGCTGTTAAGAGAAGAATTCATTAAATTTGACTGTATTCTTCTCACTTAAAATGTAAAGAAACTATTTTTTAATACATTTTTTTTATATTAAAGAAACATTCCATTTTTATTTTTTCAATTTGAAAATAAAAAGGCAAATGTAATTTTATTGTTTTTCAAAATAATATATAAATTATAGATATTTTAATAATTTTTGTTTGTTTTCATTTTTTTTGTTCCTTATTTATTTATAAACAAATTTTTATATCTTGAAAGAACATTGAAACTTCAAAATTTCCAAGAAAATGGCTACAATTGATGATGAAGATCATGAAGATATAGATAGAAATAAAAGTGATGAGTCTAATATAATGAATTCTTTAAGTGATTTAGAAGAGGTATAAAATCTGTATAATTTATTATAATTCGCAAGAGTTTAATAATCATATATTTTAGAACTATGAACCGAGTCATGCGTCAGAACAATTTGAATTCACGTCAACCATTTCTTTAAATGAACTTCATTCTAAACAATACTGTAATAATTTACCACCTAGACTACTTCATTCATTTGAATCTTTTTTTTGTAAATTTCAAAAACATGATCATAGCATTCGTTATAAAAAATTAAAATTGTGCAAGGTAATTATTTTGGAAAATTAATATTTGCATATATAATTTGAAATAACTAAAATGATTTTAAGGTTTCAAAGTGTCCGAAAATGCAATTAAATATTAGTTGTTGGAATATTAATAGAATTGAGCTCTATAATTATTTATATGATTTGGTTTTAACAAATTTTGAAAAACATCTATTTGAAGAGATACAATCAGGGGAAGAAGAAACCCATTTTAGAAAAGAAAGTATTTTTAAAATTATTTTTATTTATATAATAATATATATTTTATGAAGAAATATATCTTAATAATGAATTAAATTCAATAAGAGACCTTTTGAATCGTTTACACAATTTTATCTTATTCCTTAATTATAACTAAATTGAAACTTGTCAATAATTGCTTATTATTAAAGTAATAATATAGGAATCGGCATCTTTAATCTCAGAAGTATCAAGCTTTTTATTAGATTATACAATATCTACTATTACTTCTACTGAATTAACAAGTACATATTCAACGTCGGAAAGGACACTGTCTCATTTAGAAAGAATGGAAGATGCTCGTTATTCCCACACTAAAGATACAATCGAACTTAGTATTCCTAATATGTTGAATCGAATTTTGAGAGGTCCTCGGAAACATGTTATAATAAAACGATCTCTTGGATTTTTACTTAGAAAATCTTTAGAATTAAATTCACAAAAAACAATGCAGGTATTTTAATTTTTTCTAATTAGAAAATTAATATAACGGCTTAAATTTTACTTTTTATTAAAAATTTTTTAGTAGTAATTATATATATATATTTTTCTATAGATATGTGGAATTTCTAGAGAGTCTTTTAAGGCTGATTCATTATTAAAGAGAGCAATACGATTAGCTTATGGATTGCAAGGGATTGGTTTATTAAAAAATCAAATAGTTGTAATATCTAGCCGTAATTGTACTTATATAGATGAGATAATATTGGCTGTTATAGCTCTAGGCGCTGCTTGTTGTTTTCTGGATCCTGATTTGGATGAAGGTAAAAGAACTTTATAGAAAGAATCAAAATTTAATTTAATTTATATTTATTTGTTATTAAAAGAAATCATTTTAAAAACAACTCTGTTTAATCATTTAGAATTAATGGTGAATAAGATTACAAAGAAAAATAATCTTTATGATAGTTCTCTAATTCCTTATATTATGATTAAATTATTCTATTAAACATACTGTGATCAAATATAGTGAAATTAAAACTCGAGGATAATAGATTATAAAAATGATTTAAAGAGTATGGATGTATAAACATCAACATACTAGAGATTACATATTTTCTAGTATACATAAAAACAAAGGGGTGTGAGTTGCGATGCAGAGGTAGCACCTTTAACTGCAACGGTTTCCATCGAGCGTCGTGGACAGGAGATGGTTGTTTGTTATTGGTCCTCGCAGGATACCCAGATCCCACTTTTGGCTCCTCGACCGGCAGGTGAGGGTAGCCAGATATGGCGAAACCCAGTAGCGCCTGTTCCATATTGGGCGATTACGAACAGCGTCTGAAATCCAAGTTAGGGGCGGCTGAGAATCCACCGTAGATGTCAACGGGAAACCACTTCGGTATATTATCCACAGGAAATTCACTATGACGAGAAACAAAACACAAATGGTCCCTAGTCCCTGGCAGCCCTTAAATGGATAGGGGGTGCAAAGAATCTCCCGACTCAGAATAGTGAAAACAAATGTGTGTACATGGAATGTCGGAAGTCTTCATGGCGAGTAAATTATACAACGCTATCAAAGAAGTGAGAAGACTTAAAGTTAAGATCATGGGAATCAGCGAACTCAGATGGCCTGTATCGGTATTTGTACTACAGAAGGAGAAACACTATTTCAGGAAATGAAGATGGAGATAGATTTCATCGAAACGGTGTTGGAATCCTGGTTGATTTGGAACTCACAGGGTACATTAAGAACTTTGTGCCCATATCGGATAGAGTGATACTGCTACAGATTCATGGTCAGCCACAAAAAATGATATGTTTAATATTGTAAAGGTGAAGGAAATAACTGGACAATTCAATTCACCACCAATGACAATATTAAATGAATCCAGCAAACTAGTAACGGACGAAGATGAACTCAACAAAACTTTTTGAAAATATCAGAGAGGAATTTGAAATGATTGTGATCCTGAAGTGCCAAATATAGTGAAATCAGAACTAATTCACGCTATTACAATTGCTAAGAATAAGAAAGCACCGGGTCCAGATGAAATCCCAAAGGAATTAATCAAATTTATTAATGAAGACAATATAGACGAGGTATTGAAAATGTTAAACAACATCTATAACTGCGGTTTTGAAGCATTGGCACTTAAGGTCAGCACAATGAATGGAGGCTTTCGAGATGTGGATCTTCAGGCGAATGCTCCGAATTCCCTGGGTCGAGAAAGTTCCAAATCTCTTACATTTTAAGAGGTAATAAATACTATCTTCTGCAATTGATCCTCAAATGGAAAATTGAGGGTCGTCGTCGAATCGGGAGAAAACAACAATCCTGGTTAAGAAATATCAGGGAATAGACCGGCATGAAGAGCGTGGGAGAACAGGGATGTCTTCGCCAGGGTGATCGCCAACGTCAGGGAGACCAGACAAGGCACTTAAAGAAGAAGAAGAAGAAAAACAAAATTACAAAGAATTAAAATAATTATTATACAATTATAAAATTTCTGATGGCAGAAACGTTTTAAAATTTTTAGATATTTAGTCTTCATTATGAAAAAACATTTAATTTTAAATTCAAATTACATTAAATAAAGCTAAAAATTATCTAATATCAAGCTGAAAACTAATAATAATATAAGGTTAAATTTTTGAAGATATTATATTTATCATTTGCTGAAATCAAATAAATAATCATAATTATTAAGGTGTAAATTAGCCATCTTCAAATATAAAAATTAATTAATTTAAGTATATATACTCATAAAAACAAAATAAAAATTAAAAAATGAATTAGTGTATAAAAAAGTATCTAAATAAAAATGTATCTTAGAACTTTTTTGTAAATACCTATTCAATTATTAAAATACTTTTAATAAATTTGGAAAATTCATTTTAAAATTCATTTATATATTAATTATTATTATAATTATAATTATAATTAATAATTATCAAAATAACCACAAAAGCTTTAATAAATACATTTATATATTTTTAGAGAGTTTATTACGTCATCTAGAAGAAGTGAAAATATCCCTTGCGATATGTCATGGAGATTCATTAACAAAATTTTCTCGATGTGTACAAATAATATACCCAAATGTTAAAATTGTTTATTTTAATGAACGTGAATATTATCCCGCTCCAATATATTCTAAACTACACATCCCTTACGGAAAGGTTTTTATTAAATATAAATGTTTTTTTTTTCTTCGAGGGTTGGTGGAAATCTTCAAAAGGCACTGACCACCTTACACTGACCATCATGTTGCCTTCTTAAAACCACCTCCTTTGGCCTTAAATGTACTTTAACCTTTTTAGTCAGTTCGAATTCGTTATAAAATTTCACTATGCTGTGGGGGCTATTGTGGATGTCACCTCTTCAGGGATCTCCTTTTCAGATGTGTTAACCTTTTATATGCTAAATTAGAGCACTGGCATATAATATGTTCTGCTGTTTCATAGAAAAATCTACATCATCCAGCACTACCCCTATAAAAGATGCACTTTCAAAGAGGAGAGTCTTGTTACGAGTCGAGTAAGGATTCTTAAATCCTTTTTGCTTATTATTATCTTACCCATTTTTATTGGTCCAGTTTAATGAAAAAGTTTGGAATGTGTAAATTTTGATTCAAAGTGGTATTTCCTGGGCATAGGGCATATGGTCCAGAAATATATTTTTCCAAACCTGAAAGAGGGGTCCCAAACTATATTAAAAATACACTATTAATAATAATAATAGTTATTCCTTAAATTATATTGTTAGGAATATTTTTATTAAACATTAACACAATTATCAATTGAATTAATCAGTTGTTTTTTTACTAGATTAATAATAATTTTTAACTGCCTTTATATATAAGATATATATTATATTTTCAATTGATCATATTTTCAGTTATTGTCAAAATATACAGGATCCTATTTTTTACCAGATGAAATATCTAATTTTTCTCACGAAGTGGCTTTTGTAATTTTACTTGAAGATAGTAAGGATCGAAAAATTTCTTCATACACTCATACTCAAATTTCATTAATTAAGGTATACTAGATACAAACTATGGAAATGTATCCATTTTCACTTACTCCTTAAAGAATATTCTTATTGAAAAGTGTAGTCTTGCAATTTTTTATTAGAAGAAATGTCAATTTCAATTTCAAAAACTGTATTTTTCTAATATAGTAAGTTCTTCCTATTAAATCATTTGTAAAATGGATAAATATCTTTAAATGAAGAGAAATAAATAATATTAATTAATATTAAAAAATAATTTAATTTTTTTTTTCAATTTATATCTTTTAATTAATATTTATTTTTAACTACCTGCTCCGAGCGCCTTCGGCGCTCTCCACACCTAGACGGAGGCTCCGCCCCCTGTACCCCCCTGTCCCTATATATATTCTGAGCTATAACCATTTAACTCCTACCTTGTCCCATCTTTCTCACGTTCCTTCCTACATTGTCCTTCCTGTTCACAATTGGTCTTGCAATTCCTTGTTATGCAGTCTCCGCTATTCCCCGGTGTCCTCATCTTTCTTTGGCCCATAAATGCTGGGAAGAATCCTATTCTCAAATACTCTGAATCTACTCTCATCTCCCAGGGTTATAGACCATGCCTCCCACCCATATAATACAACAGAAAAAATAATTGTTTTATATATTTTAATTTTGATCCCCTTTGATAATAATTTCCCGATTGCAACCTCGATTTAAATTCTTTGCAAATATTATTCGCTCTGATACTAATTATTTTGCATTATCACTATTAATTTCAAACCCCATCACTTTTCCTGCCTCGATTATTTTTTTTATGCTACTTTAAATGTTATTAATTTATTTAAAAAAAAAACAAAGTAAACAAAATAAAAATAAAATATAAAGAGATTAGCATAACACTAAACTACTATAAAATAATATTAAAAAATATATATTAAAATCTTATGTGAAAATTCAATTATGAGATCAAATTTTCTTAATTAAAATGATTTACTCACATAATCTTAAAAATTAATAGTATTAAATTATAACCGTAATGTGAATGTTTTCAAAGTTTAAAAGGCCAATAAGATCAATTGAGATATTGTAAATATCAATATATATATATATATATTAATAAATTAAATTAATAAAAATAATTTATAGTTACAACTCAATAGTCGTTGATTTTTAGAACTCGACTTACACTCAATGCTTGCTTTTATACCCTATAGTGGACGCTGGGGGTGGCAATTTGGGTTTTCCCAATAAGAGAAAGCAGATCCCCTACATGGCCTCTCCCCCGAGCCCCTAGTTCCAAATGTTCGTCCTCCCTAGCTGTGACGTCATCCATAAGAAGATGTAAAGAAAAGAGCTGTTTTTAGGGTTTTCCCGACAATTATTCGATTTTTTCTCAAAACCATCCTTGGACTTCAACGAACATTTTAAAAAAAGAATTGTCAAAATTGGTCCAGGCGTTATTGAGTGATGCAATTACAAACTTTTTGAGATTCATTTTTATTTATAAGATATATCTATTATAAGTGATCAATTATTATGTTTTGTATTTTAGATGTTGATGTTAGCTCGTGAAAATTTCTATCATCTTATAAATGATGAAAAAGTTACTCTAAGCTATTCGGTGCCCTCAACTATTCCTCAAATTATCTATCGATTAATTAGTTTAGATCAAGCAATTACTAATGCTATTTTACCGCGTTTCAATGAATTTCTTATATTACAATCAATTCAAGAATATCAAGTAAATATTTATATTACTTTCAATATATAAAAATTAAATTTAAGGAAAATAATAAATCTTCAAATTATTATGTTTTTTTAGGTAAATTCTCTTCTTTTAAGAACTGATGAATTACGTCAATTAACTAAATATTCTCTTTTTTCACTTTATAATAATAATTCTCCTTTAAAGATGATTCACTTTTATGGAGACTATTTACCTTGTTGTATTTATAAAAATATACAATCTCAATATAAGATTCCAGTTGTTCATTTGTATAGTTTATCTGAAGTAGCTGTAATATTTGAACCTCGTTATTTTGGATGTTGTAGAAATAGAACAGCTGGAATTCTTGCTCCTAATATGAAAGCTGCGGTATAACTATTATTTTTATTTAATATAAATATATATATATATTTAAGAATATAAATACACATATTATTATTTATATTATAAAGATTATAAATCTCAAAATTTTTTTTATTCAGAATAGCTATACCCATACTCAGATTTAATAATACAATTCTAATATCTATATATTTAATACGACAGTGTCCGTCCGTACGCAAAAAACTCCAGAGCCTAAAATACAAGGAGTAAGGTAACCAAATTTTTCTGAGGTGAAGGGTACCTCAAATGATGAAAAATAAAAAAGAAATTAGAATCTTAGGAAACTCCTGAGCTGAGCTGCGGGTGTTCCATTTTCCAGAAATATTTATAAAGGAGAGAGTTTGTATGTTTGTAATTTGTTTACTTTTTTGCTGTCATAGAAACAGATATATATATAATTAGAACCTCTCTCTCCCTCTATTTAAAATTTTAAAAAATGGAGTGTTCTAGCCAAATTAAGAAATTTAAATGCCTTATGCAACATTGATAGGTAAATGAATTGGATGGCGGAGATGGCATAACGAGAAATAATCTCCAGATATAGTTAAGGTTATAAAATCGAGAAGGCTGGGATGGGAAGGGGACGTGGTTGGAATTGGAGAAACTAGAAATTGGGAGAAACCGATTGTCATCCGGTGGAAGACCAAGGACCAAGGTGGATGGACAATGAAGGAAGGGACATGGGAGGGATGGGACAGGGTAGGATTTGGTTGTAGCTCAGGATAGGGACGCTTAGAGAAATGTGGATGCTGCGGCTAAGAACTTTCGAAAACTGTAGAGACACAGAGTTAGATAAATATAACATATACAATAATAATATATAATTAATTTACTGATTAAATTAAAATATATTTTACAAGATAACAAATACATGTCTTATCTACTTATACTGATTGAAACAAAATGGATGAAAACCTTTTACATACAGACTTACAACCAAATACTATGTATCACTCGGGGGTACAGGGGGCGGAGCCCCCGTCTAGGTGTGAAGAGCGCCGAAGGCGCTCGGAGCAGCTAGTATTCTTTTAATACATGACAGGTATCAAATAAAAAATAAAGTAGATTATATTATAATATTCTTAGATTATTTTTCGTCTGCAATTGGTAAAATTACTATCAACAAAGATTAAGATGGTACTATTGTAAATATCAAGTATATTAATACTTTTGTGAAATTTATTGATCAAACTAATTATTTTTATATCCTAAAAAGACTTGTTTCTGGGACTTGTCTTCATTGTCACTAAATAATATTCTAAGATTAATATTAAATCCACATTGATTTGATTATTGTTTAATTTTTTTTAACATTTCAAAATCTGTCAAAAAAATGAAAATTTATATTTTTTATGGCTAGGTATAGATAATATTTTTTCATTTTTAGATAATAAATGAGAAAGGAGAACGTCTTGGACCTTATCAAAAAGGAGAGCTGTGGCTTAATCCTGGGCGAAGGCATTTAGCAAGAGACCTTAATAAAAGTTGGGGCCGACGGGTTACGTCATCTGCATGGATTTGTACTGGAGACAAAGCATATTATGACCGATTTGGATATTTCTATATAAGAGGAAAATTAGGATTAAATTTTGATTGTAATTCTAAACAGGTATATATAAATTAATATTTTATTTAATTATTTTTATATATTTAAATAATATTCATTTTATTATGGATCCAATATAAGAATCGAATTTATTAATATAATCTTAAAAAGTGACATAATTAATTATCTTGATAACATTATTTTTTTTCAATGCTCTTTAATAAATTATTATACATGTCCCCTTTGTTTCTATTTGTCCTACTTTAAAAAATATATTTTTTAAATAATTTCTAATTAGAGAATATATAAATAAAGATACATTTCCATTATCTGAATATGTTGAAAATTTATTAACATTTCATCAGAAATTCAAAAGATTAATTAAGACAAATTAAGAATAATTATTACAATATTTGATTATTGATTTCTAAACAGTATTGCAGGAATTAACCATTACCGTTACTGTTATATATGTTGCAGTCAAAGCATTCATTTAGTAAATGTATACATTTACTAGCCAATGCATACATTTGCTAAAATTAGTAGTTAAAGTATTCATTTTAACCGAAATGAACACATTTGCTAGAGGATGTATGCATTCACGGACTGCTTCTAGACAAAGTGGGAAGTGGGTTAAATTATATTCCAGATCTCAGTTTAGCGTGTGTCCCGTAAATATATTAACGCCAAATGATATTCAAGACAATGCCATTGAATTACCATTACGAACTATTGCAACCAAACAGTCGATAGGTACCGGACAGGGATTTTCTAAATGCCAATGTTAAACAAAATGCACAACAAATAGATGTGCATGACTTAAAGCAAAAAAATTGTGCAATTCCAAATGCCATGGAAGTTTGAATTGTTCAAACAAATAACGTGTTTTTTTATTTATAAATATGTTTGTGTTTCAAATTATTTTCTTTCTATGTTAGATGCTTTTGTATTTTTATGTTATAACTAGCTCTAGTGCAATAATCATCGAGTCAATAATTGATTTAATTATTCGCATATATTTTATTTTATATTATAACCTATTTTCATTGTTCAAACTTATAATTATTATGTGTTCTAATTTCAAACTAAAATTGTAACCATTTATATTCACTTTTATTTAATATAACCTATTTTCATTGTTCAAACTTAATTATTGTGTGTTCTAATTTCAAATTAATCATCCCGATTCAACATTTATGTGTTATTTAAATGTTTATGTTGCACAGACGAGCGGCTAAATCTAGAACGGCGATCATGGTCCTGCGCTTGTTAAAAAAACTTGTTCCAACTAAATTTTATTTTGAAATTCATCAATTAACGCTTTGACTGCAGTTGGTTAGTAACTGCATACATTACCTAGGTAATGCATGCATTCACTAGTCAAAGTGTTCATTCCAATAGTGAGCGAACACTTTGACTAAAATGGGAAGTGAATGTATGCATTGGCTAGTAAATGTATACATTGACTGGAATGTACACTTTGACTGCAACATATATAATAAATTCATTTTTATTTGCTTTGGAAAAAAAATATATACACATATATTATGATTATATATCTTTACTTTTCAGATAGACCCAGTTCTAATTGAGACATCACTTTATTTTCATTCGAATATTTTAGAATGTGTTGTTTTACCGCAAGAATATAATTTACTTTGGGATTCTAAGATAAGATCAGAAAGAATATGTCCATCCAAACAAAAACGATTAGAAAAAAATTATAGTGATAAATTATTAAGTTTGTATACATGTTTGACCTCACCTGGTGACATATGTTCTTGTGTTTGTGCTGATAAACCTTATTGTAATGAATACTGCTCTATGAGTGATACTTATTCTTTGGACACTCGCTTTTGTTGGGATGAACCCTGCTGCCCCCTCTTAGATTATGACAACGAGGCTTGCACTTGTTCCTTTTTATTTGAAGAAGAAGAAGAAACAATGGTACTTGTTCATGAATAAACTCAGTGGCGTACCTAAGGGGGGGGGGGGGCGGTTCGCACTGGGCGGCACTTATCTTGGGGCGGCATTTTTTATATTTAGTTATAGTTGTAAAAAACAACTTATTCATTTCATATTTATTTTTTTTTTTCTTTCTTGAATAATAAATGATTATTATGATTATTATAAGTTTACTATTTGATTTATATAAATTATGATTAACTATATGATTTCGAATATTATTCCTCGGTGTATATAAATGCATTTTAGTGTAAATTTTGAATTCTAATTTCAAGAACAGGATAATAATTTTATTTTATTGTATTCATTAAAATTCGTTGAATTCGTAAACGCATCTTTACGATTTTGTTCGGCAATTTTTCCTAACTAAAATTTTTTGATATCAGTTTATAAATGTCATCTCTTTTGAAAAGTTTACTTTGAAGTGATATACCAATATTTTTTTAAATCATCGATTTTTCTTTTGAAAAGCAGGGCCGGCGGAAAAAATATAAATATAAATTTTGAGAGCATTATACACGATTTTTCTAGTATGAAAGCAAGAATAGTAAATATTATATAAATATGTTTACGAGTGCATACAAATATGCGTAAAAAAATTGACTCTCTGTGTATTAATTAATATTGATTAAATAACTTAATAATTTATTTATGTGTATTAATTTATAAAAACCACTATTTGATTGACTTATAATAAAAAAGGCGGCAAACTGGAGATCGCCCCGGGCGGCAAAAGTTCTAGGTACGCCACTGAATAAACTAAAATTATAAATATTGTTAAATGGTTTTGTCCTTCAAATGTGGCACTCTATTTGATGAATGAGCGTCTCAAGGTCTGCTAGCGACCCAAAAACTTAATCCCAATATCCTAGTTTATAATTTAAATTTATTTTTATTTTTTAATTAAATTACATATCTTTATCGATATGTTTGTAAAGTTTAATTGTAATACACTCAAATTTATTTTGATGATAAAACATAATATTTAATATTTAAAAGTTTTAACAATTATACTGTAAAAATAGTGGTTTAATTAAATAAACTATACGTATATATGTTATTGATTAATTAAATAAATTTTAAAAAATTATATTGAATTTATTTTTCTATTTTTTTTAGAAAAAAATGGATAATCAACTACCCTCTTTTCCTGATTGTAAAAAAAATCATTGTAATCTCTATCCTTTAAGAACAAAATGCCCTTGTGAAAATAAAGCTGATTTGTCTTTGAAGACGGAGACGATGTTAAAAATTTATGCTATCCGGTGTCGAGGAAAACCATCAGTCTCAGATAAAGATATATTAAACTACCTCGAAGGTACAAATATATATAATAATAAATTTAAAATAAATTTATACAATAATATCATTGAATATTATTATAGTTCAATTTCCTGCATATAAGAAAGTTTTAAAACATATCCAATGGGTAGAACGTATTCCAAAAAATATAAATGGAGAAATATATCGAAATTATTTAAACATTTATAACACTGTTTTAAATAATGTGAAATCAATAGTAACATTATAAATTAAAAAGTCATTTAAAACATATGTACAATTTATAAGAAAAAGATAAATAAAAATATTTTATTTTTGGAAAATTTATTCTTTATTTTTATATTTTTTAATTATTACTAATTAATATATATTTTCTTTGTAATATATTATTTATATGTAATTTCAATTATGATTAGAGTTATAATAATCGAGTATTTAAATTAATATATTATTATTACTATTATTACTATTATTATTATTACTTACACACAATCTATGTTATATATTAATTTTACTAATAAAATAAAACTTAAAAACGATTTAATTTTATTATTTTTAACTAAAATTTTTAAACATATATTTTTAGATATATTTCTATAAATAACTTTTTTTTTTACTTTTTTAAATAATATATATTTTTAATTAGATTAAAAATATATTTCTCATATATCGATAATTTGAAATTTCATTTCTTTTTTATTCAATTCAACCTTATAATGATGACTATTCAATTTACCTTATTAAGTATAAACAGCTTCCTTATATGAGATCGAGGCAAAATCACTTGACCAATTTATAAATTAATTGACCTTTTTTGAAAATATTATATAACTCAAATATATTTAATATAAATTTTAAAACATTTAGATTCTTTCTTAGAATGCCTAATATTTCAATTCTATTTTTTTATAATTTTTTCAATATAATTGATAATGAATTATTATACCTATTTATAACATTTTCATTTAAAGAAAAATAATTTAATATTTTTAATTTTATGTAAAATTAATTGATCTGGCTGCTTCTCCACCAAAAATTATAACACTTGTCTTAACTGTGAGATGAGGAGACTATAAAAATTTGGAGTGTCCCACTCGACTATCTCGCAAATTTGAATTGGATTAATTAACATATATTATATTTAAATTAAATTGAATTAAAAAATTAAATTATAAATTAAAATTAATAAATAATATTTATTATACCGGCGCGTGTTTGGCCCTTTGTTGATGGCACCGCGTCACGTGCTGGTGCGTGATTGCCAATCAACATGTTAAAAAATTAATTCCGGTATTCAATCAAGCTGAAATTCTATATATAACAGTTTTAAACAATTTTTAATCATGTGAAAAACTAACAAACATATATCTTTATTTTTACGGTCACTTTAGAGGAAAAAATTTCAAAACGTGGATGGTAATGACCCTCTTCCGGTTGAGCTACATTTCTCAAAAGTTGATATAAAACTATGAATTTTGAATAATGCCCGTATACCCAATTTCATTATTCTAGCTCAAACCGTTTTTGCATAATCTTGTCTACATACACACACACACACACAGACATTTTTCTCAACCTTAGTGAAAATCACTCAGGGACCTTCAAAACGTATAAAAACATCAAAATCTCGACATCGAAATTTTTCATGATCGCAATACTATCTAGAGATAGTAAAAAAAAGTATATGTTAGAGAATTAAAAGAAGATCAGAATTGGATGGAGGTGGCTCAAGTTAGAGATGAGTGGAAGAATATAGTGGTTGAAGCTAAGAACTTTTGAGATCACTAGCGCCACCGATCTACAAGATAGATACTCATATGAAGTTAACATTTCCCAAATGATCTAATTACAAAAAATGCTAGACATGTGAAAATTATTTTTACTTTTCGTCAGCACTTGACGTAATGAAAAGCAGGCAAAATGCAACAAGCGACCTTAACCTGAGCTAGATCAAAAACAATTCTTAGACTTAAAATGTTTATATTCAATTAAAATACAAATTTTAATTTGCAAAAAAGACATGATTTTTCATTTTAAAAACTTATATAAGTCTTATTTAAAAATGATAGTATTGTTTAATTAAGCCTCCTTCTTTATAGCTCCAATGCCCCTCCTCCAGCCTTAATATCTTGTATTATGAAGTGGAGAAAAAGAATCTTTATTTAGTTGGTGTCTACGATTGATGCAGATTAATTGTCCTTGTCGATTTCAATCATTTAAACAAACAAAATTTTTTAGATCGATTTTATTTAATGATAATTATAAACTTTATAAAATGTTTTCATATTCACAGATCATGAATTTTTAAAAATTATACTAAACTTTTACCACTAAACTACTACTTTTAAGTGTGTTCTCTTTTTGAAATAATATGGATAATCTAGATAAAGATAAAGCCAATAACTTTGAAGAGTAAGTAAAGAAATTCTTTTTTTAGTTAAATTTATTTAAAAACAAAAATAAAAATATTTTTTTCTAATTTTATATACTTTTATTTTCTAATTTAAATTTTAATTAATATTTAATCTAGTTATTCTATAAATACCTTTGTTTGTTTAGAGTTTAGACAAAGAGAGTCATAATCTATTTTAATATATCTTCCTAGATTATTTTTAATCTAAAAATATACACTAACAGTGCGGGTTGCCTAACCCAGGTGCGCTTTAACCGTACTCTCCAATTTCTTCATTTATAAAAAAGAAATTTAATTTAAGAAATTGAATAGATAGAGAAACAGTTACAATAAAAATAATTAATCTATGAAAAAATCTTTGTGTAAATATGTAATTTTTTTTGGTCTAAATAATTAAAATTTATCTCGTAAAACGTAAAATTTATAAGCTCATTGTTGGTATTTATCAAAATAACAATATACTTGATAAAATTAAATAAATAAAAATCTCTCTCTCTCAGCAGAAAATAGTATTTCATTTCTCAAAAATTCACTAAAAAATGTTTATTTGAAGGAGGGAAAATCAGGTTTAGTGTAAAAATTAATTATTTAATTTACATATAAAAATTTTATTTTAAATTGAATCTTTCTTTTATTTATTTATTTAAATAAAATTAGATCTAATATAATATTTTTTGAGTAGGAGTTATTACATAATTATGATTTATAAATATTATAGAAATATATCTTTAGGAATGTTTATTAATAAAATGTCTAATATTTGAGGGAGAAAATGAATAAGTTTTTGTTATTTAATTAATTAATATATTTTATTATATCTTTTATAAGTATTTATTAATTGTTATTTATTGTTAAATATTTAGAGTATACCTAGAACCCGTTGCAAGTGATAACGACAAAAAAGATTGGATTGATGAATTAAAACCAGTTTCTTTCTTGTCATTGGTAAGTTAAAATTATTCTGATTAATTTTATTTTATACAAAACAAATTAATTTTATTTTACTAATATTCTAATAATTTTTAATAAGATTATAATAAAAATTCCTTTATTCTTTTTTAAAAATATAAATTATATGTTTTTGTTTATCAAAATTTCATTTTTTTAACATAAATTTAGTTTTTTGCTTTTCAAACTAATAATTAATATTTTATCTTTCAATTCTTATTTAAAATTCACCTACCATACATTATTTTCATTAAATTTTCAGTTTCATTATTCAACAAAATGGGAAATATTTTTGACTATCATTGGTACTCTACTAGGTATAGGCACAGGCATTCTATGGCCACTTCTTATACTTTTATATGGGGAATATACTGAACTTCTCATAAGTCGTACATTAGGAGTGAATAATGAAAATTTTATTATTTTAATTACTTCTTTTGGAGGGGGACGTCAATTGTAAGTATAAAATAAGATTAATTTATTTACGATAATTATTTAATAAATAAATAAAAAAATAATCTTAATTTTTTTAATATTTCATAAATGATATATTTTTTTTTCTTTTATAATATCTTCTGTAATAATTTAGTTTTGGATAAAAACATTTGTAGAAATAAAAATTCATCTTATGAAGCACGAATGGATGAAATGCGAAATGATATTAATGCCTTTGGAGGATGTTCTTTGGTGGTGATCTTTTCTTTGATAATAACCTCCTATCTTAGTGTGACATTTCTTAATTATTCAGCTCAACAACAGGTATAACAAAAATTTTCCCAAACATTTTTTTTATCGTTTATTATTTCGATTTCCTAATTGAATGAACAAAAGTCTTATTTTCAATGAAACTAATACCATTCATTCATTAACTGTTTTGAACTATTGGCCTTGTTTTTTATTGAAACATGAATTGTTTGTAAATGGCCTTGTTTAATAAATTGATTCCATATAATAAAGAAGTAAAATTCGTTTTTTTCTGATAAGCTTAATTTTTTGATGTCAGATCTAATGATTATTTATATTTTTCACTTAATTAATTATAGATTTATCTAGATTCTAGATTAATTTAAATATTTTAATTTTAATTTTTTTAAGATAATACGACTCCGGGTGAAGTTTTTAGAATCTCTTCTAAGACAAGAAATAGGATGGTATGATATTCAAAATTCTGCAACCTTTAGTACCAAAATTATTCAGTGAGTTATATTTATTTAACATTATTAAATTATATATAAATTAGATAATTTTGAAAATTAATCCTATTAAATTGTATTAGAAATTTAGATAAAATTCAAGATGGTATAGGCGAAAGGATAACGATTTGTTCATATTATTTTGTTACATTTATCTATGTGATAATCATGTCCTTTTTAAAAGGATGGAAACTGTCTTTGGTTGCATTCTGTTGTTCTCCAGTTATTTCAATATCAACTGCTGTTGTTGCAAAGGTATGAAAAATTTGAAAAGCCTAAAGTTTTTAGACCAGTCAGAAAGATTATTTATGGTTAACTTGAGTTGGAAATATTAACGAATTTAAATCACTTTTATAGTTGATATTAATCTTTATACTAGCTATTTTTATTATTAAGTAAAACATTGTTTGTTTACAATGTCTTCGATATATATTTGATATATAAAGTGTTGTATCGTGTATAAAACAAGTTATTATAACAAATTTAATTTCAGGTAAATCTAAACAAATAATTATTTATTATAGATTCAAAATTATCATTAGACTTTATTTTTTTATATAATATTTTGTCCAAATATAAATAACATTTTTGTTTCCAAATATTTCGAATTTTAGTTTAAATAATTTGATACAATCATTCAATACCGAATTAAGCCTCTTTTCTCTTATCGTCCTCTATCCCATAAAAAATATCAAACGATACTGAAGAAAAAGTAAATACTTAATGTAAAACAATTATATTTTTATATAAATTATCAATGTATAATATAAAATGTTTTAGATTCAAAGTTCTATGAGCATGCAAGAACTAAATTCTTATAGTATTGCTGGTGCTGTCATAGAAGAAGTTTTTAGTTCTATTCGAACAGTAATAGCGTTTGATGGTCAAAAAAAGGAAGTTGAAAGGTTAATTGTGATTATATTATATTTTTCATACTCTTAAAATTTTTCTTTATTGGTTAATTCATCAAACTAATGTTTAATTAAAATTTAATGATTAAATATAGATACAAGGAAAATTTAAAACCCGCACGTAAAATGGGTATTAAAAGAGGATTATATTCTGGTCTTGGAGCTGGAGTTATGTGGCTTATTATATATTTAACTACAGGCGTGTCTGTTTGGTATGGTTTTGAACTCATAATCGAAGATAGACATCTTCCTGATGATCAATTTCGTTATACAACGTCCATATTAGTAATTGTAAGTTTGATATAAAATAATTATATATATATATATATATTTAAAACAATTTATAATTCACAATTTTCTAAATAATAAATATTATTCGATATTCAAGAAAATGAATTTTCTACATTTTTAGATTCTGTTTGGAGTGATTGTAGGTGCAATTAATTTAGGTCTATCTACCCCCCACATTGAAGCCTTCGCTATGGCTAAAGGGGCAGCTGCCTCCATCTTTTCTGTTATAGAAAGAAAACCTATAATTGACGCATTATCTGAAAATGGAATAAAACCAAAAAAAGTTGAAGGAAATATAATTTTCAAAGATGTTCATTTTGAATATCCTAATCGTTCAGAAGTTAAAGTAAATTTAATTTAACAATCTTCAGTATAAATTACCTTTTTTAATAAAAAACTATTATAACTTTAGGTTCTTCAAGGGTTGAGCTTTGAAGTTCAAGCAGGGGAAACAGTTGCTTTAGTAGGATCTTCTGGTTGTGGAAAGTCTACAACAATTCAATTGATTCAAAGGCTTTATGATCCTACTATGGGATCGGTATGAAAATTACTTCAGAATTTTTATAATTTAAATGTTACATATTTTTTGGTTATTATATAGGTACTATTGGATGGTCATGATTTGCGTACTCTTCATGTTGGATGGCTTCGAGGGCAAATGGGTATTGTTAGTCAGGAACCTTCTCTTTTCGATTGTACAATTACAGAGAATGTACGTTTTGGAAATAAAGATGCTACAGATGCTGATATTATCGATGCTTGTCGTCAAGCAAATGCTCATGATTTTATTATGACTTTACCAAAGGTAATTTATAATTAATAAAACAAAATTAAATCATTTATAAAATTTTCTTTAGAAATATGATACAATTATTGGAGAGAGAGGTTCTCAAATCTCAGGAGGACAAAAGCAACGCATAGCTATAGCAAGGGCATTGATTCGACAACCAAAGTTACTTTTGCTTGATGAAGCAACTTCAGCATTAGACACTCAATCAGAAGCAGAGGTATAACAAAATCGTGAATCTATTTCTTCAAATTTTGAGAAATCAAGAACCTTCAAAAAAAAAACATAAATTTTTTTAGGTTCAAGCAGCTCTTGAAAAAGCTAAAGAAGGACGAACTACAATTATAGTAGCTCATCGATTATCAACTGTAGCTAGAGCTGATAGAATAATTGTTTTAAACCAAGGAATTATAGTTGAATCAGGAACACATCAAGAACTTTTGGCAAATTCAAACGGAATATATCGATCATTAGTTCTTGCTAGTCAAAAAAGTAAATTATTAAAGTTCATTATAAAAAGTTGTTAAAATTAGATTAAAAAACAAATAAATAATTATTAAAAATTTAATATTTGTAATATAGTAATAATTCAATTTGTTTTCTAGCTGAACAAATAGAGAAAGGAGATGATTATTTGGAAAATGAAATATATGATCAATCTCAAGTTGTTAATTCTCTTAGAAAACGTTCATCTATCAACCCAGAAAAAATTCAAGATATTACCGAAACTGAAAATCCAGATGTAAATATAATTGATGTTTTTTATTTACAAATACTAATTGCAAAGTTTTTTTTTGTAGGATAACTATCATGTATCTTTATGGAGAATTATAAAATTAAACAAACCAGAGATAATTCACATTGTAATAGGATTTATTTCAGCGATCATTGTTGGAATCATCTTTTCATTATTTTCCATTCTATTTGGAGAAATTTTCCAAGTATTTATTATAATAATTTATAACTATCTCTTTGCAACATTACTTATTTTATTTGTTATTTTTATTAGTCTGTATCTCTTGAAGATGATGAGGACTTGAGAAATTATACCTATTTTTTAGCTGGAATGTTCGTTTTAATTAGTATCATTTCTGGAGTTGGTACATTTCTACAAGTATGATTGAATGACATAAATCGCGCCTTATTGAAAATAGTTCTGATCATATTTTTATGATTTTTTTATTTTAGACTTTTCTATTTGGTTTAATAGGAGTTCGACTAACAACTAGATTAAGAATCAATGTTTTTGATTCAATGTTAAAACAGGAAGCTGGTTGGTTCGATTTGCCACAAAACCGAGTAGGAAATCTTTGTTCCCGACTTTTTGGAGATGCTTCCAATATTCAAGGAGTAAATTTTCACAAAACACATTTAACTTGATGAGTTTTTTTTATAAAATTTATTTTTAGGCAACAGGAACTCAACTAGCAATAATAGTTCAAAGCTTAGTTACAATTTGTGTAGGAATGGGTGTGGGGTTCTACTTTAGCTGGAAACTGACTCTTGCAACGAGCGTATTTCTTCCATTGGTTTTTGGAGGAGTGTTTATGGATGTCAAAGTCATTCAAAGTCAAGGAATTGAAGAAAAATTAGCTTTACAAACAGGAACCAAGGTATCTTTTAATTAAGAATATTTTTATAAATTTTGTTTGTAATTATTTTATAAAAATATGTCTCTTTAGGTAGCTATGGAAGCAATTTCAAATATAAGAACAATTGCTTCACTTGGATCCGAAAAAATTTTTCTTGAAAAGTATAAATTAGAACTTAGAAAAGCTGTATATGCTAGTCGAAAGAAGAATTATTTACGTGGTTTAATGTTTGCTTTAGGACAAACAACGCCCTTTTTAGCATATAATTTTTCTCACTATTATGGAGGGTTATTATTAGCTGATGGAGAACTTAGTTATTCTGATGTTATCAAGTAAGATATTTTTATTATCATTAAGCCGCCTTCAATAGATATTTTCAAGTGAAACTATGAATTTATTAAATTGTTAAAAAATAACCAATTAACACTGTAATTAGAATTAATAATTTATAAAATGTCACAATTACTTGTGTATATGAAAATTTATAAAGATAATAGGTAATATATATAATCATATAGGAAATAATTATAGTAAAATTATATTTATTTTAATTTTAAGTAAAATTTATTTTTAAATAGGGTATCTCAGGCTTTAGTTTTTGGAGCTTGGACTTTAGGACATTCCCTCGCAGTTGCTCCAAATTTTGCAGAAGCCAGGGCCGCTGCGAACAGAATTTTTGCAATAATTGACCGAGTCCCACAAATAAGAGACAAAGAAAATTCTAAAAACCAAGTAAGATTTTTTTCCAATTTCATATATAAAATTACATTAAATATAAGTATTTAAAACCGATAATTAATTAAATTTATTGAAAAAATATTCTTTGCTAAGTTCCTACATTCTTTCTTAAATTATAGATAATATACGAGGGTGGTCTGAAAAGTTTCCGACCTGGACAAGAAAATCGATGTTTTTAAATTTTTTTTTTTTTTTTGCTATATTTTTCAACATAATCTCCATCAACACTGATACATTTCTCATAACGGTGTTCTAATTAATTTAATTAATTAATTAAATTTGATTTAAGACTCATCAACAGTTATGAATCGACGCAAAAATTCGCTTGGATTACGCCAAATTGTCGTTAGAAATAGTTTTTCCGAATCAATTTTTGGTCTAACGTTAGGAAATGCGTCACCCACGTTGCACACAGCTTTCCATATTCAAATGGTTTTGCAAAATATTGCGCACACGTTCAGCTGACATCGTACAGGTCTCAGCTATCTTGAATTTTGAAAAATAAAACAAACAAAAAATTGAAAAACATCGATTTTCTTGGTCAGGTCGGAAACTTTTCAGACCACCCTCGTATATTAACTTACTTTTCTTTTAATAGTTGTTAAATTAGCATGTATTTCTTTTTGTATAAAATTGCAGGTTTTTGAAACCGGAGATATTTCTTACAATAAGGTCGAATTCTCCTATCCAACTCGCCCTCAAGCTAAAGTTCTCCAGGGACTGGATCTTCAAGTACCATATGGGAAGAGTATTGCACTAGTTGGTTGCAGTGGAAGTGGAAAATCCACCTGCATTCAGCTCCTTCAAAGACTTTATGATCCTTGTTCTGGATCAATTGTTAGATTTTAATTTTATAATTTAAAATTCAACTTTAATTAATTTGTAATTTATATTTATTATTTTTAGAGAATAAATGGTTTCGAAATTTCATCCTTTCCTTTGAATCACTTGCGTGCTGCACTGGGAATAGTTTCTCAGGAGCCAACATTATTTGATCGAACCATAGCACAAAATATTGCTTACGGAGATAATTCAAGAGAAGTAACAATGGCGGAGATCATTGAAGTTGCCCGAAAGGCCAACATTCACAATTTCATTAAATCCTTACCTCTAGTATAAATGAAATAAATTATTTCAATACATTCTCTAATTGGTTTTTCATATATATCTCATTTTATTTTATAGGGCTATGATACCAAGTTGGGCACAAAAGGAGCTCAACTATCAGGAGGACAAAAACAGAGAGTAGCAATAGCAAGGGCGCTCATTCGAAATCCGAAAATATTGCTTCTTGATGAAGCTACTTCAGCACTTGATTCACAAAGCGAAAAAGTATTTACTATCTTTAATTATCTTTATCTTCTATATTTATAAAAAAGGTTTTTGTCTGCACATTGGTCAGAATTTAAAATTTTTTGCATATCTTCGCGTTTCATGTCTAGAATCCAAAAGTGACTTTAGAATTTTTCATGTCTGTCTGTCTGTCCGGAAAATTACTATTTTATAGACTCAGAATTGGCTGAACCGATTTCTATGAAATTACATCACAAGATTCTTATATACCTCTAAAGTAACATAGGCTATAAATTTTATTAATATTTAATCAATAACCGCAGAAATTGATTTTTTAAAGTTTATATAATTCTCCGTGTTGTTCATTCAAGAGCATCTCGCGGCTCACTGTCCCTAGCGGAATCATTTTAAACAATTAATTATCATAGCGATTCCCAATCAAAGAATTATTATAATATTTCACTTTTTATTTTAAATTCTAATATTCAAATATCAATTCAATTAAATAATTTATTCTAAAAGTTCTCATTTTAATTAATTTAATAAAATATTTATTAGATCATATTTTTATCTTAAATTATTTTTTATTTATATATATAATTGAATATTTCTTCTTTTCTATTATATATAGTACCGGGACCCCGAGCCTCGGCTCGGTACTTAAGTTAAAAAAATGATTCATTATTATTGGGTTTGGCTTGTAATATTAATACCTGGGACACCGAGCTCTCGCTCGACCCTTTAAAAATTATTAATATACAATTCTTTAATTATTTATTATAATTATTAAATGTTGCATCATTGTATCAATCTGATTAAAATGAATTGAACTGGGGTCCTCAATAATACAAACAAACAATTTTAGCTAGTATATGATAAGAGTATATATATATATTTATGAATGAATGGTTTCTGTGTATACATACATATTGTATATAAAATCACATATCATTCAAAAATGAATTAAAAAATATCAATAATTTTTTGGTATTAGTGGTTTGAATTTATTTTGCATTGATTTTTTGCATTTAATTTGTATTAACAATTTGTTTTAGTAATAGTTTTTATTGATTTAATTTTTAGTTAGTGCAATCAGCACTCGATGAAGCGAGTTCTGGACGGACCTGTATTACCATTGCTCATCGGTTGGCTACTATTCAAAATGCGGATTTAATATATCTTTTTCACAAAGGGATGGTTTTTGAATCAGGAACACATTCAGAACTTATGGCTAAAGGAGGAAAATATTTTGAACTTTACCAACGTTCTTTAACTCATTAAGATTAATTTATTTTTATTATATTTTTTAAATTTATATTCCAATTGACTTTATTTTATTCGACAGTTTTCCCATTAGAAATATAAGATTTATTGTATTATGTATAAAATTATATATATAAATATATGTATGTATATATACATATGTATTTAATAATAATAAAGATTTCCTTATTTTACCTTTTAGAGTGATTTATTATTCATATAATAGATTGCTTTTTATAATTTTATTTAACTATGTTTATATTATTCATATATTTCATTTTAATTATTTCTAATATAAGGACATAAGGTAAAAGAACTTTGTATTATGTTAATAAATCAGATAAGTTTGAATTACTATTAATTAATTTTTTTTAATTAAAAAAGCAACTTATAAATAAAATAATAAACTATAATCAAATAAGATATTAAAATTAAAAATAATAAAATTAAAAAATTTTTTTATAAAATTGATATTTTTATATTATATATTTTATTTTTACTTTCCCGCAAACTTCGTATAAGGGAAGTATTGGAATCGTCAAAAATTTCGACTTCGAGATTTCGATAGATCTTGACGTTTTAGACCTTCCTGAGTCGGAAAATACCATTTTTCGAATTATGTCTGTGTGTGTGTATGTATGTATGGATGGATGTATGGATGTATGTAATATTTGTCTGTGAGCTAATTTACTCAGAAACTAATCAAGCTAGGACTTCGAAATTTGGTACACCGATATTATTCACAGTTTGTAGATTTCTATCAAAATTTCGTCAAAATCGGTTAACCGGAAGTGGTACTTTACCTACACTGGTTGCGTTTACCTTTCAAGTAAAGTACCAGTTTGCTTCGAGATATTTGCTTCTTATTTTGTAATTATTATTCTTATTGTGTAAATTATAAATATATATAATAGTGTTAAACCATTTTACTTTATAATTTAAATTAATTAGTTTGTTTATTTTTATTGTTGTTAAAACATAATAATAATAACCTAATTACCTATTTATATGCGGGAAAGTCTAGGGGAGGACACTCCCGCTTTTTTCATTTGTAGATATTTAAATATTTAAATTTTCATGAGTTTGGCGCTTATTCATAACCATCCATTCCTTAAATCAGAATATGACACCTTAGCTACTCTTTGATTAATAATTTTCATTTTATGAGATTAAACATTATTAATATGGTTTTCTTATATTAATTTCAATCTATCTATCTATCCATGTGGCTCTACGGAACTTGAAAGTTCTTGGCTGCAGCAACCACACTTCTCCAAGTATCCCTATTCTGAGCCACAACCATTCAACCCCTATCCTCTCCCATCTCTCTCACGTCCCTTCATACATTATCCACCGCGTCCTTGGTCTTCCGAGCAGACGTTTCATACTCGGTCTCCTCACTAATATATTTTTCGCCAGTCTTTCCTCTCCCATCTCAGCCTTCTCGATTTTATAATTCTATATCTGGAGATGCATAGAGTTCATACAATTCCTCGTTATGCAGTCTCCACCGTTCCCCGGTGACCTCATCTTTCTTGGGCCCATAAATGGTGCGAAGAATCCTTTTTTCAAATACTCTAAATTTACGTCTTCCAGGGTCATAGATCATGACTCACAGTAATATAACACAACAACCAAAATAATTGTTTTATATATTTTAATTTTTATCCTCTTTGATAATAGTTATGACGCGATAAGCCCCTTTACAGCATGATAACAGGCGTTTCGCAACCTTGCTTTAAACTCTTCTCGAATATTATTATCCTTCGTGATTACAGATCCTAAGTATTTAAATTTTTCTACATTTTGTATGTTAAAGACTTTGTGTGTTAAATTCCTCTCTATTACTAAATATTTGGACTTAGCACTATTAATTTCCAGCCCCACCACTTTTCCTGCTTCGATTAATTTTTCTATTAAATGTTTTAATAAATAGGCAAATTGTTAAACACACATCAATTCATAAACAATTCATAAAAATACTTAAATTAAATATCCTGGCTGTAGGGCAAGATTGCTCTCTGAATGACTCTCGATACCATGCTATTTGTTATGATTTAGAATAATGAGAATAAATGTAATCAGAATTTTGAAGAAAAATACAATTTTCACAAATTGAAAGTTAAGTATAAATTTTGGAATTCATAAAATATGGCAATATTTTAAAAATAAATTTAACTAATTTATTTTAAATTTAGGCTTTAAAGAAACTTTTGTGAATCATTCCTTTCAAAAACTATAATTTATAAGATTATATGTATACTTAAAAATTTTTATCTTGATGTTTTTATTTTTATTTGTAATTTTTACTTGCCACACTTTTTTAATTATCTTTTATTTGTTCTTTAATCATGTTAATTTATTTCATATTTGACCAATTAATTAAAACCAGCCTGGGTTAAATAAAGAGAGGCGCATGATTTACAATGTTTAGGTCCCTTTAAATTCTATTTTTAATTTTTAAATCACTATATAAGAATCAAATAAATAATCAACATGTATGTCAATATGTTAAATTCAATTTATTACGTTGAATATTTATTTTGTCATTCATTAATAATTAAGACTTTTAAAAATAAGTTATCTGATAATTTAAAAAAATATTTTAAAAAAGTTTATAAAAGGTTTTGTTTTATGTTCAAAAATTAAATTCAAATTAAAAATAAAAGTTTAAATTTTATTTTTAAGTAAAGTTTTAAATTTTCATTTTTTTTCTTCTACCTTCGCGTATAAAAAATTTAACGATTTATTATATTTATTATTATTATAACGATTTTTTATCAACTTCGCTTTATGACTTTCTGTTCACTCTTATGACAAATCGAAATAGATTTTTCATCAACTTTAAAGTGAGATAGATTTTTGAAAATTTTATATTATTATATTCTTTAGTGAATTCTTTTTTTATTTCAATTTATATTCACGCTCACATCCATATACAGTCAACAAATTAATAGTTTGATATATTTTAATATTGATATAGTTAGATAATATTTATACCGTTTTTTGTGTGTAAATTGTATAGAATGGTATATTATACTCTGAGAGTAGTTTTGGACATTAAAAATCGATGAGAAATCCCATTTTTTCTTAACAAACAATTATATTAAATGGTTCAAGGAGGAATCAAAATCATTTGACTTTAATATATTTGTCCTTGATTTCGAACAAAATTTAAATATTACATAATACAATAATTTGTTTTTCTTTTTTTCGAATTATTTTCAAAGAACATTTAAGCACTCTACAAATTCTAAGTACTCAAATATTTTTACCGACCGACGATAGTAAGGGAGGTATTGTTTTCACACCAAATTTCACATGTGGAGATTTTTACATATCTCCACGAATCATGCATTTTCTTAACAGAAAAAAGTATTTTTAGCATGATGTCTGTCCGTCCGTCCGTCTGTCCGTCTGTCCGTCCGTATAGATCAGTATAGATGTGTACAGCCTGAACGGCTGAACGGATTTTGATGAAATTTGGTATATTTACTTAATGCATCAGTGGGATGAATTGATCAACTTTTGGTGCAAATCCGGAAACCGGAAGTGGTAGTATTAGCGATCGACGATAGGAAGGGAAGGGTTATTTTCACACCAAATTTCACATGAGCAGATTTTTTTATATATCACCACGAATCATGCACTTTGTATTGGTTTTATCCTCGGGAAAATCATATTTATTTGTTTTTTCTTGATTTAAAATTATATGACGTAATCCAGCCATTCATGACGTCACAGTCTGGTCTTGCATATATATTATAAATAAAATAAAATTAAAAATGTTTATATTCATTATTTATGTATCCATATCTGTTTTTTATTACATTAATAGATATATGAAAATTATTTGAAATTGTTTCTGTAGCTGGAAATTAATTTATTTCAAACCGTCGGTCGGTTCGGACCTGGCCACAGGTCAACTTATTATTTATAAAATGCTCAGAACAATCTGAATTATATTTATAAATACCACGCACAAATGATTTTTGCTGCTGAGGTGCTTTAAATATAAATTTATATCTTGTCATTTATTAAGGGATTAAATGAGTTCTAGTGAAAAACATTCATAAACGACATCTCAATAAAAATTAATAAATTTAAACTTCACTAACTGTTGTCTATATTGTTTTACTGTTGTATTACTTACAAAAGTTTATGTAACTAATAAATAAAATTAAATTATGAAGAAATCTTTATTTCATCTCCAGGAAATTATTAGGCACCATAAGGGTAATATGATTTCATTTTCATTTCAATTTGAAAGAAGGGAAGAAAAAAATTAAAAAATGACTACTTTTTGTATAACATTCAGTCTCTCCTAAAAGTATTATAAGAACACCTCTAAAAAAGAGATAATTACATAAATAGATGATTTTTAAAATCTTATGCACATTTTCTTTAGTTAATTGATTACATGTTGATATACATTAGAAAAATTATAGAGAATTAATAAATCATTATGTTCAAAAGTTAACTTTTGAATTTCTAAATATGTGTTGTGATCTAGGATATATCAAATATATTTTTTAATATTTAAAATTAATATTTTAATTATATATAAATTGTTTTTTTTTTGATAAAGTTAAAATATCCGATAAGGTTGGGGAAAGGAATATAAGGAGTTTTAATGAAAAATTCAAAAATTAATTTACTTATATACAAAAATATTTATTAAAATATAAAATTAAGAATACAATTATATTAATATAATATAATATTTACATAGGATTGGAGAATAGTAATATTATATAGATTTTACATTATTTATAACAAAATAAAAATTAGATATTATATAAAAGAATAATTAAATTCTTAAATTATAATAGTAATTTCTTTTTCTATGGACTAAATTACTTGTTAAGTCCAGATTTCTTCTCCTGGTCTGCCGACGATTAATCGGGTGATTGATCACTGTCTCGATATCATCCTCGTTTGGCGGAATATTTTCTTTATTTGCCATGATATCTAAGAAATTGATGTCACCACCAACTAATCTTACCGGGGTTTCAATTCTTATTGATTCATCTTGGTAAACGTCGAAATGCCGCCTATGATGATAGTAATTGAGTCCTTCTTCTATGATATTGTGAAGAACATTCCACTCCTGTTTGAAAGCCATTCTGAAATCAAAAAAACAAAAACAAAAATAATTAATGATATATAATAAAATGAAGAGGATAGATGAGCGAAGAAATATTGAAAATAATTTGGTTGTGTTGGTCAGAGAATTCCTTGTAGAGCAACTGCTTGCGAAGAGAGCTGAACACTGAATGAGTCTCAACTCAAATTTTAGGTATATATACTCCCTTTTTAACAAAGGAATCCAATTTGCATGGGTCATACAGGTACCTTTTGTATTGTTATTTTGTTTTGAACCTTTGAATAGTCAAAATTTTCAGGTAAATCTTTTCAATTCAAAAAAACAAAAATTTGAAAAAAAAAAATATTTTTTTTCTTTCATATAATTTCATAAATATAATTGAAAATGTTTAAGCTATTTTTAAAATTTTGACATTTTGTAATATTTATGACTTTGTTCAATTTCTTATCTATTATTATTTTTCTATTACAAATTTATCCTTTCTAACAAAATACAAATAATTTAAAAAACTAAAATTCATTGTTAAATGAACAATCCAAAAGGAATTTCTTAATTAAAATAAAATTTTAAAAATTGACAATGATAAAAAATTAGCTGGAGTGTCTCCACTCGACTATCTCGCAAATTTGAATTGGATTAAATAACATATATTAATTTAAATTAAATTAAATTAATTAAATTATAAATTAAAATTAATCAATCATATTTATTAAACCAGCACATGTTTGGCTCTTTGTTGATGGCACCACGTCACGTGTTGGCGCCTGAGATTTGCAGTGTTAAAAAATTAATTCTGGTACTTTCAGCGATTCAATCAAGCTGAAATTCTATATATAGCAGTTTTATACAATTATTAATCATGTGAAAAATTATCAAACATATATCTTTATTTTTACGGTCACTTTAGAAAAAAAAAAATGAAAACGTTGTAGGTAATGACCCTCTCCCGATTGAGCTACATTTCTCAAAAGTTGATAAAAAAACTATGAATTTTGAATAATGCCCATGTACCAAATTTCATCATTCTAGCTCAAACCGTTTTTGCGTAATCTTGGTTACATACATACACACACACAGACATTTTTCTCAACCTTAGTGAAAATGATTCAGGAACTTTCAAAACGTATAAAAACATCAAAATCTCAACATCGAAAATTTTCGTGATCGCAATACTATCTCTTACGAGATAGCAATAACAATAAAATTATCCCTACATATACAAACCAATAGTAAATCGTAAAATTTATGTATTTTATAGTTATGTGTATATAAGATCGAATTATTAAAATCGTTTAGAATAAGGAAAGATTAATTCTAAAAGAAAAAGTAAAATGCCTAATAAATTGCCTATTATTAATATAATAAAAGCTATTTGTAAATCATCAAGTGTGAAATTTTTTAAATTATTATAGGTTTTTTCATTAACCAATATTTTTAATGAAATTCATAAGTTCATCCAATCATGGAGCAATTCTACTTTCGAAAAATGAACGAATAATAATTTGAAAATATTTATGGAACGGGATAGTAGCAATTCCACCTCTAAAATAAACACAGACATAACCCAATGTCTCTTTCATGATATGTAAATTATATTTATATTCTTGAAATGCATATATACTCTTTTTTGCTGCTTCACAAGAACAAATTAAAACAATTGATGAGTTTTTTAATACAATATCAATTGAATGGTATTTAAACTTTGAATAATTAACATTTTTCCATAGATTTCATCTTGATCTTTATAAATAAATTCTTCCATGAATATACTTCCACCTTATTAATAATTTTGGCAAGTTAATGAGATGTTTGCTTGAATTACGGGAAATCGGCCCAAGTCTTGTAGATTCGAGTACAATTTCTATAGAAAAATTCCATAAATAAGTATATTTGTACAAAACATAGATATCCATAGTTGATGGTAGAATCAACTTGCTTCTTCGCTTGTGATATTAAACAATATTGGAAACGAGTTTCAATTGAACAATTATTTTGTAATTATTCAATATCAACATGAAATGAAATCTGCAAAAGAAAATCAATAAGAACAGAATGTTCCTGTGCTTTGTTAATGGACATTGCAAAGGCTAGTCGTACGGGAAACTGTAGACGTTTGAATTCATATAAATTAATAAACTTTCAAATTGAACTGGTGTTATTCTTAAACACTGTCTAAATTCTTCATGATCTTCAATTGCTAATTCTTTTAAAAGACCTGCTGAACACCCATGCGTATCTCTTCTTAGCAACCAATTCCTAGTTCAAATTCTTCATTTTGTTTATTTAACTCTTCTTCAAGTTCTTAATTTGGGTAAAGATGTTATACGATCAGAAGAACGGATCATTTCATTTTTATTGATTTACTTGAAAGGAGGCTCTACTTTTTATAAAGTAGTTTCCCAATTTTAATCCCGGAGACTGGATGAACCCAATCCCATAGTCCCTAGCATAAGAAGTTCGCTTGACAGCCTGGGACTTAAACCTTTTAACATTTTCATAGATATATTTTTGTTTAAAGAGGGTTCATAATTTATTAATGGAATGTTATTATCATCCTGGATGTAACCTTTTGTGTCTAGGTATATAAATGCTTCTGGAGCTATGAAGCCTTGTTTTGAAAATGTACACCTTAGTGGCTTCGTTACCATTATTGGTTAGAATTTTAGTAGTGGTCAAATATTCTCGAACATATTTTTCATGTTGTCTTGAATATCCAGAGTTGGTGGACCTTTGTTTATATTATTGATCTTTAGCTGGAATTTTTTCCAGTTTTTTTTAGAGTATAATTTGTATTGTTTATTTTTGATCTAAATAAAATAGTTTCACATTTGTTTGTATTAAATTATTAATCTCCAAGTGTCATAGAATGAGTGGATTTTTTCAAAAAGTGATTGAAGTTCAATTTAAATTTCTAAACAAATTTTACCTAAGACGAGCACAATCAAATCGTCTGCAAAGGCTATCGCTTTTTTATTAGGGGATACATTTTGATTGAAACATTTGAATAATAGAAATATTGAATAATAAAGGGGAGTTTACAATGCCTTGCTGAAGACCGTTTGGAATCTCAAATTGCAAGGATGATGTCACTGATCTGTTGATAACTGGAAATGATCTATTCTCTATCATATTCCATACTATTTTTATCAAATCTCCGCTGAATCCTTGTTTGATCATTTGAAAAATCAAGCCTTCTCGACAGACTGTGTCAAACGCTTTTTCCACATCTATCAAGCACCAAGCACCAAGTACCAACGCTTTCTTTATTGTTTAAAGCCCAATAAATGTCTGATGTTAATTTTAATTTCTGAACCGAAATTGTGCTTCAGGTATAATCTCTCTATCATCACAGAATACCAACAGTTTTAGATTTATAATTCTTTCAAATAGTTTTCCTATACACGGAAGAAGACTTATTGGTCTGTAATTTATTTATTTATTTATTTTTTATTTTAGAAAATATACAATCTGCCTATTTTATTTAAGGAATAAGTAATTTTTATAAAATATAAAATAGACAATACATCAATATCATTGACCATACAATATCATGCCAAGCAACATATTTGCCCTTAACATATTAGTTTTAAACATTCACATTAGTATCGATTTTTTCTTTCTCACTTCTAGCGCATCCCTTGTCCGTCCGTAGTTTAATAATGAATTTGTTTTGTTGTTTTTTTCTGTAAAGGGATCATTTTTGCTTTTCTAAGATAATTTATAATGTCTAATTATACAACTAATGATAATTTGTTTAAATTTATTCATTCATATTTAAAGGCTTTTATAAAACCCGAAGAGAGCGTGGACCCCAGATCCCCTTCAAGAGTCATGATAATAAATATTAACTCACATGATAATAATTATTAAAAACATTCATTGAGGGTTGGACTATTTTATATAAGTAATAAGTAATTTTTATAAAAAATATAAAATAGACAATACATCAAATCATTGACCATACAATATCATCCCAAGCAACATATTTGCACTTAACATATTAGTTTTAAACATTTACTACATCTTATACTGGTGCAAGTGGAATAGTGATTTAGTTAAAAAGAATTAAATATATGAATAGGATTTAAAATATATATACGTATCTATCAAATTGAAGCACACAACACATTAATTATTTTATTTGTGTTGAGATAATTAATTATTTCTTAATTAAGAACTATTCAGATAATTAATAAAATTGAGTATGCGTATAATTTGACTTGATAATATTTAATTTAAATTTATGATATAACATTTATTTATTAATTTTTTAAATATTTAAAAGTTTTAGAATTATATAAACCTTGGATTGATAATATAATAATATTTTTAGAAATGGTTATTAATAATCTACGTAATTCTTTTTAGAACCTATACCTACCTAATCAGAATGTTTATTATCCTTATTAATTTCAATTTGAAATATTTAACAATAAAAAGAAAGATTTTGGGACGTAAGCAAATTAAGTAATAAATAAATAAACCACGCCTCTACTTCATTAATACTGATAAACTGTGAATATAGGAGATTCGTACAATTTATTTCTCATTTCATTGAGTGAACTCTTCCAAGTAGGTTCTCTCTCTCTCTGTCTCTCTCCCTATATATATATATATATATATATTTATTTATATTTATATAATCTCAAAAGATTTAATAAAAGAATCAATGAATTATTTATTAGAACATCCAAATTAAATTATATTTAATTTATAATAAAATTTAATTTAGAGTGCTAAAGAAGATGGTTATGAAACGCAAAGGGAAATTATATCCTGCAGAGTAAGTATAGATTTATATTTATAATTTTTTTCTTCATTTCTACTGATTTCATTTTTTATTTAAATTATTTTTATTTCTAAGTATTAAATAATAAAAATAAAACACTTTTTAATTGAATATTTTTGAAAATGCCTAACCGACGATTGTCTGTGTGTGCTCAGCACACAAAGTAAAATTTAAAAAAATAATACAATTTCCCTCAAACTTTACAATTTTAATTATAAATATCTGAAAGGGCTAAATTGATCTAATTTTTTAATATCTCCTGAAATAACGTTTCAATGAATTTATTTAAAACCTGAAAAAAACAAACAATATTTGAATACTCGTTTCCAGGGCCGCGGCGTGCACGTGTGCAAGGTGGGCGCTGCCCACGGGCGCCTGGTGTAGGGGGCGCCAAACTGACCATTCTTTTTTATTTTATGTATTCTGACTATATTTTTAAATTTATTAATTTATTTAGAAATATTCAAACTGTGAATTAGAGCATTGTGCGTAAAAGTGTAAATTAGTGCCAATAGCAATTAAGTTGTAAGCTTTTATTATTCTATTGATAAAGGGGGCGCTTTTTAAAAATTTGCACACGGGCGCTTTGCATCCACGTCGCGGCCCTGCTCGTTTCCAGGGTCGTTTTTAGGGTATATGCCACACAGGTGCGAGAATAATTTTACCGCCCCCTTCCCTAACCCATCCACTTCCCCTAAAGTTGAAAAATTTACAAATAAAAAAAATAAAGTAAATTTAAGTAAATTTAATTTTTTTAGAACCATATTGAAAAAATTGAAAAAAATAAAAAAACATAAAATGAATAAGTATATAAAATTAAATTAAATATATATCTATAGATATATATAGATATATATTGAGTTATATGTTATCCGTTAGATCTAATTTTAAACAAATTCAATATAAAGTGCTCTTTTTAGTTGTATGGCAAATATATTCAATCATATTCACTTATTTACACAAAATTTCATTAGGCCCTTAAAAATAATTCAAATTTTTCAAAAAATTTTTTTGTTCTTCGCCCCGCTATAACATAATTTTTGGTCTATGAAAAAAATGATAAAAATTTTTAAATAACATCTATTTTAATTAGAAAATGCTATTTTTCTTTTTAATAGATATCGTAAATTAAAAATTTACGACCCTTTTGATTAGTTTTTACTATAGCTTTTATTATTCAAATAAATTAATTATAGTTTATCTTATTGTAAACAAAGTAAATATTTGTAGGATATATGGAAAAAATTTAAGAAAAAAAAATTCTCAAAAACAAGATTCAAATGAAGAAAAACCATTATCATTTTTCTCTTTGGTAAGTAAAAAATCCTATATTTATTTATATTATATATTATATGTATTATATTAACATATAAAATTCTGTATAGATAATACTCTATTTATTTATCTTCGTATTTACTAATATAAATTAAACTATTATGGTATTTAATTTTTCATATACTTTGAAAGACGTCAAATTAAAATAACTTACAATTATCAATTTAATTAATTATTGTTTATTATAACTTCTTTAATGAAAAATTTTTTTTTTATTTGAAAGAAATCATTTATTTTTGCTTTAACACAATAACAAATTAATTTTCTCAACAAATTAAATCAATACATTTTATGTATGAAGAGGAATCTTAAATTGTTTATATTCATAATGTATTTAAATTAAAATAGAGCGATGTCACCTAGTTTAAAATTAAAAAAAAAAAAACTAATTTGAATAACGAGAAAATCTTATTATTATTATTTATATTTTTTAATATTTCGCAGTGTTAAGGACCTTTTAGATAACACCGAGGTTGCTCACGATACCTTACATTAATAAATTATTAAAAAAAAATATATATTATATTTATATTCCTTCATATTTTAAAAATTTTAATATTAACCAATATTATTATATTATAAATTTAAATATATTATAGTTAACATTAATCATCAATAATAATAAAAAAAATTAAAATTAATTAACAAAAAACTATAAATGTTATCTTTTTCCTAAAAAAAATTATAATATAAATATAAAATATTTAATCATTTAATTTATATTTTTCTTTTTCAATTCAAATTTTGATTTTTTTAATTATATTGATATATTGAATATAGACTTATTAATAAAAATTGTTTACAATTTTTAGTTTCGTTATTCTACTCCATGGGAATTATTCTTAACATTCACTGGATGTATCTTAGGAATTGGAACTGGTATTCTTTGGCCTTTAGTTATTATCTTATATGGAGATTACACTCAATTACTTATTGATCGGACAAAAGGGGAGAGTTTAAAATTCAAAACAAATTTATTATTACCTTTTGGAGGAGCTAGATATTTGTAAGTATACTTTAAATTCTAAAGAGTCTTTCTAAATCCATGAGTCCAGAGATAGTATTGCGATCACGAAAATTTTCGATGTTGAGATTTTGATGTTTTTATACGATTTGAAGGTTCCTGAATCATTTTCACTAAGGTTGAGACAAATGTCTGTGTGTGTATGTGTGTATGTATGTAACCAAGATTTACGCAAAAACGGTTTGAGCTAGAATGATGAAATTTGGTACATGGGCATTATTCAAAATTCATAGTTTTCTTCCAACTTTTGAGAAATGTAGCTCAACCGGAAGAGGGTCATTACCTACAACGTTTTCATTTTATTTCTTCTAAAGTGACCGTAAAAATAAAGATATATATTTGATAATTTTTTACATGATTAATAATTGTATAAAACTGTTATTTATAGAATTTCAGCTTGATTGAATTGGTGAAAGTACCAGAATTAATTTTTTAACACTGCAAAACTCACGCGCCAACACGTGACGTGGTGCCATCAACAAAGAGCCAAACATGCGCTGGTTTAATAAATATGATTTATTAATTTTAATTTATAATTTAATTAATTTAATTTAATTTAAATTAATATATGTTATTTAATCCAATTCAAATTTGCGAGATAGACGAGTGGAGACACTCCAGATTTTTCGATTTATGATATTGCTAAATTCTGAAAGCAAATTTAAATTTTAAAAAAATAAAATTTGTTTTCTTTTGCGTTTCTAAAAATCTAATAAGGAAAAAGTAAATTAATTCAATTATTAATGGATGACAACAACTGATTTTATTTAACCATTTTCCTTCATGATTAATATAATACTTTCTTAGTATAATAAAGGAAAGTATATTTGTAATTATTCAGGTACTTAAAATTGAATAATTTGTATTAAAAGTATTTCCTTGTTTAAATATTTTTAACGTAAATGTTGTGCGATATTTTTTATTTCCTCCTCTCCGCCTGATTTATTATAGTCTATTTGAGTTAGTCTCTTAGTAATTTTAATTTTATTATTATAATATTTTTAAGGCCTGACAACTCATCATTTGAAGAGCGGATTGCTGAAATTTATAACGATGCAAATGCTTATGGTTTATGTTCATTGGTTATTATTTTATCACTATTGTTTGTTGTTTATCTCAGCGTATCCATCTTGAATTATTCTGCACAAAAACAGGTATAAAAAAATCTTATTTTACTCCTACCTCTTTAACTCTTTCTTTCTGATTGGTGTTTATTTATTAATAATCATATTCAATCAAATGGTTTATCATTCTATTGATCTTGATTATTGGTGAAATGTCTTTAATTTAAATTGACATAAACATTTCTTTGTAAATGAAAACAATAAAATCAATTGATTAATTTAAAAATTGAACTATTGCTCTCAATTTAAAAGATAGTTAGAACATTTAAAACAAGTCACACTTGGGTTCATAAATATATCATTTACATTACTTATTTATTTTTATATAAAATTCACGAAAAGCATTTATTATAAAAAAAATCCTTTATTTTACTTGTGAATCTGTTTATTTATTATGAAAAAAGATTTTTTTGGGGGAATAAATGAAAATGAAATAAAAAGAAATTATATAAATTGAATACTTTATATAATATTATATCATTGGAAAATTACATTAATTTATCTTTATAAATTTTCAAAGAAAATTATAAGAAATAAAATTTAATAAATCTTATGTTTTATATTGAAATGTCGGAAAAGTGTTTACTATTAATAGTTTTCCTTCCTTTCCAAATGTAGAGTTATTTATTATTATAAAGATATTGGTAATCAGTTTATTTTTTTGTATTATTTGAGGAATAAATGCTTTTTGTATATTTTTAAATTCTACATTTTGTATGTTAAGATTTTTTGTGTTAATACCATTCCTCTCTGCTACTAAATATCTTGACATTAATTTCGAGCCCAACCTCTTTTTCTGCGTTGATTAATTAATTTTTCTACCCCATCTTTAATTGAATTTTCATTGCTATTTTCTGGTGGTTTCTACTGAAACCGAAAATTTGTGGCCAAAAAAATAATATTCCTCCAAATAACCAATTCAATAAAAACATATATTTGTATTTTATATTAGACATAGGTAGAAATTTAAATATTAGTACATTAATAAAGGGTGGTAGTATAAGTAAATAAAAGAAAAATTTATAAATATCTAAAAAAAAATAATTTGAATCAATGAATATCAAACATTATATATTATAGTTATTATAAGATTATAAAGGTATATAATAAAAAAAATTGTGAATATAATATGTATATGTACATCTGAATATAATCTATATACAATTTTATTTAATTATAATTATAATATATAGTGATAATGAAAATAATAATAATAATAATATTATTATTATTATCAAATCTATACTTTAATAGAATATTCCATTTTTTAAACATTTTTTCTAGACGAAACGTCTTCGAATAATGTTTTTGGAATCCATTTTACGACAAGATATGGGTTGGTTCGACACTCAAAACGCAACTGTATTCGCTACAAAAATAACCCAGTTAGTTTTTCAAAATATATTTTTTTTTACATATTTACATATATAGATATATAATATATATAGTAACTTATTTATATATAATTTTTAGAAATTTAGATAAAATTCAAGATGGGATTGGCGAAAGAATAACAATTGCAATGTTCTTCATAGTGACCTTTCTTTCAGTTACAGTGATGGCCTTCGCCACAGGATGGAAATTGTCTCTTGTTGTCTTTTGCCCAGTTGTCTTTATGATTATCTCAAATGGCGTAATTAACAAGGTATTTTAATCTTTATTATCTTCTCATAAAAGTATACGCGTATCTTTAAAAATGGAATCAGCTAATTCATTTAAAAATTGAATCATAAAAATTATAAATTTTATAATGGAAATGATAAATTTAGATAACTAGTTTAAATAAATTATATAAATGATAATCTTATCAAACAAGATTTAATTTACTTTATATATATACGAATATATTATTTACTATATATTATACTTATATACCCCACATAATTCGTCTAGTCGGGAGATTAAATAATGGAAAAATTTGAAAATAAGATCTCTGTTATATATGGTAAACATACAAATCTCATTTAATCTCGTCTCTAATTGCGTCGCTTCGTTTTAACATCGTAGTCTAAAATATAAATTTCTTTTTTTATTTATTTATTTTAAAACTTTGTTAACATAAAATCTAGTAGCAAATTTACTATTCTAAATTTTTTAATTTTAAATTTTAACTTTTAACTGTATAGAATAGATTACATATCTATATTATAGATTATATTATAGACCAGCGGTTGTCAAAGTGGTGGTCCGCGAGAAAATTTCGCTGGTCCGCAGAAAAATGTGGAATATACTTACTCACAGTGGCGTACCTAGAACTTTTGCCGCCCGGGGCGATCTCCAGTTTGCCGCCCTTTTTATTATAAGTCAATCAAATAGTGGTATTTATAAATTAATGCACATAAATAAATTATTAAGTTATTTAATCAATATTAATTAATACACAGAGTAAATTTTTTTACACATATTTGTGTGCACTCGTAAACATATTAATATAATATTTACTCTTCTAGCTTTCATACTAGAAAAATCGTGTATAATGCTCTCAAAATTTATATTTATATTTTTTCCGCCGGCCCTGCTTTTCAAAAGAAAAATCGATGATTTAAAAAAATATTGATATATCACTTCAAAGTAATCATATAAACTTTTCAAAAGAAATGACATTTATAAACTGATATCAAAAAATTTTAGTTAAGAAAAATTGCTGAACAAAATCGTAAAGTTGCGTTTACGAATTCAACGAATTTTAATGAATACAATAAAATAAAATTATTATCCTGCTCTTGGAATTAGAATTCAAAATTTACACTAAAATGCATTTATATACACAGAGGAATAATATTCGAAATCATATAGTTAATCATAATTTATATAAATCAAATAGTAAACTTATAATAATCATAATAATCATTTATTATTCAAGAAAGAAAAAAAATAAATATGAAATGAATAAGTTGCATTTTACAACTATAACTAAATATAAAAAATGCCGCCCCAAGATAAGTGCCGCCCGGTGCGGACCGCACCCACCGCACCCCCTAGGTACGCCACTGCTTACTCATCATGTTAAGTTATGTTTTAAGATGCATTAAAACATGATTCAATTCATAACAATACGTGATAAGTTATAAAAACTCAATGTTCATGTGTTCTTTGATAACAATTTTTATTTATAAATATATTTAACACTTAAAAAATCCTATTAGTGGTCCGCGGGATTTAAATTATGAATTAACTGGTCCGTGAGGTCAAAAAGTTTGGCGACCGCTGTTATAGACTATGTAATCTATGTAGGGTATTTATACATACCGTTTTGAACAGGACAGTTTCCTTTTTTTTCGTATTTTTTGACCGTGGCGTGAATTTAATAATAATGTAAATTTTATCCTATTTTTAACAAATTATAGTAAACAATAAAATTGTGTTATGCAGTGTAAGAAGTTTTATGATAAGTTTTTAAAAGATCGAAATTTTATTTTTTAAATAGTCTGGTACATTCGTAGTGAAATACATTCCTCTAGATCTAATAAATACATTTTTGTATCGGTTAAATCCCTTCGAAGAATATATATGTTTATATAATAACATTTTTATTATTACAAGGTTTTTCTCTACAACATTTCATGTCTGTCTGTCAGTAAGTTTGTTTGACACCGATTTTTCATCTTTAAATTAAAGTAGGCTTCTAAAAAAATTTGTAGATATTTAAATGGGTTCCTAGTAGTTATGAAAGAAATATCATTCTATTAAATGTAATTATATAGCGAATAAAGTTAAAGTCTCTTAATTTTGATGTGTTTAATTTTTTTCAACACTACCTGAAGCATAAATATTGATTTCAGGATCGATTTTAATTTTGAAAATAATTATAAATATTTTATAGCATTAAAATTAAAGATGAATTATTAATCAGGTCGATAGATTTACCCTCAAAGAGCATGGGAAAGAAAGACCCGTTTTTGTTTCCCCCCAAGCGAAGAAGGATTGCCAGAAAAAAGTAAACGCCACTTCCAAAAAATAGGGCGGATCGCTCTATCCTGCTTTTCGTGAATCTTATATCTATGGTCCTGACTGACTAAGCTGTTTTCTACAACCACTATTGTATAATTGAAATAAAATTTTAATAAAAATTTTATTAATTGATAGAAAGATAACCTCCCACTTCATATCTAAGATAAGCAAATACATTATATTTATATTTATTCATAAATACTTAATATATAAATTAATTATAAATTAATTGTTTTTATACCTATTTTGAAATGTATTAGAATTTAATAATAAATATATATATATATATAGCATTTTTATTTTAGATAAATTTTATATTATATATGTGTATCTCTATTTTACTTCAAGAAAAATTATCTATTTTATTAAAATGAGAGAGGGAAGACAGTTTCGTCAAAACATTAAAATGAATAAAAGGGGTGGTAGTGGGACCTTTTCTTTCATAAATATAATAATTAACAAATTGTTCCATTTATTAATATTCTTACTAAAAACTGAATTGCTTAATATACATAGAAAAACGTTGGGCGCATAATATTATTTTTATCATCTTACTTTTGTATGAAAACATAATATTTCGATACTTGAGTTGATATATAATATATAAAAATATTATTCACACCCCTCTTCTAATTCTCAAATTCTCATTTTATAACACCGTTCCCTTTTTATATTAATGTGGATTTGTATTAAATGGTATATTTGTTTAATAAAACTTTTGTTATAACATTATTGCAAATTCTTATAATTATAATATGTCGTTGAAGCTCGAATGAGAAAGAAAAGACTGGAGAATGATCTATTTTTGGGAAGACCAAGGGCGCAATGGGGAGACAATGTATGATGGGACGTAAAGCCTAGTTTACACGGACTTAGTTCTTGTCATTAGTTCAGGGATGGGAAAATACTTTTAAGCGCGGGCTTTTTATGGTTGAAGCGATCTGTATGATTGCTCGATACCAGGAAGGGGTTTATAATGAGCATATGGGCGTGAGCAAAGATAACTCGCCCTAATCAATGAGAATCCACAATTCGTTATTTCTTCTTATTAGTAAAAGAACGCAATCTAGACTCTCATTTATTTTGGTCACCAATACATACCCAGACATGACGTCATTAGCAAATTAAATATTAGGGCATATATTTACAAAAATCGAGATATTAAAATCCCATATATATATATATAGGATATTGTTTATATTTGTGGTATTAATTCATATTATATTAAAATATTTATATATAACTTTTTATATATTTTAATATCTGAATTCCAGAATGATCTGGAAGTTTCTAAGATATTTAAAAGAGATTTTTTGCAAATTTATTTTTATTCTATTATTTCTAATAACATGAAGTATTAAAATATATAAATCATCCATTTAGATTAAATTAGAAAACTTAAAAAATTATTTAAATATATTTTTTATCATAATTTTCAATTGTTTTCATTTTAATAGTTTCAAAGTGTTGTGAGTATGCACGAAATGAATTCATTTAGCATTGCTGGAGGTGTCGTAGAAGAAGTTCTCAGTTCCATTCGTACTGTCATGGCATTTGGAGGTCAACAAAAAGAAGTTGAACGGTAATTTTTAAAAACTATAATGTAGATAAATCAAATTCTCTTAATCAAATTATTTGTCATTATTATGATATTATATATCTATTATCATAAAATTATATGAAAAATAAAAATAAAAATTATTAAAATGAATTTCATGTAGAATTAAGTGAAACTGTGTGAAATATTGTTTAAGAAATTAAATTTGGATATTTTCAGATATAAAGAGAAACTGAATCATGCACGTAATATGGGATTAAAAAGAGGACTTTTTACTGGACTAGGTGGTGGTATCATGTGGTTCATTGTATATTTATCATACGCAATTGGTGTTTTATATGGTATTGAACTTATTTTGGAATATAAAGTCCTTCCTGATGGTGATTTAGAATACACTCCTGGTCATTTAGTAATTGTGAGTGTAGTTTTTATTTATTATAATATGTTTAATAATTAGTATTAGCTCTTGTATAATTAATTTTTATTTTAAATAATTAAACGTCTTATATCTAGTTTAATTTTTTGTCATTTTTATTAAATTTTATTTTAATTTTTAATTTATTACATAAAATATATACAATTTTTTTTAGATATTATTTGGCTTAATCATAGGAGCTATGAACATGGGTCTTGCGGCTCCACATTTAGAAGCATTTTCAATGGCTCGTGGTGCAGCATCATCAGTTTATTCTATTATTGATCGTAAATCAGCAATTGACCCCTTATCAGATGAAGGAATTAAATTAAACGATTTAAAAGGAAATTTGACTTTCAAAAATGTCCATTTCGAATATCCAAATCGTCCGGAGATTAAAGTAAGTTGCATAAAACCATTTAAAAAAAATATTTTATTTCAAATTAAGTATTGAATAAAATTAAATAAATCTCTCTAATCATTTATTTTTTTATTTTATAAAAATGTATTAATAATCAAAATTGTATTACAAACTTTCAATTTTTAATTAATTACAAATTTCACACTACTTCAATACTAGGTATTACAAGGTTTAAATTTGGAGGTCCGCTCAGGAGAAACAATAGCTTTAGTGGGATCATCTGGATGTGGAAAATCAACATCCATCCAATTAATTCAAAGGCTCTATGATCCAACAAAGGGATCGGTAATTTTTTATTTTAAATAAAATTATAATTTAAAATTTCAATTTTCAATTCCAGATTCTTTCTTACAGGTCCTTTTGGATGGACATGATGTACGGACTCTACATGTTGGATGGCTTCGGGGTCAAATGGGTATAGTAGGCCAGGAACCTACACTTTTTGATGTTTCTATTTTGGAAAATATCCGAATGGGAAATTTAGAAGCAACAGATGCTGAAATAATTATGGCATGTCAAAAGGCCAATGCTCATGATTTCATTATGGCTTTGCCAAAGGTAAAAAAAATTAACATTAAATTTAAAATAGAATCTCACTCCAACACATGAACATAAATTATGTCTCAATAGATCAGATTTATTCAATTCCAATCATTTATAGAAAAAAATGTTTATCATTGAATTCTCAAAGCAATAAATTTTTAGTTTCATTTTACGTTGAATAAATTATAATTGTTAATGAAGAGAAGAAAAATAATTTGTATTTTAAAATAGATTAAAATATTCAATGTTTTTTTTTGCTTCAAGAGTACAAAAGTTTTTTATCTTATAATTTTATTAATCCTTTTTTTTAAATTTATTAACTGTCTGAATATTATTTAATTGTTTAGTTATAAAATATATATATTTTTAAGGGATATGACACTTTAATTGGAGAACGAGGATCTCAAATTTCAGGAGGTCAAAAACAACGTTTGGCAATAGCGAGAGCCTTGGTCCGAGAACCTAAAATACTTTTGCTTGATGAAGCAACTTCAGCTTTAGATACCCAATCTGAAGCAGAGGTAATTTTTTGAGATATAATCTAAAATCAAAAAAATGGAATAAATTGAATCTCCTTTAATAGACCAAATCTAAAATAATAAAAATATTGAGTATGAAGTTTTCTTTTACAGGTACAAGCTGCCCTTGATAATGCAAGTGAAGGACGTACAACAATAATTGTCGCTCATCGATTATCTACAGTAGCCAAAGCAGATAGAATTATTGTTTTGAATCAGGGAGTTGTAGTTGAATCTGGAACACCACAAGAACTTCTAGCAAATCCAAATGGAATTTATCGTTCTATGGTTGATGCCAATCAACATGGTAATTAAATAACTATTTATCATTAAACATTTTATATAAAAATAGATAATTTTTTATTAGAAAGTTAACCAAATATATAAAAGATATTGACAAGGGAATGATGGGGAAGAGGGGGTTAATTACTTAAAAAACGCCTGAAATTAGGCAACCGATGTTGAATGAATCAAACACTTTTAGGTATTATGTGTTAACACACTATGAGCGGGGCGGGTATTTGTACCCGTTGGGGGGACTGCCACTTATAAGCGGGGCGGGTATTTATACCCGTTGCCACTTATATAATATATATTTTTCTTTGTGTCACTTAAAATTACTTATTTTAAACGATAACTAATATATCCCTCATATAGTCATACTAATTTTGATCCCTTTTTTCTTATCTCGAAAGTCTTAAATGAATTATTTTTTATAAATTAGGGTAGGTATATAATTTATGTAATGTTTTGTTTTAGTAAATGAAAAAGAAAATAATGATGATAGTGAATCGAATGAAAAATTTAATAAATATTTATCTAGAAAAAAATCTTCAATTTATAATACTGAAATAATTCATGAAAAGGAAATTGAAGATCCTGATGTAAGATATATATTAATGAATTAATCTTTTTTTTTTTTTTTTTTAATTCTTATGATTATATAAACAAATATATTTTTAGAATAAATACCATGTTCCTTTCTCAAGATTATTTGAGCTCAATAAACCTGAAATGCCTCATCTTATTGTAGGTTTTATTGCTGCAATTTTTGTCGGTGTAACTTTTTCCCTTTTTGCTATTATCTTTGGAGAAATGATGGATGTAAGTTTCTTAACGTTGCTTTGTATAATTTTTTCTAAAAATTTTATTTTTCTGTTTTTAGTCTTTTTCTTTTCCAAATGATGATGAAATTAGACATTATAATTATTTTATAGCCGGTATGTTTTTATTACTTGCTATAATTACAGGAGTAGGAACTTTTCTTCAGGTACTCTTAACTTGTAATTATTATTAAAATCACTATTACTTATATTGTATTATAATATTATATTGTTTTTCAGACTTTTCTTTTTAGTTTAATTGGGTTACGTCTTACAACACGGCTTCGGATTAAAGTATTCCAAGCAATATTACAACAAGATGCAGCTTGGTTTGATCAACCTTATCACGGGGTTGGCAAACTTTGCGCTCGTTTATATGGTGATGTGGAAAATATCCAAGGGGTAATTTCTTGCTTATTTCCAATATAGAATCTATTTAATAACATTTAACTAATTCATTTTAGGCAACTGGAACTCAAGTGGCAATTATTTTTCAAAGTTTTGTCACTATTGTTGTTGGTATTGGTATTTCATTTTACTTTAGTTGGAAGCTTACACTTGCTAGTATTATTTTTATTCCACTTGTATTTGTTGGAGTATATTTGGATGCAAAAATTGTACAAGGACAAGGTTTAGATGAAAAGTTAGCTCTTCAATCCGCTAGCAAAGTATTCCTTTCTTAATATTTCAGATATCTACTTACACTTTTATCTTTACTTATATTTAAGGTTTTTTGCAGATTGCAGTAGAAGCCATTTCAAATATTCGAACTGTTTTATCTTTGGGTGTTGAAAAATTATTACTTGAGAAATATTCAAATGAGCTTGATAAGGTACTTAAAGCTTCACGAAGAAAAACCTACTTTCGTGGTCTAATTTTTGGTATAGGACAAACAATGCCTTGTATTGCTTATACATTTTGTTTATTTTATGGTGGTTATCTAATTGCTGATGGTGAAATGCCCTACTCTTATGTTATAAAGTAAGTGAATAATTTCTAAATATTTATATAAAAATTAAAAATAATAATTATGATAATAAAACAATTTGATGAATATATATATATACATAGGAGGCATAGATTTAAAATATTTATAATTAAATAATTTTGGAATTTCCAACAAATTCACTGTATCAATAATAATTTTCTCTTTTCCAGAATTTCTGAATCATTAATATTTGGTGCTTGGACTTTAGGTCAATCTTTAGTATTTGCACCGAATTTCTCAGAAGCCCAAGCTGCTGCTGGAAGGCTCTTTGCTATTATAGATAGGAAACCTGCAGTTGGGGATGGAAAAAGAACAATAAATAAAGTAAGTTAAACATATTTATTCTTTATTTAATATGATATTTATTTATATATTATTATATCAAAAGAATATATATATATTTATAATTCTGAATTAAGGATAGGTTGAATATTTTAAATTAAAATTGCTAATTTAAATGATAAATTAAAACCCTATTAATATTTATATATATATATATATATATATATATATATATATTATTATCAGATTTATCAGGGATATAATCACGTATTTTTGTGAGATTGTTTTCTCGACGTTTCGGCACCCATTTTGGCGCCATTTTCAAGAGATTATTTAGGTGGGAATATTTTTGGGATTCTGGGTCTTAGTCTGTGTGACCAAGGGTTAATATCGGGATTTTGGGTTGATAGGTTGGGTGGTTTTGTACTCACTGCGTTGCTGTAGAGCTCTGATCCCTGATAAATCTGATAATAATAATAACAATAAAATTCACGGAAACCTAAACCAACATATCTATATATGTATATAGTTGTTGAACTTAAAAAAAAATAAGTCTTCAAACCAATGATTAAATTACATATATTAGCAAAAAGTGGAACCTAAGCCTAATTATTGAGTAAAATTCAAGTCACTTCTCCTCAAAGACCTCAAAATCTAAAATAAAATCCTTATAATTTATCAATATTTTCTTTAAAATCTTAAAATCTATAACTTAAGATTCAATATTTATAATTATAAATGTTTATTATAAGTAATAATAATTTGTTTTGATTTAGGATTTTGAAGCTGGCAATATAAGTTTCAATAAGGTGGATTTCTCTTATCCGACTCGACCATTAGCCAAAATTCTACGAGGTTTGGATCTTCATGTTCCTCTTGGGAAATCCGTTGCTCTCGTTGGCTCTAGTGGAAGTGGGAAATCAACTTGCATTCAACTTCTACAAAGATTCTATAATCCCAACGGAGGAACAATAGTACGATCTATTAATTATTTAAAAGTTTTATTTTTTTGAAACGATTTTATTTCTTTAATAGACAGTAAATGGTTGTGATATTTCAACGATGCCCTTAAACAATCTTCGGGCTGGAATTGGAATTGTTTCCCAAGAACCAACACTTTTTGATCGCACAATTGCGCAAAACATTGCCTACGGTGATAATACTAGAGAAGTTCAAATTACAGAAATTATAGAAGCTGCAAGAAAAGCAAACATTCACAATTTCATAACTACATTACCACAGGTAATATTTAAATGGGTCAATTAATCTCATTGTTCAATATAAAACCTTATTTGTTAGCTTTTTATAAATTCTTGTTTTTCATTTTTTGCTTAATTCATCTCTTTTTTTAAATAGGTAAATGTTATATATATATAATAAAATAGAAATAAGTACAATCTTGAATATACCAAGTTTTTTTTTCAAAATTCCATAATTACCTTTTTTGATTTCATCAGAAGTTTTCTATAACATTATTATTTTTTAGATATTATTTTGAGTTTACTTCATAGTCTATAAGATATAGTACTAGTGAATAATAATTGTACTTTTAAAGGGTTACGATACAAGTTTGGGAACAAAAGGTGCCCAATTATCCGGTGGTCAAAAACAAAGAATTGCTATTGCTCGAGCACTTGTTCGAAATCCTCAAATATTACTTCTTGATGAAGCCACATCAGCATTAGATTCTCAAAGTGAAAAGGTAACAAAATAAAATCAAAGAAAACTATTAACTAAAATAGATTTGTTAAAATTAATTTTTTTAATTGAAAAATGCAGATTGTCCAAGAAGCTTTGGACGAAGCAAGCTCTGGAAGAACTTGTATAACAATTGCTCATCGATTGACAACAATTAAGAATGCCGATCTTATTTGTGTATTTCATAAAGGAATTGTCATTGAAAGTGGGACACATTCGGAACTCATGGCAAAATGTGGAAAATATTTCGAATTATACCAACGTTCAAAATCACATTAAAAATTTAAGTTTATATTAAAATAATCCAACTATCCTCCTGTGATGATTTGCATATATATATATATAGGTTAATAAGAACTTGAATAATTAATATATTTATCATGACATTAATAATTTATTCGAGATTAAGAGACTAAAAATGAAAGAAAAGAAAGAAAAGAAAAAGACTTTTGAAAAATATATATCATAATGAAATGAAACATATATACTTACTTATTTAATAAAATTAATTTTAATCTTATTATTAAATATGCTTATTCTTATTTTAAATTTTTCTATCCATATATTTTTGAAGAAATATTTAAAATTGAATTTTCTCTTTATTCTTATGTTAATTGTGCTTTACAAATTTAACTTAAATATTTTAATTATCTATATTATCTTATCTATTAGCATAGAGGCACCTACTTTGGGAAAGGGGGAGGGATGGGGGAGGTCAGAGCACGCTAAAAGGAGGGGTACAAGAATATCCAAGATACAATATTAGTTAAAAAAAATGATTAACTGATTGATAATTCAGTTAATTTTTCGAAATATTATGATTTGAATAAAGAAAACAATAAACAGACAAAAATAATCCATAAACATAAACATATTTTTATAAATAGATAAGTATTTTCGTTTTGATAGCCCAGGTTTTTTTAGAACAATGTTAGCAGCCTGAAGTGTACTGTAGGAAAATGAAAATAAAAAACAAATTAATCAAGTAAAAATTTTATTTTTTTATCTTTATTTGTATTAATTTAAAGTGTTGCCTAAAATAATAGCAAAATAAGAAAAAGTGCTTTATAAAAATAAAAACAAAAATAACTTAAAATATTGTTTCTTGACTTGTGTGTTGGGACCGTGATAATTGAGATATTTGGGATTCAATCTCAAACGTATGCAAAGCGTACATAAACGTTTCCATCAATAATCAAATTCTATGATTCTTGATTCATATTTTTACACTCATTTGAGACCTTATATAGAACTGGAAGGGGTTGAAATTATAATTATAATTATAAATTGTAAGATGTATGGGTCGTTTAATATTTTCATAAATAAAATTAAAAATAAATAAATAATATGAATAATAAATAATCGTGCACAGCTTTACTAAGGTCGTATCATACCAAAATTCCCTCCGAACCAAAATTCCCTCTGAACCAAAGTTCCCTCTACCAATATTCCCTCCGACACAAAATATACCATTATTCTCTTTGAGGTTGGGCTTGGAATGAAATTTTATTTTATTTAATAATTAAGCAAATTAAGAATACATTTAATAAAAAATATAAATATTATCACTCAAAATGATAAATAAATTGTTTAATCATTCGTTTTTAATTAAATTAAAACTAAAAATACCAATTCCCTGAGTTTGGGCCCGAAATGAAATTTTATTTTATTTAATAATTAAGCAAATTAAGAATAGACTTAATAAAAAAGAATGACATGGGTGAATTTTTTTAATTCAACGTGAAAATAACCCGTAAATAACCTTTTATAATAAAGAAACCTAAACATACATATATATACAGTGGTACCTCGACACACGAGCTTAATTCGTTCCAAGACCTTGCTCGTATCTCAAATTGTTCGTATCTCAAAGCACTTCGCGCCATTAAAACTAATAGAAAAGCTTTTAATCCGTTCCAGTCCCCAAAAATCACCTTAGTTTTGTTTTTTGTATGCTATTTTGAATCAAACAAATGTCTTTACGAGAAGGAACATTTATTTAAAAACAACAAAAATAATGGGAACATTTAAATAAATAAAAATAAGAAGAATGTATCCGCTTGATACATCGACTATAGAGGCTTGTAAGACCTAAAAAATAATAGAAAGCTATTGTTCCTGAAAATTGAAAGAGGGAGGAAATGGAATGGGATGAATCCTTAATATATATTAATTTTACTCGAAGGCTAAAAAGAGGAATTAATAAAATTACGATAGCAACCTCTTCACTTCTATCGCACCTGGAAATTTAGATGGACTGTATCAAAGGTCTATGTTTAATATATTAAGAATTTGGGATTGAAAAAAGCTCGCTAAATAAACACTATAATCAACTTTTACAATATTTAATTAAATTAAAATTAGGTTCAATTAAAAACGGATTAATTATATTTAGGGCCACCTAAATATTTTTATATATCAACTTAAATCTAAATTTTCAATCTAAAATTAATATAGTTCAAAGTGTTCATAAGTGCACTTATCTGACCACCGGGAATTGAATTAAATGGGGGTTTACGCTGCCGTTCGCTGCCTGGATGTCTTCTCTGCTGGTTTCGCAATTGATCCAACGATCAATTGGCTTTGGACCCTCCTCGAGTTTCCAACGGGATGAATGGACCAGCACGGATCCAAAGGTAGAGATGATCCCCTCAGGAATCACTGGGTTTGCCCCCTCGGAACAAACTCTGGAGCACAGGACCGGCGGCTGCAATCTGTAGCCTCGTCGACGACCCCAAAAGCACCGCGTTCGAGTTGTAAATTCGAACGGGTCGAATAAGGCGTCGGTGGGCCAAGGGGCTCCAGTAAGCAGTGGACGAGCAGATAAAAACAACAGGCAGCAGCGACAGACAAAGGCAATAGCACTCGGGAGACAGGACAACAGCAGCGGGGCTCCGGAGAGCTCGGCCTGTCTTTTTATATGTAGATAGTAAGGGAGGGGGGTGGTCAACCTCATGAATTTATGACAATAACAATTAAATATTTAAAACTATAAATTAAATTAACTTAAAAATATTAAACTACATTATATAATTAATTAACACTAATATTTATAAATATTAAATTAATTACTATTTAAACTTAGTCAGAGGGCGGGAATTCAAATTTATTTGAATTCAGGTTCCATGCGGAAACATCACTCCCCCCCTTGACGGACTGTCAAAATCTATTTAAATTTACTCTATCGGGTAGCAATGTAATTTTGTTGATCGAAAGGTTATATTCTCCCCTCTCGGTCTTTATTTTAACCCCCTGTACCAAATTGTCCTTTCCTCGAAAAGTTTTAATAATTTTCTCCAGTTTCCATTGCAAGGGGGACACGCCGGAATCGTGTATCAATACCAATCTATTACGCAAATCATTAGGGTTCTCCCGAAACCACTTTTTACGAGATTGCCGATTGGTTGAATAACTTTGCCTAGGATCACGCCTAGCGCCAGGTAGCCTATTTTCCCCTACCCTTTCCCCATTGGACCCTTGTTGATATGAATTAATATATTTACAAGGGCCCATTAGAACCCACCCCAGGTGGGTGTCTTGCGCTTTTGGTAAATCCCTTCTAAATACTTTCGTTTTCGATTTCATTAGAAGGGGATATATTTCTGCTCCGAGAATTATATCAATGCCTGCAGGTATGTTAAATTCTGGGTCGGCTAATTTATTACCTGCCGGCAGTGTGAAAGGGGGGATCCTTACCTGTTGTATTGGCTGTTCACTTGTTAATTTTTCCAAAACAAGAGGTGCTATTTTATAATTTTGCGATGTACAGAAATGAGGGCTTAAAGTGAGCTGAACCTTCCCTTTTACTCTCATTGACCGGCCACTCAAATTGAATAGACTTGTAGAGGTCTTTTCAATTTTATGACCGAGTCGTTTCGCCATTGAAAGCGAAACACAGCTTACCTGTGCCCCACTATCTAATAGACACCTAGCCTTTATCAATTTTCCCTCGGTGTCTATTATCTGTACCTGCGCAGTTGCCAATAGTGATGGATTAAATTTATTGTTACACTCCGCATTCGACTGCATTATATGCGTTTGTAACGCATCTACCTTTAAATTAATTGCTTTATGATTATGCAACATTTTATTTAATCTTTTATTGCAATGAGCGCAAGGAGGTTTAAAACAGTCTGCCGCAGAATGTTTTAATCCTAGACAATTGAAGCATCGCTTCAATTCCCTAATTTTTCCCTTGCGCTCGCCAAGTGATAATTTTTTAAATTTATGACACTCTTTTAAGGAGTGTTTTTTTCCACATATGCTGCAGTCGAATGGGGGCCCGCCCATTGTATGAAAAATGCCTGCTTTTTTAAAATTTGGTTTTTCCCTTCCCTGATCTATTGTTTTATTGCCCTTTTCAATGCTCAGGCCTGGCTGAGCTCCTAGGCAAGAATTATACCTCCTTTCTAAAAAGGCCAATATCTTTTTAATGCTCGGCAATTCGAAATTATTATTTTCAAAGTACCATGCCCGCTTTGTTTCGTAGTCAACTTTCTCTAGAAGAGAGAAAGTCCAAAGAGGGTCACAGTCATCTAATTGTATTTTCAACGCCTCAAGATTGTTTAAAACGTTCTGAAACGTTGAAAATACTTTGAATAAACTATTCGCCGATTGTGAAGTGGCTTTAGGGATATCAATAATCTGCCCAATAAACCGGTACACGATTTCCGATTCCCTATTGTATCTATTATTGAGGGTGTCCCATACAATTTTGTAATTCTCACCCTTCATTGGATACATGCCCACGCATTCTAAAGCCTCCCCTTGCAAGGCTCCTTTTAAATAATTTAATTTCTCGAGAGAGGATAAATCATCTCGATCTCCTACAATCGAAGAAAAACTATTTTTAAAACTTTCCCAATTCTCAATTTTTCCAGAGAATTTGGGAATATCTAATTGAGGCAGCCTTAGCTTTGCCATAATTTTAGGCCTATCGCAAGTCTGCCTACGAGCCTCTAGCTCGTTTTTAATCTGCCTAATTTTTAATAACAGGCCACTCGACATGTCCAGAATCCGATTGATCATCTCAGTTGTTTCTTCATCTCCCAATGAAGCATCTGAGAGAACATCTGAGTTCACCTCGTTGATGCTTACATTGGAAGATTCCAACTGAATCAATCGAACTTCCAAAACATGCGAGTCGGCCTTACCTATATCCCCCAAGGCGGAAGTGATGGTGTGCACAGAACCTGCACATATATTTAATTTTCTGTGGTATAATTTAAATGCCCTCGACATTTTAAAATTTTTATTTAATTTTAATTAATCTCCCTGAGAGACTAAAATTATTTATATAACTATTAAAAGATCCTTTAAAATATTAATTTTAAACGAACCTTTTAAAACTTTAGCGACCTTTTTTCAAACAAAGGACAAAGAAAATGAATGGAAAGGAAATTTGCTATTGCAAGGGTCAGGTAACAAAATATTCCAACTGAATATAATGTTTATGGCAATTCTATTTCAAGAACAAATGCTTTCTTTTGAAACTAATATAAAATTATTTATATTAAATTAAAACCAGATAAAATCTTCAATTTTATCCGGCTAAAGAAGGACCAAAAAATTTAATGATGTATCCGCTTGATACATCGACTATAGAGGCTTGTAAGACCTAAAAAATAATAGAAAGCTATTGTTCCTGAAAATTGAAAGAGGGAGGAAATGGAATGGGATGAATCCTTAATATATATTAATTTTACTCGAAGGCTAAAAAGAGGAATTAATAAAATTACGATAGCAACCTCTTCACTTCTATCGCACCTGGAAATTTAGATGGACTGTATCAAAGGTCTATGTTTAATATATTAAGAATTTGGGATTGAAAAAAGCTCGCTAAATAAACACTATAATCAACTTTTACAATATTTAATTAAATTAAAATTAGGTTCAATTAAAAACGGATTAATTATATTTAGGGTCACCTAAATATTTTTATATATCAACTTAAATCTAAATTTTCAATCTAAAATTAATATAGTTCAAAGTGTTCATAAGTGCACTTATCTGACCACCGGGAATTGAATTAAATGGGGGTTTACGCTGCCGTTCGCTGCCTGGATGTCTTCTCTGCTGGTTTCGCAATTGATCCAACGATCAATTGGCTTTGGACCCTCCTCGAGTTTCCAACGGGATGAATGGACCAGCACGGATCCAAAGGTAGAGATGATCCCCTCAGGAATCACTGGGTTTGCCCCCTCGGAACAAACTCTGGAGCACAGGACCGGCGGCTGCAATCTGTAGCCTCGTCGACGACCCCAAAAGCACCGCGTTCGAGTTGTAAATTCGAACGGGTCGAATAAGGCGTCGGTGGGCCAAGGGGCTCCAGTAAGCAGTGGACGAGCAGATAAAAACAACAGGCAGCAGCGACAGACAAAGGCAATAGCACTCGGGAGACAGGACAACAGCAGCGGGGCTCCGGAGAGCTCGGCCTGTCTTTTTATATGTAGATAGTAAGGGAGGGGGGTGGTCAACCTCATGAATTTATGACAATAACAATTAAATATTTAAAACTATAAATTAAATTAACTTAAAAATATTAAACTACATTATATAATTAATTAACACTAATATTTATAAATATTAAATTAATTACTATTTAAACTTAGTCAGAGGGCGGGAATTCAAATTTATTTGAATTCAGGTTCCATGCGGAAACAAAGAATTTAAAAAAAAACTTAAATATCATCGCTTGTCTTTGCTTTTTTCGCCTCCCCTTGCTCATCTTGTTCTGCAAAGCGTTTTACAAAATTGTCTAAGGAAGTTTGTTTTTTCCTCCCCTTCAGGGTATTGCGAAAATGATTGAGACAGGTTTCGTTAAATAATTCCGAAGCCCGACCAGTTGCAACCTTTTCGGGGTGGTTTTTATCTACATATTCAACAATTTTCTCTCACATTCCTAGGATCTCTTTAATTTCTTTTGAAGAGATAACATTTTGTTTCTGGCGCCTCTTCAGAAACTGTGTTTTCTTGGTTCACAACATCATTCTGTGTTTGTAGGTTTTGTAACTCTTCAGTTGTAAGCTCCTCAAAATGTTGCTCGACGAGTTCGTTTACATCATTTTCATCTACTTCTAGACCCAAAGATTTTCCCAAAGAAACAATCTCTTCTATTTCTGACACTTGAAATTCAGATTCTGCAATGATCCTTTCAGTTACAGCGTCAGGCCATAGCTTTTTCCATGCAGAAATTAATGTTCTTTTTGTGACACCCAGCCAGGCCTGATCAATAATTCTTAGACATGTCACTATGTTAAAATGGTCTTTCCAAAACTCTCGAAGGGTCAGGTTTGTACTATCCGTCACTTCAAAGCATTTGCGGAACATGTGCTTTGTGTACAGCTTCTTAAAATTAGAAATGTAGGGGCAAATTGGTGCCGTGTGCATCGTCACGGGGTGCTCGTATCTCAAATCTTGCTCGTATCTCAAAGCAAAATATCGGTCGGTTGGGGGCTCGTATCTCAAAACACTCGTATGTTGGGGCACTCGTATGTCGAGGTACCACTGTATTATATATATATTGAACACCTGGTGCTACTGTAGCGTGTACTCTACCAAAACAAGGTACTCTACCAATTTCATACCAATATTGCAACGTGCGCTCTACCTGCTTTCTGTATGCTTAAGTAATGATATATATACCAAGTATGAAATGTACTTTCCTAATGGAAACCAATCCCCGCCTTGACACGGCCGAAAAAGTGTTGTCGGGATTCAAAGTCGGGACAGAGCTTAAGTAGTTCTATGTTTCAAGTATGGAATATACTTTCCTAAATGGAAATAGCCCCCCGCCTTGAAAAACAAAAAAAAACACTTTTTTATGTAAATCATCAGTTTATATTATTTTCTATCTTTTATCTAATTATTACACATGAGCTATACGCTACCTACAGTATTGGTAAAGCGCTTAGTGTAGGTAGAGCACACGCCACAGTAGCACCGAATATCTTTACTTAAAAAAAATTAAGCAATAAAAGAAATATTTTTAGTTTTAATTTAATAAGAAAATGAATGATTAAACAATTTATTTATCATTTTGATTGATTATATTTATGGTCCCCGGTTCACAGACTTTCGGGAACGAATGGTCACCCAAGAGTTAGTATAAGTCCCTTGTCAATAAACGGTTCAGAGGGAATTTTGGTAGTAAAGTAAACACAATTATAGAATTTAAAAATAATGATATAAAAAAGAAAAATAATCTAACATTTTTAAATAATATCCTTAATATAATTTTAATAATTTTAAATACAAATTATTTGTTCAATTTTTTTATATTGTTTTTATATTTGTCAAGACACATTTTCAACTGATTTAATATTGTTATTAAAATTGTTCAAAATAAAACAACATTAATTTAAGATTAAAATTGAATTCGTGTAAAGCAGCTTATACACCTTCAATTTAACTGAGCAATTTGAACTGTGTAAAAAAACTATAGAAGAAACTAAACCGAAAGAGTGTGGATTCGTCCAGTTTTTTTTTTATATATTTTTGCTCAGTTTTGTTGGTTTTTTTAATGTGAGTCAATATAGTTAATATTTGTTTCAATATAATGAGCGAAGCTGCTGTTTGTATTACTTTTATTTTATTTTTTAAAATACTTTTCTTAATAAAAATTAAAAAATATAAGTATATAATTACATATTTTTTATTTAAAAAGAAACATGTTTAAACAATTTGTTTTCAACATTGCAACCCTGTATTGTATTGAATTATTACAACCTAATTAAAATTGAACTTACAGATTTATCATTTATCATGCTTCAGAAGATTCTTCATCCACCAATAACATTAGATTATCAAAAAACCAAATGTGCAGAAATGTAAATTTCATTAGTTGAAGTCAGCTAATTAGTTTTCGGCATAAATTTTTTTAATATTTTTATGATGTAAAATGAACGAATTTATTATTTATTTAAAAAGAATTTCATTTTTTAATTTTACCGTAAAAATTATGAAGGGTCATCGTAGGATGACCCTCCGTTTTCGGCATAAAAAAATAATTATTGATCAGAAATATCAATAATATATTTTTTTTAAATTTTTATGATGTAAAATGAACGAATTTATTATTTATTTAAAAAAAATTTCATTTTTTAATTTTACCGTAAAAATTATGAAAGGTCATCGTAGGATGACCGTCCGTTTTCGGCATAAAAAATAATTATTCATCAGAAATATCAATAATATATTTTTCTAATATTTTTATGATGTATAATGAACGAATTTATTATTTATTTAAAAAAAATTTCATTTTTTAATTTTGCCGTAAAAATTATGAAAGGTCATCGTAGGATGACCCTCCGTTTTCGGCATAAAAAAAATACTTATTCATTAGAAATATCAATAATATATTTTTTTAATATTTTTATAATGTAAAATGAACGAGTTTATTATTTATTTAAAAAAAAATTCTTTTTTAATTTTACCGTAAAAATTATGAAAGGTCATCGTAGGATGACCGTCCGTTTTCGGCATAAAAAATAATTATTCATCAGAAATATCAATAATATATTTTTCTAATATTTTTATGATGTATAATGAACGAATTTATTATTTATTTAAAAAAAAATTTCATTTTTTAATTTTGCCGTAAAAATTATGAAAGGTCATCGTAGGATGACCCTCCGTTTTCGGCATAAAAAAATACTTATTCATTAGAAATATCAATAATATATTTTTTTAATATTTTTATAATGTAAAATGAACGAATTTATTATTTATTTAAAAAAAAATTCATTTTTACCGACCGACGATAGTAAGGGAGGTATTGTTTTCACACCAAATTTCACATGTGGAGATTTTTACATATCTCCACGAATCATGCATTTTCTAAACAGAAAAAAGTATTTTTAGCATGATGTCTGTCCGTCTGTCCGTCCGTCCGTCCGTCCGTCCGTCTGTCCGTCCGTATAGATGTGTACAGCCTGAACGGCTCAACCGATTTTGATGAAATTTGGTATATTTACTTAATGCATCAGTGGGATGAATTGATCAACTTTTGGTGCAATTCCGGAAACCGGAAGTGGTAGTATTAGCGATCGACGATAGGAAGGAAAGGGTTATTTTCACACCAAAGGAGATTTTTTTATATATCACCACGAATCATGCATTTTGTATTGGTTTTATCCTCGAAAAAAATCATATTTATTAGTTTTTTCTTGATTTAAAATTATATGACGTCATCCAGCCAAGCATGACGTCACAGCCTGGTCTTGCATATATATATTATCTATATATATAAAGGAGAGTGTTTGTATGTATGTATGTATGTATGTATGTATGTAATTTGTTTACTTTTTTGCTGTCATAGAAACAAACAAAAAAGAAATTTCCTACTTAACCGACACTTTACCGGTAATTTAGAATTATGAACATCAAAAAATAAGAAACGATTTCTATGAAATTACATCACAATATTCTTATATATCTCTATGGTAACATAGGCTATAGATTTTATTAATATCTAATTCTAATCAATAACCGCAGAATTTAATTTTTTAAAGTTTATATAGTTATCCGTGTTGTTCATTCAAGAGCCAGGCGTGGCCCACTGACTGGCGGACTCATTTTACACAATGTATATAACTAGCAATCAAAGAATTATTATAATATTTAACTTTTTATTTTAAATTCTAATTTTAATTAATATAATAAAATATTTAAATCATATTTAACTTAAATTATTTTGTATTTATTCTTTCCATATTTGAATAGGTACTTCTTTAATTTTAAGGGAGGTAATTAACTATGATCTAAAAAAATTAATAAATGAACTTAATAATAAAAAATCAAATAAATCCATTAATTTAAATTAATACTATTAATGAATGTATATATTGTTAATTTATCTTTAGTTTTATCAATACTTTTATACCGTTAATTTTTATAAATTAATTTTTATAAATTGTCTCAAGTCTCTAACTTTGCATTTTCTAAAATTTTATTATAATTAAAAATATTCAATAAAAATCAAGCAATGAAATTAAAATATCAAAATGAAATGATCAAGAAATATTATACGCTATTATAACATATACAATACTTATAACTATAGGCGGAGGAAATATTAGACGATATCATTGCGGGTTCATGCCAAATCGATCAACATTAATTAAGATATTTTCATTATGACAGATATTAAAAAAACCGCGAATTCAATATCTCTGTTCACTAATTATTTGTAGACTTTAGTAAAACCTACGCATGACTCAATAGATCCGGATAAACTTTTTCAAATTTTGATCTTAAAATTTATCTTGAAGGTAGTAAAGAAAGAGTAAGTGCGGAAATCAATTGTAAAATATTAGGTGACCCAGACGACTTAAATATAATAGGAGATTCGGCAATTGCAATTACAGATAGCGAGGAAAAATTAATCGAGGTAGGAAAAGAGATGAGGTTTGAAATTAATAATGATAAATAAATATATTTAGAAACAAACAGGAGCAGTATTAACATACAAAATGTAGAATTTGAATATGTAGAAAAATTGAATGTAATCACGAAGGATAATAATATTTGAGAAGAATTTAAATCGAAGTTGCAATCGGGAATCGCCTGTTATCATGCAGTAAAGAGGCTTATCTCACATCAAAATTATTATAAAAGGGAATGAAAATTAAAATATATAAAACAATTATTTTGTCTGTTGTATTATATGAGTGTGAGACATGGTCTATGATCTTAGGAGATGAGAGTGGATTCAGAGTATTTGAGAATAGGATTCTCCCCAGCATTTATGGGCCAAAGAAAGATGAGTACATCAGGGAATGACGTACGAGAGATGGAACAGAGGCTCAGGATAAGGACACTTGGAGAAATGTGGTTGTAGCTGCCAAGAACTTTCGAGTACCGTTGAGCCACGCATGGTCTATGACCCTGGGAGATGAGAGTAGATTCAGATTATTCTTTCCAGCATCTATTGGCCAAAGAAAGATGAGGTCACCCGGGACACTTGGAGAAATGTGGTTGTAGCTGCCATGAACTTTCGAGTAGATATAACATATTCAATAATAATATATATAATTAATTTACTAAATAAATTAAAATATATTTTAAATAATCACACAATAAGAAATGAATGTTTTATGTTATACATTGTTTGAAACAAAATGGATGAAAACCTTTTACTACTTTCAACCAAATACTATGTACCACTCGGGGGTACAGGGGGCGGAGCCCCCGTCTAGATGTGAAGAGCGACGAAGGAGCTCTGAGCAGCTAGTAAATAAAATAAAATTAAAAATGTTTATATTTATTATTTATGTATCCATATCTGTTTTTTATTACATTAATAGATATATGAAAATTATTTGAAATTGTTTCTGTAGCTGGAAATTAATTTATTTCAAACCGTCGGTTGGTTCGGACCTGGCCACAGGTCAACTTATTTAATTTTACCGTAAAAATTATGAAAGGTCATCGTAGGATGACCGTCCGTTTTCGGCATAAAAAAATAATTATTGATCAGAAATATCAATAATATATTTTTTTAATATTTTTATAATGTAAAATGAACGAATTTATTATTTATTTAAAAAAAATTTCATTTTTTAATTTTACCGTAAAAATTATGAAAGGTCATCGTAGGATGACCCTCCGTTTTCGGCATAAAAAAATAATTATTCTTCAGTAATATGTTTTTTTACTTTTAACACCATGTAATTAAATATACAATTTTATTAGGAAAGAATATTTTTTATTTAATTAGTATAATAACAATTATATAATATTGATTAAAGTTATTTATTCTAACAATAATAAATGTAGACTATCAATCTAACAAGTACTTAAGGTAAATTTTAAATAATATATTTAATTGTAAAAATAAAGAGTAAAAACATTTATCAGATTTAAAAAAATATAATATTACTATTTAAATTGAATGTGTATCTTCATTTTATTTTTTATCATTAGATTTACCTTGACACATAATCTCACATGGTTGAATGGAACAGAATTATGTCTCTCTGTCTTCCCATCGGCATCTGATATAATTTGATATAATTTCTTAGATTATACCTGTAGATTATTTTCTTATCAACACACACATATACATAATTGCTTTTGCGCAATAGCAATCGTAATCGTATAATATATCGCAGAGCAATATAATATTTCAGTAATATTTTAAAAGTGACATTTATAAGATGAGAAAAATTAAAAATTTATTGAATTTAAGAAAAAATAATAAATTCAAAGAAAATATTAATATTTCACAAACGAAAGAAAAATTTACATTTACAAATGAGTGAGTTTAGTAATTTATTTAAACATCTAATAATATTTTAATAAATGGGGATATTTTTTTAGGATTAGTGAAGAGATTAAAAAATTAGAATCTTCAACCCCTTCTGAACAGGAAAACCCGGTTTCATTTTTATCCTTAGTAAGTAAAGATTTTATTATTTTTTTTTTTATAATTTAATAATAATACATTGTTTTCATCTACAACAGCTAAAATCCATATATGTATTATTTTAATCAAATTTATATAAATAAATTTAAATAATATAATTATATCATAATAAATAACATAATAATAATTAAAAGATATGTAAAAAACAATTGTTTGAAATAGTTGACAAAGAAACCTTATTTATGTATTGAGATTAGGTATATAGAAAGTTTTTCTTGTGCAACAATACTGTTCAGTATTGTATCTCTAGAATTATAAGAGTGGGTTAAAATAGCAATCAGACAGACAATTTTAACCAATTAAAAAAAAATTACCAGTGCTTCTCAAAATTTCGGACCTAACTTTTTTTTATTTATAATGTCAAAATATATTTTTACCGACCGACGCAGTAGACTGAAATGGTAATTTACAAAGTATTAATTTTATATTCATTGTCGGAAAATATAGTAGTAATTAATAATTGAGTAATTAAACTAAAAATAAAAACCAAGATAATATAATTTAGTCATTTTAATTCAAGTTTTAAAAATATTTTTTTTTATATTTTATATAAGATATATATATAATATATATATAATGTTGCTTGGAAATTAATTTATTTCAAATTTTATTCTTCTATCAACTAGAACAATGTTGTCAAGTTAATTAGTTAAATGACAAAACTGGAAGATTGGTATCAACAAATTACCCTAAATACGGACAAATGAAAAATATGTAATTAAAATATATTTTGAATTTATTATTTTTTTTTTTATAATTTTTTCAAATTTACTGTGTATTTCTTTTCGCTTTTCATACTTGCATTTCTAGCAATTTGTCTATTATAACTAGATATACATATACTAGTACATCCTGTATATAATTATATGTGAATGAAAGAAAAAAAATATTTTTTGATCAAAATACGAAATAAATGAAGAAAAAATATTTTCATTTTTTTCTTTTAGTTTCGTTATTCATCCAAATGGGAAATACTTTTAAGTATTATTGGATCATTCTTCGCCATAATTACTAGTGCAATTTGGCCTGTTACAATAATCTTATATGGAGAATATACAGAGGTACTTATTGACCGATATGTAGGTAAAAATATTAAATCAGATTTATTACCAGCGTTTGGAGGAGGACGTCATCTGTATGTAAAGGATTTATCTCGTTGTTATTAATTAATAAGATGCCCCTCTGATGATTTTTTAATTAAATTCTTTAGACCTCCAAATACAACTTTTGAAAGAAGAATGGAGGAAATTTATTATGATGCCAATGCCTATGGAATACTTAATTTAATTCTTCTTGGTAGCCTGTTGATAATGGCTTATTTAAGTGTCGCTCTTCTCAATTATTCTGCCCAAAATCAGGTGAGGATTTACCTACCTATAATCATAATCGAATATTCATCATTAAATTTACTTTTAAATTATTTATTTATGTTTATGTCTTATTTAAATATAAAAATAATAAGTTAAAAATAATTTATTTTTCCTAGACAAAACGTCTTCGAAAAACATTTTTTGAATCTATTCTACGTCAAGATATAAGTTGGTATGATACACAAAATTCCGCCACATTTGCCACTAAAATTACTCAGCAAGTATTTCAATTTAATTTTTCTTTTTTACTTATCATATGAATAATATGAAAAAACATAATCAATATTATTTTTTTTTGTAGAAATTTGGACAAAATTCAAGATGCTATAGGAGAAAGGATAACGATAAGTTTATATTTTATTGTCACTTTTATAGCTGTAACTATAATGTCATTTATCAAAGGATGGAAACTCTCATTAGTTGTGTTTTGTTGTGCACCTTTTATTGTTCTAACAACCACTTTTGTGACAAAGGTAATATCTATCTATCTATCTAATCTTATTATGCTAGCTAAAATTGTTTATTTGTATATATGTAAATGGGTTCTCGGAAACCGCTCTAACGATTTTTTTGAAATTCACACCAGAGATAGTATTTATAAAGAAAAATTGAGTTTTAATGATCATATCTCTGGGAAAAATCATCTTCATTAGTTTTTTCTTAATTTAAATGTATATATGTGACTATAATCACTATTTACATTGCATTAAAATTATTCAGATTACTTAATTTTCCTACATTTTTTTACATAAACGAACCTCATTATATAGTTACTGAAATTCAATACAAATTTTACTTTTATTTAATAAATAAAAAAAATTAAATAAAAAGAAATTGGTATAACCACTATAACCGATAATTATAATTATTATTATTGATCTCTTTATTATTTATGCTTATCTATAATTATTTATTCTATTTTATTTTAGATACAAAGTTCTTTGACATTAAAAGAATTAAATTCTTACGGTCGCGCTGGTGCAGTTGTAGAAGAAGTTTTAAGTGCAATTCGTACAGTTATTGCTTTCGAGGGTCAGAAAAAAGAAACTGAAAGGTTATAACAAGGCTGTTTTTAAATAATATTAAAAAAATTTATTTATATGTTATTCAAGATATTTATTGCAATAATAAAACATAATATTCTTTAAAAATATAAAATATGAATTGAATAAGTTTAATAAAATAATTTTTATTTTCTTTACTCTTAGATATCAAGAGAATTTACTCTCTGCACATAAAATGGGAATACGCAGGGGACTTTATTCTGGATTAGCCTCTGGATTGAATTGGCTTATAATTTATTTGGCGCATTCCATAGCCATTTGGTATGGTGTGGAGCTTATTATTGGAGATCGAGGTCTTCCCGACGATGAAGTCCTATATACACCTTCTATTTTAATTATAGTAAGTTTTGTTCTAATAAATTTATTAGTTTTATATTTCAAATCAACAAAATATGACAATCCCTTTAGAATTTTTATGTTCTTATAGATAAATATAAATTATATTTTTATTCATAAATAATAATTAATTTTTTTATGTTTATTAAAATTAATCTTGAGAATTTCTATCGAATTTATAAATAAAGAATTTTTTTAAATAAATGAAATAATAGAAAAATTAAATTTTAATCTTATATTATTTAAATAAATTTTGAATAAATTATTTTTAACATACAACTTATTTTATAACTTTTTCCTTAATTACCGTCATTAATCTTATTATCATTTACTATTTTACTTGTAAATCAATTGTTTGGCATTGAAATTTACTGAAATATTTAATGGATTTTTTAATATACTCGAATGGTTTAATTCTTGAGCTATTTCTTATTATCTGATTAGTAAAGAAACTTCTTAATTAATTGAAAGAAGTATTGGACCAAATAAAAAAATTCCCTCCGATCCATCTTCTCTTTCTACTTGTTCTTGGACAAATAGCTGACCCGACTATTCCCTACCTTATTCTTACATCATTTCTCCACGTAAAAATTATATTGGTACCTATTCATATATACATATTAACATTTTAATATTTTTTTTGTTAATTAAAATTTAATCAGGATTAACCATGGTATTTCCAAAAAAGAAATTTTTGCAATCAATGAAATAAAAATTAAATTCTAATCTAATATTTATAAAAATAAATTTGGAATTAAAATATTTTTAACTCATAAATTATCTTAAATTTTTATCATTGATTATCCTCTTTAATCTAATTATCATTTAACTTTTTACTTTTTTTAATGTGTTTAGCAATTTCGTGAAACATTTAATGGATTTTTTAATATTCTTGAAAGGTTTAATTCTCTTGCGAGATATTACCTTTATCTAACTTGTATAGAAACTAAAAAGATTAAAATAGCTGATCCGACTACTCTTACCTTACCTTATGATATATCATTCCTCCACAAAAACAAAAAAAATTATTGAAAATAATATATTTATTTAAATTATATAAATTTTAGATACCCATAATAGGACAATGGTAAAAATATGGTATATTGCAGAGGTTCCCAACAGGGCCGTCTTAAGGAATTCGGCGCCCATGGGCTACTAAAAATAATGCGCCCTTCTTCCTAAGAAAATACACAGAATGGCAAATGGGAGTCGGAAAAGTTATACAAAACAACAAAGTGTCAGAACTAGAAAAAAAACTATTTATTACTTTTATAATAAACTGTTATCTTTATTGTAACTTTTCTTTAAAGTCACTTATTTAAAAGATGGGTATAAATGTTTACCCAGATTTGAGGGGATTATCCCAATAATGACAGTTCCGATCAGTTTTTAGTCTAATCCTTAGAACTTGATCGGAACTATTATATTAACTCCAGTATAGCTCCGACAGTTCAAATGCGACTGAAACAAAAGTACGATCGGTAGGGTGTTACTCCTATTTCGCGTTGCCCTTCTCTATCTATCATTTTTCAGCACATTTGAAAGAAATAAAAATCAGTTTAATATTTTAAGAAGTGTTTTAATTTAAAAATAAGTAAAAACAAATAAAATGAAAAATAAATTTTTACTATATCGCAAATAAAAAATTGCCGCCTTAAAAGGCTTGCGCCCTGGGGCTATAGCCCATTTAGCCCTGTGGTTAGGGCGGCACTGGTTCCCAAATTTTCTGGTTTGCGGCTCCCTAAATTTTCCGAGGCTCCCTTAATACATCCGATTTTTATATAAATTTTTACTCTCTTGAAAAATTGGAAAAACTTTTCTTCCCTCCATCGGAAATGTTTGAAAACGCAAAATCATCTGACTTTTTTTTAGAACAATATTGAAAAAAATTTAAAAATAATCGAAAATGTTCAAAAGTTTCCCCTCAAAACCATCTTAACTTTTTTTTTTTAGAACCAAAAATTTCAAGTATTAGAAAAATTTTTTGGGAATCACTGGTATATTGAATAATAAAAAACAAAATAGAAAAATATCTGTTTTTAATGTTAATAAAGTTTTTATTTAAATATAAAGCTTTCCTCATAATTTTAGAATTACTACTCCTAATTATCAATATATGGGAAAAATAATAAATAAAAGGAATGAAAAAATAATATTATTAAAAAAAAATGATAAAAAACAATATTAATAGCAGTGGAAGAGAATTTAACTATATACCAAAAGATTTCAAATAACTTTTAATTAAAATAAATATATTTTTCCAGATAATTTTTGGAGTGATTGTTGGTGCAATGAATTTAGGATTTACAGCACCTCATCTTGAAGCATTTTCAATGGCTCGTGGTGCAGCTGGTTCAGTTTTCCCAATTATAGATAGAAAATCTATGATTGATTCATTTTCAGAAGAAGGTGAAAAACTTGATAAATTCCAAGCCAAAATAGAATTCAAAGATGTTCATTTTAATTATCCTAACCGCGCTGACGTTAAAGTAAGTTTGTACTATAAATGTAATTAAAATTCTAGTTCTATATAAATTATGATTTGAAATCAATATATTTGTATTTTAAAGGTTCTTAGAGGTCTAAATCTAGAAATTAATCAAGGCGAAACAGTTGCCTTGGTTGGTTCTTCTGGCTGTGGGAAATCTACTTCTGTTCAATTAATTCAACGCTTCTATGATCCCGAAAAAGGAGCGGTAAAATAAATGAGATAAAGAGAAGTTTTAGAAATTCTTCAATAATGATTTTCTGTTTCAGGTGTTGTTGGATGGGCATGATTTGCGAACTCTTCATGTTAAATGGTTACGAGAACAAATAGGAATTGTTGGCCAAGAACCATCACTTTTCGATTGTTCTATTTCAGAAAACATTCGTTATGGAAATAAAAATGCAACTGATGCTGAAATTATCTTGGCATGTAAACAGGCTAATGCTCATGAATTCATTATGTCACTTCCCCTGGTAAACTAGACACTATTATTGTCTTTGGCATTATTAATAAATTAAAAATTTACATTGGAATTTTCTTAGAGATATGAAACTAGAATTGGAGAAAGAGGTTCTCAAATTTCTGGTGGACAGAAGCAACGATTAGCGATTGCTAGAGCTTTGGTAGGACAACCTAAGATTCTTTTACTGGATGAAGCAACATCAGCTCTAGATAATCAATCAGAAGCAGAGGTAAGGTCTATTTGTTTATTTAATTTTTATTAATGTATTTTGAAGAATAAAATTACAAATAAAATAAAATATTATTAATTTTAATATAGGTTCAGGTGGCTCTTGATAAAGCCAAAGAGGGACGTACAACAATTATCGTAGCACATCGATTATCAACAGTAGCTAAAGCAGACAAAATCTTTGTGTTGGATCAGGGGGTTGTTATTGAATCAGGAAAACCCCAGGATCTATTAGCCAACCCAAAAGGAGTATTTTATGCTATGGTTAAAGCAAATGATCATGGTGAACTTAAATTTTTATCACAATACTATCATTCTTTTTATTATTTATTATTATTTTATTATAGATGACGAACAAATTGAAGACACCACAAATTCAAAAATGATTGAATTGAGTAAAACAAAATCATCCACTTCCATTATTAATTCTACCGAAAAAAATGAAGAAGATTCTGAAATTATTGATGATGATTATGATCCTGATGTAATTGCATTAAATTAACATAAATATATAGCATTGTATTTATATTTAAAATGTATTTTTAGACAAAATATTTTGTACCTTTCTCTAGACTTCTAAAACTGAATAGACCGGAATTATGGCATTTTATTGTTGGATTAATTTCTTCTATTTTTAATGGAGTAACTTTTTCACTTTTTGCAATAATATTTGGTGAACTTTTTAATGTAAATTAATTTAAAAATAAATTTAATATAAATAATAAGTATTTTTTATAATTATTATATAATTATAGGCCCTCTCTATTCAAGATGAAGGTGATTTAAGATATAATAGTTATTTAATTGGAGGATTGTTTGTTGTTTTGGGCTTTGTTTCCGGATTTGGTACCTTCTTACAGGTTTGTATTTTTCGAATAATTTTTTTAATTTTTTTTGAAATAATAATTAATTCCTATAAATCTATTTTGATACTAATAATACAATACAGAGTATATATTTATATCATTAATTTATCATTCACTAACAAATTATAATCATATTTTCAAGATGTTTTTCTTTGGTTTAATTGGGGCTCGATTGACAACACGAATTCGTTCCATAGTTTTTGAAGCTTTGCTAAAACAGGAAGCAGCTTGGTTCGATTTACCTAATCATGCTGTAGGAAAACTTGGAACTCGATTATTTAGCGATGCAACTAATATTCAAGGAGTAAGTTTACTTTCCTATTTTTGTAATGCCATTGTAATTTAATTTAATATTTTTGCAGACTACTGGAACGCAACTTGCCCTCTTAATTCAAAGTATTGTTACTATTTCAGTAGGAATTGGAATTGCTCTTTTTTATAGTTGGAAATTAACTCTAACTACTATATTATTTATTCCATTTGTATTTATTGGAGTGTTTTTAGATGCAAAAATTTCTCAAACTGAAAGTTTAGAGGAGAAAATGGCCATTCAATCTGCCACTAAAGTAAGTAGTTCTTTAAAATTTATTTGATTTATTTTTAAAATTTTTAACTTGCTCATTTGTCTAACCATCTCATCAACTTGAAATAGGAAATTACTTAAAATATTTAGTAGAATGTAAAAACATGTTATCTCAAACAGTTGGGAACGAGAAGAAAGTTGAGCTCGCAAGTGGTGACGGGCACAATTCTCTGAAGTATCTTAAGTACCTCCCTAAAACTTATATCCTTATTCCAAATTTTTATTTGATGATTATTAATATATTTTCTAAATTATTCAATGATTGTTAAATGTATAATTAAAAATTTAAGTATCATGGATTTTATGAATCGTAAGAGCTCAATTGTTGTTTACTAGATATTCGAAGAGATTTCAAGTACTATGTACTCATTTCATCTATTAGATATTATTACTTGCTCTTATATTGATTTTTAATTGCTACGATATCTTTTTGTATCCATATGTTAATTATAACGTAAACATGAATAAATATTTTGTTATGGAAACGATATCAAATGACATCAATTGATTGGATGCAAGGTCAATAAAATGAATACACAGTCTACCATTCATTCTATATTTATCGTTATCATGTGTATTATACATGTCCAGACTAAATTCATCTTTATCTTTCACCTTATCATTTAATAAATTTGACTAATCATTTTATTTGATCTTACAACTTCAATAAAACTTTATACGTTAATACTATAAAAAAGATTAATTTATGAATTATGGAATGATGATCTTTAAATTGATAATTTAAATACAATAAAAAAATAATCAATCAATAATTTGATTTAATTAAAAATTACATCATTTTTAATTACGTCAATCACAACAATATAATAATAAATGTAATTAAAAACTTCTAATTGAAATTTATAATATAAACATCAATTAAATATAATATAAGGGGAAAAATAATATATAATATATATATATATTTCATTTAATCATATAGCAATTATTATATTCTATATTTGTGCCCATAATTATGAAAGTGGTCTAAGTCAATTCAAGCTTTCAAAACATTTTCATGTGTAATTCACACAAAATTTCATATTCATAATAAATTTCCCTTAATCAAAACTAAGAAAATTTTATCTTAAATTGTCGCATAATATAAAAATATTTCTTTAATTTATTCAAATGCAAATCATTATATATTTCGAAACAAGAAATTAGACCACTTTCATAATTATATTATGAATTATACAAAAATTTCACATTTTATTGATCAAGATTGCAGTGGAGGCTATTTCCAATATAAGAACGGTTGCATCTCTTGGAGCAGAACGAACATTTCTTGAAAAGTATGAAAAAGAGCTTGAAATTTCTCTAAAGGCTAGCAGAAAGAAGTTAATACTTCGAGGGCTGATTTTTGGCATGGGTCAAACAATGCCTATTATTGCTTATTCATTTTGTCTCTTTTATGGAGGATATTTAGTAGCAGACCAAGAAATGCATTATTCGGATATAATTAAGTAATCTTTCTTGTTTTAAAAATAATCATATTAATTATTTTTTTTTATTTTATAATATAAAATAAAGTAAGTTTATTAAATCTCTTAAAGGGTTTCTGAAACATTAATTTTTGGAGTTTGGCAACTTGCTCAGACCCTCGTTTTTGCTCCTAATTTGGGTGAAGCTCGAGCTGCAGCTGGAAGATTGTTTTCAATAATTGACCGCTCTCCAGAAATTCGCGACGATGAAAATACAAAGAATAAAGTAAAATTTGTTTTTATATTTATGAAGGTTTTAAACATTTTTTGTAAATATATGTTTTTAATTAATAATTAAATATTAATAGTTTGAAGCTGGTAATATAAGTTACAACAAAGTAGAGTTCTCCTACCCAACACGATCTCAAGTTAAAGTTCTCCGGGGATTGAACCTGGAGGTGCCTCAGGGGAAGTCTGTGGCACTAGTTGGGTCCAGTGGTTGTGGAAAATCTACAAGCATCCAGCTCTTGCAAAGGCTATACGATTCCAATTTCGGAACTATTGTAAATTTACTTTTCTGAAAAGTTATTTTTTCAAGAATTAATTTTTTAAATATTATATTTACGAATATTGCAGACAGATAATGGCACGGATATAAAGACTACACCAGTGAGTCAACTTCGAGCTTCTATGGGAATAGTTTCTCAGGAACCAACGTTGTTCGATCGTACTATTGGACAAAATATTGCTTATGGTGATAATTCAAGGGATGTGCCGATCGCAGAAATTATTGAAGCTGCCAGAAAAGCCAATATTCATAATTTTATTTCTTCTCTACCTGAGGTAATTTTTCTTTAATTTTATATTACCTTCTATATGTAGATTAGTTCAGAATTTCACGACCAGGAGAATCCAAATATATCTTTAAAATCGTTCAAGCCTGTCTATCTCTTCCTCTATCTGTCTATCTGTCTTTAAAACCCTTTCAATACTGTAGGGACATATTGTCCCAGATAATTTCTAATATATACTAAAATAATTTAAATGTTCACAAATGCATTGGGATCTGGGATTTCAGTTGTGCACGGTCATAGGCTAGTAAATAAGCCCAAAACTGTCTGCTTTTTTCTTTTTTATAATATTTTGTCATTATAGATGTTACTAGCAAACAGTTTACACTCGTCATGCTTATTACTGTGTTTTTATTTGTTCTGTGCTCGGAATTGCCAAGGAAGCTATTTATAATTTTATATTACTTATTTAGGGAGCAGCAATAGTTTTTATCACTTTTTTAGTTCCAAAAATATTAATGGGACTTATATGTCCCAATAGTGTTAATTATTGGAATATTATTTCCCAACATTATGTGGGAAGCTATGACAAACCAAAACATAAATGCCAAGTATATTGCACTCAATAAGAAACTTATATACAGATAATACAAGCGCTGTTAAAGTGGGAAATACAATATCATCTGAGGATAAGTAAAGGTTTGATGCAAGGCTGCTGTCTAACACCTACACTATTTAAGATATACTTGAATGAAGCTTGAAAGAATGGCGAAGGAAATGTGAAAAATTGGGGATAAAGGTCGTTGGCAAAACATTATACTTGCTACACTTTGCAGATGATCAAGTAATATTTGCGGAAGATGAAGATGATGCTTTTTATATGATAAGAAAGCTCGAAGAAGAATATAATAAATGGGGCTTACAAATAAACGTCAATAAAACGGAATATATGGTCATTGGTGGAGTTGGTAGGGACCTATGTATGGAGAATGGGTCGGTGATAAAGTGCGGTCGAAATTATAAGTACCTGGGAACTATAATGTCTGATGAGGGTGGAAGTGAGCAGGAAATAAAACATCAAATAAGGAAAGGCAGGATTGCAACGAATCAATTACATCCAGTAATTTGGAGCAGAAATATCACAAACGCTGTAAAACGGAAAATATATAGAAAAATAGTTGAAAGCATTGCAATATATGGAGCAGGAGGTGTGGGAGATCTCAAGAAGGAATGAGGGAAGACTGAAAGCGATGGAAATGGACTTCTGGAGACGCAGCTGCTGTATATCTAGAATGGAGAAGGTTAGGAATGAAATTGTTCGAGAGAAGATTGGAGTTACCCTAAACATTATAGATACAATTGAAGATAATCGTCTAAAATGGTATGGACATCTGAGAAGAATGCCAGATGAGAGGTAGCCCGCTAGAGTATGGCTCTGGAAACCTGCCCAAAAGAGACGAAGGGGAAGACCGAGACTATCTTGGAATGACGGAGTCAGGCAATCCATGGAAGATAGAGGGATGCAGGAGGAGATCTGGCGGGACAGAAAGATGTGGAGACTTGGATGCGAGAGACGCCGCATGGTGTAACCCCACTCGCAATAATAAAAATAATAATCAATAAATTATATGATCATTTAATAATATGATGTTCTTCCCGCCAAACTAAATTAGAAATAAATATTTTGTGCTATAAATATTACATGAATTATTAGAAAAAAAATCGTATTGAAAGGGTTAAGGGAATTTGGCTGGGATGGTTAGTATGATATTACTCTACAAAAGTCTAATATACAAATAGTATAAAACATTATCTAAACATAAATATAAAAGATAATTATTTCCGATCCGACGATAGTAAGGGAGGTATTGGTTTTTATAATGTTTTATCAAGCCAAAAGTCTTTAATTTTATTAGAAGTTCAATTATCTTTATCTTTGTTTTGTTTGTTATTTTATATTTCATAGATAAAATAGAATAATAGAGTAATAAGTAGTAGTTACGGAAAACGGATAGGACAAATAAATAAATCAATTAATTTAATTTAACATTATTAAATGGTTTTACGCTTAGCTTTGACAAATTTTTTAAATTTTTACCCATGCTATTCTCTTTAGATTTGCTTATTTTTTATTAAATCAGTATGAAAAATTATAAAAAAATGAATATTAAGAAGAATATTTTGTCCCATTATAACATATGCTTACAATATAGTATATAATTATTTTTGTGAATAAATTAAGAAAATAAGAAAATGAGAGATTGAAATAAAATAAATACAAAGCAATTAAACATACTTTTAATTTAAAAGAAGCAGAAGTTAAATGGCCAAGGTTGGAGCAATTAGTAATTTACAAAAAAAAAGTTCAATGGTAATAATAATATGAATTTTTTAAAATCTTTGTTTGTACTTATACCCTAGGTCCTGAGTTTTGCTCAATTTAAAGCAAATAAATAATTTTTGAGATTTGTTTAAAAATGTTTGACTTTTTTTAAATTTATTTATTCATTTATTTTTGTATTGAAAATTATTTTATTATTAAATATTAATTTTTTCAAAATTAAAATTATGTAAATTTTTAGTTTTTGTGTAATGAAAATTTAATAGTATTTAAATTTTAGAATGCAAGGTATCTGAACAAGTCGATGATTTTAATTTCATTTTCATTTATATCTGAGTTATTTGGTTAAATTGATTGAAATTTTATTATTTAAATAATATGATAATATTAAATCCCTAGATAGGCTTTAATATTAAATTATTAGATTACAATTTACAAGATAATTTTTAAATATTTTATTATAATTTATTTCGTAAATTTTTATATTAACATTTTAAAGTCTTCTTCTACTAAGATTCAAATTTTAGTAACAGGAACTTAAAATAGGTAAAAAAAGATTGTATTGTTGGATGTGAATCATTTTAATTTTGTTTTCTTGTTTGAATTATTGTTTGTTCTTCTAAATAATTAATTATATTCTGATGATGGTTTTCCTTCGCTATGTCTATTGCCTTCTGATTATTTCTATTTTTTTTATCGATATTTGCTCCATGGACAATTAAATATTGAACGATCTCTATATTTCCATTCTCTACTGCCTTCATCAATGGTGTATATTGTTCATCATTTTGAGCTTCGATATTAGCTCCTTTTTTTATTAAAATCTCAATGATATCTATGTCACCTTTTTCTGCTGCGATATGTAATGGTGTATTTTGATTCTTTTCAGTATCTTCTATTTTGGCACCATATTTTAATAAAATTCTTGCCACTTCTGAATTACTCTCTGATGCTGCCCAATGCAAAGGAGTAAATCCATTTTTATCTCTAACACTAATGTTTGCTTTATGTTTTAATAGTTCAAGAGTGCTTTCAGGATTATTATGAAACACAGCTTGAATTAAGGGCGTCCATCCATTACCATCAGTGTCTTCTAAAGGAGCATTCTTTTTTATTAGCTCTCTAACAATTTCTGGATGATTTTCCCAAGCTGCATAATGAAGTGGAGAAGTCTTATTATTATCTTTCAGGGTGAGATCAGCACCTCTATTTAGTAATATATCAACTACATCGTCGTGTCCTTCTTTCACACTTATAATTAAAGGAGTTAAACCATCTTTTTCTTGTGCATTAATTTCAGCAATATTATCCAATAATAATTTAACAACTTCGTTATCTCCTTTTTTGGCTGCATTATGCAAAGGGGTCCAATTGTTTTCATCTTTACTGTTCACATTTGCTCCATTTCTTATAAGTATACTTGCAACGTCATCATGTCCTTGTTGTGCACTTTTATCAAGAGCTGTAGATTGATTTTTATCTTTGCCATCTACTTCGGCATGATTATCGAGTAAAATTTGAACAATATTATCAAATCCCATCCAAGCAGCTTTTTGTAAAGGCGTCCAACCATTGATATCTTTTGTATCAACTGGGACTTTGCCTTTTTCGATTAATAGTTGAATAACTTCATCATGTCCTTGCCATACTGCTTGATGCAATGGTGTCCAATCTTCATTATCTGTTGTATTTGGATTAGCCCCACGTGTTAATAAATAATTAGCTATTCGTTCTAAACCCATCCAACTTGCCTTTTGTAGCGGGGTCCAGTTGGCATTATCTTTTTTTTCAGAGTCTGCTCCCTTATTTAAAAGTAACTCTATAATAGGCAAATGTCCTTGATTGGTAGCTAAATGTAACGGAGTTCTTAGGCCTAAATCTACTGCGTTAACATCAATATTATTTACATTTAGTAATAGTTTTGCGGTTTCTTCATTTCCTTGCCAAGCTGCTATATGTAATGGTTGTTGTCCAAATTTATCCCTAAGTAAAAATAATTATAATTTTTTAGTTAAACAAAATAAACTGTATAAAATTATAAAACAGGTAATAATATCACATTTACAAAAATATAATACTTATCTAATACAAAGTTAATATGAAATAAATATTAAATAAATACAAAGGAAATGTGTATTTTATATTTTCTACAACTATAAAAACTAAAACATATTATCCTAGAATTATTGAGATAAATATTATAGTAGTAGAAAATTTTAAAATCAACTATTTAAGTTATTAATAGTGTATATAGTTCTTTTTAACAGAGACTTTATTTATATTAATAATTATTTACCTTATTATGATATCGGCATTTTTATTAAGAAGAACATTAGCAGTTTCTGTATTCCCAGAAAATATCGCCAGGAACAAAGGTGTTCTGTTTTCATTTTGTCGAGCATCAATTTCCGCACCAGAATTTAAAAGCTGGGAGACAATAACAGTGTTTCCCATTAAAGCTGCCCAGTGCAGAGGAGTTGCTTGATTATCATCAACAGCATTGACATTTGCACCATGCTCAATCAATTTTCGTAAAATTTCTTCATTTCCTTGATGAGCGGCTGCATGGAGTGCAGTTAAACCATTTGGTTGAAATTGTTTATTTATTTGCTCTTTATCTGTTTGAGCTAACCAATCATTTACGGCATCAATATTGTTCTTTTGTATTGCATCAATTAAAGACATGGTGCCCTGAATATCCTGTCTTCGGATTCGGTAAATCTCCTAAAAAGGGTAAAGACATAAATCTAATATTATTTCAGAATAATTATGACTGTAATTGGAACACGAGTTTAAAATTCCTTCACCCTGTCCTTGGTCTTCCAAGAGGACTTGGACACTCGGTCTCCCCACTAATATATTTTTCGCCATTCTTTCCTCTCCCATCTCAGCCTTTTCGATTTTATAATTCTATGTCTGGAGATGCATAGAGGTTATACAATTCCCCGGTGACCTCATCTTTCGTGGGCCCATATATGCTGCGAAGAATCCTTTTTTCAAAAACTCTAAATCTACTCTCGTCTCCCAGGGTCATAACATGCCTCACAGTAATATAACACAACAGCCAAAATAATTGTTTAAGATATTTTAATTTTGATCCCCTTTGATAATAATTTTGATGCAATAAGCCCCTTTACTGTATGATAACAGGCGTTTTCCGATTGAAACCTCGTTTTAAATCCTTTGTGATTACAGAACCAAAGTATTTTAATTTTTCTACATTTAAGACTTTGTGTGTTAATACTATTTCTCTCTGTTACTAAATACTTTGTCTTAGCACTATTAATTTCCTGCCCCACCTCCTTTCCTGCTTCGATTAATTCCAATTGCTGATCTCCTATTATATGTAAATGGTCTCTGTAACCTAATACTTGAATTTTTTTTGTTTAAATGGATTCTCCCCAATTTGTGTTTAATTACATATTCCAGTACTAAATTAAATAAAATTGGTGATAATGCGTCTCTTTGTTTTAACCCATTCCGAATTTCGAAAGTTTCTGACAATTGATTCCCGCATCTTACTCTTCCTTTACTACCTTCAAGACAAATTTGAATCATACGTACTAGTTTTTTGAGAATTCCCATTAAGATCAAAATTTGAAAAAGATTTTCCCCGTCTATTAAGTCATATGCTTTTCTAAAGTCTAAAAAAAATTGATGAAAAGAATTATTGAATTCGCGTTTTTTTTTCTAATATCTGCCTTAATATCTGATCTAAAGTTGATCGTTCTGGCCTGAACCCGCACTGATATTCTCCTAATATTTCCTCCGCATATGGTCGTAATTTTATTAAAATAATATTCAAGAGAATCTTATACGATGTCGTCAAAAGAGATATTCCCCTGTAGTTATTGCAGCTTGTTCAATTTCCCTTCTTAAAATGTGGGATAATAACTGCCACCTGCCATTCTAATGGAATCCTTTCCTTATACCAGATTTAAAGGACTAATTTGTTCAGGTTTTCCACTATATTTGTTTAATTCCGCCGGGATCCCATCTATTGCTTTATTATTTTTAAATTTTTCCATTATCATTTCTACCTCATGTAACATAGATTTTTCCGAGATTAATTTCTGCTGAGTCTACCGTTAAGGTTTCTGATATATTTCCTAGATTTAAAATTAATTTTTCAAAATAGTTTCTCCATATATTTTTAAATAATTATCATTATCTCTAATTAAGTCTAACCTTGCCTGATATGAAACCCTTTTTATATTTTTAATTCCCATATTATAGATCTCTGATATTCTTGTTGCGGCCACTTTCCTCTATATCTAATACCTTATTTTATAAAATTTATCTTTTTTTGGTTTTAATGACTTTCGTCACTAATTTCGTGATATTAATACATTCTAACCTATCCACTTCGCGGTTACTATTATCACTACGATAAATAAATATTATACGAATGTACAAATGTAATAAATATTAAAGTTGTTAGAATAGCGATTAAAATATATATTCCAAAAGTTTTATTAATTTTATTATTTAAAAAGAAATTTATGTTATAATAATATTTTTTTAATTAATATTTAAAATAAAAATAAGTAATTCTATTTATTAATATTTTTTTCCCGATGTAATGAATCTAGTAAACACTTCTTTACCCACACCTCATATTGACAAATTACAATTATATTAATTATTATACTTATAATTAAATAATAAAATAATTTAATAGTTTGTTGCTAAAAATTTCCCCTCAATCACTATATATATAAAACAAATCATTGTAGCTTTAAAATCTTTTATAATTCATTTAAAATCATTAAAATATTTTTTATTATTCTTTTTTAATGTAAATCACGATTTTGCATTTAACAAATGTCAAAGCTACTTTTTCCTCACGATCCATTGAGTGTACATAAACTTTTTAAACCGTTACCTTCTCTCTTGCTAAACCTGGTGTGTCATCTTTAAACATAATATTCAATCTTTCAACAGCGACATCCTTGGTAGAACCTGCATTTCATTAACAAAATAATCAAATAATCAATAATGCAATCCATTCATTAAAAATAAATGTTAAAAATATACTATAGTGTTAATTATATATCATCAAATAAATAAAACATAAGATTTTCCGATAAGAAAAATTGAATTTTAAATTGAATTAATATTTGAAATTAATTTTAGTTATTATTTAAGGATTAATAATTAATAAATTAGCTAAATATTTAAAATAATTTATATTATAGCAATCTACTTTCAATAAATTATTCTATAATAAAAACTGTCTTAATTATTCGCTTAGTTATTTATTTTTTCGTTTTAATAATGAGTTTTTATCAGTTCGTATTTTACAATTATTTTAGATAAAAATGTTTATTATTTACAATTTATTTTAACTTTGTTTATAAATTTTTTTGAAAATATATTATTATTTAGTAAAAGATTTAAAAACACTATACATATTTATTTATTATTTAAAAAATAAAACATGACTTATATGATTGTTAAATTAGATAAATGTCGTTACTATATACGTGCATTATATATATATACCTATTATTTTGTATTACTTAGTTGTTCAATTAATTTTAACCTATTAATTAAGTAATTTTTTTATTATTATAATTATTATTTATTTTATTAATAACGTTAAACTCTTAAATCGTCTAAATATATTTAAAATAATAAAGAAAAAAATATTTATTTTAATTTATAAGAAATAAATACATACCTTTTTGAATTGTAATGATAAATAAGAAAATAGGAAAAACACAATAATACATCATTGGACTCATTTTATTGTAAAAATCTAGCACTTTCTAATTTCCAACAAAACTAATATCACTCTAAAATTTTAAGAAAAAACAAATGATAAAAATTAAGTATCACAATGATTGAATGTCAATTGGAGATCATTATTCCGCGTGAATATCTTTTAGAGTGAGGTTTATTCAGTAGAAAATAGGAATTTAGAGAGGAAAACAAGTTTGCCGACCCTGAGGATTTGACCTCTTGGTGGAGGAGGGGACGCCAATAGATGCATATCAAAGATTTCGACACATGTGAAAATGATGCATTAAATCTCAATTATATATGTTTTTAAACATAAATATTAAACATTTGCACTTTAACTATTTAAAAATTATAAATTAAATTTTGCATATATATATATAAAGGTTGAAAATATAATAAGTATCTAGTGAGGGATAGTATATCTTAATAAAAATTTTTAAAATTATTTTTTTGTTATTTCTATTGTATACTTATAATTTAATTAATGTTAAATATTTTAATTTCAAAAAAATATGTATTAAAATTTCTTTTTCAATTTTAACAGGAAAATTATGTAATAATTGAATCTTTCTCTCTCTCTATCTCTCTCTCTCTCTATATATATATATATATAATCAAATCAAAAGACAACAAGGAAAAACTTGTATTAAAATTACAATAAATTTTTCCTTGGACGTACTCTATTTAAAAAAAAAATAGTTATGAATTACTTCATTTATATTTGTAAAAATACTATATTATTTTAAATTTTTATCATTTTGCCTCTAAAGAATATTAATTAATTTAATATTATATATATATATATATAATACATATAATATAGAATTGGAATTATATAGAATTTTACTATTATTATTGTAGAATAAGGAAATACTTATCTTATTTTGCTAATATTTAATAACTCAAGTTCTTTTAGGGATATGAAACAAGTTTGGGAACAAAAGGTGCCCAACTTTCAGGTGGACAAAAACAACGTATAGCAATCGCCAGAGCACTCATTCGGAATCCTAAAATATTACTTCTTGATGAAGCTACATCAGCTTTAGATTCTCAAAGCGAAAAGGTATCAAAATTCATATCTAAACTATTTTGAAAAATTATTTTTCATTTAATTATTAGTTTAATTAATTTATTATATTTAATTTGTTATTTATATTCTAAAAATTGTAATTAAAAAAATTATATATGGGAATAGGAATGATTTGGTATTATGAGATTTTGATTTATTTTTATATTTAAGATACCACGAATTTATTTCACGATGCTTTCTGGTGTATGAAATTTAATGCTCTAAAATCTACCCTACAGTTCAAATTTTGTAAATAGGATAAATCTTAACAAATCTAAATGTCAAGTGAATGGTGCAGATTTATAAATTAATTCATTAAATAAAATCAATTAAATAATTATAATAATTAGTGGTTACAAATTTACACATTTACTAAATATTTTAAATTCAATTGTGTAGGTAGTCCAGGAAGCTTTAGACGAAGCAAGTAGTGGAAGAACTTGCATAACCATTGCACATCGATTAACCACAATTAAAAATGCAGATTTAATATATGTCTTTCAAAATGGAGTGGTTTTGGAGTATGGAACGCACACTGAACTAATGGCAAAACGTGGAAAATACTATCAACTTTATCAAAAATCTTCACCGACATAGTTGATAAGAAAGTAAAACTCTTTCGAAAGTGAAAGTGTATTATCATTTCAATTCGTTTGCATGATTTTCATGTCATTGTATTAATTTCATTTCTACTAATTTATAATTATATACGAATATTGTATTTTTAATTTTACAAATATTTATATTTCAAAAAAATATTTAGTGTTCTCTTTTCTTTAAAATATTATATAACATAATTAACTTATTATTAAAAATATAGTTAATATGTTAACTTTTCCTATTAGTTTATTTTAAAATTATTTTAATTCAGTTTTATAAATTACCGGAGAAGTTTTGGAAATTATTTCATTGTTAAGTATTGCAATTTCACGGGTAATTGTCTTTTTACTATCTCGCCAGAGATAGTATTGCGATCACGAAAATTTTCGATGTTGAGATTTTGATGTTTTTATACGTTTTGAAGGTTCCTGAATCATTTTCACTAAGGTTGAGAAAAATGTCTGTGTGTGTGTGTGTATGTATGTAGGCAAGATTACGCAAAAACGGTTTGAGCTAGAATGATGAAATTTGGTACATGAGCATTATTCAAAATTCATAGTTTTCTATCAACTTTTGAGAAATGTAGCTCAACCGGAAGAGGGTCATTACCTACAACGTTTTGATTTTTTTTCCTCTAAAGTGACCGTAAAAATAAAGATATATGTTTGATAATTTTTCACATGATTAATAATTGTATAAAACTGCTATATATAGAATTTCAGCTTGATTGAATCGCTGAAAGTACCAGAATTAATTTTTTAACACTTCAAATCTCACGCGCCAACACGTGCCATGGTGCCATCAATAAAAAACCAAACATGCGCTGGTTTAATATTTATTATTTATAATTTATAATTAATTTAATTTAATTTAAATATAATATATTATGTTATTTAATCCAATTCAAATTGCGAGATAGTCGAGTGGAGACACTCCAGCTTATTTTATTTATAAATACAAAAATATTATGAATGCAGGACAGACAGTAGATAAGGTATCTAAAAAAAAGTTAATTCATACAAATAGATTTTATTTGCTCAATTCCAATTTGTTGACCTAAATAATTTAGATACATAATGTGTTTTATATTTTTGAGCCAGCTATTTTGTGAGCAGAATAATTTACACCTTTGGAAAATTATATTAACCACTTCTATTTACATATTACATAATAAATAGTTATTATCCATATATATACATACATATATATAAATACATATACCTATATATAATATATATATATATATATTGAGAGATAAATATATTAATATAGTTGCATGTATATATATCGATATAATTTATAATTACATAATCAATTACATTCATAATGGATTAGTTTTTATATATAAATTTTACAAAATTTGCTATCACACAGACACAAAGTTCGCACCTGATTTTTAATCTTTTTTTTTAAGGCAAGAATAATCATAAAATAGTTATATATACTCGTTCAACCAGAATTTGGAAGGAAACAAATAAGGATGACACAGTCATCCATCTTTGGATAGAAACACATCAAACCAACAACAAATCCATCTCTAGAAGCCTCGAAATTTGCACTTAGATTGTCTTTGGTTAATTTCAATGATATCTTGAGAATGTATGCTGAAGTTTTTGTAGTCACAGGGCAACACCTCAGGTTGTAGTATTGTGAGAGACGCTCCCTAATTCCACCACTGTCACTGGAGCCGAGGCCAGTATTGGGACGTCATATCGGCAGGCTGTCCGGGCACCGCGATCGGCACCGAAATCCCCGGTGATATCAGACCTAAAGATAGACACGCCATTAATAGTGATTTCTGAATCCTCTTCCCCATTGATAATCTACTCCATTGAAAAATAATTTCTTTTAACGATTATTCACTAACTGAACTGATTGGAGAACTAAATTAGTAAGATATAGAATAAGGTAAATAAAAATAAATAAATAATAGCTAGATCTAAATTTTAAATAATTATATTATGTTGAAAATAATTGGATAAATAACGCCCTATTGTAATTCTAAATAACATTCCAACATTAATATTCAATAATCTATTATATATACATATATATGTGTCTGTTAAATTATATTTTCTAAGTAAACATTTTTTCATGATCAAGGTTCTAATCTAAATATTTTAATTTATTATGATTTTATTAATATTGCACATAAACTATATAATTTAATAATAAGTAATTTATTGTGAATATTAAAAGATTTATAAAATATTTGAAAAAAAAAATTTACTTGTAAAATTAAAATTAATAAAAAAAAAAATAAAAATAAAAATTCTTAATTTCTGACTTATTCAAATTAATATATGTAGATATTTAAATATAAAATAAAACCAAAATCGGCCCTGGGGCTCCATCCCTAACCTCATGAGTAGTTTTTCGATTCATATATATCAAAGAAATTGGAGAAAATTATTTTTTTTTAGTGAAATAATTTTATAATATAAATATTTAGAAAATAAATATTTATTTTATAAAGTTTGTTTACACATTTTCTAGAAAGTTTTCCTCCATTCAATAATATAGTATATATATTTCGATTTTTTTTATTATACAATTAAAACTTATATTCATATAAATACATACACATTACTATTCTTATTTTAATATTAATTATTATTAAATTTATTTATATAAGAATCAAAAAAATAATTCCGAATCCGGGATTGAATAAAATAATAAATATTTTCAATTGGTAAAATAATCATTAATTTTAATAATATAATTTATTTTAATTTATTAAATTTTTTTTAAAAATAATAACTTATAAAATATATTTAATTGATTTCCTGACATATTCAAGAAATAATTAATTTCTCATTTATTCAAATATCTCTCTCTTAGTTTATGTAGAAATAATTTAAATGTTAGGGCAGAGATGAACATTTATCTTAAATTCTAGTATAACAAACAGCTCACCACTTTGTATAGCTCTTTGATCTTAATATCTAATGAACATCCTTTCAATCCACATTGATTCATTGAATTTAAAGACTAAAGTACGGAATATTTTAAAAAGTTGCAAGGAAGAGGATTCTTAATGAATCTAATTTAAAATATTTCCAATAAAAAAAAAATAAATGATAGCAGGATAAAAGGTCAGTTAATGATAATCGGGTCTATGTTCGAAATAGAATTATATTATTTATTCAAATATTCTTTGTTACAAATAACTATAAACATCAACTACACAGAATTGTATTAGAAAAATGTATTATTTATTTATATTAATAATTAAATAAATTGATTTGATTTCGATATAGTTCATATTTTTGTTTTATAACAATATATATTTTCTTATATATTAAATGTATTATATATGTATGTAATGTACACTCGAATAAATTTAAATTGGGTCCTTTTTAAAATACCCGTTTTTTTATTATTTTCAAAATAATCAATTGAATTGAATGAAATAAGAGATATTATATAATATTTTCATATTTAAGAAATTCCTTTTCCATAAGTCTTTAATCGCATTTATGCTAATTTTATCATTATAATATATTTACATAATAGATCTTTAATATTTTTCGATATATAATATATATTTATATTTTGTTTTTTAATTTTTTTTTTTTTAGAAACGTTTCATGTTCGTTTTATTTACATTAGAAGCTATAAGGAATAATAAATTTTATTGTCAAACAGACAGTTCGCCATACCGGTAGAGGATCCCCCTCCGGCTGTTGCGTATTGATGAGTCTGATAAGGTTGTCCGGGACTGCATGGTCTAGAATAGCCCCCGAGTGTGGTGAGGGGGTCATAGGCGGATCTGGCCATGCACGAATAACCGGCAGTGAGATCCCCGGTGCGTTGTTGGAGACAAGATGTGGTTCCTCCACTTCCGGGCATTGCAGGGCCAGTGCCAGCACTTGCAGCCTGCTGGGCACTCGTGCAGAAATTACTCATCCCCGACATGGCGCTAAAACATACACCAAAAAACATTAATTAACCATCCATGATCATTGAGTCTTTGTTTTATTGATGTATAAATAATAATGCAATTTAGAAAATATTTTTAATTATTAAATCATAATGGAAAATTAATTTAGCAATATTTCCAAGAGATAGAGAGTGAAAGAAAAAGAATATAAAAGAAATTACAAATGATTCATTCTAAAAATGGAATTATTAATTAATAATTTAAAAGTGATTTTTTATAGTAACCGATCCGCCGACTCGAGTTCGAGGGTTCAAACCTCGCCGTCTGCATCGATATATTATAATATAAATATAAATATAAATATAAATAATTAACAAATCTGAGAAAGCTGGCTAAATGGAGATATACTTATTCCAAAAAAGCCAAAAAAAAGTGATTTTTTGAAAATATTTTATTTATATTGTTATTTGAGATTTATTTAGTTTGATGAAATGGGAAAATTTAACAAATTTTTAATTAATTTAAAATAATAAAAAAAATAAACAGTAATTCTTTTCTTTTTACTTATATTAATTATTTTCTAAAAAATAAATACTAATTCTTGCTACTATTACATTGTTAGAAAAACTTGTAAACAAAAGGTTATCATAATAAGAAAATTATTAAAACGATCAATATTTTTACTGGTAATTATAATAGTTAAATGTAGCCGAAACCTCACAAAGAAGAATGCTTACTGAATGAATGAATGGAATAGTAGTTTTAGAAAATTATAGTTAAAATAATAATTTAATATAAAACTTATGTGATTTATAATTAATTGAAAAAAAAAATGAAGATACAAACAAAAATAAAATTGAAGTTGTAATTGTAATGTATTGGTTGAAATAAAATAAATATTAAATAATAAAAAACAATCAATAACAATATTTAAAATTAAATTTGTATATTTTGGTAATTTAAAGAAAAGGATCAATTTATACGCATTATGAATATAAAGCCGGCTTCACACATGCGGTGTGTTTGCCAAATAACAAGCAAAACATTTGGAAATGAAATGGATGGGTTACTTGCCCTGCGCTTGGTATATGCCGTGCACAAACTTTCGGGTGTTCACTAGTTCGCTATTATTAGGCATATTTGGTAAATCGTTATATGACAAACACCGCATGTGTGGAGCGGGTTAAAAGAGTTTTTAAATTGTATTGGCGTTTATTGAATATATTACCATTTTAGTCAACGCTCGTATTTCTTAGAATTTAATTATTTAATCTTAAATCTAAGTAAATTTGAGACTCGACCACAAGTTTGGCGGTCCAGAATTATAACATCAAAGTTATCATTCTGACTAAGCAACATATGAAGAAGCTATAAAAAGTTAAAACCTCTGACAAAAAGGAGAGTAGTTAAATATTTTAAAATTACCTAACATAAATTGAAATTGAGTAGAAACAAATAGTTAAAAATAGAACTAATTGAAATGGGTATAATATATAAATAATAAGGGGGGATAACTACCTATACGTGTCAGTCATATTCATTTGAGTAGGTATGCCTGGATGATAAGCGGTGGCTGTGGGGCCGAACCCCGTTGGTACTGGTCCTGTGGTGCTTCCTGGAGTCCCAGGCGTTGCAGGACCAGGACCACTAAGAAGCCGCGGCGGAGAAACCGACCCCGATGGAGGAGGTTCACTGGTGGACCCTCCTGTAGGAGGTACTCCCCCTGGAGGTCCACCGCGACGCTGATTGCGCAGCTTCTCTTCCCGACGCCACTTTGCACGACGATTCGAGAACCATACCTGAACACATAGAACCATCATCTCCTTGTCAAGGAATTTTTTTAGCCAACTTACGTCGGCCTTGCTTTAACGATAAAATATATTAGCCATCACTATTGATGTTAGAAATGAAATATCACATATTTTTTTTTATATGAATAATTTTACTAAATTAAATGTTTTATTAATTATTTTATACATTTTTATAAAAGTTTAATATTAATAATACTATAAAATGTGAGGAAGATTAAAATATCACAAAATAATAACAATCTAGTAGTATTTTTGTCTATCTATCTATTCTTTTCTGTAGCTCAACGGAACTCGAGAATTCTTAGCTGCAGAAACCATATTTCTCCAAGTGTCCCTATCCTATATAATCATCCATCTCCTATTTTCTCCCATTTCTCTCATGTCCTTTCCTACATTATCCACCTATCGCGTCCTTCCAAGCGGACGTCTCCCAATCGATCTCCCCACAAATCTATTTTTCGCCATTCTTTCCTCTCCCATTCAAGCCACGCTCCCTGCCCATCGCAGCCTTCTCGATTTTATAATTCTAACTATGTCTGAAGATGCATAGAGGTGTTTATGCAGTCTCTGCTATTCCCCGGTGACCTCATCTTTCTTTAGCATATAAATACTGCGAAGAATCCTTTTTTCAAATACTCTAAATCTATTCTCCTCTCCCAGGGTCATAGAACATATCTCACACCCAAATAATACAACAGGAAAAATAATTGTTTTAACTAATATTATACCAATAATTTGTAATTAAATCTAATATTAAATAATTAATAATTTTTAAGAAATATTTGTTAATTTTTTAATTGGATGTTTCACTCTCCCCATTAGCAACATTTTATCCTCTCCCCTTTCCTCAATATTATCATATTATTTTTTTAATTTATTGACTTTAGGTATCGAAACTCATTTAGTTATCATTTATATTTTAATTTAATATTATCTTTAATTAATTATATGTGTTACAAATGTTTGAACTTATAAAGAGACTCAAATATGGACAAGCTTAACAAAGAACCAATCTACTGACCCTCAACATCTTGGATAACAATTTAATTTAAGAATACAATATGTTACAGAACGTGATGTCATGCTATTAATTTGTTTTCAAGTAATTTGACCCTGAATTCTCAGACTTAATCATCTTTGTTTATCGTTTTCAATTGAGCAAATAAAAAGATCATGCATATTTATTTTTCCCGACATTGACATTCTGTTGAGATTTTAATTGATACAATAACAAATAAAGTTGATGAATGAAATTCTTATAGATTTAAGTAATTTTTTGCTTTAATATACAGAAAAACAGTTACCTGAATTCTTGCCTCCGGAAGGCCGATCTTCGCAGCGAGTCTTTCCCTGGCGAAGACGTCAGGATAATGAGTACGTTCAAATTCTAAAAAAAAAAAATTCAAAAAAATCATTTTTATTTTCAAATGACGTTGTATTTGAATAGAAAATGATTAAAAGGTGAATGTGCATTTACCTTTTTCTAGACTGTCAATTTGCTCGTTGGTAAAACTCGTCCGATTCCTTTGAAGTTTTCTTTTAAGCCGTAGCCTCGCTTGATCTTCATCAGGACCAGCACTGGAACCCGCGTTGCTGTTATCACCCGAATTTGTGCCATCGCTTGGCGGCCCGCCGTCCAGCTCCAGCACTGAATAACAAAATATGAACATTAATTAATATATATATATATATATATATATATATGTATGAATAATATTATTAAATTATAAAGGACCAAATATTATGCTTTTTATAAATTTCATGTAAAGAAAAATAATAAATCAAAAATTGAATAAGTCTCAGTATATTATTTAGGAATTATTATTTAAGAATTTGAAAATGGACATTAAATGAACATTTATTTATATATATATATTATTATATTAAATCAATTAATAAGTTGTAGTTTTAATATTTTCTGTTAAATTATCAAAAAATATAGAATTGAAAGAATACAGGAAATATATATTATATTCTTGGTTTTATGTATCACTTTTTTGATATTATTATTTTATTTTGAAGAAAAAAAGCCCTTCCAATCCTTGTGTTTGTTGATAAATTGTTTTGCCCGAATGGAATCAAAACGTGCAGAAGGTATATTGGCTGAGCAAGTCTCTGCCCCTCCCGTTATTACGTCGTTTTTTATTTATGGGTTGCGATTTGCGCCAAAAACAGGCAGCGAATTTATTACTCAAATGGCAAGTGACTGAGAAAAGTAAGCGGCAACAGAAGAGAGAGAGGGTCTTGTCCCGGACACACCAAGTCAAACAGCCGGCAAAATATTGGCTAACATTTTTAGAATAAAAAAAGAAGATCATGAAATTACATTACACAAAACTGTTTGTCACCAACTTGATAGATAGCTTAGATAATCAATTGATTATATTGATTTTCCTTTTTTATATAGTAAAATTTACACCCTATATATAGTAAAAACTCGTCACTAAATCTCATTTCAATTCATTTTATTATATGTTTTTGTTAATATCATACCATATTTTAAATAAGTTGACCTGTGGCCAGGTCCGAACCGACCGACGTTTTGAAGTAAATTAATTTTCAGCTACAGAAACAATTTCAAATAATTTTAATATATCTATTAATGTAATAAAAAACAGATATGAATATAACATAAATATTTTTAATTTTATTTTATTTATAATATATATGTAAGACCAGGCTGTGACGTCATGAATGGCTGGATGACGTCATATAATTTTAAATCAAGAAAAAACTAATAAATATGATTTTTCTCGAGGATAAAACCAATACAAAGTGCATGATTCGTGGTGATATATAAAAAAATCTCCTTTTGTGTGAAAATAACCCTTCCCTTCCTATCGTCGATCGCTAATACTACCACTTCCGGTTTCTGGAATTGCACCAAAAGTTGATCAATTCATCCCACTGATGCATTAAGTAAATATACCAAATTTCATCAAAATCGGTTGAGCCGTTCAGGCTGTACACATCTATACGGACGGACGGACAGACATCACGCTAAAAATACTTTTTTCTGTTTAGAAAATGCATGATTCGTGGAGATATGTAAAAATCTCCACATGTGAAATTTGGTGTGAAAACAATACCTCCCTTACTATCGTCGGTCGGTAAAAATTTGAAAATATCATAGTTCATTTCTTGAAATTTTTGTTTTTTCAAAAATTTTAACATAAAATTTTATTTTTTCTAACTTCTATTATTTAATTTTACATTAATCAACGAAAACAATATAAATGATTCTATAATTTTTGAGCCCAACCTACTTCTTGGTAGTTAATTAATAAATTTTTTATAAAAATTATTCTGTTTATTTGATTAAATTTCATTTTTTGATATATTATATAGTAATTATATAAGAGTTATATTAGAGTAGATGAAAATGCGATCTAATTTAGTGTATAGCGCATCAGCCCTCACATGATTTCACCGTTTTCCTCTCATAGTCAAATCATGTCTTCAAACCATTCTTTCTTAAAAATTACACTGTTTATTTACTTTTATAATGAAATGTACCAATTGCAAAAACATATTAAACAAAAAAAAAATATATATATATAAATATATATAGAAAATATATAATATCTAACACCCAAAATAGTATTAAATAAAAAAAAATAAGTAATATTAAATTAAAGGATAATTATTTAATCATATTTAAAGTTTAAATTATTAATTTTTCTACAACTTATTGTATATTTAATAAAAAAAATATTAAAAAATTAAAAAAATTGCCTTTACATTTACAATTACAAATAAGTAATTTAAATTTTTGAAAGAATGTAGATCATATTATTATATTGGACAGGTTTATAAAAGAATAATAAGTTTTCAAAGAATTTTGAAATTTATTAATATAAAATAGGCACTCATTTATTCTCCCCTCTCCAAATAATTACATTTTCTGAACTCTAATTCAATTTTATGTTCAATAATAATAGAGTCAGTTGTGTTTTCTGGTGTCTTCTCGGTTTGATTTCTCTAAATGAGATAATAGTGGGGGGGGGGGAAGGGATGGATGACTGTCCTTTTTTCGACACTGGATGTCAATTCTTGTGAAGGCGGAAAATAGAGCACGAGTTCTCGGGCTGTTCATTTTCCAGCTCTCGCTGGAATTGTCGGTGCCTCCCTCTAAGGTTTTCCAGCACCCCTTCTCGTGTTTTGCCACCCTCGCTCGCCCTCCTGCGAGGCGTTATCTGTAGTTTCTGGCTGAGCGCGTCCCGACCGTCGTTGTCCTTATCTGCGTGTCCCGGCCCCTTGGCCCACACCCAGCAGGCGTCGCCGTCTCGCTAATGGAAACTAGATAACACACATGCACCACCTCGCTCGCACCTGAATCTGCCCCTGACGATCGTCTTCTAACATCGATTTAATTACTACCCGACATCATAACAAGTAAAGAGCATCCTTAACGAGAATTATCAAACGGATTACCAAAACGATCCTAATTTATTATTTATGGATTCTTACAAGATTTCTCTTTTATTTCTGAATATAAACGTTGCTAAAATGATCAAACTTTAAAATGGTATATAAATGCTGAATTATTGCATTTATGATGCTCTTAAGTAAACATAACTAATTGAAACAACTTAAACAAATTGAAATATTTAATAATTTTTATTATTTAGATTATATTTTATTATATGCTATTATATATTGATGCTCCAATATTCTAACTGAAGATTGTAACAGACAACATTGTTGTTCTATTCAGTGGCGGATTAAGTTGATTGGGAACCCCGGGCGGTAAAATTGAAATGTGCCCTCTGTTATTTACAATTATAATTGAAAAACAAAATTTGTTTATATTATAATTTAGGCTGTTTTATACTTACATATATAGTACTTATGTAAAAAATACATAATTTTTACTGTGGTCGCCGAAACCCAAAATTGATTATTTTTTCTTAAGTTAGTCGGGGTTCAAATACGACCGAATAAAGATCTGTATCAAGAACAACTTGTTTTATTTAAACTCCGATTATCCATAAACTCAACAGTTTTTTTAAATTTTTTTTAAGGAAATATTTTTATTTAGGTTTCGGTGGGCCCCGGGTGGCCGCCCGGTCCGCCCGGCGTTTAATCCGCCTCTGGTTCTATTCAATAATTTTAATAATATATTGAATTAATTTCATATATACTATATATAGATATTTTATTTCTGTTAATAGATTAATTATATTTTATTGAAATGGAAATGAATATATTGTAAATAAACATCAGAAAAATTTAATTAGAACATTTTATTTTTTATTTTATAATTAAGATTTCAATTAATTTTTTTATGTTATTTATGATATTTCATAATTTTAAATCTAGAGGATTAGTATTAAAATTAATTTAAAAAAAAAAATAAATATTATAGTAACTGTATTGAAATATTTTTTTCTGGTAAGAATTTGAATAAACCAAGTTGCATAACTCAAAGGCGCAAAGGATATTTTGGTGCTTCTAATAGATATTTAAATTAATGTTTAGATAACGCTATTAATATAAAATATTAACTAATATTCACTTTCTATCCACCTTTACCTGATAGATCTTGATATTAAACATGTTTAATAATCGATTTCATATATTTAATTAACTCCTTTCAATTGATTTTATTCTATATTTAACAATATACTAATATTTTTCTTATATCTTAATTATTTACCCAATGAACAATATAAAAATTATAGAATGATATAATTCATTCAACAATTTATGAAAATAATTTTAATATTAATTTATATTTAATTGAATCCAATATTTTCAAATTATTTTTCTATTAGTTATTAGAAAATTTTTTAATATGGTTCAAATAGTAATTTCATCCATTTTTAAAATATTTGATATTTGAGATGAAAATGAATTGTAAAGATGAAATGGATAGGAAAGAGAGACATGTCAGGTACCCACCCCCCTCCCATCCATGGTTGATCTTTTTTCGTGGCCCTTCAGAACAATTGCCTACTAGCAAGTCGCCTAACAAATGAGAACTAATCTCGACATACCGTATGTCAGTACGGCGACAGCCTGCGGGGTCGGGCGTTTCAAAGGCCTCTTTATGGATGTCCAGCCAAGTGTCAAAAATTAATACTTCATTTAAGAGTCAGCTGTCCTCTGTTCCAGCAATGCTAAACCCCCTCTTTACCGGTTACTATATATTCGTAGATACAGGGAACAGCACTTATTGGACAATGCGTTTCAAATGCCTGTTGGTGCCCACGTGTCTAATAAAGTGCGCGTAGGGGTGGAAGGGCAAAGGGCTTCAACTTTATAATATCTTATTGCTTGGAACTGTGCCCGAAACGATAACAACTTATTGAAATAACAATATCTTGGTCAATTAACAATTTTCAAAAACACTACCTTTTTGCTAAGAGAGCAAAACAAAATTTGGAATATTTTTGATTCAGATCTTTCATAGATCATTAATAATTTGTATTGGATGATATTATCATATAATTATATTTAATAGGTAAGTCATAGTTCTGTAGTTGATAACATATCAATTTGTTTTGTCCAGGAGTGGCCAACCCGCGGCTCGCGGGCCGCATGCGGCCCGCCGTAAACATTTTTGCGGCCCGCAAGATTCATCACACTTTTATATTCTGCGCCCTCATGAAACAAATATCGCACTAGTGAAATAAATATGATTTCATTTTTTTTATTTCGTTGTTTCTATTTTTATTTTTAGTATTATATATTTTTTACAATGTGCATTCAGTATCATTATTATTATATTATATGTTTATATGTAAAAATAATAGTAAACATAATAAAAATTCATTATTTTTCAATTTGTCACACCAAACAATATCTATAATGGGTCTAAATCTAATATGGGTATGTATAATTTTATATACGGCCCGCGAAGTTATGATGCATTTCCAAAGTGGCCCGCAAGATCATTTGGGTTGACAAAACTTTTGTCAATTATCTATATTTCATGTATTTAATTAATAAACATTAAAAGTTGTAAGACAAAGATAAAAATATATAGTTAATAGGTACATATGTGTAGTATTCAGTATGTAATATAGAATTGGAGACAAAGATTTATATAGAATGTATTTTTGAGAAAACTTATTGGTGAACTATGAAATGAGTTAGTGGATCAAGTTATTATATTAACTGACGTATATAACACAAAGAATTTGAATTATTAGAAAAGTTATTAATTAAGATCAATCTATATTAAGTTTTTAATTTCATAGTTAAAAATAACTATTTTTTAATGAAATATTAAAGAATTTTTAAAAATATGTATAATAAAATATTTTTTCCAACATGTTTATTATAAAATTTCATGTTGAGTTTTTGTTTATTTTTTTTTTTTTTTTAATTGGAATTAAAAGAGAGAGTTTTACTATCTTCTTTTTCTATCACTAATGACTATAATTTCATTTTTTTTAAATTAAGCATAATCATTGTCTTTTTTATATAAATTAACCTTTAAAACTAATTACATTAATTTATTTAACAGGAAAGGGTAATTTACTAAACTCACTATTAATAAATAATTATTTGTTTCATAAATTGTCATTAAAAATATATTACAAATCTTTCGAAGTATAATACCTATATCTTTTCAAATTTCAAGGTTGATGATATGAAAAGAAAAATGAAAGTTCCATTCTATTATTTATAAATAAAAATAAAATTCAAATTTTTTCCATATTAGACAACAGTATTTAACAAAACTGTATATTTTCATATTATGATAAATAAAACTGATTGATACTGTAGAATTTTAAATATATATAAATAATATATATTTTAATTTAAAGTGTACATATAACAAGTCTTGCTTTTTATATCGTGAACAAACGTCCTTGAAATTCATCTTAAAGTGCATCGAGTGACATCGAGTGCTCATTTTTTGCATTTAGGTCATTGGCTTGCTTTCTCTTTAAATACCGTTATCCATAAGATGAATCAAAAAATTTTTATTAATATAGAAAGAAATGATAAAAATAAAAAATTATAAAATTCATTCATAGAACATATCAAAATTTGAATAAATTATTAAATTAAATATTTTATTAAATTATTATTAATTTAATTAACTAAATTTGATTATTATTTAGCAAAGATATAGTTCTGAGATGTATTATTATAAATAAATTCATCCAATTATATGGGGATAATTTCATATACTAACTAAATAATATATATAGAAAAAATCTGGAGTGTCACCATTCGACTATCTCGCAAATTTAAATTGGATTAAATAACATAATATATTATATTTAAATTAAATTTAATTAATTATAAATTATTAATTGAAATTAATAAATAAGATTTATTAAACGAGCGCGTGTTTGGCTCTTTGTTGATGGTATCACGTCACGTGCTGGCGCGTGAATGCCAGTAAATGTGTTAAAAAATTAATTCCGGTATTTTCAGCGATTCAATCAAGCTGAAATTCTATATATAGCAGTTTTATACAATTTTTAATAATGTGAAAAATTATCAAATTTTTACGGTCACTTTAGAGGAAAAAAAAATCAAAGTTCCAAAAATAATAATGGGTCTTATATGTCCCAATAGTATTAATTATTGGGATATTATTTCCCATCAGTATTGACTAACCGATATATTCAAAAAAGTAAGCTATTTTTTATTTTCTTTTACTTATTTAATGTGGATCAATAGTTTTTACCACTTTTTTAATTCCAAAAATAAAAATTGCGCTTATATGTCCCAATAGTGTTAATTATCGGGATTTTATGTCCCATCAGTATTGAATAACCGAAATATTCAAAAATAAGCTTGAGTCTCCACTCGACTATCTCGCAATTAGTTAAAAAATTAATTCCGGTTCTTCAATCAAGCTGAAATTCTATAAATATATAGCAGTTTTATACAATTTTTAATCATGTGAAAGGCAATCAAACACATATCTTTATTTTTATGGTTAGTTTAGATTAAATACATTTTTATATATATTTGTTATAAACTTTATATCTAGTTCAAATTAATAACCTATAATTGGTTTTAAATATTTATATTAATTAATTGAAAATTATTTTTACAGTTAATTTTTATACTACTAACTAATCTTTAAGCATAATATTTTAGATTTCAGAATTGCGTCTCGCTTGTTATTATTTAAAGGAATATCCAATGAAGGATAGAAGTATTTTGATGTTTGCTTGAAAAAAGTTTGTTTTGCTAAATGTTCAAAGCTTCATATATATATATATGCTCCATATAGATTCATTGCATGTCTTCTAGTAAAAGAACGATAAGCATCTCAATAACTAAGAATTTTATATATAAACAACTCTCCTGGATCAACATATTAATCAATGAAAAATAAAAATAAAATCATTTTCAAATGATTCAAAATATTTTTGTTTACTTCTAAATTAAACACAATTCGTTATTATTACTTTAGTATATAAACAAGATTTAATTGAAATATTGTTAATTATGAAAGCATTATTAAAAACAATATTGCTGTAATATATTTTCCGCGTATATAAATGCAATCCAATTTATTTCTTAGAATTTAACAAATTATATTTCGATTCTCTTTATGAATTTATACATAATTTCAATTTAAATAATTTAACAATTCTAAGAATTTCATTTTGATTATTTTTTTAAAACAAATTCAACCAAACGTATTCTAAAAGTCAAAATAAAATCACCCCGAATATTTTGGCATCTTCTATAGGCATAATATATACAGAAGTGTGGTATTGGTTACCTATATATATATATATATATACAATTCATAACCCCAGGAGCTTTGTATGTCTCAAGTACCAGTTATATTGTTATGAGTGTATATAACCAGTCAGCAATAGTTAAGATCATCATAAATGAAAAGTTCATAATAATAAACTTTTCAATAACCCTCGAACTCACTCGACATTGAAAAGAATAAACAATCAAACTTTTGTTGCTTGTCGACTTCGTTAAGATTATTTATTTCCTTGTTAATCGATTTTGTTAAACGTCTTTTATGACTTGAACGTGTATGTATCTGAAACCGTTAATAAAATAAAAGACATTTCATTGGATTTATTCTTACTTGTCTCTAATGTGTTTTGTTCCAAGTTTTAAATATTTATTATTATTAATTAATACTTAATATTTTTACATATACTTTTTATTATCTCTTTAGAAATTTTATAATATCATGACATTTAAATTATCATTTTTTTTTTTTGGCTTTTTCGGAGTATATCTCCATTTAGCCAGCTTTCTCAGATTTGTTTATTATTTTTATTTTTATTTATATTTATATATCGATGTACTCGGCGAGGTTTGAACCCTCGAACTCGAGTCGGCGGACCGGTCACTATAACCTCGCGGCTAAACTCCCGGTCAAAATTATCAATTTACTTGATTAAAAATGGAAAAACTTAGGGAAATTTCATATCAATCAAGTAATTTAATTAAATATTTCAATTCAACTCTCTGTTGAATATAACAACATATTAAAATTAATAATAGGTCTTAATTACTATTAAGATTTAGTATATGTATTTATGTATCTCTTCTCTCTATCTTATTCTCATAAAAATATTCACATAATAAAATTTAGAAAGGAAAAATGATTTCATACACAGTACTATAAAGTGTTTTTATGATATTTTTACGTTGTATAAATAACGTTTAGGGAATTAATTGTTATCCAAGGAATGAAACGTTTAGCTCCGCTAATTTTTGTTAAACAGTTTCAAGGATTGAATACGAGGGGGAGGGGGGTTCAAGGTGTACAATACGCCAGCTTTCTGGTGGTTGGCCAAAACTACCCTATCAGGTTTTCATTCTACCCTTCATAAAAGTATCATATTTTATTGTATAAATCTCTTTGATCATATTTTCCCTTCCCGGTAGCCTCCCCTCCTTCCAATACTTTTTATATCATCACTTTCGGGTGTCGCACCAATAAACTGCCCGGTGTTATCCCCGTTGCAGTTTCCGAATTGTCAGGGGAGGGGGTTGAAGCCCTTTAGTGGCTTGTCACTGTTAAGATGATATATATGGTATATATTGTGGCATCGCCCCTCGGTCGCAACGCGATATCTCTTCCCTGATTGGCTCATAACAAAGGTAGAAGTAGAAGCTAATAGAACATGGCGGCAATCTCAATGACTTTCAATTTTATTTAAAATTTAATATAATAAGTTCAACCCTTGAAAAGTTTTTTTTTAATATTTAAGAGGGATTACTTTAATAAACAGTAATGTAAAGAATAGGAAATAGTAGGAAAGTTTTAAAATATGTAATTTCAACCACCATCAATAATTTCTTTGCCGGAAAATGAATACTATATCTATAATATAATATAAATATATATAATATATATATATAATAATATATAGATATATATAATAATATATATATGAACCGTTTATTTTGAAAGTGGTATATTTTGTTATTTCGAGAAAATTAAAGGATAGCATATTTTGTCAATTAAAAATATTGATTGATTATTTTAAGTTAGGCCAAGTTTTTATCAATTTATCACTAAGTAAATTGAATCTTTTAGGCGAATATAACTAAATAAACTAAAAAAATGCATATATAAAATAATACATAGAATTTCTTTTAGCGATCAATTTTAAATTGAATAAATCATTGACATTTTTTAAGATATTAAATATTAATTAGTTATAAATAAAAAGTTTACAATATATTAACTATAAATTATATATTATATCTCATTTTTTAAAAACATGGACTTACACCATGTTCAAAATATACGGACCATAATATATAATATATATATATAAGTATATAGTACTTGCTTCACAGAGCCACCATACAAATAATTTAAAACAACATAAATTAAAAAAAAATAGTCATAAAACATTCAACCCTTAAATATAAATGCACCGAAAAACAGAAAAGTATAGCCTGTTGATAAAACATAATATATATTTCTTAATTTGATTTAATATAAAATATTTTGTATTTACGGAATTTAAATTTCCTATTTTAAATTTTAAATTAAGAAAAACTAATAAACGGTCTGAAACAATTTCAAATAATTTAAAAGTACGTATTAATGCACTAATGGATATAACATAAATATTTTTAATTTTATTTTATACCTTTTTTTATTAAAATTTAAACTTGTTTTAATGTAGATTTTAAATTTAATTTTTAACTTAATATTCTTTAATTATTTATGATACATAGGCATTTAGATATAAAATAATATGACCTTTGTATAAATACCTTTTAAAATTTACGAAATTAGTTCAGATCAAAAATTTACTGCAATCTGACATATATTTTTGAAGGCTTCTATATTTTATTGATTTTTTTTGTTTAGAAAACAATTTTGTATAGAATCAAATAAATAAGGTAAATGTACCAGTCGTGGGCCATTGTACCATTAATGGACCATTTGATAGATTTTTTATCAAAATAAGATTTTTAATTTAAAATTAAACTTGAGATATCGATAAATATCAAGAAGAGCTTTTTTCAGATTGCTTAACCATGAAACAGAGACCAATCGCTGCATTTATATTATAATTATGAATTTTTTAAAACACGAGGCAAGCGTTCTTGCATTTTAAGGTTAGTTTCTTATGCAAAACGTTAAGGATATGCTTTACTTTATTTTCAATATATTATGTTTTATTTAATAATAATTTCAATCCAAAAATTAAATTCAATAGTTAATATTAATCAGTTTGAAATATTTAATCTATGTGATGATTATAAATTATTAAGGGGGTGGTCATTTACTGAATCGATTTTCAGATGGCCCACTACTAGAACAAAAAATACGTTTTGTAAAAAATTTAAAAAAAATATTTAAATATAAATTAACCGAATGTTTTTGTTGTAGTGATAATTAAAAATAGTTGTACCATATCTTAGCACTTGTTTTGTTGTTATTCTCACTTTTATTACAGAATAATAGTGTTTTTTTAATGAAAATTTCTCTTAACATGATCCACCACTGGTACATTTACCTTATATATAATAAAATTTTTATCAAATATTTTTCTATTTTTAATCATAAAATTATTTATTTAATTAAACATTATTGGACAATTATATATTTTTTTTAATTTTCAATTTTTTTTTTTTTAATTTCAAATGAACGAAAATATATTTTCCTCTAAACCTTAACTTCAGGATCATTTTTGAATCGGCATCAAATCTAATAAACACGACATGGCAGAGGGTGGCTGGGTTTTCTTTATCTGTCTTCATTTCTAGCTTTATATCTCCACCATCCCACTCCTTCCCCATGCCATTCTTCGCCATTGGCTCCATTCTTTCCGTTTGTTATTCTTCTCCTAGCTTTATTATGTTAGACTCCCACCCTCGAAGAGCAGCGCCTTTATGCCGATTATTTATACCTCGACCCTTCACCTCATCCTATTGAGAGTGCCTTATCTTTTTCTCTCTCTTCTTCCGAAAGGGTTTTATCTCCATTGCCTATATCACTCTCTCTGTTCGGTTTTTCTATATCCAAATATCTTATATTATTTTTTTTTTTTGTCAAAATAAAAGTGCAAAAACATATATTAAAAAATCATTTAATTGAATGAATCTCAGTAAATCAAATAATGAACTTAGTTGGTTTGTTTTAAATCCTCACGGGGCGTTGCGCCTACTGAGTGGGGTCGAGTGATAATAGTCAAGGGGTCAATATTTGCCTTACCGCTTAAGATTGCATGCTTCAATTAACTCAGATGTCCTAAAATGTAAATCCATTTAGTCCATTATGTTTAAAATGAATTGACAAGGGATCGGCTTAATTGGATAAATATCTATATATATAACTTTTTGAAAATTAAAACTATAAAGTTTAATATTTAGTATGCCTATTATTTTTATATATTTACGTTGAAAATGGAAATGATTCAGCTTGAAATGCACGATTATTTGTCTTCTTTCAATCGTTAATTGAGATAAATAAAATATTTGAGTAAATGTTGTTTTTTGTCATTTGAGTGAGTCGATTAGTTTGGAACATCTCTATAGATGTCCGGAGCAAGCAAGGGGTAGAGGGACAATTGTTACGCGAAACACGAGGGTCGTTATTAATTCACACTCGTTGATTATCAACCCCATCAACAAGGATTAGAGGCGATTTAGCAAAAAATTTAGCCGAAAAAACACGTGACTGAATCAATTGACAGGACATGTAGAACACCAATTAAAATTAACTTGAAAGCATTCATCCATAAGGACTTAGCTGTGTTTATTAGAAATCCCTCCAACGTTTCAACTAGTTTTATTAAAACATGTTTAGAACGTCATTTAAAAAGGATTTCTGTTAGAAAAAATTTGAATTTGTGAAAAAAAATTTATATTATTAAATTTTAATTAATTTTTTTATATTTGTTCCCTAAAATAAAGAAAAATTTCAAATTAATATCTTCAGGCAAAAATATAATAATCCTATATAAAAATTTAACAGTTAAAATTACACACTTAAATATATAATTAAATTTTAACTTATTGTTTTGAAATTATATATATTTTACTTAATTTAGATAAATAAATAAATTGAACAAAACGATTTTATAATGAATGCAAAAGTATTTGTTTAAAAATATTTATCTCTTTTATATAAAGAAAATGAATTATGAAACAAGGTATATCTGTAAGTAAAAATAGTTGAAAAAAATATAAATATAAAATAATTTTTATAAAATAACGTTTTTCTCATGGACTAAAAAGAATAAAATAAATTTTCTATAATCCTGACAAAGTTTATAGATGAATTTCTTCATATTCAACTAAAAACATTGCAAATATGAATAAAACAAAAATAAATTATTAATCTACTAAAGTAAATGTTATTATTGAATAATAATTGTTATATTATATTTATAAATAAAGAATTAATTAAAATATGAGATAATAGTATTATTTATTATTTAGTTTCCTCTATGCCATTGAGGTGAATCCTACCTCTTAATTATTGACACTAAACCTAATTAGTAATAATTAATCATTAATTTTAATGTTATAAAATATTTTTAATTACTTTCAAAATGAAAATCTATCCTGAAATCAATATTTATGCTTCAGATTCCGTTGAAAAAAAATTAATCGTAGCAATACAAAAGGAGTTAGTTACTTTCAAATAGAATAAAAAAAAAATTGATTATAATTATATTAAGTAAATGGACAACCATAGATGAATGAATTAGAAGATGATGAAAATTAGATAGAGGTACCTTAGGTTAGTTTGTCTTTTTGTAATACTTTTGTATTGTAAAATAAATATTTAACCCATTAATTTAGTTATATATGGTTGTTATATATTACTTCTTAATCAAAATATTATAAATTAAACTTTAGAAAATTCTTAGTTGATTAATTAAAAAAAAACTGCTAGTAATGTTAATTTTGTGATTAAAATTTAATTTTTGAGAGTTGTAAAAGTAAAGAGCGGAAGTTTTCATCTTTGCTCGAGGGTCTTTCCCATTAGCAAGTGTAATGCCAATTGGACGTCCTTCTCAGACAATTAATTCTCAACAACGACATCAACAAAAGCAAAATCGCTTTAGGTCTGATTTCATAACTCTTATCATATTTAAAGATCGGTTAGTGACTGGCGCATCTGATTCCATCCCCACTCCTTGTTTTTTCCCTCCCCTCCCTGTATGAGTGCGTTTTCATTTATCCCCTTTCGCCAAAGCATCACTACATAAATAAACATTCGAGCCATGGAAAAAGGCGGTAGCATTCATAAAAAAAAAAATGAACGAGCGATGTCTGTTTCGGATACGATTCACTGGCCAGCAGAGCGATATGGTCTTAATTGGAACAAGATCGTAATCACTCGGTTCGTTTTCCCAAAGCTTCCCCTGCTGGGGTACAAAAGAGGGCCCATTCAAATGGAGAGGAGGGTGACAAAGTCTCCGAGGAGAAATCTAGACTACAGCTATAAAATATTAAGTGTTAGAAATGATTATCATTAAAGAATTAACACTCCATCTATCCTTCTTCCACCCTTGTTTTAATTTCGTTTTAATTAACATATTTGAAAAATTTTCATCATTAAAATTGATAAATAAGTCATCAGAGTGAATATTAATTCTTTTGATTGAAAATCATAAAATGAGAAACAATATTTTTTTTAAAAAAAAAATATATTATTCACATTCACTATTTTTGTTATTTTCATTTTTTTATTGTAAAAAATATATATATATTTTTTTTTTTATGAATTTTTGAAATTTAAATATAAAACAATATATTATATAATTATTTAGTATATTTAAAATAAAAATAAAAAATAAAATCTCTTTTATAATATAAATATAAATGATTTTCATATACTAAATTATATTATTATTCATTTGTTATTTGTTTTTATTGAAATAAATGTAAAATATAGTTTTTGTCAATATATTATTCAGTATTTATATATGTTTAATATATATTTACAATGCATTATTAAAATTATTATTATTATTATTATTATTTAATATGTATATTATCCACCTTTATAAAACAAATATGTCCAGAGAATTTAAAACAATTTCAAACAACTAAACTAACTGAAAATGTGGTCGTTTATTATTTTTTTTTTCTTTCTATTTTCTATTATCATTCTATGCTCATCAGAAGCATTTATTTATTAACCGAAATTGGTGAATATGTAAATGGGAGGGAGGGGGTGGTAGGGCTCTTGCATTGGCGACCAGAGACTATACCATCAAAGAGCATGAACAGCAACACAACAACAGTAGCAGTAGTAACATCACGATGGGATGAATTTCTTTTGTTGCGATATTGAAATAGAATCATTTGAGTGTAAATAATTTGCTTTAGGGCAGGGCAGGGGGCGCAGCCCTCCCAGCCGTCTGCCCAGCTGACAAGTTATTAGCAGAGTACAGTACTCGGCTTCTAGTACGCGTGTCTCAAAAAAAGAAAAAAAAAAAACGCGCATATTCTAATATCTCTCCATGGATGAAAGAGAGAGGGAGGCCCCCTCCCCATACTAAGGGGAGGCCCTTTCTTGGCCAGGGACAAAGGTTTTTTAACTTGGCAAATGGAAACTTTTTTATTAAAAAAATATTAATTTAAAAAATATCTATACATAATATCTTTATTAAAACATCTTTTTTTTTTATAAAGCAAATACAATTTTTGCGATATTAAAAAGATATAAAAAAAAGAAAAGAAATAAAAGATGAGTATTAATAAAATAAATTGCATTTTTGTTTTTTCTTAGGCAAAATAAAAATTAGAAAAGTATTTTTTTTTTAATTTATATTATTTGATATATTTGATTTTTAAAAAATAATTTAGGTAAGTACAAATTTTATCAAAAACATTAATAATCATAATAATTCTTAAGAATAATCTTTTTTTTATAAAGTCCAAACAGAGAATACTAAACACAATGATCTTTTGATCTTTTACCTAAATTAGCTTGAAATGGGTTTGCTTCTACCAAAAGATTTCTCCTCAAAATTATATTATTCAAAAAGATTTACAATCTAATTTGGAAATCCAGGTTTAGTACAAACTATAAGAGAATGGGAGTTTGAAAAATTATGGTTTATTGGCAGTTGGCATTAATTAGAATACAAGCAAAAAATGGATGATGATATATACATTTATAAACTCTTCTTAAGCTAAAATAAAGACAGAAATATATACCTATATTCCTGCTTCTTGTGCTTTGAATGGTAATAGGATTTAATATTACTATTATTATTATTATCATTATTATTTATTATCAACTAACAGTGGCGTATCTAGAACTTTTGCCGCCCAGGGCGATCTCCAGTTTGCCGCCCTTTCTATTATAAGTCAATCAAATAGTGTAAATTAATACACATAAATAAATTATTAAGTTATTTAATCAATATTAATTAATACACAGAGTAAATTTTAAACCTAGCAGACCGCCTTCCGCCGGCCCTGCTTTTCAAAAGAAAAATCGATGAATTAAATTAAAAAAATATTGGTATATCACTTCAAAGTAATCATATAAACTTTTCAAAAGAAATGACATTTATAAACTGATATCAAAAAATTTTAGTTAGGAAAAATTGCCGAACAAAATCGTAAAGATGCGTTTACGAATTCAACGAATTTTAATGAATACAATAAAATAAAATTATTATCCTGTACTTGGAATTAGAATTCAAAATTTACACTAAAATGCATTTATATACACCGAGGAATAATATTCGAAATCATATAGTTAATCATAATTTATATAAATCAAATAGTAAACCTTTAATAATCATAATAATCATTTATTATTGAAGAAAGAAAAAAAAAATAAATATGAAATGAATAAGTTGCTTTTTACAACTATAACTAAATATAAAAAATGCCGCCCCAAAATAAGTGCCGCCCGTTGCGGACCGCACCCCTCCCCCCTAGGTACGCCACTGTCAACGAATCAGAGCGAAAATATTTAATTTAATTTAGATAAAAATATTCACTAAATATATCGTTATTTTTAGTTATTATTTATATTTAGATCAAACATTTTTATTTAAATTATATTTTTGAAAGCCTTGTTAAATTGTATTAATGTAGAAATGATTAATATAATAAAACTAAATTATTATTTGTTTGTGAATTTCAGTTGTTAATGGGAGATCTTGATTGGCTTCTTTTGGTGGAAGATGTCCTTAGGCCGTTTGACCAATTCTGACATCACTTTTATGTCCCACAAATTAAACTATCAAATGATTTGCCTCCGGGGATTCGAACTCCCAAAGAGGAGGAGTGAATTTTGCTTAGAAAAAGGGAAGACCCTCCATCAGCCCTCAACACGCAAATTCAGAGGTTCCCCAGGGAGTAAAAAAAAAAATAAAAATAAAAAAAAAACATATATGTATATAATGTATCGAATTTGTATCTCTCTCTCTCTCTCTCTCTATATATATATATATATATATATATATGTGTTTTGGTGGTGTAAGCAGTGCAAATGACATCTCGATTGGCCCTCCGGCTGTTGAGGTTTGCGTTGATCTAAAAGGGGAATTCACACACGCACACAGAGAATCTCGTCCACCCATCTATTTAAAGGGTAACAAGGTTGAGTACTCCACGTCACTGATGCTGCAATTAGGGTGGAACAGAAGAATAAAATTAGCTATGGTTTGCCATAAATTGACTCAAATATATACTCAATAGATACATTTTGTTAATTTCTCGTACCACTTGTTTCACTCGTTTTCATTTGTTCTAATTTATTATTAAAGAAAGTTTCCAGTGTAAAAGTTTCTATTTATTATTAGAGGCAGTTGTTAATCCTCAATATTAAATTAAAACAAAATATTCTCTATTACCTAATTTTAAGTAATTATATAATACATATGTGTACTTTATTATAAACGAAATTATATTAATGTTATTCAGCGTTATGTTATGTTCATTATAACTAAAAATGAGCTTGACAATTATCCATGAAATTCCAAAACTTTCAAGACTGAAAGAAATTGATATTTTATTATTTATGAAGTCATAATTGACTATCTAAAATTAAAGGTTTAAGTATTGGGCATTCTTCATTGCTATACATGGACTCAAATAATACGAATGAATTGTATACAAACTTAATATATATAGACTTAATACACACTTAATGTGTATTTACTTAATATATATAATAATTGGATATTCCTAATTCAAAATCTAAACTCGCCAACAGTGAGTGAATAGAAGACACTCAATCACACACATAAACATATGTACTACTTATTGTACTATGTATAGATTGTATGCATAATAAATAATAATAATAAAAAAAAAAAAATTGTATACAAAAAAAAAAAAAAGAAATTGGATTTCCTTAAAATAGCTATAATTTAATTGTTTTAAATGTAAGTATGACTTTATAGGGGTAGAATTTAAAATACTCAAATCATAAAAAAAAAATACTTTTTTAAATAAAAATTCGTATCAATAATATAACATATTCATACCTCACAGTATTTATATTTTTATAACTTTAAAATGAACAATCTCCCATTTATCATTTTTTTGACAAAATGTGATGATATTTAAATTTAAATAATAATAAGATTTAATTCATCGAATTTATTAAGTAAACCTAATGTGTGTGTTTAGTTCTATTGATTTTTAATCTGATTAAATTGGTAAATAATATTTATTACTAAAGTATAACTTTTGTTAAAATCTAATTATTACATTACTAATTTTCAAATAAGGTTCACTTTTGAATAAAATTTTCATATCAAATTGTATCAAAAAAATTTTGTTAAAAATTAATAAATATTAGTAGTCATTTTTGGAAATTATGAAACTTTAAATCTCAAAAGATATCCTTTATCAATTTTAATGAAATTACCTGAATACACCTGTGAGTATCTATGTTATAAATATATCAAGCATTTCGCATTCCCCAAATAGTTTTGATCATAGATTAACTATTAACAAGTTAATTAATTTAGGGAAATATTGTTTTTAGACACGGGTAAATAAAAACATTATTTCTGAGGTGTTTCTCGCCTGGTATTTATGATTCGATTACAGAATATTAGTTAATATATTTTTTTTTTATTTATTTTAGATATTTAGCAAATAGGTAAAACATGAAAATGAAAGTAAAAATAAATAGCAGAATGATTTTGTTTTAATTAAAAAGGATGTAAAAATATTTTTGAACTCTCTTTCGTAAATGTACATAATAAATTAATTTTGAATTTTTCTTAAATATACCTAAATAATAGAAAATTTTTTAATTTATAACTAAAATCATATTAATTAGTCAGGTGTGTTTAGAATTAACAAATATATACAAAAAAAACTGAAAAAAGAAATATATTATATAGAATATATTTAAAATTTACCAATAAAACTAATTTTTACAACTACACTAATGTATTTTTATTTTTAGGTAATTGGAACAAAAACATGAAATTATTATTTATGAAAAATAGAAATAATACATTCTATACAATCCATTCAATTTTATTAAGTAAATTTTCATGATCATTGTAATATCAATGCAAATTATAAATATTATGCAAATTATATAATATCAAAAACCCTATATAGTAAACTTTCATTTTCTGAGTCATAGTAGGAGAAATATCACCACCAAATATTAATTGGTGGTTTAAAAATCAAAAATCAAAATTTCTTTACCTATAATTTCCTATAAAAACACATTTTTAAAATAAATCTATTAATAAATTTGTCATAATTTGGCCCTATGAAAAAATTGTTACTTATAGAAAATAAAATTAAAAAAAAAAAAACTTGAAAAGTAAATGTTTATATTTTTCGTTCTCGAAGGGCTTATATGCAGAAACATCCGACCACCTGGCAAAATTTGCTATATCCGTTTTGACATGAATAAAAAACTTTTTGTTTTGATGTTATGATGCTCCCAAAGTTGAAAATCAACAGACTGGAAAATTGTATCTTATTAATTAATTATTTTAATTAAATCCCAGTTTTATGACGCGAGTATCGCTGCGAGTGTAGTGGGACGAGAGGACGCCGAGGGGGTAATTTATAAATTGTTACATCGTTCTATCTATATTTATATCTATATACATTTCTGTTCACTACATACGCACTGGTAAAGCTTTGTGGTTGCGAAATGAAACGCTGGGTTTGGGGCCGGACAGAGCGGCGCTTTACGTTCAAAGGCCCGCGCATTTCACCCTCGGAGGGGCTTGCTATTCGATATTTTTTTAATAATATTTTATGAAATTTATATCTCTCTCCTTCTAGGTTCCCCACCCCTTTGTTGCTCCGCCCATTCTGGTTATACCACAGGTCTTTTTATCAGTCGCCTAAATCTAAAATTAGTTTTTTTTCAAAGATGGCTTCAGTATATAAATATATATATATATATATATATTAAATTAATAAATAAAAGAAAGAAAATTAATATTTGCTTCCATTAAAAAAAAACAAACTGTAATTACTCTATTTTGATAAAATAAATAAATAAAATAATTCATAATTTATTTTTGCTCTGTATTTTTATATAACTATCTTATCCTACTTCTTGTCCAAGTAATTAGAAAATAAGTTGACCTGTGGCCAGGTCCGAACCGACTGACGGTTTGAAATAAATTAATTTCCAGCTACAGAAACAATTTCAAATAATTTTAATATATCTATTAATGTAATAAAAAACAGATAGGCATATAACATAAATATTTTTAATTTTATTTTATTTATAATGTAAATGCAAGACCAGACTGTAACGTCATGAATGGCTGGATGACGTCATATAATTTTAATTAAGAAAAAACTAATAAAGATGATTTTTCTCGAGTATAAAACCAATGCAAAGTGAATGATTCGTGATGATATGTAAAAAATCTCCTCATGTGAAATTTGGTGTGAAAATAACCCTTCCCTTCCTATCATCGATCGCTAATACTACCACTTCCGGTTCCCGGATTTGCACCAAAAGTTGATCAATTCATCATACGGATGCATTAAGTAAATATACCAAATTTCATCAAAATCTGTTGAGCCGTTCAGGCTGTACACATCTATACGGACGGACGGACAGACAGACGGACAGACGGACAGACATCATGCTATAAATACTTTTTTCTGTTTAGAAAATGCGTGGAGATATGTAAAAATCTCCACATGTGAAATTTGGTGCGAAAACAATACCTCCCTTACTATCGTCGGTCGGTAAAAATTAAATTAAATTATTCATTATTTCTTAAAATAATTTCAATACCACAAATAAATATTTATGGTAGGTCATTTTTTTTTAAAAAAAAAAGAATAAATATTCAATTTAGAAAATAAAATTATTATCACAAAGGATTATGTTCATTCAATATTTCCAATAAATAAGCGAATAGACTAATTTTATCACTATTAAGTATATAATTAATTTTAATATAAACAGAAATAAATAGATTTTCATTAAAATTGATATTAAAAATACTATTTCAAAGGGAAATCCCTTTAAAAAAATCTTTTTGAAAATTTAAAATTATTATAGCAACAAATAATAATAATAACAGAGGAATTTACAAAGGTGGGGACTGAGGACCGATCTGGTGAATGCGTAACCTGATCTTGAGTTGTGTGGTCTGACTGATGTCCTTTCGTTCACCTTTCGGCTCGATTTACTTCCAATATTCACCTTCCCCAACCCACCCCCATTCCTGGTCTCTCTTCTCGCGTAGCCCTTAGAAAATTATATTATATTACCTGATTGACATTTCATTCAGTCGCCTTATTTTTTTTTTTATTTTTTGTTCATCAGATTCGAAATTTATATATTTTATTTTATTTTATTTTTTAATTATCATGACACTCGCTTCGACTATTTTCAAATAAATCATTAATTGGGTTCAATTTATAACATATATTTTCATGTTTATAAAACCAAAGCATTGATGCAAAAATATTGAATTAAATTTATATTCTCTCTCGTTCGTGATTAAAAGATGGAGCGATATAAAAATATCAATTATATTTTTAATCATTAAAATAAAAACAATAAATTAAAAATAATAATAAATAAATAAATAAATAAATAAATTATCGTTCTATAATATGTCGGTTTTTATACTGGGGAATGGATATTACGAGGTCTTTATTTATTTGTCTGTGTTAAGTAAATAAAGATCAATTTTATTTCTAAACTTATAAATTTCAAGTGAACATAAATACACAATATACAATTGATAATATTTTCAATTAAATCAATTCAAAAAATAATGAACAAAGTTGATTTGACCTTCACCCTCTTTCAGTACCCCAACACTTGAATATATCATATTCATCTTATATATATAGTCTTTATTTACAGACTATACATCTCTAAAATATTTGTATGACTAAATAATAATAAATTAAATAAAATAATTAAAAATTAAATAAAATAGAAAATAATATATATTAAAAGAATTTCGATTTTTAGAATATTTTAAAATACTTATTTTCATAGATCTTATGAACAAAGTTGATTTGACCTTCACCCTCTTTCAGTACCCCAACACTTGAATATATCTAGTCTTTATTTACAGACTATACATCTCTAAAATATTTGTATGACTTAATAATCAATTAAATAATTTTTTTGAAGGTACCAAATAAATATTTATGTAAATCTTAAATATTTAGGTACAATGTATATTAATAGTAGATTATACAATTTCCAACACTCATTTAAAAAATGATAATAGGAGATTTTAAATGTAAGATAATATTTTCAAAAAATGAATTTCATAGATTATATTTTATTAAAATTTAATTTATTAAAGGTAGTTTTTACTAAATTTTAACGACTAAAAATAAAATTCAAGGGTTTTATTTAACAATTACTTATTTTTTTTTTTTTAAATTTAATAAATTGATAATTTCTAATACTAAAAAACTGTAGATTATTTATAAATATAAATATCAATGATATGGGCACTTTATTCATGTTCTTTGAATATCTTTAATGTTTTTGATAATTTAAAAAAAAAATATTCTGGTTGAATATAATACAATATTATATTTAATATTTTTTTTTAAATAACGGCCTTTTGGATGTATATTTATATTAATTATTCAAGAAAGAATTTTTTTTTTTAAAGAAAAAAGTTTTATCAAGATGAAAAGGCAACTTAAGGCTCTTCTTTTTAACGCTCGAAAAAAAAGAAAGCGAGAGATTTGTGAGGAAACGTTTGCTCTTTTAACGCTTGATTTTTTTTATTTCATTGATGAATGAATAATCATTTATAAATTAAATTAAAAAATAGGAGATCTTCGATTGAGAGAAAATTATATAACAATACTTATTATACACGTAACGCATTATGAAAATAAGCAGGTAGTAATAATATAGAAATAAATTTCAATTTCAATTTTTTTTTTAAATTATATATATATATATAGGAATATAATCGTTTACTTAGATTACATTACTACACAAAGAAAACATAATTTCTCCAAATGTTTGTAATTTAACAATAATAACAGAAATGAAAAAATTAAATAAAATAGAAAATAATATATATTAAAAGAATTTTAATTTTAGAATATTTTAAAATATTTATTTTCATAGATCTAAAAAAGAAATAGATATTTTATAAAAAATGTGTAGTTCTTTTGAGAAATGTAGCTCATCCGGAAGAGAGTCATTTCCAAACACGTTTTGATTTTTTTTTCTCTAAAGTGACCATAAAAATAAATAGATATGTTTGATAATTTTTCACATTATTAAAAATTGTATAAAACTGCTATATATAGAATTTCAGCTTGATTGAATCGCTAAAAGTATCGGAATTAATTGTTTAGCACTGCAAATCTCAGGCGCCAACACGTGTGTGTGTGTATGTGTGTGTGTATGTATGTAACCAAGATTACGCAAAAACGGTTTGAACTAGAATGATGAAATTTGGTACATGGGCATAATTCAAAATTCAGTTTTCTATCAACTTTTGAGAAATATAGCTCAACCGGAAGAGGGTCCTTACCTACAACGTTTTGATTTTTTTTCTTCTAAAGTGACAGTAAAAATAAAGATATTTGTTTGATAGTTTTTCACATGATTAATAATTGTATAAAACTGCTATATATAGAATTTCAGCTTGATTGAATAGCTGAAAGTACCGGAATTAATTTTTTAACACGTTTACTGGTAATCACGCACCAGCACGTGACGTGGTGCCATCAACAAAGAGCCAAAGATTCGCTTGTTGAAGAAATATTATTTATTAATTTTAATATATAATTTAATTTAAATATAATACTTATATGTTATTTAATCCAATTCAAATTGCGAGATAGTCGAGTGGAGATACTCCAGATTTTTTAATAATTTTGTATGCTAAATTTACATTTATAGATACATTTTGCAATATTTTCATGTAATTCCATTTAAATTAAAAGAAAATTTATTTTGATTAGAAATGAACCTGACTGAGCGATACAAATGATGTATATCAAAATTAATTCTTAACAATTCTGACAGTCGAGAAGATCCCCAATTGAAATCTTATAATAATCAAGTATTATCGGATTATATTACTTAAGCCGATCTATCAATCTCCTTGTAGCTCGAAGCGAATAGCTTTGTGCTGTTTCCCTCCCCAACCGTCAAAAGGGGTTGGAGGCGCTATTTAGATCTAGCACAATGGAATCCGTTCAATTCAATTACTAGGCGTTTGAACTTAAGAGAACGGGGGTTGATCTGCCGGCAGACTCAACTCACCAATACCCAGAAAACCTCCCCGCCTCCTTGGCTCTCTTAAACTGTTGGTTGTATTAATAACTCTCTCAACGCCAGGAGCCCCGCGTGGATGATGGGTTCGATATTATTATCCCTTCTTGACTAACCCTCATCTCTTGTGCCAGTGAAGTGCGTTTTAGTTATTTAAACACCCTCCGGGATTTGTTAACTCAACATATATTTTCTCATTATATTATATTTCAGAAAAAAAAATATATATAATCGGTAAATAATTTATAAATAAGGAGATAAATATGTACTGGAATAATCAAAGAATTCAATTTATATTAAAATATAGAAATTACTCTTTGATTAACACACTATGAGCGGGGCGGGTATTTGTACCCGTTGCGGGGACTGCCACTTATAAGCGGGGCGGGTATTTATACCCGTTGCCACTTATATAATATATATTTTCCCTTGTGTCACTTAAAATTACTTATTTTAAACGATAACTAATATATATCCCTCATATATGTGGCAACGGGTATAAATACCCGTCCCGCTTATAAGTGGCAGTCCCCGCAACGGGTACAAATACCCGCCCCGCTCATAGTGTGTTAACAAAAAAAAAAAAGTGAAATAAAACTATAATATTAAGTGTTCACCCATTTAAAGATTGATTTGTTTTGTTTGTAAATTATTAAGTATTAAGGGATCAAAATATGCATTATAGCAAATGTAAATAAGATGACCTTGGCCTTTTGGGGTTTGTGTTTTAAGGCATGAAGATTTCTTTTGTTGGCATCCACCTGAGTCAGTAGGTTAGAGGCCAATGGCGATGGCGCCAAGAGGTGTCTTTGGACCGAATGATAATGAACCGAGACCCCGGCGCCGACCCTCGGGATGTTCCCGTGACGTCACCACCGCTCCTGACACCCCCTGGGGGTATTGATCCTCCTCATCGGCTTTGGAGGAAGGAGAACAAGCGCCTTTGTCTTTACTTTTCCTTCTTCCTCCAGGAAGCATGGCAACAATGTCACACTCGTTTTCATCACCCCAACACCCTCCCTTTGGCGCCTGGATGCCTTTCCAAAGATAAACGAAAAAAAATCATTTCCTCAACTAATACCACCATCTTTCTCAACCTAGTTGAAGAAAGCGACATAAAATAATAAACATCATAAATTTGAATCAATTATTTTTTTCCACTCTTTTTTTTTTTATTTGACGAAGTTCATAAAAGTAAAAGTTCTTTTTATACTTTTGTTATGCAAATATATTTTCAAACTTCGGAATTAGTTTATAGACATTATCAGAGAGATATTATTATATAATAGGAATCTGTTTATCTTTGAGAGTAAATTGAAATTTATCTTTTTAAAAAAAAATTAACTTTTCTTTTTAGTCAAATGTATTTGAAAAGATTATTTAAATATTTGTTTATCATATTTAAAAGATAAATTTTAATTCTTCTAAAAACTTAAACACTTTTGGAATTGTTTTTTTTTTAATTTTATTTTTTTAGAAATGTACCTAATTACTTTGTACTTAATTGGGTAAAATGGTTTATACATTATCGTATTTGTTTATACTCATTTATCTTGATTATAAAAATGACATGAATTAATTGGAAGCATTTTAAAAATGTGAAAGATTTAAAAAAGAAGATTTTTATATAATCAATTATAAATAAAATTATCATATTAAAAAAAAATCACAAATTCAATTAATTTTGGGAAATTCATTTCACTTCCTGGAGCAAAATCTGATGTAAGTGTTGCTGACAACTCATCAAAGTAGTTACTTGTAAGCTGCAATTGTCAGATTAATTAAACAAAAAAAAAATATTAACGATTTTTTTTATTCATAAAAAATATATTTTATCGTCTCTAGTCTTTTAATTTAATTTCTTAAATATAAATTAGCATTATTGATTTTTCAAAAAATATAATTAAACACATTAATGGAATATTTTCAAGTATAACAAGTAATTCAAATTTGTGGATCATTTGAAGTAGATTGATTTCTTATAAACAAAAAAATCACATCCTACATACAGAACTTTCAATTAAATCTCATCTTGCTTAATTATATAATTAGTTTTTTTTTTTTCAAAGCAGAAACAATTTTTTCTTTTAAATCTCTTAAAGAAACACTTTTATTTATTTATTTATTAATATTTGAATTTTCTTTAATTATTTATTCTAAAATTGAATATAGTTATTAATAATCAATTGTCCTCCTTTGAGAGGCTCTCTGTTCTCTTTTTCAATATTTTACAACAATTCTTTTATCTCAGATTTATTTAAAGATTCTGCGTCGAATTGTTACATGTGATGGTGCAATTAGGAAATACATGATTATCGAACGCAAATACAGCACATTCTCAGCATAATAAATAAATACAATTGAATTTTTTTAAGTTAATTAAAATGTTTGATTTATTTCTTATTTACTTTTTTCCTAAACTTTTATCCTAGTTTTCATTTTATATTAATTATATGTATAAATAATAATAATTTTAAATAAAATATAAATAAAATTTATTTTTACAATCAGTACAATTGTCCTGAAAAGAAAGACGAATTATAAAATATAGAGAAGATGTATGCTACTTAAATCATAAAAAAGAGGATTCAAAGATTATATAATTTTTTAAATTTATTATCATCATTTTTTTTTGTCTAATGAAGAGATAAAATTTGCCCTTTATTTGATTAATGTAGTTTCCAAACATTTTAATATACCTACAATAATATTGATATTATACCAAAACCACGTATAATTATTAATAGATTAATAAATATGAATATATAATATATTTGAAAAATGACTATATCGTTCGTTGTTTAGTTAAATAATATTCTATTGTTCAAATGTTTGCTTGAAATATAATTGTAAATTGATAGTGATTCACAAATAAATTAAATAATTAGTTAATCCTTTAGTAGAATAAATAAAATGTATTTAATATATTTCAATTTAATTTAAAACAAACTGTAAATACGAAATTCTATACGTATGAAAAAAAATATTTATAGGTACTTTTGTTGAATTTATTTTTTTAAATTATTATTACATACAATTAAATAAAAATGTTAGGTAGTATAATTTCTATTAATATAAAGTCAAATTTGGAAATATTTAAAAATTAATTTTTCTTTGGTTAATAGATATAAACTTTTTCTATTAAATTGAAAATAACAGCGCATAGAATCTCTCTTTCTCTCTCTTTCTATATATATAGAAAGGATACTAAAGAAATGCAAAGTTTAAACTATGATTTAAGTGTTTGAACTTTGGAAAAAGTTATAAAAAAAAAATAGAAAGTATCTAGTATCTAAATTCTTTCTGGAGAAATAAAATTTCCTTTTCCATTTGCCTTTCTGATTTTCAACTTGTTCGATTCATATAGTTTGCAAGTTATTAATCCGCTTATTCTAAGAGGCCAATTCGAGATTGTCTTATGAAAATAGATATTTCCGCCACTGAAATCAAGTTAAGTTGAGTCAGCCGAAGGGGAGCCTGGGGGGTGAGCTTGCATGAATCAAGGTTCCCTTCTCCTTCAATGTCCCCGTCTATAAACACATTTCAGTTTTATGCTAGAATGCGTTTTTAATATGTGAAGGCGGTAACTTAGTATAAGTTTTCGTCAGGAGGGGAGTCGAGAGTTGTGCAGAGGTGGATGGAAATCCCCCCTCCCCCTTGTGGGTGGATGGATATTTTTTCGGCCACCCGACTACAACCCTTCAAGATTGGAGGGTGGATGTTCGCCTCACCTCCCTTTCCTTCCATTCCCTGCTTCATCCTCCAAGCTGCTGCCCTCTCCCTCACCCAACCCACAAATTCCAGAAATTTAATATCAGGAACAACTAAAGAGTTCTCTTAAGCGAAACGGCTGCATTATTAAAAGGCACAGACGGCCGCCATTGTTGTTCGACTGCGGTTGCTATAACAACCAGAAACCACCACGGAGCGTCTGTTTCTTCAATTTTAATTCACTCGCCATTTTTAATTTTCTTAGCAAAATCAAAGGAAATAAATTTCTAACAGGGAAATATTTATAAACTAATAAATATTTAAGTTATGTAGTAAAATATGAAAATATTCTAATTTTAATTTTATTGATTTAAGGGTATAAAAAATAATAAATATAAATATTTTTAAATAAATGATTAATATATACATTTAAGAATGAAATTGGTTAGTAGCCTTTAACAATTCTTAATAAAAAAACTAATTTTAAAATAGACTGCATAGAGAGAATGAAAGAATAAAATTTAAAAATATTATGAATATCTAATATACAAATACTTTGTAAACCTATATTTCATATTTATTTACAATCCATAAATTACTACATTAAGAGAAAATTGAGAAATAATAATAAAAAATTATTAAATTAAAGAAAAAAAGTTTATAAATAAATACAATTTGATTAATTAACTTATCCCTTTCTTACATTTTATCGCGTTATATTATTATTAGATTCTGATCTCGAGAGTTTCGGAAGTTTGTAGACGATTTCGAGTCCCCTTTGTTTGCTAAGGGACTCTGGGATAGGAAAGAGAAGGATAGAAATAGAAAGAGACCGAGAGTGAGCCGATGAGACCTCGGCACCACAAGAGAAATTAACTTGGATGTTAACATCTTCCTAGTAGTTTCTCTATTAACAGCCAATTGGATCGACATTCTCTTGAACTCCTAAAAACTTAGAAATCCTTCTTTTTTTCAAAAATAAAAAAAAGAAATTTAATTCTGTTTTTCTTAAAAAAAAAAAAAAAAAATTTAATAAAAAGTCAGAGATAGTATTGCGATCACAAAAATTTTCGATGTTGAGATTTTGATGTTTTCATACGTTTTGAAGGTTCCTCAATCATTTTCACTAAGGTTGAGAAAAATGTCTGTGCGTGTATTTATGTAACCAAGATTACACAAAAAAGGTTTGAGCTAGAATGATGAAATTTGGTACATGGGCATTATTCAAAATTCATAGTTTTCTATCAACTTTTGAGAAATGTAGCTCAACCGGAAGAGGGTCATTACCTACAAGTTTTGATTTTTTTCCTCTAAAGTGACCGTAAAAACAAAGATATATGTTTGATAATTTTTCACATGATTAAAAATTGTATAAAACTGCTATATATAGGATTTCAGCTTGATTGAATCGCTGAAAGTACCAGAATTAATTTTTTAAAACTGCAAATTTCACGCGCCAACACGTGACGTGGAAGAGCCAAACATGCGCTGGTTTAATTAATATTATTTATTAATTTAAATTTATAATTTATATTTAATTTTTAAAACTCTTACTCAAGCAAATGTAAGAATAGGAAAAGGCTGTAAATGTAAAATCAGATAACTTTTTTTAGAGTATTTACATAATAAGGTTTGTTAATGATAAAAAAAATATAATAGACCAAGAGTGATAAAGGAAAAATGTAATCATATATACTTATATAGTGTTAAATAATTTTTGAATTGTAATTTAAAAATTTCTTAACAAAAACTAAAAAAGCCAAATGATGGACTATGATTAAAATTGAAATACTTTACAAAAGTAAATTTTATTATGTAATTTAAATATAATGTATCTAAACTTTTATTTAAAAAAATAAGAGGGTTGGGGGAAGAGGACGTTCTGGTAACAACAAGACATTTTTTAATCGAAAAGCTAACGTAACTAAAATTAAAAATCAAATTATTATTATAATATTAGAAATAAGTTGACCTGTGGCCAGGTCCGAACCGATCGACGGTTTGAAGTAAATTAATTTCCAGCTACAGAAACAATTTCAAATAATTTTCATATATCTATTAATGTAATAAAAAACAGATATGGATACATAAATAATAAATATAAACATTTTTAATTTTATTTTATTTATAATATATATGCAAGACCAGGCTGTGACGTCATGAATGGCTGGATGACGTCATATAATTTTAAATCAAGAAAAAACTAATAAATATGATTTTTCTCGAGGATAAAACCAATACAAAGTGCATGATTCGTGGTGATATGTAAAAAATCTCCTCATGTGAAATTTGGTGTGAAAATAACCCTTCCTATCGTCATCGCTAATACTACCACTTCCGGTTTCCGCATTTGCACCAAAAGTTGATCAATTCATCCCACTGATGCATTAAGTAAATATACCAAATTTCATAAAAATCGGTTGAGCCGTTCAGGCTGTACACATCTATACGGACGGACGGACGGACGGACAGACATCATGCTAAAAATACTTTTTTTTTTTTAAGAAAATGCATGATTCGTGGAGATATGTAAAAATCTCCACATGTGAAATTTAGTGTGAAAACAATACCTCCCTTACTATCGTCGGTCGGTAAAAATGACTTTAAAGAAGTGTTTTTGTATTGTTTACAACCTAATCTTATTTCATTTCATTACTATATAACCAAATTTAGAATTGTTTCTCTCTTTTCGTTTTTTTTTATCATTAACAAAAGAAACCAAACCTTATTAATTAAATACTCTAAAAAAAAAGTTATCTGATGAATTATTTTACTTCAGAATTCAAGTGAAATGTTTCGTAATCATTTAAAATTTTTCTTGTCCATGTATATCCTTAAATAGTTAGTATTAATCAATGGAGAATTCGAATTTTCTAACAATTGAATTACTTTCCAAGGAATGACTTCACTACATTAAGTTAATTTTTGTTTGAAATTGTCTAATTATGAAGCAAATAACATTTAGTTCGAATCCACTCCAATCGCAATGGATCTGATACAGGCGTAGTTTACTTGGTTAAATTTAATCTAAGTTGTCTAATGGAATCTGACGCGGAACTTAAATCAAACGTACAAGACGTGCTATGGCCTTGACTTGGCCGGATTCAAAATCGTCCCTCTCCCCCACCCTTTTGATCCGGAATCGATATCCGGTGGCCCTCGCACCCTCTTTCTATTCCTTTCGTCCAGTTGCCTATTTGATGCGAGTTTCCTTCTCTCTCTCTCTCTCACTCTCTCACTCCCTCCCTCTCTGTCTCTATGCCTCTCACCCCATCTCTCACATACACATACACATTAGTACTAATTTATTTATTTCACTCCATGCTTAATCTATTAATCTTTTAATTATCCACCTGAAATGCAATGTTTTTTCTTTTTACCATGATTGTTTCCATTTTCTTAACAACATTTGTTTGTTTTTCCATTCTATAATTCCTCCCACTGCCTGAGCATTAATTAAAAGACGTCTAATTAAAACATTTCAAAGCAAGTCTAAATAATTCAGCTAGACAAGCGTGTTTGCAGATAAACCAAAGGCATAATTACATTTTCATATTTAAGATGGCGGAATAGCCTCCTCCTCACACAATTCTGGTTGACGTTAATAACTCGCCTCGTGTGTCACATGCCATTATTTCTCTTCCATTAGACCAGAGAGACTTTGCTATTGAAGATAAGGAACTCACTCAATTATATCCTCCCCTCCCTCATTCGTGTCCTGTCATACATCCGATAAGAGAAAGCAGTAAACATATTCTCTCTCAAGAATTATTTGGATTATTTTTATCCATTTATATAATATAACCATTAAAAGAAAATAAATAATAATGTATAATAATATGATATTATATATATATATATATATATATTTAAACATTAATAGAGATATCTAAAATATCATCAGCAGATAATTTAATAAACTTTAATGACAAATCAATATCTGAGTATTTTTATTTACCACATCCGAAAAGAATATAATACAACCAAAGCATTATTTGTGCAGTATATTTGATATACAAATCTAATAATATGTATATCATTTCATTGCAATAAAATTTAATATACATTATTAATTAAAATAATTTTTGAATTACCCCACTTCCTTTGATGTTTATAAATTGAATTAGAAATAAAGCATAATTTAGAAATTTAAAAGTTTAAATTTTGTATAATTATATTTCAAATAAAATATAGAATCTTTTATAAATTATCCTAATATGTAATAATACACTATGAGCGGGGCGGGTATTTGTACCCGTTGCGAGGACTGCCACTTATAAGCGGGGCGGGTATTTATACCCGTTGCCACTTATAAGAGGAATATATATTAGTTATCGTTTAAAATAAGTAATTTTAAGTGACACAAGGGAAAATATATATTATATAAGAGGCAATGGGTATAAATACCCGCCCCGCTTATAAGTGGCAGTCCCCGCAACGGGTACAAATACCCGCCCCGCTCATAGTGTGATAATATCTCTTTGTTGAATATTATTATAATAATTACTTATCTATTTTTACTATTTGTAATTGTATAAAATTTAACTAATTACTAAAATATTTTTGATTTGTTAACCAAATGAATTTTACCCCCACGAAATGAATTACAAAGAAAATTGTGCTCACTTGCTGACATTCACCTGATTGTTTTTCTATTCTTCCCATGGTATTTGAAGTTTTTTATTATTATCCACTAATCAAACGGTACTCACCGGGGCGTCTACGATATGCATCTGCTCTCATGGCAAATAAGTACTCCATCCATGAGAATGTTGTATTATTATTAGTTTCCTCTAATGCTCCTTGCTGCGCTTCTCAAAAAGGGGAGAGAAATGAAAGCATGTTTGTATTTGTATATTCAGGTCGCACCCCTTCTAACAGCTCCAACAAATTAATCATCTTGGAAACACGATTCTGTCAATAGGTTTTCAGAAGGCACCTCTTGAAAAACAGTGCCTTTTGCTTGTACTGATTAAAGATCGAAAAGGGGATGTGATAGAAAGACCACCCAGCGAGATGTTAAGAATGCTTTTCGAGAAAATTCAAGAAACAATTTAAATATCACTATCCAGGGCATTTACCTTTTTATATTGTTCAGTATTTTAATTAAAAATAAAAAACTTTCTATATTTGTAAAGGTATATATATTTTCCCAAGCAAAAGGACGATTCAATTAATTATAAAAATATAAATTTTAATTTTCATTCTATTTCTATTACATTGTAATTAATATAAGTAAAAATTGTTAATACGATAAAAAGAAACATTTTTATAATTCATAAGGAAGACTTTTTAAATAGATAATAAAATCAAATGTTAATATTAATCAACAATTTAAAAAGATTTGCATAATCAATAAATAAATCTTCAGCCTTGGTAACTGATTTATGAGGAAGAACAATTGCCAATTCCTCACTACCCCTTCAATTTCATTCCATCAATTCCAATTAGATACGATCGAGATGACAGTATTCCCAATGAGGTGGGAAGCAATTCAAAAATAAAGTAGTATGATATTTTTTTAATAAAATTAAATTATAAAATTTCTAGATATTTTTAAAAATTAAAAAATATCTATATATAGGGTAGGTATTTTTTATAAAATTAAAAGAATTTTTGGGAGAAATTTATCATTGTGAAATTTCCCGACATTTAAATCTAATAATATTAAACTATAATTTATTTATTTATTTTATTGTGTAATAGTATAGGCATAATAAATTGTTTATGATGTATGTAAAGGCAATTTTTCAACAAGTAGTATGAGTTTTTAGAATATTTGTAGATGACTTACCTTTTTTGGAATGCAGATCTAAATCGTGATCTGGGTCCGGTACTATTGTACAGCCAGGTTGGCCCCCACCAGGGGAGGGTGTTGGCGGCTGTAATGAAAATGGGGAACCTCCACCGCCGGGGTACCTGCAATCAATTCCCAATGCTTTATTAAATGCTTATATCAATCAAGTTAGTATTGGATTTATAATCATCGTACTTGAAATGCTTATTAGAAAATGACTCAATAATGGTTGAATTAAATATAAATAAATCAATAAATAAATCAATCAATCCGTCCTATAACAAAAATACATTGTTTTAGTAGTAAAAATAAAATAAAATAACTATATCGATATATAGTGTATTTCACTTCCAAAATATTTTTGATATAATATAATACGAAGTTATATTTATATTTCTGGCCTAATATTGAAAAAATCGTGATAATCGAAAATAATTTTTTTTCGTTTCAAAATATTCTCTATCATCATTTATTTTATTTAATATTTTTTATCAAAGAAGTGAAAATGAGGCATTAATAGATCAAGATACTGGCAAGCTCTTAAGTTCCAACAATAATAATAATAATAATCAAAAACATGCCTTTGGAACATAGCTTCATTTTATAATTTAATTTTAAATGATAATTTGAACAGGATAATAATCACTCAATTTATTTGACATTAATATTGTATGTTATATATGTTACAATTAATTAAAAAAAAGCATCAACCACAGTGACTAATATACGTCGCTTTTTAGGTAAAGATTTTATTTAGCACAAAAAGAATAAATAAATAAAATTAACGAGTGCATTTATTAATATAAAAACCTACCAAGATTAGCATTAACAATATATATATAATTTAATTTTCATAAAATTTTCTTTTATAATCTAAAATTATGAATGTCTAATAAAATTAATATATATTGTACTTAATAAAATTAGTTCACTCATTGAAGAGAAAGGTTTGAGGATTAGAAGAAGAATTTATTATTTTATTCTCTCTCTCTCTCTCTCTCTCTCACTACCATTCTATGAAATAATTTTATTTCATTTTAAAATTATTTTGTTTTAATGATTTTTAAAGTATGTATAGGACGGAAAGTTAGATATAGCTGAAAAAGGGCGAGTTTATTTATCCATTCGTGTAAACTTTTATACTTTTGATTAGTTAGTTAACTGTACTTATTTATTGAATTTAAATTCCCTTGTATGTTTGTACTTTAACTTGTGAAATTAGTGAAAGTGTACACACTTATTTAATGACTGAATTCACATTTTAATTGTAACATACATTTATTATCAAATACATATTTTTAGGGGGTTAATTTAAAGATCATATTAATATAGTAGAAATTTTCCTTACAATTTTATCTGTTATCAATTTTATTTACAAATATAATAAATTTTAGTTATTAAATGGTATGGAAGAATAAAAAAAATACTCATAAAGATTATTTTTTTGCATTTTTTTTAAAAAAATTATTAAATCATTGAAAAAAATGAAATAAATGTTTTATGATTTTCGTCTTTAAATAATATATGATATGTTAACTCAAACTAATAATAATATTATAATGATAGAATAAATGAAGAGAAGAGGAACGGTTACCATGGGTTGGGTCTTGTCCATGCGGCTGCTGCTGCAGTAGCCGCCTGTCCGTTAAGAAGCCGCAACTTGTCATACACGGAATCAGGTCCAGCAGTCACATTCGGAGGGGCGCCAGTTCCATTGGCACCTGCAGGCGCCGCTCCCGAAGAACCGCCACCTCCATTGGTTCCACCCGAAGACTGCTGCTGCTCCTTCTGCGACGCCAAATTACGCAGCACACGGTTGATGGAGGACACCTAGCACAGCGTCAAAGACAGGTCAGCTAAACACCCTACAACTACCCATTCCTTCATTTCACGAGTTGTACCTTCATCTGACACTGTGCTTTTCTTAGTGATCCAAACACCCCCCCCCCCCTCCTCCTCATCATCATCTCTAGTTCTCCCAATGCTTTGATAAAATGATATTATACTAGTATTCCAAAATACAACCAATTACGTGTATATTTAGATTTAAAGACTAGTTCCTTAAAAAAGTGCTAATAATATTTATACTCTATATAATAATTTCTTTTAATGTTTTTTTTTTTTTTAATTCTTATGAAATTAAATCAGAAAGAGCGACTTTTCTTTCTCGAGGCTACTAACGGCCCTTTAAATAAACAAAAGTAAATATTGTTTTAAACAAAATGAACACTCGCCTGAGGATTTTTCTCTCTCTTTTTGATTTTGGCATCTTGATAAGTATTCAAGGACTCAAAAATTTTACTGTTTGTTCAATTCTAACAAGAAAGAGATAAAAAATTATATTTTCAATGAATTTAAAAAAAAACAATATAAAATAAACTAGGATTTAATTAATTATGATATAAATAATAATATAATAATAACTTCTAATACATTGAAATTTATTTTAGTATCTATGATTATTTATAAATTTTTGATTACTGGAAGAAAATTAATTCTATAAAAAATCAGAAAATACTATAATTAAATATTATGTTTCAGATTCATGTCATATTAGTTAAGAGGAGTGCATAAGTTTTTTTATCAATATTGAATAATTACATACTAGCTGCTCCGAGCGCCTTCGGCGCTCCTCACACCTAGACGGGGGCTCCGCCCCCTGTACCCCCGAGTGATACATAATATTTGGTTGAAAGTCTGTATGTAAAAGGTTTTCATGCATTTTGTTTCAATCAGTATAAGTAGATAAGACATGTATTTGTTTTCTTGTAAAATATATTTTAATTTAATCAGTAAATTAATTATATATTATTATTGTATATGTTATATTTATCTAACTCTGTGTCTCTACAGTTTTCGAAAGTTCTTAGCCACAGCATCCACATTTCTCTAAGCGTCCCTATCTTGATCTACAACCAAATCCTACCCTGTCCCATCTCTCCCATGTCCCTTCCTTCATTGTCCACCCACCTTGGTCCTTGGTCTCCCACCGGATGTTTCCCAATCGGTTTCTTCCAATTTCTAGTTTCTCCAATTCCAACCACGTCCCCTTCACATCCCAGCCTTCTCGATTTTATAACCTTAACTATATCTGGACATTATTTCATCTCCACCATCCCCCTGTGACCTCATCTTCTTTTGGCCTATAAATGCTGCGCACAATATTAATCTCACAAATACTCTAAATCTACTCTCGTCTTCCAGATTCATCGATAGGGTGACCAAACGTCCCGTCTTTAGGTGCTCTGTCCCAAAAATGTCTTCGGGACACCCTACTGTCCCATTTTTTCAATATTTAGGACATTTCGTAATTTTTTTTTCAAAATTTTTTCAATTTAGTTCTAAAAAAATAAGGTATACCGTATGTCCCGGTTTGGTGTTTTCGAAATATGGTCACCCTAGTCATCGATCAACATGAAAAATAGTTGTTTTATATATTTTAATTTTGATCCTCTTTGATGAGATAAGCCCCTTTACTGCATAATAACAGGCGTTACTCAATTACAACGTCGATTTAAATTCTTCTCGAATATTATTATCTTAAGTATTTAAAATTTATACTTTTTCAAATTCTACATTTTGTATGTTAATTTTATGTAAGTCGTATCCGTATCATAATTCTTGAATTTTTTTGTTTAATTACATTTCGGTTGATTTTTTCTCAATTTCTCTAATCATATGTCCCCTCTTCCAGTCCAATTCATTTACCTATCAATGTTGGATAAGGAATTTAAATTTCTTAATTTGGCTAGAACACTCCATTTTTTAAAATTTTAAATAGAGGGAGAGAGAGAGGTTCTAATTATATATATATATATATATATATATATCTGTTTCTATGACAACAAAAAAGTAAACAAATTACATACATACAAACACTCTCCTTTATATATATTTCTGGAAAATGGAACACCCGCAGCTCAGCTCAGGAGTTACCTAAGATTCTAATTTCTTTTTTATTTTTCATCATTTGAGCTACTCTTCACCTCAGAAAAATTTGGTTACCTTACTCCTTGTAGTTTAGGCTCTGGAGTTTTTTGCGTACAGACGGACACTATCGTATTAAATATATAGATTTTATCATTATTATTATGTAGTTTTAGTTTTAATTTAGTTTAATTTTTATTGAGTAAATATAGGAGGATTAAATTAAAAATTGAAAAATCGAATATGAAAATCTTTCTAATTTAATAGATTAGAAAATAAATTAGAATATTTATTTAATTCTTATTTTCAGATTAATATACTTATTTCTTGTAAATTAGACTAAATGAAAATAACTAATAAATAATTTTTTATATATTCTATTAATTCTATTCATTTTTAGATATAACAAATTCTATGAAATTTTAGACTATATATACAATTCATAAAGCATAGAAATTGAATTTAATAAATAAATACATAAACATATTCCTCCATTATATAAATAAACAAAAATTAGGGCCTTAATTTCATATTACTTGACATATGTGTTTTACTTAAAGGGATAAAATGTTTTAAATAATAATTTTCTTTTTTCTAAGTGATACAGCAGCAAGATGAGAAAACATGTGAAAATGAAATGGTGTGATATCGTTCCAAAAAAAAGTTTACATTGGAAGGGTTTCGAGAACGTTATTTTTTTTTACTTCAATGCACTTGTTCTTTTTAAAAACCTTTTGTAATACCTTGTTGCGAGTCTTATATATATATATATATATATATATATATATATTTAATTTATTTTGTAAACCAACTTAAAAAAGACATATTTATAAATACCAAATGTTTAACTTTATTAATAAATTCTTTTTCCAACTTTATCCTATAAGTAATCAATTTCTTTTTTAACTTTTTTTATAATATATCAGGAAACAAAAACTTCAGTATATATATTTATATATATATATATCTAGAGAGAGAGAGAGAGAGAGAGAGAGAGAGAATAAAATATTAATATTCAAAGCACAAAGTTTGTTTTCTTCGATATTAGAAAAAAAAACAATATCTCAAGCGTAAGCAAAATAAACTCAATTTTTTAATTTTCCAAAATTGATTAGTTAATTTCAAAGAGGGAAAGACTAGAATGTTAATTAAAATCCCGTCCTTTGGTCATGATGAGATTGAAAAAGAGTAGAAGGAAAGAAGGAGGCTGATGCTTATCAAACATTTTCCCAGAGTCCCCCCTCCTTTTAATTCCGCAACGGGGCGTTACTTGGCTTCTGAAGTCAAATCTGAAGAATGTAATGACGGGTTCGATTGCTCCCCATACCCACATACTCTCAAATAGCACCCCCGGAGCGTTTTGTGTATACAATTGACCCTCCCCCCTTGGCCTCTGTTGAATATCCCTCACTCTGCCCTTCGTACAGTGCCATGGCATTCAAACACTCCAAACAGAAGAACATTTTTCAAAACCAAGAGGTGCTCATTCGTAAAAAAGCAAAAGTAAGCACCGATATAGATTACATGACAGCCGTTTCAATAGAAGAAAAAAAAAACAAGGCTATTTAAGGTGATGATATGATCAACAACGGAAACGTTCTTTATCTTGAAGGATCCTGAATAATGAAAAGAAAAAAGCGTTGTTTTTTTTAAAAGATAAATTTCATTCATTTCTTTATGATAGCTTATTATAGATTTTGAATGGCTTTAAAACCTCAAACTCATATTAAGGAAAAAATAAATAAATAAATAAATATGTGATCCAATTATTTTAAAATTGAAAATTTAGATTTTTTTTATATTTTATAACAATTATTTTTGAATTTTTAGAAATGTATTTTTTTTAAAAGAAAAAAAAATATTTAAAAATAATTATCTTTTAATATTAATTTATTTTATTAATTTTTATCATAAGTGATCCTATTGATATGCTATTCCAGGGGCCGGCAACCAGGTGCCCGTGGTCATATTTTCGACTTTTTTAAATTTTTTCAATACGGTTCTAAAAAAAAAAATGGTAAAATGTTTTTGTGAACAGGCTTTTAAACATTTTCGATTTTTACCGACCGACGATAGTAAGGGAGGTATTGTTTTCACACCAAATTTCACATGTGGAGATTTTTACATATCTCCACGAATCATGCATTTTCTAAACAGAAAAAAGTATTTTTAGCATGATGTCTGTCCGTCTGTCCGTATAGATGTGTACAGCCTGAACGGCTCAACCGATTTTGATGAAATTTGGTATATTTACTTAATGCATCAGTGGGATGAATTGATCAACTTTTGGTGCAATTCCGGAAACCGGAAGTGGTAGTATTAGCGATCGACGATAGGAAGGAAAGGGTTATTTTCACACCAAAGGAGATTTTTTTATATATCACCACGAATCATGCACTTTGTATTGGTTTTATCCTCGAGAAAAATCATATTTATTAGTTTTTTCTTGATTTAAAATTATATGACGTCATCCAGCCATTCATGACGTCACAGCCTGGTCTTGCATATATATTATAAATAAAATAAAATTAAAAATGTTTATATTTATTATTTATGTATCCATATCTGTTTTTTATTACATTAATAGATATATTAAAATTATTTGAAATTGTTTCTGTAGCTGGAAATTAATTTATTTCAAACAGTCGGTCGGTTCGGACCTGGCCACAGGTCAATTTATTCAATATGGCTCTAAGTATCACCAAGTGTGCCCATCCGTATTATATTATTGCAGAAATGTGCCCGACTAAAAGATTGCCGACCCCCTGTGCTATACTATTATTTGTTTTTTAGATAATATGTATATTGCTATATTTAATTTGAATTTTATTCCTAAATTTATCTCTTCAGATTTCATACAATCAAAGAATGAGAACGTTTGAAAATAAATCTCGTAAATTCATATCTGAAAATCACACAAAATTAAAGATTAAACTCTTTTTATTTATTTTGTTTAATACTTTCTAAGAACAATTTACATAATATTATAACTATAATTTAAATATTTTATGTTATTTAATTATACCTGGTCTTACTAAATTTTCAAATTCAGTCTAATACCCAATAATTCTTTGTACACGTTGAGCAGATTACTATTCGTATGGTAACAGGTTTGATTGATTCTCATTATCAACGCATCGTTTATTCATTTGATTTTCATGTTTACACCAACACTGACCTAAATCGATAGATTATTAAAGATAACTACAGATGAAAAGAGAACTTCCATATTAAGCAACAATTCCATTTTCAATTTTAGTAACAGTCTATACATCAAATTAATTATATTGGATCTCTGACAAACATGAATTGGATAAATTCTTTATAAATAATATAAAAAAAAATGTTAGATTTTATAAAAAAATTTCATAATTTTCTTTGTAATAATATTAACTTAATATTAACTATATATTCAATAAATAATTATAATTTATTATTTTATGATAAAATTAATAAATAAGCAATTTTGTAAATGAATGAATTAATAATAGTCACTTTTAATTAATTTTTACTATCTCGCTAGAGATAGTGTTGCGATCACGAAAATTTTCGATGTCGAGATTTTGATGTTTTTATATGTTTTGAAGGTTCATGAGTCATTTTAACTAAGGTTGAGAAAATTGGCTGTCTGTCTCTCTCTCTGTGTGTGTGTGTGTGGGGGGGGGTATGTGTATGCGTGTATGTAGACAAGATTACGCAAAAAAACGGTTTGAGCTAGAATCATGAAATTTGGGCATTATTCAAAATTTGTAGTTTTCTATCAACTTTTGGGAAATGTAGCTCATCCGAAAGAGGGTCATTACCTACCATATTTTGATTTCTTTTCCTCTAAAGTGGCCGTAAAAATATAGATATTTGTTTGATAGTTTTTCACATGATTAATAATTGTATAAAACTGCTATATATAGAATTTCAGCTTGATTGAATAGCTGAAAGTACCGGAATTAATTTTTTAACACGTTTACTGGTAATCACACACCAGCACGTGACGTGGTGCCATCAACAAAGAGCCAAAGATTCGCTTGTTTAATAAATATGATTTATTAATTTTAATATATAATTTATAATTAATTAAATTCAATTTAAATATAATATATGTTATTTAATCCAATTCAAATTGCGAGATAGTCGAGTCGAGACACAACAGATTTTTTTAAAAAGAACTTGTTCATCTTGTTATTTAAAAGATTCAATTGATAATATATACAATTTTTTTTTGCTTCAACTACAATCCTCTGATGATTTCCCCACTTTTTTTCTAATTTTGGTCAATTCCATATTTCTTTAGATTATTTGACGTTGCTTTCGGGATGGTTGAATTTCTAGATATCAGATTTGTTTGTAGTTGGCTCGTGATCGCCCCAGGCTGGTTGAACTCGACGAGGGGCTATGGCCCTTTGTACCTGGCCACCCCTAGGCTGTTTACTTCAAGTCATCAAAGGTGCCGCTTCACCCTCAACAGACTTCCTCCCTAAATCCTTTCGTTCATTTTTCTATTTCTCAATTGCCCTTCTTACTTTGTTTTCATTAAAATCTTTCGCTTTATATTTTCATTTATAAAGATTTCCAATAACTTATTAACTGATTAATTTATTATAATATCAAATGTTTATCATATTAAGTTTTTTTATGAATTTAGATGGTATACAAATGTTATTAAATTTTTATTTAATTTATTCATTATTAATATTTTTTTAATGATAACATTAAATTTGATTATTCTCTCCCTTATTATTCTTATTCTTATTATTTTTTCATTATATCATGAAATAGAAAATTATCAAAATAGTAGTTAATAGTTTGTAAACAATACAAAAATTACTTTGTATATATATATATAAATTATTAAAATAAAAATTCAAAAAGATACTATATAGTCTACATTTTTTTTCAAAAATAAAGATATGATAATTACAACTAAATAAGAATTTAGAAGAGGTCAGTGGTGTATTGGGAGGGGAACGCGGGGGAACGACGTTCCCTTACCTTTTTTTTAGAACCGGAAAGCGTTCCAGTACTTTTTTATTTCCCGACAACTCTCACTTAAATCTACTGTTAGAATTTCTTTTTTTGCGTTCGTTAATATTTTATATAGTAAGAATAAGAAAAAATAAAAACTTATTTGGAAAAAAATAGTTTGCTGAAAATAGGACTTTATTTTGTTCCCACTATGCGTTCCCTTACTTCTTATTTTACCAATACATCACTGGGAGAGGTGACTTCAGCTTTGTTTTTGGATCAATAATCCAAAAAGAATATATCCAAATTAATTAATTAATCGAGTTTAAACTAAAAGTAATAAAAATAATAAGATTAAAATAATAATTACAATTACAATTACTATATTTTCTGTCTTATACGAGTATAATAAAAAAAATTTAAAAAAAGTAAGAAAATTATTTAAGTATATATTTTATTTTTTTTAATGATTGATTAATATATATATATATATATATATATATATATATATATAGAGGACTAATATTTTTATATTTAAAAAAGAAAGAATTCATAAAAATATCAAAGCAAAGATATTTTTTTTTGTTGAAAACGATTTCTCTTGAAAAGTGTTAATTAGATATTTTCTCTAATATTGGTCCGATTTCTTTTTTTTTTCTTCTTCTTCCATAACCGTTCCCTCGTCTCTACGTATATTTCTATCGTGAACTGCGTTTCCTTTTTGGCAATTTATATCTCAGCCCGGGGTGTTTCTCTTTACAAATCTCCCCCTCTAGTGACTGGCGGCTTTTCCTTCACCGCATGCATTATGTATCTGAAAAACCGGGCGACGGCTGCGAGTGTGAATTCGCGGTCCTCTTCGACGACATCCTCCTTCCCGAAATAGACAACGAGAAGTGGGAGGCATAAGAAACGAGGGCCAACATCGGACACCCTCCTCGTTTGATTTTATCTCTTTTGTAGAGTTTGTCTTTTTCTCAAAAGAAAAAAAAAAAAAATAGAGGAAAAAAAAAAAAAGAAAAAAACAGAGAGAGAAAGAAAACAGTGTTTTCTCAATATACCATGAGTCGCTTCCATTGTCAGTCACAACGTTCTACTCTCGAGTACTTATCTGAATATTGCAAACGAACATGAATCTCTATTCCGAATCAATGAATTCTCTTCAAAATCGTTCTAGTCCTTCTTTTTATGTAATAGTTTTAGTTAAAATTCAATTTTTATTTTTTATTACCAAATAATTTAATTAACCGAAGCAAAATAATACAATAAATGTTTAATTAAATTAAAAAAATGATAATAAATTGAAAAATAATTATAATATTTAATATAAATTATAATATTTTGTAAAACCAAAACTAAACATTTAATTAAAAATAGTTATATTTAAATAATAAAATTTCAAATTGTAGCTACAATTGAATTAAAAATTTAATATTAAAATACCCCTTAGAAGACCTTCAGCAAAAATTTATTTATTTATTTATTTTATTTTTACAAAAGAAAAGAAAAGAAAAATTTTCACTATTTTATATAGTTTCTGATGAAAGAAAACAGTAAGTTTTAGATTATTTATTTAATGCTCAATAGGCTGCTGTTTTGGTTTTGATTAAAACCATCTTAAGAGCTTGAAAGTTGTCAATATAATAAAATAATAAACGCAAATAATATTTTCATTGGACTTATATATAAAAGTAATAATTAGGCATGAATTTTATACCAAGATACCAAGTTAATATACCTTATTTGTGATAATTTTATATTTCTATTGGCAACTTAAAAACTATGAAGAGGGTTTTAACCGAGATCGAAACGTTAACTTAGTGGACTTAAATAAATCGTATAATACAAACGTGATTTTCTTCTTTCATCTCATTCAGACCATAATATAGTTTTAAAGTATATACATTTCTATAATTTTTATTTTTTTAATTCTTAAGATATTTTATATTTCATTTAAATTAATTATGAATTAATAAATTTAACCAATTCTTTTTTTAAATATTTTCTTAAGTTATATATATGAGATTTAATTTTATTTAAAATTTTGAATATCAATCACAATTGAAAAATTGTTATAAGAGATATTATCTTTAATTATAGTTCAAAAAAATGTGTTTTAGAAAATATTTTTTCTTAAATACCTTTTGAGAGATTTCTTTAAGGTAATAATATATATTTCGAATAAAATCCAAAAGCATTGAATAATGCGTTTTTACAAAAGACGTGACAAAATAGTTAAATAAAGTCAAAAGTTAGTCCAAACAAAAGTTTCTTTTCAATATTAGATAAATCAATATTTTTTTTTTTCTTTTATTCAATAAATTTGAATATATTTTGCACTACATTTATCAAACTACTTTTTATTTCAAATTTGAACTATGAAATATTCCCATATTCTATTTTATGTGAAAAGCTGAAATTTACAGGAATAATTGGTTGGCCAATGTACGGCAGGGAATGGAATGAGAGAAGCTAATTCGTGCTTGGTAGATTGGTCCCAGAGAGGATCCAATACTACGGATCAACTCCACTGGGGAGGGGATGTTTTGCTTCGCAAAGGGTGGTTTTTGTCCCTCTCCTGCCTATATTCATCTTGACCATTAAACAACCAATGATTTGTTAGTAGAGAATGAAGAACCTCATCAAATTCTCGATCCTACCCCTCCTCTCGAAATAATACAAATATAAGACCTTGAATTTTGTATCATGTTACAAATATAGCTATAAATATTTATTTTACTAGATCTCATAATTTAATAACACCCATTTATATATATATATATATACTGAAATTTAAACATTATTTGACATTAAACCTGTTGAGAGAGGAGGTTTATATTTGAATATATTATTATTATTATTATTATTATTATTATTATTATTAATTAATTAAAAATCAAATTAATAGTTTTTAGCAATTATTTAAAAAAATGTAAAATATCTAATTTTTCTAATTGTATAATTTTCTAGATTTATGAATACTCTTTCCTAAGCACATGCCAAATATTATATATTATAATAATATAAAATATATAAATATAATATAATAATATGCCTAATATAAATATTATATAATAATTTATTTAATCCTATTTTTGATCAAAGACCTACCTCTCTTTATCTCCTTTAAAGCTATTGCATTTATCTTAGATTTAATTAAATAAATCAATTGAGGTATTGATCTTTCTCATTCATTTTTATAATGAAAAACTGTAAATTTAATTAAAAAAAAAGCTATGCCGTAAAAAATGAATTATTTGTATTTATTTTGTTATATTTTTAATAATTTATTATTTGTTGAAATATAATTAATAATTATATAATATAATGAATAAATAATTCATTTTCATAAAAATTAGTAATATATATATATATTTATATATATATATATATATATATATATATTTATTTATTGGAAGGTTGTTGTCCTTTCAAAATGATCAATGATAACTGTTAAAATTGTTTTTTTATGTATGTGTGAGTGTGAATATATGGGAGGAAGGGGATCGGAGAGGGTGAAGGGGGCGTGGGTGACTCTACTTGTTGTGAATGGTGCTGAATGGTCCACTTGAAACTTTAATGACGATCTTAATGGAGTGTTGGGATGTTTGTTTAGTTTGTTGTTCAATTTGGATGTTGTTTTGCCGGTGTCGACGTTTGGATTGGTGGGCATTACGAGTATTCAGTTTCGTTTTCACAACCCTCCTCGTTATCAGATTCAATTAATCGACAGTGGAATATTGCTTTGTGTTCGGACAAGCGGCCATTTTGTTTATGCATCCGACAGACAGATTTCGAAATAATAACCCCGACTTTCCGATAGCCGTTCATTGTGGGTGGGCGTCGGTGAAATTGAAATGAAAAAATAAATGATAGATGCATGAATGAATACCAATCATCGGTTTAATTGAATCCAGAAACGAATTAATTCCTAAGATTTCACGACATATGAAAATCAATGAAATTCTAACTGATTGATTTTAATAGAAATCATTTTTTTTGTTTATTTATTAAACGGTACATTTAATAAATAATAAATAAATAATAATCAATGAACTGTTAAGAAAGAATTGGAACTTGAATTTTAAGAGATATTAATTCAAAAATATCACGAATTTAAAATTTTATATGTGATTAATTCTTTTTTTTTTTGGCTTTTTCGGAATATATCTCCATTTAGCCAGCTCTTTCAGATTATTATTTATATTTATATATCGATGCACTCGGCGAGGTTTGAACCCACGAACTCGAGTCGGCGGACCGGTCACTATAACCTCGCGGCTAAGCTCCCGGTTTAATTAATTTTAATATTAAAAAAAAATATTTTATGAGAAACTAATACCAAGTTGATGAAATTTTTAATGTGATGAATAATAAAAATTATTGTATTTAATGATTTTATATTATTACTATTAATATTATATTATTATTATTATTATTAAATACACATATTTAACATTATAAATTTAAATTATAAAAATTCTAGGAGCTCTGGTTTAAATATTTTAAATTCAACTCAAGTCCCTCTTCCCTCAGCCTATAGTAAATCAGGTTTATTTATAATCCTATTGAAGAATAGTTTAAATTAGAAAATAAATTATTATTTGTTAGTTTTGTTTGTTTTTTATATAATTTAATTCAAATTTAAACTTATATTCTAAATCACTATGATAATAAATGTAAATATTATAATTTTGAAAATTATTTATACATTAGGATATTAATCAAATTTAGAATATTCCATGTTTTTTTTTGTCAGCACTGATGGAAATTATACGAAATCCAAGTTCGAGAATGTATTGGAAGAAGCTGAGATCTGTTTTCCCTTCTAAGGTTGAGGACCGTGTTGGAAGCGCCGGCTCGAAGGGCGCCAGCCCCAAAACACTGGCCGTATACGGGGGAGGGGCACCCAGCAGCAAAAAATAGTGTTGGTGGGCGGAGCGAAGCATTGATTGGTCTGCGTGGGCGCTCAAGCGTGACGAATCACGTTTAAAACATCCATGTGCCACGGGCCAAGGCGAGAGAATCCGACTATCTCCCCCTCCCACCTCCATACACAACCACATTCATTGCTGAATGCAAAGTGCTCTCTTCTTTGGAAAGGTCAGTCACTACACCTACAAAATTTATTTTACAATTCATTCACCCAATCACGAATGAAAAGGTCAAATCTTAAATTCCAAATGGGCAAAGATGCACTTGAGATATTTTTCAATCGTGTTGTTTTGATTTTTTTTTTTTTTAAGATCATTCTTCTATTCCCAAGCTTTGAAATAATTAGAAAGACAAAAGGTATTTATTTTTTAATTCTTTGAGTCGTTAAACCAGCAGCGCGTTTGAATTTCATTTGACTGCTTATAAAACAAGATACAAATAAAATAGATTCCCAAGACATGGAATCCTATTTGCATGAGAATCCCAATTAGAAATATTGTTTCCACCAAAACCTTCTCCTGTCGTAATCTTTGAGATTTGCCTTTTAACCTGGTTCTAAAAGAGCAGACAAGGGGTTGCTGGGGGGGTGGCGGCGCCCCTTTTAAAAACTTCAATCCCAAGTTTCCGCTATACATTAGCGACCCCCTCTTCGTCCTCTTCCACCTCCCTCCCCCCTCGCACCCCCTTCCAAAGCGCTCCCATTTCTCGAGGGGTAATAAAGAAAGCACCGGCTTTCGCATCTTTTCAAAAGACAGGGAGACGAGAGAATGGGAAATATAAGAAAAGCATAGAGGGAGAAGGACAGAAAAAAAAGACCATGGGTCTAATGTGAGCAAGTGAGACGGAGAGATAAGAAGAGAGTGAGACAGGGAGAAACAAAGATGGTGATATTATCGGATGCAAATTTCCATGGTAACGCAATCTCCGACGTTCACGAAAAAAATCAGCCATCACGAAAACGAGGATGACGAAGACGTGTCTCCTTTCGAAACGTTAGAGGACCAAATGTCAAATCACCAGAAGCTCATTATCAACACACCCAAGGTTTAGTTTCGAGGGTAAGAATATCACTCCAGGTCGATTAGAAAGGATTCACTTTTCATTGGAAGGGGAAATTATGTTGATGGAATTCAAAATAGAACTCTCTCTTTAGTGGATTTCCGTTTTCTATTATTTCTAGGAAATGCTTACATCCTGTTTTGGTTAATTCACCACCTCTTTTCAATGATAGATATTTACTCAAGAAACCAATCCATTAATAGAAATTTATGTTGAATCTATTTATGCTAAGAAATTTAATATTTATACCCAACTTATAAAATAATAGATAAATTCTCTTAAAACTATATTTACCAACAGGAAATCTTGTAAATATTATTTTGAAAATATTATTATTCCTCAGACTTTGAATTTTTTAGATTTTTAATATTGTTATCAAAAGCATTGAAATATCATCTGTCTAAAAATCTGAATTTTTCAACAAAACAGATTCAGAAACTAGCTGCGCAATATCCCCATATACCGGACTATATTCGTACAAAGTTTAGATGTTGGTTATTATAAACTATTTTAAAAAAAATGTAAACTTACACTTGGTATGTTATCGTTGGTGCAGACGCCTTCCTGAAGTAGCCTGTCTCTGATTTCCCAGGCGAAGATGGACGGACATTCGCGTTTAAATTGCGAAATCTTGGTAACCACCTCGGCGGTGGCGACACGAGGTTTACTGCCTCCAATTGCACGAGGCCGGATTGACCCCGTCTCGTAGTATCTAAAGGTAAAACAGACCAAATAATATTTACAAAAATATTATATTATACAACTAAATTAAATAAATAGTAAAGAAAGAAAGAAAAGGGCTTTTTTATAGACAAATAATTTCCTTAATTATTTATATTTAAATATCATGATAATTTTTACACATGATAATTTTAAGTGGAAATTACTTTCATAAAATAATTTTTTTCAGTAATAATAAGCTGAACTTTTAAGGACGAGGTATCAAATCTCACAAAGTTCCCTATATAATATCAAATATGATTAATTTTCAAATAAATAAAATAATAATATAGGTTATATCATAGAAAGACGATGGATGTCAATGTGAGTGTTATTGACACTCAAAAAACTCACAGCTATGGGGAGAGATGAGGGGAGATCCATGACTAAGAGTTGCCCAGTCAAGTTTGAACGTCGCTACGGTTTCAATTTGGTGGGTGGTAAAGGGGAGTCCCAAACCCCACTACCAATGTTGACGGATTTTACTTAAATTTAATATATTAGTTTTTGATATATATATATGTGGTAAATTTTTAGTAAAAAGGCAGTACTATTTATTTATTACATATTTATTTCTAGCTACTGTTATTTAAATTGGTAATAAAAGTTCTTAATTTATTTTTTAAAATTTATACAATTTTTGCTTTACTTTAAAAATTAAGAAATAAAACTTTGTTTAAGAAAAAAAAAGTTTTGTCCAAATAAAGTTTTTCAATATTTTCGATGCGTTTACATTGTCCAGCGAATCATAATTCTTGAGCCATTTGACCCGTCACACTAGTAGTTTCTTAGTAAATTATTAGTGAGGCAGTTAAAGAAAGTGGATAAGCGCTATGAGACTCTTCCTCAATAAATAAATTGTTTATCATGTTTTATCAACCGGTCTTGTGATCCTGTCCCGAATAAAGAGACTTGACTTTTTCGGGGTAAGGGGGGAGGGCGGTGGAATCGGTCCACTCGAGCATGTCGTTAACACAATCCTCGGCTCAATCGCTTCCAACATAAGATTACTTGTGCAGAATGACCCAAAAGTTTCAACATAAATCCTCTCGCACCGAATTGATTTGCTTTATACGTGAAATTGCCAAATGCACGTGATGGGGTGGGTCACCTCTCTCCTTTCCCTTCTTTTTTTTAGGATAGGGTGGGTATATGTGTATGTATGTATGTGTGTGTGTGTGTGTAATCAAAATCAGTGGGTGAATCACGCCCCTTTTAGTCAATAATTCTGTAGATGCAGTGAAGTTTTCGTAGAGATTTTCAATTATTAGTAAACTATCATTTATTCATTATCAGTCCTACTAAAAAGATCATTAGCGTTTCTGAATAGGATTTAAAATAGAACTCAAATAGAAGAATATAATTTAAGATATTATAATTGAATTGTATTTTAATATTATTTAAACTAACTTTTCATATATCCAAATTAAAATTGGTTATCTTTAATTCGAACAAATCCTTTTATTACACATCAGGCAAGTGACTAAGTGAATTTGTTTGTAGTTAGGAAGAGCGATGGGATTTGGAAATTTGAGAAGAGAAGTGGTTTTGGAATTCATTTACAATAAATATAAATAAAAAAATCTGCAGTATCTCCACTCGACTATCTCGAAAAATTTGAATTTGATTTAATTAACTTATATTATATTTAAATTAAATTAAATTATAAATTAAGTATAATTGGATTGGATAAATTAATTGAAAAAAATTTAAATTTAAATTTAAAACCTTTACGTTAATTTTTAAGTCAAAATTTAAAAATTTTAAAAATTAATTCCGATACTTTCAGCGATACAATCAAGTTGAAATTCTAGATATAGCAGTTTTATAAAATTTTTAATCATGGAAAAAACTATCAAACATATATCTTTATTTTTACGGTCAGTTTAGAGGAAAAGAATGAAAACATGGTAGGTAATGACCCTCTCTTCCGGATGAGTTACATTTCTCAAAAATAGATAGAAAACTAGGAATTTTGAATAATGGCCGTGTACCAAATTTCATTATTCTATATCAAACCGTTTTTGCGTAATATTGTCTACATACACACACACATACACACATACACACACAGAAAAACCTAAATTTTCTAAAAAAATTACATAATGATTAGATAAATAAGATTTAGTAGCAAGTCTAATCATAAGTATGGTCAATAAGGAACCGTTAATTATTAAACAATTTATTTACATAAATATTTGACTCACTTATATGCTTATATAAACATTTTGGAATGAAATATTAGTTATAAAAAAATCTTTGTGAGCATATATACATAAAAATTATTGATTATTTGTGGTATTAAGAAAAATTTGTTGATATTTCATTTTGGAATCCATCGGAAGTTGGTACTTAAACGCTACGAGATTAAATCTTGGTGGTGCTAGCTCTTTGGCAGAAATCAACATGGGGCAACTTAGTCTGGATTCTGATGGGAGTTATGTGTCTGGTGAGCGGAGAGCGCGAAATGGGGCGCCGGGCGCCTTCCGGCAGCCATCGCTGATTCCCGGCAGCCATTTCCCACCGCACTTGATTAATACTTCCTCCTCGTAGATAGATGCATCCGCACCCCTTTACCATCACACACAACCAACCAAATATTCAAATAACACGTATTTTATAAGAAACAAATAGTATAATAAAGTCATATAGTCATCCTTATTCATTTATTAAAATATTGTTTCAATTTTTATTATAATAGAATAAACTTAATGAATCAAATGTAAACCGATACGAGAGAATCATTATATTGTCATTTAAGACATACGGGAAAACAATCGTTAATTAAGAAAAATATCAAATTAATACAATTAATATATTTATAAATAAAAAAATATGTTAAAAAATAATTAAATAATAAATAGCAATTTAATTATTATATATTAAATAATGAATGTTAACACATTATAGTATTTATTATTTTTAATCTAGAATCTAGACCAGGCCTGGCCAACCCGCGGCCCACTGTGAAAAATTGTACGGCCCGCCAGTTAACTTTATATTTCTTTTGTAACTTTCATTTCTCGTCTGAATATTCAAAAACAGAGAATATAATTGAAATAATTATAATTAATTCATGTTTTTATTTAAAATGTCCTACAATTTTTAAACTAATTATTTGATTCTATAAAAAAAATGTTAGAAATAATAGTAATTAATAGAGAATATATTTTTTTTATTTTAAATTGTTATTATTATTTTTATTTAAAAAAAAGTAGCCGGAAAAATAATAATTAAAAACATTAAACATTAAGCATCAAATATTAAAAGTGTTTTTAATACATTGTAAAGTTTAAATTCGTTTCCCTAAAATGCGGCCCCTGTAGCATTGCTCCTAATCAAAAAGGCCCATGGAGTCCTTTGGGTTGGCCAGGCCTGATCTAGACTGTAAACATCAAGACTCAGGCCATTTCGTAAAATTTATTTTTTTTTTTGATTTCAGGTAAAACCGCCTTGAAAATATAAATTATATATAATTATAAAAAACTTTTTTCTTATGAATCCTCAAAAAACAATATTTTATTATTTTATTTATTTCTTATTCTTAATGTATCAAAAATTAATAAATGCTTCTAAATTTTTTAAAATTAGAAAAAAATTGTAAAAGTTATGGAGATTGTCCAAAATTTTAGGAGAATGTAAATAAAAAATATGAATGTATACAAAATATAAATTATTGTAAAAATATCAATAAATTTAATCACGCACTTGACAAATAAATATACCTATACAATCTTGTCGTCATAAAGAGGGGATATATTCTAATATCTCGTGTTATATTGACTCTTTTGAGAAAGATGAAAATAAGTTAATTTGAACTAAATATGGTACATAAATATTTAATAAAATCCAAATTTAAAAATTCTATTAGTATTTGAGAAACATTAGAAAATAGAATTAGAAAATATCTTAAATAAATACTAATTTGAGCTTACAAAAAGCTTGAATAGATTTTTTTAATTTAGATAACTAATTTTATTGAAAAATAAAAATTTATTAAATTAGTTTTTTTTTTTTTTTTTAAAGAAAAAGTTGTTAACAAAATTTAAGACAATTTAAAATTTCTTAGTACAAACACCACTGATTAATATTAACGTAGCAATAATTTTTCTTTTTATGTTTTGACTGTCTTGTAAGAGATAGTATTGCGATCACGAAAATTTTCGATGTCGAGATTTTGATGTTTTTATACGTTTTGAAGGTTCCTGAATCATTTTCACTAAGGTTGAGAAAAATGCCTGTGTGTGTGTGTGTATGTGTGTGTGTGTGTGTGTGTATGTAGACAAGATTACGCAAAAACGGTTTGAGCTAGAATGATGCAATTTGGTACATGAGCATTATTCAAAATTCGTAGTTTTCTATCAACTTTTGAGAAATGTAGCTCAACCGGAAAAGGGTCATTGCCTACAACGTTTTGATTTTTGTTCCTCTAAAGTGACCGTAAAAATAAAGATATATGTTTGATAATTTTTCACATGATTAATAATTGTATAAAACTGCTATATATAGAATTTCAGCCTGAAATTACCAGAATTAATTTTTTAACACTGCAAATCTCACGCGCCAACACGTGACGTGGTGCCATCAACAAAAAGCCAATCATGCGCTGGTTTAATATTTATTATTTATAATTCATAATTAATTAAATTTAATTTAAATATAATAAATTATGTTATTTAATCCTATTCAAATTGCGAGATAGTCGAGTGGAGACACTCCAGCTTATTTAATTTAGATAACTAATTTTATTGAAAAATAAAAATTTATTAAATTAGTTTTTTTTTTTTTTTTTTTTAAAGAAAAAGTTGTTAAACAAAATTTAAGACAATTTAAAATTTCTTAGTACAAACACCACTGATTAATATTAACTATCGTAGCAATAATTTTTCTTTTTATATTTTGACTGTCTCTCTTTTTTTTATAGATTGTCTTTCCTTTACACCCAATTAAACTGAACTCAAACATCACTACTCTAAATTATCTCAATGTGAACGAAAAAGTAATGTAACCACTATTACTACTTAAACAATTACAACATCAAAAATAAATTTTAAAAATTGTATAGATAGTTATTTAATATTACTTTAAAAAAAATATTGATTTTATAAGCGAAACATTTTTTTTTCTCTCTCCCAAGGAATGTATAAACTCTTTTTGTCCCTCCTTCCATATTTCATCTCTTTCGTTCACTTGAAAACGAATTTTTTTTCTTCGTTATCATTTATCTTTTCATGTCTTTTCCTCGCTACTCCTGTCTCAACCGATATGCATATAGCCTATATTCTTTATCGGTTTCTATATACGTTTTTTATATAAATTTATAAATATATGAATTTATATATATATATATACTGTATATACTAAATATAACTTTTTCCTGGTTTGATCCGTTGATCTGGAAGAACAAAAAAAGAACAAAAGAGAAATTGTCCCTAAAAGAACGAAAAGGCACTTCTTTTGAAAATTAAAATATATTGATTAAATTTTTAAAAATTGGTTGATGGGATTTTTTCCTGTGTCCAGTTAATAACTTATAATAATATTAAAAAAAATAAATAATATTATATTATAATAATGTTATATTTTAACCATGGTTTAGAAAATTCAATATAAAATAATCAAATAGTAGTATTTTTATAACAATATTAATTTATGTATGTATATAGTATTCATCTGTCTATTTTTAAAATAATAATTAATTATATAATAAGATGTTTTAACATCATCCTTATTTGATAAAGGCTAAGGAATGACGAATATTTTTATATATATATATATATATATATATTTTTAAAATTAAACATTATAAGTTAAACACGAACATTTCAATAAATACTTTTTCGCTAAGCATAAAATATTAAATGAAACAAAAATGAATTAAAAATGAACAAATAAATTTAGTTTCTTGAATTCAAACCATAAACTTATTTTATTTCATTGTGATTGAATTAAATTAATGCCATTTAAATGAAAATTTTAATTATACATATAAGTTTGTCAAGATTTCTAATAATTTTCAATTTAAAAAAAAAAAACAAAAATTTAAATTTAATTTAAAAAAAAACAAAAATTAAAAATTAAAAAATAATTTTTTAATAAACTAATACTAATAAAAGATAACTTAGTTTTAACAAACAAATAATAAATTTATGGAAATTGATTTCAAATTTATAGATAGTTGAAAAAACAACTCATAAACAACTATTTTTTGGTAAAATTCATTTTTCGGTACTCGTGAGCATATTATCAACTTATTCTAATATTTTACTTCTACTTCACGATCAAAAACACTGGCATATCCGTATAGGTTTTAACAATATCAAAAATATATGAAACCAAAATTTAAAGAAAAGTTATATGTTACCAAAATAATGCTCTAATGGTGATTATAATCCATTTTTATTTCTATTAATCAATTTACAACATTTTAATTATTATTATTTTTGCCTTTAAAAGGGGAGGGGAGGGCGAATGCAGCTACTCCTCTGTTTTAAAGTCCTAAAGTTATTATTATTTTCATCATTTTGCAAAATCATTTTGTCAATATAATAATATCTTTATTTTTACTGAAAATTCTTTTATTTTTGAATTTATTTTTAAAAATGGTCTGAGAAATTATATAATTTTTAATTATTATCCGAATTATTGAGTTAATTTTTACATTTATTTGATTCATCTATCACCTTTTTTTAATAATAAAATTTTTTTGTGAATTTCAGTATTATAATAATTTAAGTTAAATTTTTAGAAAACAAAATTATTCAATAAAAATTTATAAACAATCATTGAATCAATTATTTAGTGTTTAAAATTAACAGATTTTTCTTTTTTTTTTTTTTTAATAAATAATAATTTTCATTCATATTATCTTCGAAATGAATTAAATATGGTTCTTTAGTTTTATTTTAGTTGTTAATAATTTCTTATTTCCATATATTCATAGGGAAATAACGGAGTGACATAAAATATTATAAGCAAACGACGGACTCACTCAGGGTGCTTTTGTTCCCCTTCGGAGGGAGGTAGCGACCGCTTAAATAATGTTCGAATGTGCGTATCATTTGAATTGAAATGAGTTAAAATGTCTTTGAATGAGTGTCGGAAGAGCGGAAGAAGGAGTATAAAGGGCTGAGGGAGTTGCGAGGGTGGGATGTTGAGACCAACACGCGCACAAGGGTAGCGAAAAGTTTGGCCGAGTTTTGGATTTCATCCCCATTCTGTATTATAAGCCCGATGAATATCTCCGGAAAGATTTTAGAGAATCTCTTCGGAAATAAACATTTCCGATTTTAAATATATATCATACTTTCATACTTAATTCAAATTAGAATCACAAGGATTTATATATGTATTATGGAATAGTTAAAGAGAGAGTTATATGAAAAGGGGGTTTAAAATTTATAAATACATCTTCTAGAAATTAATATAGGATATAGAATAAAAATGTTTTTTTTTAGATCTGATTGCTACTTGGTTATAAGTAAAATATATTCTAAAATAAAATTTTACGAAAAAAAATATTATGATAATATAAATAATATAAGATTATTGGATCAGAATCGGTAACTTACCTGCCTAAGATTTTTGACACACAGCCATTGGACACCTGGAGGATCCTGGAGATGTCGCAGGGACGAGCTCCGCTATGTGCAAGTTCCACGATCTTCTGTCGCGTCGAGTCCGGCAGGGGGCGTCCGCTGACAAACACACCCCCTAGCTGATTCACGCCACTGTGCCCTGCACACGACCTGCTTAGTGCGCCCCCTTCGCTCGTCTTAAGGGACCAGGGTCCAGGATCAAGAAGGATCAAGGAAAGGACCAAAAAGTCGAGCGAGGGAGCTGGCGATTCGACCAGAGTCTTTGTCCGCCGCTTTCCACGTTCAGAAAGAGAGATAGAGAGAGAGAGAGAGAGAGAGAGCAACACCGTCCTCAAGGAAATTCCGTTCCAGCAAGAGAATTTAAATCGTTAAGAGGATAACTATGGCTACGGACCGCCTTGATAACAGATAACTTCAGAGTGATTAGTATTTAGATTGAGAAAAAAATGAACATCTATTACGACTACTAGTACTAGAATAAAAACACAAGGAACGGAATGATCGACATTTTGGGTTGAGCTAACAGCGATCAAACATTTTTTGATGCAATGAAGTCGTTAGCTCATGCCCTACATGGGGCGGGTTGCGGGGTGCTCGCTCAAAAGGTCAGGGTGATTTAAGGCCGGGTTGGAATGCCAGATGGACCTCTGAATGGGGTTCAAACAATTTTCATGGTGGATTTTTTTTTATTTTGGAAAAATTAGGGTATGCTTTTAGGTCAACCCAAACCACTACACAACCAAGGGGATGTAAAGGTGTGACAATGGACCGTGATGTCTCCATTGCGTCAGAGCAACCAATACAAATCACTCCTTTCTAGCAGAGTGCATATTAAGTGAAGTTCATTACGGAGAGTCATCACAGTCACATAAGAATAGATTTGGGGGAGATGGGGGTGTGGGGGTTGGGGAAGTGTCCTTATCTAGGTCATGAGAGAGTCCACGGAATTCATCATCCAGGCAACAAGTAGCGTGAAAAGCTAAGAAATGTCCAAGTACAACATTACTGGCCCCCCCGCTTCGGACAGGGTCGGGGCGCGCGAGGCGCCGCACCCCTTCATTAGGGCGAGTCAAAGCCCCTGGGGGCGGAACTCCGCGCGTCCCGACCTCACGACGCTGCGGGCCCAACACCTTGAACACAGTGAAACAGAACACCCAAACACAAACACACGCACACATTCATACTCACTTACACACAACTCAAACGCATCGGCAATTCATGCGACATTCCATCAAAGGAGCCTACGCCTCGGGGGATGCCACTCGGGATCATGGGTGTCGCTTAACCGATTACAGGCTCATTGAAAATATAACACCAGAAAGGTCATCTTTCAACTACTACCAAACTACTATTAATATTATATTACATATAATTCTTATATTATTATATATATAAAAAAAAAACAAATAACCAAAATAAAGAATATTAAAAAGAAAGTTTCCACTTTAAATTTTAAAAAATATATTAAAATAAAATTTAATTTGTTTTATAAGGATTGGAAAAATTAAAATAAAAAAATGTTATATTTTTTTATACCTGTAATCGTTTACATTCAACTAAAACTAACATTCCAGGAAGAAAAATTCAATGGATACAAAATATATGTACTTTATGAAATAAATTTTAGACACAAATGATTTAAGTTTATTTTAAAATTATATTATAAAGCTCATACTAATTAAAAATGATAAACGAATGAAAAATTAAATAATTCAGATAATCATAAATTCATTTTTGTTATATTCAGAAAAAAATTGTTTATCAAAATTCATTTACGTAAGTCATGACAAATAAGCCAAATTAAATTTTTATAATTGTATTTAAGGGGTAAAATCTTCGGCATCAAAAAATTCAGATTAATTTAATTAAATTTATTTAAATAAATTAGGAGGCATGTTCTCTTTTAGATTTTGATAAGTAATGATAAGTAGGGACAGTGAAGGGAAGATCTAAATGGATATAATAGTTAATTCAAATGATAGTTATATATTATTATAATTGTTTACATGAACTTAAAATTAAAATGTTGATATATTGATTTTTTGAAATTTTTACTAATAAAATGAAAAAAAAAAAAAAATTCCCCAAAATCCCTATAAATTTAAAATATATACTAAACACTAAAATAAAATTTAGTAATTAATTTTTTTTATTTATAATTTTCAAATTAATAAGATATCAAAGATTTTGTTATCTTTTATTATTTTTTTAGTACAAATTAAAAAAAAGGGGAGGTAAAATATTCAATAACAATCATTAAGTAAAATTTTTTCTATATTTTTTTTATTAAAAAAATTTCAATTAAAAAAAATTCAAAACTTTTAAATAAAAAAATATATTTTTATAAAAGTTTTTAAATTATATTTGATACAAATTTATGAATAAAATGGGATAGAAAAAAAAATATTCCATGACTTTTATATTATTATGTAAATAATAATTTTGATTTATAATAAATATCACTTTTTTTAATTTAAATTTATGCTCACTCGATTTATATAACTCATTTGAACTGTCTTAGTAATTAATTAAATAAAAGAAAAAAATCAAAAAAGGGTACCTTCCAAACTCGGGGCGCTGAAATCAGCCCAAACCGCCCCTGAGTGGAACAGAGAAAAACATCTTGACTCGATCGAATTGTCATAGTTCTAATCATGAAGAGAATTAAGAGAAAAGAAAAAGAGAGAGAGAGAGAGAAAGTAAATGAGAGAGAAAGAGAGAGAGCATCCCCGAAGGATTTGCTCTCCTTTAAGTCAGATTGGAAGGCTTGGGGAGCAGGGAAGGGAGTCCACCACCCTCACAGAGCACCCGGGAAACTCTCGGCAGCCACCGCCCCTTCAGCCCTTTACGTCTGTTGTCCGGAATAGATGGAGCATGAAAGCTAAATAGTCGCGGGCTCCGGCCCTCGTTTTCTCGGGTGCATGCGGTGTGTGTTTTCGACTCAACTCGCCAACTTTGACTGACAGATGGGATCAAAATATTTGAAGAAACGATTCTTATTGAAAAACTTGAACATATACCCAGGAAATTATAAAAAAATGAATTTTACAAAATTAAATATCGAATTTCATTTTACTTACTAACATTGTAATTATTAATAATTAAATAAAATTTTGATTTAATAATATACTATATATAGGATATACTTATATATATATTGGTGATTTACCGGTTTTTTTTTTTTTGTAAATTACACTTTAATAGTAATTTTAAATAATAATTTTAAGATTCAATTCCATTTAATGAATATAGACTATGAATTTTTCATGTATATAAATTAATCAAATAATAATAATAAATAATCTTTATTTAACTAAAATTTAATAGATTGTTTTTTAATGTTATTAAATGTATATTATAGTTATAGCGATCGGTCCGCCGACTCGAGTTCGAGGGTTCATACCTCGCCCAGTGCATCGATATATAAATAAATATAATAATAAAAATAAAAATAAAAATAAAAAACAAATCTGAGAAAGCTGGCTAAATGGAGATATATTCCGAAAAAGCCAAAAAAAAAATGTATATTTATTATTTTATTAAAATATTTTTTAAACCCTTGTATGATTTCCTCATTCACTTTCCAAATGTCTTAAAAGTTAAAGGTTAACATAAATTGAATTGAATGCCATTTGTAATATTTTAATATTAAATAAGATGTATTTTTTTAAATTAATTTCATTAGAGAATATTTATAAAAATACATAAATCATTTAAAGGGTTTCTTAATGAAAAGATATTCATTAACGGAAGACTATTTTTAATTAATTTTTAAAAGTTTATATTTTTTAAACTTTCTCACTTAGATTTTTATACTTTTAGGTTATTATTGATAAATTATTGAGTTTTAATATTAAATAAACTCTTATTTATTAGATATTAAATATTTTAATTTTATTTTTAGTAAGATGTTATATTAATTTATTAAATTACTTTTTCATATGGAATTTTCAAAGTAATGATAAAAACAAAATTCTCAATCATAATATATATAATAAAACATGTTTCCAATTTACATATTTAACCTAATTTGAAAAATTTAGAAGAAACAAAATATATACACATACATAATGAATATTTAATTTTCAAATTGTTTACTTATTTTTTTTTTTAAATACTCCAAATAAAAATCAAATATCTTGAACTTACATGAATTGAGGCGAGTCAAATTCGAAATGACAATTATGACCTAAACTTGGATTTATTAGACCATATGGCTCTCGAGTCGGGTCCAAATCAACTATGATCAATCGTTTCGTATCTCTGTTTCATTTGTTTAACGGGGCTCTGGTATTGGTGTAGACGGGATTCTCCACTGATGATTATGCAAAAGGGCCTTATGAAACCCAATAGCCGGCTGTCATAGCCGGAGCGACGCGTGGCTGACGGCTGTCAAGGCGATCGGCATCAGCGCGGGGACGCGTCTGCTGCATTCCTCTCCCAACTGGAATATCGGGACCGAGCTGTTCCCTTCCCTTATCACAATCTACCATCTTCAGCGAAAAAACGCCTTCTCTTCTTTCAGATCAAATTTTTCTAATATTATTTAAATAACGATATATTATATACTTGAGAAATATCTATAATATTTCAAGGTAAAAATTCCAAATAATGTATATAAATTGCAAACAATTATTTTTAAACGGAATTAATTAATTTCTTTTCAGATTTTTTTTATAGTTTTAGAGATTTCTTTATTTTTATTCCTCTACAATCCCATATAATGGAATATTAATAATTGATTATTTTCTCCTCTCTCCCAACACTCATGACGGTCTATCGATTGTGGTAATGATAAATTAGATTAATAAATAAATATAAACTATTTACCAAAAAAATATCTACTTAACACACTATGAGCGGGGCGGGTATTTATACCCGTTGCCACTTATTTAATATATATTTTCCCTTGTGTCACTTAAAATTACTTATTTTAAACGATAACTAACTAATACATATCCCTCATATAAGTGGCCATGGGTATAAATACCCGCCCCGCTTATAAGTGGCAGTCCCCGCAACGGGTACAAATACCCGTCCCGCTCATAGTGTGTTAATATAAAATTTTTATGTTGTTGTTTTACCAAGAATACTATAAAATTTAAATGAAAATAGGTTAATCATCTTTAATTAATTGTTAAATATTATTGTACAGTTTAATCAAGGCCAGAGGACAAATTAGTTAAATTATTAAAATAAACAAAAGCGAGAAAAATGTAAAATTGTATGATTCAATTAAATGTAATTTAATGTTAATTAAAAATTATAAAATGAACGTTTTTTTTTTTTTGGTTTTTTTTTTGTATAGAACCAATGAGTGTATGTAAATTAGAAATTAAAAAAATATATAGATCAATATATGCAAATGGCCTCCGATCAAAAAAAGAAAATTGTTTTTTAATAAAAACATAATATTCTCTTAACATTTTTATTTTTAATTTTTTTTTTTATTTATGATGAGAAAAATGGAATTTCCTTCCTTTATTTATAATAATAAAAAGAATATTTATTTAAATCAAGGCACAATTAATATTTCATCTAAAGCTTGTAAAGGATAGGAGACGAACACTAAATATCTCTAACAAGGGCGAGTAGATGAGGGGATGCTTAGAAAGTAAGTGACGGAAATGCAATTAACCCCGGCAAGCAAACAGCCTCCAAGCGGTAAATGAAACGCGTAACCGGGACAACCGCCCAACTCGAGACAACTTTTTAAATTAATTTAGCCCAATTACAACTCCAGAAGAAACAAGGTACCTTTATAAAAATACAGAGACAATGACAATGCATTATTCAGGTGAGTGAACCAATTATAACGCTAATAACTCCTGATACTAAAATAATTTATTTTACTAAACTATCAAAATAAGTAAAATAGATACAAATGATAATAAATAGCCTGTTATTACTTATAAAATTCATTAAACAATTATCTCAACCCGTTTTAAATTAAAATTATTTATAAATACATTAATATGTTCAAAATAATTGGTATATGATTACTTTACTTAATTAAAATTTGTAAAAAATAAAAAAAAAACGATTATCAATTTTAAAATCAACTTTTTCTCTATGTTAAATAAAATCTGATAATAAATAACATTCTATGTAGGTAATTATAATAAAAGGATAAAAAAATTAATGAATAATAAGTAATGAGTCTAATAAAATTGCTAAGATTTCTTCTGAGTTTATACACACCAGTAATTATACATAGAAAAATGTATCAGATTTCAAACTGGATTCATTTTCCATGTCCACTTGAGTTTAAAAAAAAAGTCTATTGAAAACTTATATGATTTAGCTTTTTAATAAAGCTTAAAATGTTATTTTTAAGATGCCATTAAAATAAACGATTATCGAAAAGATATAAATAGTCCCGGTATTTTCAATAAATTTTGTTCGTTTTGGCAAAGAGGCAAGAGAAATAATTCTAAATTTTATTTTAAAAGTTGGTTAATTAGAATATTATGTGATATGAATATATATAGTAATTTATTTCATAACGTTAGGATAATAAATTGATTATTGATATTTTCTATTGAAGACTGCTTCATTAAAAATTATTAATGATCATTTATTTTGAAAAAAAAAATATAAGAATGTATTTAAAAAAAAAAAAAATAACCTAGCCTATAGAAGAAGTCTTTCAAAAAAAGTTGTCGTTTTTATACAAATACGAAACGATTATTTATTATATGATGTATGAAGTTTTATTTTATTTTATTTTTTTTTTTGAAAACGTTAGTGTGATTAAAAAATGTACCCTGGGCAGGTGTGTTCATAAAAGTTGTTGGCTCTTGACCAAGTCGAGAATATCTGTTTACTTCATCGTTTCAACAAAACCGAGGATCAACAATAAACTACAATATTTAACACCTATATAAGATTTTTCGGCATTAGAAGAAACGGACTGGTCGAAAAAATTTGCTTCCTCTTTTTTCCTCTCCCTTCATGAATAGTTAGAAAAATGTCGAAAAAGTTCGCTTGTATTGTCATGATTAATATTGTCCAGCAAAGGGCCCGGCTTTGTGTAGCGGGGTCTGTTGACACCATGGACTGCGGCTGGGAATACAATACCTTGTCGTCTTATAATTGAACAAATCGCACAATACAATCGACAGGAGCGTTTACAAATAATCTTTGCAATTTTCGGCACGTTAGTCAGACAACAGACAGATTGACAGCTCGAATTAGACCCTTTATTTGGACATTTGTATTGAAATTGATATGTTTAATTCAGATAGGAAATTGAGAAAATACTTTACAATCTAGAGAAAGCGAGAGAGAGAGAGAGAAAATTAATTCAACAATCTTTGATTTGAGTAAGAAAAAGGAAAAATCATCGATTCGAAAATACGATTAGATCTCAACCAGATTTTGAGGAGGTCCTCGAAAATGTTATATATCGCTAGAAGGAAAAGAGGACCTCTCAAGTGGCAGATTGAACTTATTGATAAACAATCAAATTCAATCCTTCTATTGAATTTTCTAAAGTCAAACAAAGAAAAATAATATATATATATATTTATAAGATAAAATCGAAATTTCTTTCTTTTATAAAAACCTGATTAAGTTAAAAACAAAATTGGAATGAAGAGCAAGTGGCTCTTTTGTGCTATGCTGACCGAAATCCCTAGAACATATATCACATGACAATCCAATTAGGAAAATTTAATCATCCCTCCTTTATTTCCCTTTCACTATATATATATATATTGTTATTATTTCAGCACAAGTTTTTTAAGAAGTTGTATGTTTTATTTATTTTTATTCATTTGTGTTTGTTTTTCTTCTTCTTCTTTCTCTTTCACTTGTATTTATAGTGAATAAAATGGCATCGAATTTATTCGATTCACAAATCCACTTGCTAAACAATTTTGAACTTACTCTATTTTGTATATTAAAGTATTACATTTAAACTAAATTACGGTATAATTTTGAAAAAAAAAAAGTTTTTGATAAATAAGTAATAATTATTATATATTAATTTGTTTTTACTTAATACAAAACACAATACTTAATACAGTCGGAACTTTTAATACAATATATAAATAAGAATATAATTTTTAAATCTTTGCTCTTTAATTTTATTGGCAAATTATTATAATTTGAATTATTTATATAAATTTATGTAAATCTTTTTGATAAGAATTGGATATTTAAAGAATTTGTTGCAAAATATAATTAAATATAGTTTTAATTTTATAATTTTGAATTTGAAATATCTCAATTTATTTATTATTATTATTATTATTTATTATTTTTTAGTTAGTCAATTACTAATAATTTTTGGGATCCATTTAACATTTTTAAATATTATAAAAGTATGTGAGTGCCCGTTTTCAAAAATTAATCTATATTTGTGCATAATTTCAATCCACAATCCGTTACTTCGTATACAACCATATATATATATATATATATATATATATATATATATATATATACGAAGTCGGTTCAAAAGAAAAGGTGAATTTTCATTCGATTCATACATTCGATTATTGAAATTTTTTTGTTATGTTGGTACACATATGTCGCCCATAAGTTTACAGTATCAGCCATTTTGGATTAGTAGTTTGTTTTTGACATCTGAAAAAGTTAGTCACGTTTTTGTGTGTTCTTCGTTTATTTTATAGAATCTGAATTAGATTTTGCGTTAAAAATGGAATAAAATGGTCCAACGCACTTAAAAGGTTGACTGTGTCATTCAGCGAGTCTACTTTGTCTCAAAAAAATGTTTATAAGTGGTACAAACGCTTTAAAATACGAAATAATTCAAAATTCACCTTTTCTTTTGAACAAACCTCGTATATACTATATATATATATATATATACTCTCACACCTACATAAAATTATTTCTATAAATATCGAAATGATAGAAATATGAAATTACTAATTTAAAATCGACATTAAAAAAGTTATTGCACATTTGAAATAGTATTGGAAGAGATAAAAATAACATTAATTTTATTAAATAACAAATATATAATAATAATAATATAATTAATTAAATAAAAAAAAATAATTTTAATTAAATAAAATATAATCAACAAAATATTAAGAGTATGAGATTTGGAAGGGGGTTATGATTCTAGATATTAAGAGTATGAGATTTGGAAGGGGGTTATTTATTATACAAGGATTATATATAATAGATAAATGATGACTGCATTCCTGAACTCCAATTCATATCCAAGCAATATATATATATATATATATACTATAATATATATATTTATTATTTAATTTTTATTAAATTTTTATATTGTTTCTTTTATGATTCTAGATATAAGACATAAGAAGATAATTTTTTTTAATTAAAATAGAAAAAATGTAACTATATATATATATATTCGTATATGTATTACTTATATAGTATTTCTAATTAATTTCTCTTTATCGAGAAAATCTGAAGATAAGGAGGCTCTTTTATTTAGTGGATAAGATTGGTCCCTTGCGAGTTCTACAAGCTTAACCTATTAATCTTTATTAATAGGGATCAGATAAGTGGATAATTATTTCACTTAATCCCTGCAGTTCATATTGCATCCCTTGTTCTCCGCCCTCGTTGTTTCTTCTTTCCCAGGAGACCACTTGAAATCAATTGTATCCGCGTTTCCGTGCCGCGTTGCACTCACCACCCCCAAGGAACGCCTAAAGACACCCCGCTTGACACAACCCTCAAGAGTGTCTTTTGAAAATTATCAACTACCCTCCTCAAGTCACGGGAGCAGCCGCTTAAAAGGCCGTGTCACAGGCCCTTTGCTATGAATTGGCGCCCCATCCAATTTTTGCCCTTGTGAACGCTGAATGAATACGCCGATTGCAGGGTGGGTGTAGCGTATGCAGCCCTGCGAGGGGAGGCCTTTTCAACAGTCTAACTAGAAAATGAGCAGAGAGAGCCGATACTTTTTGATTACATATCGATCATTACTTTGAAAAGATAGGAGGCGATCAGATTGCTATTTTGTTGACGCAACCCATATAAAACATTTCATCGGATATAAATTACCAGAATTATATTTTTTTCTCCCCCATCTTTCGATTAAAAAAATCAAATATAAATTATATTATTCATTTTTTTTATTTTTTTTTTGTAATATTAGATAGATAGAATAGGCATATTTAAAAATAAAATTCATCATAAATTATTAATTTTACTACATAAAACAAATAATTAATTTTTTTTTTTTAATTTTTTATTGACCTAATAAAAATCAGTACCAACCAAATCTTCTTAAAGAAAACGATTTTTATAATCCAAATTTCTTTTTAAACTTATATTGTATCCATATTTGGCTAGAGATTGTATCATAAATTCTATTTTTTTGGAAAAAAGCCCACCCTATGTATTAATTTCGTAAAAATGAGGATAACAACGTTGGCTCCTCATTGAAATATTTCCCCCTGATAGAAAATAAAATTATGTTTAATAAATACATCCATAGTGGAGATATTTGTTATTAGAATCTCTGATAAAAAAAAAAAAATCGACTATTTCGAAGTGCACTAGCCATAAAAAAAAATTCTTCCAACAAAGAAGGGATGATTTTCAAGCTTGAGTAACTCCCCTTGACAACGTATTGAAAGTCTCCATTGTAAAAAATTCGGCATGAAAGATGGAAAAATCTTATAATCGAAACTCAAAAGATCCCAATTCATCCTCCGTTTAAAGACCCCGTGACCATTTTTTGGCTTTTCAGTTGAAATTTTCATTCATAAATTGATAGTTAATTAAAATATAAATGTTCGAAAATAGTTTTAGTAAAAAAAACAGTATGAACATACAAAAATGTAATTAATTTAGAAAATATAACTTTTTATGATTGTGTCTCAAGTAATTTTAATTAAAATTTGAGCAGATGGGCCTCAAGACCCATGTAGAATAACGATTTAATAAAAAATAACTGAAAAAATTAAGTTTTCCCTAATTTATAATTTCATTATTTATAAATTAAATATGTACTTATAATGGAATTTTGTAAATTAAACCACATATTGATATTTGTTATTGTAAATTTATTCAAAAAATACAAACATATACACAACGTTTCGATTGCTACTTCTGCACTCGTTATCAAGCGACTGCACTGTTCGAGTGTCCAGTGACAAATGACCAATGATCATTAATATAAGACCCAAGTCACCAATATGTACTTATGAAATATATATATATAAATAAAATTATGAATATGTATATGGTACCTGAATATTTAATAAATATATAGGCAATGTCTTTTAAAACAGGAAATGTCATTTATAATAGAAAGGGTGAAAATTTCACATCATTTAATTACAATAAGATACATGAATGACGTTTATGGATAATTATTATTAACAAAATTATTTTGGTGCTCGACCATTGAATTAAATTTAGAGGGTTCAAAAAAAAAAACAATAATATATATAATATGAGTATATAAATATATATAAATTGCCAAAAAATGAGGATAAAAAATGTCAAAACCAAATTTATTCCACTATATGCTTAGGGGTATACTTTTTTTATTATGAATAAAAAATAAATACTTAATATAATATATTTTATCGTTTCACTTGTGGGAGGTTTAAATGGTTTGTTACTGTTGCTTTTATTTATACGACATTTATTTAACAAATGGAAAGCACCCTCCAAGTATTTAGAGGGGGTTGTTATAGCATGATGTGTGGGCTAAACCCAGAATAGGGCCCAGCGGGTCACGAGGGTCAACAAGAAGAGATGGTCACTCGATCAGGGTTGCCATCTGATACTTTTTATTTGGATCATTTTTCGAAAGCATAAACTATAATTACTTATATTTACTAATTGAACCAAGCACGATTTTAATAAACAAATATTAATCTGGTTATAAAAAAAATGAAAAGAAAACTTCCCAAAACTAATGAAAAAAATTTATCATAAAGATAAACAAATAATTTAGAAGAGGTTTAAAATTTTTATTTAACAACTTTACTAGAATTTTTATAAGAGACTAATTTATTCATATATTTACAGATATTTGAAATAAATAATAATTTTATTTTAATTTTGAAAAAAAGTTTGAAATTATAATATTACTTAATCTTTTATTGATAATTACTTAAAATGGTTTTATAGAAAATTGTATTGTCATTCGAAAATTATACTAAAAGTTCTCAAAAACTAATTTAACGATCAATTTTAGTATTTGGCATATATATTTTAAATTAATGAATAAATAATTATAGATAATCTTATGTTATTTTATTTTTTGATCTAAAAATTTTACTCAAATAAAAAAAAAAAAATTGAAATTTATCTCCACTGTTTTAATATGTTCATATTTTTTTTTCATGAATTTGTTGAAATAATTAATCGAAATAAAAAATATATTGCTTATTTTTTAAAAATAGCATTTTAAATTATTATAAATGATATCCCATATTATGTGATTAAGATTCATTTAATTAAGTCGAGGATTTTAAACTAAGATTTGGAAAATTAAATATAAAAATAATAATATTTAATCAATTATTTTAATGAAATATTTTACCAATCATTGCATTATTGATTAGTTATTCAAATATACATTTTTTTAGATATTTTATAATTCTTTGATAAAAGCTTATAATAAAGATCTGTCAATTTATTCAAGGCTAAAAGGATCAATAGCATAGAAACATCATCTATTTCGTTATCTATTTATACCAACTTCTCTCTAAAAGATAATAGTTTTCCAACAAATGAAATATTGTATTCTAGTACATAAGCTCTTATCATACTTTTCACTTCGACGAATAAGCAATCTTTCTCTCACTCTCTTGTAGGGATAGAAGAGATACCTATATTCATATATATACATATATATATATATATATAAAATAATATATAAAATAAATGAAAAATGTTTTAAAAAATAGAATCATATAGCGATATAATGTTATATGTACATTTAACAATAGTTTTAAAAAATTAGTAATAATTAAACGATGATAATATTAAATTTCTCAAATTCAAAATAAATTATTTGTTTTTTCTATAGTGTTATATACTTTAATAAATGAATTCCATTTTAAGGTTATAATTCTAAATTAAATTCAAATAATTGGATCTATGAATTTCATTAAAATTTATTATAGGTGAAAAATATAGTCCTTGTGTAAATAACAACAAATGATCATATAGAAAACCAAAATTCTGTTTTTCCCAGTGGTATAAAATTGTGAAAAAAGTGAATTTAGATTTGTATTATTTGAAATATCTTATATTTATAAAATAGGATTTTCTTTGAAAAAATGATTAAAATATTTATTTTGGTATTCTACTCAAAATGATTTTTTGATAATCATAATATAAATAATATCCTTAATAAGTAAATTTAAAATTTAAATAATTTTATTTAAATTAAAATAGTACTCTGTTCTGAACTGTTTTTGTCCTGATAATTTCTTATAAATTTTTAATATTTCGTTTCATTGTTCAACTCAAATATCTTCATGATCCTAACAAAAGGTGTGTGTATGTTTGTTTATTTATTTGTTGTTGTTGTTGTTTTTTTTTCAAATTAAACCAAAAGAATGTTTCCTATAAATTAAAAAAAAAAAAAAAAAACTTGAAGAGGAATTGATTTGGAATTCAAATTCTCAAGACATAATTCCACTCCCTATCATTTGAATAAATAAATCGTTTGTATTTTTTGGAGTTCTCGTTCTTTTGTTACCCCTGTCGAATGAACCTATCGGGAGCATATTCGTACTCTCGCCTGAACGACTTCAAACTCCTCTTCTCCTTCCACTCCCATCCACCTTCCCCCTCATCCTCTTTCTCGTCCTCCATCCCATTTGTCTTGAGCAGAAGCTCGGAAAGAAAGCATTACGTTGCGATTGACAAAGCCTTGGCTTAGGCAACAACCCACTCGGGATCTTTTAATTAACACCCCTAAGCTCGTTTAACGACACAAAGCTTCGGCTCGGAACAAAGATGGTGTCATTATCCATCGACGGGGATGCCATCGTGAATGACAGTTTATGACACAGACTGCTGCCGCTGCTATTGACTGAAACGCTTTCAGAACGAACCAAATCGTCTGTCGGGGTCAGCCACATCACTTTACTGTTGCTAAATCAAACGTGGCACTCGGGCATCCAGAAATGTCCATTTGACATACCACCAGTCAGTCATGCATTATTTTTTTTTAAATTACTCCTTGAAATAATTTGAAAAATGAAACAAATAGAAATTCAAACGATAGGAGAAATGAACACAGGTTGGGGGGAGGGAGGGAGGGGAGAAAGGACATTTTAATTATTTTAATTTTTTTGGTGAGTGACAGAATGATTTTTTTTTTGTTTTGTTTTGTTTTTGAAAAGTAATTTCAAGAATTTCAATCTAGTTGACAATTTAGATGGCCAAAAGGGTAAACGGTTAATGACATTTGTGACGTGGTTTTGTTTGATGTCGATTGAGCAAAGTTTCAAATGACATCAACCAATAATTGAGTTTGGTTAACTAACCAAGGAAAATATATAACTTTCTTTCTTATTCTTATGATTCGAACTTTATTTAGAAAAAAAAAACAAAATTAATTATAATAAATTTTACATTTTTTTTTTAAATGGAAATTTTAAATCATTATTTTTTTTCTTTTGTTTTAAAAAATATGATTTTATATTAATTTGGCTTATTTTTTAATCTGTTTTTTTTAATTAATTTTTTAATAACTTTTAATAATTTTTTGGTTAGTAGGTAAGCGATTTATTAAAATAATATGACATTATACGAATATATATAATTTCAAATAATTTTGTTACATAACATTTTGTAGTAGATTTTTATTTGAAAAAAAAAAATGGTGATTTTTAATCTATTTAAAATAAAATTGATTTAATTTATATTTCAATCCCCTTTTAAATTATTTTACGATTTCCCTTTTAATCACTATTAAAATATATTTTTTTTAAAATCTAGATTAGACTTTGAAAAATAATTGCAATTTGTATGGACGGACATATATACATTTATAAATATTTCTCTCTAAATTACTATTTTTAATAAAACCTTTATTAACAAATGTCTATCTATCTATCTCTCTAGAAATATATTATATTATATAAGAAAACATTCTTTATTGTATAATTCAGTTGAGTTATAAAGTAATTTATACGAAGCTTAATTGAGCTTTGATTATTGATGCGTTTAAGCACATATGTATATAGTCAAGCATTGCCGATGATTATTGAATCAGACGCCATGAGTACTAACGCGAACTAATTAGGATCCTAGGCACGTGGAATTTCATTAGGAAGAATGGTGAACGGGGTGAGGAGTGGAAATGGATGGATGCTTAGAGAGAGGGATCCCTCAAGGCTTGAAGGCATTCCTCAAATTCTCTGCCAAAACGGCGATCAAATACATCGTTTTAAGTTCATTTTAAACTTCCCAATTTTTGTTTTTTTTTTTTATTCCTTTATCATAAATTTCATTTTAAACAGACTACAAATATTCTAAAATAATTTTCTCTTAAGAAAATTTCCTGTTTCATTCCAGTCATTCCTTTACGATCTAATCACAAGATTGATTTTCCAGTAAACTCAAAGTTGCCTGGGGAAAGTTGGAAACAATCTTTTTTTTTTTTTTTACATTTTCAAACTATTATGCTATTGGAAAACTACTAACAAGCATCAAATAACAAAACAAAATAAATGTAAATATTTATATAGAACTACATGATGAAAAGTGAAAGAGCAACTGTTTTTGTTTTGGGGAGTAGTTGAAATTAACAGCAACTAAAAAAAATTAATTTATTCATTTATAATCAGATAGACTTTAAAAAATATATAATTTTACTGTTCACAATATTTAAAAAATAATTTAGATTTAATTTAAATTAACAAGTGTGTGTGTATACTAAGAAAATAATTTTTTAAATGTATAAATAAAATAACAATATAAAAAACAATCCTTTAATATTTAATCAATTCAAATTCAACTGAGTATAAATTAAATAATAAATTTTAAAAAATTTTATCTAGAAAAACAAATCTTTCTATCATATGTTTCATTAATTGGCAGAATCATATTAGAATTGGAATTAATAGAATTAAAATTAATTGGATGATTAAAAATTATCGTTTTCAATTAAACAATTATTTGTAAATTTTTTCGGAATTGTTTGTCTTTGGTGGATCAGGTGAGCATTGATCGCTCCTATTTAGACAGATCAGTCAGTGCTCAGTCTATTCTAATGCCTTCCGATCTTCCATATATGATCGGCCTCTATGATAACTTCTCAAATACTACCATAAATAGAAAATTAAAATAAAAAATATTCCATAAATTCATTTATATTTCTAATATTTCGATTAATTAGTACCTTTAGTGAGATCTTAATTTTAAAGAGGTCACCTACTCTCATCATGGCTCTTGAGGTTGGGTGCTTTTCCTACAGTTTATCATTGTTAAATGAATTACATAATCAAAATACAAATTTGTGCGTTATTATTTATTATAATAGAAAAAAATACAGTTAAAAGTTAAAATTAAGACTGGAGTATTAATTTGGAAAATAATTTATGCATATATTTGCGTTGTTTTTAAAAGAATATAAGGAAAGTATAAATAAAGTTGAGATTATTTTTATTATAAACTGATCTACTTATTTATTGAAATATTAATCAACAATGATTAATTGCTTATTAAACAAAATGCGTATAGTTACAAAATTTGTAAGATTGAATTTGTTTAATATTTACACTCTTGAAATAACATTTTGTAATTGTTTACATAAATGGTTTTCTTAAGATAAATTTATGTTATTATTTATTCTTGAACTTACTCCCCTACCCCTTCAATAAGTTAGATCATTAGAGAATTTGTCAGTATTACAAAGTTCTAATTAGATTTTCATAAAATGGACTAAAGATAAAATTTTAATTTGCCGATTCTAATAGATGAGTTTGAAAGTTACGCTTTTAAGTCACATTAATTCACTCTGTTGTTATTATTATTATTATTTTTAATTAAAATTTAATTTAAATCAAGCTTTTTATTTTCATTCATCTTTTATATATATTATAACTAGATTATTTATAAATGAATTTTTAATATATATATATTTAATATTAAAAATTAAAATTAAATATCACTTTAATGAAATTTGCCTAATTTATTTACGAATACTTTATTATATACTGTTTATAATATTCAAAAATTAATAAATAAGATTACCAAGTTTTATTTAGATGTGTATATCATAATAATATAATAATTTTCTAGATTTCTATATATATACACCTAACGAATAAACTATTTTAAAAATATACCTATATACACCTATATATAAATATTCCTATATACTATTTAAAGGGAAATTTATTTATTAAATATTTACTATTTTTTATATTTCTTATTATTATATTTAATTTTTTATTATATTATATTATATTATTTATTATTATTTTATTATATTTTATATTTTTAAATTCAAGAATTTGAAAAATGTATTTACTTGGAAAACATTATTTGAAATTTATAATAAAGAATCTAATTTAAGTTGAGAAAAATAGGTATCGATATATTTGATCATTATTGAAAATATTATAAGTATTACAATTAATATTTTCATTAAAAATATTAGTCTAGTTTCATTAATTTTTTAAGAATAAAATATTATTAAGTAATTGACTATAGTTATATAAGGAATTTATTTATTTGTAATAAACACAAAGATTATATAACTTAGAAAATTTTAAAAAGAATGTATTTTTGACACAGACAAAGCATAGACAATTTCTTTTCTAAAAGACATCTATTTTAGTTCAGTGTTTATTATGTTTAAATAAATTAAATAATTCGAAACTTGGGGGCGAAAATAAATTTTATACAAAATTAATTATAGTTTTTATCAGACAAATAGAGATATATTAAATTAATTAATAATAATCTAATCTGTTTAAAAAAAAAGTTTTTAAAAACTTACAATTACAGGTTCCATGTTTTTATGGGATTTGATTTTGTTAAAAATTGACATTTTTTTTAATTATTTTAATATTAGTATTAATTTCTATATATAAGAATAGAATGGTAATGATCGAGTTTTAAAAGATGTTCGAGGAATCGCGACTACGGGGGTTAATTTGAACTACTCCACAACCCTCGAACAGGTGCTCTTGAAGGAGGGCGATGTCTCAAACTACGTAAAAGGATTGATGTGAGATCATAAGATGAAGATCACGCACCTTTATGTGGAATGTCGTCCACCGAGGAGGCCGCAGCGGCAGCAGCAGCTGCAGCGGCAAGGGCGTGATGTGTGGTGGCATGATGTGGCCACGCAGCGGCTGCTGCATGGCCCGAATGGCTCGGCGCCAACGGTCCATGATGCACGTGGTGCTGGCCGCCTCCCGGCAGCAGCGTCGTCGCCGAGTGGTGCAGCATTCACCACGCCTGCCATCAACACAAACAAACAGTCACATTTCAGCACAACAAATAAGAATCAAGTTACAAAGTTAGTTATTAAAGACTAAATAAAACAAACAAATCATTTGAGAATTGAATAAAAAAATTGATAAATTATTAAATACGCCGTGGACAATGGAGAAAGAAAAGGAAGAAAGATAAGAGAAAATAGGAGTTGGATGGGAATAGTAAAGAATAGGGACATTTGGAGAAATGTGGTAGCTGCGGCCGAGAATTTTCAAGTTCCGTAGAACCACAGAGAGATAAGTTCTCTGAAAGCTAAGTATTAAAGAGAAAACGTCGTGTTATGCTAACCTAAATTAACTGTAATTAAAATTTTCCGTTAATTTTGCATTAAGTAAACACCTTTTTCTGGTCTGAAATTAATTTTAAATTAACTTCTAAAGACCTTGTATCTTATTAAAACTACATTGATATTAAATATTCAACTATATAAAATTTTTTACAAATTTGATTATACAACACTATTTTTATTAAATTGATTTGTTAAAATCAATTAATATGATTTTGTTTCAATTTTAAAAATTATGTATTTGTAATATTTAATAAAAAATAATAATTCTATTATAATATTGAAATTTTATTAATTAAAAAAAATATGTAAAATAATAATATTAAGGATATATATTATTTATCATTTTAAATGTTAAAAAAGAATATATACCAATGAATAATCCAATAAAAATTATATTTTCTATTTCTTTAAGTATGAAATTTAAAGTAGAATAATTCGTTTTTGTCATTTTCAAAATTATATTTAAAAAAGAGATAATAAGAATTATATATTTTTAATTTATTACTTTAAAAAAAAAATGAAGAGCATATTTAGTGATAGGGAGGGAGTGGGGTGTGAAAAGAGGGAGGCACTCTTTTGAAAGAGAGTCATCAATAACTTTAAAGCCGATTCCTTTGCTGTTGGACAAGTGCGATTATTCCGCTTCAGCTCCAACTCCAATGTTTGTTCGTGTTCTGAATCTGGATCCAACTTTGATCATTTCAACTGAATAATTATTTTCTCCGTGCTACGGAAATACCGGATAATGAAATTAAATAAATGTCTATGAAATTTTTATATTATACTTGTTCTAAGAAAATAAAAAAATAAACATTTTAAATATATAGATATATATAGTATTGTACATAAATATTATAATTATTTACCTTTAAAATTCAAATTGATTATTTGTAATAATTTTAGAATTTTATTTTGTAAAAATTTTGTAAAAATTGTTTTTTTTTTTAATAATATATACTCTTGAATCATCATTTGTGAATCTGGTTTATATTTCAAATATGTATAATTATTTCTGATTCATACTTATATAGTTTTTACTAAACAAATTTAGTTGAAATCTATTTTTTTATTTATGGTATATTTATATATGGTTGGGATTAAATGAGAAAATTAATTATTTATCCATATTGTTTGTATAAAATTATATATTAAATTAAAATAATTGTACAATGTCCGCTTGAATCGGAGCAAGCGTACGGTTACTTGAAAACGACTGCAGAATAAGCAGTCGAAACGTTGTACAATTATTTTAATTTAATATATAATTTTATACAAATAATGTGGTCTTTTAATAAAAATTCCCTTAATAATTATCAAAATAACCACAAAAGCTTTAATAAATATATTTATCCATACTTTTTAATTCATATGGTTAGTTTTAATTCCAAATTTTATAGATTTTTTTTTAAATTATATTTTCTTTCTTTCTTGGATAAATGAATATTTTTTGTCCCTTAATTAATTACATATATTGTTTTATGAACTTTTATGAAGTGAATATTTTCAAAAGTAACGACTTATTTTAATTTGTAAGAGTGCAACTCAAACATTCATAATTATAAATTAAAAACTAGCAAAAATTGCAAGGACGTTTCTGATTTATTTTTTATTTAAGTTTAGTTACAAATTTCAGTTTAATTATAAGACCAAACATGTTTCACTTGTTGATTTGTTAGTAATATTTACCTGAATTTCAAATCTAACAAATACCACTAAAAAAACTATTTTATATCCATTTAACCAATAACTCGGGTGATTTAATAATTTTTTTTTTAATTTGGGTGAACGTATTTATTTTTCTCTATTTATTTAAATAATTTCAGTGAAATTAAATTTTAATTGACTTCATAATACATAACTTGTATCATAAAAAGAAATGTTATTATTTATGTAAAAAAATTTATCAATTATAATACTTTTAAAAAAATTTAAAAAAAAAACTGATTTAGAAAAAAATAATTTGACCTTAAAAAAAAAAAAAAAAAAAATTAATGAATTTGAAATTATTAAATATTTTTTTTGATAATTCTTCAAATATCAAACATATTTAGTAAAATTTAATAAGGCCTAATATTTTTCCAGAACGATGATCGAGCTGAGTTTTCAGATGTTTAGTAACCGACCATTCACGGATTGTCAAACTGGATCTAACACAAGAATAGGTCCATCAAGATTAATAATCTAAATTGACAGAAGTTTGATGATTACGGATGATCTACCAAATTTAATTTCCATTCCTTCTCCCACCCTTATTTATTTCATAGTTGACTGCTCCACTTGAAAATAGTCTAAAGTATAAATTGAACAATGATTCAAATGATCAAACATTAACCAAGACGATTTATTATTTATTTTAAATCACCTCTATTTTTCTTCTTAATTATCATGAAAAATGAAGAATATTATAGAAATGAGTATTAAGTAAGTAAAATTTAGTCAGAATTAGAAGATATTTTATATTTGTAGATTATTTTTTATTATTTATAAAATGTTTATTTATTATATAAAGAACACCTTATAAAAGAAGAATAAAAATTTAATCTACATTTTGTTTTTTACTTTTTGCTATTTCAATTTTATTGTTATCAAAATTCAAATGATCATTAAACCATTAATGCAAGTTTCAAGATAAGTTATATATGTTAAATCTATTTTATTTAAATATAAAATAAAATAAAATCATATATATATATATATATATATATATATATATATATATATATATATATATATATTTATGTATATTTGAAATCAGTAGAATCAAAGATTTTTTTCTAAATATTTAATGTTTATTTTTCAAATTCAATGAATTTTTTATTATTATTTTTAGAAATCCGTTAATTATTTAATAATATTGTTTCGTATATATATCGTATATAAATAGAATATATTAATTTATTTTATTTATTAATTTCACTTCTGATAAATTAAATTTTAATAAATCTATCTTTTATGAAAATTACTACTTTCTTCTACTAATAAGAATACTCCAAAGAGATGAATTTTTTATTATTATTTTTAGAAATCCCTTAATTATTTAATAATATTGTTTTGTATATATATCATATATAAATAGAATATATTAATTTATTTTATTTATTAATTTCACTTCTGATAAATTAAATTTTAATAAATCTATCTTTTATGAAAAATACTACTTTCTACTACTAATAAGAATACTCCAAAGAGATGAATTGGTTATTTCTCTCAACAAAAAATAAATAAAAATCAACCGAGGAAAAAAAAAACAACCTGAAAATGGCGACTAATAATTCAAGTGTTAGTTAAGCAGAAAATAGATTAAACGTGTATTGTGAAATATTGTTTGTGAATTCGAAACAGGAACGAGGCCTGTCGACGTGTCGTTAGTCTTCGTTAGAGAGCAAATCCGCAAACAAACGTTGCCCCGAAGGCATTGGGCAGCCGATTAGCTGTCAGCAACCCCGGCTGATTATGGACAAACACCTCGTATGTTTACTTAATCACACTAAACAACTGATTACAATTTAACAGGACACTCGCCCATTGGGTCCATTAACGCGATTTAATTAAATGCTTCATGAGAGAGCACTGGATTTAACAATTCAGTTTATGGGATGTTTTTTTTTTGTTGTTGTTTTATTTTTGATATTCCACTGAATAATTCATTTCAAAACAACGATATTTTTCAATTTGTTTTTTTTTTTTTTAAATTTATTATTATTTTTTTATTATTATTCTTATTATTATAAAATGAAAAATGTCGAATATAACATGAAACACTCAACAAGAAATCAAACCATCATTGATTCATTCTTGCATTAATATTCATGGCATGGTCAATCAGATTGTTGATAGTCAATTGCACTTGATTAAAATCTATTAGGTATATTCAATCAAAAGATAATGGATTCCGGAATGAAAAGGATTTGTACGGCCGTTTAGATTAAATATAATCCGCTTTGAAACCATAATTTTTTTTATACATTATTTTACATTAATTAAAAATAAATTGTTATTCGTACAGGACTTTCCGAGAATGCTGAAATAGGAAGATTATTTCTCTTTTTTTTAATAAATAAAAATAAAAAGAAAGGATAAAATTAAATTTCCATTCAGAAGTTAATATTATTTAAAATTATGAATGTTTAAGAATTTTTGGATTCAAATATAAATTTATTCCTGTTTTAATCATTTCTTTTATTTTTATTATATAAAAGCCTCTTTATATTAAAACACTTATAAGAGTTAATATAATATTTATCAATTTTTATTTTAATGTATATTTCAAGTGTCTAATATATATAAGATAATATATATAAATATATATTTATATATATACTTATATAAATTAATTAAAAAAACTATTTAGTTTTATATAAAAATTTATATCATTAAAATTTTGAAGGAAATGTTTTTTCAAAAATTTTACATTACTGTATATTTATTTTAAGATTATATTTTCCAACAATTATAAGTACATATATACTACATCGACTAATTAAGGTTTTTCATCCTATTTTTGTTTTATATCCAGTATAATTTCTATCCTATTAATAGTTAAGTATATTGGAATTTTTAATGTTATTCACAAAATTAATTAAATGAAATTCCTATCTATCATTTAAAATACAAATAGTTAGTTAATATAAAATAATTTAAAATATAAAATATATTATTATAGTTAAAATTTATATATATATTTTTTAGTTATAAGAACTTATTTTTTGAATTGAAAATTTATAAATTTAATGGAAATTATTTGTTTTTTATATTATATTTTTATATTATATTATTAATCGTATTAATTGTAAATATTTATCTTTAAATAAATTATTATTACACCTATAATAAGAATTATAAGTACAAAAATTTGTTATTTCATTCAATACAATTTGAAATCCGATATATATCCAATAGGTATATATAAAATTATTTCCCAATATGGATTTGTTTTTAGTAATTAGTTTTGTTCATTTATATTGTCAGATAACTAAATAAATTAAAATAAGTTAATGTTTTATTTCTAAATTGATCAACTTCTGATACATTGTAATTAAAACTAAATTTTCTAGCTTTAAAATAATTAATCAATTTATTAAATATTCAAAATAAATACTTGAATAAAATAAATATTCAAAATAAATACTTGAATAAAAAAATTCAAAATTTAGATTTTAAATATATATATATATATATATAGAGAGAGAGAGAGATAGTTTATAAGATGAATTCTAAATTTCTTTTATTTGAAAATTTGAATTTTTTTGTTCTAGTATTTACTTTGAATATTTAATAAATTGATTAATTATTTTAAAGCTAGAAAATTTAGTTTTAATTACAATGTATCAGAAGTTGATCAATTATATATGAATAATGTTTTGTTTTTTAAATTTTCAATTAGAATATTTTGTTTTATTTTTGTTATTTTTTTTTTTTTTGATTTCAATTATTTTGAAATGCTAATAATTTGTTTGTAATTTTTTTTTCCAATGCATTTCCTAGGTAAACAAAATTGATTAATTATTTTAAAGTTAGAATTTAGTTTTAATGACAATGTATCAGAAGTTGATCAATTTAGAAATAAAACATTAACTTATCTTAATTTATTGAGTTCATCTTATATTTCTCTTTCTCTCTCTCTCTCTCTCGATATATATATATAGATAAATGGATAGAGATTATAAAATTTTAGAATGTCTCGAGATATTTGATATTCAAATGAAATTGTTTCATTTTCTACCATACTTAATTGAATTGGATTCATCTATATCCCCCTTAATATTATTACATTTTATTATAAGTATTTTTTTATTTTTTTTTTTTTTCAAAATAAAACTTTTCGATATTAAAGTTAAAGTAATTAGAAGTGTAGTAATTGTAACAAAGAATAACAAAACGTTGTCTTTGTTGCTTTTATCTCATCGTATTCTTTTATTATTCCATGCAAATCCCAATGAATTAATATGAAATATTCCAAGAGGACTTGAATTCAATTTTTATTCCATTCTTCCCCCCCTCCCTCCCTTTCTCTCTATTTTAATTAATAAATGCAATTCTGAGCGTTGCGATTTCTATAGCTTTGAATATATATTACTGAATATAGTGATCTATTTTGTGAAATTCTTCCGGGATGTGTATCAACCGCATCCTAATTATTTTTCTAGTGAATAGGTGAATTTGGAGAGTGAATTAGCGACATTTTATTAAACGCCGTTAATTAACAGTCCTGAAGAGGGGCTGAAGAGCCACCACCAGAGTATAATTAGAGTGTGTATGTTTTTATCATTAGCCTAGAGAGAAGTGATCGTATCACCGCAAAAACTTGCACCCCCATTGATTTAGCCGACAATTTTTGAGTTTCATACTCCGAGTGCCAATTGACAGAGGTGCTTTAGATTTTCTATTGCTTTTTCTTTCCCTCTCTCTCATTGCATGTAAAAGGGAAATTAGTGTTTGGATGTCCCCATCGGATTCTTTTAAAGCATAAAATTAAAAACGTACAGTTTTGTTAACATCATTTTAATTACACCTTTTCAAGCAGGTAGGTACGTATTCATTTATTGTTTTGAAAGGATACAATTCGGCACGGTATGATTTAATGATTGTATAATTATATAAATCTTACATTACTATTTATTAACGGTTTTCATTCATATTCTATGTCATTTACAAACGGAATAGTTCGATTTCGGTAAACTGTCATCAATGACAATCAAGTTTGGAGATTTGCTTTATCAATATGGAATTTTATTTCATACTTTTTTTCTAGAACAAATATATAATGAGAAGACTAATAAACTATCCATTCGGATATTAAAATTAGAAATCTTGTTCATCCTAGTATGATTAATGCTTAAGTCCAAAATATATACCCCTCTTATTCAAATATAATCTTTTAAATAAAACAATGATATTAAAACAAGCATATTATAATATTCTATATATCTATATAATATTTATTTTCATATCATTTAATATTTATTAAATAATAAATAATTAGAAAATAATAATAATAATACCTAATTTTTAATTATTTTGAAAATAAATAAATTTAGACTAAATTATATAGCATGTTAGGGTTTATTTACATAAATAATAACACAAATACGATATTCTTCTTTACGATTTTAATAAAATATTTTTTCAATTTGTATTATACTTGCTTTAATTGATAAATTGAAAGTTTATAGAAAAATTGCTAACATTTTGAATTTATCTCCTAACATACACACCTATAGACGTATAAATTATTATTATTACTTAAGATAAATAAAATTTATTTAATTAAATTGATTCAATGATAAAAAAAAATAAGAAATCGTTAAAAATGAATTATATACATTGAAGTTAATAATTTTAAAAATTCTAACTAAATTAATCACACTATACATATTATCATTTGATATTTAATTATAATTTGGAAATTTGAGATCAATGAGAGAAAGAGAAATTTTTTTCCGTACCGACGGATGAAATCTCTTCGCGTGATTGAACGAATTTTCTACTTCTGGTTGCCTAAAAAGAGCCTTTCTGTCGTTTCTAGTTAAAGTAGAAACATGGGTCGTTTCTAGTTGAAGTAGAAACATGGGAACCGGGTTTGTTTTTTAGTGAGGAGGTGTAAAAAAACGTAGAGGACTTACCTTGGTAAAATCCGGGAATGAATCACGCACATCCAACATCCATGGTGGTTGGCTCGACGAATCCCGAAGGCGATTTTGAAGTTTGTGACGAGGATTGTCGTGAAGAAGGCTGGTGGACCGCGACACCAAATCACACACCTGTGCACAGCACACCCCGTCGCTGTTGCACTCACCAACGACCTTTCTACTCTGCCGTCTCGTTCAATCGGGATTTCTTGAGACTGATGTGTGTTGCTTTGCACCCTGTGCCAATCGTCCTCCCTGAGGCGGACCTCCATGCCTCGAGGTGGGGAGGACACGCCCCAAAGAACCGCCCCACACCCCCCCGGATACAGCCGCGCCAAATTACAATTCCCACTCGCAACTCGGCTTAAGCCCTCCTGCAACCACGAACCCTTTCAATTTTGTTTACCTAGGAAATGCATTGGAAAAAAAATTACAAACAAATTATTAGCATTTCAAAATAAATGAAATCAAAAAAAAAAATAAAATAAAAATAAAACAAAATATTCTAATTGAAAATTTAAAAAAAAGCTGGAGTGTCTCCACTCGACTATCTCGCAAATTTGAATTGGATTAAATAACATATATTAATTTAAATTAAATTAAATTAATTAAATTATAAATTAAAATTAATAAATAATATTTATTAAACAAGCGAATCTTTGGCTCTTTGTTGATGGCACCACGTCACGTGTTGGCGCGTGAGATTTGCAGTGTTAAAAAATTAATTCTGGTACTTTCAGCTATTCAATCAAGCTGAAATTCTAGATATAGCAGTTTTATACAATTATTAATCATGTGAAAAATTATCAAACAAATATCTTTATTTTTATGAGAGAAATTTTGAATAATGCCCGTGTACCAAATTTCATCATTCTAGCTCAAACCGTTTTTGCGTAATCTTGGTTACATACATACTCACATAGACATTTTTCTCAACCTTAGTGAAAATGATTCAGGAACCTTCAAAACGTATAAAAACATCAAAATCTCAACATCGAAAATTTTCGTAATCGCAATACTATCTCTTACGAGAGAGTAAAAAATTACAAACAAATTATTAGAATTTCAAAATAATTAAAATCAAAAAAAAATCAAAAAATAACAAAAATAAAACAAAATATTCTAATTGAAAATTTAAAAAACAAAACATTATTCATATATAATTTAATTAAAAAATAATACTAATTAATCGATATTAAATATTATCGAAAAACCATAATTAATCTTTCTTCAGTTTTTTATATTTTTAGAAAAATTATTAACAGATAAATAATTGATTTTTTTTCAAATTCATAGACTTTCATCTAAATATACAGAAAAATCAATTCTCATCAAAATACTCAAAACTTGGTTCAATATCAACAAGTGTTATATAAGAAATAATTTTCTAACTATGTGTCAAATCGTCTTAACAAAATAATCTGTTGAATTAATATTTAATTACAAAATTAAGTCAATGTAAATATGTATATACAAAAAAAAAATAAAATTTATGGTCTATGTATGTTTAGAATAATATATATTATGCAATTTTCAGAAATTGTGTGATTAAAACTGAGTTAAATATAAGAATAATTATTAGAATAATAAAAAAAAAATCTGGAGTGTCTCGACTCGACAGTTTCGCAAATTTGAATTGAAATATTTAACACATATATAATATTTAAATCAAAATTAATTAATTAAATTGTAAATTAAAATTAATAAATATATATTAAACCAGCTCGTGTTTGGCTCTTTGTTGATGGCACCACGTCACGTGCTGGCGCGTGATTGGCAGTCAATGTGTTAAAAAATTAATTCCGGTACTTTCAGCGATTCAATCAAGCTGAAATTCTTTATATAGCAGTTTTATACAATTTTTAATTATGTGAAAAACTATCAAACATACATCTTTATTTTTACGGTCAGTTTAGAGGAAAAAAAATCAAAACGTGGTAGGTAATGACCCACTTCCGAATCAGCTACATTTCTCAAAAGTTGATAGAAAACTACGAATTTTGAATAATGTCCGTGTAACAAATTTCATTATTCTAGCTCCAATAGTTTTTGCCTAATCTTGTCTACATACATACTCTGTTACATATGCACACACAGAGACAGACACTTTTCTCAACCTTAGTGAAAATGACTCAGGGACCTTCAAAACGTATAAAAACATCAAAATCTCGATATCGAAAATTTTCATGATCTGGCAAGATAATAATAAAAAATACATAATGTTAAGAAAATTAATTGAATATATCCCAACTTGAATATATAGAACAATGAAATAAAAAATAAATAAACTGTTATCATAATTCCTATTAAATGTTTTCAATAGATTACCAATCATATTTTGATTTTCTTAAAAGTGATATCGCTTCAGAATTTTTCTCAAATAATTTTTATTAATAGTATAAATAGTAAAATTTGTAAAATAAATAAAATAAATGATTATTTTAATAATTAATTTGATTTGATAGTTTTTATTGTAAATAAAAATTTTTTTTTAAAAATTTATGATTATCTTTTTATCAATTAATTTATTTTAATTATCTAAATAAGAACTTCTTTTCATTTATTCATTGGGCAACTGAATTATTGCAACGATTGTAGTTTTTTATATTACAAATCATTTGTTTGTTGTTTAATTTATAGATATTTATTTATAACTTATTTAAATTATTATTTAATCCGAATCATAAAGATTATTATAAAGGATCAAAAACCTAGAATAATGAAATCAGTCTATAATATGCTTGTCTGGATAGGAGGGACCTTACGCTCCTTGATGATATTTCGATCTTATAAATGCAAGTGAACATAATTAAATCAATGATCAATTGAATAATAATAATGGTTAAAGCTACTGATGCATACTCTTAAAATTTTAATAATAATAAAATATATTATTTTTCTTCATATTTCCATTCAATTTAATATTTTTTTTGGAATTTAAAGTTTAACTTCAAATCCAATAATCCATTTTCATTTATTAAATTCTTATATTCCAATTATTTATTATATTTAAAAATTTTTATTATTTCTATATATGATTTTTTTTTGAGAATTTGAAGAATTAAATAATAAAATTAAAATATAAATTTTATATTTTCTCTGATCATAATCTATATTGTAAATAAAACAAAATAAATTTAAAATGTATTAACTACCCGATTAAAACAGTACTTTGGTTTGGAGAGGAAGTGAAAAAGTGCATTACGAAGATTTGGTTATAATACCGAGACTAGTCTATTATTTTTATAGTGCTAATAAAAAGACGCGAATGGGTAGTAAAGGACTCTTAGGGATGACAGTAGGGGGTATTTACTTCTGGGGATCTTGAATGGCCCTTCAAATGAATGAGCGACAAGAAAAAATATTGATCCTACTTCCAGACACCATCGGCCCTGAGTTGCAACTCCTTGCCAAGTGGAACTAATTCTATTCAAGGAGCAGATAGGATCAAAACCTTTTCTAGGCAAGCCAAATTAAGCAGGAAACCATCAATACATTATTAAATAAAATTTATAACTATATAATAAAGAATACTTCTTTATCACTTAGAATCAAATAAATATTAGGATTTTCCTATTAAGAGATCCGTTCTCTACAACATTCCAACTGTTATTTAAATCTTTATGTTAATATTTAAACCGTGAACTTTTCCAGTAAACGCAAGACAAATATTTTAATTCTTTCAAGTTTTGATACTCATATTAAATTGATTGATTTTTTTTTATAAAAGTTATATTGAATTTCAATATTTATTATTATTTTACCCATTGATTTTTAATGATTTAAATTTAAACATATAGTAATATTTATTTTAGTATGTTTAATAAAAAAAAAATATAAAAAAGTTTAAAAATATTCAAATATATTCTGAAAGTGGGATTATAGATGAGAAGGTCTGATGAGTCTTAAGTCCCCATCCAGAAATCATTTTTTTTTCATAAATTTCATTGAGAAACGATAAAGAGGACATTGTCTTGACAAAAATCATTCTTTTGAATTCAAAATTAATCACATTATTCAGATAATATAAATACTATAAAAATATTTAAAAAATAAAAATAAAAAAAGAAATGGTTTAATAATATACTTATATGAAATTGATTAAAATTTTTGACATTTAAATATAATGATTATGATTTAATTAACTAGGCCAAAAAACCAATTTTAATTTAAATTTATTTTAAAATAGAATTAAATATATACTTAAGTAAAAGAATGTATATTAAATTAAAAATATAAATATATTAGTATTATATAATATATTATATCAATTAAAAGGTAATTTATAAAAGAATAAACAGAATGATTATAAAATAAACAAATAAGTTAAGGTATTTTAATTAAATTTGTTTCGTTGTTTTTTTTTTTAGGTCTAATAAGAATTGAGTCTGAAACGTCTGCTGAATTTGCAAAAGAGAAACACGATTCCCTTTTGTGAGTAACTTCACCCAAATGGAATTATCTTGCTCGATTTGCTCCGTTGTCATTTTGACAACGCTTTTTTTGATCTAATTAACTGAGTAATCGTTTCAGGGGAACACAAATTAAACTAAAATATTCATCGAATGTCGCTTCTCTCATTTTTTCATTCGATTATCCCAGGTAAAATAATTCTAATAAAATAAACCATAAAATAAAATATTAATCTTTTTTTTTTAAATTTTATAATTGTCCATTTATGTAATTTGTAACTAAAAAAAAATAAATTTAACCTATATTGTTTTAAAAATTTATACAACTTCAAATAAAATAATTGCAATTAAAAATATAATTAAAAAAAAAATTTAAGAAAATTAAATCTTTTTCTGCATTTCAGAAAAATAATAATTTTATCCTAATGGCAAAAGAGTCATAAAAAAAATATTGGCCAGAAAATTATTTCTAAATAATTTATATAATTTTACTTTTTCTTATATTTTAATAAATATTATTAAATTCCAAATGTTTTCAAAAATAGGTCTACTAATTTTATATTTTGGTAAAATTTAAGTAAATTTAGAAAAAATTGTTTAATATAATTTTATAAAAAGATAAAATAAATATAAAAAATAAATAAATAAATAAATAAATCATATTGAGGACTGTATGAGTATATTTGTGTTAAAATTTATATAATTTTATAAAATAAAAAATATGAAAATAAAATTTAGAACCTTTTAAGATGGATGAGAAATAATATTTATTTTATTTTATTATTTAATATATATATATATATATTTATTGTGTGTATGTGTATGTGTATATATATATATATTATTTAATTCCAAATGTTTTCAAAAATAGGTCTACTAATTTTATATTTTGGTAAAATTTAAGTAAATTTCAAAAAAATTGTTTAACATAATTTTATAAAAAAATAATAAAATAAAATAAATATAAAAAAATAAATAAATAAATAAATATAAAAAAATAAATATATAAAAGAAATATAAAAAATAAATAAATACAATAAATAAATCATATTGAGGACTGTATAAGTATATTTGTGTTAAAAATTATATAATTTTATAAAATTAAAATTATGAAAATAAAATTTAGTACCTATTAAGAGGGATGAGAAATAAATTATTTGAAAATATTATTTTTTATTTGAATTAACATTTATTTTATTATTTAATATATATATATATATATATATATATTTATATATGAATATATATTTATTGTGTGTATGTGTGTGTGTGTGTATATATATATATATATATATATATATACATGGTGCATCGTTGTGTTGATGAATTGAAAAGGATCTTTTAATAAGATCTTTTCAAAGGACTCCGTTAAATCTTTCCCAGTGGGGACAATTAATTCTTTGTAAAAGTATAAACACTTGTATGAATACACAAAACACAATGAATGGAACCCTCCCTCCCCTGTTCCCCACCGTGAGAGATGGAAGGGGCGGAGTCCCGGCTCGTCACATGGCATTATCCAATAATAAAGTGCAGCGGCCAATTCACGCGGGCCAATGAATGTAGAGGGGCGGGGTCTGGTAGGTTGGAGCATTCCAGCAATTCCAGGGTGCAGAGTGGCGTTTGTCGCCACTGTGGAAACATCTATCTTTATTTTTACTCTTTTCAACAACAAAAAAGAAATAAACCAATTTTTGGATTTTCAAATATTTAAAGAGATAATAAATTATATATTTTGTTAATTAATGAAATGAAAATTTTATCAATTATTTTTTTTAATAAAAAATTAAAAAATAATAAATATTAAAAATAATAAAAAAAAGTTTTAATAAATAATATATAAATATAATTATATTCATATATAATAATTTATATTTATATATTATATTTTATAATTATATTATAAAATCAAAATTTATTAATTCAAGTAAAAATGCTTATTATGCTCATAACATGGTTTGAGGGAGCAAATGATAATAGGTTTGGAACCCTTTTTCATCCTATCACACCTTTCTGGGGTAGAAAGACATTTTTTCTTATAAATATATAAAAATTACGAGGGACAGGTAATGCTTATAGAAGAAGTATATAACGTATTTAAATGATTATTTATTTTCAAATTAGGTTGAACCACCTTTCTATTCCTACGTTTTTATTCGTTTTGAAGGTTCCTGAATCATTTTCACTAAGGTTGAGAAAAATGTCTGTGTGTTTATGTGTATGTGTGTGTGTATGTATGTATGTAACCAAGATTACGCAAAAACGGTTTGAGCTAGAATGATGAAATTTGGTACATGGACATTATTCAAAATTCATAGTTTTCTATCAACTTTTGAGAAATCTAGCTCAACCGGAAGAGGGTCATTACCTACAACTTTTAGATTTTTTTTTTTCTAAGGTGACCATAAAAATAAAGATATATGATTGATAATTTTTCACATGATTAATAATTGTATAAAACTGCTATATCTAGAATTTAAGCTTGATTGAATAGCTCAAAGTACCAGAATTAATTTTTTAACACTGCAAATCTCACGCGCCAACACGTGACGTGGTGCCATCAACAAATAGCCAAAGATTCGCTTGTTTAATAAATATTATTTATTAATTTTAATTTATAATTGAATTAATTTAATTTAAATTAATATATGTTATTTAATCCAATTCAAATTTGCGAGATAGTCGAGTGGAGACACTCCAGATTTTTTATCTAGTGGGTACCATTCTGTAATTGTCTTGGTACATCTTTCGTCTTTTGTCAGAAGAGTTTGGAGACACATGGGAGAGGCTTTTATATATTTATATATACATGCCCTCAAGGGTCAGGTTACACTTTAAAAAAAATATTTATTCAAATTTTAAATTCAATTAAATATTAGTTAAGTTGTTTTAAAAAAATAAAAAATAAAAATTATACAAATTGTGAGTCAGTAATAAATGCTATAAATAATTAAATAATGCTTATTTTTTTATTAATACAAACAAATTTATATATTATTATCATATATTTTTTATTTTTATAGTTATTTAGTTAAAATCATCTAAAGTTAGTGGGACATTTAAGTAATTTTGATGTATAAGTAATATAAAGTCTAAAAAGCAATTTTAATATTGCTTTAAGGTTTATTATTTGTCTGTATGAGTGTTCTTGTTCATTTCAATTATTTTATAGTTTATATATTTATAAATAATACTCCATAAATTATGATTTATAGTTTTATTTATTTAATATATTCAGTTTATATAATATGTATACTTATCTAGTTTTATTTATTTAAAGTTTTATAGTTTATATAGTTTATTATGATTAATTTCAATTAATATTATTAAGATTATTTTATCGAAATATTCAATTTTTCAAAATTATTTTAACTTTTTTTACCTATAATTTTTTTATATTTAAATAACACCTTTAATATAGTGCAATATTCTAATATCTACAAAAAGTTGCATATATATTTAGATATTATTTATTAATTATAATATTGAGAATATTGTAATATGATTATGGAAATATTGATAGGTGGAATTGTGTAGGTCCGGGTAAGCATTGTTTAAAAAAAAATTTCATAACACAAAAATTTAGAAAAAAAAAGTTATATTTGTAAAGTGAGGACGCAGATAGGAAATATGAGAAAAAATTCTGTAAGAAAAAATGTTTCAAATATTAAAATAATATTTGTTTAAATTTATTTTTCAATTTCCTAATATATTTGTTTTTCAATGTAAATATACATCAAGATTTCTCATATTATAAATAATTTGGATAAATTAAGAAGAAATAAATTAATATTAGTAAATTAGAAAATCAAAAGTATATAAGTAAGTAAGTGAAAGTCACTATATAGGGGTTGATAAGCCTGAAATTTTATTTAATAATCTTATAAGCCAATTTATATAATTTTTTAAGTTTAAATGGTGTTTCATCTCTTTGCTTTCCAATAAATAATTAAAAGTGAACCTTTCTTACTATTTTATAATTTTTTCTCTTAATCTAAATTTGGTCATTCATTATTTTTCATCAAATTAAGTATTTAAATATGAATTAAAATTGAATATGAATTATTAATATAAGTATATGAAAAAAAAATATAAAAATAAAAATTTCAAAATTATATACCTCAGTAGGTATAATAATAAAATTTATAAAAAAAACAAAAACAAACAAATTACTAATAAATTATCTAGTCAGATTTAAAAATAATTTTTCTTTGAAATTAACGAGATTCATTTAATCGTCCTAAAAATGTACAGCCAACCCGATAGCGAGAGAACCGTCAGAAATTGGGGAGGGGTGAGTGTGTTAATGGGGGTTCAAATAAATCATTTCAAATTCGCTTAGACAAACGGATTCTAGCGAAAGCAGGAATATATACGATATATAATATGTATAACCAACTAGCTGATAAATAATGGCGTAAATAAACGCTGTGCGAACATCGCGGATGATTCTGATGAGGTTAGAGGCGAGCGCGATTAATCGCGAGTTGGCTGCTCCACGTCCTTCGGGCAATGATGAGTCACTGGAATTAGCACACGACTGGCTGCCCAGCACCCTCCCGGCTGCGCTGATGTCATCAGGGCCCCACTGCCCTTTTAAATTTCTACCCATTAGCAATTATTAGCGAGAACTAATGAGAAGAGAGGTCCAAATGCAATCCCAGAGGGTAAACAATGCAGTTATTCCAGACATCAAGAGATATTATTAATTACTATTGGAATTTATATTCATTCCTTTCATAAATAATTCATAATAATATATATATATATATATATATATATATATATTTTCATCTTAAACAAATTACTAGAAAAGAAATATTATTTTTCTGTAAGTATATAGGTTGTAAAATAAAAGTCTAAAATAATTGGAAAGGATGAATGAACAAATTATCACTACACCTGAGTAGAAAGGTATTGAACCTTGAAGATCTCATCTTTATAAAAAAATCAATTAAATCCTCTAAACTTTAAACAATTTATTATAGAAATAATTACGAATTTATCTAATCTACTTATTTTGGAAAAATAGTATTGTACATGTAAACATCTATCCTATATATTTACCTATGTTGGTATGAGTATATATTTTTGTTTTTCTGATATCAACAATATTTTATTAAAATTCAGATATTTTACATTTTTGAAGTGGAGAATCGAGTTTTGGGTAAAATCATCTTATTTGCATTTTTCTAAAAATTTGGTAAGATATTGATCCTGTATTTGCCTCCTCTACTGGAAGCAGTATTAAAAATTAAAGGGGTAAGGGCTTAGCACAATATATTTGAAACTATTCATTTCTGTGTATGATTTACTCCAAGGCAGAACTCCTCAATATTAAGGAATAAATTATTAACAATTAAATTAAACGCCATTTCTTTCAGGTACATATTTTACATTTCCTTTATTTATATAAGTACTTTATGTTTTAAAGACAAAGAATCCAATTTTCGAATCTCGTGTTCAAAGTTGCTCCAATTATGATGCCAAAACATGGACTCTTACTAAATGTTTGAAACAAAGAATTGATGCAATGGGGATGCAATATTGGAGACGATCATGCCAAAAAACAATTATGGACAAAATTTCAAACGAACATATCAAAGAAAGACCCCAAGGGACAAAAACCCTTGACTGACAGCATAGAAAAACAATAACCGAAGTGGTACGGGCATCTCCCGATAAAATACAACAGCAATCATGGAAATGAATTCCGAGAAGAAAAAAAAAACTTGGATGCAAGGCAATATAACAACTATGCAAAAGAGGGACTTAAGCGAAGGAGACTACCTGGATAAAAAGAAATGGCAATTGGGATGTGGTACATGGCCATAAGGCTGTATATTTTAACCACTATATGTTTTAAAAAGCATCGAATTTTTTATAATTATTCAGGTAAACTCATTTTCGTGGATTTGGATAATACTTTACCAGCGGGTTCAATTTGCAATTCCAAATAAACTTTTCTTATGAAATTTTTCCCAGCATCTTATAGTTTTCGAGATAAAAATTATTAAAATAAAGATTTTTTAAGTTTGACAGATTAAACCGAACTTATAATAACCGAAAATTAGTGCGCCATCTGGTAGTCAAACGGATAAAACATTAAATAGAATATCAATGGATTTATATGCAAATTTTAATAATTTTTATCTCGTAAATAAGAAGAGGCCTGAAAAAACTTCATAAGAAAAGTTTATTTGTTACTGGTAAAGTATTATCCAAATTCACAAAAATGCGTTTACTTGAATAATTACCGATTTTTCTCTATCATATAACTTATTTGACATCTATCATCAAGTATTTTATAGAGAGATAACGATAGATAGAGATTTAAGGTTTCATTAGTGGACGTTCTGCTTGTTGAGCCAAGTCCCTATTATTACTAAAAGTAAAAATATTCAAAAATTGTGTTTTATTGAAAACAAACATTAGCATTACAAAAATTACCTTTATTTGCAATAGTGTTACATTCACCGAAATCATTTGAAATTTCCAGAAATATTTCTATTAGTAATTTAACATTTGGAAGATAATTTATTAGGGATTAGATTATTATCTCAATAATTAATGAACTTTTATTTTTTGATTTTTGTTTTAAAATTCCTTTTAAATAGTATGCATATTCAAAACCCAAAATAATATAATTTTTTCCCCTTTCTTTTTTGTTTAATAAACAGCTATTGAAAAGATTTCAAGTAACTTTTTCTTTACTTTTCATTTTTATTGAATTAGCTTAAGGGTTTCTTCTATTTACATCTTCAATGTCCAAATAGCTATTCATCTCGACCTGGAAGTGTGTATTCTGTTTCGCATCAAACAGGATCTTGATCGGTAGTCTCCCTCTGTTTACAAGACGTGTGTGTGTGTGCATTGAACCGGTTCACTCTTAAGAACTGGCCATGAAAATATCGTTTCCTGAATCTCAGGATCAGGTGATGACTGCTGAGCCCGTTGTATTTATTTTCAAGTGGCCAATTGAAGAGTGCAAAGCAAACAGAGGGGCTTCCACGAAAGGCACAGCCGGCCTTGTCACGCTAATTTGTCACGGATATCGGCCTCACTTTATCCCTTTATCCCTCGCCTTTCATGACATCACTTATTAGCCGTGACTAAGTAAATGCGTGCACGCGTGCGTTCTGTTTTTCGAATCCATGGGCTGGGACCCAGCGTGTCAACTTGGCCACCGATACAACTATATATCTATATTTATATCGGACCCACATTAATAGGAGCCGTGATTCGGGCCGTGAACACTTCAAAGTGATCGCTCAATTCGCAATACAAAGGCCTGAAAGAACTAGATCCACCTCACCCCTAGAGTCCTATCGCTCCTCTGAAAATATAGAATATTCCACGCTAATAATTTGTCATACGTGATTAACGTAACTCAGGCGATAATAAATTCCCTCGTCTTTATGGGTTTCGATTTGGCTAAACTAACACTAGCGAGGAAATCGATCGAGAGGGGGGTTTCTCTTTCAAAATATTCCTATGAACATTTGAAAATTATAATAGTAAGTGTATTATTTTAATCTTCTGACTGAACAGAAGAGAAGTTACTATTAATTCAAAAAACATAATTATATAATAGCTGTAATAGTAATAATGATGCTTTTAAAATGATTTGTTTTGCTCTTTTCATATTTATCTAATACATATTCCTTTACGAGCAATAGTTATTAATATAGACAGTGGCGCAACCAGCATTTGATCCTGGGGGGGGGGGGGGTTTAACTAGCCACTCCACCTTCCTATGGCGGGATCCCCCCCTCCCCGGGCTCTCTCAAAGACAAATTTTCATTAAGATTTTTTTTTATATTAAATATTTAAAAAAGTTTTGTAAATGAAACTGATTTTACAAAATCTGGCAAAAAATTTAATTTTGTAATTTTGTATTTTATTTTTGTATTCACAGTTTTAGAAAGAAAATATTTTTTTTCAGCTATAAGTAAATCATTTTAGCTTTCCTCGAGATTTTTCGAGATTTCCACTTTTCAGACGGTTCTGAATCCAAAACTGCAAAAAAAAAATTTTGAACCGGCCGTTCGTTACCGAGATTACGTCTAAACAAAATGAGATATTGTCTTGAAATTTGAAATTTAGATGTTTTTTTTTTGGGAATGATGGGCGGGGATTGGATTGTTTTTGGACAAGATCGGACCATAAGTAAGGGTAGTTTAAAGAAGTGTCAAAGCACATTTTATTGATTTTCTCAATAAATACCGATTTTTATGAGAATTATACTATCGTATTAAATTTATAGGGAATCGAATTTACTAAAAGTTTCATTCTATTCATTTTTACCTAAACTTAATAATAAAGGAGTTATTTATAAAAAAAACTACTTTAAGATTTCGAAAGTTTTTCGTCCGCCCGTAGTGGCAGGATATTTTGAAAAAATTAGTCTTCACTTCATAATTTGTATGAAATTAGCAATTAATGTATTAATAATAAAAAATATTTAGAATATGAGTAATATTTTTATTTATTTTATATTTAAATAGTCAAATTGGAAAATTTCACAATCATCTAGTAATCTTATATTAAATCTTTTGTTTTTTATGATTTAGTAATTTTTTTATTTCTTATATTAAATTCTGTACGAAAAAATAAGTAATTTTTATTTTTGTTAAAATTTTTTTAAAATAAAATAAACTTACTTATTATACACTAAGTTATACTTTAAGAATTTTTTTTTTAAATAAAAAGAAGGATTATTTTTCTTTTCTATTTGCAATATAGTACATAATATACAGCAATTATAATTTTTTTTCTCTCCTGGGGGGAGGGGGGGGGTTAAACCCCCCCCCCTTCCTGATTGCGCCAGTGATATAGAATATATTTATTTCTGATTTAGCAATAATAACAGGGTTTTTTTTAATTTCAATCAATATGAAGATGAAGAAACTGAAAAATTGATTTGTTTAGGCCTGATTAAAACTTATTTTAAATATTTAAGTTATAATATCAAGGAATATAAAAATCATCAATTTGAAATGATTCAAGTGGATTTCAAAATATAATATTTTGAAATTTACTAATTATAATATTATAATTAAATTATATTATTATTATTATTATACCATTATTAATGTATATATATTTTTTAAAGAACCGAACTTTATCATTGTTTATGTCATTGGAAATTGGATTATGAAATTTTGATAAATATATTTTTAAATAATTTCCCCGAAAAGATTTTATCTAACAATAATGGGATTCCAAATTTCAATTGTCTCCGTGATTCCCATCTATTTGACTTTGGAGTGAAAAAGTCAATGATGAATTGAAAAAAAAAAAAAAAACTCTAAAAGAGCTTGGTGTGCTTTTATCCTTAAATATCGTTAATGTTGGACTGCTGTTCAATGTTATCTCTTACGGCAATCAAAGGGGAAGACATGTGTAAGCTTAGTGGTTTCGTTGGTAAAGAACGATGTCATCGAGGAGGAGAAACACTGAAGAGCGGTCGGGGATTCAAGTTGACACTCTTCTCTCTCTCTCCTTCTCTTTCTCTTTATTTCTTTCCCTTTCGCTCCTTATAATAAATGATCGATGGTGAATGAAACCATGAATGAATCAAAAAATTGCACATAATTTAAGTGGAGAGAAAAAGGCCAATTGACGGGTTAGGATTTCAGGGGACGCCCATCTGGCTGGATATTTTGCTCCCTCCCCCGCTCACCTGGCCGAGTTCGACCGAAAACACGCGTGCCCTGAAAGGTTTCTTGCAGCAGTCAAGATGCTATTGTCGATGTTTTTTGCCATCTCCAAGGGTATGACGGCCCATTGTGTCGAGGTCTTGTCCAACAACTACTACAAACCCACCCCAAATCTTTCTTACCCCATCCCCGAGAACCTTTTCAATGTTGGAGTGTTGAAATATCAAAAAGACCCCAAATCGGAGTGCAAGAGGTCAACGCAGTGAATACAAATTGTTGCAAAATTTATAGCTTCTCCTTGAATTCCCACACGAGGAGATTGCATTCAATATTTTCATTTGATAAAGGAAAGCTATTCGTTAGCTGAGAATTCAATACTCAATAGTTGAGTACATGAGATTTCTAATAAACAAATAATCGAATAGCATCATCATCTATCACTCTCCAATGATTTGGATTTGTTGACAAAAAATATTTAGAATCCATACAATTGATAACAAGATAGTTAGTAGATAAATCAAAAAAGACAAAATAAACATTTTTCTTTAAATGAATTATGTATCATTTTCACATTTTCGTATCTATTATTATTTTATTTTAGAAAATCTCTAGTGAAAATATCCTAATATTTAGTTAATTAAAGATTATTGAATAGAAGAAATGAAATAAAAAAACATACATGATAATTTTTTTTCTATTTACTTTATCTCAGTTATATTATATTTAACAAATTGAAATAAGTTGACCTGTGGCCAGGTCCGAACCGACCGACGGTTTGAAGTAAATTAATTTCCAGCTACAGAAACAATTTCAAATAATTTTAATGTATTTATTAATTTAATTAAAAACAGATATGGATATAACATAAATAATAAATATAAACATTTTTAATTTTATTTTATTTATAATACATATATAATATATGCAAGACCAGGCTGTGACGTCATGAATGGCTGGATGACGTCATATAATTTTAAATCAAGAAAAAACTAATATAGATGATTTTTCTCGAGGATAAAACCAATACAAAGGGCATGATTCGTGGTGATATGTAAAAAATCTCCTCATGTTAAATTTGGTGTGAAAATAACCCTTCCCTTCCTATCGTCGATCGCTAATACTACCACTTCCGGTTTCCGGATTTGCACCAAAAGTTGATCCATTCATCCCACTGATGCATTAAGTAAATATACCAAATTTCATCAAATCGGTTGAGTCGTTCAGGCTGTACACATCTATACGGACGGACGGACGGACAGACCTCATGCTAAAAATACTTTTTTCTGTTAAGAAAATGCATGATTCGTGGAGATATGTAAAAATCTCCACATGTGAATTTTGGTGTGAAAACAATACCTCCCTTACTATCGTCGGTTGGTAAAAAAATATGTTATGTTTTTGAAATTGAAACTTGAAATTTTGAAACTTTGAAACTATTGAGAAATTTAGCTCAACCGGAAGATATTTTTCCTCTAAAGTGACCGTAAAAATAATGATATATGTTTGATAGTTTTTCTCATGATTAAAAATTGTATAAAACTGCTAAATATAGAATTTCAGCTTGATTGAATCGATGAAAGTACCAGAATTAATTTTTTAACACTGCATATCTCACGCGCCAACACATGACGTGGTGCCATCAACAAAGAGCCAAACATGAACTGGTTTAATAAATCTTATTTATTAATTTTAATTTATAATTTAGTTAATTTAATTTAATTTAAATTAATATATGTTATTTAATCCAATTCAAATTTGTGAGATAGTCGAGTCATCATCTAGCTCAAACCGTTTTTGCATAATCTTGATTACACACACACACACACACACACACACACACACACACACAGAGAGAGAGAGAGAGAGAGACATTTTTCTCGACCTTAGTGAAAATGATTCAGGTACCTTCAAAACGTATAAAAACATCAAAATCTCAACATCGAAAATTTTCGTGATCGCAATACTATCTCTGGCGAGATAGTGAAAATTGACATTTTATAAATTTCATATTATAAATTTAGAAGATACCAGTAGGTATGGATATATGTATAGTTTGCTTGAATCTATATTATAAATTAAACTCAAAGCCTCCCTCTAAAAAAAATCAAGCCATCTATTTATTCATTTCGAGGTTTGTGCAGGATCCGATTACAAAAGTGAATGAATTTACTATATATATATGTAAATAATTATAAATATAAATAAATAAAATTAAACTAATCAATAATCGATCAAAATAGAAAATTTCGATAATTTTTAATAAGTCTTTTCTCTATAGAATGCTAAATTGATAAGGATTCATTTATAATTTTTAGAAATTTGTCTATAATTCATTGAATTGCATGATAGTGAGAAATATAATATTTTTCGAAAGAAAAATTTTAAAAGTCAGGTATTCTAACTCTTAATATTCACAATATTAAATATAATTATATGATTACCTATATTGGCGTTGAAGGTAAATATATTGAATTATGTCGTTGATATATCTAATAATATATTCGCTTAAATTACAAAAAAAATTAATAAAACAATTCTTTTAAATAAAGCCATGAAATAATCTGTTTTTAATATATTATAATCATATACTTTAAATAATGTAATGTCTAATAAATGAAAAAAATGGTTTTCTTTTTGTTTTATTGGTTCTCGGGATCTAAACCATATTCTACATTTACATATTACAAATTTCTTTATTTTTGCACTAAAATTATTTTTTTAATTTTTTGTAAACTTGTTGAGATTTGAACTTTCATACTATGACGTTGAATTATTTGAATTATTTATATATGTTTAATAAATAAATTTATATATGTTTAATAAATAAATAATAATATATTCGCTTAAATTACAAAAAAAATTAATAAAACAATTCTTTTAAATAAAGCCATGAAATAATCTGTTTTTAATATATTATAATCATATACTTTAAATAATGTAATGTCTAATAAATGAAAAAAATGGTTTTCTTTTTGTTTTATTGGTTCTCGGGATCTAAACCATATTCTACATTTACATATTACAAATTTCTTTATTTTTGCACTAAAATTATTTTTTTAATTTTTTGTAAACTTGTTGAGATTTGAACTTTCATACTATGACGTTGAATTATTTGAATTATTTATATATGTTTAATAAAAATTAAAATTATTTATAATATATTATATATTATATTAAATATAAAATATTATTTTATAAATGTAAAAGAAAAATATTGTTCTAAATATAAAGATATTATTTTAAACATAATTAAATATTATTTTAAAAAAGGATTAAATGTATTTTGAATAAAAATGAAATGTATTTTTATATTTATAGATTGATTAGAATTATATATTTTATAAAAAAAAAGCAAAGTTATTTTTTAATCGATATAAAGGGTGTTTCTTTTAGAGGTATAGACTTTAAATTGCTATAAAACAACGATGGATTATTCGATTGACATGCATTTTATTTATACTAAAGATAATCTTGTGGCATTACATTTTATATATGATTTCTGGCATATTTCTGGCCCGGATGTAGTCCAATCTGGACACCCAATTTTCGATAACTTTTTCCAACATTTGTGGCCGTATATCGGCAATAACACAGTGAATGTTGTCTTCCAAATGGTCAAGCGTTTGTGGCTTGACTTTACATAACAGAAAGTAGTCTAGTGGTGTTAAATCACAAGATCTTGGAGGCCTATTCACAGGTCCAAAACGTGAAATTAGGCGGTCACCAAACGTGTCTTTCAATAAATCGATTGTGGCACGAGCTAACACACCGCCGTCTTGTTGGAACCATAATTCTTGGACATCATGGTTGTTCAATTCAGGAATGAAAAATTTAGTAATCATGGCTCTATACCGATCACCATTGACTGTAACGTTCCTCAATGCTACGCTCTACAGTAGCAATAACTTCTTCTGTACGCACCGTACGGCGTCTCTGGGGATGCGAGTTATCAATAAGAGTAAACGTAGTGCGAAAACGTTCCATGGTTAATCGAATTAACTGCTCTGATGGACAATTTTGTCGACGATAAAATGGACGTAGTGCACGATTCGTATTCCGCACAGAACCATTATTTTCGAAATAAAATTGCACTATTTGCAAGCGTTGTTCAGGCGTGAGTCTATTCATGATGAATTGCCAAACCAAACTGAGAATAAATCACTTGACAGCTGTAAATCGGTCGTCAACTTGAACAGTAATGCCAACTTAAAGTTCTATACCTCGAAAAAAAAACACCCTTTATTTATTAACGTGTATCTATTCAGATATTATAATCTATTATTAAGTGAAATATTATAAAAAATATTAATGCGTTTTATTAAAAAATAACCTCTGTTTATACGTATGAAAAAGTAATTGGATTTAATAACAACAAAAATCCAAAATACTTGAGTTCACTAGTTCAGTATTTTATCACTAAATTACACTCTGTAATAAATTACCGTCTTTTTGAAAACTATTTCCCCAAAACAGGGAGATATTTAGTTATTATCTGAAAATTTTTATTCATGTTTTGTATTATAAATTCCATTTATTACTATGTTATTAAAATGTTTATTTTACCGTTTATTAACATTAAATTTTTAAAGGGATTTGTAATTGATAAAGGAAGCTTAAGAAGAGGAAACCAAATGGAAAATGTTTTAGACAAGTATATTTTCGGATTATAGTTAATGACGGTTTAAGCAGATTCGATTCTAATTTTATAATAATATCTGTATATTTAGTGCAAGTGAAAAAAAACCCTGCTGGTATAATTGCGATTACCTGTTGCGCGAATGGAACTCCGCCCCGCGGGTGACGTCATCCTGGGGCGGCTCCAAGCATCCACCCCCACCATTTTACAAAAAACCCACTAAATCATGAATTGAAATTGGGTATGAGAAGGTGAGGGGTGAGGAAGTAGGGTTCCATTAACGTTTAAAAAAAATTAAACATCAATAAATGAATCACACTTGTGAGAATTCGGACGATCCCTGGATTTGGCTAATTTAATAGTGAAATAACAAAATAATCGGTGGTGAAGGGTTTATTCATGCCATTTGCCTCGATCTCCATATTAGATAGTCCATGAATTATATTAATTCCATTCCGGATTGCGGGGTTATGAATTGTAGATGTTTGCAATAATATTTATAAACAGCTGCTAAATATTTTATTTTGATTAAAACACACAAATTCGAGTAAATTAAAATTTTTCATTAAGAAAAAAAAAACATTCTTTGAAAAGACAATGATTTTATGGATTTTCATTTAATTTTCATTTTATTTTTATTTTTCAATTTAATATATATTCAAAACAAAGAAATTGTATATTTATTTAACCATTATTTTATATTAAAAATCTACGGTTGAAGGATTAAAGGGAACTTGAATTTGAAGGTAAAAGATATGATTTCTTCATATATGAGGACAAAATGTGGGGTTGTGATCATGGAGTATTTATTATCAAACATGAAATATAACATAAATTCAATTTTGATATATAAAATAAAATATCTTTTATTTAGAGACTAATTAAAGCTTTGGATCACTGCCAGCAGCTGCTTGCCTCCCGATGATGACAATTCTCTCTGTATTCAAATATCATTTATAGAAAAAATTTTCATTATTTAAGTATTTTTTAATAATAACTTTTTTATATATAACTGTGAGGAGGTCATGTGAAAGTGAATGTTACCATACGTTAGTTATCCAGGTTGCCTATTCATCCAGGGACACAATATTAATATACACCAATATTTCATTTTACCTCAGAGTTACGTTCTAAAAAAAAAGCGACCCAAATTGAAACGACGCAAAGCGAATTAAAATTTTTTATAGCAAACCATGTTACAAAATTTGTGATTATCTCACTATTAAACATAATTTTTACTATCTCGCCAGAGATAGTATTGCGATCACGAAAATTTTCGCAGGCGAGATTTTGATGTTTTTATACGTTTTGAAGGTTCCTGAATCATTTTCACTAAGGTTGAGAAAAATGTCTGTCTCTGTGCGTGTGTGTGTGTGTGTGTGGACAAGGTACAGAGTGGCGTTCGTCGCCACTGTGGAAACATCTCTCTCTATTTTTACTCTTTTCAACAACAAAAGAGGAATAAATCAATTTTTGGATTTTCAAATATTTAAAGAGATAATAAATTATATATTTTGATAATTAATGAAATGAAAACTTTATCAATTATTTTTTTATTTTTTTAATAAAAAATAATAAATATTAAAAATAATAAAAAAAAGATTTAATAAATAATAAATAAATATAATTATATTCATATATTATAATTTATATTTATATATTATATTTTATAATTATATTATAAAATCAAAATGTATTAATTTAAGTACAAATGCTTATTATGCTCATAACATTGTTTGAGGGAGCAAATGACTATAGGTTTGGAATCCTTTTTCATCCTATCACACCTTTCTGGGGTAGAAAGACATTTTTACTATTTCACCAGAGCGAAATTTTCGCTGTCGAGATTTTGATGTTTTTATATGTTTTAAAGGTTCCTGAATCATTTTCACTAAGGTTGAGAAAAATTAAATTTAATTTAAATATAATATATTTGTTAATTAATCCAATTCAAATTGCGAGATAGTCGAGTGGAGATACTCCAGCATATATAAATATTGTTTTGTTACACATTGTCTTTAATTTTTCACTTAACATTCCACTTAAATTTCCACAAAACATATCACTTTGATATACATTCTGGAATATTCTTCCAGAGAAAAAAAAGAAAATTTCAAAAAAAAAAAACATCAACGGAACCTCGAAAATATAACGACGCACAGTGAAAATTAGTACTAATTAAGCTGTGACGCAACAAACGAAAAATACAAAACGAAATGACGCAAAGCGAGGTATTGGTGTAATATCTTTATAGAAGAATAATCTAACCCAGAAATTGATGAATATCTTTTTTAATTATTATAAATTATTTACAAATAATATAGAGATTATTTAATTCATATAGTTAAAACAATGTAATGTATTTTCGTAATTAAATTTACTAATAGATATTATTTGAATAGTCATGAAGTTTTCACATTCTAAATTATAATTTTTTTTAATAAAATTAATTAATTAATTAGTAAATATCGATTTTCAAAAATTATTCACTTTCGCTTATAGTAGAAAATATTTTCTTTCAGATTAAAAAATAATTAGAAATAACTTTGCATATAGATTTAAAATTTGAAAAATTAAATTAAAACGACCAGTATCTAACACATTTGCCTAGTTAACTAGTCATACTAATAAATGCGATTAGATTAAATAGAAACTAAAGTTGTGGTTGTATGCTAGACATTTATATAAAGAAAATTATAAAACAAAATTTTATATTTTCTCTTATAAAAATAAAACTAAAATTTACAAAATATTGTAATTAAATCCTACGCTTAATTGGGTGGTACTGATTCCAGTAAAGGCCTAAATTTAAACTATGCAAATTAATAAAGGAATTTGATACAACACGGAGTTAAGGTTTTATCTAAGATAACTAATAAAATAAATTAAATGATTCAATCTCTCAAATATCTATATCGAAAATTTTCTTGGTGCTTAAAAAATTAGTTATATATATATGTATTAATCAAATTATTCTTCTAGTTAATATATATTATATTGTATTATATTTTCTGTTTATTTAATTAAATATTGTTTTAATATCTAATTAATTATTTGTAGATTATTATAATTATTTTGCTTTTTAATATTTACTTTTCTAATATTTCCGACTTACTTTAATTGATATTGTAGCATGTAATTAACTTTAATTTAAATTTAAAATGATTTCAAAAAATCAGACTTCTACAAATCACAAAATCAACAACCTTGTATAAGTAATTATATTTAAAAAATAATTATCTATATAAAAAAAAAATTAGAATTATTTTCTGGATAGCACATAAGTTTTGTATTAGATGTTTCTGATCAAATTAGTATTCTTATAGATATTTATAGATTTTATAGAATATACATTTATTTATTATAATAAAATTATATTAACACACTATGAGCGGGGCGGGTATTTATACCCGTTGCCACTTATATAATATATATTTTCCCTTGTGTCACTTAAAATTACTTATTTTAAACGATAACTAATATATATCCCTCATATAAGTGACAACGGGTATAAATACCCGCCCCGCTTATAAGTGGCAGTCCCCGCAACGGGTACAAATACCCGCCCCGCTCATAGTGTGTTAATACTAAATAATTATCATTAGAAAAAAATTCTTTATGAATTTCTCTTGACTATGGATTACATCAGTCATAATTATGATTCTTCTTTGTTTAAAATCTTTGATTGAATTTGATATTCGAGGTATTTTCTAAATTTTGTACAATTTTGAATACAATTTTTAAAATATCTACTCTTATAAATGAGTAAGCAGTTTTAAAATTTATTCTAGTCTGAATTTAGATGTTGCAGAATGATATTAAAGAGAAAGGCGACAAATTGAAAAGAAGTCGCTTGATAATATTTCTAGGCGGAGGCGGTGCGGCGCGATGTCGATGACACAGCCAAGTAGATAAGGCGAGGAGGTGCAGGCGGGCCTCAATTAAACGTTCAGGGTCCCGGAAAAACAAGCCAAGCGATTCTCGGGATGCGTCGACTTCACCCGGTCGCCTCCTCCCCCTCCACTCTTCCCTTCAAGTCTACTTTTCTCTTCAACTGCCTCAACCCTCGACCAACCCTAAATCTGACTCGAAGAAATTTAAAATTAATTTGATTACAGTGTTGTTAGCTACGGCTGGTGCTTGTGGGTGCGCGAAGACGCATATTTGCACCCTCTTTTGCTACACTCACCCTTCGTTTATCCCGGGAACAAATAAAACTTTTACTTCATCAAAAGGAAGGTGCAGAAAATGTCCTAAAGAAGGAGAGATTAAAATCTGGATTTTGATTTATATTACCATCTAAGAGAACTAAGGAACAGTGTACAACTATTAAAATTGATAACGGAAGTGAAATAAAGTTAATTAAAATTTTATCTGGTTGATGAATTAAAATTAGAAAAAAAATCTCTTCGCAATATTAAATTTAATTTATAATTTTATAGTTTTAAAAAATAATAAAGAATGAAAGAAGAAAGTTATTTATTTAAGGAAACCGAGAATAAAAAATGTTAATTATACTTATATCTTTCACTTATTTTTTCCATATATATATATATACTCGTATATTATCTGTAAGAGTGTATAAACGAGAATTATCTTAAGGCTTATTAAAACAAAAAAAATTTGTAATATTTTATGAAAGATTTTGTAAAAATTTATATGACTAAACACCTATACTACACCTATATTTATCTATTAATGTCATAGGCAGTCTCACGTTGTTATAATACAACTAAAAATAATTGATTATACAAATTATTATTATTTGCAGATAGATCCTGAGGATCACGCAGAGCTTTTAAAGAGAAAATGATAAATATTGAATTTCCCTAGGTCAGATTTCGAGTCTTCAGTGTGGTAGACTGCCGTGCTAACCACTAAACCACTGAAGAGTCGATTATAGAAATTAGAGTATAATTATAATTTAATCTATGAAAATTTCGAACATTTAAATGTTTGGAACTGTCTAAAATTTTGAATTATTATAATATTATTATTATTATATAATTTTAAAGTAAATATATATTTATTAATTTTTCTAAAATAAATTTTTCCAAAAAAAAAAAAACTATTATAAATTTGTAATAAAGTTTTTATATTTAAGGTAAAGTGCTCAGAGTTTTCACTATTTAGCTCTAATCCCAATATCCACCTCGAAATAAAAAAAGAATTTAGGGATTATTTTTCTTTTTAAAAAAAAAATTCCTAGCAGCGATAAATTAACTTTAAATGGTAGATAAATCAAATCGGTGTCTGTCTGTCTGTCTCAAGTGACTTAATCATTCATATTCTACCCAAAAAATCTAAAAAAAAAATGATAAAATAATTAATAAAAATATTATTACCTCTCTCTTAAGCATAATAAATAATATATATATTTATTTAAAATTAAAATAATTTTTCTAAAAATTTTTTAAACAGATGCTATGAAAAGTGAACAAAGTTTATATAATCGAAAAATAAATAAATACAAACTATAAATTTTTTTAAAGGTTATTTGTAATTTTTATTTTTTGTAGTATGGTTCCATTAATAAATTGAACAAAATAAAACTTTTTTTAATCGTTTTAAGTGAATACTAAAAAAACAACAATGAAAAATATAAAATATATGAAAATTCGTTCTTTCGTTTAACCAGAAAAAATTAATACAAATGGAAGTTGAAAAATGTTATTTCTATAATAATTCATGATAAAATATTATCTAATCAAGTTAGAGGAATATGGAAAGTCAATTTTTCAAAGCGAAAAAAATCTTCTTATATTGCTTTAAGAAGTGTGTAAATATCAAAAAGGATTTCCTCAAGAAGTTTCCTCAGTGGAATATGAAAACGTCTTTTGAAAAAGGGGAAGGTGCAACGGAGCGAACTCAAAACTGGTCTCTTTTCCCATCCCGTATCTTGGCTTTTGCTTTGCATCCCATTCCCCTTTCTTTTTACGACCATTCTACAGTCAAAAGAAAACTAAAAAGATATTTCGAGATGAAACCAAAAACTTGTGTAATGTCTCGAATCGGGGTGGGGTAGGTGGATGGGTGGTTGGAGGGGGAGGAGAGATTTACAACGAAGTAGAGTGAAGGGGTGGCAGGGCGGATATCAAGGGTGAGCTTTCCATCGCCCCAACCACCCGTTTCAAACAAAAAAAAAACAAAAAGTCAACAATTTTAAGTCAAAATTTTTGATTAATTAAGAATGTATCTATGAATTTCATTTATTCAAAAAATAAATTAATATTTTCTTAATAATTACCTTTATAAAGTTTATAATAAAATATAACAATTAAATAAAAAAATCAAATTATTGCTTACTTAACTTAAAATTTATTTAATGAAATTTGAAATTAGTTTTTTTTTAATTTGGTTAATAAATCAAATAATTATCTCCTTGCACACATTTCTTTATGTTCATAATACTAACACATTCATTTTTTTATAATTACTACATCAAATACCCCAATTTATCATTTCTTAAAATATATAAGCAATTCAAAATCAATTTTTTCTGTACATATCTGTTTTGGATAATTATATTTATTTATTTATTTATTATTACATTATTACCGACCGACGATAGTAAGGGAGGTATTGTTTTCACACCAAATTTCACATGTGGAGATTTTTACATATCTCCACGAATCATGCATTTTCTAAACAGAAAAAAGTATTTTTAGCATGATGTCTGTCCGTCCGTCTGTCCGTCCGTCTGTCCGTCTGTCCGTCCGTATAGATGTGTACAGCCTGAACGGCTCAACCGATTTTGATGAAATTTTGTATATTTACTTAATGCATCAGTGGGATGAATTGATCAACTTTTGGTGCAATTCCGGAAACCGGAAGTGGTAGTATTAGCGATCGACGATAGGAAGGAAAGGGTTATTTTCACACCAAAGGAGATTTTTTTATATATCACCACGAATCATGCACTTTGTATTGGTTTTATCCTCGAGAAAAATCATATTTATTAGTTTTTTCTTGATTTAAAATTATATGACGTCATCTAGCCATTCATGACGTCACAGCCTGGTCTTGCATATATATTATAAATAAAATAAAATTAAAAATGTTTATATTTATTATTTATGTATGCCTATCTATTTTTTATTACATTAATAGATATATGAAAATTATTTGAAATTGTTTCTGTAGCTGGAAATTAATTTATTTCAAACCGTCGGTCGGTTCGGACCTGGCCACAGGTCAACTTATTTTTAATTTGTTCAGATATAGGTAGTAAAATATTAAATTTTTCATATTCATAAAAGATAATGAATAATAATGATAGTGAATGATTCCTTAACTTAATATAATAAATAAATCTTATTATTATAATTGCATAGTATCGTTTGTTATTAAATTATATTAAATTTAATTGATTTATATTTGTAGAAATTTAAATAATAAAGTTCAAATAAATAAAATAACATTATTTAATAATTATAAACCGTTAAGATTAAAATGAGTCATGAATCATGATTATAATTAATAACCATAATTGATTATAGAAATTATTATTATTTGCGGATAGATCCTGAGAATCATGCAGAGCTTTAAAGAGAAAAAATTAAATATTGAATTTCTCTAGGTCAGATTTCGAGTCTTCAGTGTGGTAGACTGCCGTGCTAATCACTAAACCACTGAAGAGTCGATTATAGAAATTAGTGTATAATTATAATTTGATCTATAAAAATTTCAAAACATTTAAATGTTTGGAACCGTCTACAATTTCGAATTATTATAATATTATTATAATCTATATAATAAATATATATGGAAACATAATTTATATATATATATTAATAATACTTCCACTTTTATTTCTTCTAATTTAGTTATTACTAGCAGACCCGGCAAAACTACGCTTTTGCATGGGTGTCTGTATACATACATACGTATGTGATAACAGAACACTTAATAATAATAATAATAATAATGTATTAAATGAATATAATTGAAATTTTAGTTTTAATTGGACTATTTTTTTGTTTTTTATTTTTATTTATTCTTATTGGAATTATTACAAATAATAATAATAATAATAATAATTTATTAGATGAATATAATTGAAATTTTATTTTTTATTATTACATTTTTATTTTTATTTTTTATTTTTTTTTTTGTTAATAATTATTACATTTTTATTTGTTGGAAAATTATTTCTACTTATTAATTGTTAATAGTTATTACATTTTAATTAACAGTTTTCGGAATAAGTATATTCTCTTATTATAGAGATTCTTATTGTTTGTCTCATAAGTCTACTTACATTATTTCATTACCATTGTATGATTCAAAATATTTAATACGACATGACATGATCTTAGTATTAATTTATTTTCATTATATTAGATTGATTAATAAAATTCAAAATATTTAATAGGACATGACATCATGATCTTAGTATTTTTCCCATCCCAGAATATTTGCTAATATTACATGTTGGAGTTCCAATTACCTGCATATTTAATGGAAATTTCAATGCTGATATGCTTTTAAATAAAAAAAAAATTGAAGAAAGTAATTGGAATTATTATTATTAAGAATCAACAAATAAATTTATTAAATATACATTTAAATATGTAAATAAATCTATATATAAATTTAATAAATATTCAAACAATAATTGAAACAATATAAATAAAACGATTCAATATTTTACTTACATTGTGATTTATATTTTTATTTTTATTACAACTGTTATTATGGGTATGTTATTTTTGAGTTTAAAAAAAATTAAAAATATTAATAAAATTTATCAAAATAATAAGATGAAAAGATTTCCAATTATTTTTATTTATTTATTGTAAATTTTTCAATGTAACCATGGTAACCAAAAATAGACTTTTACCAAAATATTACTAATTAAATTAATTTTGGATTTAACTTAACTAAAACCTTCCTTGGTATGCCCAGAACAATCTCTGAAAGTTTCATCGCAATCGGACGGGTAGTTTTTGAGTTTAGGCGAGAGAGAGAGAGACACAGACAGACAGACAGACATTCCCTTTTATATATATAGATACATATCAAATTAACATACTTGTTCCTATGTTGATAATTGTTGTCTGATAATTCGATGAATTGAACCCCTTTAAGGCATAATAGTTAAATAAAAACAGACTCTGTCCGATTGCAAATTTAATTCAATGAATTAAAATATTTAATAATTTTCACAATAATTATCATTTAAAATTTGAACGATTTATTTCATATTATTGCTAGATATTTTAAAACTAATTGACTTAGTAATTTAAATTTAATTATTTTAAAATTTATCTTTTAATAAAATTTAAGAAGCTGCTTCTTAACTCCAGCCTTTCAATTCAATATATACATATATATATATGTATATAATATTTAATGTCTAAAGCCTCTTAGATATTTGTTTTTAATTTATTTCTTTAGTTAGGTTTCAAATCTTTGAACCGAGAGTGCTTGATAATATCTCGATTTCCATCCGATTATTCCACGCCACTACAGGACGAAGGGTTCTTTTAAATGGACGCTCGCGTTACGTTTGCTCTTTTTCCAGAATCTAACTAAGACCCTTACAAACCTCTTCTGATGAATTCACGTATGTTTATAATCGATTACTCGACGAGGTGAATGATTATTTTATGCTGTAGCAAGTTGACCTTCATGTGCTTCACTGCCCCAATTAAATTAAAAATTATCTTTGTACATTTTATGAATTGAAAAATATTTAAAAAAGTTGATTATACATTTTTCACCTGATTTTAATGTTTGTTAATTACACAGGCAAATTCGCTTCCATTGAATAAGAAACATTTTTTTTTCACCAAAAATTTAATACCTTTCTCGCGCCTTCAAATATAATTTAGTACAATTGTATAATAATTTTCAAGCTTTATACCCTCTTTGAATTTTATGTTCTATTATTTTCTAAAAATATCATATTATGTATAAATGATACTTGAATAAACATTTTATAATGCTCTTAAAATACACGAGGTATAACTATTTATGTAAACACATAAATGCAAAATAATAAACACTTGCCAGAACGTAGAAAGTAGAAAATAAATAAAATACCTATAAAGTTAATGTTTTAGCAGGATTTTTCATTATGAAAATTCAATTTTTATGAGTCATTCCATGTATGTCTGTACGGTACAAGAAGTTTATCGTAGCGATTAAAACAATATCCGCGAAATGTTTCCAAGTGATAAAGCGAATGAAACCAAAATAACGAGCAAAACACCACCCATATGCAAATTAAAAACGTTCCAAATGTATTTTTGTCAACTTTCTTGTTTAACATATTGTCCGACAATTTAAAAATTGACTTATTCTAAATAGATCAACTATGAAATTTTGATTCATTAAAGTAAATTATATTTCACATTAAAACATATTGATAACAGAAGATTTAAAATAATTATCTATTCTCATTATTTTTACCAGAAAGAGTAGCCAGAATGTAGCCAGAATATAATGTTTGAATGTTTATAGTATTTTTGTGAGGACTCAAAGTTTAATTTTCAAATTATTTTTAATTCCTATTATTATTTATTTATTATTATAAATCAAATAATATATACAAAAACAAAAATAAAAATAATCTAAGTTTAAATAACAGTATTTGTTTTATGAATAATAAAAAGTATAACTACTTATAAATAAATAAAATCTTTAATTATACATAAAATCAAAACTAGTAGTCAGTATAAATAAAATCAATATTAAATTTTTAAAAAGAGCATATTGGACATTGTTTTAAAAGTTGTTTTAATATTTTTATATTTTATTATTTTAATATTTTAGTTTACAATGCTAATAAATTTACAGATTACATTTTTAGTATCTCGGATGTTTATATAAGTTTTATAAGTTTTTTATAAGGTTGAGAAAATTTTTTTTCTCTCTATCTGTATGTATGTGTGTGTGTAGTCAAGATTACGCCAAAAGGGTTTGAGCTAGAATAATGAAATTTGGTACACGGGCATTATTCAAAATTCTTAGTTTTATATCAACTTTTGAGAAATGTAACTCATCCGGCAGAGGGTCATTACCTACCAGGTTTTGATTTTATTTCCTCTAAAGTGACCGTAAAAATAAAGATATATGTTTGATAATTTTTCACATGATTAAAAATTTTATAAAATTTCTATATATGGAATTTCAGCTTGATTGAATCGCTAAAAGTACCAGAATTAATTTTTTAACACGTTGACTGCCAATTACGCGCCAGCACGTGACGTAGTGCCATCAACAGAGCCATACACGCGCTGGTTTCATAAATATTATTTATTAATTTTAATTTATAATTTATAATTAATTAAATTTAATTTAAATATAATATATGTTATCGAATTCAACTTTGAGAGATAGTCGAATGAAGACACTCCAGATTTTTTATAAAAACATTATAGTTCATGTTGTATCATCGATATTCCATGAAATTTTCAATAAAAATATTATTTTAATTCATAATAACTGATTCATGAAAATCTCCCATAATATAAACAACATAATTAAAATATCATTTGTTAAATACACCCCAATTATTTATATTTTTAAATTAAATTAAAAAATAAATATTAAAATTCTATTTCAAATAATAAAGGATTAATAAATTAATAAAAGAATGAGTTTAAAATTTACCAAGTTAAATGAATAAATAAAAAATTGATTTATTAAAAAAATTAATGTATAATACAATCAAATAATAATATCCACAAAGATCTTTCAAAAATTATAAAATAATTTTCTAAAATTTTTCTTTCATTCATTTTAAATTATATAAAAAAATATTTATTTTACAATTTATTTAAATAAATTAATATATTATCAATACTATTTTATTTTTCAAACAACAAATTTAAAATTAATATTTATATAACAAAATAATTCTGATGTCTTTATTTACTTCATTTTAAAGTAAGTCAATTTAAATTCAATTCTTTTATGATATCAATGCATATCCTTTTCTTTTTTTTTGTTGTAATTCCCTATGGACTCATTCTGGAGACAATTCGACCTCTAATTAAAAGTCGCTCCTTCCAGACAAGTGGACATGTATGGATGGCTTGAATCTGTGTTTGTCCCGAACCACGGCTAATGGTCCGTTCTCATGGGAAAGGGCCCCGCCCCCAGCACCAAAGACAAAGCGAATCCTCGAGGGGTGTATCGCCCATTTTAGAAAATGCAAACTGCTTTTTCTCCTCAATATGTAGATTCTTTTATTTTAATTTTTCGAATCCCTGTTCGATTAAGAACACATCGATAAAGAAATATACCTCATTGGCCGTCTGGGGTTAGTCAGGCCGTTTGCGAAGCTCAAAGGTACAAAATTGCTCCAATAATCGAATCAATCTGATGGTGGAATGCACTCGTATTATTTATATTGTCTCTATTGAAAATTTAATAATGACATTCCAAATATCGTTAAAAAAGTATAAATTAATAAAAGAACTGAAAAAAAGAGTCAATGAACAATGACAAAAATGAATTGATTCTGCTCTCTGAAGTAAATGCATAAATTCAACAGGCCACCCAACGCTCTTTACCTTTTATTTGTTATGAATTCAAATTCTTTCCCCTAATAGATTAAATTAACCTTACTTTAAAGAGGGAGTTATTAATCGATATGATCTTATTGATCAAAAGATTTATTAAGAAAACAACAATTTTCAATTTCAGTTATAACTTTAACGTAGTATATCTTATTTAAAAAAAAATCATTTTAATAGATTTTTAATTAAAATAATTAATAACAGGTATTAATAAATGTTCAATAAAACATTACAATATTTCAAGGTGAATTTAGAAATGCTTTTTTATGTGAATATTAAAATTATTATTAATATTTATATAAATATTGGATTTTTAAAAAGAATTCTCTATGGTATTTATTTAACTTTCCTGATATAAATAAAAAAATTAGATGGAGTGTCTCCATTTGACTATCTCGCAATTTGAATTGGATTAAATAACATAATATATTAAATTTAATTAATTATAAATTATAAATAATAAATATTAAATCAGCGCATGTTTGGCTTTTTTGTTGATGGCACCACGTCACATGTTGGCGCGTGAGATTTGCAGTGTTAAAAAATTAATTCTGGTAATTTCAGCGAATCAATCAAGCTGAAATTCTATATATAGCAGTTTTATACAATTATTAATCATGTGAAAAATTATCAAACATATATCTTTATTTTTACGGTCACTTTAGAGGAAAAAAAATCAAAACGTTGTAAGTAATGACCCTCTTCCGGTTGAGCTACATTTCTCAAAAGTTGATAGAAAACTATGAATTTTGAATAATGCTCATGTACCAAATTTCATCATTTTGGCGTAATCTTGGTTACATACATACACACACACACACACACACACAGACAGACATTTTTCTCAACCTTAGTGAAAATGATTCAGGATCCTTCAAAACGTATAAAAACATCAAAATCTCGACATCGAAAATTTTCGTGATCGCAATACTATCTCTTACGAGATAGTAAAAAGTGCCCATAATAATACAAATAAACAATTATAATTAAAGAAACTAAATATTATTTCTTTTAAAAAATATTAAAATAAAAATTATCTTATAATATTAGAAAAATTGTCTAAATTTATTGTCTTTTCGATCTTCAAAATTGTTAACATATATTTTATTATTTTATTAAATGATTTTTTTTTTTTAATAATTTCTTTAAGTGATAGACATTTCCTATCTTATTTCGATAAATAAAATTAAAAAATATGCAGTAATATTAAATTATATTAATTAAATTGGAAACTTAATAAATTAAATAATTTAATGATATTTTATTATTAAAAAAAATTTAAAATTGTTTTTTAATAATTTTGTGTGGGAATATTTTTGTATTCATTTTTGTAATATGTATGGACAGGCTATCTGAGCCGAGGAAGAATCAAATAAATAGCTTTTAATAAGTTTTTTTAAAATACTTTATGCAAAAAATTTTTGGATTTTTGAAAAAATAAATTGATTAATATTTCTATTTATATCTGCAAATTGAGATGATTTTTGGAGGATATTCATATATAAATAAGCATAAGTGAATTTATTAATTATCCTGGACAAACCAGAATTAATCTTAAAACAATATTCACAGTTTATAAAGGAAACAATTTTTGAATTATCCAGCGGCGTCTCGGTGACCAGGTACTTGAATATAAATATATTATACAACTCTTTAATAAATAAATATACAAAGGACTGAAAATAACAATACCAATAATAAAATGATATTATTTTAAGAAACTTCATAAGCCAGCACCAGACTAATCTATAATCTTATCTCTTATTATGAACTGAATAAATAATATTCTATTCTGATATTTATAATCATTGTAATAAAGAATCCGATGACGATTGAAACATTACAGTTGTTTACCAAGTTTCAAGACATGGAATTGAATATCTCAAAATTTCAAGAATTTGATATAAAATAAATTAAATCTTAAGAATTTAATATACCAATATTGGCTAAATTCAAATAAGGGAACAATTTATTTTGTCAATATAATTAAAAATAAAAACAAATTCGACAAATACAATAAATTAAATAATACAATATATACATCTACATAATTTTAACTGCCTTTTCAACTTACAAATTGAATTTTTTCAATGTCATTAAAAAGTAAAAAATGAAAGAAATAAGAAAACACTTAGTATATGTGGCTCATGTACCTCATAAAATTGCATTATACTACGTGGCATATTTTATTTTGAACGAATATTTAGTATCTCCTTCTCATTTTGCCACGAGCCTCCTGTATAACGAAAATCTTCTATTTGATTCTGTTCGAATTTATAATTATTTATAATAGAGTGAATATTAAAAACTTACTTTTTATATAATAAACAAAAAAATACGCAGTCTTTTGATTTATAAAATTAATTTACAATTTATTTTAAAATAGAATTTTCCTAAACATATGGCTATCGTTAAAAGTTATTTTTCTTTTAAGTCAAATAAATAATTTTTTTTTTCTATTTTTCAACGGTCTTAGTTTATAATAAGCCATGTTTTGACAATTTGAACTTTTCCCTAATCGTTATTTTTTTCTTGAAAATTTAATGAAATTCCCCTAAAATCATAAATTGGTGAGAATATCCTCCCCTTGAGGTAATAGAATACTTTTGAAAATGTCCTTAAATAGGGAAACGAATGACAAAAGTTGTCAGTCTATAGACCTGTAAAAGGAGAGAAAGAGAAAGTAATCCAATCAATGCGCCCTGGAGGTAGCAACAGGTTAGTTCCACTCTTAAGACAGAAACACAAAGAGCATGCTAAAGAAATGCTACCGTCCATTAACGAGAACCCCCGCTGTCCAAAGGGCGTTACGTGAAGGTCCAGGGAGCACCCAGCGACAAATTACAGCTTCAGTTTCGTTAATTATACACCAAGGTTCTGTACTGCAAAAGCCAAGTGGGGGTTCTTTCAATTCAGTCCCTAGATTAATCAATATATCCGATAACATGTAAAGAGCTAGGAATTCCCACCAAAAGTCACTCTTTTGTATTGGATAAAGGAGGGATGGAAAAAGGGAGAATAAAATATTTATTTCTACAATTAAAAAGGTTTTAAATGCTTAAAAAGAAATATAAACTAAGAATATTCATATAGTTTATTTTTACCTAAGGTCAAGGGAAAAAATCAATTAATGTATAGTTATTATACACATTTCTCCAGTATAGTATAAATATTTTATACTACTATATACCAACTAGTTTCCCAGAGCACCGGAGGCGCTCTGCGAATCTAGACAGGGGATTCCGCCCCCTGTACCCCCGATGTAATGCATAGTAATTTGTTGAAAGTCTGTATGCGAAAGGTTTTAATTCATTTTAATTCAATCAGTATATTTTTTATTTCATTTGGATTTTCGTTTTCACTCACATTTTCAAATTGCAGTATTTTTCAAAATATAAATTGCTTACTTTGTTTTAGAAAATATTAATCAATAATCGAACCCGTTACAAACGGTGTTTGCAATTTCAGTTTTAAACTTAATTTATCTGGGTTTGCAGCAATTAATTAAATAGTTCTTTGAAGACAATATTTTTCGTATACCAATCATCATAATAATTATAATATATAATATAATAATATTGAAAAATAGTAATTTTCGATAAATACAATAGGAGGTAGTTTATCAACACAAATTCAAACACCATGTAGAAATTCTTTTAAAAGTATGAAATATAAGCATATTATATTATTTATAATATATAATATGTAGAGCCTGTGGAGGGGGTACACACTGCACTTACATACATACTCACCAAATTATTTATATATATACAGTTAGATAACATAAATTAAAAATTAAATAAAATAGAATAATTTTCAAGGTTCCAAAGAAGGCTGATGAGCAGGGAGTCCTAATCGAGCTTCTTTCCCAGACCTACCAAGGGAATTTTTCTCTTTCTGGAATCTGGGTCGATCTTCATCTATCCTTGTGATCAAAATTGGGAAACTACTAGAAATAAGAAGTAACGATCTCCGATCAAGAAAAATCACGATAGCTATTAAGAAGATCTATTGTACTTATCATACAACACCTCTACTCCGCTTAGTTGATAGACTGACTTGATAGCATGTTCAAAAGTCAGAACTTTCTTTTTTTATTACTTGATAAATATCATTATTAAAATATTGTAATAAAATACTAATCTTATAGTAAATTGAACAAATTCTGAACTCTCAAGTCTCTTTTAATCAATTTAATTTAATACTATTTTATTATAAAAATTTAATCGTCTTTAAAAGGAATGCTTAATAATATTTAATCAGGCTGAAGAAACAAATATGAATAGTATTTTTTTGGTTGTGAATTTGTTTTGAGTCATATATTAATGGGAATATGAGTGACACTTGAAAATTTAAAAGCTTAACGAGAAAAAAAATGTATTATTATTTTCTGGTTATTTTCACAATTATTGAATTTTTGGTGAGTATCTAATTGTATTGATAAACTCAATAATGTGAAAATAACAACTAGATTAAAAAAATCTCTATGTGGTGTGTAAAAATGTCAGGTATATTTGAAATCAAGTCCCTTATTGAAGTGGACCCTTTCTAGGGATAATTCCCAAAGAAATGACTCGCATGAGGAGCTAATATGTGCGTTATAAATAGCCCAGGTAGGGTAGGTGGCGATTGGGGGCGGTTGCCAAAGACTCGAGCGACGGGCGCGACACACGCGGAAACCCTTGGAATTATCCAGCTCATTGCACACCGCGTTTACACTCTGTTACACCTTTTTACCTTTGTGCGGTGCTTGGCACACACACACATATTTACATGCATACACATATACACACACATTCGACAAGCATTAATCATGCATATTTGCGTCCAATGAAAAACCCGTGTCTCTGAGTGTCACTGCTACGAGGGTTTGCCCTAAATAGACCCACACATTCACAGTACCACAGAGCAAAGTGATGGCACAAAAACGGAAAAAATGACACACAGACACCCACCCACACCTCCACCACAACATGTCCAGGAGGTATAGCGAACCCAGAATAGACGCGAATCTCTCTCTCTCTCTATGAGTGTGTGTCTCGTTATGTTAACTAAATTAACCGTGTGTGTGCTTTCTGTATGAGACGCGATTTATCTTTGCACACATTAAAACGGGGGAGGGAGTGTCGATCGAGTGGCTCTATAGGGAGAGATATACATAGTGAAAGGTCTCGAACCCTTTCATGGATAATTTTATTGGTTATGGCTAAGTATGATCAGAGAAGGGGGCAAAATAAAGCACATTGATACACGAATAAATCATATAAAGGGAATCTACTCTTAATCACTCTTAAATGAAAACGCTCAGCCTTTATTCATATATATCCAAGGGTCAAGTAGATTAAATGTTTATTAAGAGTTTATCGTATTTCAAAATTCAACTCGATATTGTAATCTAATTTAAATGTTTTAATACAGAGGTTCTTAAACTGTGGTCCGCGGACCCCTGGGGGTCCGCGAAGCCTTTACTGGGGGTCCGCAAAGCCATCGTACAGGTGCACGAGAAAATGATGAGTCGGTTAAAACTTTATTTAATATAAAAGAAGCGATGGCATGGCTTTGTGAGGAAACAGATCAAATACCAAAATTCAACGAAATGTGCAAGAAAACTATTGCTACCGTTTCCATCTTCATATTTAGCAGAATTTTCTTTCTTCAATATTATAATTTCTAATAAAATGTGTTCTACAATATGCAAAAAAATCGTTATTCACCAATCACTGTTAGAAATATTCATCATATATCCTTGTTCTTATGAGATCGTAAGCCAGAAATTAACTAATAAAATGACGTAAAGTACCTAAAGTTGGAATGGGGTCCGTCAAAAAAATTTTTTTCAAGTGGGGGTCCGCAGAGTACATAAGATTAAGAACCTCTGTTTTAATATATATATATATATATATATGCAGTTATTGGTTTTATTTTAAAAAATAATATAAATATAAAATATTTTTATAAAATAATGTTTTTCCAATGGACTAAAAAGAATAAAATAATTTTTCTATAATCCTGACAAAGTTTATGGATCAATTGCTTCATATTCAACGGAAAACGTTGGGCGCATTTAGTTTTATTTATTTATATGAACAATCAAGTCAAATTTTTGTATTAATAAAAATTTTATTAAACACATAAACTGACAAATTTTTTTATCATGCAATAAAATTGGTAGTTTAAGAGCTAAGAAATTAATCTTTTATTATTTTTCTCTCTAATATACTTATATCAAAGTATGTATCAACATTTAAAAAATTTTTTATTAAATTTACATATTATCAAGCAAATCCAAATGGTTGATTATATTTGAAGAAATAGTGTTATTTGTTAATTAAGTGTTTTAGTGTGGTATGTATCTTAGTATATATATATATATATATGAATTATAGCTCTATAAAAGAAGTTAATTGCATAGAACTAAATGCGCCCAACGTTTTTCATTGAATATGAACTTTAAACCATAAACTTTGTCTGTTCGCTCTTTTGACAAATTGAAATCGATTTTTCATCGACTTTTTATCGAGATACATACAATACATACAATTATTTATTTCTATTTAGTCCATTGGAAAAACGTTATTTTATAAAAATTTTTTATATTTATATTATTTTATTCTTTTTAGTGCAATTTTAATATGATAAATTTATTTAATATAACAAGAGAAATAGAAAAGATGAAGTTATACGAAAATTTACACAACTTGAATAAAACAAAAAAATATATTAATCTTCCAAAATTGATTTTATGCATTTATGTTAAGTAAATGTTATTATTGAATAATAATTATTATATTATATTTATATGAATAAATAATTTTTATTAATATGAGATTTTATAAATATATATATATATAAATATATATATATTCTTCATAAAAAAATTGTTATTCTATTGGTTTGTTTCCTTTCTATCGGGAACATATACAATGTATAAAAAAAAAGATATTTTCCATCTGAGGGGAAGAAACGCCTCCGCATTGGCGATACAACTGATTAATAAGAATTCATCATTAATTTTAATGCTATGAAATATTTTTAAATACATTCAAAATGAAAATCTAACCTGAAATCAATATTTATGTTTCAAAATCGGTTAGTTACTAAAAGTAATTAATCGCTAATTAATTACAATTAATTAATTATAATTCAATTATATTTCTTCTATACCTTCCATTGAAATATCTATAGATATTTTCAAAAGTCTATCTCGATAAAAAGTCGATGAAAAATCGATTTCAATTTGTCAAAAGAGCGAACAGAGAGAGAGACAAATGCCAAGTGAAGTTAAGAAAAACGATATGATAATTATAAAAGTTTATAAAATAAAATTAAATGAAAAATAAATAAAAATTTAAAAAATTAAAAATGAATTATTTATTATTTAATTAATAATTAAGTGATATTAGAAATTTCGTTCAATTTTTAAAGCATTATTTATTATCAAAAATAAAATGATTAATTTAAAAATTTTAGATTGTAAACCTGAAATACTACAATGACGCTAACTCTATTTTAACCTAGGAAATTTAATATTATATTTACATGGTTGGAATTATAAGAAAATATAAAATATATGATTTTTTAACCCTCATTAAAAGAATGTATATAAATCATTGATAGGAATTCAATATTTAATATATACTAACTTCTCAGGGCGCCCAGGGGGCTCTGCCTCGTGTACCCCCGATGTAATACATAGTAATTTGTTGAAAGTCTGTATGCGAAAGGTTTTAATTCAATCAGTATATTAAAATATTCATATCCACGACGGGGTTGAGTGTATTTAACTCCTTTGTTGATCACTTTTGAGTAGCATATCTTCTTTTTTCGTCTATTAAATTGTTTATATACCATATTAATAATGACAACACATTGTTTTATTGTAAGAATTTCTGTATAGATGTCCTCAGAAAAATGAACATAGTTTAATAAACCAATGTTTATATTATATCATCATAGGACATCTTAGTTAAAAAAAAGCAAAATGTGCAGCATCGTACACGTGGCGGAAGTGAAACTTCTTACAATCTAGAGAATAAGATAAATTTTAGTTGAGAGTGTGAGTGAGAGAGAAATAGAGAAAAATAAAGGGATCATTTCGAAAGACATATAACAGTATAAAATTTTCGTAACAAATATTCGCTTTATTATTATTATTATCTACTCTATCATCATATCTACATTGCCTGTACTATTGTCGGTTGGTGCTTCAATTGGTAATACTGATATTAATGGCTTGTGATAACTAAAATAAGATATATATGTTCGTGATTCGATATTTTCTATATAACGTGTAAAAACAGCATCTATTGTAGTTCCAGATTTTGTTGTTGATTCCTTGGGATCGTTATTTATAAGCAGACCAAATGTTTCTCGAAGAAAGTTGATCAACGGCAACGAATCATCAGATCCAAAATTTACATTAAAATCTCCCCCGAGAATTAGAGGGATTTTATCTTCGCCTCGTTCAAGTGCATTAGCACCTGTGTGGCTATAAACCAGTAGTGAAATAAATAATATCGTCTAAATTTTGGTCGTTATTTTTTTTCGGCATAGTGAAATCTGTGGAGTAGAGAAAAGCAGTTTTAAATGCAATAATAATATTAAATTGATTTAGTAGTGTTAAAGTAATGTTGAGATTCGGATAAATAACGTGAATGGTCATCGACGCACATAACTGTATGTGTTGGCGTGTGAATCGCCGACCATGTTCACACACACAATTACATGCGTCGGTATGCGTGCACGCTGTATATTTGACTTGAGAATTTTAATTATTTCACGATATATATCTTATCTTATTATGCTAGCTAAAATTGTATATATCTATCTATTTATCTATAACCATTGGTTCTCAAAAACCGCTCTAACGATTTTTTTCAAATTCACACTAGATATAGTATTTATAAAGAAAAATTGAGTTTTATTGATTACATCTCTTGAAACTTACAGCTTCATTATTAATTTCTTAATTGAAAATTATATATGGGTGACGTAAATGGCATCCATTTTGAAATTTTACTCCCGCCTTTTTTTAATTTTGTATTAATATTTTTTTTATATTTAAAATATTTTAAAATTTATAATTTAATTTCGAAATAAAATTAAAAATATTTATTTTTAATAAAATATATATATATATTTATTAATCCCGCTTTTTTTTTAAATGATATTGTATTAACATTTTTTTATATTTAAAATATTTTAAAATTCATTATTTAATTTCGAAATTTTATATTTAAAATATTTTAAAATTTATTATTTAATTTCGAAATAAAATTAAAAATATTTATTTTTAATAAAATATATATATATATTTATTAATCCCGCTTTTTTTTAAATGATATTGTATTAACATTTTTTTATATTTAAAATATTTTAAAATTCATTATTTAATTTCGAAATAAAATTAAAAATATTTATTTTTAATAAAATATATATATATTTATTAATCTCTCTCAAAAAAAAACAACAAAACAAATAAATGTCTTTGAAAGATGGTAAAAATATCTTTGTAATTATCAAAATATCATAGACCAGCAGTAAGAACAATTGTTTTTACTCCCCGAGTTCGAAGGATCGAAACTCGCCGCCTGCATTTTTTTTTTTATCTATTTTCGTGATTTATTTATTCATTGTTCTTTTATTAATTAAGTTTTAGATAGTTTTATAATTTTTAATATTTTTTCAAAAAATAACAAATTTCATATGTATATTTATTTTTATAAATGTTTAGGCAAATTTTGAAATTAATATATATTTAAATTCAAATTGTATTTAATTGCGATATCTACTGGACAAGGTGGAGATCTCGCCCTCTTTTGATCATAAGTCATACTAATTTTTATTCATTGACCCAGTAGAAGCTGAGAAATATTATTCCGGGTCAACGTACTCGCGCGCATGCGCGCCATGGACTTTGGACCTAGCGAGAGGGTATTAGAACGAAAGACAGCACAAAAGCAACACGCAGATAGCCTCTTTCTCAACAACGAAAGACCGGACAAAAGAAAGACGCAGATAGCCTCTCTCTCAAGAACGAAACACCGCACAAAAGAGAGACGGAGATAGAGGCTATCTCATTCTCACTCGTTATATCTATATCTTTTTTCTCTCTTGCGTTACGAATGCGTTACGAAATTTCAATTTTTCAATTCACTCTCCATTCTCAACCAAATGTCAGGACGCCGCTAAAGAAGTTTCACTTCAAAATATTTAATAAAATTAAAAAAAATGAGCTTCCTTATAAATTTTGAATACTACTTTTTAGTGATATTTACAACAAAAACAAAGTAAAAAAATATGTCAAGAAATAAATAATTCTATAAAATATGTGTATAAAGAAAATAACAACTCAATATCATCAACAAAATTATACAGACTTATTTTACTTATTTTCCTAGAAAACCATCGTGCTCTTCTTTCTTTAGCCAATCGACGTTTTCTCTCATTTGGATCTTCTTTTTCACTCAAATTTTCAAATTACACAATTTTTCAAAATATAAATTTTAATATAAAAAATATTACTTACTTTGTTTTAGAAAATTGAATTGAATTTAATTTTACTTTTAATATTATAGAATATTTTAACTTAAAATAAAAATTTAAATATTATAAACATTTGTATGAAAATTTCTAGAATTATTAATTTTTTATTTAATGTCAACTTCTTAACTGAGCCACCAGAGGCGCTACATGAAGCATTGTTGGGGTTCGGACTGTTTTGCCAATAACTTTGGAACGGATCAACTTTTTCGAAATTTTCAACCATATACCTTAATGAACCATTAAGATCCATGAAGTGGTTTAAAAGAAGTTTAGGATGAGTAGTCTTTTAATTATATATAGATACTATAAGATATATTATGAATTGATTTATATATTATTACTTATATATTATTCATAAATAATTATAATGTCTAATATCTTCTAATTTTCCTTTAAACCTGCTTCGAATATAGACTTATATCGGTGTCCGTTTTTACAATGAATTTGATTTTTCTTAATTTCACTAAATGAAGATTTCATCTAAAATAGAAATAATTTCATTAAGGAGAATAATATGCGTATAAATAAAGAAAAAAAGAAAAAAATAAATTTTAAATATATTATTACGATATACTATTGAATTTCCCGTATTTTAAATGAAATGGCAACACTGCCCTGTCAGCAGGCAACTATCAGCTGTCCCCTATCGGAATTTGAACCAGCTGGGGTTTTTAGTTTTTGTTTGACGTTTATAAATAGCAGACGACCTCATGATTTGAGAAATAAATGAAAAAGTGAATTTACATGAAAATCCATGAAGTGGAATATGAATTGCTCCCTCATCCGCCATATTCTCCAGATTTAGCCTAGACTATTTCTTGTTTCCAAACCTGAAGAAATGTCTCGGCGGAAAGAAATTTAAAGAATTTCAATTTTTATATTTTCAGAACATTTCTTCCTCTCAGTAATATATAACCCAAATGCGCAAAAGACAAATATATCACTCAACTTGAAACTTATCTGGCTATTTTTATTTAATATATAATTATTATAAAAAACTTTGTATTTTTAAATTATATTTAATTTTATTTTATTTTATTATTGAATCATAATATTAATTATTTATAGATTTTAATTTTTGTGTAGAGTTAAATTGATTTATTGGACTAGGAGTCTATTTGAAGCCAATAGTCAATAACCAGCAGGTAAAAGGTAGAAGGTTTAGAAATAACACTTTAATTTCTTTTTCCAACCAATTGTGATGTTTTGGTCTCGTAGTATTTTGTATTTGTTGTTTTTCATATATGGAGAGCGACAATGAACAACTGTTTTTCTTTCTGGCTGCCCCCTATCTCTTAGTATATTGATTTACTAATCAGCCAATATCATCACAAAAATGTAGAAATTTCTAACCTTAGGTTTTCAATTCCAGTGAATATATAAAATTAACCATAAGTCTTTTAATAAGTTAAGCTACTTGCCAAATATTAATATCCTTAATTTATTTTTTAATTTATTAATTTTAATTTAATATATATATATTCAACTTCTGTGTTTCCTTTAATAAATTAATTTCCATTTGATAAGTTTTGTTATTCTTCATAATTGATCCATTAATTTTTTTTCCATTTTTTTTTAAATAATACAATAGTATTAAAATAAAATCAATAAAAATGAATATACCTATATGATACCAATATTGAATACCTCAATTTTTTGACTCAAGATATAAATTTTCATTTGTGAAATTTTTATTTCTTTTCCTAAATGTTATTTAAATATTTTTTATTAAAATTGTATGCAAAGTTGACGTTATAATTTTTTTTTATAAATTTATTTATGAAAAATATAATGAGGAATCGATTAGAAATTCAAAGAGCAAGAGTATATTGATTAATAATGGGAATCCCTAAACATTAACAAATGATGTTAGCAAGTTATTTTATTAAATAATCAATATTGACAAAACAGTGAGCTCAACATTAGAAATAATTCGAATAAAAATATATTTTTATAAAAAATAAGAATAAATATTAAATTTTATCTGAGTCACTAATCATTTACGGATTATCATTTACCATATTGGAAAACAAATGAATATATAAAAATGATTTTTAGATTGAAAAAAATAAAATTTTAATTTATAAAAATGAAATTAGGTTTTATATTATTTAATGATCTGCTACAGATATTAATTTTATTATTATTAATTTTTAATTATTAATGTTTTGTTGATTAATATTCTTTGTCTATTAGATCGCTCATGTACTCGAACTACCTGTCTTTACGAAAATAAATAACTAATATAGCATAAACCATAAGTCAATATTTTCTTGAAATCTATATAATTCTACTAAATGTTATTTTTGTGAAACTAAAGAGTAAACCACTTAACTTATTATCTTAACCTATCGTAAACATAATACTCCAAATCAGACTCCTCCAATTAAACTAAGCTACTTATCAAAAATTCTTTAATTTAATTAAATTTTTTATTTATAATATGAAAATAATTTGAATGTTTTAAATTTTTTTATGTTGAGCTTACTGGTTATAAATATTGATTATTTAATTAATGAAGTTACTATCATTATATTGTATTTTTTTTTATTTGTGAATTTCATTTACAATCAATATATTATTTACATTTTTACTTCTAAGTAGTTTTTCATTTATTGCTCTTTGCTCAATTGTGTTTTTGTATCAAATTTAATTAAATAAAATGTCAAAAGTTTTAATAGAAAATTATAAAGAGGGAGCTAATTTGGAAAATGAATTAAGAAAAGCACAAAGAAAAATACAAATTCTCAAAAACGAACTTGAGGTATAAAATTTTTCAATTTATATCATTGTTATTAAAAAAATAGATTAATTTATTATACTATTTATTATACTATTCACAATTATTTTATTTTGTAGGAGAATAAAAATAACATTCAAACATTAATTGAAGAAAAAAATGCTTTGAGCAATAATGTAAAAAAATTATTGGAAACAAATAAAGAGGTAACTTTAATTAATTTATTTTATTATTTTTATTGAATTTATTGAATAAAAAAATAATAAAATATTTAAGTTTAAAATAATAAAATATTTAAGTTTAAAATAATAAAATATTTAAGTTTTTTCATTTTTAAAAAAAATATACCTTAATAGAGATTTTTAATTTTTATTTTAGATATTCTTTAAAATAGAAAAAGTAAGTACCTATATAACGATGAATTTAATAATTATTTTAAAATTGATTCAATTTTATTTTAATTGATTTATAGTTGAATATAGAAATGGATGAATTAAGAAAAAATCTAAGTATAACGAAAATGTAAAATATTAAATGAGGTAACCCCATGGTTTAAATCAATACTAAATGTATACGTATCGTATATTTATTTCCAATTATTATTATTCAAATTATGCTTGTTTCAAGGTTGCAATTTTTGATTTTATTAATATGTATTATATAGTATTTTATTTAAAATTTTAGAAAATGATGATTTAACATTTTTATTTTACTTATTTGTATATTGATTTTGAATTTTTTAAAATTTGTTTCAAGATTTAAATTTATTATAAACGATTATATCTATTGTTAAATTTTGTGTATTAAATATAAAAAAAAATTGAAAGAAAAAATATCAGTATACTATTACGGTTTGTTTGGGACGCTAATTTGTAAAATGTCAAATTAAAATTTATTTCGTGAAACTATTTCAACTTTTTATTTATCTTATTATATATTATAATATTTATATTTTTAACCAGCTTCAAGCTCAGTTTTCAATAATAATTTTCATCACGCTCCACTCCCCATTTACAATAAAATGTATACCACAATAATGTGTAGAAAGTATTTAGGGTTCTTGTTAGAGGTCGGTTAGATCGAGGAAGTCCGTTGAAAGAACAAATCACAGTTTAAAGTTTATATATATATTTATTCAATCAAAAAACAAGATTATTTATTATTATTAATAGATTACAATTATTAATTAGTTAAAATTTATAGAACAAAGAAACAAAATGTATAATATAAATCGAACACATGTAATGGCTGTCAAACTATATGAATATATGCTTTATAGCTTGAGCGATAGATGGCGTCTTATGGGTGGCGGAAATATACGAAATGTATTTCTAACACTTCCCCTCGACGCGCAAAGACGACTTGCTTAAGTAGTGGGTGTGTAGATTCCCATAAGTTCAAGGCAAGAGTAGTGTCTCATCCTGGGAATCGACTTGGTGAACACATCTGCAACGTTTTCTTCAGATGAAACGTGATTCAATTTTAACATTTTCTTTTCTAAGATATCGCGGATGAAATGATGTCTTATATCTATATGTTTACTTCTTCCGTGGAATACTGGATTCTCGGCTAATTTGAGTGCTCCGTTATTATCAGTATATAACGTAATATTGGATAATTCTTTAAAATTGAGTTCTTCAAGAAAGCTTTTGAGATAGATGGCTTCTTTCGTAGCGTCAGAGAGCGCCATGTACTCGGCTTCAGTTGAAGATAATGCCACGGTCCTTTGCTTTCTGCTTTCCCAACTTATAGGACTTTTATTAAGGATAAACGCATATCCGGTGAAGGACTTTCTTTCAGTCGTACAGTTTCCCCAATCTGCATCAACATATCCTTTTAGAGATTCATTGGTCTTCCTGTATGTGATTCCTAGATCAATGGTTCCTTTAAGATAGCGAAGAACGCGTTTAGCGGCAATCCAATGTATTTGTCTGAAACAATTATTAAATTGACTTAAATAGCTCACTGAAAAACAAATGTCAGGCCTGGTGGTCACTGCGAGATACGTAAGAGCTCCAATAAGTTCGCGATATGGCAACTTCGTTTCTTCTTCACTTGGAGGATCTTCAATTTTGAATAATTTTGTATTAGGATTCATCGGTGTTCGAATCGGTTTGCATTCGGACATTCCGAAACGATTCAGGATGTCAGAGATATATCCCTTTTGATTAAGTTTGATTCGATCATCTTCTCTCTTGAATTCAATCCCTAGGCAGTAACTGACCTCTCCCAGATCTTTCACTTTAAATTCTTTTGAAAGTTTGTTTTTTATTTTCAAAATGCATTTAGAATTCTTGGACGCAATGATAAGATCGTCAACGTAGATTGCGATTAAACAATTATCTGTTCCTTCTTTTAGTTGAAAAATGCAGGGATCAGATTGAGTAGGCAAAGCTCCAATAGACTTTAGTGTTTCACTTAATTTAGCATGCCAACTTCTTCCTGCTTGACGAAGACCGTATAGAGCCTTGTTTAGACGGCAAACTTTGTCACCAACGAGTAACTCTTCGAGCATCCTTTCAGCTTTCTTCTTAATGTCTTCACAAACTTCATTATCTTCAGTGATATTTTTGAGGATTTCTTTAAGATTTTTAGGTGGCTCCATGAAAATTTCTTCATTAAGATGTCCACTCAGGTAAGCACATGTGATGTCCAATTGATGAATTTTCATTTCATATTGAACGGCTAACGAAGATAAAAGTCGAATGGAACTCATACGAGCAACTGGAGCAAACGTCTCGTTGAAATGAACTCCGGGTATTTGTTTAAAACCTTGAGCGACTAGGCGAGCTTTCTTCCTTTCTATTGTTCCATCACTTCGAAATTTATTTCTAAGCACAATTCTGCTACCGATTATTTCTTTATCTTCAGGTCTTTTCTCCAATTTCCAAGTGTCGTTTTCAAGAATTGATTGAACTTCCGTCGAGATGGCTCGATTCCATTCTTCAGCTTCTGGGCTATTCATAGCTTCTTTTAAAGAAACTTCACTTAAAAATGACTGTTCATAACTCAATAATGTCTGAACTGATTCTTGGGAAAATTGCTTTTTAGGACGACCAGGAAAACCGGTTCTTAATAATCTAGGTCTTCCCCTTCTTCTGGATGAACTTTCGGGTTTGTCTGCGGAAACCTCTTCATTTTCGGAAGCATCTTCGAGGAATTCTTCATTATTTTCTAAATGAATAAGTTGTTGGCTTGAATCTATTTCTTCTTTTTCAGCTACTTCAATTTCTAAATTTGAAAATTGATTAAAATTTCTTTTAAAATTTTCTATAAATTTCACGTCTCTGGATATTTCGACTTTCATTTCTTTAGGTATCCAAATACGATAGCCTTTGGACTCTTCAGAATATCCGAGAAAAATACCTTCCTTGCATCTAGAGTCAAATTTTCCTCTTCCGGGATTTCGATTCAAAAATAATACTTTGCAGCCAAAAACTTTAAAATTCTCGATGTTGGGAATTTTCTTATTCCACAATTCGTAAGGAGTTTTTCCATTTAAGCTTTTCGTAGGACAACGATTTCTGATATAGTTGGCGGTATTCACAGCTTCAGCCCAAAATTTTGGAGGTAGACCTGATTGCATCAGAAGACATCTTGCGGTATTCAGCAAAGTTCTGTTCTTCCTTTCAGAAACTCCATTTTGTTCTGGGTTGTATGGGACCGTCAATCGCCTGGTAATTCCATTTTCTTTAAGGAATTTATCGAAGTCTTGGTTTAAATATTCCGTTCCATTGTCTGTCTGAAGACATTTAATTTTCTTCCCAAGCTGCTTTTCGGCAAGAGCGATGAACTCTTTAGTAGCTTCGAGGACTTGATCTTTAGACCTCAGAAATCTCACTTCGCACCATCTTGAATTATCGTCAATAAATTCAATAAAATATTTGGATTTGTTCAAAGATTCAGTTCTCATCGGACCACATACGTCAGAGTGAATGAGCTCCAAAATATTTGTTTTTCTTTCAGATATCTTCGGAAATGAAGATCGTGTCATCTTCCCCTGAAAGCAGACGTCGCAGTTTATTTCATCATTAATTTCCATATTCAGGTTTTTAATGATTCCTCTGCTTCTTAAATTGTAGAGATCCTTAGAATTTAAATGTCCTAGGCGTTGATGCCATAACATAATATCATTAAAAGAATTTTTAATCTTAGTTGCTACTTTGCATGATTCTTCAGTTTCTTGAACAAAATATAAATCACCTTCCTTTTTAGCAATTATCTTCGTTTGCTTATCAGGACCAATAATGAATGCGGAATCCTTTTTAAATGTAACTTCGAATCCTTTTTGAGTTATCTTGCTCACTGATAAAAGATTCGTCCGTAGGTCGGGCACGTGAAGAGCCTTATCCAAAATTACATGTTTTAAATTACCTGAAACTTCTGTCTTGAATTCAGCTTTTCCTTCAGCTAATATACTAGTTGATGAATTGTTGGCTAACTTGAGTGTACCATGCTTGGTATTATCAATTTCAACAAATTCATTTATATTCTTACATAAGTGTGAAGAAGCACCACTATCTAAACACCATTTCTGTTTTATATTAGTTGAATCGGAGGTGAAAGCTTCATTAGCAATAAGACCAACTTGTTCAGAAGATTTAGCATCCTGTTGATTTTTATTTTTATATTTATTTTTACAATGTGCAGCTTTATGGCCAATTTCTTTACATGAATTACAACGAAATTTAAATGTACCTTTTCTTTGTTTCTCATTCGAAGAATTTTCTGAAGCTTGATATCTCTTGAAGAATTTTCTTTTAACAAACATTGCATTGGAATTTGAAATTCGCTCTTCATTCTTGCGTGCTTCACTTTCTTCTAAAATTTTAATTTTTAATGTTTCGGGGGTTGGAAGATTGTCACGTGATTCAATCGCGCATCGAAAGTTTTCATAACTTCCAGGTAGACTATATAGAAGCATAATAGATAATAAATCTGAGTTGATTTCTACTTCCATATCTTTCAACTTATCAACTGCATCGAAAAATCTGTTGAGATGATTCTTAATATCTTCGCCCTGTTCCATTTTAGTAAGAGTCAATTGTTTCAAAAGTGTTGCTTTTCTTGCGGGACCTTTTGATTGATAAATTGATTCTAATTTTTGCCAAACTTCGTAAGAGGATTCGCAATTTTTTATTTGTTTAAGTTCGGAGGGGCTAATGCATAAAATAATGTCTGATCTTGCCTTTCTGTCGTTTTTAATCCATTCTGTAACTGCAGACGTAGAAGCGGCATCGGAGGCAGTCGCAACGGGTTTTTTAATTTCATCAATCACGTATGACCATTCATCATTTTTGATAAGTAGGGCCTGCATTTGCATCTTCCATGTATCATAATTGTCTTTGTTAAGAGTTTCGATTTTACAAAAATTCATCTTTATAGTATATAAATATATTAAATATTATTTATATAATTTTATTTTAAAGTTAATAATTTTTATTAGTTTATATTTAAACTGATTCACTTTGTTCGTTTTTTCATACGCACAAATCTGGGCCCATAACCTGTTAGAGGTCGGTTAGATCGAGGAAGTCCGTTGAAAGAACAAATCACAGTTTAAAGTTTATATATATATTTATTCAATCAAAAAACAAGATTATTTATTATTATTAATAGATTACAATTATTAATTAGTTAAAATTTATAGAACAAAGAAACAAAATGTATAATATAAATCGAACACATGTAATGGCTGTCAAACTATATGAATATATGCTTTATAGCTTGAGCGATAGATGGCGTCTTATGGGTGGCGGAAATATACGAAATGTATTTCTAACACTTCCCCTCGACGCGCAAAGACGACTTGCTTAAGTAGTGGGTGTGTAGATTCCCATAAGTTCAAGGCAAGAGTAGTGTCTCATCCTGGGAATCGACTTGGTGAACACATCTGCAACGTTTTCTTCAGATGAAACGTGATTCAATTTTAACATTTTCTTTTCTAAGATATCGCGGATGAAATGATGTCTTATATCTATATGTTTACTTCTTCCGTGGAATACTGGATTCTCGGCTAATTTGAGTGCTCCGTTATTATCAGTATATAACGTAATATTGGATAATTCTTTAAAATTGAGTTCTTCAAGAAAGCTTTTGAGATAGATGGCTTCTTTCGTAGCGTCAGAGAGCGCCATGTACTCGGCTTCAGTTGAAGATAATGCCACGGTCCTTTGCTTTCTGCTTTCCCAACTTATAGGACTTTTATTAAGGATAAACGCATATCCGGTGAAGGACTTTCTTTCAGTCGTACAGTTTCCCCAATCTGCATCAACATATCCTTTTAGAGATTCATTGGTCTTCCTGTATGTGATTCCTAGATCAATGGTTCCTTTAAGATAGCGAAGAACGCGTTTAGCGGCAATCCAATGTATTTGTCTGAAACAATTATTAAATTGACTTAAATAGCTCACTGAAAAACAAATGTCAGGCCTGGTGGTCACTGCGAGATACGTAAGAGCTCCAATAAGTTCGCGATATGGCAACTTCGTTTCTTCTTCACTTGGAGGATCTTCAATTTTGAATAATTTTGTATTAGGATTCATCGGTGTTCGAATCGGTTTGCATTCGGACATTCCGAAACGATTCAGGATGTCAGAGATATATCCCTTTTGATTAAGTTTGATTCGATCATCTTCTCTCTTGAATTCAATCCCTAGGCAGTAACTGACCTCTCCCAGATCTTTCACTTTAAATTCTTTTGAAAGTTTGTTTTTTATTTTCAAAATGCATTTAGAATTCTTGGACGCAATGATAAGATCGTCAACGTAGATTGCGATTAAACAATTATCTGTTCCTTCTTTTAGTTGAAAAATGCAGGGATCAGATTGAGTAGGCAAAGCTCCAATAGACTTTAGTGTTTCACTTAATTTAGCATGCCAACTTCTTCCTGCTTGACGAAGACCGTATAGAGCCTTGTTTAGACGGCAAACTTTGTCACCAACGAGTAACTCTTCGAGCATCCTTTCAGCTTTCTTCTTAATGTCTTCACAAACTTCATTATCTTCAGTGATATTTTTGAGGATTTCTTTAAGATTTTTAGGTGGCTCCATGAAAATTTCTTCATTAAGATGTCCACTCAGGTAAGCACATGTGATGTCCAATTGATGAATTTTCATTTCATATTGAACGGCTAACGAAGATAAAAGTCGAATGGAACTCATACGAGCAACTGGAGCAAACGTCTCGTTGAAATGAACTCCGGGTATTTGTTTAAAACCTTGAGCGACTAGGCGAGCTTTCTTCCTTTCTATTGTTCCATCACTTCGAAATTTATTTCTAAGCACAATTCTGCTACCGATTATTTCTTTATCTTCAGGTCTTTTCTCCAATTTCCAAGTGTCGTTTTCAAGAATTGATTGAACTTCCGTCGAGATGGCTCGATTCCATTCTTCAGCTTCTGGGCTATTCATAGCTTCTTTTAAAGAAACTTCACTTAAAAATGACTGTTCATAACTCAATAATGTCTGAACTGATTCTTGGGAAAATTGCTTTTTAGGACGACCAGGAAAACCGGTTCTTAATAATCTAGGTCTTCCCCTTCTTCTGGATGAACTTTCGGGTTTGTCTGCGGAAACCTCTTCATTTTCGGAAGCATCTTCGAGGAATTCTTCATTATTTTCTAAATGAATAAGTTGTTGGCTTGAATCTATTTCTTCTTTTTCAGCTACTTCAATTTCTAAATTTGAAAATTGATTAAAATTTCTTTTAAAATTTTCTATAAATTTCACGTCTCTGGATATTTCGACTTTCATTTCTTTAGGTATCCAAATACGATAGCCTTTGGACTCTTCAGAATATCCGAGAAAAATACCTTCCTTGCATCTAGAGTCAAATTTTCCTCTTCCGGGATTTCGATTCAAAAATAATACTTTGCAGCCAAAAACTTTAAAATTCTCGATGTTGGGAATTTTCTTATTCCACAATTCGTAAGGAGTTTTTCCATTTAAGCTTTTCGTAGGACAACGATTTCTGATATAGTTGGCGGTATTCACAGCTTCAGCCCAAAATTTTGGAGGTAGACCTGATTGCATCAGAAGACATCTTGCGGTATTCAGCAAAGTTCTGTTCTTCCTTTCAGAAACTCCATTTTGTTCTGGGTTGTATGGGACCGTCAATCGCCTGGTAATTCCATTTTCTTTAAGGAATTTATCGAAGTCTTGGTTTAAATATTCCGTTCCATTGTCTGTCTGAAGACATTTAATTTTCTTCCCAAGCTGCTTTTCGGCAAGAGCGATGAACTCTTTAGTAGCTTCGAGGACTTGATCTTTAGACCTCAGAAATCTCACTTCGCACCATCTTGAATTATCGTCAATAAATTCAATAAAATATTTGGATTTGTTCAAAGATTCAGTTCTCATCGGACCACATACGTCAGAGTGAATGAGCTCCAAAATATTTGTTTTTCTTTCAGATATCTTCGGAAATGAAGATCGTGTCATCTTCCCCTGAAAGCAGACGTCGCAGTTTATTTCATCATTAATTTCCATATTCAGGTTTTTAATGATTCCTCTGCTTCTTAAATTGTAGAGATCCTTAGAATTTAAATGTCCTAGGCGTTGATGCCATAACATAATATCATTAAAAGAATTTTTAATCTTAGTTGCTACTTTGCATGATTCTTCAGTTTCTTGAACAAAATATAAATCACCTTCCTTTTTAGCAATTATCTTCGTTTGCTTATCAGGACCAATAATGAATGCGGAATCCTTTTTAAATGTAACTTCGAATCCTTTTTGAGTTATCTTGCTCACTGATAAAAGATTCGTCCGTAGGTCGGGCACGTGAAGAGCCTTATCCAAAATTACATGTTTTAAATTACCTGAAACTTCTGTCTTGAATTCAGCTTTTCCTTCAGCTAATATACTAGTTGATGAATTGTTGGCTAACTTGAGTGTACCATGCTTGGTATTATCAATTTCAACAAATTCATTTATATTCTTACATAAGTGTGAAGAAGCACCACTATCTAAACACCATTTCTGTTTTATATTAGTTGAATCGGAGGTGAAAGCTTCATTAGCAATAAGACCAACTTGTTCAGAAGATTTAGCATCCTGTTGATTTTTATTTTTATATTTATTTTTACAATGTGCAGCTTTATGGCCAATTTCTTTACATGAATTACAACGAAATTTAAATGTACCTTTTCTTTGTTTCTCATTCGAAGAATTTTCTGAAGCTTGATATCTCTTGAAGAATTTTCTTTTAACAAACATTGCATTGGAATTTGAAATTCGCTCTTCATTCTTGCGTGCTTCACTTTCTTCTAAAATTTTAATTTTTAATGTTTCGGGGGTTGGAAGATTGTCACGTGATTCAATCGCGCATCGAAAGTTTTCATAACTTCCAGGTAGACTATATAGAAGCATAATAGATAATAAATCTGAGTTGATTTCTACTTCCATATCTTTCAACTTATCAACTGCATCGAAAAATCTGTTGAGATGATTCTTAATATCTTCGCCCTGTTCCATTTTAGTAAGAGTCAATTGTTTCAAAAGTGTTGCTTTTCTTGCGGGACCTTTTGATTGATAAATTGATTCTAATTTTTGCCAAACTTCGTAAGAGGATTCGCAATTTTTTATTTGTTTAAGTTCGGAGGGGCTAATGCATAAAATAATGTCTGATCTTGCCTTTCTGTCGTTTTTAATCCATTCTGTAACTGCAGACGTAGAAGCGGCATCGGAGGCAGTCGCAACGGGTTTTTTAATTTCACCAATCACGTATGACCATTCATCATTTTTGATAAGTAGGGCCTGCATTTGCATCTTCCATGTATCATAATTGTCTTTGTTAAGAGTTTCGATTTTACAAAAATTCATCTTTATAGTATATAAATATATTAAATATTATTTATATAATTTTATTTTAAAGTTAATAATTTTTATTAGTTTATATTTAAACTGATTCACTTTGTTCGTTTTTTCATACGCACAAATCTGGGCCCATAACCTGTTAGAGGTCGGTTAGATCGAGGAAGTCCGTTGAAAGAACAAATCACAGTTTAAAGTTTATATATATATTTATTCAATCAAAAAACAAGATTATTTATTATTATTAATAGATTACAATTATTAATTAGTTAAAATTTATAGAACAAAGAAACAAAATGTATAATATAAATCGAACACATGTAATGGCTGTCAAACTATATGAATATATGCTTTATAGCTTGAGCGATAGATGGCGTCTTATGGGTGGCGGAAATATACGAAATGTATTTCTAACAGTTCTCTTTTTAAATTATTTCTAATTGATTACCAAAAGAAGAGATTTTTCCATGTGCATATCTGCTTTCTTTTCAATCAATCAACTAATCAATTAAATTAATATTTTATCTTGGATCTTTAGGCGAGCCCCACGTGTCTAGAATGGCTATTTTGATCTGTTTATTGAGGTACTTGCACATAATACTCATTCTCCACTTCTCTCCTCAATATTTCATAATAATTAAATTTTTTAACTCTAAATAAATATTTATACTAGTCAAAATAAAATATTTTCTATCTGTGTATTATATTATAATATATATTAAATTAATAAATATTATTTCGTAATACAATGATTTATTATTACATAAATATTCTATTATAATATATTAAAGAAACAGAATTTTTCGGACTTTGAAATGAGGGAAGGTGTTACGAGAATAATTTTTTCCTAAAAATGAACACTCTCCACCCTTCAACAAATGAAAATTAGTCATTCGAGGGCAGTTCAATAAATCCGTGACTTTTCGAATGAAACACAGGTTTTTTGATAAAAAAATTACTTTATTTTTCAATATTGTCTCCTTGGAGCTCTATACTCTTCGTCCAACATTTTGCCAATTTTTTTATTTCTTACAAAAAATAAGATTTGTAGAGAATATCAAAATAGATTTGTTTGTGAGATATTTTCTTCGTCGGAGTCCAAACTCTTTCACCGAGCCATTTCTTCAGGTTTGGAAACAAGAAATAGTCACACGGGGCTAAATCCGGAGAATATGGCGGATGAGGGAGCAATTCGTACTCCAATTCATGGATTTTCATGTAAATTATTTTTTCATTTTTTTTCCTCAAATCATGAGGTCGTCTGCTATTTATGGACGTCAAACAAAAACTAAAAACCCAGCTGGTTAAAATTCCGATAAGGGACAGTGTTGTCATTTCATTTAAGAGACAGACTGCCCTCGAATTAAGTCTTATTTGTTAGCGAGAGAAATATAACAACTAAACATTACTAGAACACACTGAATTACTATTTTCCTTTATTAGAGTTTATAATTTACTTTAATTACTTAAATAAATTAATAAAAAATATATGATTAATTAAATAATTACTTAAATAAATTAATAAAAAATATCTGATTAATTAAATAATGAACATAAGAGTTTAAGACTATTATTATATAAACAGGATGTTTTGAATAGTAAGAATTTAATGATTGTTTTTAAGGCATTGTATAAATTGTTTGGAAACTAAGATAAAAAAAAGGGAAGTTTACCTTCATAATAAAATATAAAAAAAAATTAATTATTCATTTTATTTCTTATTCCCATAAGATTTATGAGAAATACGTCAATTATGCGCTTTTAATATAAATTAATCGCTTTGACTGCCTCGGCGTTCATCTAAAAGCGTTGAAAGACATCCCAGAAGCGTTTGTTAAGCTTTTGTCGGCACCACACGCTGAGCATGTATACAACTTAATACTAGTATAGACATCTGTTAATAAGGCCCTTTGTGGCAACTCTTTCCTTTACTTCCATTGTACTCCCCATCGTGACAAACTTGTTGGCTTATTTTTCTGGGCGTTTTTCGGCACACCTTGTGAGAAATTTACTAATAATCTTGTAATTATTAAGAAAAGAAGAAACCGCCTCCGGCTCAACTTAACAGGGCTTTTCGTTCGAGTGACTCTTTGAAGCGAAAAGGGTCAAGTTCTTTTTGATCGGATCTATAAAAAAAGAAATGAATAAATAAAAATTGGCGAGAGTAGGAGAAAAGAAGAAGACAAAACACAACACAATTTTCTAAGTCTAATTATATTTTATCATTCAAAGGAAAATTCAACATTTTCAATTCAATATCTTGACAATGCCATTCAAAAATAAAATAAATAAATACAAGTATCTTTTTATAAATAAAATATTTATAAACTTAACGAACATATTAATAATAATAGTAACAAACTACGTGAATAAAATTGGGAACCTACTTGAAATAATCCAATCAAGAAGATCAAGATAAGGCTTGAAAGGAACCGTTGTACTAATCATATAACACCTCTACCCCGATTAGGCGGCACCAAACTTGATAGGTGCTTTTCTTTTGCAGGATATCCAAAAACGAATCAGAAAAAAAAAGAATTTTCAAAATCCATTGGGGAAATAAATACTTTCGATGATAATTATAAAGTAAACATATAAATAATTAAATTTAAAATTATAATAACTATGTAAATACACATCTCATTAATTATGTTTGTTGTTCAATGGTTTTTGAATAACTTAACTAGTGAATATCTAAAATTAACCATAAGTTTATTAATAAGTTAAGCTACATACCAAATATTTATATCCTTAATCCATTGATTGATTTGTTAATTTATTAATTTCAATTTAATATATATATATTCTCTCACCTTTCTGTTTCCTTTAATAAATTAATTTACATTTTATAAGTTTTGTTATTCTTCATTATTCATCCATTAATTTTTTCCATTCTTTATAAATAAAACAATATTAAAATAAAATCAATATCCCTATAAACATGATACAAATATTGAATACCTCAATTTTTTGACTCAAGATGTAAATTTTCATTTGTGAAATTTTTATTTCTTTTTCTAAATGTTATTTAAATATTTTAAATATTTGTTTTTTTTTAATTATTTTTGTATAATTTTTTTTACTATATTCACCATATTGAAACATTCTTATTATTTTTAAATTTATTTAATGCTCATATATTGATTTTAAATTGTAATTTGTGTATTTTTCTTTTATTTAATAAAAAAGCCCGCCAAAAAATAAGATTAAAAAAAAAATGAAAAATTCCCCTGTCTATTATATCTAATTAAACTCAATCGTTTTCATTTTTCTTTTTCTTTCTTTTGTTTGATTAAGCGAAGCTTGAAATTAACGTATTGTGATGCGAGAATCGTTAGTGTAAATTATTGCTGGCGGGCTTTTATCTCTGCTAAGCTGTTGCATATGTGGTCCTTCAAAGTGTTTCAAGAGGGGGCGCGTGCCCCCACGTGGGACAAGGTGAGGGGGGCGTCGTTTTCACCACAGTTAGCATATACAGAGCAAACTAAAGAACCGGAACAATTTAACGATGCTCTTCCCCTTTTTTGGTCACCCCTGGCCCTTTCTCTCTGAATGGCTTTGTTTTCATTTTGAGAGCGTTTTAGGCTTTGCAGCTCATCACTAAATTAATTGACTATAATTATTCATCTAAAAGATTAAATATGTCCTTTTAGTGAACCTTTCTCTACATTAACAATAAAATGAACAGCTTTGATTGTTGTGGTAAATTAATGTGAGTAAATCTTATTGTTTTTGTTATATTAATTATATAAGAAAAATTATATATGTACTAATGTATTTTATTTTTAATAATTTTTAATTAATATTTATTATATTATATTTGTTGTATTTATTACTAAAATAAGCACACTACTATATATATATACTTATTCAATAATATTTACTAATGAACAAAAAAAATTCATACAATATACAAATTATCATAGATAAGATAATTTTTGATGTTTTGATAATTAATATCAATATATAAAGAAAATTAATTTTTTTTTTAAGAAAATTAATATGAAATTATATTTGATTTATTAGGAAATTAAAATAATTTCTTTGTTAGAAAGATAATATATTATAATATAATTTTCTAATTATTTTTCTAATTAATTTTATTATAGTGGCAAAAATTGTAAATTATAGAAAAAATCATTTAAATTGTTAGTTAAAATAATTAATAATTCATGCCAATAAATATTCAAATCAAAATATTCAATTGATAAAAGGTGGCTTAAAAAACATATTTATAAAAAATTATATACTTTATAATTATTATTATATACTAGCTGCTCCGAGCGCTTTCGGCGTTCTTCACACCTAGACAGGGGCTCCGCACCCTGTACCCCCGAGTGATACATTGTATTTGGTTGAAAGTCTGTATGTAAAAGGTTTTCATTCATTTTGTTTCAATCAGTATAAGTAGTAGATAAGACATTTATTTGTTTTCTTGTAAAATATATTTTAATTTAATTAGTAATTTAATTATATATTATTATTGTATATGTTATATTTATCTAACTCTGTGTCTCTACAGTTTTAGAAAGTTCTTAGCCGCAGCATCCACATTTCTCTAAGCGTTCCTATCCTGAGCTACAACCAAATCCTACCCTGTCCCATCTCTCCCATGTCCCTTCCTTCATTGTCCACCCACCTTGGTCCTTGGTCTTCCACTGGATGTTTCCCAATCGGTTTCTCCGAATTTCTAGCTTCTCCCATTCCAGCCACGTCCCCTTCCCATCTCAGCCTTCGCGATTTTATAACCTTAACTATATCTGGATATCATGCAATTCTCATCTTCCTTTGACCTATAAAACAATACTAATTTCACAAATACTCTAAATTTACTCTCGTCTCCCAGGGTCATCGATAGGGTGACTAAACGTCCCGTTTTTCCGGGATTGTCCCGTTTTTAGGTGCTCTGTCCCTGCGTCCCCAAAAATTTCTTCGGGACAGCCTATTGTCCCGTTTTTTCAATATTTAGGACATTACTGCATAATAATTATCAGTTATTATTTTTATCAATTAATAATTACATATTACATAATATTGAAAAATAGTAATTATGTACATATTGCATAATATTGAAAAATATGTATGGGGAAAAGGGCTGTTTTTAGGGTTATTAACTTCTTATAATCACTGTACTTTCTTTTAAGGTTATAAAATAACAAAATTTATATAAATGACAAAGAATTAATATTAATATTAAAATACATAACTGAATGATAAATTTTATTTTACAGATTTTTTTCCAATGAAATTTTAAATTAATTAATTTTGATCACATTATTGAACATTTAATTTGTTAGTAAATTCTTCAATATTCTTATTTAAAATATTCTGAAAATACTATAACTTTATAGGAACAATATTAAAAATATTCAATACTCATTACGGGTTTTATATACAATATTTAATCCAATCATGTTTAATTTTGACAATACATTGATTTTTCACCCAATATACGTATAAAATTTTAATATGAAAAAGCAACACACACACACAAGAATATTACAAGAAAGAAAAATTTTTAATAACCTCTTAATTACTTACTTAATTTATTGTATTTTTAAGACAGAAGAATATTAAATTTTATAAATGGCTCTTAACATTGTTTGAAGAGTTTTTAAAGTGGAATTAGAGTTTTCTCAATTGAAAAAAAAAGAATAATTTTAGTAAGAAAACAAATTTAAACAATTTTAAAATATTGTTAATTAATAATTTGTTTATTCATTATAAATCATTAAAGTATTGATCATCAGCAACTGTTTAATTAATAATTATTTAAAAGCATTTAAGTTAAAATTTTATGAATGTAATTGAAATTGTTATACAATGCAATAATAGTCTGTTATTTAAATAAATCAAAATGTTTTATAAACGTAAAAATCATTAAATAAAATTTCCTCTTTTTATATAGAAAAGGACAAAACCACAAATTTGCCACCCTCTTGTATGTATTGTACAAAAAAAAGGAAAAAAATACAATTTTTAAGTTAAAGAAGGGAGAGGGGTTTGTTAGCTTTGAGCAACTAGCGTGACCGTTAAATGCTCTCACTGTTACTACCTGTCAATCACATGATCATTTAGTTTATTCCTGGTTCATTGGACTTTGTCTGTCAACTAATAACATAATCAGAAAGGCGTATATTATCCTTATTATTATTATTTAGTAATAATAAACAGTTATTTATCAAGAAAAATAGTTTTGAAAATTTTTATTTTTTATTAAAATACTTCTGGATTACCTTTAGTACTTTATATAAAAAGTTATATTCATTTTAAATCATAATTCAAAAAATAAATACTTTTTTATTGTTGTAGATAACATTTACATTTTTTTACTTTATACATTTAAAAACTTTATTCATTAAAAAATTAATAAAAAGAATAAATAAATTATTTTTTTCACCGACCGCCGATAGGAAGCTTCCCTTCTACCTGGAGGTATTGAAGGTATTGTTTTCTCACCAAATTTCAGATGTGGAGATTTTTACATATCTCCACTAATCATGCAATTTGTTAACAGTAAAATGTATTTTTAGCAAGATATCTGTCTGTCGGTCCATTGTGTGTACGTACTGTACAGCTCGAACGGCTCAACGAATTTTGATAAAGTTTGGTATAATTACTTAATGCATCAGTACGATGAATTCATCAACTTTTGGTGTATATCCGGAAACCGGAAGTGGTAGTTTAAAAAGTATTAATTTAATATTCATTATCAGAAATTTTTCACTTAAAATATAGTTGTAATTAATAATTGAGTAATTAAAGTAAAGATTCAAACCAAGATAATAATTTAGTCATTTTAATTCAAGTTTTAAAAATATTTTTTTTTGTACTTATATATATATATATATATATATATATATATATATATCAATATATAATTACCGCCGTATGTATGTGATGTCTGTAACATTATGAAGTTAGTTACAAACTCGGTTTAAACTTAAATTGCAAACACCGTTTGCAACCTAGTATATAATAGGTTGCTCAATAAGTTTGCCGAACTGAAATGAAATGAAGAAACCAACCCATTTTGCACATATTTTTTTGAAACTCAAATTAACACTCAAAATATTGCTCATTGTATGAAATGCCTAAAGCCACTATTAAATCTCTTTCAGTCAATCGAAGGTCTTCCAATACCATATCTTATCGCTTCGCGAACTTATTGAACAACGTGATAACCCAGAATATAAAGTTGTTTGGAAATTAATTTATTTCAAATCGTCTGTCAGTTCTGTACCTGGTCACATCTCATTTTTTACTAACTCGCCAGAGATAGTATTGCGATCACAAAAATTTTCGATGTCGAGATTTTGATGTTTTTATAAGTTTTGAAGACCCCTGAGTCATTTTCACTAAGGTTGAGAAAAATGTCCGTGTGTGTGTGTGTGTATGTAAACATGATTACGCAAAAAATTAGAATAATAAAATTTAGTACACGGGCATTATTCAAGATTCGTAGTTTTCTAATTTTTGAGAAATGTATCTCTTTCTGAAGAGGATCATTACATACCACGTTTTTATTTTTTTCCTCTAAACTGACCGTATAAAATAAATATATATGTTTGATAGTTTTTCACATGATTAAAAATTGTATAAAACTGCTATATACAGAATTTCAGCTTGTATGAATCGCTGAAATTTTTCAAATTTTTAACACGGTGACTGGCAATCACGCGCCAGCACGTGACGTGGGGTCATTAATTAAGAGCCCAACACGCAATTAATTTTTAAAATTTTCAAATTTTGACTGAATGAAGATAAATGTTTTAAATTTAAATTTAATATATCTTAATTAATTATTTTAATTGAATAACAATTAATAACTGTAAATTTAAAATTTTTAATAAATTAAATTATTAATCCAATTCAATTATACTTAATTTATAATTTAATTAATCAAATTCAAATTTAGACCCTCCAGATTTTTCAATTAAATTTTTTATTTAGTTAATTTAAAATTATTCAAAGAAAAATAACTGTAATAATAATAATAAAAGAATTTTAATTTTTTAAGTTTATTAATTTATATATTTTCGCTTTGTGCGATTTCGACTTAATTTAATTTAAATAAAATCTTAGCTTTACTTATTCAATTCAAACGGAACTATTTTATTTTAAAATTTATCAGAATAGATATAATTGATTAAAAAAATAAATTAAAATATGAATTCTATATTAAAAAATCCCTTGGTTTCTTTTCATTCGTTCTCAATTATTTTGAAAATATGACCTTTGATATGCCGTCAATTAAGAAGGGAAAAATGTATTTATTGGATATTCACATGACTGGAGATCAAATCAGAATTTCTTAGCTGGAGAGTTGAATGCTCCGGAGCGACGGGTGGCATAGCCCTCCTGGTTGCATTTTTTTTTCTTTGAGGGGGTTCCGCGTGGTCAAGTGCTTTGTGTCTCTCTGCATGGGGGCGCCACGGGCCCCATCTGCGTGTTCTGCTTCTGTAAACCAATTGACGGGCAACGAGCTAGAAGACACCTCCTTGATTGGCATCCGAGACACCGCTGCCGTGCGCGGCTGGGCTCTTCGGCTTAAGAGGATCAACAAGCGAGGTCTACCGGGCCCAGGGGCTCAGCCCCCAGGACAACTTTGATAGGGTTAACGTTGAAATTAACAAAAGCGACAGTATTAATGCCGCTCCTGTGATTGCCAAAAGGATGATGCGACCAAATTTGACATTTTTTCTCATTTGCATTCTCTAGCCATTCAAATTAGAAACCGTTAAAATGGAATTAGAAGAAAGCACTCAGGAAGTATCAGTCTGAAAAAAACACAAATTCATTGGCAAACATTTTTAATTGATAAATATAATATATAATCAATTTTTATTTTAATTTTATTAATGAATCATCAAGATGAGCCAGGTCCCTTGATACTAACCCCCTCGCTAATATTTACGTCTTTTATTATAGGATTTTTTTTAAATTTAATCTAATAACTAACTTTTTTTCTAAATACAAACTTAATTTTCTTAAAATTTTCTTAGTTAAAAAATGTTATATAAAATTATAAAGAAAAAACAATTTCAATAATATGAGTCAATAAGTCCGTGACTTTTTGAATGAAACACAGGTTTTTGAATAAAAAATTATTTTATATTTCAATATAGTCTCCTTGGAGCTCTATACACTTCGTCGAACACTTCTTCAATTTTTTTATCCCTTCCAAAAAATAAGTTTTGTTGAGGTCATCAAAATAGATTTGTTTGTGAGATATAGGAGTCCAATCTCTTTTTGCCGAGCCATTTCTTGAGGTTTGGAAACAAGAAATAGTCACTCGGGGATGGATGTTAAACAAAAACTAAAAGACCCAGCTAGTTCAAGTTTCGACAGGAGTCAGCTGATCGTTGTCTGTTGCCATTTCATTTAAGATACGAGAAATTCAAAAAGTTACGGACTTATTGATATCCCCTGGTATTTAACTAATATTTATAAAGATCAAAAATTTGTAAATTCTAAATAAATAAGTTATCTATGAAATTATTATTTATCAATTTCAAATGAATTATATTCCGCTTCATTTAAATTATAATTTTTTTTATTGTTTACTTTTCAATAAGAATTTAGACAATAAAAAAATTTAAATAAAGAATTTCTATAGATTAAATTTTCCAAAATAGTTTATTGAATAAAAAATTAATATCAATTGTTTAATTTGTTTTTTATATTTAAATTTACAATCATATCAATTTGAGATAAACTTTGTACACATTATTTTAATTTGTTTAATGTAAAGTAAAATTTAATCGTTTTGATACGATGTAGACATCGTAGATAGTTAAAGAAATATTACAACCAATCAAATAGATTTTTAGATCGAAAAAATTGCAATAAAAAATAAATCAGTTACATTTAATAGATTTATTTAATTTAATATGCAAAATTTAAAAGTTTAAATGTAAATTATAAAAACAAATTTATTAAATCATATTTATTTTTTAAAATTTGTAAAAACAATAAAAATACTTCATTTAATTTACAAAATTTGTTTATTAATTTTTATATTCAATGTCATGTGAATTAATGAATATATTGATATGACAACTAAAATTCAAGTTCTTTTTAACTGATAATGAGATCAAACAATTATTTAATAATTTAATTTATGATTAATTCAAAAATGTTTATTAAATTATTAAAATATTTAATCTATATATTTTCATTGATTATTTTCAAACAAATTTGAAGATATAATAAATAGAAATTAAATTGAATTTAAAGACATGAAAAAAATGTTTAATTTTTATTTTAAGAGTTTTAAAAATTTTTTTATTAAATTAAATATTTATTATCTATATGTTATAATTATAAATTTTTAGAAAGAGAAAATTCTTTTGAGACGAGATTTTCTTTTTTAAAAAAAAAAATCTAATATGAAATAAATTTCTAAATAAATTGTGGCTGTGGCTTGATATTAGGGTTGGCCTATAATATATAATCTGTCTCACTCTTCAATCCATCGTTGGCGTATAACTTGTGAAAAGCCATATACAGAAAATAATAGGGTGTCAGATCGAGTTGATTCTGGCCGGGCGGTGCGGGGCGAAAACGAAGGGTTGAGGAGGCGCCTTCTCGCTTGGGATCGAATCTTATCACGCTTTTGCAAGACTGGGTTAATTTTCTAGGCCACGCCAGCAAGGTGGTGATTGATAGCGTTAAAAGCGTGTGGCTTCACCCTCACCCCGGAATTAACCGGCTCGTATACTTAGAAAGGGAAGGAAAGTGACGCCAATCCACCATCAAGAAATGAATGCTCTTAAGATTATTTAAGACTATTCATGGTTGGATTTCAATTTAAATACCCATAAAAGTTCAAACTATAAATTGTATTGAATATTTGTTATTAAGAACAATATCAAGTAAGTAATCTATTTATAGTAGAAACTGACAATTGGAATTTTATATTGTTTATCATTTATTTCAAAGGTTCGTATTGCGCATTGCACACTGAAATATTGAACTTGGAAATTAAAATTAAAATTATTCAAAAAATCATTTGAATTTATATATTTAACTATATTTCTATCTGTTCTGAATTCAAAAGTTTTTGACATTCCACCAAACCATCTCAATCTTAAGACACCTCCACCTAATACTTATTCTTTCCAAATTCCCGGATATTATATTTTATATTGAGCAACAACCTCGTCAATTGGTTTCCCTAAAAATATAGATTATATATATACGAGGGGTGTTCAAAGTATTCTCGGTAACGGGGTAATTTAGCAGTGACGAAGGGATATTTCAGTTGATAACAACAATCTCTGAGAACATAACCTCAAAATTTAATTTATTTATCATTAGTACTAATCTAATTATCGTTGTTGTAAGAAGACCAGAATGACTGATGCGACAATGTTGAGAAAAATGCTTTGAAGAAATAAAGCATACACCTTACAGCCCAGACCTTGCACCCAGTGATTATTTCTTGTTCTCCAACCTAAAAAAAAAGATCTTCGTGGAAAATGTTTTTCTGACGATGAAAAGCTGAAGGTGGCAATTAACGCACAATAACTAAATTTTAAAATTTTCACTGAGATTTCATCTATTTTAAATTCATAAATTTAAATTTAAAACATTTTTTACCAACCAACGATAGTAAGGGAGGTATTTTAAATCAGTCATAACAACTTTCTTTTTCAATTCGAATTAAAAAAAAATTTGTTTCCATTATTATGTTAAAAAAAGTATGTTATTGAAATGTTTCAAAAATATTTCGGGTCTGCGCATCTTCTCAAACCTTTTTGCAGTTTTTTTATTTAAAATATATTATATATAGGGATATAGAATGTAAGTAGATTTGACAAGAATATGAAATAATTAGATTATACTGAATAACTCCATTTCTTTTTGAAGAATTAGGAAAATCAATAGACTTATCTACTTCTTTTCTGAGAACAAAGTCTGCCTTTGAAAATTTTTGTAATAGAAATAAATTAAATATTTTAATAAATTTAATTTCAAAAAAAATATATTTATATATTCCTTTATTATTAAATAAAATATTCGATCTATAATTTTATTCAAATTTCAAATTTACTAATTGTAATATATTAATGTGCTTTAATTAAGATTTTATTGAATTTTTCAATTTTATTTTTTGTTATTTTCTAAATATATAATTTAAATTTTATAATGATTTAGACCATAGGTTCTTAAACTTATGTACTCCACGGACCCCCACTTGAAAAAATTTTTTTTGACGGACCCCCATCACAACTTTAGGTACTTTACGTCATTTTATTAATTAATTTCTGGCTTACGATCTCATAAGGACAAGGATATATGATGAATATTTCTAACAGTGATTGGTGAATAACGATTTTTTTGCATATTGTAGAACACATTTTATTAGAAATTATAATATTGAAGAAAGAAAATACAAACATTGTCATAGCAACAAATCTCACAAATTATAATGGGTACTTACATTAAATTCATATAAATATTTTATAATTTTTTTCAGAAAATATTAAATAAGAAATATTTTAAAAAATAACTGCATCTATCTCATTAAATATAACTTACATATTTAATGAGATGTATGCAGTTGTTTTCTTGAAACAAGAATCTCAATATCTGGCTTAATATTGGAAACTTTTAATCTAAGATCCGGCTCTACATTTAATTTGTTTCTATATTTAGACTTAATATAAAATAGTACCGAAAAAGCTTGTTCGCATAAATATGTTGTGCAGAATGGAATCAAGTGTTGAAGTGCTTTATTTGCAAGCGCAGGATAATCTGACCTGAGAAGTAACCAAAAGTTGCTCAATTCAGTTTTGTTAAATTTTAGTTTATAAGTTGTATCACATGATAATTCCACGAGAATATCTTGTTCAGGTGCAGATAAATGTTTAGCATTTGTAATTTCCATATTAAATGGATCTCTGATCCAGTTATTGCAAGGATCAGGAGTAGAAAAATACTTCCTGAAGTTGCTTTTCAAAGTAATTAAATGTTCAACAAATAATTGACTCGTTTGATTAAGCAATTTTTCACTGGAGCTTTCTATGAAATCATTGAGAGTTGGAAAAGACTCATATACACCGTTCTGGATGCGTTTCGACCACAAGTCGATTTTTTTAATCATTGCTTCTATTTTATCTTCAACTTTAAATATATTTACAACAGTACCTTGCAGGCTCAAATTAAGTTCGTTCAATTTTGTAAAAATATCAGTCAAGTAAGCCACCTTAGCTAACCAGATAAAATCATTGAAACATTCGGTCAGTTCAAAATGCGCATCTATTAAAAACAATCGTATTTCATCTCGAAGCTCAAAAAGGCGAATGAGTACTTTCCCGCGGGACAACCAACGTACATCTGTATGTAATAATAAATGTGTATGTTGACTACCCATTTCCTCACACAAAATTTTAAAAACTCTGGAATTAAGTGGACGAGCCTTAATGAAATTGACAATTTTAACTACTTCGTCTAATGTTCTTTTCAAATCTGGTGACATATTTTTGGCTGCTAATGATTCTCTGTGAATGCAGCAATGATTCCAAACAACCTGAGGCGCAACATTTTGAATAAGAGCAATCAATCCAGTTCTTGTACCTGACATTGCACGAGCACCATCAGTGCAAATTCCAACACATTTTGGCCACTCTATTTCATTTTCGGTTATAAAATTATTCAAACTGTTAAATATGTCATTAGCTGTCGTTCGTGAAGGTAGTGAATCACAAAACAATACATCTTCTTGTATTTGATTTTCAAACTCATATCTAATGAAAGCTAACAAATTGGCATTATTAGTGACATCAGTACTTTCATCCAATTGTAATGAGTAATAGTGACTTTTGCGCACTCTCGATATTAATTCTTCTTTTATATTACATGACATGTCTTCAATCCTATTCTTAACCGTATCATTTGATAATGAAATCAAATTTATATCGTTTGCTGCTTTAGTTCCTAACATTATATTTGTAATTACTTTTGTAGCAGGAAGAATTAATTGCTCTGCTATATTATGCGGCTTTCCTGCTTTAGCAATAAGTAGAGCTACTTCATATGATGCCATTACTGCTTTCTTACTCATACCACCAGATCCCGTCTTTACCATCAATTTCTGACTTGAATTAAGTTCTTCTTTTTTCATTTTAAAAAATTCGATAGACTTACTAACATGCTCGCTGTGCTTTGTTTGTAAATGACGTCTGAGATTAGCAGGTTTCATACTTTCATTGGATAAACTTTCCTGACATAGAACGCAGACTGGTCTTTCCACATCATTGTTGCAAATATAAGTAAATCCAAATGATAAATAATCATCCGAATATTTTCTAGTTTTGCGTTTCTTGGTAGAGTTTGCTGTTGATGCCTCATCATCTGATTCTTTCCGTTTCTGTGTTGAACCAGTTTGTAGCCAACGATCCATTTTATGGAGTAATTTATTAACATTGAACTACAATAATATAAATATAATATAAATATAACGAATTATTATTTACTAGCTATGTTTTAATATGATTTTAAATGAATGTTTTAATATCATTTTAAATGAATGTTTTAAATCATTTTAATAAATGTTTTAAATCATTTTAAATAAATGATTTAATATCATTTTAAATGAATATTAATTTATATAATAAATATATTTCGTAATTTGATTCTAAAATATTATTAATTTCGTAATTTGATTCTAAAATATTATTAATTTCGTAATTTGATTCTAAAATATTATTAAAATAAATATTTTTTATTCATAAAACTAACTTATACTTACTCTCAAAAACAGCCTTTCTGGGAAATTGCAAAATGTGTTTAGTGTTTTTATAAAATAATGATCATGCAAATTACACTAAAAATTAAAAAAAATTATTAGCTATAATAAACTATTATTAGCTATAATTTAATTATAATTAATTAAATTAATAAAAATAATTTAAAGATACAACTCGTTGAGAAATGAACTTATAATTAACATTAATAAAAATAATTTAAAGATACAACTCGTTGAGAAATGAACTTATAATTAACATTTGCTTTAAAACTGTTTAAAACCCCAGAGTGGACGCTGACAATTTGGGTTTTTCCGGGTAAGACTGTCCCCTCCCCTGGTTTTCCCCAATAACAAAGTGAAAGAAAATTCCCTTATATGCCTCCCCTTCCGAGCCCCTAAGAGGGGTTATTTTAAAGGAACAATCGAAAAATGATTTTAAATGAATGAATGGATGAAAATTCAAATTTTATATATAGTTTTTTATATATGTTTATTTATTCACAAAAAATTAATTGACATAATTATCAATTTAATAAAATAAAATAGTATTATTAATAGTATTAAATTATAGCCGTAATTCTCTAGGAGGATATAGTTAAACAATGAACTTTAAATATTTATATATGTATATATTTTTACGATGATTTTTTTCCGAGGACCGCGGACCCCCAGTAAAGGCTTCGCGGACCCCCAGGGGTCCGCGGACCACAGTTTAAGAACCACTGATTTAGACTCATTAGAAATTAAGACTGAACGGGAAGCGAGCAGGGAATTAGAAGATTTAAAAATTAAACTATTTTTATGTGTCGTCGTTTCAGGCTTTGGCATTTGTACGGGACTGAATAATTTCTAAGGCTTCAGTTTTCCATCTTGTTTCTTGTTAATTCCTATTCCATTATAATTTAAATTGTTTAAAAAAAGGCTAATAATTAATGAGTATTTTATTTTTTTAGAATTGAAATTAATGCTGTTATATACAACTGTTTAAAAATTCACTTCCAGTCAATCATTATTCGAAATTTACCCTAAAAGTCAACTCCTTATAAGATTTTGTATTAACCTTATATCTGTATCTTTCAAATAGATCTACGAACCTGTAACGTTATGGTGTTTATTATTTAAAAATATAATTATTCTATTAAAATGTTTTTCCAATCCATCATAATTATTTTAATAATTTATAATATGTTTACATTTATTTGTATATAGAATTAAGTATTTTTTTAAGTGTTTTAAGGTAAATTAAAAGAGAATTGTTCTACGACAAAGGAAAGAGAAGTCAAGACGAGAGAAGCGACGAGGTCTGGAGAGGAAGAGGTCTGCAGAGAGTTCATTTTCCAGTCGTTTGAGAAGCCAGTGAGCCGGACAATCCGCTCTCCGATCCTTACAGCTTTACAGCAGCCAGCGTCTCATAATATAAGGAGCTTACAATCTGGTGACGTCACAGACGCCAAGCAATAAATCATGTTCGAACTTCGAATGCCTGGAGATGAAATTCTCGATCAATGAAAACAAGCAATTTCCAAGAGAAGCGACCACCTAGCAATTTATATATATAGAAATACTGTAGTTGTTGCGACCAAAAACTTTTTGTTTAGAAAGAAATGTATATTTATTAAAATATTCCAAAAATGATGTAAAATAAAAACTGAATTTTATCCAATATTAAAATTATAGATTTTGATTTCCAAAATATAAAAAAAAATGTTTCTATTCATTTGAGGGATTGAAAAGAAATAATTCTTGAAATAATTGAAATTTCTTTTCAAATTAATAGAAACATTTACAAAATCATAATTATAATTTTGGGTAAAATTCAGTTAATGTTTTATATCATTTTTGGAATATTCTAATATTATAATTTTATAATACTTAGGTTCTGTGATAACGAAAGATAATAATATTCGAGATGACTTTAAATCGAGGTTACAATCGGGAAACTCCTGTTATCATGCAATAAAGGGGCTAATCGCATCAAAATTATTATCAAAGGGGATAAAAGTTAAAATATATAAAACAATTATTTTACCGGTTGTATTATATGGATGTGAGGCATGGTCTATGACCTTAGGTGACGAAAGTAGATTTAGAGTATTTGAGAATAGGATTCTGCGAAGCATTTATGGGCCAAAGAAAGATGAGGTCACCGGGGAATGGCGAAGATTGCATAACGAGGAATTGCATGACCTCTATGCATCTCCAGATAAAGTTAGAATTATAAAATCGAGAAGGCTACGGTGGGTAGGACACGTGGCTAGAATTGGAGAAGATAGAATGGTAAAAAATATATTGGTAGGGAGACCGAGTGGAAAACGTCCTCTTGGGAGACCAAGTACACGGTGGGTGGATAATGTGGGAAAGGATGTGAGAGAGATGGGAGAGGATAGGAATACTTGGAGGGGTGTGGTTGCTGCGGCCAAGAACTTTCAAGTTCCGTAGAGTCACAGAGATAGATAGATAGATAAAAATAGTTTGGTAGAGTTTATTTTTAATTTCCAATTTAATTAATTGATATGGTTTATTTTATTGGGTGTTAAAGAAAAAAGGGTACAATAATATCTAAATTGTTTATAAATAAAATTTTATAAAAAATTTTCTAAAAGGAAGAGGCCTTTCTAAAAATATAATAAATATATAAAAAATAAAAATATTAAAAAAAAAACTAAGTTCCATTATTTTGATCCAGGATAGGAGGGAACAAACCAACCCAAATTTGAGAATTTAATTAATTTGATTAATATACAAACAAGTGGTCCTATACTAAGGCATGGAAATGTTTTAATTACATTTTAGTAGATCAAATATTTTTTAATATTAATAATAATAATTTAAAAATGTGATTTATCTACATAATTAAAAAAATAAGATTATTTTTTAAATTATATTAATTAAGAAAAACTAACTATAATTGATTTTCTCAAAATAAAGACTCCGACTGATTGATGTTTCAACTTTAAACCCTCTTAATACCTCATCGTCATCATAGCGATTTTTGTAAGACTGACGCCGCCTCTCGCTTCCTAATTTCCATCGTTTGCAATCATTCCAATCTCCGTTAAGTCCTCTACAATTGCCTCCTTGACGTCTTATTTTCAAGAACATACAGATCTATCTTTCTTTTTCTTTGATTTGGTATCCATTGCCAATTTTTGTTTTAAACCTGTATTTTAAAAAAACCTGGAGTTTTTTCTAGATTAGAAATATAATCATTAAATTATATTCAACTGTAGTCACATATATACTTATATAGGATTATTACTTTTATAAGATAATATAAATTAAAAAGATATAATAAAAAAATAATTAATTTAAATTTTTCATAATTCTAATATTTAAGACACATTTAACTTTATTAAAATTATTATTTACTAGCTGCTCCGAGTGCCTTCGGCGCTCTTCACAACTAGACGGGGGCTCCGCCATCTGTACCCCCGAGTGATACATTGTATTTGGTTGAAAGTCTGTATGTAAAAGGTTTTCATCCATTTTGTTTCAATCAGTATAAGTAGATAAGACATTTATTTTTTTTCTTGTAAAATATATTTTAATTTTTAACGTCCCCTTCCCATCTCAGCCTTCTCGATTTTATAACCTTAATTATATCTGGATATCATGCAATTCCTCGTTATGCCATCCCCCTGTGATCTTATCTTCCTTTGGCTTATAAATGCTGCGAACAATACTAATCTCACAAGTACTCTAAATCTACTCTCGTCTCCCAGGGTCATCGATAGGGTGACCAAACGTCCCGTTTTTCCGGGATTGTTCCGTTTTTAGGTGCTCTGTCCTGGCGTCCCCAAAAATTTCTTCAGCACAGCCTATTGTCCCGTTTTTTCAATGTTTAGGACATTTCATACTTTTTTTCAAAATTTTTTCAATTTAGTTTTAAAAAAAAAAAAGGTAAACCGTTTGTCCCGGTTTGGTGTTTTCGAAATATGGTCACCCTAGTCATCGATCAACATGAAAAATAATTGTTTTATATATATCAATTTTGATCCTCTTTGATAATAGTTTTGATGAGATAAGCCCCTTTACTGCATAATAATTATCAGCTATTATTTTTATTAATTAGTAATTACATATTACATAATATTGAAAAATAGTAATTATGTACATATTGCATAATATTGAAAAATATGTATGGAAAAAGGGCTGTTTTTAGGGTTTTCCCGGCAATTATTCAATTTTTTCTCGCCGTAAAAACCATGCTTGGACTTCAACGAACATTTAAAAAAAGAATTATCAAAATTGGTCCAGGCGTTATTGAGTGATGACCAACACATTTTGCGATTCATTTTTATTTATAAGATATATAAAAATGATTTCAATCAAAACAATAATAAATTAATTAAAATAATATGTTTAAATCATTATAATTATTTGTATTTGTATTTAATAAAATCTTTAAAATAATTAACTTTTATTTTAATTGAATGGACAAATTTATTTATTGTTTTAATATCAAGAGTCCATACGAACCCCTCAGATTTAATAAATGATTTTCGTTCTCTTTGTTTCTACAATTGATATTGTTAAGTAGTATGATGTGCATATCGCATCACCAAATACTATAAACACATGAAGAGTATATCTATATACATTTCACTATCCTATTGATTTCATTGTTGAAAATATATAAAAATCTAATTGTTTAATAATCCTGTGTTGGGTTATCCGGTTGGAGATAGGAGGATAGTTTTATAATAAAAATCGGTTTGGGAAATAATGCCTAGCCATCTACTTGCTATACACATTAACGCACATTGGCACATGATGTCCCCACCGCAGGATCATTTTGATTTACGTGGTGCAGGCGTCTCTTCCGTTTCCTGCTGGATCGTGGTGGAGGCCACATCCGTTCTGACTCTGCCGGAAGTTCCGGTTTCGCCCCCGCATTAGATCCAGCTCAATCGCCTGAAAAATACGTGCATATATTTAAAAATATTATCAGTCAAGAAAAATATTTAAAAGAAATAAATATTTTTTAAATAAACATTTATATACCATTTTTTAAGTTAGAGTATCATTAATATAAAATTATTTTCAGCTTCAATACATATACATATAATATAATATACAATAAAAAATATGTCAATAAAAAATTAAGAGATTAATTTTAATTATAAATTATCTATGTATATCTATCTATCTATATATTTATATAAAAGGCAATGTCTGTGTGTGTGTGTCTGTCAAAAACTCAAAAACTACCCGTCCGATTGCGATGAAACTTTCAGGGATTGTTGTGGGCATCCCAGGGAAGGTTTTAGTAAAGTTAAATCCAAAATTAATTTAATTAGTAATATTTTGGTAAAAGTCTATTCATGGTTACCATGGTTACATTGAAAAATTTACAATAAAAATTATTGGAAATCTTTTCAACTTATTATTTTGATAAATTTTATTAATTTTTTTTAAACTGTCAAAAATAACATACCCTTAATAACAGTTGTAATAAAAATAAAAATATAAATCACAATTTAAGTAAAATATTGAATCGTTTTATTTATATTGTTTCAATTATTGTTTGAATATTTATTAAATTTATATATAGATTTATTTACATATTTAAATGTATATTTAATAAATTTATTTATTGATTCTTAATAATAATAATTCCAATTACTTTCTTCAAATTTTTTTTTTATTTAAAAGCATATTCAGCATTGAAATTGCCATTAAATATGCAGGTAATTGGAACTCCAACATGTAATATTAGCAAATATTCTGGGATGGGAAAAATACTAAGATCATGATGTCATGTCCTATTAAATATTTTGAATTTTATTTTGAATAATTCAATGGTAACGAAATATTGTAGGTAGACTTTTGAGACAAACAATAAGAATCTCTATAATAAGAGAATATACTTATTCCGAAAACTGTTAATTAAAATGTAATAACTATTAACAATTAATAAAGTAGAAATAATTTTCCAACAAATAAAAATGTAATAATTATTAACAAAAAAAAAAAAAAAAAAAAATAAAAATAAAAATGTAATAATAAAAAATAAAATAATAAAAAATAAAATTTCAATTATATTCATCTAATAAATTATTATTATTATTATTATTATTTGTAAGTAGAAATAATTTTCCAACAAATAAAAATGTAATAATTATTAACAAAAAAAATAAAAATAAAAATGTAATAATAAAAAATAAAATTTCAATTATATATTCATTTAATAAATTATTATTAGTATTATTATTATTTTCACGTATTAAGCGGTATATTATTATTATTATTATTTGTAATAATTCCAATAAAAATAAATAAAAATAAAAAACAAAAAAACTCCAATTAAAACTAAAATTTCAATTATATTCAAATACATTATTATTATTATTATTATTATTAAGTGTTCTGTTATCACATACGTATATATGTATACAGACACACATGCAAAAGCGAAGCTTTGCCGGGTCTGCTAGTTTACCTTATAAATTTCAAATCAATCCAAAGAGTTAATTTCAAGAACATAGGGCATTTCCATTTTTTTATTAATGTAAAATAAAATAATTAAATATTTGTTTAAGAATTGAAATGAAATTTAAAAATTTCTTATCTAATAAGACTTTATTTATTTTAATATTTTTATTTGGTAAAAAAACAACGAACAATGGTTACAAAGAAAATTATTTGCACATGTATACCAAAGTTCTCCCTTTTTTAATAAACCCCGCTCTTTCGTGTTTTCTTATGTAGATAAAGTAATAAATCTTTTCTCTCTCATGTGTTTTAATCTTAATTTAGGAAATAAATTAAATTAAGGGCATCTTTAATAGATAAATCTCCATAAAAATTTTTTATTCATTAATCTAATTAACTAACTCTCTCTATCTTTAAGTTGCTATCAAATTACAGCAACTACATGTACATTTCTTCAACTATTTCTATCGAATTCTTAATCTCCCCTCCCTCAAAATCCCTCACCTTTATATTGTCAACTTATAGCGTGTTGTACGTCTATCCACTGGTCATACACGACAGAAAATCTGTGGTTATTAAACCTATAAATTTTCGATTTAAATGCAACCATAAATATATAAATAATTTTTTGCTTTAGTTTTGTTTTTATCCCAATTTAAAAGTGGAAGAACAGGACGTGCATTTCAGACATCTTTTACCATATTATATTATATCTGAAAAGGCAAAAACTCATTGCAAGCACAAAGTTATTTGCCATTAATGGAATACATTGGAAGAAAGGCAGTGTCAATATTGGTTTGCCAGATTTCGTTTTGGTGATTTTTTAATGAAAAATACTCAACGATCTGGCCGCCCACTTGAAATAGGTGAGGTCCATTATAAGGTCATTATCGATTCAGACCGTCATAGCAGAACTGATATTACGGAGAAGCTCAATGTATCGCATACATGCATTGAAAAAAATTAAAAATCCTTTGTTATGTCAAGAAACTTGATATACCAACTTAAGGAAATTCATTTGAAGCGATTCGCTTCTAAAACGCAACGAAACCGATCCATTTCTGAAAACTCTAATTACTGTTGAATGACCTGGAATATTTTGTCACATCCACCCTAAAGTCCTGATCTTTATCTACTATATCTACTATTATTTGTTTCGTTCCAAGCACAACTCCTTAAATGGTAAAATTCTTAATAACGAGGTTAATAAATAAATGGTGTAAGATCACATTTAATTCAGTTTTTTGATAGCAGTTCAGAAATTTTACGAACGTGGATTTTTTACACTGTCAGTACAATGACAATAGGTTATCGGCAAGAACGGACAGTATCTAATTGTGAATAAAGTTATATATTTCATATTCATCAATTCTGATGGAGACAACTTCTTTGAAATATTTACACATGGATTAAGGTAAAATTTATTTAATTAATAATTTTAAATTTGCAAAAATGATTTTAACTGAAACTTGCGGTTAGATAAAGAGTTATTATAATATTCCATGTATATCTTAAATATAAAAATTTTATGAACCGTTTCTTTTTGAGTTACATTGTTTACTTAAATACACAAAGCATTTTTCGGGTTTATGATGGTAAAAAAATTATCAGAAATGAAAGCAAAGCAAAATCAAAATGTTACAAGCTTGGAAAGCTAGAAAAATGGTAAAAGTCAATTAATAAAAAAAAATAATTAATTAAAATAATAATTCTTGAAAATAAATGGTACATATATCAAAATACATTTTTAAAATTTTACTTTAAATTTATTAATTTTCTATGTATTAATTTATTAAAAATTCCGCATCTTGTTTTTTTTTTTGTAATGTAAATGACAATTCAAATAAAAATCACAATCCTAAATATTGAATAAATAGAATGTGAATAATTTTCTATTGGGCTTTTGTTAATTCTAATTAAATTTTTGATTTTGTTTTACATTTACTGACCCAGTCTTGTGATTCCATTTATTTGCCTCTGACGATAGAATTGTTTACCATGACTTGAATGGGACATATATATTTTTGAGTGCACACGTCTTCTAATTGCATCTAACGAAGCGTCTGTTTGTTTTTTGCTCGTTGCAATTAGAACAAGGCGTTGCTACGTCTTGGGTAATTAACGAATTAAGCGTCAAGTCAGAGGCTTAAGCCTTTCCCGCATCCTCAAGTCTTCCGCTTGGCCGACTCGGTTCATCAAGCTTACTCCCAAATCAGATTACTCCCATCCAATTATTCTTCTTTCGCATTTTAAAATAATACAAATAATTAATTATACACTAGATTCATCTATTTTTTCATTAGTGCGGCTTTCGACACGACTCACCGCCTGAGGAGTTCATTTTTCTTCTGGAATTCGTTAGTCTCCGAATAATGACATTGCACGTCCTAATGAAAACGTGTTGGTCTCGGAAATTCATTTATCTTAACCGAAAAGCTAAAGTAAAAGATCAAGTTAACACCTTGCAATCAAAGCAATATTTACGCTTCACAAACTTCAGTCATTATTAATACTTATTTTCAATTCATTGAAAGAACAATCTCAACAATTAAATAGATTTTTTTTTCAATATCTGAAAAGAAATATTAAATATTTTTTTATTTTGTTATTAATCTTATCTTATTATGCTAGCTAAAATTGTATATATATATAGCCATGGGTTCTCAAAAACCGCTCTAACGATTTTTTTCAAATTTACACTAGATATAGTATTTATAAAGAAAAATTAAGTTTTATTGATCACATTTCTGGAAAAGTACATCTTCATTATTTATTTCTTGATTTAAAATTATATATGGGTGACGTCAAAAGTGGCATCCATATTGAAATTTGACTCCCGCCTTTTTTAAAGGTTATTGTATTAATATTTTTTTATATTTAAAATATTTTAAAATTTTTATAATTTCGAAATAAAATTAAAAATATATATTTTAATAATATTTTATAATTATAAATTACGCGATATATATTTATCATTCTTCCAATAAAAAAAAATATTCATTTAGAAACATACCTAATAATACATATTTATGTATTATTGAGGACACCAAGTTCCATTCATTTTATTCAGATTGATGCATTGATGCAACATTTAATAATTGTAATAAATAATTAAAGAATTGTATTTCAGCTCGGTGTCCCAAGTATTAATATTACCAGCCAAACCCAATAATAATGAATTATTTTTTTGAACTTAAGTACCGAGCCGAGGCTCGGGGTCCCGGTACTGTTAATTATATGAGTAATATATTGAAGTATACTTTCAATTAATTGTAAAGTTCCAGTTTCTTATATATTTAGACCTCCTAAAAATAATTATTGTTTTGGAAATATGGATCTTCCAGAAATTCTGCCACTTTTTGTTTGTTTTTTAAAGACCGACGATAGTAAGGGAGGTATTGTTTTCACACCAAATTTCACATGTGGAGATTTTTACATATCTCCACGAATCATGCATTTTCTTAACAGAAAAAAATATTTTTAGCATGATGTCTGTCCGTCCGTCCGTATAGATGTGTAAAGCTTGCACGGCTCAACGGATTTTGATGAAATTTGGTATATATACTTAATGCATTAGTAGGATGAATTGATCAACTTTTGGTGTACATCCGGAAACCGGAAGTGGTAGAATTAGCAATCGACAATAGAAAGGGAAGTGTTATTTTCACACCAAATTTCACATGAGGAGATTTTTTACATATCAACACGAATCATGCACTTTGTATTGGTTTTATCCTCGAGAAAAATCATCTTTAGTTTTTTCTTAATTTAAAATTATAATTTAAATTATATGACGTCATCCAGGCATGTATAACGTCACAGCCTGGTCTTACATATATATTATAAATAAAATAAAATTAAAAAACTTTATGTTATATCCATATCTGTTTTTTATTGCAATTATAGATATATTAAAATTATTTGAAATTGTTTCTGTAGCTAGAAATTAATTTACTTCAAACCGTCGGTCGGTTCGGACCTGGCTACAGGTCAACTTATTTTTTTTTTATTTTTATTTATTTAACATTTTGATGAAAAAAATATTTATCTTAAGATCTAAAATATTTTTTGTTTCTAATATTAGCTCTTTTTATTTTTTAAATTTATTATTACTGAACTGATTAATTTTAATATAACTTAGAATTAATTATTATTTATTTATTTCGATTCAAAGAAAAGTCTTGGGGATTTTTAAAAATATTATAGCAATTTTATATTATAAAAATATTAATTATTCAAGAATAATATCAAGAGCAAAGTTCAAAACAAATACAGAAAAATTGATTGTGATAATGGTACATTTTTAAAGAAATGTGTAAACTGTCTAAAAAGGGCTTATAACAGCTAATAAATCATATTATATAAAAATTTATATATTATATTTGTTGACGCCGTTTTGGGGTCTTTTTGGTAATTGGTGGGTCATTTGGTTCAATTAGAGAATTGACGCTCCTTTTTCAAAGAGTTGTCCGGGTGTAGGCTCTCTGAGGAGAGCTGGACAACCAGGGAGGAGAGGTTGCTTATCCATTACCCCCTGGTTTCGTTTTGTATGCTCTCGACACTCGTTAATCATCCTTCAAATCGGTAATTTCTAATTGTTTTTTTTTTGTTAACCTTATCTTTATAAAAATTTTTTCCTCATCATAGTTTTTTTTTTTTACAAAGAGGTACAATTCCTTTATATACTTCACCATTGGTCATCTCTATTGGTTTTTTCGCTGATGTAGTTTCTAGTGATAACCAAAGAGATACATTAAGTCTTTTTCATTATCATTCATCACGACGGGAAGTCTTCAATATACACAAATCTGCTCTCAAAACCTTAAGAGAGTGATTTTTGTATCTATATCTTCACCTTCCCTCTTCCAGTGAGTCTGACGACTGCTTTCGAAGAAGCCAGCAGCCGTCTTGGGTCCTCTAAGAAGAAAAATGTTACAGGTGGAAATCTCTTACGAGCAACACCTCATCTTTAAAGTGGTATTCTCATCTTATTTTTGCTAGACATTCATCTCTTAAAAAACACTTATCACCACTCTCCCCTATTCACTAGCTTTAATATCATTATTTGATTTGTACATAAATTTATTTAAATTTAAGTTTTCTTTAGATATTAAGTTAATTGTCAAGTTCCTAATAGATTTGTTATCAAATTAATACCAAATCTATTAGAAATTATCTTAAGTGTAAATTATATTCAACAGTTATCAAATAATAACTGTTGAAATCATATCTATTTATTGGAATAACACAAAACCTTTGTGATTTTATCAGAAAACTGAATTTTTTATTTATTTGCCTTTAAAAACACAATTTGAGCCCTTTTTCAGAACAAAACACACGGCGACCGTACGGACAAATAATTATTAATTATTATTTATATATCTTCGGGCAGCTTACCACAGAGATTGCCCCAACAATATTAATGAATATTTTATTAAATTAAGCAATTGGAAAATATGAAATAGAAGAATTTAAGTTAATGTAAAATGTTTATAAATTAGATACCTAATTGATTTACGGTTAATTATTTAATTTAAGTTTTCATCAAATGAATAATAGCAAAAAGATACAACTTTCCTATTTTTATTCTTTTTAAAATTCCTTATTTTGCCTCATTCTTATATAATTAATATTAATTTTCGGCAATAATGTCAAATAGAATGATAGTAAGTAAATATAAAATAAACTAAAAGAGAAATTATATTATATTTTATTATTATATTTATTATATATTATATATTTTGTTCTGGGTTATGTTTAGCAAATATTCAATAGAATCACTTGATTGATCCCTTTTCCTATAATATAATAATTTGTTTCTGCTTGATGAATCATATCTGGCTGGTGGTATGTAAAAAAAGGAGAAAAAAATGATAATTAATGGGGAGGTGCAATGGCGAAGAATCCGCAAAGGAGCACCGCCCAGCGATTCTGGATGACATAAGCTTATCAGACGTTGGTTGGCGAGGCTTCTTGCTGGTTGCTTTGTAGTCTACCAGTTGGGTTGGTTCCGTGTTGCGTTCCGCGTGAGTGACGCACAATTCCCTACCATAGAAATCGGCTGCATCTCTATACAGCCCAGCCGGCATATTGCCTGTCCGTGTTCCTGGCTGATTCCGAATGGATCGGTGTTCCACACTCTGTTTTGTAGTGGCTCTATGCTTATCAGGACCTGGTGGGTGAAACGCACAAAGGGCTTATCATCGCTTGCCATGCAGCCTCCCCTTGCCCTTTGGCCCTCACCCTTTCAACACCTCATCCCCAACGAATCCGTTTAGCACCCTCGCTATCTCCACGTCGTGTGACCTCCACCCACACAACAACCTCCTGAGCTTAATAATGCTGAACATATTACAGTTTTAAGGGGCGAAAAACATACACGGATATACATAGACGAAAAGTTTATCAGTAAATAAGGTTTTTTTATTCCACTGCATAGAAGTGTGTGGCAGGCCGTTTAGCATTGATGGCTGTGTTTAGAAAATCGGAGCTTACAAATGATAATAAGAAAATATACTCACACACGCCTAAGTTGAGATAACAAATAAAAACATTACTTATTCTAACAAATATTCAATTAATATTTAAATATAAAGTTATATAAATTTTAAATAGATAAATATATTAATTATAATGACATGAATTATGTTATAATATATAATATTTTTTTATATATTTAGAAAATTATTTAATTTATTTATTTAATTTATTTAATTAAATAATTTTCTCGAATATAAATTAATTTATATTATCACTATTAAGCCGGCTACACACATGCGGTGTTTGCCAAATATCAAGCAAAACATTTGGAAAACACCGCATGTGTGGATGGGTTGCTTGGTACATGGTGGCGCAAAAAGATGAGAACTTTTGAAGAAAGAAAAAAACAAGGAACATTTTTTTTTAAAAATTTATTCAGGGTGCTCAATGTACACTACAACATTGGAAATTAAAAAAACATTCAAGTTTTGAAGATAATATCGCGAAGATGATGTCCGTCTTGCTGGATGCATTCAGCAAGTCCATTTTGAAAATTCTGCATTACCTGGTGCAAAGTGTCGAGTCGTATTGCTGCGATCTCCTCTGTAATCCTTGTTTTGAGTGCAGGTAGGGTTTTGGGACGTGTATTATAGACTACACTCTTCAAGTAACCCCATAAATAAAAATCGCACACTGATAAGTCGGGGGAACGAGGTGGCCAAATAATGTCACCGTTCCTGGAAATGACGTGGTTACCAAACCGCTGCCATTGATACTCTTGTAGTATGTGCAGTTGCCCCGTCTTGTTGAAACCAAGTTACTGTCACCCTTTCTCTGGTCATCTTCAAAAAAATACGGCCCTATCACCCCTCGAGCAGAAACTGCACACCATTCAGTGACCTTGGAGCTGTGTAGAAGACGTTGATGAAGAACCCAGTGCCCAGTAGCGACTATTTTGTTTATTCACGTAGCTATTTAGGTGAAAATGAGCTTCGTCTGACATCCACAGTTTTCAACGAAATCGCCATTCTCATTCATTTTATTCATTATTGTCTCTTAAAACTGACGGCGAAACAAGTGATCATTGGGTTTCAATTCTTGAACCAATTGCAGTTTATAAGGATGAATCTTCAGTTCATGGATATTCTTTGGACAGATCGACATCTTACAGTCACTGCAGCAGCAACTTTCCAAACTGAACGATGTGGACTTCTTGTCATGGCACTTTGCACGGCTTCAACATTTTGTGGAGTCCGAGCACTTCGTGGCATTCTTTTTACCACCGCGAACCAGTATGCTCAAAATTGTCAACCCACGTTTGAATTGCATGTTTCGATGGAATGCGAGCGCGAGGAGGAAAGTTGAAATGACGCCTAAACTCGCGTAAAGCCTGAACCAAACTGTCGCCATTTCGATAATAAGCGGGCACGGCTACTACATGTTCTTGTACGTTCCACTGATCCATGGCTACTAAATCTCCAATGTTACTGTGATTGATGTCTATAGCTCATTTTCTATCTCACTATCAGATTCACAATTTTCACTCGAAACAGTAAAAAAAAATCACTATCGCTTATAGAAATATCCCCTTCCGATTCAAAAGTATTCAAAATACCTTCTATTTCATTACTCGAAAGATTTTTCCGCGACGTACTCGCACTAGTCGAAGCCATCTTACAATAGCACGCTCGCGTGAGGATCACTGCTGATGCCCCCCGCAAATTATATGACGATGAAACAATGACAAAGACTACTTTGAAACTAAATTTATTATGAAGCCAATAGATGATCATACATGTCATACAAATTTGAATACTAACAAACGATATACTTAAACAGGACAAGCATGACAAAAACGAGATCTACCGAAAGGTAATATTGCGGGCATAGCATGTCAGTAGCTTGTACATTGGAACGTAATATTACGGTCATAGCAGTGAAAGGGTTAATATTCATTTAAAATGATAATTAAAGGTTTCTTATTCAAAATAAATTATTGAATAAATATGATCTAATAATATTAAATAAAAATAGAAAAGCATAAATAAATAATTTTTTAATTCCTGTTCCTTTAAAATATTTGAAATTTTTTTTTAAGTTTATATTTATTTTCTTAATTAGTTAATATACTTTTTAATTATTTTTTTTCTCTAAAATATTTGAAATTTTTTAATCTCATTTTTTATTGTTATTGAGGATCCCAAGTTTTATTCATTTAATCAGATTAATGCAATGATGTAACATGTAATATTGTAATAATTAATAAAGAAAATTAAAGAATTGTATATCAATATTTTTTAAAGAGCCGAGGGATATCTCGGTATTCCAGGTACTACAATATTATACATTCATTTATTAGCTTTTATATATTATAATAAATCAATCGATAATAAAATTTATAAACAGCCATACCGTGTTGAAAGCACAAAATATAGTTTTTAGATTTTTTAAAACCTTTTTCTTAAAAAAAAGAAAAAACAAATTCTATTAAAAATTGTATAATAATATGAGAATTATAAAATAAATTAAAAAGAAAACAACCGTTCTCTTCTCATCACTGAAATCAAACAAATCCAGTTGTGACTAGAACTTGGATTGGTGACCACGTACTGTTTACTTCAATTATATACATTTATTTTTACATATGTACACTAGTATTATTTTAAAATTATTAAAAAATTTAATTATTTTTTTTTTTAATTAAATTAATTCATTATTTTATTTTATACTACAATCTTTTGATAACACCTGTTCTTTTTTTAGTATGATCCAAATGTTTCGATGCCTTTCGACTCCTTCCTATTCGTATCCATTAAAATATTATATAATTAATTATTTGAATTCATAGTGAAAACATCTATCAACTATCAAGTAAATGGTCTATTCAAATCAATATATTTATTAAATTATAAAATAGTATTAATTAAGTTAGGTTGTATAATTAAATTGTTTCTTATAAATTGATATTTTATTTCAAGGGAGTGTTTTTTGTTTTTCTGATTCGTTAAACTTGTTCCAATTTCTAAATCCGTTCTGAATAATAATAAGAATTACAGGTTGTTTCAGAAATAAATATGTAGTGATGACGGGAATCGTGATCGCCGGAGGTGTCTGCGTTAAGGACTGAGTTGATCGCTCTATTCTGACGAACCCTTCTGCTAGCAACTCTAACGAACCGTTCACCACATCGAGCTTGTTAGCTCAGGCAAATCAACACCAACAGACAGACAGACATTTCGACGCCGTAAGAGCAACGCCACCGGCCCCCACTTGCTCTACAAATTACTTCTTAACTCCCGCCATTCGTCTGACAAATATTTGTTTTGAAAATTTGGCTGTTTAAAGAAAAACACATGCCCTTATTTATTTTTATTGATTGTGTAAAACTAAAATCATTGGGATTATAAAAGATTAAAAAAGTAAGAACCAATAAGAGCAGAGGTTATTTTGTCAAACGGCCATTAGAGAACTAATAGCGGCTCACAATATTTTTAACTTCATCAATTCTTAAAAATCATGCCCTGTTTTTAAGTTCAAATTCATATTTACTAACTTGTGTACAATAAACAATTAAAAGGTCTTAATCAAAATAATTTCACCTAAAACAGATTCAATTCATAAAATCGTAAGTAATTATATTGAAAATAGGATACAATTTATTTATTAATTTATATAATTTAATAAAAACAAACAAAAAAGACTAACAAAAAAAATTTAAATCATTTTATAAATTCATAAAAAATTATGTCATGATTCAACATTTCGATTCACATAGTATTAATAATAAAAGAAAATTAAGCATGTAAACACACATTGAGATAGATTTGGTCAAGTTTTTGTCTCTGTTTTATAATATAATAATAAGTTTCTATTACCCCTCTCTGTCTCTTCCATTTGAATTAAAATTATAGTTATGATATTTAGTAATTTTTATTAATAATGTTACATCAAAACATATCGTTCATTTAACAATGACAAAAAAAAATTAATTTATTTATAAAAATTATTAATAGTTATAACTATATTATATATTAATGCAGAGGTTCTTAAACTTATGTACTCCGCGGACCCCCACTTGGAGAATTTTTTTTTGACCGACCCCATCCCAACTTTAGGTACTTTACGTCATTTTATTAGTTAATTTCTGGCTTACGATCTCATAAGAACAAGGATATATGTTGAATATTTCTAACAGTAATTGGTGAATAACGATTTTTTTGCAAATTGTAGAACACATTTTATTAGAAATTATAATATTGAAGAAAGAAAATTCAGCTAAATATGAAGATGGAAACGGTAGCAATAGTTTTCTTGCACATTTCGTTGAATTTGGGTATTTGATCTCTGTTTCCTCACAAAGCCATGCCATCGCTCCTTTTATATTAAATAGTTTTAACTGACTCATCATTTTCTCGTGCACCTGTACGATGGCTTTGCGGATCCCCAGTAAAGTCTTCGCGGACCCCCAGGGGTCCGCGGACCACAGTTTAAGAACCTCTGTATTAATGTATTTATTTATTATATATATATATATTTTTGTTGAAGAAATGATATTTAAAAATTGGTACTTGAAGAAAAAACTCAGGAGTCTGGAATCAAAATCTACAGAAAATGTATCCATGATCCGGTAGCAAACTTAAAGAAAACCTTATTATAACCTGATTGCTCTTGGATTTCCCAAGATTTATAAATAAATTGTTTTAAAATTACCATAATTGAAAATAGAATTCAAAAAAATTGAGAAAGAAATATTATTTTGAGATCAAATTTGTAGTAAAATTTAAACATAATATAAAATTAATAATATAATAACTATAAAATAAATTATAATTAAAGATCTTCTAACTAAAGTGAATTCTATCCCTTGAGCTAACCAACCTTCAAGTGAGGTTATTAAAATTTGTTGCATATTATTATAAAAAAAGAAATAACCCTCTTTTCTCTTTATTCCTTAAATATTCATTTATGAAACCATTTAAATTTTCAAATATTTATGTTTATTTAGTTCCAAAAATATTTTGGAAGAGGAAATAATGGAATTCAATTATAAAACTTATTTAAGAAATAATAATTTGAATGTCAATTTTTAGAAATAGAATGATTAACGAATCTCATTAAATCTTGATGAAAATTAGTTAATATTTTCAAAAGACATTTTATTGAATTTTTCTTTGGTTTAGAAAAAGCTTTCTTTGTAAAAGCTTCATTCAATGATAACCCACCCTTCTCACACCCTCCAATTCTTTTTGGTTCAACTATGAACAGAGAACAATTTTCAATAAGATCCCGTTTTAGAATGAAGGCTTATTTTAATTTAAGTCCTCCTTCAATATAAAAGAACAAAATTGGTTCGTTTTTTTTATTCCGAGTGATTTTAAACGCCCCACTCCTACTTTTCGCTGATTTTTATAAATGAAAGTTGATTTGACATTCTTGATAAGCAATCTACTCGTTCAGATCACATATTGCTTATTTTAAAATTATCATTATAGACAAAGAGTTAATACTTATTTTAAGTAAATTTCATATATTTTTTTTGTAAATTCTGACTATTAAAATGAAAAAATCTAGTAGAATTCATATGAATATAAAGTATAAATACATTTGAATAATATAAGAATAATTAAGAGATTGGATGGAAATTTTTTTAAAATTAAAATTTTAATTCTTTTCGATATCTTATCTTATTATGCTAGCTAAAATTGTATATATATATATAGCCATGGGTTCTCAAAAACCGCTCTAACGATTTTTTTCAAATTCACACTAGATATAGTATTTATAAAGAAAAATTGAGTTTTATTGATCACATCTCAGGAAAAGTACATTTTCATTATTTATTTCTTAATTTAAAATTATAAATGGGTGACGTCGCATGACATCCATATTGAAATTTGACTCCCGCCTTTTTTTAAAGGTTATTGTATTAATATTTTTTTATATTTAAAATATTTTAAAATTTTTAATTTAATTTCGAAATAAAATTAAAAATATATATTTTAATAATATTTTATAATTATAAATTACGATATATATTTATCATTCTTCGAATAAAAAAAAATATTCATTCACTTAGAAACATACCTAATAATACATATTTATGTATTATTGAGGACACCAAGTTCCATTCATTTTATTCAGATTGATGCATTGATTCAACATTTAATAATTGTAATAAATAATTAAAGAATTGTATTTCAGCTCGGTGTCTCAAGTATTAATATTACCACCCAAACCCAATAATAATGAATTATTTTTTTTAACTTAAGTACCGAGCCGAGGCTCGGGGTCCCGGTACTTTTATTTTAATAGAGCAAAAAATAAAATAGTTTGAAAAAAATATTCAATCGACATAAATAAAAATCAGAAAATGAAACAATATTAAATAACAAAATTTGTTAAGACAAGGCCGCGATAAGTATATATAAAAATAAATAATAATAGAATATATACCTACTATAATATTTATAATTAATTCTTTTATCTTTTATAATTCGTTACAATACATATTATTGCTTATTCTGAATAAATATTATTTTATTTCTTTATTCTGAATAAATAATTCTATAAATGTCATTTATACAAACTCAGTTCAAATTTGATATAAGTAGTTGTTAATCTTAAAAAGACTGAAATAAAGTTAAAAAAATTGGCAGTCGTGGGACTGGCCGACAGAAGTGAAAACTTGTGCGTAAGAAATTAGAAAGCAGACGAAATGCGCACCAGCTTCACGAGAAAAATGAAATTTATATAGGTATATATATATATATATAAAATTCATAATTATTTTTTTCAGCAAATTTATATATAGATTAATTTACATGTTTAAATGTATATTTAATAAATTTATTTATTGATTCTTAATATTAATAATTCCAATTACTTTATTGAAATTTTTTTTTATTTAAAAGCATATTCAGCATATCTCGCAAATTTGAATTGGATTAAATAACATATATTAATTTAAATTAAATTAAATTAATTCAATTATAAATTAAAATTAATAAATAATATTTATTAAACCAGCGAAAGTTTGGCTCTTTTTTGATGGCACCACGTGTTGGCGCGTGAGATTTCCAGTGTTAAAAAATTAATTCTGGTACTTTCAGCAATTCAATTTTCGATGTTGAGATTTTGATGTTTTTGATGTTATAAATAATATTTATTAAATTATAATTTAATTAATTTAATTTAATTTAAATTAATAAATATTATTTAATCAAATTCAAATTTGCGAGATAGTCGAGTGGATAGTGGAGTGTTTGGCTCTTTGTTGATGGCACCACGTCACGTGTTGGCGCGTGAGATTTCCAGTGTTAAAAAATTAATTCTGGTACTTTCAGCGATTCTATCAAGCTGAAATTCTATATATAGCAGTTTTATACATTTATTAATCATGTGAAAAATTATCAAACATATATCTTTATTTTTACGGTCACACACACACACACACACACATATTTAAAAATTAATTTATTAAAATATATATTATATAATATATTATATATAGTATATAATTTAATATATATATATATATATATTCTGAAATTAATTTTAAATTATATAAATATATTAGAAATTAATTTAATATAATTTAACACATAATAATATATTAAAATATTTTATTTTATATATACATAATTTAGTAATACTGATTATTAATGTAAATATAAATAATAATATTTAATATGGCAAATATGTAAAATTTTGTAAAGAATGTATCAGAAGTTTAGTGTCTAACATTCTGGCGTATTGCGCATGCGTATATCGGTCGGTCGGTCGGTCGGAGGGTCTGGTCGGGTCGGTCGTTTTGGAATCTCACGCGAAATCTATATTTTTTCCCCATCCCGCAAAAGTGCTCAACGCCGCTAAAGAAGTTTACACTTCAAAAAAATTCGAACACCCTTTTTTCAGTAAATGAAAAAAAAATAGAAATCCTACCTTTTTGAAGATGATTGTTAAGTTAGGTTAGGTTTAACGTTAAAGGAAACTTTTATCTAGGATGAAGGTGAGATAGAGATGACTACAACTAACTTACAAGTGCGTAACCTTACCTTATTCTATTATAAATAAATTAAAAATCAATAAAATTATTATTACAAATAGTATTTCAAGTTGTATTTTGAAAAGAAATTAATAGATTTATAAAAATACATTAATTAAAAATTGGCAGTCGTGGGACTGGCCGACAGAAGTGAAAACTTGTGCGTAAGAAATTTGAAAGCAGACGGAATGCGCACCAGCTTCACGAGAAAAATGAAATTTATATACGTATATATATATATATAAAATTCATAATTATTTTTTTCAGCAAACTGATTATTATTACAAAAATATTAAAAATACGATGTGTATGAATATAAATATATATGTCTGTCTGTCTGTCTGTCTGTCTGTGTGTGTGTCTGTCAAATACTCAAAAACTACCCGTCCGATTGCGATGAAACTTTCAGGGATTGTTGTGGGCGTCCCAGGGAAGGTTTTAGTGTAGTTAAATCCAAAATTAATTTATCCAAAATTAATTTAATTAGTAATATTTTGGTAAAAGTCTATTTATGGTTACCATGGTTACATTGAAAAATTTACAATAAATAAATAAAAATAATTGGAAATCTTTTCAACTTATTATTTTGATAAATTTTATTAATATTTTTAATTTTTTTTAAACTGCCAAAAATAACATACCCATAATAATAGTTGTAATAAAAATAAAAATATAAATCACAATGTAAGTAAAATATTGAATCGTTTTATTTATATTGTTTCAATTATTGTTTGAATATTTATTAAATTTATATATAGATTAATTTACATGTTTAAATGTATATTTAATAAATTTATTTATTGATTCTTAATATTAATAATTCCAATTACTTTCTTGAAATTTTTTTTTATTTAAAAGCATATTCAGCATATCTCGCAAATTTGAATTGGATTAAATAACATATATTAATTTAAATTAAATTAAATTAATTCAATTATAAATTAAAATTAATAAATAATATTTATTAAACCAGCGAAAGTTTGGCTCTTTTTTGATGGCACCACGTCACATGTTGGCGCGTGAGATTTCCAGTGTTAAAAAAATTAATTCTGGTACTTTCAGCAATTCAATTTTCGATGTTGAGATTTTGATGTTTTTGATGTTATAAATAATATTTATTAAATTATAATTTAATTAATTTAATTTAATTTAAATTAATAAATATTATTTAATCAAATTCAAATTTGCCAGATAGTCGAGTGGATAGTGGAGTGTTTGGCTCTTTGTTGATGGCACCACGTCACGTGTTGGCGCGTGAGATTTCCAGTGTTAAAAAATTAATTCTGGTACTTTCAGCGATTCTATCAAGCTCAAATTCTATATATAGCAGTTTTATACAATTATTAATCCTGTGAAAAATTATCAAACATATATCTTTATTTTTACGGTCACACACACACACACACACACATATTTAAAAATTAATTTATTAAAATATATATTATATAATATATTATATATAGTATATAATTTAATATATAGTATATAATTTAATATATATATATATATATATATATATATATATATATATATATTCAGAAATTAATTTTAAATTATATAAATATATTAGAAATTAATTTAATATAATTTAACACATAATAATATATTAAAATATTTTATTTTATATATACATAATTTAGTAATACTGATTATTAATGTAAATATAAATAATAATATTTAATATGGCAAATATGTAAAATTTTGTAAAGAATGTATCAGAAGTTTAGTGTCTAACATTCTGGCGTATTGCGCATGCGTATATCGATCGGGTCGGTGTCGTTTTGGAATCTCACGCGAAATCTATATTTTTTCCCCATCCGCAAAAGTGCTCAACGCCGCTAAAGAAGTTTTCACTTCAAAAAATTGTGCAAAATTTAATAATACTTAAAACCTAAAAAAGCATTTCTATTTTAATGTTTTATTTTCTTTTTTTTTCCTTTTTTTTTAAATTTTTTTAAGTTTATATGTTTTATTTTTCAATAAAAAATTCTTCACTTCATCTCGATGGTAATGTCCAAATTATTAGGTTGATGCATAATTATCCGGCGTTTATATCGGGGCGTTTTTAATCAGTAAAAAGTAGCGTTTTGTTTATTATTTTTGTATGAAAATAATCTTCTCTATTGTTTTAGAAAAATGCATTTCGAAAACCATATTTGCCATATTATGCTCTACCACTTAGGGAAAGGATGAAAAGCAGTAAAGTCATTTCTCGATATCAACGAATTTTTTTGCCAGGGAGTTGTTTGCCCGTTTCAAATCAGGTGATACTAACTTGGAGGATAAGCCAGGATGTGGTTGGCCATCGAATTTCGATGATCAGGCTATGTGGTATGTGTGGTGGGACAGATGAGAAATCATCCATTCAAAAGTTCGTTTAGATCGCGAAATGACTGTGCTGCTTTTCATATTTTTACTTTCCCCGCATACTTCGTATAAGGGAAGTATTGGAATCGTCAAAAATTTCGACTTCAAGATTTCGAAAAATCTTGACGTTTTAGACCACCCGGAGTCGGAAAATACCATTTTTCGAATTATGTCTGTGTGTGTGTGTATGTAAGGATGTATAGATGTATGTGTAATGTTTGTCAGTGAGCGAATTTACCAGAAACTAATCAAGCTAGGACTTCTAAATTTGGTACACCGATATTATTCACAGTTTGTAGATTTCTATCAAAATTTCGTCAAAATCGGTTAACTGGAAGTGGTACTTTACCTACACTGGTTGCGTTTACCTTTCAAGTAAAGTACCAGTTTGCTTCGAGATATTTGCTTCATATTTTGCATATAGATTTAAAAATATGAAAAAAATTCAGATATCAAATTTCATCATGATCTGACTACCGGAAGTGACATTTTACCTATACAAGTAGCGTTAGGTGTAAATTATAAATATATATAATGTGTTAAACCATTTTACTTTATAATTTAAATTTATTAGTTTGTTTATTTTTATTGTTGTTAATTATTTATGTTTTATCGTTCTCCAGATAATGGTTAAAAATAACTTGTAATTTAATTTATTCTTTTAGGTATTGTATTTCTATATTATATGCGGGAAAGTCTAGGGGAGGACACTCCCGATTTTTTGAAGTTGTAGAGCATAATATTGCAAATATGTCTATGGTTTTCGATATGCTTTTTTCAAAACAATAGTAAAGATTATTTTCATTCAAAAATAATAAACGAAACCCTACTTTTCACTGATGAAAAATGCTCCAATAAAAACGCCGGATTATTATGCATGAAACTATTATTATTATTATTCCTAATATTTTTTTTTTTATTTCATCAAACAAAAACGTAAATTTTATTAATTATTCAATATCATTTGTAACCTTTAAAGAGTTTTCGAAATATATTAATAGATAAAGAGTAAAAAAAATATTAAATATGATATTTTTAAATTCAGTTAGTATAAAGGGCAAAGGAGATTAGGGTGGTAGAGGTTATTTCTAACTCAACATTTATATTTATATTTAAAAATGATATGAAAAGGAAAATGGCAAATAGGGGGAGGGGGTGGTGTAGGAGAAAAGAAAAACACTGGAAAAGTATCGACATAAGGGGAATGAACAAGTGAGTAAAAGGGAAAGAGTGTGTGTGAAAGAGAGAGAGAGAGAGAGAAGGGGTTGTGCATCTCAATCTGTGTGACCGCATGTGGATATAAAGACTTGGTTGGGGTTCGGCCCCCGCCACAGCTGACAGAACAGATATCAAAGTGTTGACATCTAACTAGATTAGTTGCGGGACCAAAGCCCAAGGGGCTCAGGGGCCCCACAAGCAGACAGCTCCTATCTTCCAAGTTTATCTATAGAGAGCGAGAGAGTGAAAGAGAAAGTCGCATGATGAACTCATTATCAACTTCGAAAGATCGATTCAATTATTAAAATATAAATTAGACTTCAGAAAAAGTGAAATAATCGACTCACTTTTTATATATTCGATATCTATATAAAAGGATATATATATATATATAAAATTTTTGATATATTAGGAATTTTACTGAACTAACATGAATTTTTTTAGTCCTGTAGGGAAGAGGGAAGGGAACAAATGATGACATATTTGCTCCTTAATTAAGAGCTGATATAAGGGGTGGTTCGGCTAAACATAGGAAGAGACGATGACGATAACGTCAAGTGGAACAAATAAATTGGAAATATGACCCCGATTGCTTTTGAATTTGGACACAATGCATTTGTAGCATCTTGATAAAAAAAAAAGAAATGGTCATTTTTATGCTAATGAATTGATTGAAGGAGGGTTAGAAATGAAATATGTTAAGCGGCAAATCAACATAAAAGAAATTTCTTTGATATTTTGATTTTTTAAAGGAAATGAACAACTAATAAAACAATACGATAGATTATTTATTTGTATATTCAGATAGAATTAATTGCACCTGATTAAATAAGGAATTTCATGATCCAAAGCATTGAGATATTTCTATTAACTTTAAAAAAATAAATAATTTCAAAGGCCAATGTTATTTTCATTAGTCGTATCGTTGCGATATAATAAATTATACGTATAAGAAAATTTGGTGATCCATTTTTTCCAATATTAAATATGATCCAGAAAATTACATAAGTATTTTCTTTTATATATATTAAAATTAGCTACAAAAGTTATTAACAATAATATGCTTGGTAAAGATTTTTATTTCAGAAGCAATCTTTTTATCATTAATAAATTGTTCTAGAAATTTTTATTATTATTATTATTTATTTTATAGTATATGTTTAGTTTAATCATTGCATTTTTCAAATTGAAATAAATAGAAAAATTGATTCTATTACAATAAAAAACAATAAAAGCTAAATAAATATATCACATTGCTAAAGTTTAATCCAATTATTTATAAGATTATATACTAATAAATTTGATACTCAATGTTAGAAGAATTGTTAAATAGGTATGTATTTGGAATAAAAATCGATATAAATATAAATTCTATGGATATGACGCACAATTCGGGTTTTTGCTAAATATTAAATGCTAATATGACTATTATGGGTACAAATAATAATAATAATAATAATAATAATAATAATAATAATAATAATAATTTTAATAATAATTATACAATAATTTGTATGGTACCTAGGACTATTATGTATTCTTAGCAAAAATTGCAGCTTTATTCTTAAAATAAGAACTACTAAAATTTACAAAAATAAAAAAATGAACTTTTCGGCAATATACCTAGCAGAGATTGTGATATTGCGAAGCCGGTGTGAGGGATATTGCTTATGGTAAATTACATGAGAAATGAAAAATAAAAAGTCATAAAATTAAAATGTTTAAATATTTAATTCGGTAAGTTTTAAGAATTATAAAAATACATATCTTAAATAATATATTTATACAGGTCTAGGTCTATGAATATTTAGATATTTACCTCTTCTTTCTAAATTGTTTGGGGGGATTCAATTTTTCACTTTTAAACAGAGGTGAAATGCACACACATCCCTAGTATACACAATTCTTCATATCACTTCTTCGACACAATTTTAGATAAAGACCTATAAATAGTAAACATTAAGGGTTATGTGAATAAATAACTCTTAATTTTAATTTTAAAGATTGTGTAAATACATAGAATATACTATACTTACAAAAATTGCAAAAAAAACAAATTACGATCCTTTGAAATAAATATGATGAAATTTCCCTTGTGTTAATCTTCAAGATGGCTGACAAAAGAAATCCTCCTTATACTGTTTCACTTATAAATAAGGTAAACACGCTTCAAGTGGTCGTGTTTGTGGCTACTGTCATCCCTAATGCCTTTTCCATCTCAAAAATCCTATTATCTAAATATAGTAAACACGTCATATCCATAGGTTTAACCTTATATATTAGTGGATTGGAATGAAATTGAGCATAGAAATATTAGAAAACGTGTCTTGACGTACTTTTATTTCGAAATTTACCAGCAAAAACAATAATTTGATAATATGATAATGCTTAGAAGGAATTAATAGGTTATAGAGTTCAGAATAGTATTTGAAATAAGAAAAAAAAAAAATTATACTGAATTTTGTGAAAAAGGATAAAATAGAAGTGATTTCAAATTTGAATGGTCCCAAAATACCAGTAGTCCCAGATAGAAGTGGATGTTCAAAAATCAAATCAGTATGGTATCGAAAGTATAGTGGGTGCGGGAAAACATCGATCTCCAATATGTTTAGCTTTTGGCCTAATTCCATACATTTTGTCAATTTATTGGCAGTAATAGTCTGGTCAGATTTTAAACCATTGTCTAGAAAACTTTTGATTATCGTAGAGAATGCACTTTTCACCACAAGTAAAGATTCGAGCCAAAAAAGGGTCAAAGTTGTTGCTTAAGAGGCAAGAAGACCAAAAACCTCCAAATGTGAAGATTTTTATGGATCATTAAAATCATGAGGATTTAATTTATCGAATTTTGTCACTTCCAATGTGTTTAAAATCATTGACAACAGCTGTATTGGTAACATTCTTCTGCATTACCTCTAACAGTTTGAGATATTTTATCTAGAAGAAAAAGGGTTTTGATATGGGTACATTTCGAGTCAAAACCCATAAGATAAACGTAAATTCCAAAAATTGATTTCTGGGCTTGCAAATATGTATATAAATTGATTAATGATCAATAAACAATATATAAACCCAGGTAATTATAAAATAAAAATAGTAGAATCGAGATGCATTGTATTGATAATAATCAGCATCTGTAGACACCCAATATACTTAAGTTCATAAGATGCACATTATTTTAAGTACTAATGATGAATTTAAAAAAAAGACTTATTTTAAATTTTTTATTTAATTATTACAAATATATTTGGGGAAGTTATATTTTCACATACATTGATAATCGCAATGAAAAGAATTTTTTTTATAGAATGAATTGAAATATATTCCTATTCCATTTGACTGCTTATCTTTTCTATTAAATGAAGTTTCATTTTGCAACACTCGTCCTGTTTCAGGACTGAAATGAAGATGAGTGTCTCGTTATATGTTATAATTAGTTTTTGTTAGTTTGTCCGAAATCTACGGTTCTCGTTGCTTTACTCTTAATCATAAATAAAGCTCAATGTGTGGACGAGAACATATTTATTTGTGATGGAGCAGGAATGAGTGGACGCAAACCATCCTACCCTTAAAAAGGGGATGACACAGTTGGGGAATTAGAGGTGCTCGGCTTGTCGGTTCGCATCGTTTCAAACGCCACCAAGAGGAAGAGAAAGGACAAGAAGGGAAAGAGAAATCCCGTAAACTTCGCTCTCCTCTCATTCCCTGTTTTAATTAATTCTATTTTTGATATTTATTTTTCCTAGAGAAAGCTTCAAAAATATAATTCATTTATTTAATTTTTTTTAATTAATCCATTTTGTTTAATCGTTTTATAAAAAATGAATATTTTAAATATACGAATTAAAAATAACAGGTTTTTTTAATCTATTCTCAAAATTAGATGTTTTGAGAGGGTAATTATCATTGAAAGATAAAAAAAATAAAAAAGTAATATTAAATAATAATTTTTTAGAAACGATCATGGTTCAATTTTTAATATAGTTTTACATACAATTACAATTATTTTTTATTAGAATTTGGATTGTTTACAGATATTTAAGTAAATTTTGTTTTTCATATTTCCAGTTCTTTTATATTCAGGTATAATTTTACTATTTATAATAAATATTTCGATCTTCCCAACTTGTATTATCACACATTTTATTTAATCTTAATAATTTCTTATTAATATGTTTAGATTAATCATTTTATATATTTTTTTATGTCATATATTAAAAAAGTTTAATTTACAAATTTTTCTTTTCATGTATATTTATTTTAAATATTAAAATTATTTATGAAAAATATATACACATATAAATATATATATTTTTTTAAATTATATATACATTTATATTGATTTTTATTTGTCTTATTACCGACCGACGATAGTAAGGGAGGTATTGTTTTCACACCAAATTTCACATGTGGAGATTTTTACATATCTCCACGAATCATGCATTTTCTTAACAGAAAAAAGTATTTTTAGCATGATGTCTGTCCGTCCGTCTGTCCGTCCGTATAGATGTGTACAGCCTGAACGGCTCAACCGATTTTGATGAAATTTGGTATATTTACTTAATGCATCAGTGGGATGAATTGATCAACTTTTGGTGCAATTCCGGAAACCGGAAGTGGTAGTATTAGCGATCGACGATAGGAAGGGAAGGGTTATTTTCACACCAAATTTCACATGAGGATTTTTTTTATATCACTTTGTATTGGTTTTATCCTCGAGAAAAATCATATTAGTTTTTTCTTAATTTAAAATTATATGACGTCATCCAGCCATTCATGACGTCACAGCCTGGTTTTACATATATATTATAAATAAAATAAAATTAAAAATATTTGTTATATTCATATCTGTTTTTTATTACATTAATAGATATATTAAAATAAGTTGACCTGTGGCCAGGTCCGAACCGACCGACTGTTTGAAATAAATTAATTTCCAGCTACAGAAACAATTTCAAATAATTTTAATATATCTATTAATGTAATAAAAAACAGATATGGATACATAAATAATAAATATAAACATTTTTAATTTTATTTTATTTATAATATATATGCAAGACCAGGCTGTGACGTCATGAATGGCTGGATGACGTCATATAATTTTAAATCAAGAAAAAACTAATAAATATGATTTTTCTCGAGGATAAAACCAATACAAAGTGCATGATTCGTGGTGATATATAAAAAAATCTCCTTTGGTGTGAAAATAACCCTTTCCTTCCTATCGTCGATCGCTAATACTACCACTTCCGGTTTCCGGAATTGCACCAAAAGTTGATCAATTCATCCCACTGATGCATTAAGTAAATATACCAAATTTCATCAAAATCGGTTGAGCCGTTCAGGCTGTACACATCTATACGGACGGACTGACGGACGGACGGACAGACATCATGCTAAAAATACTTTTTTCTGTTTAGAAAATGCATGATTCGTGGAGATATGTAAAAATCTCCACATGTGAAATTTGGTGTGAAAACAATACCTCCCTTACTATCGTCGGTCGGTAATTATTTGAAATTGTTTCTGTAGCTGGAAATTAATTTATTTCAAACCGTCGGTCGGTTCGGACCTGGCCACAGGTCAACTTTTTTTTTTTTTTTTGAAAAAAATCTAATTGAAATAAAATAAGATCTCTAAGTTACATATTAATAAAAAAAAATTTGGAATAAAATTGAACATGTAAGAAAATGACTAAGATAGTAAGTAGTAAATAAGGACTATTGGTTTTAATTTAGAATTGGGAGATTGGAGACCATGAATATCGGATCATATATACAACACAGGAGGATCCAGGGGATAATCTCAGGCAAGATTTATGGACTGAGTGATTATGCTAACATCTATCAGACGTCTAAATCGATAAGAAAAATTTTAATAATTCATGAAAATATAATAAATAGTTTCAATAGAACTATTTTCATATATGAGACAGAAGTTTAACAAAAGAATGATTTAATTATATTCTGGTATTTATATTTATATATTTTTTTTTAGAAAAATGTCCAAATGAACAGTGAGATAATTTGTAACTTTCGCAGCTCATATATATAGATGATATAATATTTTATCCATTCGGGCTGCAGAGATAAATTCCAATACAACAAATCTTTGCCCGGTTTGTATATGTATGTTTGAATTACGCGACCCCTAAACCAGCGGCGGTTGGGTTTTGGCCAAATCTCACCCCGTAAGTTACGTCTTTGTGCCCCAACATCGAGCTGAAGGGTGGTTCATTCGGGGTTGGTACCAAGGGGTGGAGGCAGGACGGAAACGGTCCGCGGTATCAGTTCGAATTTAGGCGGCTCGTAAATTTTGGAAAAAGCCACCAAAGCGACGCGCTGCACGCACCGTCGAGATATGAATTTTAATATTTTAAACACCAAGTTTATATGCTAGGCTTGTATAACCACCGAATGGCCCCTACCCCAACAGCCGCCCCTTGGCGCAAGAGTTTTTGATATAAATTGTTTGTGAATCGCAAGAGCGTTTCTTCTCCCCCATCCCCCCCAAAAGAGCTCCTTTATTTCTTGGCATAGGAGCACCCGCAGTATCTGATAACAGAGTCTTAATGTTTTTGCGCTAGACCGCGTTCCATCTCGTTATAATAAACCTTTAGAGATTACGGTCCCGAAAGCAGTACTTGAAATAAAGTTGTAATGTTTGCGGAGATGGCAAAAGAATGAACAATCAAAAATAGTAAAAACATTTTTAACAAAATATCTTAAATATTTCCTTCTGAGTGTCTCATTATCTCTCTTGTAAGCTTGCAAAATAAAATTATTATTAATATGAATTCGAGAATATAAGAAAGGTTATATTTTTAAAAAAAATTTAATCAATTTCGAAGATAATCGTTTAAAATACAAATTTCAATAAATATGAATAGTTTTTTAAATTAATTTATATTAATAATAATAATATTTCTTTTCAACTTTAGAAACAATTTTTATTTATTTATTTGTATTATCAAATTACAATATAGCGATAAAAAAGTAAATTGAATTTTTATTTTATTAACTTTAATTTTTATCAAGTATATTCTATATCATGATTATGAATATTTGAAAACTAAATTTTTCGTAAACTTTATGAACCAAAATCAAAGTAAAGAATATCAAACATTGTTTGATTCATAAAATAGGGGAAAGAATAGTGAGAAGTTTGTTTACCGTAAAAAAAAAAATTGGGAAATAGAACGTAGAGGACAAATGAAAAATAATATAAAGGTAGCTGTCAGAGAATTGAGAAAACGTAAAAATTAAATCGAGATGAGTGTCTCTGGATAGGGAAAGTAATGGTTGTTGCTGCCAAGGATATTCGAGTTTATTTAAAAGTACCGGGACCCCGAGCCTCGGCTCGGTACTTAAGTTAAAAAAAATGATTCATTATTATTGGGTTTGGCTGGTAATATTAATACCTGGGACACCGAGCTGTCGCTCGACCCTTTAAAAAATATTAATCTACAATTAATTATTTATTACAATTATTAAATGTTGCATCATTGCATCAATCTGATTAAAATGAATTGAACTGGGGTCCTCAATAATACAAACAAACAATTTTAGCTAGCATAATAAGATTAATCCAAGTAATATCGTCTATTTCTATTCGACACTATTTTCAGTTATGAAATGAACAGTCAGTAGAGAGTAAAAAAATTGTAATTGAAGACCGTTGTTTTTAAAAATAATTAAATTATTTTATAGATTATAAAATAAAAATTATTGTATTAACATTAAAAATATTGAAATAAAAAAATAATAGTTTGATTTAATAAACTAAAATATTATAAACATTTTTAATGTGAATTTCTCAGGGAGGTAGGGAGCCCAATTCATTTAACCATCCATGTTGTATAAGGAATCTTAATTTCTTAACACTCCGTTTTTTCAAATTTAAAATAGAGGGAGAGAAAGAGTTTCAATTATATTCGAATAGTCTATATATTCTATATATGAGTATTTTTTTTTTCTGAATTTAATACCAAGTTGATTTTCAAAATTTTCTATTCTTTATGCATATGATTGATTACATGTGTTAAAATTTAAACAAATTCAAATATTCTAATTTATAAATTTATATAAAATTTAATATTATTTTTTCGAGACTAATGGCAAATACCGGTGGCCCTAGTCAGAGCAAGAGAAGACTCCTTTTGGTAGCGGCCCAGTCGATGATGTTATATGGATCGGAGATTTGGGCTTTACAACTATATTTTAAGTGAAAAAATGATTTCTTGGTTATATAAAAATTAAAATATGATTCTTTATATCTTTATTATACAGAAAAGTAGGCGTGTTAATATAAAATATATACCTGGGACACCGAACTATCACTCGACCCTTTAACCAATTTATACAATTTATTTTTATATACTTTAAAAATTTTACAATTTTTTAATTATTTATTATAATTGTTAAATGGGATTTCTAAAAATGACCCATTAAAAATTTGTTTCCTAAAATGTTTCAAATTAATTAAAATAAATTGTATAAATGTTCATTTATAAAATCTATATATCTGTGAGTTTGTTTTTCGATTTTTTAAATTTTGATTTTGGATTCGATTAGAGCTTAAAATGTGTAAATGTAAAGTGGTCTTGGTTTTTTTAAAATTCGTTTGGGAACATGGTCAAATCGGCAGTCAAAGTTGAAAATTCCCCATATATTATAACTACTGTAATTAGTATTATTATAATGTAAAATTATAAAGAAAAAATGTTTAGACATTATTATAGACATTTTCATTCTGTAAATTAAATAATTTTATTTCATTTAAATAAATATCTATTTTTAAATATTTTTTTCTCTCTACATTATTTATCTAATTCTCACAATATATTAAGATCATACCGGGACCCCGAGCCTCGGCTCTGTAATTAAGTTAAAAAAAAAAAATTCATTATTATTGATAAATATATATCGTAATTTATAATTATAAAATATTATTAAAATATATATTTTTAATTTTATTTCGAAATTAAATAAAAAATTTTAAAATATTTTAAATATAAAAAAAATATATATTTTTAATTTTATTTCGAAATTAAATAAACAATTTTAAAATATTTTAAATATAAAAAATATATATCTTTTAAAAAAAGGCGGGAGTCAAATTTCAATATAAATGTCATTTGTGATGTCATCAATATATAAATTAATAATAAATAATATTAATAAATATTAAATTTAATAAAAGAACAATGAATAAATAAATATAAAATAGTAATTTATTAAAATGTAAACAATAGATAAAAAGAAAAAAAATAACAAATTCATTATTTTCATTTTTAAATAACGATTCACCCGGCGAGTTTCGAACCGACGAAATCCACTCGTTAAAACATCAGTCCAACCGCTGGACTATATGTATTTAGATAAAAAATTGTCATTTTTTTACTGTCTTAGCAGGCAGTATTAAAAATTTTGACGTTTTCCATATAATATATAATTTTCAATTAAGAAATTAATAATGAAGCTGAATGTTTCAAGAGATATCATCAATAAAACTTAATTTTTCTTTATAAATACTATATCTAGTGTGAATTTGAAAAAAATCGTTAGAGCGGTTTTTGAGAACCATGATATATAGATAAATAGATATATACAATTTTAGCTAGCATAATAAGATAAGATAACAATAATATACTTTACTGATACTTAGAAATTTTTTCAAAAATTAATCCCTTCTTTAGTATGACTATCATTTTAGGAAAAAAGTTTATATGTTAATTATTTGTTATTAAATTATAATATAAAAATGAATTATTTTAATATATTATTAGTTAAAATTGAACAATGAATCAATGTGGTAACTAGAATATATTTACTCTTCTCTCAACCAGCTTACCTGCAATTTCTAACCCCAGAATATCTTAGAACCCTGATTTTCAGAAAAAATATATTTTTTACTTCTAAAATAAAAAGTTATTTTAAAAAAAATAATTTTGTCACCAGGGTAAACATGTTGAGAGTTAAAGAATTTGTTTATGGAATTAAATCAAATCAATTCTAGAAAAAAATAATTTTTCTACATTATTTAATGTGTAAAAGATTTAAAATTTATCATAACATATTTTTTTTAATATATTTATTATAGTTTTCTTAGAATGTGTATTATAAATTTGAATTTTAGGGCCCTAAAATTTTAACACCTAGAACGTTCCCTATTATTATATATATAAGAATATTTTCATTATACAGTAGAACCTCGATAAGTTAAAGTCCAAGGGAAATACAAAGTTATCAAGGGTCTATGTTAGGGATAGGTTAATAACATTTTTTTAAAGGCTAAATCATGTCGTTTCTTAAAATTCTCTAACCAGCAATTGCTGGCTTTGAAATTTTTGATTTTCAGGGAATTAGCGAACTCTTCAACTTTTTCTTTCAGTATGGGTCCACTAACACTGATGTTGTTTCGACACTGTTTGAACCACGTAAACAAACATTGTTCTAAATTAAGGAATTCGGCAATTTTTCGTCTTTTACATTGAAGACTTTCTCCTGATTCCTGTTTCTTCAAGATTTCAGCTTCTGAGGGGCAATACAGAGATTACTTATTTAAGTTATAGAGGTTGCGTATTTTAAGTTATTGTGGTTTTGGGCTCTGATGAGAAGGGAACTTAGTATTTTTTTAAGTTATAGAGGTTTTTAAGTTATCGAGGTTTGAGTTATCGAGGTTCTACTGTATTTGTATATTTATAATATCATTATAATTTATTTATATTTATTATATTTATTTTAAATATAATTCCTTTTTATTTTATTTTACAATATTGAAATTACTTAATTTATAATTATATTAGAAAGAATATTTTTTATGTATTACAATTATTGAGATTAGTTCACTTTTCCTACATTTTTTCACTTTTGGGGATTCATCTGACATATAATAATTAAATTTATATAATATTAAAGTATTTATATCAATTTTAACTATAATATAATTATATTATACTTATATATACAAATATACATATCTAGTATACGATATATGAAAATATGGTATTTCTATCCTGTTTTTTTTCACACGAAATTTCACATGTGGAGATTTTTATATATCTCCACGAATCATGCATTTTCTTAACAGAAAAAAGTATTTTTAGCATGATGTCTGTCCGTCCGTCCGTCCGTCCGTATAGATGTGTACAGCCTGAACGGCTGAACGGATTTTGATGAAATTTGGTATATTTACTTAATGCATCAGTGGGATGAATTGGTCAACTTTTGGTGCAAATCCGGAAACCGGAAGTGGTAGTATTAGCGAACGACGATAGGAAGGGAAGGGTTATTTTCAAATTTCACATGAGGAGATTTTTTTATCACGAATCATGCACTTTGTATTGGTTTTATACTCGAGAAAAATCATAATAATAATTAAATTTATATAATATTAAAGTATTTATAGCAATTTTAACTATAATATAATTATATTATACTTATATATACAAATATACATATCTAGTATACGATATATGAAAATATGGTATTTCTATCCTGTTTTTTAAATAAAAATATACACTTAATTTTAGTTATGAAATAAATTATATAAAGAGAAAAGCTCTTTTAAAGGACGATCAAGATAACTAGAAATGAACCATGATAAAAGGGATACGAATAAATTTCAAGCGGACATTATAGAACATTATATATATTAGTAGGGTTCTACTATATACTTCATGGTTGAAAGCGCTGAAGCAGCAACTGTGGTAAATATCTAACACCATGGACATCACCCTAGCTGTGATTTATAATTATTGTTCGAGGCGCAAATGTATCGCAGGCAGATTTTCCATGGCTTGCCTTCGCCCTGGTTAGCATCGTAAATCATATTATATTTCGCTCTTCACAACAAATGAGTGAAAGCTAAATGGAATCATGGAAGAACATATATTATTTGAATAATAGGAAGTGAGGAAAATCATATGGTTTGTATAGATTATCATCTTTTTATTTAATTTAGAATAATTTTTTTTTGAAAGTCAATTTTATTATTTGAAATATTAAATAATCTATAAAAGTAATTCTAATCCAATAATCAAAAAAAAAAATATTAAAAATTATTGTTTATAAATATTAAAATATAATAAATATTTTCCATATTGCTCAGGATTAATTATTAGTAATTGGTAAATTAGTTGACTCCCGGATGGTAAAAATGTTAATATATTCATTAATGAGATCTTCTATCCGCTTACTAATTTCAGGTTTCTAATAAGAAATTCAATATTTATGGATATTTAATAAGTATGTATATAGTATAATTATATTTATAAAATAATGAGTAGTGTCTCGTTCACCTTTTTGAATTAATTTAATTCTAATAAAGTACTTTGACTCGTTCACAAAAACAAAAAAAAATAGATAAATGTAAAGAAATTTTAAGTTTATAAAATATTTTAAATATAATTTTTGAATGAAAGTAAGAGAACTCAATTTTAAAAAAAATTTACTTAAAATATCTTTAAAATAATAATTATATGATTTTGAAGATTTTACCTTAAGGCGTATATTTCAATGAAGTTGCCTTTCCGTTCTATGTAAGTGGAACACAATTTTTGATTCTACCGTCATAAAACTCTCGTGTCTATTTAGAAGTTTCACCTAATGAGCAGTGCAAATATTTTCCATTTATAAGCATTTTCAGTGAGGTGAAATGTTGAAAATCTGAAGGCATCAAGTCAGGGAAAAATGTGTCAACAAAATGAATACAAAAACTTCACCAAAGTTTTAACTTAAGGTTTGGGTGGAATGTATATTAATTTAAATTTGATTTAATGTTAATTATCAACTAGGGTATGAACCTACATATTATTTGAAAAACCGAAATGTGATTCTCATTGACTTCATGATTGCCCCTTCGGATAATATAATAATATATTGTACTTACCTATGTTAAAAAATCGGAAGGAACCAAGATAAATATAACTTTAATAATAATAGATGACTTATCTTTAAATACTAATTTCTTTTAATTGATTTTATAATCAAGATTGATTATCTACAAAACGATGGCAAAACAAATATGATTTTCGTTATTGTTATAACGAGTAATAAATTCAAATTATTTCACAGTAATGCTCTTAATGGTTGATTGGGGGAGATGAGGCATATATTCATCCCAATGATCTACAGCAGAGGTTCTTAAACTGTGGTCCGCGGACCCCTGGGGGTCCGCGAAGACTTTACTGGGGGTCCGCAAAGCCATCTTACAGGTGCACGAGAAAATGATGAGTCAGTTAAAACTTTATTTAATATAAAAGGAGGTATGGCATGGCTTTGTGAGGAAACAGAGATCAAATACCCAAATTCAACGAAATGTGCAAGAAAACTTGCTACCGTTTCCATCTTCATATTTAGCTGAATTTTCTTTCTTCAATATTATAATTTCTAATAAAATGTGTTCTACAATATGCAAAAAAATCGTTATTCACCAATCACTGTTAGAAATATTCAACATATATCCTTGTTCTTAGGAGATCGTAAGCCAGAAATTAACTAATAAAATGACGTAAAGTACCTAAAGTTGGGATGGGGTCCGTCAAAAAAAATTTCTCCAAGTGGGGGTCCGCGGAGTACATAAGTTTAAGAACCTCTGATCTACAGCTCTCATCCTATATCAATCCATGAGGAGATTTATAAGCGTCTTAGGTTCAAAATTCTTAATAAATAACATAAAGTTAACATAAATTAACATAATCTATTTAGAAAGGCAAAAGATTTAATAATTTCGACTTTTTTTGCTCATTCTATTTGTTTCTTTTATATATTATTTTTAACGTATTTTTAAAATATTTTGATATTATCATTAAGAGATTTTTATATTTGATTATATTATATAAGCTCCTTATATATATATATATATATAACTAATTAAAATTATTAATATTTCCCTAAAATTTATAAAATAAAAATAAAATCTCGGAAATATATGATTTTTCCCAATAAATGATATAAATAAGGATTAGTGAAACCTAAAAACAAAGAAATATAGAAATATATAATTTTATCTGTTTTAAATGATAACTAAAAATAAAAATGAAATATCATAAACAGAATTATAATAAAAAATTATCATAAGATTTATGTGTCTAAAATTTATTATTGTATTTGAAAATAAAAACCATTTCAGAGAATTAAATGAGCTTCTGCTGACATCTAGGAAGGAAACATTAAAGCACTACCAGGCGGGAAAATGTTCATTTTTATTATTTTTTTTAATCAATCAAAACTTTATTAGTTTGAATATTTTTAATGAATTAAAAATTAATTATGTTAACAAATTTAATTAATATATTTTTTTCTTAGATATATTAAGTGATAAATTTGTTCATTTATATTCCAAAAACTTTTCGATGATTAATCAATTGGTTTTAGAAAAAACTGAATATTTAAATGCTTAGTTATTTATTGTTTAGTTTAAATATTAACTAGATTTTAATTTAATCAGTAAATAAAATTTTTTTTTTCACTTTTCTCAAAAAGTATTTATAGTTTTCCAATGAATTTCACGCTATTAATAGATTAGCCCGAGGGGGCTATCAAATGGCATTGGAATGGCCCAAATCGCATAACTCGTTTAGGAGTGAAACTGTCTTTTAAATATATCGATTATAAATATTAATTCGCGTTGAAAATTTATGATATTTCTCTTCTCCATCACCATTAAAAATGTCATCACTTTATTTATTTATAAAATTTGCGCAATAATAAAAATTAAGTGCTTAAAAGTAATAGTAAGATAATAGGATTTGGAGTTTTATTAAAGAAATACATTATTTACTTAACATTCAATGAACAAAATTTTAACCTTTATTTCCAATTAACAATAATTTTATGTTACAGAATATAATATATAAATCATGTATATATAAAGTTTATGCTTATATAAATATTTAAAGACATCTAGGTTTAAGTGGTAAACACATATTGTAAAATGCAGATTTTACCCAAAATTCTGGTCCCTTCCAACCACACCAACCTTTATTTAAAATAATATTTAAATCCTCACTTCCCGTATAATGAGGATCAAGGATAAGGAATTTTAATTCACCAGTCTGACGATTAAAATCAACACCCAGTATGGTATGTGCAAGAACACCTCCTCCTGAAATATTAAACAAAAATCATTAAATATAAATAAAAAATAGATTCATAATGAATAGTGGAGAGAATTAATTTTATTTACTTTTACAATAAATTTGTTAAGATTTAAAAATCATTTATAAATGAACAAATTTATATTATTGCTTTCTTATTGATTATTCAATCATGAAAAGTTACCTATCATAATAGGGGTGCCATGGACAGCAAAATGTTGCATTAATTCACCACCTTTGCTTGCCATTTCTTCTCCTGAACTAACAGTTAATATTCTACAATTAACCCCTAAAAGTGTTTCGAGACAAAATGAAACTTCCGTTGAACCAATCCATTGTTTAGTTCCAACGAAAGAGGGTGGTTTGTCTGAAATATCCACAAGACATTGTTGAATTTCTCGATGGCTAGGTACTGGCTTTGAAGTATATCCGTTTAATCTGTAAAAATAAATAAAAAATTAACTATTTATAAATAAAGTAAACAATATAAAATACTGACAGAAAGATAAATAACGTTGAAAAAGTATTACCTAAACCAAGAGATGATTGTTTGCAGAGACCGGTAGGCACAACCCCAACCATCATCATTAATTTTGTCCTGCATATAGTGATGATAGGCATAAGGTCCTTGTACAAGTGAAATCTCTCCACCTTTTACTTAATAAATAATAATAAAATTAGATTATTAAATATTTCAATTATAAAAAGAATAATAAAATTACTCACCACCCGATGGTCCGAGACCTTCGTGTGGGTTAATTAAAATATCATTTTTTAAGTTGGAAAAATAATAACTATTCATTCGACGAAAATATGGCCTCTCTTTAGGCAAATAAAAAATATCATGGTATTGTTGTCTTGTAGATTCTATAAAACAGTTTTCAAAAAAAATTAGAAAATACATTCATTAAATTTTTCTTTTTTGAATCCTTGGGTATTTACGTAATGCATTTTCGTCCTGAGCATTAGGATAAATAATTGTGATGAAATGATTACATTCAACTGGATAAAAATGAAATGATTCTGGAATAGAGATAATGTTTTCATTTACTTCACATTTTAATTGAGAAATTAGTGATTTTTCTATTAATTTCATATGCTTGCAAATGCCATCAACTAGAAGTCCATATAAATACACAGCTTGGATCGAATACCCAACAATGGATAATGTATCAACTTTAATGGAAAGTTTTAAGCTAGTAAATTCTCCTGAGAAAATAAAATAAATTTTCTTAGTATTTATTAAATGTTTAATAATAAAACTTAATATTACTTTTTATATGTTTAATCACAGGCGCAAAATTTTCACTGATTTGTTCTTTTTTAACATCTCTTGTAGGTTTTATTAACATTTGAGCTGGTAAAATATTCTAAAAATATCAAGCAAATATATATATATATATATTTTTTTTTTTTGTTAGAAAATATAACATTTACCAGGTTATAATTCGATTTCTTCTTATTTTTAGTTTTTACAAATGATTCTTGATCTTTTTGACTAGCTAGCCAAAGATCAGAAATTGTTGGTTCTCCTTCAATACCAATCAACCCATTTTCAATATTGTTATTTATAAGGAATACTTTAGAATCGGGAAATAAAAAGGAGATAGATCCGGATGCAATCTACAGATATATAACCAATTACTTTTTTGTAGGACATATTAATATATATATATATATGTAAAATTAGACCGTCTATTTTTTTTGAAAGTGGTATAAATCAATTTTCATTTGTTAGAGAAAATACCAATTTCATAGTCAATGTCAAAGCATTTTTTAAGATAGTACATATTAATTAGTTATAAAAGTTTAGCTAAATTAGGCATAAATTATGTAATAGAAAAAAAACACCAGTGTATAACAGTGAACCAGTGTATGACAATTGGTTAAAAATCCCCAATATAAGGTTCTAATATGTTTTTTTGCATGTTGTGATAAAATCAAGCAAGATACTTTTGCCGAATCTAATGGCCCGACTAACTATCAAAATTATTGAAGGCTTTTAAGAATGAGAAAATAAAAACTGAAAGCTGGTAAGTTTATAAACAGTTGTTATCGATATTCATAAGGTGCATTAGATTTGTATCAGTTTACATCGTATTTATTTTTTACTTGATTAGCTTGAAAACTGCACGTATTTATAGGTTATTCTTTTAATTAAGCTCCAAAATTTTGAACAGAAAAGTCATTTATTCTCAGTCATTTACTGGAATGAAAAAACATTTTAGAATTCGTAGGTAACGTAACTACACATTGCCCGGAGAGCAGGTAACATGCTATTCTATTAATTGACCCTTGGGAGGGTGAAGGCAAAGAAGCAATAAACTGGTAGCCGATGGAAATTTATTTCTGAACGTTTGTTAAAAAATGATGAATTCATATGAAGAAATAAAATTTCTACCCCTTCAAAAGGGTCATTCTTGGGAAAAATTTGTCATAATTGGAAGGAGTGTCGATGTCTTCGAAGGCACCAGCCGGATGACTGTGGAAATGGCCTGAATATGAAGATTTGCTGTTCTTTTCTTGGCGTGACATTGTTGTTCATATTTTCCATCCTTGCCAGACAAGTACAAGAGGATAACTTTTCAGTGATGAAATTTAAAACGTTTGATTCGGGACAGTTTTTTTTATCATTAGTGATGTTTTGTCAAAGACTGAAACTTTAAGTGTCACTGTAAAAAAACTGTCACTAACTAGGTACTTGCTCATTTTTTTATTTTTTGTTAATATATTTTTTTTTTATATAAAAAACCTTATAAACTATGACTCTTATTCCTTGAACCTAAGACTATTTTTTCAGCAAAACATAACTGTTTTGAATAAAAAAAATTAAATTTCAAAGTGACAAAAATTTATAAGTGTCATACAGTGGTGCTTTTATCCTATATTTTAAAAGGATTATACTACTTTAAGAATAAACATCACAATTATTACCTTCCGTGTAAGTGTTTGCATGGCCTCTTTTATTGAATTCTCGTTAAATTCGCAAACAAGTGGTAATTTCGTTTGTAAACGAATATGCAAAAAATTTTCACGTAACTCGTCATTTGAAAAAATATTATAGGTTGTTTCTTTCAATTGTTCGTGTACATAAAAATAGGTTTTAATTAAATTTGATTCTCGTTTAATTAATATTGGATTATCAGTAACTTGTATTTCCTAAAAAAAATATTTTAATAATATATAAAAATAATTTCTGACACTCTTAGATTAATTTAAATTAAAATATAAAAAGAAAATCATTCAATTAATAATAATATAATAAAGATTTTTTTTATTTATAGGCATATTTATTGAACGTCAATCTTGATGACAGATAAAATTTTACTTTTAGTGATATATTATAGTTTAGTATATTATATATTAGTTTTACTTTTAATAATAGTGTAGATCATATATATACATTATTTTTTGATATACCTGAAGAAGTTTAGTCACAGAAGACTCGTTGAAATCATTATCAGAAACACTGATTCCACAAAATTCAATTCCAGAAGGCAAATTAAGTTGTATATCCTCATTTTCAATAGAATTATTTAGATACTTATGACGTCCAATAATAATTAATGTATTTTTAGAAATTAATCCCAATAAAGATACTACTGCGGTGTCAGTGAGAGAGCATAAAGACTAAAAAAATTTAATTTTTTTGAACATATGGTATAAATATCAAATTAGTTTTTCCTTACTTCGATGACAGATTGTGATATTTTCAGTTTCAAAGTCATCTTATTTTTCCTTCTATCTATATCTACCTAGTTTATATATAAAAAAAATTCCATATAAAAAAGTATTATTTTAAATAAATTTATAAAAATAAATAAAATCGATTTATATATATTTATGAATTTTAATTTAATTCATGTCACATTATTTTGATTTCAAACACTAGATGACTCTGCTCTTATAAATTGTATCCACATTTTTTCAAATTCAAACGCAAATTTCGAATGTAATTTATTTATTTAATTTATATCAAAAAAACTTTAATATTCAAAACATTATAATTAATTTATAAAAATATAATGTAATAATATTATCTATTTTCTGATATCAATTATTTATTACTCTCCGCTATCAACATATATATATATATATATATATATAAATGAAGGTAAACCATACTTTATATAAAATAAAAAATCTATTTATTTTATAAATGAAACATACATAATTTCGGCAGAAAACAGAAGTGAAAAAACTATATAAAATTAATTCAAATTAATATTAATTAATTTAGAAAAAAATTACATTTTAGAAAAATACTTTAATTTTTTCAATAAAAAAAATAATTTATAATAATATTAATTTTTTTAATCTATATAACATGATATATAATAATTAATTGTATAAAATAACTGGAATAATCCTAAAAACAGAATTTTTAAAAAGAAACAAATACATTTTATAAATTGTAAACCTTCTCAAGATGGAGAAAATATAATTAGATAATATAATTAGATAAATATATATATAATTAGATAAATAATAATAAAAATATTAGATTATGCCTATATTAACTATATTTATGTTTATTTAAATATATAGGCTATTCTTTAAAGAATTTTAATAATTCTTGATTAACTCGTTCTGGATGATCTTGATGAATAAAATGAGATCCTTCTATTTTAACTATCTTCGTATTAGGTGATTCTTCGGCTATTAAATCAGGAACTTTAGGAGAGAAAAACTTATCATTAATTCCCCAAAGGACCATTACTCTAACTTCCTTTAATTTTTCTGTCTTCAACAAATTTTGAATAGACCGATTCTTGACAAAGTTGGCTCTGTAAATATTGATTGATGAAGAAACTGAATCTGAAACATTAAGATATTCATTAATGTTGTTGATAATGATACCTCTAATCTCATAAGTATTTTTCTCTATTAAATTATAAACACTTTTGATTCTTCTCAATAAAATAGTTAAAAAAAAAATTAAAAGATTTTTATGATAATTATGAAAAAAACTTTATACCTTTATTATTATTATCTTGTTTGAATTAATAGTTATTTGATAAATATTTTTGAAAAGTTACATAAAATAATAATTCAATTACCTCTTTTTCTAAAAAGATATTTCATAACGTTAAAATAATGATTTATATTTTTGGTATTGTTCTTTTCAGTGTAAACAAATTTTCTAAATGTTTTAAAATTATTTGATTGGATAAATAATTCAGGAAAATAAGGAAGTTGAAAAAATATCATATACCTAAAATTAATAAATATATTTTTAGTGAAAATTATATTAATTTAAACAAAAAAAACATTAAATAATTATTTAAATTAAATTCACCAAGATCTGTATTTTTGTAAAGGATCAATTTTAAATATTGTTGCCATTGCTTTCGGAGAGCTAGTATTCATTAGAACATAAGATTCAATCAGTTCTGGATAAATTGCTACAAAGTGCCATGCAATAGCTCCACCCCAATCATGACCTACGAGATGAAAACGGGGTTTCCCTGAAAGAACAAATTTCAATTTTAAAATAATTTATTTCAATTACTGCATATAATAATTTAAATTAAATACTATTGTAGGATTTGAAAAAATAGGAATTTTTGTTTATTATTCCTTCGATTAAGATGTTCTCGGAGCAACTGGATGAATTCTCATTGCGCTCCGACTAATATTCTCAAGCCTACTGGTGATAATATTGGCTCCACGCATAGCGTCTGTCACCCAACTGGTCGCCTCGAATTTGGTCAGACGCCAGCATTAATGAATCAGACGTCAAGTTAAGAAGACTCCATACGAAGAACATTCAATCATTCATGAAGAAGACTCCATACGAAGAACGTTCAAACAAGCATTCATATAATTTAAGACATCAAGTTAAGAAGACCCTATATACGAAGAACACAATTATTTCAGGAGACGACGCTCATCAAGAAGTTTATTTTAACTTGTTTATTAATTTTTAAACAAAAACGATATTTTTGCTATTATATTTTTTACTATCTCGCCAGAGATAGTATTGCGATCACGAAAATTTTCGATGTTGAGATTTTGATGTTTTTATACGTTTTGAAGGTTCCTGAATCATTTTCACTAAGGTTGAGAAAAATGTCTGTGTGTGTGTGTGTGTGTGTGTGTGTGTGTGTGTGTATGTGTGTGTGTATGTATGTAGGCAAGATTGCGCAAAAACGGTTTGAGCTAGAATGATGAAATTTGGTACATGGACATTATTCAAAATTCATAGTTTTCTATCAACTTTTGAGAAATGTAGCTCAACCGGAAGAGGGTCATTACCTACAACGTTTTGATTTTTTTTTCCTCTAAAGTGACCGTAAAAATAAAGATATATGTTTGATAATTTTTCACATGATTAATAATTGTATAAAACTGCTATATATAGAATTTCAGCTTGATTGATTAGCTGAAATTACAAGAATTAATTTTTTAACACTGCAAATCTCACGCGCCAACACGTGACGTGGTGCCATCAACAAAAAGCCAAACATGCGCTGGTTTAATATTTATTATTTATTATTTATAATTTATAATTAATTTAATTTAATTTAAATATAATATATTATGTTATTTAATCCAATTCAAATTGCGAGATAGTCGAGTGGAGACACTCCAGCTAATTTTAAACAGAAACGATATTATTTTGCTACTATTTTTAAACAAAAACAATATTATTTTGCTAATATTTTTCAATAAAAACGATGTTATTTTTGCTACATTTTTCAACAAAAACGATATTTTATTTAAAAAAACCTGCTTCAAAGCCAACAACCCTACAATTTGAGGGCTCATCCGAGAATGAAGAAACACGAGCCATACGAGGAAATATCCAGTCTTCAAGATCCATGACTCAAGACTAAACCAGATTGAAGAAACACGAGCCATACGAGGAATATCCAGGCTTCAAGATCCAAGACTAAGGTCTAAACCAAGTTTTTTCAAAATGACTTCATTCGAAACTATCCCATTCGTTCAACGTCAGTTAACTTTGGCGGAATTCAAGATTATAAAAAGTTTTCATAAAATCCTTTATGCTGAAGAAGCTGATCGAACAAGCCGTCGCAAATTTAAACGATACGTTGGATTCAATTTCGATAGAGAGTCTGAAGGATTCATGAATCGTCATGAACAATGAAATCGATTAACACCGACCTGTTAATTAAAATTGGCAACATTTTAAATATTACAGAAACTTCTAAAGATGACATCATAAAAACCATAACAGATATTCTTTTTAATTTGGCTGAATTTGGAAGAACGTTAAATGAATTTGAAGCATAAAAAACAGATGAAGATGAAGAAGAATCAAATGAAGAAGTAGCAAATGAAGAAGAAGAAATACATCAAGTTCATCAATATTAAATTATATTAAATTTCAACTACCTTAAAAATTACAATTATAAAAATAGTTTGTAAATTAATTAAATTAATAGACCTATATTAATATATTATTAATAAGAATATCTTAAGATTTATGATATCAGTACATTAATTTTATTTTATATTTTTTTTTTGTTTTAGATATTTTTAAAAATATTGTAATATTATATTTATATTTCGTTTAATTACTTTTTTTATTAAATAAAACTAATTTATATTTAAAGAAGAAAACTAACAAACCTGTTGATAGAACCAAGCATTTAATATCTTCAACTATATATTGCATATAGTAATCGGATATATCTTCTGGTTTGGAGGACCAACCAAAACCACGAATATCTGGTGCAATTACCCTGGAATAATATTAGTAGATATTGAATTAAATAAACAGTATAATTGGATCTTGAAGGTATATTATAAAGCCTGGCACTTTAAAAGGGTGAGGGAGAAACTTTTTAAATCTTGTTCATGTAAATAATAAATAAAGGTATGTAACCAGAATATGAATAAGACAGAGATTCTAAACCTGTGGGCGCGAGCGTGTGTGGGGGAAGGGATGGGAGGGGGGAGAATATCCAAGAGCAAATATTATTTAAAACAATTAATTTACTGACTGAAAATAAACATAAAAATAACTCTTGTTTTGGTAGTTAAAAATAATTTAAAAAGAGAACTCAAAATAATCAATAGACATTATTGTTATTTACCGGGAGGTTCGATGAAAATTATTATTGAAAACTGGGCCACGAATTAGAATTAGAATTAGATAATTTATGTATTTTTATAATAAAATGAATAAATTGGAAAATCTTACTATTTTTATCTTGGTGATATATCGTATAAATCAGTGATTCTCAACCTTTTTTTTACCGCGGCACACTTTTAACGGTTAACAAATTTGGTGGCACACAAAAAAAAAGATATGTGTAAAGGTTTACCATATTGTGAAAAAATGGTCCCAAAAACGGTTTACCTTATTTTTTTTTTTTGAACCAAATTGAAAATATTGAGAAAAAAGTCGGAAATGTTTAAGAGCCTCTTTACATTTGTAATAATTTGGCGGCACACTTTTGAAAATCTCACCGCACACAAAAGTGCTTTGGCACAGTGGTTGAGAATCACTGGTATAAATGATACATTTATATTGTTCTATATTTAAGATTTACTTAACTAAAGTATTAATTAGGTGATTTGACTTTTAGGAAAAGAACATAAGAACCAAGCTCTAAGAGTTTCTGGCGAGTGACTCGCTAGACGTGTATGGCCTGGCATTGCCTTGATGGAACACAACACCTCATCTGTTGGCTAATACTGATTACTGAGCTTCTTTTTGAATTCAACTTTGCGCAAATGGTTTATAACTGCATTATAGTATATCTTTAGCTCCTGGGAGATTCTATGACTACTGACATGCCAGTCCTTTGATTATTTATGTGATTTGGTTGACATTTTCGATGACGGACCTTCCTGTGCGATATTAAAGATGTACCATAAAAAATCTTATTAATATAATGGGTTGATAAATGATAAAATAATTAGAAATATATGAAAATAATCACAATAATTTCATTAGGAATTTTTTTTTCCGAAAAAATAGAATTAGTGCGTGTGTTAGAGTTCGTTAATTAAAAATGTCAGAAATGGAACGTTTCTATTTTACGATGTATATACTATATATTGTTGTCAAGTATTTATAGGACACCTTTTTAAATATATATAAATTATTAATTGAAAAGAAAATACTAAAATAACTTCTAAAAATCAATCATATTAATAAATTAATTTAGAAATATTAATTATTTTACCAGAATTCTTTTGATAATTCTTCAATTTGTTTATGCCATGAAAACCAACATTCAGGAAATCCATGTAAAAGTATTATTAGAGGATTATTTTTATTACCTTTTTCTACATAATGTAATTTAATTCCCTAAAAACAAAAACAACAAATAGTTTATGATTTATTTAGTTATGATAAGTTTTAGAAAAATATATAAATATATATTAATATGTCTTAAAAATAATATATAATCAGCTATGAAAGATTAGATTGAATTAATATATATGGTATCATTTTGAAGAGAGTTTATTTAGAAGGGAATTTTTTTGGAATTCTGGATCTTAATCTGCGTGACCAAGAGGTGATGTTAGGATTTTGGGTTGAATGAGTGCTTGATTCTTGGTGGCACAGACCCTGAACCTCAAAAAAATCCCATCCTAAATAAATATAATTGAAAATGGCGCCAAAATGGGCACCGGAACGCCAAGACCCAAATCTCATAATTAAAAGTGAAAATAACACAGAAATAATTTCTCATAATAAAATATATACTGTCAACGCCGTTTTGGCGTATATTTGGTGTTTGGTGGGCCATTTGGATTAATTGTGGAATTGGCGCTCATTTTATTAAGAGGCTGTCCAGGAATGAGCTCACTCCATTTTTCAGAGGAGGACTTGTCCAACAAGGAGGAGAGGATTTCTTCTCCATAACCCCCTCTTTTTGGTCAGTACTCTCTCACTTCACTCGTTCATCAACCTTCGTATTGGTAACTTCGCTTCGTTTTTCGTACCTTGATTTCTTCTTTTAAAATTGTATGTTGTAATCTTTTTTCTAGCAATACCCAAAGAAAACCACCTCTTCATCATCTTTTTGTATTATTGCCTTTCATTGCTATCCTTTCAAGAATACACATACTTCCTCAAAATACTATTGTCTTTCCAAAAGTAAGAAGACAATTTATTGTATTGGAGGCCTTCTCGATTAATTTTCCTACGCTATCTTTAATTGCAATTGCCGAATCTCCTATTATATTTAAGTCGTCTGCGTATCCTAATACTTGAATTTTTTTGTTTAGTTGGATTCCGTTTGATATTTCATTATATTTATTTTTTAATTATTGTTAAAGGATAAGAAGCGGTATACAGTTAATAAAATAAATTTAATTTTCTCTTCCATTTTATTCTCAAATCACGAGGTAGTCTGCTATTAATGGATGTCAAACAAAAACTAAAAGATCCAACTAGTTCAAATTTCGACAGGGGTTGATAGTTGCCTGCTGACTGAAGCAGTGTTGCGATTTCATTTAAGTGACGGGAAATTCAAAAGGTCTCGGACTTATTAACCTGTTCTCGAAGTATACATTCGACTTTGATTGTAATATATGAATTTATTAAATAACAATATCTATGAATTTTGAATCCACAAAATATATTTTAATTTTCCATTAAATAAATAATATATTCTTTAAATATAATATTATTTTATTCTAAAATTTAGTTTTAAATAAAAACTATATGTTATATATATTTTTATAAGGTTCAATGTATTATTTATTTAGATTATCAGAGATAAAATAAAAAAAATTAGTGTTTTATCAAAATAAAAAAAACATAAACGTAAAATTATAATTAAAAGATAGTGAGTAATTTTAAAATAAAATTAAAATTCAATTTTTAAAATAATTCAATTTTTTTAAAAATTTAATTTCCGTTATAAAATAACATATAAAATATCGAATAAACCAATACAATATAAACGGATAATTTTTTTAAATAAAATAGCACGAAGAATTTTTAGAATAAATACAATTAAAAATTAAATATAAAAATATATAGTTAATAAAAATACATACTTTTATTTGAATATATTTATGTGATCCCCACCTAGTGTCTTCAAGTATTTCTGGCTTTTGGATTGAAGAATCGACTTGCCAAAATGGCTTAAATGGATGAAAAATAATCCATTTCAAGGTAAGAAATAAGAATATCCAAAAGGCCATAAAAGCTGCAATTATTTGATAATTTAATTTCCTTAAATTCAATTTTGAAATTTTATCAGGCTCATTGTTATCCATATTTGCCGGTCTACTAGTAAACCGTCTTTACTTCAAGGCAATCTACTATCAACTAAGTTGTTAATTTTTCTAATCATATGAATTTATTTGTAAATATGTCTCTACTAATAAGAATTACCAACATTAAATATCTTTTAAGAAATTTGTCTTTTTTACCTTATATATTTTAATTAAAAAATTAAAAAAAAACATGATGGGCAGTAACTTTTTTTAAATTTACATATTAATTATTATGTAATTAAAAAAATATCATAACATGATATCAATTGACTTTGTAATTAATTGATTTAAAATAAATATTGAAAATTTCAAAGGATAATTAATATATTTTACTTATTTTATATTAAATATATGTATATTTTATGCTAAAACAATAGAGAAAGGGTTATTAAAAAAATATCTTCTCACAAAATTTTCTAATGTATGCTAAAAAGATAATTTCTAAAAACCAAAATTTTCAAATCAAGCCGAAGTTGTTGTCAAAGTTTTAAGAAAACTTTCTCCTTCACAAAAAATGGACCTATGGCAAGTATGGCTCTTGAAAATTAAGACTGTTAGTTCAGAGTGGTATATAAACATTTTTTTTTTTGAAGTTTTCGGTAAATTGAGAAAAACTAACTGCTCAGACCGTTTTCGGCGCTCTTCACATCTATAGTCCGGGAGGAGGCTCTGCCCCCTGTATTCCCAAAGTGATACATAGTATTTGGTTGAAAGACTGTATGTTTTCATCCATTTTGTTTCAATTAGTGTTTTTGTGTTATTATTTAAAATATATTTTAATTTAATCAGTAAATTTATTATATACTTTTATTATACATGTATATTGTATATGTTATATCTATCTATTTATCTCTGTGGCTTCACGGTACTCGAAAGTTCTTGACTGCAACAACCACATTTCTCCAAGTGTCCCTATTCTGTGCTATAACAATCTAACTCCTTCCCTGTCCCATCTCTCTCTACATTGTTAACTCACCGTGTCCTTGGTCTTCCAAGAGAACGTTTCCCAATCTCCCTACCAATATCTTTTTCGCCATTCTTTCTTCTGTCATTCTAGTTACGAGTCCTGCCCATCGCAGCCTTCTCGATTTTATAACCCTAACTATGTCTGGAGATGCATAGAGGTCATGCAATTCCTCGTTATGCAATCCCCACCATTCCCCAGTGTCTTTTTTTGGCCATTAGATTCTTATTCTCAAATAATCTAAATCTACTCTCATCTTCCATGACCATGACTTTCTTATACCCATACAGTGACGTACCGTGAGGTTCTTGCGCCTGGGGGCAACTGAGAAATCAGCGCCCCCTTTCGTGTATATATATATGTATATATATATGTATATATATATCATTTAATTTTTTTTTAAAGATCATTAATGACGAATAACGAAACAGGTTTAACAGATTTTAATAAGCGTATAAATCATATTTATTGACTTACACAGAATACAGTTTAACTTTAAATATTAATTCTTCTTTTGTTCCAAATTGGCTTCCCTAATTTTGCACCCCCTAAATTTGGCGCCCGGGGACATATGCCCCCCCCTGCTCCCCCCTAGTTACGCCACTGTACCCATATAATACAACCGACAACATAATCATATTATTTATTTCAAATTTGATTCTCTTTGATAATAGTTTTGATGAGATAAGCCCCTTTATTGCATACGCCTTACTCGATTGCAACCTCAATTTAAATTTTTCTCGAATATTATTATCCTAAGTATTTTAATTTTTCTACATTTTCAATTAAATTCTATATTTTGTATATTAAAATTTTGTATGTTAATACTGTTACTAAATATTTCGACTTAACACTATTAATTTTAAGCCCCACATCTTTTCCTGCCTCGATTAATTCTTTTTACTCTAACTTGCACACACAATCACCGAATCTCCTATTCAATTCTACGTAACCTAATTCTTGAATTTTTTTGTTAAATTGCATTTCGTTTGATTTTTTTCCAATTTGCATCTTACTTTTTCTTTACTACCTTCAAGACAAATTTGAAGATCACAATTTGAAAACGTTTATCTCGATCTATTGAGCCATATGCTTTACTTAATGCTTAAATAATTGGTGAAAAATAAGGAAATTCGCGTTTTTTTCTAATATCCGCCTTAATGAAAATATCTGATCTAATGTTGATAAATAATGGTCGTAAGTAATATTTTATAATAGAGTATAATATTTCTTAAACATTTCATTTTGATATTTTATTGACTATTTTTAATTGTAATGACATTTGAGAAACTCCAGAGTTAGAGACTTAGGACAATTTTTAAAAATAAAATTAACATTTTTAACGTTATAAAATGATAGATAAACTAACAATACTAAATATATATTCATTATTAGTATTAATTTAAATTAATTTATGTATTTGTTAAGTTCTTTTATTAATTTTCCTAGATCATAATTATGTTTCTCCATTAGAAGAAACTTATCTAATTCTGTGGCGCTAGGAGATTTGAAAATTATTAGTCACATCAAGTAGATTTCCTGTTCTGAACTACCTCCATCCAACAACTATTCTCTCCCAACTTCTTCAAGATCTCCTTTACCTTTGGTCTACCAACAGATGGTTTCTCACATGGTGTTAGCGAGATTAAATTTTATCTAATGCTGTCTAATTTGGCCTTAATCCACATTCATATTCTCATATTTGTTATATATTTAAATTCCCGCTCACAATACTTTTCTAACTTCACTTACCTTAGCAACTCATATCATTCTCTCCGCTTATATATTCTCTCATATAATGGTTCTCTGAAATGACTTACCTTGTATTTATACATTCTAATTAATAATTGTAATTCTCCAGTTAACTTTATAATAAATATTCTTTTTATCTAAATAACTCTTTTATTATCAAACCTTAAAATACATAACATATTGGTGTCAGAAGTGAACAAAACTAAAAAAAAAAAAAAAAAAAAAAAAATTTGTATCATCTCGATTAATTTGTTCAACCAACGCATTTCAAAATGCCAGATGAAACAGTAACGCCTGAATTACTTCAAACCCTATCAACATTGCTGGCTGAAGCTTTAAAAAAAGCAACAACATCAAATGTACCAGGTCAGTCTCAGCAAACTATACAGCCTCGACCACCGCCATTTGCAATAAGCGAATATCAATCAACCGATGAATCAAGTGTCGCCGATTATTTTAAAAGATTTGATTGGGCTCTTAATTTGAGTAAAATTACTGAGGATCGACATGCTGATTATGCTCGAGTGCATATGGGTCCTGAATTAAACACTGCTTTAAAATATTTAGTAAGTCCTAATGAACCAGAGACCATTTCTTATGATGATTTAAAAGAAACGCTTATAAAACACTTTGATAAGCCAACTAATAAATACGTGGAAAGTACTAAATTCCGGCATATTGTTCAAAAGAAAGGAGAAAGTGTCGCCAACTTCGCCTTACGTCTAAAACAAGGTTCAACAAAATGCGAGTATGGAGATTTCGCAGATCGAATGCTGATTGAACAACTCTTACATGGACTTGAGTCAAGAGAAATTTGTGACGAAATAATTTCAAAAAATCCACAAACTTTCGACGCAGCCTACGAAATCGCTCGAACGTTGGAAACCACACGTAAGACATCGAATGAAGTTAAGGACAAAACGCATTTGCCAACCGAATTAATGAACAAGCTAGACTATAGAAAACCAAAATTAAAGAATTCAAATAGATATCAACCACTTTCAAGGTCAGTTTCACGTGAACGACAACAGTATTCCCAAAGCAACCTTAGCTTTAATGATAAAAAATCGGTGGGCCTGAAGCCATGTTCAGGATGTGGAGGATATCATCCACGAAACAAGTGTCGCTTCATAAACGCTACCTGTCACACATGTCGAAAAAAAGGGCATATTGCGAAAGTATGTCGCGCGAACAAAAAAGAATCGCCAAAAACAGAAGACGAATCACCTACAGAAAAAGTTTACGTCTTATCTAAAATAAATCAAGTAAACGAATCATCTAGCAAACATATAATAGCAGTAAAAATTGATGGAAAGAGCTGTTCAATGGAACTCGACACAGGAGCTCCCTGTGGAATAATGAATATAAAAAATTTTAATAAAATAAAATCCAATTTTATTCTTGAAAAATCGGATCGGAATTTCAAAAGCTATACGGGACATCCTATAAAATGTTTAGGATTCACCACAGTTAACGTTGGAATTGGCAAAATTACCAAGAAACTAAACTTATATATCATTGAGGGAGATTTTGATTCACTTTTTGGACGAGAGTGGATAGCTCCATTTGCCAGTGAAATAGACTTTGCCAAGTTATTTTCACAAATCAACACATTGGCAACTTCAAAACCCAAGATCTCATCAGAGCAAAAATCTCATCTTGATTCTATTTTATCAAGATATTCAGATATATTTGGCGATGTTCCAGGGAAGTTAACTGGACCACCAGCTACACTTCATTTAAAGCCAGACTCGAAACCAGTTTTTGCACGAGCTCGCGAAGTACCATTAGCATTACGTAACAGTGGAGTGAAATACCACAAAAGATCTGCTCCATATCACCCCGCAACTAACGGACAAGCTGAACGTTATGTGCAAACAATCAAGAATGCACTCAAAGCCATGTCCACCACTCGTGAATCGCTGCAAAGGAATTTAAACGAAGTTTTAAGGCAATTCCGCAGAGCACCTCACACCGCAACTGGACAATCACCATCAAGATTATTCCTAGGACGTCACATACGAACACGCCTAGATTTGGTCAAACCCGAAAACATAAGTATCACCATTGGAGAAAAACAGCGGGCAGAATTCATACCTCGATATAGAGAATTTCATGCTAACCAAGATGTTTATTTCCTATCTGGTAACCCTCGTATGGATAAATGGATTCCAGGACGTATTATAAACCGCCTAGGAGATCTACACTACGAAATTGATTTCAACAATCAACATTATAAACGACACGTCGATCAGATCAAAAAGCGTGAAACTGCCGAACCTTATCAACTCCATTCAAATCCACAGGACCAACAGCGAAGAATTCACTTCTATGACGGACAGCACCGTGACTCTACCATAATACCATCTGCTCCTTGTGTTCCGCCCGAAGCTCCACAGATAACGTCACAGACTCCAAGACAAACACAAGTCAGAGCCTCACTGCCGGGAACACCGCCTCAGATGCCTCGTCGATCACATCGGCAAACGCATCCCCCAAGACGTTTCTCACCGAGTTAGAAGAAAACAATCCTACCCGGGGGAGGAAATGTTATATATTTAAATTCCCGCTCACAATACTTTTCTAACTTCACTTACCTTAGCAACTCATATCATTCTCTCCGCTTATATATTCTCTCATATAATGGTTCTCTGAAATGACTTACCTTGTATTTATACATTCTAATTAATAATTGTAATTCTCCAGTTAACTTTATAATAAATATTCTTTTTATCTAAATAACTCTTTTATTATCAAACCTTAAAATACATAACAATATTAGATAGATCTTTTAAATTGCCTCCTCTCCCAGCTCAATTCATTTGCCCATCGATTATGCATAATGCATCTAAATTTCTTAATTTGGCTAGAACACTTTCCGTTTTTTTAGAATTTAAATTAGAGGAAAAGAGAGAGTTTCAATCAAATCTAGTTTTTATGATTACTATTATATATTCTAATTCTAATGATCCTTGTTAAATAAATAAATAATAAAATTACTAATTCATAAAAAAAATTATTTGATTGAAATCCCCATTATTAGCTATCTGTGAGTAGTTCTTCAGTAATTTATCAAATAAATTATTATTGATCTCATATATCTATAATAAAATGATTTTTGAAGTAATTTATAATATTAGTTTCTCTCAGTTGGTATATAATTATGTAATCATTTAATTCTATTTTTATTAATAATCTTTTACCTATAATTAATTAATAAACTAATAACAAAGACAAAACACATTAACATATCAAAACACAATTGGCAAATTTGTTGAGGAATATTGGGTGCTATAATTTTTATAGTATTGTTTTGTTTTTGTGAAATTATTATATTTATTATTATTATTATATTATTTATAATATATTTAAGATAAAAATAAAAATTAGTATAAATTAAAAAATTTGTTTTTGATTCGTATTACCATATCTCACATAAATTTAATTAAAACGAATTTTTAAGAAATAATTTGATAAAAAAACGAAAATGAACAAAAATTGTACTTTTTAAAATTTAAAAAAATACATATATTTAAAATCTAAGTTTTGTAAAAATCATATAGATAGTCAATTAATTCAATTAACAAATATGTAAATTATTTTAAATTATTTGGAAAAACAAATAAATCAAAAACTTTGATGCCATTTGCCATTTGCTCCTGTAAATGTAAATATTTATGTATTTTTTTCTGTTAATAATTATATATATTTACGATTATATAATATTTGATTTATTAATTTTCAAGGATTTTTTTTTTCACAGATCAAATTTTCTCATTAAAATTTATACTATTTTTAAATTATGACCATAGCTATTTTTTTCGAAGTTATTTTAAATTAATTATTATAATAATCTCTTCTAGTTAAATAATTAATGTCAACCGCAATCAATTAATATATTAATATTATTTAAATATTTATTTGTTTCTTTCATCTATTCTTAAAGTGCAAATATTATATAATATACTAGCTGGTGAGTTGATCACAAATGTTAGCATTCCCATCTAGCCACCTTCCCCTCAGAAATTTATTCTTAAACAGAAGGTATGTAGGTAGAATATGTAATAATACCTTGAGTTGACTACGATTGATGATGATTTTCGCGATCAATATATTATATTTCTGTAAGTATGGTATGGTTAAGGTTTTGAATACACTTTTTTAATATAAGATTTCTTTATTTGAGAGAAACTTTTTGTTTTTCGAAATAAAGATATCGTATAAACTAACTACTATATGTTCCAAATTTAATTTCAATTTGTTATTTTATTTAATATACAATTATTTAGTGTAATTTTTGAAGGATATTCCGATTATTATAATATCTTTTATTCCGAAAAAAGTTAATTATAATTATTTAAAAATAAGCTCTAATATTTCAAGATACCATCTAATCTAACTATAGGTATACATAATTCTTTATTTATTTATTTATGTATTTTTTTGAGATAAATGACAATAAATAAACAATAATCTTATTATGTAATTAGAATAAATACTAATTATACATCAATGTTTTTTTCTTAATAACTAATGATGATAACTGTAATAAAGACTTAAAATATTTATATATATTATTTTTTAATATATTAAAATATTATTTTTTTAAATTTTTAATATTTCATAACAATATTTAGGAAGATTCTGTATCTCCTTCCACTAGATCTTCACTTTCTTCTTTTTGCCATTTGCTCCTGTAAAATACGTTTTTAATTATTATTCATTTGAAATATCTAATAATATTTTTTTTTGTTTGACATAAAGTCGTTAGAGTAGAATCATCAATGGGACCGAAAAATTTAGAAATTTGTTTTTGGGATTTATTCATTTTTACACTAATAATATCATAAATTAATATTTTATATTATTTATAATAGTATTATGGAATTCCTCAACGTATTAATTATTCATTTTTTTAAGTTTTTTTTTTTTTAAATAAATAAATTTATAATTATAATATAATAAAACATAGCTTCTATATATATATATATATATATTTATTTAATTTAACCAAACACAAATGCTTTATCAATTATTATTATCAATGATAATTATATAAATACTATTTTTATTTTGGTGATTTACTTAATGTTCTTCTCTTATTGTGTTTGAGAAAAGAAAATAATTTTGACTCAATCATAATTAATATAATTAATATATCCTGTATTTAACTAAAAAACTTAAAAGAATTTGTATTTTTAATTATAATTCATTTTTTATAATTTCGTATCATTAATTAATCGTTAATATATATATATATATATATATAATAAAAAAGGTTATAAATAATCTCCGTTCGCATACACAAAATCATAAATTATTCATCAACTGTCTTATTATCTTTTTTATTAAAATTACTCCTATTTATTGATTTAATACTTTTTTACAATTTTATATTTATTTAGAAAAAATAAAATTATTTTAATATTTAAATATAATCGTAAGTTAGAATAAACAACTACATAGCTTCTATACTTAATTATAACAAATTTTATTTTTAAAAGATAAAACATCTATCTTATTTTATCGTAAATATATTATATTATAGTTTTGAATATTAATGTAATCGATCTTCTCTTATCCAGAATGGTATATCAGTATAAAATTATATATATAAAGAGTTGACTAATCGAGCCAAACGTTGGGCTGCCACTTTGTAAGGAGATCTAAGTATGGGGCACTTGTAATGATCCACGATGACCGCGAATTGTTAATTATGTTAAGTTAATGATGGGCGCCAACTTTGGATATCCCAAAGTATAAAATAGTGTTGAAAAATTAAGGGAAAAGGGAAAACACAATAATGTTCACATTAATTTACTTTAATTAAATAGATAAAAAAAATTAACAAATAAAGTATACAAATTTTAAATAGAAAAATAAGAAAATGTAATTCACTATTATCACTGGAATTAGCAGAAATAATTATCACAGGGGGTGATGATAAGGATTATACACAAATAATTATATCACGGGACGTGATAAGTATAGGTTATATCAGGATGATATCACTTGTTCGACTGTATCACAGGGTGTGATAAAAATGATTATATACAAAATAATTATATCACGGGACGTGATAAATACCAGGTCATATCGGGATGATATCACTAGTTAAACTGTATCACAGGGTGTGATAATAAAAATGATTATATACAAAATAATTATATCACGGGACGTGATAAATACAGGTCATATCAGGATGATATCTCACTAGTTTCACTGTCCATTCTCAACTGCCTAAAAATATTAAAACTTGGAGGGATGATTCCTCCCCTTATGTGAAATATAATATCTATATATATATTACATTTTAAGAATAATGCGACGAAATAACTTTGTTAATAAAAAAAGGGAATAGAAAAACAAAATAAACTAAAAAAAATAGATAAACAAAATAAAATGTATAATAAAAAAAAATAACTAAGAATATAAATACTTTGTCCGTTACATATATGGATATATACTCGTACATAGATACCCAGGAAAACCATATTTTAAAGTTGAATGAATAAATAAATATATTTCATTTTATATGCCCTTATAAAATAAATTTCCTTAATATGTATTAAAATTACATCTAATTAATAAAATTTTATTATTTTTTATTCTCTTTTATTTTATTTTTAAAAAATTACCTATTATTACTTCCTATTATTAAACAAATATGAAAATAAGCTATAAATGTACATAGAGACTAATAAAATTAATTAAAATATAAAATTTTATTAATAATAAATAATTAATAATCTTTACACATTACTATCCTAATAAAAATATATTCGCGCGAGCAGAGTTTATTTAATTTTTCTTTCTCAAATTGATTTAATAATAATAATGATAAGATATTTGTTATGACGTTAAAGAATTTTGTACTTTAATTGCTTTATAATTCATTTTTATGAATTTTTTTAGTTGCTTAATTATGAATAATAGTTGTTTTATTTGAATAAAATTAATTATTATTTAATTAATATATTTAAAAATATATAAAATTAAAATATTAACCTGTTCTTCTGTCTATATTCTTGATATTTATTTCGGAAACGTTTAGAAGCATCAATTAAATTAACGGGTTTTTTGCGTCTGGCAATGTCCTCTAAAATCTCATCATCTGACGAAGTACTACTAATTATTGAAACTTTTTTACTTTCTTGATGCATATGTCTCTCTTTCTTCTTTAATGACCGAGTGGATCTGGACATTGCTTGAGTCAAATTACCACAAAGAATTTGAGTGGAGGGAAACGATGTTCCTGGAATAACAACCTCTGGCGGCTGTGGGGTTGAGAGCTGAGTAGTATCAGACTGAGAAGCTTGCGGTTCGATGTTCAATTTACTTATAAAAGCCATTGCTTCATTATTAATTCCTTAAAAAAAAACAATATTAATACAAAGTTGATAATTCTAACAAAATGAATAAAAAATGTTTTTCTTTAATATCTATTATTTTATATATTTTTATGAATTAAAAAATCATTTAATAAAATAGGTAAATAAATAAATTATTTTGAATTGGTGTAGAATTTAATATAAATTTTCTAATTTCTTTAAATATATGTTTATTCCCCAATTGATTTAATGTATTGGTAGATTTTATAAATTATAATAATTATAATATGTATTCTTAAAAAATTATAAATTAAGTTTACTTTTGATTGATCACATGTTTTTCATTTAATTTTTTGAAAATTATGTACAAAATTAGTTCTCAATAAATTTGAAAAAAATTGTTTTTGCAAATTTTTTTAAAATTTCTTGTAAATATAAGAACAAATATACTTATATTAATTATTATTAGTACATCCGTGTTTAATTCAGATTAATTGATATTTGTATACCTTCAAAAATTTGATCAGTTTTTTTTCGAAGGTTTTTATAATCATCTGGTATTGATTCATCTGAACTTGAAAGAAGAAATTTTTTTTTGAATTTCCTATCCAATTCTCTCCGAGCCTAAAAAATAATTTCATAGTAATTAAATTAAATCTATTATAAATAAATGCAATTTTTTAAAATTTATTTTAAATGTTAGAACAAATAAATAATTAAATAATAATATTAATAATTCATTTATGTTAGATATAGATTACAGTGATGCCTCGCATAACGAACGCCTCGCACAGCGAACGCTGCACACAACGAACCATAATGAACTAAATTTCATGATTCATACTACGAACTTCGTTTCCCACAACGAACTCGCCCGAGCTTCCACAATCGCTGCCGTTGTATTGCATCCCCTTGCGCAGGCACTGCAGGCAGTCATTATAGTCACTGCACTTAACTTAAACACGTATCGCGGCAATCGTTCTTCATTACCATATTCAATTATCATTATCATTCAATATTTTTTTTATATCATGGCTTCTAAAAAAAGCAGGAAGGTGATTTCTGTTGAAATAAAACAGGAAATAATTAGAAGGAGTGAATCTGGGGTAAAACAGTGTGACCTCGTCAAAGAGTTTGGCCTCAGCAAGACCACTATTTACACCATTTTGACAAATAAGGATGCAATCAAATCAGCCAAAGTAGCCAAAGGAGTATCAAAATTATTTCATGAAAAACAGGTCTTCAATCCACGAGGAAATGGAGAGGCTATTAGCGATTTGGATTAAGAACAGGCAGGTGAAAGGTGACTTAACAACCCAAGATATTATCTGTTACAAAGCCAAGAGAATTTATGACGATCTAATGAAAAACGTCCCTGGAAGTAGCAGCAATCAAGATATTGAAGAAGAATTCAAAGCCAGCAGGGGTGGTTTTTTAGATTTAATTGTTTCTAAATATGTATCTAAATAAAAATAGTAACAAAAATTTTATTTTTTATTATGTCATCTTAGCATATTTTATGCTACAGAACGAATTATTTTTTTTAACATGTATTGTTATGGAAAAACGCGTTTCACATAACGAACTTTTCGCATAACGAACTTGCTCCTGGAACGAATTAAGTTCGTTGTGTGAGGCACCACTGTAGTTTATATGTGTATATTTGATTATTTTGACTTTGAAAACAATGGAATTTCTATGTCTTACTTTTAAATATTAAATATTTTTTAATATTAAAATATTTCTTCATTAGTATTGGGTTATGAGCTAATACTATACATACTATAAAAACAATGAGCTATGGGAACGATCAATGAAAACACACAGAACAAATAAAATACTAACAAAACCTTCAAAAGTTATAATAATGGTTTGTATAAATAACACCATTTCATTTAAATATATTAAAAATAATTAAATATAAAAACAAATAAAACTTTATAAATGACAAACATAAAACACTTATCCATAAACAAGGACAAAACACAACATTCTTAAAAATTAGTAAGTATTATATAACTACAAAGGATTATCAATTCTAAAATAAATATATAAATAGAAATTTTAATTTATTTTTTTTTTTAATTAAAATAGTCTTTGCCTTCGTCAAAATAGCATGTAAATACTTTGTTTTATTTACGCTTATGCTAAAAAATTAATTAGTTAGAAGTTAGATGAACGACTCATCAATTAGTTGAGATAATTTATTTTTAATGTAGCTTTTTTTCAATTTATTTTAAATTTTTTATTAAAATAACTAAGCTATACTTACTTACCTTACATGTATCATTCAGGCCATAAGCTGGTGATTTTCTTTCAAATAAGGGTTCCGTTGATGGTATATGTTCCTGTTGTTGATCTACAAAATCGAAATATTTTTTAAATAATTAAATATCATTCAATACAAAAATACACCATACATAAATAAAGGCTCTTCTATTTTTGTAATTAAACTTTTAGAAAACATTTGATAAATTAAAAAAAATTAATAAGACATAAAAACACAAGAAGCCTCACAATAATGAGTAAGGTAAAGGAGGGCAATTTCGTCACCGAAGGTAATTTCGTCACTATTTTTAAAAACCCTTATTTATAAGACCCATCAGTATTCAATGAAATTTACTTTTTGAAATTTGGCGTCTTTGGAAACCACTATTTACAAATATTCTTCCTTATAATTAAGAAATTAAGGGTTTTTAAAAATAGTGACGAAATTACCATCGGGGACGAAATTTCCCTCCTTTACCTTACATATAAGAAATAAGACAATAATTAAATTGAATTTTAATATTCGTTAATGAATAAATATAAATAAATAAATACTATTATATTATATAATAGATAAAGTAAAAAGTTTTGTCACTTTTTCACTAGATTTTTTTTTATTATTCAAAGAATTATATTTCCTTCATGAACAAGTTATAAAACAAAATGGCAAAAATTTGAAGTAAATAGAATAATTCTAACAATGTTCAAGTTATTGTTGAAATAAAACGATAAAACACTCAGGACCTTTTACTTCACCCAGTATTATTCGAGTAGGAATATAGGCTTGCATATATTTTGGTCAGCGACGTCTATTGGTTAAGATGAAAACAAATGAAATTAAATATTAAATTCGATGGTGTTGACATTTCTCTAAAAAATAACATTTTTTAATTTATTTAGTATGCGGTGTATATAGACGCTAATCATAGAACGCTCAAAATTGCATTTTCGTCATTCATTAATTTTGTTGTTTGATTTGAAGAAACCAGCTGCTGAAGCCCATCAAAAACTTATGTTGATGCTGCTCCGTCATATCCAAATTGTCGGTTTTGGTTTCAACGATTTAAAAGTATTGATTTAGATATCAATGACAAAGAACGGTCTGGAAGACCAAAAAAGTTCTAAGTCAATGAATTACAAGACTTAATGGACGAGAATCCAGCTCAAACTTTCAAAGAACTTTTAGACAGCTTAGCAGTTGATGAACCAGCTGCTAAAACCTAATGAAACTGAACAAATTGATCGACATTTTGTTGCAAACAAGATCAGCAATAGCGAGTAAAAGACGCAAAGTCATCCTCTTGTAGCCGCACGTTGCAGAAGTTGTGAAGGATACACTGTTGCAGTTCGAATGGGAAGTTCCGCTGCACCCAGCGTACTCACCAGACTAGTGCCTTCTGATTACCACTTGTCAAATCGATGCATCATGGCTTGGCTGGTACACGTTTTCAAACTCTAATAATTAGAACCCTAATATTGTAGAAAGAAATAATAACAAAATTAATAAATGGGAGGCTATTGTCCTGAAATTATTATAGGTTCTTTTTAACATTTATTAAAAGTTATAGAATGAACGAACAGTTTGAGTTTATTTCAAAATAAAATCGTTTAATGAATATTTAGTCGAATATCGAAGAAAAAATTGTAAAGATGATTAAAGTATATACTAGTATTAGAGACAATTAAATAAGTAAATTAAAACTATATATATATATATGTATTTTTATTTAATAAGTTTTATTAATTAAAGGATTTTTTTTAAATAATTGAATATAAATAGATGGAGGGTGATCAAATGAAATATGAATCTTATTTTTTTGCTCATATTACTCATTTTTGATTTTTAAAATATAATTTTTATTCTTACTAGAAAATATCTTATATAATTAATTTCTTAATCTATTTATCTAGCTGAAATTGAACCGACTTAAATATTGTTGTAATAATCATATTTTTCCAATCATCATTCTTATACTCTAATTACATTCAATACCAATTCTCTAAAAATCTCCGTAAATAGATATTATGAAATGGCTCTTATTTTGTCACTTTTATTAAATTTAATTATCTTTGAAAATCTTAATAATCATAATCGATTTTCATTATTGTATTTTTATCTTCAATTAAAATTAACTATCAAATAATTTAAATCTAATCTCGTCTAATAATTATCATTTATTTCAAGGTTAAATATGTATTTACAAATGCATATAAAAACAGAAATGAATTAAATTGTAAGTCTACATTGATTTTAAGCAATTTTAATAAGTATCAGGAATAAGTTTTTTGCTCTTTATTGTTTTCATTAATCACAGAATGTTCAATTCTCGTTGATAAAATAACTTCTCTCGCCTGAGAAAAAAAAAATTGAAAATTTTTTAAAAATAATACTGTTAATATCCTTTTTAAATATTATATATGTATATATAGTAAGTATTACAATAAATTATTATTAAACAAAATATAGTTTGGATTTAAAAATTTTATATCTGTGTATAATGAAATATTCTTTGGAGGATAAAATCGATTTGTTATTTTGTACCTAGACAAATAAATAAGACTGACTACCGAATTCGATTTTATTGTAATTTATGATAAATTGTCACTGTGATCAGATAAAAAAATGTATTTTTAATAGACAAACCATTATATGAACTGTCTATTTTTGTAAACGATAATAACATATATACATATAAATTATACTAAATTTTATTTTATTATTAAAAAATTCTTAAGAAATTCTTTATTATTATTTTTTCTAAAAATAAATAAATGTTCTGATCTTAACAATTTATTCAGTAAAACAAATTTATTTAAAAATCTCTAAAGAATTTATTTTCTTAAAAAATATTCAAATCCCCTTAATTATATAACCTCTATAATAAGATATATATCATTAATCTCAACTAGATAGATTCAATAGAATACATTAATAGTGAATATGTCAGATAATCTTAGATTGTAGATTGATGATGAACATTCATAAGATCAATATTTATATTAATAATGATAATAGACAATTACTTTATTTTATTCATTGATTTTGGAAAATTTAACAATATAAACAAGTTTGTCAAGGAATGTAATGATTAGGAATTCAAATGATATATGATAGGGGTTGAATTTATTTAGAAGAATATCTTCTTATATAAAAATAAAAAATAAAATTTAAAAATAATAAAGTAAATAAAAATAGTAAATAAAGAATAAATAAAAAGATATGTATAATTATTTTATTTATCAATTATATTTTAATTTTTAATATTTATTATTTATTTATTTATTTATCTATTTTAATAAAACTAATTGCACTTTATAAAACAGCAGTATTTAAAAATTTCTACTTTCAGAGTGGATCAACAGATTTAATATACATCGAATAATCTTTTAAACAAAATTATATCAATTTTTTAAAAGAATTCCAAAATCTAAAAACTACTAATGGAAAATGGATTTATTATTGTTATTTAATAATAACGAAAAGCTTATTGTGAAATTCTAGAGAGGCCTTTACTTAAAATCTAAAATTTTAGGTTTTATTACTATTTAAATTCTGTACATCTGTACAAACACATGAACAAACAAAATACTTCTTAACACAATCTTTTAGGGCAAATAAATATTTAAGACGTAAATTATAATTTAGCAAAAATTCTGAATTCTAAATTTAGGTTTGAACACAAAACTTTTTGAACTTTATTAATATAAATATAGATGTATAAATATATATATATTGATATACATATATATAAATGAAAGGAATAAAATAAAAATTTATTTATGTCTTTATATTTATTTAATTATTTATATGCAATAAGCATCTTCTCAGCTAGATCTGTTTATTGCTTTCTATGCTATTTATTTATTATATTATTATATATATAATATATTATAATAGTATACACGTGTATAGTCTAACGGACATCAGCTAGCCTCTTAGTCAAATAATAATTTTATTTCTACCTTTCTCTTAATAAATAAACCACTCTATTACTATCAAAGGATTTTGAAAAATAATATAGGTAAAAATTACCTTCATCTGGATGAAGATTACTAATTTTTTGATTGTCAATTTCGGTAAGATGAGGTAACCACCCCTGCAGTTGTTCAATATAGTTCAACTGATTGATGCATGGATTGCCTTCTATTTTCAATGTTCTTAATTTTTCACATGGCCTCAAGAATACAACAGAATAAATACTCTTGATCTGATTCCTAAATTAATATAATATAATAATTAATAATTAATAATTAAGATAAAAAATAAATTAAAGTTATGATAATATATTTATGCATACATAATTATTGTTTCCTTTTATTATTAGAAGAGAGAAAATTAAATATGTATAGTATATATATGTAGTATAAATGTATAGTTTGTTAAAATTAATGTTTACTAAAGAATTTTAAATGTTTATATATTGTTGATCTAACCCCAATAAGGAAAATGATGAATCAAATAAATAAAAATGAAGTATGGAGTGATTATAAATGTGGGTTTATTGATTGATTCAATCATACAGCCTGAATATAAAGTAACAAATATGGGGAGATAACGTTGAAAATATGGATGTGGGGAGAAATGCTAACCCTGAAAGAAATCCATAAGAGCTACTCATTATTGATAATATACAATATTAAAGTAGGAATTATAAGATAATGTTAATGTTAATTAATTGTTTACAAGTACCGTTATATGTTAGATTTAGAAATAAAGATCATTTTAAATTAACTAAATAGAAATAATCATAAAATTTCAGATATAAAATTATATATATAAATATATATATATATCTTACCTGGAAATATCAAGAAATTCAAGATTGCTAAGTCCAAGGGAGCAGCCCAAATCATCAATTAAATTATCCGAAGCATGTAATTCAATAAGATTTGATAGTCCAATTGTACCATCCAGAGATCTAATTCCACAATTTGGTACTTTTAAAATCAAAAGTCCGGAAAAATTTCCTCCAAGATCTCTAAAACAAAATTAAATAAAAAAATACTAAAACCGTGTCTTTTAATATAAAATAATATTATTATATTAAAAATATTAATACCGAAATTTTTTGAAATTATGATGGATAATTTAAATTTTAGACTTTAAGGTAGTTATGGATTGTTTTATTTAAAAATAAAAAATACAGGCATTAAAAGGAATTTTCGAAAAATGCTAATTTGTAAATAAAGTTCAGAAAATAGATTATCTTGAGAATAATGTTTAATAATAATGTCCAATTAATTATGAGCCGGAAGAAATATGGGACAAAATAAAATAAAATATACGGCAGCTTCAAATAGTATAGGTTTTAAAAATAACAAAAAACATAAACCATGGTTCGATGAGGAATGTTTAGATGTAATAGAGATTAGGAAAAAAGCCAAACTACAATGGGTTAATAGCAAATGCGAAGTAGTTAGATTAGAATATATTAATAGCAGGAAAATAGTGACGAAAGTCATTAAAAACAAAAAAGGGAAATTTTAAAAAATAAAATATTAGAAATAGAGGAAAGTAGCCGCAATAAGAATAGTAAGGATCTATACATGGGAATTAAAAATATTAAAAAGGGTTATCAGGCACGGTTAGACTTGCTATGCTAATAATAATTTGAAAACAGACGCAGGCGATATTAAAAATATATGGAGCAACTATTTTGAAAAATTATTAAATTCGAATCTAGGTAATAGATCAGAAACCTTAACAGTAGACTCAGTTTTTTGTTTTTTTAAAAAAAAAAAAAAAAAAAAAAAAAGAAATGGGAGAGGAGAGGGATTGGATGGTTGCTCAGAATAGGGACACTTGGAGGAATGTGGTTGCTGCGGCCAAGAACTTTCGAGTTCCGTAGAGCCACAGAGATAGATAGATAGTCTAATTAATTATAATCACGACAATATAAATAAAAATAAATTTAATATCATTATCATCATCAACCTAATATGAAAATAGTTATTATCCCATTTTTCTTGGAATTAACAACAGAATATGGATAATAGATTCTTTTGATGATAATTTTTTTGTGATAATTTATCCCTTTTAAAAGGGCAAGACGTTTTTCCAATAGAGTTACTAATCTAATAGAGATCCAATTGATTTTTCAATTTACTTTCTTTTATTAGAATTAAATATTCAAAGTAGCTAATAATTTTTGATGACAAAACATAACTTATGACACATAAAAAAACAAGAAATTTTCTTTCGTAATCTAATGCTTAAAATTATAGGAGGGTCATTCATAAATGATTATCTAAACCTTTATTATATAGTAATACCACTATCAATAATAATAACATTAAAAATGAGTTGAGAGCGATACTCCAATTTTTTATGTCATTGAGAGATATTCGTTCAATGCTTCATAAAAAATTTAAAAAATAATTAACTTAACTTTAATTATTTGCTCTTTATTAAAATATAAAGAATATTTGATGTTAAGACTTAAGCAACAATTCATTAGGAAGTATCCTATATAGTAAATGAATTTTGGAAAAAAATAATTTAAAAATCAGGTTATCTTGAAATAAAAAAAAAATAACTTGACCTGTGGCCAGGTCCGAACCGACAATCGGTTTGAAATAAATTAATTTCCAGCTACAGAAACAATTTCAAATAATTTTAATATATCTATTAATGTAATAAAAAACAGATATGGATATAACATAAATATTTTTAATTTTATTTTATTTATAATATATAGCTGAGTAGCCGGCGTTGCCGGCGTTACCCGAGGCTGTGACGTCATGAAGGGCTGGATGACGTCATATAATTTTAAATTAAGAAAAACATAATGAAGATGATTTTTCCCGAGGATAAAACCAATACATTCGTGGTGATATGTAAAAAAATCTCCTTATGTGAAATTTGGTGCGAAAATAACCCTTCCCTTCTTATCGTCGATCGCTAATACTACCACTTCCGGTTTCCGGATTTGCACCAAAAGTTGATCAATTCATCCCACTGATGCATTAAGTAAATATACCAAATTTCATCAAAATCCGTTAAGCCGTTCAGGCTGTACACATCTATACGGACGGACAGACGGACGGACAGACATCATGCTAAAAATACTTTTTTCTGTTAAGAAAATGCATGATTCGTGGAGATATGTAAAAATCTCCACATGTGAAATTTGGTGTGAAAACAATACCTCCCTTACTATCGTTGGTCGGTAATTAAAAGCAATCTTAAGGGATGGGGGAAGATCTCAACCTGAACCAAGATCATTCTAGCTGAACCATCTTCCCATCTTAACAACTTAATTCATATCATTAATTTTTTTTTGTATGACCTGTTAATTTTCAAAAATTATATATAATTTTAGTAAAACTTATAATGTCCCCTTTTAAAGTTCCGTGAATGAAGGTATAAATAAACACATTATATAATGATTATAATCAGTTAAAAAAATATTTTTATTGAACAACCCCTCTAATTTCTTTAAATAGATATAAATTGAAATTTTCATGACTTTTGTTGAGTGATTTTGATTGAATTGTATGGTAAATGACAGTTCTACAATATAAATCGATATTGAAATGTCCGTTTTCAAATAAGATCAATGGAAATACCACGTGACTATATATGTCGACCCTTATTCAAAACAAAAAAAATTAATCTCACTATGACACTCTTTACTCAAGAGAATCGATCCTAAAGAAAGATATGAATCTGTATATTATAAAGAAAATAAGTTAAGTTCATGGACAATTCTAATTGTTTCGAACAACATTACTAGTAAAGTAGTATATTAGTAATTGAAATTAATTATTTGTTTGCTAAGTGTGTTCAATATAAAAATACAAAATAGAAATAAATATAGATATATCTTATAAAATGAAACTATTTATTTTATTTTAAATAAAATGTTAAATTTTAATTATGAAAATAAATTATAACTTTATTTAAAAAATATTATAATAATTAAAAGTAGATATTAAGGTTGCAATTGGATAACATCTGTTTACTTTTTATTTCATCAAAATAATTAATATTTAATAAATATTCTTTGAAGAATTTATGTTTCGAAAAAAGAAAATTGTAGGGCTCTTAGATAGATGACCCCAAATTATTTCCTGATTTAAAAATAATTATATCACATTCTTTTTAAAAAAAAAATTATAATACTTTACAATATTTTTTATTATTTTTAATTTTTCTTAATTCTTTTTTTATTAATGTTGAATAGAAAGAAAACATTTATTTTTACTTAAGTGATAATTGATTGAAGTAAATGATACATTCTATAAATTTGTTAATAAATTAATTTTTCTCATTTTCACGGTATATATATTATTATTATTATTGATTTTTTTTTAAGGACAAACTGTTTCAAATTATAAAGCACCACTTAAAGTTAAAGATCTTTGTCGATTCAATTATATTAAACTTAGTTGGCATTTAATTATTATTTTATCGATTAGGCATACATTTTCAGGATAAACTATCAAGCAACAAGTGGCGGAAAATGAAAAATAATCTGGATTCATAATAAATAGCAGCAATTAATCAATGTTGATTAACTTTCTTTATATATATATATATATATATACATATATATATAGAGAGAGAGAGAATATATGTATGGTAAATAAATATTTCAATATATAGAAAAAAATATAGATTGTCCTCATTATTGTTGATATTGATATTTTTTTTAATCAACTCTACTTTATTAAATATTTTTAAGTGTTCAATGAAATATGTAATTTAGCATTGAAATTTAATCATTTTTTTGTTTGTTTTTTAATTAAGTGAAATTATAAATTTGATTTATTTATGTTTAATTTAGGTTGAAAACTTTTTTATATTATTATTATTTTTAAATAAATTAACCGTACAGTATTTGAATTTTAAATTAAAATAAATTTATATATATATTAATATATCTCGTTGATTAAATTCGTGTCAAGTTCATCAAAATTTGATCCTCTCATAATTCCATTAACATTTTAATGAATGCCTTAATATGGTTGTTCATTGTTTCTTAAAACCATTATTTTTCCTGAATTTCTTCCATCGATTTTTTTTATTCTAAAGTTATTTTATTCTATTTAGTTGGTGATATAATATACATACATACGTATGACTTACTAAGGAAATCAATAATTTTCTAATAAAATATGCAAACACTTTTTAGATGCGGTATAAAAACTTAACATATATTTATAACGGAATTTTGTAAATGAAACCACATATTGATATTTGTTATTGTAATTTTATTCAAAAAATACAAACATATACACAACGTTTCGATAGCTACTTCTGCAATCGTTATCAAGCGACTGCACTGTTCGAGAGTCCAGTGACAACGATTGCAGAAGTAGCAATCGAAACGTTGTGTATATGTTTGTATTTTTTGAATAAAATTACAATAACAAATATCAATATGTGGTTTCATTTACAAAATTCCGTTATAAATAAAAACAGCCACCAAAGCTTTAATAATTGAATATCTACAAATTATGGTAAGGACATTTTCAGACAGGTTAGAAATTTTGATAAATTGTGAACAAAACGTGCTAAACTTCTCTCTTCTTTAAATTTTCTAAAAAGATGCAGAGATTCCAATATAATTCCAAAAGGTTTTCGGATTAAGAGAGTAATTAAATCTATCTCAGCTGCAAAAATTTATGATAACACAAGCCTAGCACTGATGAAAGAAAGGATTCGATCAATAAGGTATGAACTCAACATAATAGACTCCACTCTCTTTAAACTTCACTTATTCTTATCCTACAAACTAACACCCCAGCATTGGTCCTACCTAGAACATGTAACGAATTCCCATTTCCATTAACATATATTATCGTTAAAATGTGCGAAAACAATTTTCGGAATAATTCGAAAATTTTATAATCCTCTTTTTGATTATAATTTCAATAATTTCGTTTCTAATTAATCATCAGTAATCCGAGTGTAAATTGATGTTAATAGAATAGATTGCTTTTAAAAGTTATTTTTAAAGTCTATGTTTGTATCTATTTTGTGTTTGTTATATATTATTTTAATACCTGTTAGACACGAAATGACATTGAATAGTTAAATTATTAACTCTAATTAATTTATAATTAATGTTTAAAGATGCATAGAATTAAGAACTATTTGAAATAAATAAATAAATACACTTTGTTTACAAATTAATAAAGAAAATTCTAATAAACATTAGTTTTACTTATATATTTATATTAACTAATCATTGAATTTCATATCTAGAGATAGAATTAAATAAATAATTTTTTTCCCCTCTTTTTTTCTTGATGAGATAAATGTGTAGAATAAACAGAATGAATAAACAAACGACCTGATAATAAATAAAAGATATATTTCGTTCATTTGATTGAATTGATTTCCTAGTTCTAAATCAGAAAGGATTTAATAAATATATTACATGGAAAAACAATACAAAGTATTATTTATCATTAAAAAAATATCTTTATTTTGTTTGCAAATATAATAAATTCAAATTTTGAAATAAAATTGTCATCAGTTTATTTTAGACTAATTAAAATTCTTATGGTCGTAATAAATATATAATTAATTATGAAGTTTGTATAAACAAATATATATCGTTGAATAATATTTTAATTACATTTAATTATAATTAAATGTGTAAAATTGTTTTATATCTAAATGCTATTTATTCCAAAACACCTGGCTATGATTTTTTTTAATTGATTCTTCAATCTCAATCATTTTGACTATTTTTACTGTTTTCTTGATATAGATCTATTAACTCTATCAAGAAAATTAGTAAAAATTAAAATAATACTTTAAGGTCTGAATTGGGATTTATGGTTCGTGACACTCCACTAGCTACTTCTATCAAGGGCAGGACAATTCGATATAAATAAAAATAATGACTAGATAATAATCATCTACTTTTAATCACGCAATTTAAAGCGCAATATTAGTATGTTGTTTTTTTATTTATTGAAATTTAAAACAGAAAAATTTTTTAGATCATTTAAATTGAAATAAATATTATAGTTTTATCGTAATTAAACAAAATAAGTTTATATAAGATTATATATTAAGTAGTTCATTTAATAAATAATATAATTCTATATTCAAGTAAATATGTATTTACCATTTCTCCACCCCATGCATGCCTTATATAGCTCGCTTAAATATCAAGAATGACAAATTTCATTAAAAAGATTAATATACATACAATGAGTAATTAAGGTCTGAAAGTTATTTTTGTATTTCATTGACTAACTAATCAAAAACTCGTACAATTTATGGGCGTCTTATTTTTATATAGGTATATTTTATATTTTCCGATTATTATTTTTATTATAGTTGAGACTTAAACATTGAAATTTTACAACATTTTTTACATCTCTTTTAAAATCTTGTTTAATCATACTTCGGAAAAAATAGAAATAAATCGTCAAAATTTCAATGTTAATTGATTTTACAATAATACAAATTATTAGAAATAGGAGGATTAATACCTATTATAGAAATGATGTTTTTTATTGAAAATTTAAAAAAAAAATATTCTTAGTTCTAATTTTTACCGACCGACGATAGTAAGGGAGGTATTGTTTTCACACCAAATTTCACATGTGGAGATTTTTATATATCTCCACGAATCATGCATTTTTTTAACAGAAAAAAGTATTTTTAGCATGGTGTCTGTCCGTCCGTCCGTATAGATGTGTACAGCTTGAACGGCTCAACCGATTTTGATGAAATTTGGTATATTTACTTAATGCATCAGTATGATGAATTGATCAACTTGTGGTGCAAATCCGGAAACCGGAAGTGGTAGTATTAGCGATCGACGATATGAAGGGAAGGGTTATTTTCACACCAAATTTCACATGAGAAGATTTTTTTATATATCACCACGAATCATACACTTTGTATTGGTTTTATCCTCGGGGAAAATCATATTTATTAGATTTTTCTTGATTTAAAATTATATGACGTCATCCAGCCATTCATGACGTCACAGCCTGGTCTTACATATATATTATAAATAAAATAAAATTAAAAATATTTATTTTCAATCCATATCTGTTTTTTATTACATTAATAGAAAAATAATATTAATATTAATATTAATATTAAAATTATTTGAAATTGTTTCTGCAGCTGGAAATTAATTTACTTCAAACCGTCGGTCGGTACAGGTCAACTTATTTAGTGCTGATATTTCTTGACCTGACATTAGAATTTTTTGAGGGAGGTATAGAGTTGAGTTGAATTCAGAATTCAGAAATTTTACAGAAAATATTTAGATAAAATTAATATGTTTTGAAAATAAAATAATGTATTTATGTATTTAACTTATAAATAATAATTAATTAATTATCATAAATATGAATTTTCTTTAAAGAATATCGAATTGAAATAAAAACAAAATAATAAGTAAAAGAGTGGAGTTATTAGTTGTATGAATGTGTTGAATAAACATATATTTAGATCTATACCTTAATGATAACAAACAACTTCCTTCCAGATCGAGCTCTACTAAGTTAGGCAAAAAAATTCCCATTCTGGAAAGGGACATCTCCAGTGAAACAACTTTTAATTTTATTTTTGTTACTCTTTTTAAATCATCCTCATTAGTCAGTCGTTTCTGAAATCAAAAAAGAGAATTAATTTAAAATAAAAATATAAATAAATAATTCGATATTTAAAATTATAGATTATGACAGGTGTTGAAATATACGATTGTTACTTATGGTATAAATATACAACACAATCAATTAATAATAACAATTATCAGTTCGTTGGCTTCTTAAGATTATTGAATAATACTTTTACAATATTTGTTTTTTATTAGACTGGTAAATTTATTATTCAAATATTATATACTTACTTTTTATTGATCAAAGTCATTACTTTAAGAAACAGAATAGAATCATTAATCAAAATAATTTTTTTTAACCACAACTCACTTTTAGAACCTTTTATAAAATTTGAACGAAAATCATAATTTTTTTCCTACTAATTTTTAAAATATGTATCAATATATAATATTGAAGTGTTATTTTGGGTCAGTAAGGTAAAATAGTAAATAAAAGAAAATTTTATAAAATCAGAATATTGAACATTTTATTTAAATTTAATATGTGTGTAATGGTATAACAAAAGGGTTTGAAGGACTAAAGAAGGGTGTAAAAAATGGTCGCAATAAGGGTGTAATGGTAGCACTTTTGGGAATAGGGAATCCAGCTTCAGGCTGAAGTTCTTGAGATATTGAGGAGGTTAGATAAATCCAAGAAGACCCCGCAACTCGAACATGGATTCTTGCAAACAATATTTCTTGTTAACGATGTGCCAGAGCTCATATAAGCGAGGATCCGTGGACGGCTGACTGGTGTTCCAAAAGCAGAATTAATGAATGCAATAACACCAGCGAAAGATGAAATCCAAGAATCAATGCAACAATAGGTTCAAGTCAATAATGGAGAAAACGGTTAATCTTGTAGCCAGTCCTTATATAAGCGATTATCAGTGGACTGGTGAATCGTAGTCCCTTTTTTTCTCCAATCAAGTTCCTCCGGTCGGGACACTAGCTACTGCCCGACTCCTCTCATCACGTCCATCCGGGCGGGACGATTTCTACTCCACGACTGACCCTTTGACTTTCCAACAACCAGTCTCTTCAGGGGAAACGTATTACCATTATAATCTTTTCCACAAATAAAATTTATTTTTAAATAAATAAATTTTATTTTTTTCTTTTATTTTAAGAATTAATGATATTTTTAAAATATCATTACAATATAATATATAAGCTAGTGTCTCCACTCGACTATCTCGCAAATTTGAATTGGATTAAATAACATATTATATTTAAATTAAATTATAAATTAAAAATAATAAAGAATATTTATAAAAACAGCACGTGTTCGGCTCTTTGTTGATGGCACCACGTCACGTGCTGGCACGTTATTTGTAGTCGTGTTAAATGATGAATTCCGATAAATTCAGCGAGATAGTAAAAATGAAAAAAATTGATATTTCTAAAGGCATTAAGATCTTCCTATTGAATTCATGGATTTAATGTAAAGATTATAAAGAATGAGTTTAGGGAAATATCTGTCTTATGCTAATATACATATTGGAAAGAAATAGTTATCTGTCTATCTATCTCTGTAGCTCTTCGGAACTAAAAAGTTATTGGCCGCAGCAACCACATTTCTCTATCCTGAGCTACAACCACCCAACTCTTATTTTCTCCCATCTCTTCATGCCACTGCCTACATTGTCCATCCACCAAGTTCTTGGTCTTCCAAGCGGAAGTTTCTCAATCGGTCTCCCCAACAATATATTTTTCGTCATTTTTTCGGGATTCGTCTTTTTAGAAAGTGGATATCCCTTTTTCCCATTAACTTGATCCTGTCACTTGTTTTTAAAATCAACCAATAAAATAATTGTTTTCATTCGGTTTTTACCCCATTTGGAGTAACCGTAACCAAAGTAGAGAAATTAATAATAGTATTAACAAAAAAAAAGAGAAAGATTCCCTCTTTCAATGTTTGATTTACGTATACCCTCTTACAATTTGAGTTTAGATTCAAAATTAACCATTTATATTCAATAAAATAATTATTTTGTCGTATGAGAGCAGTGGTCTATGACCTTGGGAAACGAGAGTAGATTTAGAGTATTTGAGAATAGGATACTTCGCAACATTTATAGGTTCAAGAAAAATGAAGTCACCGGGGACTGCATAACGAGAAATTGCATTATCTCTATGCATAGTTAGGATCATAAAATTGGGAAGGTTGCGATGGACAAGACACGTAGCAAGAATGGGAGATGAACTGACGAAAGGAGACAGGTTGGAAAACCAAGGACACGGTGGACAGAAGGTAGGAAGGGACTTAAGAGAAATTAAGAGTTGGATGGGTGTAGCTCAGGTTAGGGAAACTTGGAGGAATGTGGTTGTTGCGGCCAATAACTTTCGAGTTCCGTAGAGTCACAAAGATAGATAGATTTTATTTAATTAAAATATCATCATGATATTAACAATTATAAATAATCACTAAAATATACCTGTTTAAGTATATTTGAATGATTTGATAATATTTTAAAAATTAAAGATAGATAGATATTATTTAATTAAAATATCATCTCTCATGATATTAACAATTATAAATAATCACTAAAATATACCTGTTTAAGTATATTTGAATGATTTGTTTTGAATATTTTAAAAATTAAAAAAAATAATAATCTTATCTTTGAGGTAATTATTTATAAAAAATAATAATATCAAATTTTTATTTAATTCTTACTATAATACTTAAACATTTGAATCAAAATAATATTAAAATCAATCTTGGATTAAATTTATTTTTATTTTAGAATAATTTATGTAGGAAAAAAATAAATAGCTACTAAATTGAAATAAATTAAGATTCAGATTTTTAAATATTAAATTTATTACAATCTTAATTAATTCAATAATTGTATATATTTTTATATGATAAAAATATTATATTATATGTATAATAAATTGTGAAAAATGTTTCGTACATATTGACAATGTATAAAATTAAAATGATTTTTTTTTTCACATTTGTATGTTCATTTCTATATCATTTCATTTGTTGTTATTGTTTTTAAATATTTATCAAGGTGACTTAGGGCAGCAGGGAGCAAAATAATTACTATTGATTGTCTTTGATCATAATTTATTTTCTACTTTTACTATAATCTTTTTTAACAATAGATAATAACCTTACTATTCCTAGTATTATATCAATTTTTACTAACCTTTAATTAAGAGTATTTGAATATAAAAAAGATAATCTAGAAAATGATTTGAGAACGATTAAACAGTTCGTGATTTTTTATAGTCACGATCTAAGAATAGATTTTTTTCTAATTCTTAAAAAATATCGAAATATTTTGACATTTTCAGAATACAAAAATTAATCTTTTAATTAATCAAAAGCATTAAAATTTTAATTATATATATATCTTTAAAAATAATCATAATCAATCAATAAAAGCATCAATAAAATCATAAGATATGATTAATTGTTTATTAAAAACTATAAATTATTATTATTATACATACATTTAATTATGTTATTTTATCTAGAAATTAAAAATATTTATATATCAGGTTCTGGATTAAGAAAATGAATGTTTTAAATAATTCAGTTATTTTAAATAAATTTAAATCATAAAAGTGTCTATTTTTTAATCTTTTATATATAATTAAATATTTAAAATAATTAAAAAATAATACCAAAAGTTCAGGTAGATGATGATCGATTGGTAATGAATCCGGAATCCCTGGACCAATCTCAGGAAGAGGATTTATTCCTGTGAATGCCTCAAACAGACGGTCGAGATCACCTTTTTTAAACTTTAATTCGTGCATTTTTTCGGGCTCTCTCAGAGTATTTGGTGGTTCCATGAAGTTTGTGTTTAGTCCATCTAAAAGACGAACTAAATTTTCTGGACTATCATCGAAGTCATCTATTTCATCATCATTAATTATATTTCTTATTAATGATTCCCTTTCCCTGGATACGTCTCCACATGCATCCCTAAAAAATATTACAAAAAATATATTAAACATAAAGCATTAAAAAACATCTGGGAATGCTAGGAAGCATTACTATCAACGAACTTTTATTCATATTTATCAAAAAATTGCATAAATAATTCCAATTTATATGATCTTAATATATTGAGAATTAGATAAATAATGTAGAGAGCAAAAAATATTTAAAAATAGATATTTATTTAAATGAAATAAAATTATTTAATTTACAGAATGAAAATGTCTACAATAATGTCTAAACATTTTTTCTTTATAATTTTACATCATAATAACACTAATTACATTAGTTATAATATATGGGAAATTTTTAACTTTGACCGTCGATTTGACCATGTTCCCAAATGAATTTTAAAAAACCAAGACCACTTTACATTTACACTTTTTTAAGCTCTACTCGAATCCAAAATCAAAATTTAAAAAATCGAAAATTTTTGGCGACAGACATACAGATATATAGATTTTATAAACGAACTTTAAGTTCGTTGAATATATTATAAATTAATATTTTCTATATTCCAAAATTAAAATATATGTTTTTACCCACCGATGATAGGAATGGAAGTTATTGTTTTTACTTCTATTGTATATAGGTGAATAATTATCATTTCCATCATTTAATATTAATTCTTATAATTAACAAGTTCTATTCTGTATTGGGTTAGTGGAGGTGGGAATATATTTCATATATTTACTTCTAGATATATTATACACTTAATTTTAATTTTATATTATCAATGTCCTCTATAATTTAATTTTGATATTTTTATTTCAATAAAAAATAAGTTGACCTGTGGCCAGGTCCGAACCGACCGACGGTTTGAAGTAAATTAATTTCCAGCTACAGAAACAATTTCAAAAAATTTTAATATATCTATTAATGTAATAAAAAACAGATATGGATATAACATAAATATTTTTAATTTTATTTTATTTATAATATATAAGACCAGGCTGTGACGTCATAAATGGATGGATGACGTCATATAATTTTAAATTAAGAAAAAACTAATAAATATGATTTTTCTCGAGGATAAAACCAATACAAAGTGCATGATTCGTGGTGATATATAAAAAAATCTCCTCATGTGAAATTTGGTGTGAAAATAACCCTTCCCTTCCTATCGTCGATCGCTAATACTACCACTTCCGGTTTCCGGATTTGCACCAAAAGTTGATCAATTCATCCTACTGATGCATTAAGTAAATATACCAAATTTCATCAAAATCCGTTGAGCCATTCAGGCTGTACATATCTATACGGACGGACGGACGGACAGACATCATGCTAAAAATACATTTTTCTGTTTAGAAAATGCATGATTCGTGGAGATATGTAAAAATCTCCACATGTGAAATTTGGTGTGAAAACAATACCTCCATTACTATCGTCGGTCAGTAAAAATCGATAATATGGACAATTATGAATTAGAAAATTATCATCAAATTATCTCATAAGTTATTTTTATTTATAATATAGATTGTTTTAAAGAAAAATAAAAGATAATATCTCGAACAATAGTGAAATAAAATTCGAAAAATTAATGTCTCTCGATTGATTATAATTAAGCTTCTAAAATAAATTAATTAATTAGAGTAGTTAATTTGAGTGAGATCGATAATTTTTCAATATATATCCTCTTCATGTAAAACAAGTGTTAAATTAAATGTAATATTTTTAAAAATTACAATTGTTTTTTTGTGTTAATATATTTTACCATTGGTTGATGTTCGTTTTTTAATATGTAGTATCTATTATTATATTAAAACGGGCTAAACATTGTACATATTTGATCAAATGTCAAAAAAATCCTCATAAGTTATTGAACAAAATAATTGATAAATCAAGAGAAAAAATATTAATTATTAATTCAATTTATATTTAATTAATATATGATTGAATATTATTTTTATTATAAACATATCGAAATGTTATTTAATTGTAACTAAAGTTAACTTAATGAATATCGTCAAAATTTAACTACAATTTCCTATTTTTCTTAAAAAAAAATTAAATCAAAAAATTTAACAGAGTTATGCAAGGAATTATTTATTTGACCCTTAAATTTTTAAATAATACAAATTCCCTTATTGAGTTTTTACCCCTAACCCCTTTTTATCTCATTTGAATGAAAAACATTTTTTCTTTTCGAGAATTAAAAAAGTTATTGTTCCCATATGTTAATAAAAAAAAAATAAAATTTTGAAATAATATTTAGACTTGAGTTAATGATAAAATGATACAAATTCATAGAACTATATTATTATCAATTCTTAGTATATTATATATATATATATATTAGCTTCAAAAGTTTAGTTAAGTGCCTTATTAATTTAAAAATTAATAAAAAGAATTAAGATCGTCTGAATAAATATTCTTATTAATCTATTAATTTAAATTTTGTAGAAAAAGGTTCATATTTATATAAATAAATTAATTGAATTAAGTATTTTAACGGATTTTTCGAAAATAAATGTTCAATGTTGATAAAACTATTAATTACAGTTTCATAATGTCAGTTTTTACTAATAAACTAATATGCTTTTGATATACTGAGGATCTAGAGCAGTGATCGCAATTACGTGGCTCGCTTCGAAATTTTGCTGGAACGCGTTATAAAAATATAAAAAAAAAACATATTAAAAAAATCGAACATTTAATAAAATTTTTTCGATATCCTTACAAGTTTATTCCGGATAATAATTTCGGTGAATTTAGATAGCTAGGCTTTGATGATTTGTCAGTTTGATTTGGAGAGAAAAATTTGTCGATTTAAGAATAATAGTGATATATGATTTAACATGGACGATGAAGTTCTAAAGTTGAGGCAAAAGTCTTCCAAATCAGTTCTCATCATTAAAAAAGGGTGACCATATTTCGAAAACACCAAACCGGAACATTGTAAAAGTCGTAAATTTCCCTCTAGACAACATCGATTGCGTTATTTCATCTTTTTTCTCTCATTCGTCGGACCTAAATATTTAAAACAGTGACAATAGACTGTCCCGAAGATATTTTTCGGGAAGCCGGGATAGAGCACCTAAAATCGGGATAATCCCGGAAAACCGGGACGTTTGGTCACCCTAGCAATAGCTGTATTAACAGTATTTCCTTTAACTTACTTTTACGAATTCTTATTTTCTCAAATGAATGTAATTTTAACCAAAACCAGAAACAGAATGGCTAGTGACAATTCCGAGGCTTGCGTTACTTTTTTATTGTTTAGTTCTTGATATTATTTTTTGACTACATATATTTGAGTTTTGAAAAAAATATAAAAACGAAAAAGTACATTTTAATTTCTGATATTTCAATACTATTTTATTTTATGACACGCCAAAATATTGATTTGAACAGAAATATCTTTTTGCCACGATACCCAAAATCTACCACTGATCTAGTTTTTTGAATCTACTTTATTCCCCGTATATATATATATATATAGCATGAGATACCTTTTGACTTCTTCCCTTGGACTATTTCGTCTCTCAGCCCTTTGCCACTCAGCACTTCCAGGTAATATTCTCTCTTGTTTGTCACCAGCTAATGGAAGATTTTCTGATGGGTTAGTATCATTTTTTAAGGTGTGAATAGATTTCTAATTTCAAAATTAAAAAAAAAAAATTAAAAATAAACTCTAAATTTGAAAAATTATTATTTTATAATGAACATTTATCCTACCTTGAGTCTTTTTTTCATTATTTTATAAATTCCTATATATATATATATATTATAATTTAGAAAATATTAAAAATATAAATTATTTGTTTATATATCATTAAATCAAGATTAATATTCTTTGAACAAATATAATTTTTTATTTATCTTATAATTAAATATTTATATTAATGAAAAATATTTGATAAGGTATAGGAATCTACATAAATTAATATAAATCGAGTTTTATAATCGCTCCTCATGAAAACATGAATTACTCCTGCCTTTTTTGAATTGATAATAATAATTAATAGAATTTTCAAAAGATCTTAAAATATTTAACATAACACATTCGTGATGACTTTCTTACTTCATATCTATCAGTAGGTGTATAATAGATTTTTTTTTCATCAAACCTTCTTATTAATATTTTATTTCTAAAATTGAATACTTAAATTATATTCTCTCGCAGGAGATAGTATAACGATCAAAAAAAAATTGATGTCGAAATTTTGATGGTTTTACACATTTTGGAGGCCTCTGATTCATTTTCACTAAGATTAAGAAAAATGTCTGTTAGTGTGTATAGTATGTAGACAAGATTACGCAAAAATGGTTTGAGCTAAAATAATGAAATTTGGTACACGGGCATTATTCAAAATTCGTAGTTTTCTATCAACTTTTGAGAAATGTAGCTCATCCGGAAGAGGGTCATTACCTACCACGTTTTCATATTTTTCCTCTAAACTGACCGTAAAAATTAAGATATGTGTTTAATAGTTTTTCACATGATTAAATATTATATAAAACTGCTATATATAGAATTTCAGCTTGATTAAATCGCTGAAAGTACCAGAATTAATTTTTTAACACTGCAAATCACGCGCCAACACGTGACGTGGTGCCATCAACAAAAGGCCAAACATGCGCTGATTTAATAAATATTATTTATTAATTTTAATTTATAATTAATTAAATTTAATTTAAATATAATATATGTTAATTAATCCAATTCAAATTGTGAGATAATCGAGTGGAGACAATCCAGATTTTTAAAATAAGAATCAACATCTAAAAATGAAAAAAATTGATATTTCTAAAGGTATTAAGATCTTCCTATTGAATTCATGGAAAGTACCGGACCGGAATTAATTTTTTAATACGTTAACTGCAAATCACGCGCCAGCACGTGACGTGGTGCCATCAACAAAGAGCCAAAGAAAATAAAATATTATTTATTAATTTTAATTTATGATTGAATTAATTAAATTAGTCAAAAGAAGACACTCCAGTTTTTTTCATTAATAAAGATCTTCTAAAATTCATTTAAAAAATATTAATTAAAAAAATTCAATAACGTGATAGCTATTAGATATACTGATATTTTTTAAACAAATATTTATGGAAATCATTTAAATAATAATAATTTTTCTTTTTTCTTAAAAAAAATAAAGAAATCGCGTTCAATAAATATAAATTTGTGAAATTTAGATTTTATTATTATTAATATTTTATTAAAATTATATTTTGTATGTTTTTTATATGAATTTATATTAAAAAGTTACAAAATTGATCTTAATGACAAAATAATTTTTTTCTCTTTTTTACTATCTCGTAAATAAATAAAGATATATGTTTGATAATTTTTCACATGATTAATAATTGTATAAAACTGCTATATATAGAATTTCAGCTTGATTGAATCGCTGAAAGTACCAGAATTAATTTTTTAACACTGCAAATCACACGCGCCAACACGTGCCATGGTGCCATCAATAAAAAACCAAACATGCGCTGGTTTAATATTTATTATTTATAATTTATAATTAATTAAATTTAATTTAAATATAATATATTATGTTATTTAATCCAATTCAAATTGCGAGATAGTCGAGTGGAGACACTCCAGCTTATTTAAATAAATTTTCCTGCCTTAGGAAATTTTCATTGAGGGGTTTCAATATATTTTATTAGTGTAATTAAACCAATTAAAATTCATAAACTTAATCTTAATTAAACTTTCTCTAATATAATCTAAAATTTAATCTAAATTAATGATAGAATAAAATATTTTATAAAAAAAACACTGGTTTTAAATATTTTTTATTGTTATTATTAGAATGAAAATGAAAAGGAATAATAAAGATAGACTTAAAGCTCATTAAAATATAAATTTACTCAAATACAATTTATAAACTATTCAAATTTATAAACAAATAACAAACACTATGAATTCAAATGATGAATTCATAAAAGCTTATTTGCCTTTATCAAATAAATTGATCTTTTTAATGGTAAATAGAAATAATTTCATATACTGTTTCTATATAAATATAAAGAGAATCAATTTTACTCACGAGATAAGGTTTGCCTAAGAATTGCCACAAACATTGTTTGTTTGAGTAGACATAGCAACCTGTAAATAATTATAAATAAGGAGGCGGGTATTGTGAAACAAGTACAAACAATTGAAGGAATATTTAACAATATTTTGACTTAAAGGTGAATTCAAATAGAAATATTAATTAGAATTCTAGGAATTGATATTATTAATAATAAAAATACAAATACACAGGTATATCCTCTATAAATATCTCATTTAAACTGAAATTAATTAATAGTTATTTAGAAATTCAGTCAAATAATTGACAAAAATCATTAAAATCTAAAAGAATTGTTTTAATTTATTCAACTATTCTAAAAAAGGTGATGTGATAAAATCTTAAAATTTTGATAAGAAGTCTAAAATTGCAGTCTTAAATCTATAACGATGTAATATTTTTCATATTTTTATTCTAACTAAATACAGGATCAGACGTCAAGCAGCCTGGAGTAACGGCGTTAACCAGTATAGATAGGTTTTTCATTATATTTAGCCTAGTTAGTAAGTCAAATAAACAAAAAAATATTTCAAAATATGTAGAATGTAAATAATGAAATTCGCTGTAAAAATAAAAATGTAAATGTATTCTAATTACATCCATGAGTCAACCATAGATTGTAAATATCATGGCAAACCCTTTTTTGAAATGTTATGGGATAAAAATAATTATGTATCACAAATTGGCTAATAAACATACTTTTTTAAATTAAACTAAAACTAGCGGCATTATCCCATATCATCGTGGTCACGGGTTCAAGTCTCGGGCCTGGCAAGGGAATTTCTCCAGCTGGGGTTTATGGATCAGAGTCAGCCCAGCCTCAGGTATCAAAATCGGAAAGTTACTTGATAAAAAAAAGTAGCGCCTCGGATCAAGAAAATCAAGGTTGATACAACTACTGATCATAGGACACCTAATTTATATACTTGACTTGATAGGCGCTATCCCTTCGTAGGATGTACAAAAGTCAATGTTTTTTTTATATATATTTAGGTTTACATCATAAATGAGCAACCCGCGGCCCGTCCAAGAAATTTTTACGACCCGTCTACCATAGTCGTAGTTCAATATCAATTTATTCGTATCCTAAACTTTTTGAAGGCCACTCAAATACTGTTAAATATATATTATAATAATCACTACAACAATGAAACGATTTTTTGAGACCTTGAAAGAGACATGTATTATGTGTATTGTTCATTAAATATTTAATAATTTTTATTAATTTGTTATTTATCCTCGGCCTGCCAAGAAATGTCGAACTTTCGTTTGACCCTTTGCCCTCACCCCTACTAACGAGGATGATCTGGAAATATTTTAGTTTCAAATAAGACCAAGGAAGATAGATGATTTCAACATTGCTTGATATAAAAACAAGCACTCTCTAAACGATTGGCTCCCCAATTTTCAGATGAAATTGACATATTTTGCTCTTTAATTTAGATTGTATATTGTATATTATTATATTATATATTATATTATATAAAGGCGCCACAGGGTGGGAAGTTAGCGAAGTTGCCTCTTATTCTCGTGGTCACGGGTTCAAGTCACGAGCCTGGCACGGGAATTTTCCTAGCTGGGGTCTATGGGACGAGCCTCCGCGATTAACATAGGGAAAGCTACTTGATAGCAGCCCCGATCAAGAAAATCAAGGTAAAGGTTGATAGGACCCGTTCTACTGATCACAGGATACCTAATTGATATAACCGACTTGATAGGCGTTGTCCTTGCGTAGGACGTAAAAATTCTGAGATTTTTTTTATTATATTATATATCTTGTATATGTATATATTTTTTGAAAAGCCACAAAGTTTTTGGCTTTGTCCTTATTTAGAGTTAGTGAACCTATCACGAAAGAAGATTCGTAGAAAGCTACAAAAAATATTTTTTTTCTGATTTTTGGTTGTTCTGGAATCGCCCGGGGTGTACAACTTTATAAAGAATCAAAGATTGTCAATCCTTCAAGCCGGTAGGATTTATTAATAATTAATAATTAGACAATATATTTTTATTCGATCGATTTTAACTCGAGATTCCTGTTTGTAGGAGGTCTCCCAAATGTGACCCAAATAATTGTGGGATCTGAAGAAACAACGAAAAACAACATCTATACCTACTTAAAGAGATCTATCGAAAAAGAAGATTAAGTGATGAAAGGTTCTGAAAGAGAGGGAAGTGAAGAATCTAAAAAGTTGCACGAATAGAAAATCAAAATAATCTGGAAAACTAGAAAATGAAAAATAAAATGAAAAAAAAAAATAATAAAGCTCAATAGTAATCCTCAATAATAATATTAATAATAATAATAATGACAAATAAAATAATTATTTTAATAGAAAAACTTGTGCAAAGTTTTGTGATTCTTTCTTCAAAATAATTTAATTTAATTTTTTTTCTTTTTACTTTGAATGATGCTATAATATAGCATTTGATCAGTATAAGTATTTCTATATAATTTCATTAGGACTTAATGTTTTTCATTATTGTTTATTTATGGGTTTGTGGCAAACAGAAAAGAGACCGAATCTGAGAATAAAGAAAAATTCAAACAATCATTAAACTATTATAAAATAATTATGTTATTTTCATTAAGTGTTATTGCTTAAATGAATCCCGTGATCCTTAATATGCACAAACATAATATATATTTAAATTGTATTTAAATTCAAATTTTTTCATTCATTCTAAATTAAAATGACTACGAAGATATTTTTTAAAAAAATACTAAACCCACGATCTCACATATTCCTATATATACTTATATATATATTTATTGTATATCCGTTTTTAATAATATGATTTGGGAAAAGATGAATATATAAAAATCAACATTTTGTTTTAGAAAGATATGTCAATCTAATTTAGAATTATACAAATTATAATTATTTTATATAAACACAATTTGGAAGTTTATTCTAATAAAAAAAAAATAAATATATTGGTCTTGACATTGGACTAGGAAAAAAAATCCCATGCGAAGCGATTTTAATTTAAATGATCACCCCTTTTTTGATTTAGATAGTAAAATATCATTGTAATTAAACTATGGAATAAAGACAATCATGCGCAAAGAGGCAATGGGCGGAGCATTTAGCGTTTGAACGTAACAGAAAACGTTCAGGTTGCGGCAAAACAGGAGCAGTGGCTCGATTATGTGTTAAATTTTCAATTAATTCATTTAAATTGGAAAAAAATGAATGAATTAATAAATTATCTTATAACCAGCCTTTGTGTTAATTTCAATGGCATACTTATCGGAAGAGAACTCGAAGAGGAAGAGAAAACAGGTGGAGTATTTCGTTCATTTTATTATAACTCAAAATAAGTCGCTGGCACACACAAAATATAAATAATTATTTACTATTTATTTAATGTCTTTTAAATTTTAATAAAAATTAAAAATATAAAGAAATTTCAATTTTACTTGATATTAATTTCATTTTCTATACGTCTAATTTAAGAATAAAAAGGCAATTATATTTCTTTATAATTAAATTCAATAAAATAATCACTAATTGTAATATGTTGATTCTATTTAAAATATTATTCATATAGCAGTTCAAATAAAATTAATATTTTAATTAAATTTTTTATTTAGAATATTTATTAATATATGAAGAAAAATAATTTTTTTTCCTCTATAAGTATCTATAAATTATCTTTTCTATAAAAAATATCTTTTAAAGTTCGCCTTAATTGAAAATATTTTATTTTTTTTCAACCTAAACGATTTCTAAATATTTATGAAGAGAATTTCAAATAAATTTGAATTTTGTTTTATATTATTTAATTAATTTGTTTCATGTTAATTATGAATTAAAAAGTATTTAAGAATAAAAAAAAACATCAAGATCAATTTAAAAAATTAGAGCTGAATTAGAATATTAAATCCTTCAACTATATTAGAAAAATATGAAGAATTTACACTCAAAATAAACAAATAAATTTTATTAAAATTTAATCTTTAAATTAATGAAATTAATGAAATTAAATTATATAATTGTGAATTAATTTTTTAATCAAACGAAAGGGTATCTTTTGTTTGGGAGGTTTTATAATCGCAAAAATAGGTTTTAAAAATAAAATCTTACTAATTATTGTTTTTGATTATTTATTTACTTTATTTAGTATAATTATTACTTAGTTCTTTAGGTAAAAAGAACGTATAACAAAAAAACAAAACTTAACTAAAAATAACATTTATATTTTTCTTTATTTATATAAAATAGATTAATGGAGAATACTAGAATAATATTTTTGCGCAATATATAAAGTATATTTTAAAATATTTTACAATTTCGTTCGGTTGCTAGACGATATTATATTTGTTTAAAGTAAATTTAGAGTTGAACATTGTCAAATTGAATATAGAAGTAATGCAAACTAAAAATATAATTTCAACACATATAAGTATAATAATTATTTATATTTTTTTATAAAAATAAATTGTGAATATTTTAATTAATTTAATAGAGTACGGGGTAGTTTTAAAGTTAAAGTTTTTTTATAATATTAAGTTATATGTCCAAGGACATAGTAAGATGTGTTATACAAAATGCGGTTTATATTAGTTTAATTTGCAAAATAAAATTTTAACTGTTTTATAAGCTATATCCAGTGGCGGATTAAGTTGATTGGGGGGCCCGGGCGGTAAAATTGAAATGGGCCCTCTTTTATTTATAATTATAATTGAAAGACAAATTTTGTTTATATTATAATTTAGGCTGTTTTATACTTACATATATAGTACGTATGTAAAAAATACATAATTTTTACTGAGGTCGCCGAGACCCAAAATTGATTATTTTTTCTTAAGTTAGACGGGGTTCAAACACGACCGAATAAAGATCTGTTTCAAGAATAACTTGTTTTATTTAAACTCCGATTATCCATAAACTCAACAGTTTTTTTAAATTTTTTTTAAGGAAATATTAGGGAAATATTTAGGTTTTGGGGGGCTCCTCGGACTGGTAGGCCCCGGGCGGCCGCCCGGTCCGCCCGGCGTTTAATCCGCCTCTGGCTATATCATCATAATAATTTACATTTAAAATTTAAATAGCCTATTTTCAAACTATTTTCATCAAAGTTATACTTTACAATAATAATTAATGTGAATAAAAATGCATGTATAATAAAAATTTTAATTTTTTCTTTTCTTATAGTGTTTTTGTATCGTTTTATATTATTTTATTGTAATTTAGTGTTTATTAAACAATTGATCAAGTCAATGAATGCTAAGAAAAAATCTGAAATTTTTCAATAATTATACGAAAAATTTAAGCTTTTTTTTGACTTTGTTAAATGTTTTATTGTTTAGAGCAGTGGTGCGCTACCCGTGGCTCGCGACCCCCCTGGAGAGAAAAATTTTTAGGGTCGCCAAATTTAAAGAACTTTATATAACAATAAAAAAACATCTAATAAAAGAAAATTTCAGAAATAGTTTCATTTTAACTACAAAGGCGATTAAAAAAACCTCTACTATCTACTCAGGGGTCGCGGCAAATTTTAAAAAAAAAATGGGGGTCACAAATGAATATAGGTTACGCACCCCTGGTTTAGACACTCTCTCACTAATAATTTTTGGATAAATCTCCCTGTGGCTATACGGAACTCGAATGTTCTTGGCCACGGCAACCACATTTCTCAAAGTACTCCTATACTGAGCTATACCCATTCAACTCCTATTTTCTTCCGTTTCTCTCACGTCCCTTCCTTCATTATGGACTCACCGCGTCTTAATTAATATTATTCCTCTCTGCTACTAATTATTTTATCTTAGCATTATTAATTTCAAGCCCCACCTCTCTTTTTTAGTGTCTATTAATTTTTCTTCCGCATCTTTAATTGAGTCTTCTATTATATTTAAATCGTCCATGTAACCTAACACTTGAATTTTTTTGTCTAATTGGATTTTGTTTAAGCACGTATTCTAATTTTAAGTAAAATAAAATCGACGATAAAGCGTCTTCTTGTTTTAACCCTTTGGGATAAATGATAAAATACAAAATAGAAACATTAATATAATTATAATATTTATGAGTAAAATCGAATAAAAACGGTCCATTCTTTTGAAAAATATTGGAATTTAATATAATTACCTAGTTATGTTAATAATCGCTCTGTAGTTTTTGTTATACGAGGGTGGTCTGAAAAGTTTCCTACCTGGCCAAGAAAATCGATGTTTTTAAAATTTTTTTTTTTTTTGTTTTATTTTTCAAAATTCAAGATAGCTGAGACCTATACGATGTCAGCTGAACGTGTGCGAAATATTTTGCAAAACCATTTGAATATGGAAAGCTGTGTGCAATGTGGGTGCCGCATTTCCTAACGTTAGACCAAAAATTGCTTCGAAAAACCATTTCTAACGACAATTTGGCGCTGTAGGCGTAATCCAAACGAATTTTTGAGTCGATTCATAACTGTTGATGAGACTTAAATTAAATTAAATCAAATTTAATTAATTAATTAAATAATTTATTAATTAATTAAATTAATTAGAACACCGTTATGAGAAATGTTTCAGTGTTGATGGAGATTATGTTGAAAAATATAGCAAAAAAAAAACGGACGCTTTGAACGAAAAATTTGGAGATTGATGGATAGGCTGGCAAGGACCTATGCTGTGGCCTCCAAGGTGGCCAGACCTGAAAATTTGTGGCCCCAGCAACAACATTCCTCTTAACTTGCTACCCCCAGCTTCAACTTTCCAATTCGCTCTTATCTAAATTATTTACTCACCGGCTCTTGGACTATCCATCCAATTGATTTCCCTATGAACAAACTTTTCATGAAATATAAAAAAGCAGCTAAATATTTATTAAAAGTATTTTTGTCTTGTATCATATATATATACATATACTAGGTTTGTTCAAAAGAAAAGGTGAATTTTGAATTATTTCGAAAAGTAATTGTTTATTCATCAATATCTATTTTATCCCCTTCAAAGTAATTCCTCAGATATAATGCACTTATGCCAGCGCTTCTTCCAATCGTTGAAGCAGTTTCGAAATGCGCTTTTCGGTATGGCCATCAGCTCGTTTTTCGATTCCGACTTTATCTCATCAATTGTGGCAAAACGCTTTCCTTTCATTGGTCTCTTCAGTTTTGGGAATAGGAAAAAGTTGCAGGGAGCCAAATCTGGAGAATACGATGGTTGAGACATGATTACGGTGTTATTTTTGGCCAAAAAATCACGAACAAACAATGATGTATTATCGTGATGCATATTCCATGATTTGTTTTTCCACAATTCCGATCATTTGAGCCGTATTGCTTCACGCAAAAGTTGCATAACTTCCCTGTAGTATTCCTTATTTTTTTTTAAGTAAAAAATCGAAGAACTCACAAAACGTGACTAACTTTTTCAGTTGTCAAAAACAAACTACTAATCCAAAATGGCTGATAATTTCAACATATGAGAAACATAGGTGTACCAATATAACAACAAAAAAAAATCTTGATAATCGATGGGCGATGGACCAGTAGGATTCTCGAATGAAAGCCAAATTGATTCTTTACGCAAAAGAAATCAAATCACCACTGTATCCAAACAACAGAAAATAGAACGAAATGGAGAAGCCCATGTCCACAGTGAACCGGAATGGTTGATTGATGATAATGATGATTAATAATAAATTTTTCTAATATCCAAAAATATGTGTATTATTTTTTTACATCAGAAAGGAGGCACTAAATATAATTAAATTTATTTTAAGCAAGGTGTAGAAACATAAAATTTAGAAATATCTGAAGAAATATATGAAATTCGTTATATTATTCTAATAAAAAATATAGATATTTATCTTATTGAATCTTATTATTCTTATTATTAATCTCATATGAGCATATATATACCAATATGTGTGTTTTAACGTTAATATTTAATATCAAATGATATTTTTTAAATAATTAATTCAACTCAAATTACCTTCAACAAGAATAATTAAGTACTCTTGGGAAATGACCTATGAAAGAAATGATATCAATATGCTATTAATTTATTTATAATAGAAACAAGAGAACATTTTATTTATTAGGAAATAATATCGGAAAAAAACAAGACATTAAAATTATTATTAATTTCAAAATATTTATTTACATGTACTATATAATATCATAAGCTTTTATCGATACTTCTATATTTTGATAGGCTATATTTATTAATGCTATTATATTTATATATTCTAATATAATATATACACAGGTAAAATGTTTTCTTAAGACATATTTTATATTCAACTTCAAAATTCCTGATATTTTATGACAGACTTTTTTGAAAAATATTCAATTGCAAGACACTATGATGACCTTTCTGAATTATTATTTCTTTATTGTCAGTTATTTCCAGTCAAATTCAATTTATATTAAGCCGAATTTGAAAACATTTATTTTATAAATTTCAATAACAAAAATTATGAGAAATTCCTCTTATCAAAAATCCAAGAACTCGCTTACTCTTATTTATAAATTACTTACCTAATTATTATTAAATTGTAATGTTTCAGGAAGGTAAATCTTGAAAAAAAATTAATCTAAATTAATTTTATTTCAGAATATGATAATTTTTGTTTATTAAGAGAAGTCAAAAAGTTAATCGGCGTAAAACTAACGATTGCTACAATTGAGGTAAATTTTAAATTTATTTTTAATTGAGAATATATATTTAATTAATAAATTTAGAAGTAAAATTATTTCTTACCAAGTAATATATTGAATTCATGTACTCCATATAATATAATTATTGTATTATTTATATATTCATTCTTTTTATAGATCATGTAATTAATAATATGATGTTTTTAATTTTATTTTATTTTTACTAGTACTTTTATCAAAACAACTTTGAACTCCAACTAAATAATAATTAATAGCTTATAAAAACATTCCAAGTATCAATGTCATGAACAATATAATATTGATAATTCAAAACATCATAAATTTTAGTATATAATTAATAGAATTTTTTAAAAGTAAATATTCCATTTATCCACCATAACTTCTATATATAATTGTTAATGTGATAGGTACATTAAATATTATATTTCCCTATGCAGAGCTAATAAAGTTAATGAAATATTTAAAAAATAAAATAGCGTGTAATCTGCCTATTTTAGGCCAGTAGTTTCCTAAATTGGGTCGAGTCAAATATGAACTAAAGGCTTGACTTTGTCGTTACAACATGAATTTATACTTAATAAGCTATTATTAATTTATTATTTAATTAAATTGTGTGTTAATTACCATTATTTTAATTACGAATTAATAATTAATTTAAGCATTAAACATTAATTTGTTTCCTTTTAATTTGTTTGCTATGAAACACGGTAGTTATGAAAAGGCGCGCATATACAGTGGCTCATTTTAGACAACTAGATTTGCATCGGTTAGCAAGAGCAAGTAAATTTATAACGTGAATATGTCAAAATGCGGATAATTTATTGAACTTTAAAAAATTGTCTGCATAAATTAATCACTATTAACATCTTGCTGAAATGTTTCCTTCATTATCACTAGTAAAGTAGAAGAAGGTGGTTAATATCTTACTTTCAATCGCAGTGTCTTTCTAATTTCTTGAAGCAGTTCAAAACTAAAATGGGTATCCTATGGCAACCCGGTGTACACTTATTGATCATTAGAATAAGCTTTTTGTTATATCTAGTGAAAAATGAAGCAAGCCCATTTTAGGAGCCGGTCCTTCAATAACAACCTCCCCTAATATTTTAATTTAAATTTAAATTCATATTTATCAGCTTCTTTATCATTTATACTATATTTATTTTTTATTAATATTAATTTTTTAATAAGGCAAATCGTATTTTGATTAAAATTTAATTAAATTTCAATAGGTAGAAGGTCTAAAAGAGAGTATGTATATTTGAATAAATATCTATTAATGAATAACAGTAATTTTCATAAAAGTAAATAATTTAATATATGCAAATTAAGTGGATTATATTATACAATTATAAATAAACCAAGGAAAATATTTTAATCTAAACATTTCTCTTCTTATGTTTTTGAAAATTAACATTTTTTTTATTATATTGTATGTATAATATAATTATATTACAGAATAAAAAATATAGATATGATAATACTTTTAATATTAACTATGTAAAAATTTTTTTCTTTTTTCGTAAAAATTAAATCAAATTGGCTCCTATGACAATTTCATCCTTATTTTAATCTGTTTCCTTGTGAATTTCATTGGTTTAAGAAGTGTTGATGCTTCTATCTTATATCGATATAGATATATAATATATTGTATATATATTATTCAAATTTTGCATTTATCTTAAGTTAGTATATCCATTTGAAATCCACTAAAAAAATCAATTAGATTTTAATTTGATAATGAATTTAATTTTATTAGGTATTTCAATATTTATTAATTTCATCATCCTATTTTGATAGTTATACTTAATGATTTACTGACCATTAATAATAAATTATTAATGATTATTTTAGTGAGAATTTTTTTAAATAAATGTATTCGATTCCAACTAAAACGGTACATCTGAAATAACCCAAAATATTTTTCTAAAATTAAAAAGAAAAAATTAACAATGATGAACAATCCTCGAAATTATTGGGAAATTTTATTTAATTCCTATTTTCCACGATTTATCTAATTATCTAATATATTTATATTACAAATAAGAAAATTAATTTTGGTAACTAAAAGTAGATACTTCTGTATCAATATCAGACTCGTTCATGGGATATGATCACAGACCATCCATATATGAAATATAGGTATATATTAAGAGCGCAACTTCCCTAATTAGACCTCTCTTTGGAATAGAATATTTTCGACTATTCACATGAGAAAAGGAATAATCTAATTGCTTAAAACCGGAGATTTAGATGGGCTGTTTGTTATCTATATCCTCTATATTTACTATTTATTATTATTTATTTATATTATCTTTTTTATATTTATTTATTTATTTATTTTTTATTTATTAATATTATTATTTATTATTTCTATATGTACCAAACTACTAGTATTTTATAATATTAACATTTCATATTTCATAGTCATAAGATCTATTTATCTCTTTGGCTCTATGAAGCAAAAAACTCAAAAGCACCGAGTGATATAATATAATAATTGATTCAAATTGTTTGGACTATTTAAAAGGATCCTCCGATATCGTGGACAGAAAATGTTGGAGGTCAACTTGTTGGAAAAGGGGTCGCTTTTGATATTTTGGAAATAATACGTGAGAAATTTGGTTTTACTTATGATGTGATTGTGCCTGAAAAGAATGTAATCGGAGATGAGAATGAGGGACTTCTTAGTTTACTTATGAAAAAGGTAAGTAAAATTTATTATTTTGAGATCCTGATTTAAATTATAGATCTAATTTTGAAATTTATAATTTTTTTTTTTTTTTAATTTTAAAATAAATAAATAATATAAGAAATAAATTTGTAGAAAGCAGACATGGCTGTTTCTTTTTTACCAATGTTTGGTGAATATATGCAACAAGTACAATATGGCAATAGCCTAACGGAAATGGCTTGGGGTGTTTTGCTAAAACGACCAAAGGACTCAGCAACTGGTTCCGGGCTTTTAGCGCCGTTTGACACGACCGTTTGGGTCCTCATTCTGGTCGCGTTGATTCTTGTAGGCCCAGTCATTTATGCGATTATTTGGATCCGAGAAAAAGTCTGTAAAAACGACCCAAGAGATACTCAAGTGTATCCCCTCGGAGGTTGTGTTTGGTTTGTTTATGGAGCTCTTATGAAACAGGGTTCTACCATCAATCCGATCACAGGTAAACAAATTCCGAATATAAAATTGTAAAATAAATACTAAACAGGTTTATGATATAAATAATCAGTGGCGGATTAAGTTGATTGGGGGCCCCGGGCGGTAAAATTGAAATGGGCCCTCTGTTATTTACAATTATAATTGAAAGACAAATTTTGTTTATATTATAATTTAGGCTGTTTTATACTTACATATATAGTACTTATGTAAAAAATTCATAATTTTTACTGTGGTCGCCGACACCCAAAATTGATTATTTTTTTTTAAGTTAGTCGGGGTTCCTACACGACCGAATAAAGATCAGTATCAAGAATAACTTGTTTTATTTAAACTCCGATTATCCATAAATTCAACAGTTTTTTTAAATTTTTTTTAAGGAAATATTTTTATTTAGGTTTCGGTGGGCCCCCCGGCCGGCGTTTATTCCGCCTCTGTATAAATTTCATTATTCAATTATGAATAACATATAGTTTATAGTACAATGCTTATACTTTAAGAATGAACTAATATATTTTTGTATTATTTTGATAAATTTTAAAAATATTATTGAATCGATATTAAAATTAAAAAAAGAGGCCAATAAAGAGTATGAATATTTTACTCGATCTGTACGTGATTATGTCTTAAATTTAAAAATTATTCCGATTTACATACTACAATATAAATCAAGATATTAGAATATAAGAAAAATATAATATTAAATATAATTGTTTTTAACGAAACCTCATCAAAAAATATAAATAAACAAAATATAGATAAATGTTCAATTTACTAAAATAATAAATATAATATTGAATATATACTTTTATATAAAGAAAAATTTAACTAATGTGAATAATTAAATTTTTGTTTAATTATAAAATCTCAAAACCATTTGTTGAAAAAATCTATATAAAATTATTTTCTAGAAAATGTTAAATTATTAAATATTTATTCCTAAAATGAAATTCGAAGGAGTTGCCTGATGTAAAATTAACTGGAGAGAGGGGAGGAGGTGATTATATAGAGCTGAGACACATATAAAATAAGATGATTATTTAGAAAATAAATTAATTAATAGGAAAACGTTATATTTAAATTGAAATAAATAATTATATTTCATTTAATAATGATGAAGGCGTCTAGTAACCTTATATTCTTAAATTCCTATATTAACTATTTTCCTATATTAAAAATCGAAATTTATACAGTGATATATATATTTTTTACAACACCTAATTAGAACTAATAGAATTGATCGAATATTTACATTATTTTAATGAAAATTTTCCATATTATTATTTGATAAGTACATACTTTCTATTATAGTATATATTTAGGATGTTTACTATATGAAAATGTAATTTCTTTTGGTTTACATAATAAAAACATAGATAATGACCCTTAAAATGTTTATCTTTCTTTTCAGAAACATTTCAACTTTTGTTTACTCAATCGATTTAAGAAATAAAATAGAAGTAAACAATAGCAAATATGTGAAAAGTCAATATTAACTTAGTGAAGTATCGTGGCACACATATCGAAGTATCATTTCTTTAAGAACATGATTTAAATATAAAAATTAACTGTTAGTTTTTTTTGTTATTATATTTATTTTTTAAATAATTTATAAAAACTTTTTTAAATTAAAATCATATTAAAATAAAAATTATTTAAATGGTCAAAGTATGGTCATATTAGTATCGAGATAATGAAGAATCATTAAAGACATCTAATGATCATTTGTCTCTTTTATTTTACCTAAAAACTTATAATAACTACTCAATTGAGATTTAAAATTTTTACTATCTCGTAAGAGATAGTATTGCGATCACGAAAATTTTCGATGTTGAGATTTTGATGTTTTTATACGTTTTAAAGGTTCCTGAATCATTTTCACTAAGGTTGAGTAAAATGTCTGTGTGTGTGTGTGTATATATAACCAAGATTACGCAAAAACGGTTTGAGCTAGAATGATGAAATTTGGTACATGAGCATTATTCAAAATTCGTAGTTTTCTATCAACTTTTGAGAAATGTAGCTCAACCGGAAGAGGGTCATTACCTACAACGTTTTGATTTTTTTTCCTCTAAAGTGACCGTAAAAAAAAAGATATAGGTTTGATAATTTAGCTTCCTTTCATACAAGCATTTGCAAATTTTCCGCAAATTAAAAAAAAAAAACAGTAAAAAAGCAAAAATCAAAATTTCACAAAAATAGTGAATATAACAAATATTTTATTTTGTTTTGCCGCCCCGGGCCTTCACTGAATGTAGTACATATGTACAATGCTCTAAAACTAATTATGTATATACGAATATGTAATATATAAAAATAAACATTGTTAATATTGATGAATTATCTGATTAGATTATCGAAAATTGCATAAAAAAGTAATATAAATATATACTAGTGTTATTATCTGCAAATATAAATAGAAAAATATTAAATCTCTATAAACAATTTCGAATTTCACATTTAAAATATTTTTGTAGATTCTTCAAGATTACTATTTGCAACGTGGTGGATTTTTATTACATTATTGACCAGTTTTTACACTGCAAATCTTACTGCGTTCTTAACTTTGAGTAAATTTACTTTACCTATTAACACAGCCTATGAAATGACGCGGTATCGATATCCTTGGGGATATCAAAGGGGCAACGCTCTCGACCAAGCTATAAAAGTAATTTTACTTTAATAAATAAATTTATGAATTACAGCTAGAGATTTTAATTAATATAAAAGATAAAATAATTAAAGGAAAAATTAAAATTAAGTTTAATTAATTAATTTTTTTTTCAGGTCGATCCAAAATTATCTTATTTGAAAGATTCTATAAAATATAGATATGGAGTAGGATATGATAAAAATAATAATGAAATGTTACAATTAGTCTATAAAAGTGAATTTTTTTTTTTATTTTTTATAAGAATATACTATATATGAAAATTTTATAAATAACTATTTTGATATTTCAGCTGATATAAAATTTTTAAGAGAACGAGATATTCTAGAATATTTAATGTTCCGAGATTATTGGGCTAGAACAAAAGGAGAGATTCCGCCTTTAGGAAATGTGCGATGTCCTTATGTAGCTATGCCTGGACTTTTTATGAATGTATCCGTTTCCTTCGCGTTTCCTTTGAATTCCACCTATTATAAGATGTTTGACCCAACGTATGTATTTTATTAAAAAAAATTAATTAAATTTTTAATAAATAAATGAATGATTTATTTTGCAGCTTTTTGGCTCTTAATGAAATGGGGATTGTTCGTTATCTTATCCGACTTTTATTACCAAAAGAACAAATATGTCCTTTAGATTTGGGAACCACAGAACGTCAATTGAGTAATGCAGATTTGTCCACAACTTACTGGATTGTTCTTAGTGGATTTGGAATTGCAATATTTTCATTTTGCGCTGAAGTTGCAATGCGACATTGCCGATGTTGTCCTGGAGAAATGAAAGTTAATGCACAAGAGAAAAAAATTTGGAATACGAAAAATGATGGAATGCATCCAACAAAAAATTTGGAGAAAGAAAATTGGAAAAAGATTAATGGTCGTGATTATATGATTATGTACGGGAAAAATGGTGATTCACGATTAGTTCCTATGCGTACTCCTTCGGCATTCCTATTTCAATATTCAGCCTATCATTAAATATCTATTTAATTATATATGAATAGTGTTCTAAAAACTTATTGAAATAAATTGGCCAAATATTTTATTTTTTTAAATAGAATAATATATATATATTTAAAATTCATAGAACAGATAAAAATTAAAATAGATTAAAAGAATTCTTATATAAAATAAAATATTTTTTTAAAAAAATCTATTTTAATTTAAATAATTAAACCACATGAGTTATGATTTTTAAAGAGTTTGAAAAATGTTAATTAAATAATGAATATATGTATGTTTTTTTGTTTTAATTGCACAGTTCAATTAACATTTTGAATCAATTGGTTGGCGAGTGATTACTTGAAAAAAAAAAATTATTTTTAATCTTTTGTAATTTATCTATTGGTGTGGCATTACTGAATTTTCTAGTTCAGCAACCACATTCCTCTAACTATCCTATTCTGAATACCAGAAATAATTATATTTGAATTGTTTGTAAGAAAAAATAATTAAATAAAATTGTTATATAAATTGAATATATATAAATACTATTTTTTTAACAATCTTCATTGTTTATTGAAATTATAAGAATATAATTTTTAATTTAAAGGAGTCTTCAATTAAGATCTTACAATCGTTTTAAATCTCGCATTGTAAGAGAGAACAAATTTCTAACTTTAAAATTTATTTTTCTTAATATTAATTTATTTTTATTTTTAAGACTGTAATCTTAATTTGTATAAAGAAAGGTTTTACTAATAAATTATAAATGTGTAGAATAAATCCAAAGGGAGGCATTTATTTATATTTTTTGATTTAGGGTAATCATGAGTATAAATTTATTTATTATATGTGAAATAATTTTGTAACGAATATGTCTTTTATTGAAAAATATTTTTGAAGAAAAAATAATTATTAAAATATTCAATATATTAATAACAATAATAAAAATATTTATAATAAATAACTATGATATCAGATAAAAATACCTTTCTAATATCTAAATATAAGTAACTTTTCGAGATTTGATGTAATCATATTTAAAAAAAAATAAAAGCTTATGTGAATTTAAAGAAATTCAATTTTTGGTAGAAGGTCCAGCTGAGAAATCAGGTATAGTATAATCTCCTTCTTGACGTAAAGACATCCGATAATCTTCAACTATTGCCTTGCCAAATTCTTTACCGGTCTTTTTGACAAGTCCTTTTGGAGTAAGAATTTTCATATTCTGTGTAGTATTAAATATATTTCCAACAGTATTAAAAGTGTCGTCAGCTGCAGTTCCTACTTGATGTCCATATCTAAATAAAAATTCATAAAGAATTAATAATTATACAAGAAATTTTATTAGTTCCAATAATTTAAATTATGAAAAATTATATAATATAATAAAATTAAACTTACTTATATTCAATGACCTTGACTGAATTGTCTGCAAGACTTTTAGCTAATATTCCTGCAGATTCTTCTAAACCTCTATATACAGTGGAAAATCCTTCTACTGCACCAGCAGTCACATCTAGCACAGATTTCATTTTTTCTTCAGCCATACGTTCATTCATCAAAAATGTTGAAGAAAGAAGTTTAGTTCCTTGTTTTTGGACATGAGGAGCTAAATAACGACCTAGTGCCATAGTAGCTCCTCCGATTTTGTTTGCTAAAATATAAATTAAATAATTTTTTTTATTTTATAATAAAATATATATATATATATATATAATATTCTAACATTGAAAGAAAATAATTTGACTTGAGATTTGATAATATGGTTAAAATGATAAAAAATTTTAAGAAAATACAAATATTAATATATAAAATTCAATTTTAGGATAATATTAATGATAATTAAATTACCTTAATGAGTAATTTTTATTTATAAATTTTATTAGGATTGTTATATTTTTGGTTGATTAATTATTTCAAAAGAATTACCCAAAAATCCTGTAACCTGAACGGCAGAACTGGTAACGGTTTTTGCAACACGTAGGCCTTGAGCCAAATTAGGATTAATATTACTTTCATGCGCTTCAGGTTGAATGTGTTCCATTAATTTAGGAGTTCCTTGATTTAAAAGTGACCCTGCTTTTTGGGCTCCTCGAATCAAACCATATGAAATAAAATGAGCACCTACAAAAAGAATGTATGGTCATTTATAATTTTTCTTATTTTAATTTTAATTCATTTTTTAAAAATATAATAATATAATGAGTGATGACATTTATTGCCAATTTGATAAAAATTAAAATTTATATTGTGACTCTAATTACCTTTAAATCAATTTAATTAAATCTTAAAAAGCATGATTGGAATAGGAAAGGGTGACATATATATCCACTAAAAGTTCTTTGAGGATAAAGTGGTTTTAAAATAATATATCCTGATAATAATTCAAATTATGTATCATGGAATATTATGATAGTTTGAAAATCTTCTCAAACCTTTAACAATATTTTGTGAAAAAGAACTAGGTTCTTCTCTTCGAGCTCTCCGAGCTCTTTTAGCAACCCCTGGAGCTCCCATAACTCCATGAAGAATATCCTCAAGTAATTCCAAAGTAACATTTTGAGCATCATCCGGAATAATTAAACCAATTGTAGACCCTAAAAAATAGAATATTAAAATTTTATTGAAAATAAAATAAATATTATACTATATTTATAAAACAGAAATAAAAATGATGCATTATTCATGATGGGTACTAATTCAAGTTATACTTTTGAATTAATATTTTACAATAAAGATATTCAGGTTCTTTTTAGTAGAATTTAATAAATCTATTTCTTTTTTTTACGAAATTATCATTAAATATTATGCTTATGTTAGTATTAATTATAATATAAAAACAATTCAAAAGAAGCATTATTTATATATAAAACTATTTAAAAATAATAATATTAATTGTATACCTTCTTCTAAAGAAGATAAATCAGGTAAAATTATCGCTCCAAAATCAGAATGGTAACATGGAGAAACTTCAGGGATCAAAGGATAAATCCATTCTCCAACTTGTAAGTAATATTTTGGATTTCCATTCAATTCATCTAAAAATTTTAAAGTATTATCACAAAAGTTACGAGTTTTTTATGTCCAATATTCTTGGCCTAATTTAATGATATTTTTTTATATTATGTTGTATCATGAGAACTAACCAACTAATTGTGCAATGATTAGTTGATCAGGTTCAGATGTAGATTTTACAACTCCATTTGGCGAAATAAAATAGATTTTAACATTCTCAACAATTAAAATAATTTCAGCGATATGGGCGCCAATATTAATTTTTAATTCCTGTAAAGCTTGACTTAAATCATTATAAGTTTTTAATTGAGAGGGATTCGTTGTTGGATCAGCTGGATGGTTAGTTGTTGGATCAGCTGGTTGATTAGTTGTTGGCGAATTGACAACATCTTCATAAGCAGGAGGAGGACTAGAACTTCTAAAATAAAAATGTTCGTCTTCTCTAACATCAGCAACCTTAAGAAGTAATTCCATTCTGAAAAAATAAAATAATTATCTAATTAAATTGGTTTATTATTCTATATATTTTAAATGTAATCTTTTATTTTTTCCTTACATTATTTAATGATCTGCAGAAATTATAAAAATGGGATACCAAATAATAAAATTGAACAAAGAAAAAGACAATTTTTTAAAATAAAATATACCATTTTATTTTAAGTATTTGAATTTATATTTAATAAATAATATATATTTAAATAAATTTATTCAACTCAACAAATTGCCAAGCTTCTCTCAGATATTCACATGATTATACGAAAAAAGACTAAACAAAATCTATTTAACATTGACAAATCAAGTTATTTGCGATTCCAGAAACAGATAAAACAAAAGTTGCACTAATGTAACATGTGGCAAAGCTGGAGTGAACAAAATCTAAACACGAATGAGATACGAGCTATTTGAAATCGATAAGAATGGATTTTTATAGATAGGAATAATATGATAGATTGAATAAAATAATATATATATATCGAAAGATTGATTTTTTTTTATCATTGTCTGATCTAATTTCTGTATTTCCTCAATTCTATTAAAGAGAAGAACAAACAAATTCTTTATATAAGGAAAAGTAATTATAAATTAAATAAATTGTACTATTTCTATCTATGACTAAGAAGGGGTCCAATGTAAAAAAATAAATAAGTAGACATGATGATAATATCATAGAATTTTAACTTCTTTAACATAATTTTATAGAAATTATTTTTAATTTGTAAACCCAAATGAAATATTTGATATATTTATCAGTTATTTTAAAATGAAATTTTATTTAGACATTTACTCACATAACGAATATAATTGATTAGTTGACAAAAACTTCAAATTATACATATATTTGTTTAATAGATAATGTATATACCTTTTACTAAAATATCTTGTTTGAAATCTAAGACTAGTACATCATTATTCTAGAGGTGCCTGTATACTAGGTTCCAATCAAATATTTTATTTTATTACCTAGTGGTTTTCATTTTCTTGATTTTACTTTTAATTTCATCATAACTACCCAGTTGTCTTTCTCCAAGATGCATTCCTCTATTGAGGACAATAAGTCCTCTTTGGTATTCTGGTAAAGCCTATAAAATCATATATGAAATTCATTTAAAAAATCATTTTTAACATTATTATTAGAATAAGTTGAAAGACCGGCTTTCTGAATATTAAAATATTACTTTAATCTGTGTAAAATATAAAATTGAATTGGTTTAAATTAAATATTTTTCTACATACCTCCTCATATTTGCCAGATTCTTCGAAATGTAATGCATTATTGATAATTCGAAAAGCTTCATCGTGAAGACGATTGAATTCATTTATAGCATCTGTTTCTGATGGATTCATTTTTTGAAATGATACAAATAAGCTCACCTAAAATATTATGTATTAAAAAACCAGTTTATTTTGCCAAGAACTATTTATGCAAACATAATTAATGGGGCGGATCAATCCACATTCAAGTGGCGAAGTAATTATAGGAGAACTATGAACTGTCTCTTTATAAATCCTTCCATTATGAATCAACTGTCATTCAAGGTTAAAACGTGATGCAATATTGACCACTTGCCCTGACAATCAGCTGTATACAAAAATCGACCTTAATAACTTAAATTATATATCTATTGATAAACTAATCATTATACTAATAATTAATCAGCAGGATTTATTTATTAAATAATTCAATATATGTTTATCTAAATTTTATTTGAACATACTATAAAAATGGGGCGGCAATTTTAAAATTCAACCATAATAATTATATATAATAACAATAATCATAATTATTTTTTATATGTTTAAAACATATATGTAATATTTATGTAATAAATAATATTAATAAAAAACATATGTTAATAAAAAAACTAAAATCTTAGCTATTATTGCAATACTTTAAAAATATTACTATGAAATATTTATATTTCTAATTTAAAAAATTTAAAAACATAGTGGGGCAATTTTTAGGCAAGTGCAATAAAAATATTAATTTGTCTTTATCGATTTTATTTTTTTATTTTTGAAAAATTTTAAATTTGATTAGTTGATTATCGAAATATTTCAAAATTATGATGCAAAAGGTACCTATCTAATATTAATAGTTCCAATGAGTTATATCCATTATAAAACATTAAACTAAATAAATTATTAAGTTTTACTATTATATTATAAGAACATATATCCTTTAATAACTGAAGCGACCAAGTGTATGGAGACAATTGAAGAATCCACCTACAAATCCTTTACTTCAATAATCAACAATAGTTCAATCTTCACCAATGAATCGAGATTACCAGTTTACTTTTACCTATTTATTTTACCTGTTTTAAACTCAGTCTCCAACATTTTCTGTATTTATTGAAATTTTCTTTTTTACTTAATAATAATTATTAGTCTATCATTATTAATGTTATGAAATAATACACTTTAAGTATCTATTAAAAATTCAATATATAAAAATTTAATAGAATTTTGAATAAAGTTATATTTAAATAAATACCATTTATTAATTTGTTACATACCAAATATATTATAGTGTATTCTTTATGAGGGCAAATAATATATTTGTAGATCCATTTCGAACAGAATAAATCCAAATTATAATATGCAGGAATGATGAAGAACGTAAAACATATGAAAAGAATAAATTTCAACAAAATTATTATTAAAATTTTATTTCAATACTAACATTAAAGTTATTAAGAGATAAATTATTAGGAGAGTGAAAATGAAGCAACTCGAAATAATGAAAAATTCATCTACCTACATTGTTAACATACAAAATGTAAATAGAAAAGAATAAATAAAAATACCTAAATAATTCTACTATTTTCTATCTAATATTAATTTATAAAAAATTATAAAATATAATTATATCGAGAATCTTAATGAATTGAATTTTTCAATATTACATTCAAATCTCTTAAAATACCAACAAACTAAAATGAAATAATTATTCTTTAAAACATTTTAATTTAGGTATTTTCTATTATGTATTATTATTTTGGTTCTTTAAAATATATTTTCTTTAATGATTATTTTATTATTCATCTTTTATTATGAAGGGATCAAAAATGGGGAAATCAATTATAAGAAGAGAATTAAAGTCTTAGTTGGTTAGTTTTCGAATTTAATTGGAATTCGTTAAAAAATCTATATAAAGATTTCCTTTTGTGTTCTGCCTAAAAATTTAAATTTTTAAATATCTTTTCTTTTTTTAAATGGAGAATCCAAATATATTCTTTAAATAATTTTTCTTGTTTGTCCGGATTAATTGCGAAATTATAATAATTTCTTATTATTTTCTTTCTTATTTTAATTCAAAAGCGTAACACTTAGATTTCTTTAAAAATAATTAATAAAATATAATTTTAATTGAATAAAATTTTAATATGATATATTTTTAACATTTCTTAATAAGTGTCAATCAAATTTAAAATATTTTATTTACAATTAAAATAAAATAATCAAAATTATTATCAAAGGGGATAAAAGTTAAAATATATAAAACAATTATTTTACCGGTTGTATTATATGGATGTGAGGCATGGTCTATGACCTTAGGTGACGAGAGTAGATTTAGAGTATTTGTGAATAGGATTCTGCGAAACATTTATGGGCCAAAGAAAGATGAGGTCACCGGGGAATGGCGAAGATTGCATAACGAGGAATTGCATGACCTCTATGCATCTCCAGATATAGTTAGAATTATAAAATCGAGATTATGCCGCTTATCATATCAGATTGTGTTATTCGAAAATGGGTGCAACTACAAATACGTAGTCAATATTCTTAGATAACTGTTTTTAGGGTTTTAAAGCGATTTTGAAAACTCAACGCATACCAAAGGCGAGCAGGTTCAGATCGCCAGAGATTGAACATTGAACAAAAATGACCGTTTTATTCAAATGCACGTTCTTAGGGTCAGCGGCATGCTCAAGAATTCGCCTGAAGAAGATGTTTAGGATTTAAACGTGAGCAGCAAGACAACTAAGAAATGACTTGGATAAAATGAAGCTAATCTGGTCTCAAAAAGTCTTGCCAAGGGTCTAATTTTAAGAGTAAGTCACTGAAAAATAAATAAAATCCCATTTAATTATTCGATTTTAAGAAACCTTATCAATGTAAATGATAAACTCTTATAGCTCTAATTAATCGCTTTCCAGATTCACCTTCCGGTAAGTTACGACTTATCTCAACTTCAAATGAGAGCGACGGGCGATGTGCGCATTTTAAGAGCATAAATTCATTTATGTTTATGAATTTACTTCTTAATCCACCTTCCTAACGTACAGGAGAGCTCGGCTTTACTTGTTCCGCACAATACCACGACATAGTCTTCACGAAATGTCGCCTTCCCAGAAATGGAACACGCTGGATATCACTTACCTGGCCTTCTTCACACTCTTTGATATCCATTCAGAGATTTAATTGAAAAACAAGACTCATCGGTGAAGAGAATATTACTCCAATGACTCTTTTGACAATCTTTATGCTCGTTGACAAAGTGAATCCGAACTCTCGAATTTTAATAGTAAGTTACCAGATAGCTCGGCTTCACTCTAAGCTCTTTGATCAATCAATATAGAAATATACCTCTGGTAATGATGATAAGAAAGATGATAAGATTAGTTTAAATGTATGATTATTTTGAATTAAATCTCTCTTAATTTGTTATCGTAGGCACTCAACGCTTGAGTGAATAAGTGCCCCTCCATTTAGGCCACCAATAACACATGTTTCGAAATTTAAACTTTTAATATAAATAGTTATTTAGATACTGTTTTACATTATTATTTATATTGTTTTTGTTAGCATAAATATTTCTATATCTACAATATTTTTTTGTTCAGTATTGAAATTCTGAAAACTATAGGAGAAAAAAATTATTTCCCTCCAATGGTTGGAGACCAAAATAGGGCCCAAATATATTATTTTAAAAAGGAAAATGTTAATATTTATTTATTTATATATAACTATATACTATCTTATCTTTATTTAATGTTTTTTAATATTAATAAACAAATAAAATAAAATAAATATTAACTAAGCAATTTAATATTTTTTGTAATTTTATAGGCAAGGTATTTTATAAAATGATTATCATAATTATATATAATGTCTTTAGAAAGAGTAATTCTATATATTTTAATAAACTAATCGACATAATTTTGGAAAACATGCAACAACATAATTAAATCTTTAGATAAATATTGTAATAATATAAATGTAATATTAATTATATATTATATGTGTATGCTATACAAGATTTAACTGAAAGTATTTACAATTCTAAATTTTGAATGTCATAAAAATTATTTTAACAAAATGATAAGTTATAAATAGTTTTTATGAAGCAGATTATTAGAAAATGTATTCAAATTTAAATAAAAAAAATTTTCGATAATTTTATAAATGAGAATTATTTTTACTAATAACAATAAATATAAATTTAATTTAATAAATGTTAATGACACCGGTTTAGCATCTGGAGAAAGTAAAGGAATTATTGATGATATGAATATAAACATATGACTCCAAAGTATTGAAAATAAAATAATCTATATTTATCTATATGTCTATCTCTCTATATAAACGTATGTTACGAAATTTTTCACTAAAAATAATGAAAGAAGAAATTTCACTGATGTATTTTACTCTCAAAAATGACAAAGAATCACTTTATAAATATATTCTTAAAAATGTTATAAAAATCTTTTAAATTTTATGTGAGTTCACATAAAAAGGAGTTAAAATAATGAGAAATAATAAAATAATTAATTAATTATTATCTATTTTATTTACTTTATATTTAAGTCTATTTAATTAATGGTTCTGATTAAGCATAAAGATTAAAATAAACTTAATAGACAAATAAAGATAAATTGAAGTATATTATTTCAAAATTCTAGCACGGATGATATGAGACGAATAATTTCTGCAAGTTTTATAATTTAGAAAACGTGTTTGCCTAACTAAATAAAGGGTTATACAATCTTTTCTTGTTTTCTTTATCAATAAATTTAGAAATACAATACAAATATTGAAATTGTTCTATTATTTATTAATAAATTCTAGTAATTAATAATTCGAATTTATTCTAATGATTGAAACATTATGATTATGAACGTTAAAAATTTCTTTTAAAGGATTTAAAAAAGTGTTTGTGATGCTAAAAGTTCTTAAAAAAGTGCCAAGAATTTTACAGACTTAACAAATAAAAAAATATGTTTATAGGTAATCCTATATTAATACAAATAAAATTCCAAAGTTATTAATTACAGTTAATAAGTTTCCATTTGAAAATATCAAATTATAAAGAGGAAATAAAAGATAAACAAAATTTCAGAAACAAAAAATCAAATCGCGGTATTAATATATAAAATTTCATTTATAGTAAATACGATTACTGTATTTAGTAAAAAAATGAAAAAAGTTGTTTAATTTGAGTCAAATCCAAATTTTTTTTTTTTTTTTTTGCTGCAAACTCAATTACTTTTTTATTCTTCAAATGAGACCATATTAACTGAGAAAAAAATAATATTTTAATTATTTATGTTAAGGTCATTCATTCGATAAAAAATAATCTATAATTTTTCGATTAAATAAGTATATTGAAATTATACCACTTAGAAAGAGTGCATTTAATTATATCAAATTATAATTTTATATCATTTAATAATAATTAAAAATGGGAGGGGTTAAAAATATAATAGAAAGCAAGTAGAGCCAGTATATCATAAAAACCTTGGAATTTAATTAAGATGTACTAAATATCGTGTATGGGTTAACATAAATTTAATTTAATTTAATTTTTAACTACATTTTATTTGAATATATAACATATTTTAAGTTAAAATATTAAATAGATAAAGCACACTAGAAGATGTTTAGTTTCTTATTGTGAACTCTCTCATAAGTCAAATGTGGGTGTGTTGAGAAATACTTTTATATTTGTATATATAACATCATTAAAATTGAAAATGATCCCATATACCTATATTAAAAGAAATAAATAGTAGATAATTCAAATAGATTAATATATATATTGAAAATAGAGTATTTCGATGGAATCTAATCTTATTATACTTTCAAAAAGTCTATCTATTTTATTTTTTTAAATCTTAAAAAGATATTAGGTTTTTTGAATTTAAGAATCGATCTGTATATGTCTCAGTTTTGGGAATAATAATTATTAAGAATAACTAAAATAATTTAAGTTGTTTTTATTATTTTTACTTTTTATTAAAGAATTAATTAATTGTGTAAAACTGTAAGCAAAACAAAAACATATTCTTATATGATTTAAAATATTTTATCCATCTTTAAGAGTGCCAGCTTTATATGCTAGAACAATGGACAGTAGTTCCTTTAACTATACCATTCTTTTTTTCCCCATTTGTTTTTCTATAAAGGAGAATGGAGGTGAATATTTGTTCTTTTTACATAACACTCATTTTAAGATCGCAAAATCATACAGAGATACGAGATACTTTTTTATAAAAATAAATAACATTTAGGAAAATTAAGTAAATAAATAATTTCCTTCTTAAATAATTTCTTTCTTTTTTTTTAAAAAATTCATATGCTAAATGTAATTATTTTAAATATGGTTAATTATTTTCAATGAAGTTAAATAATTTAAGAGTTTTTATTTTAGAAAAATGTTATTTATTTACGGTAGAATACCCCACCTTAGGGTGAAAATTAAAATTATAATTGTTTAATTTACGCTTTCGGCTGGGTGTTGTCTAAACTTTCACGATCTCAGCCGTGGTCGTTTAATTAATATAATAGCCACCCTGCGTTTTAGAGTGCTATTCCGCGACCCAACATGTCACAAGCTACTGAATCTTCATTCGCCTCAAAAAAAAGTATTAAATTTATGAAGCTTAATTAAATTTTAATTTTCGTGGATAGCCGTTTTATTTAAAGAAACCCAGCCCGAAATCTGTCCAAGATTTATTATCTTACACAACTAGTATTTATTATATAGATATACTTATCAAATATAAAAGACATGGGTGTTAACATATAATTGATTCGAAATATATACATCATACTTATATTTTAGGGTATATATACTTTATAGAACGATTATAATAAATCGTTAATAAAATATTATATAAATTTTAAGTCGGTGGTATAAATGTTAAATTTTGATAGATGTTAAAAGGATATATTATTAAAAAAATGATAATTTAATATCATATTATATATTTAATATCTATTATCCCAATTATCCTAGAAATGAAATATTTTAAAAATTATCCATTTATTAAATTATTATATTTATTTTATTTTTTATTTTTTTTTTTGGGATTAAGACTACAGATTTTAATTAATCAATAGCTTCATAACTCTACCTGAAATATGGCAAAATATTGTCTAGAATTTTGGTTTAAAGTTGAATATTTCTAAAGAAAGCTCCATTAATTTTTTCTTAGGTTCAATATATTTATGCATAAAAGTCACATTTGCAAGGAACATTTTTAAATGTTGCTCCTGGAAGATCGGCAACCAGGATTACATTTTTCTTTTCAGCCATCTTCAATTCTCCTTCCTACTCTGTTATCTGTAGTCCATATTGAATGAAATTCGATCTTTAGACATAGAATTCACTAGTTTATGTATATAAATTTTGAAAACATTCACTAGTGCATTTTATAAATAAACAAAAATCCTTAATTAAAATTACATAAATAATTCAGAATATTAGTATGTTTGGATTATTTCTTATTATATTATTATATTATATCATGTCTAATCTATACAGACTGCATGATTTATTTTGATTTAAGGTAGGGGACTACATGTTCAAATTAGCTGGAGTGTCTCCTCTCGACTATCTCGCAAATTTGAATTGGATTAAATAACATAATAAATTATATTTAAATTAAATTAAATTAATTAAATTATAAATTAAAATTAAAATTAATTAATAATATTTATTAAACCAGTGCATGTTTGACTCTTTTTTGATGGCACCACGTCACGTGTTGGCGCGTGAGATTTGCAGTGTTAAAAAATTAATTCTGGTACTTTCAGCAATTCAATCAAGCTGAAATTCTATATATAGCAGTTTTATACAATTATTAATCATGTGAAAATTATCAAACATATATCTTTATTTTTACGGCCACTTTAGAGGAAAAAAAATCAAAACGTTGTAGGTAATGACCCCCTTCCGGTGAGCTACATTTCTCAAAAGTTGATAGAAAACTATGAATTTTGAATAATGACCATGTACCAAATTTCATCATTCTAGCTCAAACGTTTTTGCGTAATCTTGGTTACATACATACATACATACACACACACACACACACACACACAAAGACATTTTTCTCAACCTTAGTGAAAATGATTCAGGAACCTTCAAAACGTATAAAAACATCAAAATCTCAACATCGAAAATTTTCGTGATCCCAAATATCTCTGGCGAGATAGTAAAAATTATAAATTTTTTTCAAATAATTACATATCTCTTAGACTCTTTGTTAAGTTATTTTCAAACCCAATAAATGGAATATTAATAAATTAATTAATTAATTAGTAGTTTTATATTTTTTAAACTAATAATTATATTTAATAAAATATTTGTCAGTAATCTATATTATCCGTTTAATGTCAGTATTTGTGATCAATTAACACATTAAAATATTAAAAAGTCTCTCCTTACCATAAAATTAGGTGCTGTGGAGGACGGGTGTTTGACATGCCTATGGCTAGATAGTTTCTAGCTTCTATCTTTAATTGACGGGTAGCATATTTCAAAGTGTTTTGTTTTTTTTGGTGTGATACAATGCAAATAAAACCACCCTAGATGTAATATGACTGATGACAAAAAGCATGTATTTGGAGAGGTGAATTGGATTCCTGAGCCCCTCCCAAGTTCTTGGAAGTCTGACCGGCGACCACGAAGCAAAACCTACGGGGGTTTCCTATTGCAGTCAAACAAGTAAGTTCTCATCGACACAAAGCAATTCAGCGGAGACTTTCATGCAACCCAAACTTTGTCATTTTAGGTTTAAATAGGAAATAGAAGCCTTGAATACCTCTCCTCTCAAGCATACACAAAGTATAGATGTATATGTACCCCCAAAGTGACCTTGGAACGGAATCTGCAACAGTAGACATTAAGCCAACACTTTTGTTTAATTAATGTAATTAAATTCCTTGAGAGACTAAAGCACGTAGATTTTCAAAGAAAATTAATAAAATCGTATCACTGATGCATAAATTATATAAATTGGCGTTCTTTTAATGCCAATTATAAAACGAATGGATAAAGTTTTTTAAAAGTATTTTTCATTAAAAGTCATTATATTTTATATTATTATACAAAATAAAGTTTACGATTAATTATCGATATCAAGAATGAATTCAATGTTTCTCAAATAAATCCGTAATTGAAGAATTAAAGTGAACTAAAAGCAAAATGTTTAAATTGGCGTATTAACCTTATAGAAATGGCATTCCAATTAACGTTTTATTTACTTTTATTTTCTATATTCGCCGGTATCTATGAGTGAGTATGATATTTATTCAAAGTCCAATTAGGATACGATAACATTTTACCAAATTCGGTCGAGAGGAGCCGTCGGATCATTTCCATTGGTGCGGCATCCACTTTGTGGCAATCGCGCTAACGAGCTGAACGTCTCCCGACCCACCCTCTACTAATTAGTAAGTGTGGCTTGAATCAAAGGTACTCACCCCTAAAACCCGTTCCTTTCCAATTATATTTCCCCATTCTTCTTTCCCCTCCCGCATGAATGCGCACCCAACATTCACGAAACTTTTCTTTTGAGAAAAATTAGCTTAGAATGATTTGTTTTCAATTTGGAGTTCTCGTGTTTGTTTTGGTGCGGGACGCATGCGCGCCGGGGGCGACAGCCGTCGTCTGCTCCAGACTCCGCCGGTGTCAGTCGACGACTGACTGTCCTGGTGACACCTTCGATACGCTCGCATCGTCCTTCTGTTCCTCTTATTTGATCCCACAACGCTACAATCATCTTCATTTTTTTCTTTCAACGCATCGACTGTCATGGCTCATCAGTGATCATTCCAATCGTTCAGGTAACACGCAACACCTTTAATTCCAATCTTCTTTTTTTCTTCTAAATGTTAATATTATTATTATTATTATTATTATTATTAATATGAATATGATGAATAAACCATATAGAACATTTCCCTTCAAGCGTGAAAGTATATCCGACGCATGAATGAGCAATAAATTTTGTTCCGGCTGATAAGCGAATAGGAAGAAAAATATTTTACAATTTATAAATTTCAATAGATTTTCCTTTTCTTTTTTTTTCTTTTTTATTTATTATTTTCAATCGCGCTAAGCACTATTGTATTTGCAATCAGCTGAACGCGGATATGAAATTGATCGTGCCCAATCGCAAAGTGATTGATTGAACACGCATTAAATAAATTGGACTCGTATATTGAATACGGATGAAGGGAGGAAGGGGAGGGAATAATAAAATGAAGAGCCAGGTGGATGGAATTACTAATTTGCCGAAAATCTCTGCCATTAATTTTAGAATTAGCGGATAAGAGACAACAATCATTTCCATTTAGATGAATTTTACTCCTCCCAATTGATCCATCCTCATCAAAAAGGTGCCAAAAGCGACTGACATATCAATGATCTGTTCTTTTATTGTGATGTTTCAACGATTCATTCGTATTTTTCTCAAATTACCTAATTCATTTATATTCTATTCTTATTCTATAGCGGATTATACATAATTTTAATTTCATAATCTAAAAATAAAATTTTTTGAAATTTTTTTTATTTCATAAAATAAATATCTTAATATAAAATAATATCTTAATCGTTAAATATCTCTATTTATTTTTTTTTTATTTGAATATTACTTGTTCAATTATTTTTGGTGGTCTTTTAATAATAACGTTTATCTTTTTATACAAGGCTAAATAATCATTATCTTTTAATAATTTCCGGAGAGAATCTATTAGATATATACAGTATATACATATATATATATATATACATATATATACATATGTATATGCACACATATATATCTATATATATATATATATATATATATATATATAGGAGTATATTGTTGAAGTTAATTAAAAATTATTTAAATATAATTTAAATTTAATTTCTAATTATTTTTTGACAATTAACAAATATGAATGAATTAATTTCATTTATTTTAATTTTTTTTTGTTTTCAAGTTTATTATTTTTTTTTTTTTTTATGTAGCTTGATATATTAATTATTTTTCGGCTCGCGGAATAAAATACTAAACTACAAGTTCTGTTATTATTAAGGATCGAATTTCATTCCATTTGGCAGCCGGTAGGTAAATTGACAAATGCATTACAAGAATCGAAGAATAGAATGGCAATTCAAAGGTGGGGTGGTCGGGTGGCGGTGGAATATTGCACGCGACCGTCGAGGTGTCTGTCTTCAGGAAATTGAACTCTGTCCTACAGTTGAATAAGACCCTGTAATGAAGCCGGCTCGCATCCCCCTTGTTTCTCTCCCCTTTCTCCCCCTGCCTCTACGAGTGCCTCTTTCAGTTTTCCTTTCCTTTTCTACTCCGTTAACGGGCGTTAAACTGTCTCTGTCTAGCTAGCTACGCATTTCACCGCCACCACCAGCCATGCCACTTTAACACGCCCCTTTCACCCACCAAATCCTACATCCCTCATCGTATGAACTCTAATCAACCTCGAACTTAAAATAAGATTTTTAATTTGGTACTCATTCCATTTCCATTATCAAAATCGAACTTGGGTGATTCATTAAAACTTAATTCCATGAGAATAATTTAAAACAATCGAAATTAAATCAATACCTCTTTATTTCATTTCCTTGTCAAGTGATTATGTTATAATCAAAAGAATATTAACCCATTAAATAAATTAGTTGGATTTATATTTAGTGATATACGATATTATATAATGCAGTTGAAATGTAATTTTCGTATTAATAAAACAATAATATAATTCTTTATACTACCTAAATCACCTCTATTAAATATTAAAAAAATAATATTTTTGAGTGATTTCTATAATAAATCCATTTATACTAATTTTTAAAAAGTTTGTTGAAAATGTACTTATATATTTATATAATTAGTGAAGGGCGAGGTAACTCTTATTAAACATGAATTATTCAATAAAGACAAAATTACATTTTCTATATATTACATACAATTGCAGATCATATCCATTTATTAATTTTTTTTAAAGTATTTTATCTTAAATACATTACTTTTAAATACATATTATATATCTTTAATGAATTTTAATAAATAAAAGTAATTCAAAATTTGTTTTTTAATAGATATAATTTTTAATAGTAGTCATTTGTTCGTATATATACTACTATATTATATTTTAAACTCTCAACGTTGTAAATCTATAAAAATTATAGCTCAAATTTTGATAATTATTTAATTTTTATATAAATTAGTGTATTTTACCTTATAGAATTCACTTTTTTATTTATTTATTAAGTCAATTTATTAATTATCAATTTATTTATTAGGATAATTTATTAATAATTAATCAAGTTAATTTTGATAAAAGCTTTCTAAAAAAGTTGATATCCCCAATAATAATAATTATAATCTTTTTTTTCGATTTGATATCTTTTTTTGAAATGCTATTAAATTAGATGATTATACTATATATATATATATACACGAGGGTGGTCTGAAAAGTTTCCGACCTGTCCAAGAAAAACGATGTTTTTCAATTTTTTTTGTTTTATTTTTCAAAATTCGAGATAATTGAGACCTGTACGATGTCAGCTGAACGTGTGCGAAATATTTTGCAAAACCATTTGAATATGGAAAGCTGTGTGCAACGTGGGTGCCGCATTTCCTAACGTTAGACCAAAAATTGCTTCGAAAAACCATTTCTAACGACAATTTGGCGCTGTAGGCGTAATCCAAAGGAATTTTTGGGTCGATTCATAACTGTTGATGAGACTTAAATTAAATTAAATCAAATTTAATTAATTAATTAAATAATTTATTAATTAATTAAATTAATTAGAACACCGTTATGAGAAATGTTTCAGTGTTGATGGAGATTATGTATAGAATAGATTAGATATAGCAAAAAAAAATTGAAAAACATCGTTTTTCTTGGTCATGTCGGAAACTTTTCAAACCACCCTCGTATATTATTAGTATATATTTAAAAAAAATGCATCTTTCGCAAAAAGGTAGAAATCGTTTGTTATTTTGAGTATCATTATTTTTTTTAATTTATTCCCTATGGATTCCATTGTGGTAAAAGGAGCTTATTGCACTATCTTATCTCATAATCAAGATTTAAGGCGCCAAATTTGCAATTGTTCCATCTTTCTATTAAAAATACATTGCAAACTCACTCTCTCTACCTTTATTATTCCTTCAGTTCTTCTCATCCTATTTTGATATTTGTACATAATAATTTTCTGCTATTTCTTGATTATCAATATAACAAAATAATATCGTTAAAATTTCAGTGCTAATTTAACCGGACCACTTGTTTTCAAATTAATTTAATTATCAATCTCTTTATTACCTTTTTTATTATTCTTGAAAATTTAATGAATTTACAAATGAAATTTATTAAGTATTTTCAATAAATATTCTTTTATTCACTTGAACAGATCTCCTCTTGAACCGATCTCAATCAAATCCGACTTGAAAAGTTTTATCATTAGCAACATTTCTTATTAGTCTAAATATCATCCATTACTCGATGGTGCCTCGTCTAAAGGGGAGGGGGGAAAGGGTGAGTGTTGTAAATTGCGCATTGAAATAATTGAACCGCGGCAGCGAAAAGCCACGCCAGCGGAATCACCCCCCTCCCTCCCCCCACACTCTAATGAACAAATAGAAACAACCTTCCGCTGCAACCACGCACGATTAAAATATAAAAAAAAAAAAAAGTTCGTCATAAGCATTTGATTTATTTACTTTCAACAAACCCTGGCACGAATGAATTACTCGCGGATTATTGGGCTTAAATAAAACATTTTCAAATCAGCAATATCTTTTAGAAATTGATATTTTTCACCTTGATTCGATGAATGACATAAAAGTGAATTTTTTTTGGTATTATTTTCACATGGGACGATCATTTTTTTCGGATTATCATGAAAAATTGATAACCGTGAATGCCTATTTTTTTCAATAAAACAACAATTTTCAAATCAATTAAGATTTTCTATAGTAATAATTGGCTGGAGAGAAAATTACTTTCTATCATATATATTTGAATTTAATAATTTCGATGATAGTTTGTTATGTTATTTTTTTTTTATTTCAAATAATTGAATTACTAAATAATAAATTATATATTAAACTTGGGTAAAAAAAGAATTCAGTAAGAGATTATTTAAATTAAAACGAATTATTAGGGATTTAGAATTATCTATTGTATATATCTTTAATATTAATTCGAGACGGCCTCAGTTTGTCATTAGGCTAAGAGAGCACAATTTAAGTTTTTAAACTAATAATAATATATTTGAATAATTATTATTTAAGTAGTAAGTAAAATTCCCTTTAACAATTATAATATAATTAGCTGGAGTGTCTCCACTCAACTATCTCGAAAATTTGAATTGGATTAAATAACATATATTATATTTAAATTAAATTTAATTAATTAAATTATAAATTAAAATTAATAAATCATATTTATTAAACCAGCGCATGTTTGGCTCTTTGTTGATGGCACCACGTTACGTGTTGAAGCGTGAGGTTTGCAGGGTTAAAAAATTAATTCTGGTACTTTCAGCAAATAAATCAAGCTGAAATTCTAGATATAGCAGTTTTATACAATTATTAATCATGTGAAAAATTATCAAACATATATCTTTATTTTTACGGTCACTTTAGAAGAAAAAAAATCAAAACGTTGTAGGTAATGACCCTCTTCCGGTTGAACTACATTTCTCAAAAGTTGATAGAAAACTATAAATTTTGAATATTGTCCATGTACCAAATTTCATCATTCTAGCTCAAACCGTTTTTGCGTAAACTTGGTTACATACATACACAAACACACACACAGAGACATTTTTCTCAATCTTAGTAAAAATGATTCAGGAACCTTCAAAACGTATAAAAACATCAAAATCTCAACATCAAATTTTCGTGATCGCAATACTGGCGAGATAGTAAAAAGAACTGTCGAGGTGAGTTTATAAATACCAATTTATCTATAAACTGTCTTCTTATATAATTTGGTATTTAGCATTTATACTAAGCCAAAAATATTGTAGGTATATATAGAAAAATTTCTAAATGTTGAACATGATTTGAAAGAAGTCTGATGGCTTGGTTACGAAAGGAAAGGACATGAAAAGACAAATTTAAATAAAATTCACACTACCAATATTATTGTTATTTTTAAGTTTTAATAAACGCAAGAACATTTAAAAAAATGTGTCACATTTTAAATGAAATACAATTTAAGAAATAACTACATTTTTAAGGTCTATCAATTTTGATTCTCTCACCTTTAACAACCCTTCTGTTCAATGTGAATAAATTAATTAAACAAACTCACAACAACAAAAAAAAATTCGAGTCAATTAGAATTTTTCACTTTAATTATATTTAATTTAAATTTGATACAATATATCCACTTAAAAAATTAAACCCCATTCACTTTATTGATTCGTTTTATTAATTTTTTTATAAACCTACCAGTATAAATAGAAGAAAAAATAATAAGAAAACATGTAAATACAAGTTTAATAGAAAATTTAACATAATGATAACGCAATGCCCTAATCTATTAATAATCATGTTAACCCAATTTGGAACGATTATTTATTTGAAAATCCAACAAAAAGGTGTTCAACCATTCATTAGTCCATAAGTACATATATAATATTTATGATTTATATTTCAATAATTTTGTAATGTTAGGTGGTGTCCAAATATTTAGTTAATTATTAATAATTTATTTTGAATTTAAATAAATATTAAAATAAACCTCTATTATGTTTATTGAGTAAATTATACATTATCTTCCCATCATAAAAAAAGCTAGGCTTGTAAGGAGAATCATTTTTTACTTTTGAACCGATCATATATGGTATGAGAGAAAAGAAAAATCTTTATAGAACTTTCTAACGACCAATTTTGATTTAATAATTTATGAGATCGCGCTGACTTAGGGGCGTGGGTTCCTTTAATAAATAATTAGAGAAAAAATCTTATAGTTTCCTTGAGACACATTTTCATTTCATTTCATTTAGCGCAATAACCTTTTCTATGACTGTTAATTTTATTTAAACTTAATTTTCTCACATAACTTAAAATTGCAAAGATATACAATAATGAGTGTGTTTTCAAAATCAAGTAAAAATTATCTGGAGTGTCTCCACTCAACTATCTCGCAATTTGAATTGGATTAGTTAACATATATTATATTTAAATTAAATTTAATTAATTGTAAATTAAATTTTATTAATTGTAAATTAAATTTAATTAATTGTAAATTAAATTTTATTAATTGTAAATTAAATTTTATTAATTGTAAATTAAATTTTATTAATTGTAAATTAAATTTTATTAATTGTAAATTAAATTTTATTAATTGTAAATTAAATTTTATTAATTGTAAATTAAATTTTATTAATTCTAAATTAAAATTAATAAATAATATTTATTAAATCAGGGCATGTTTGGCTCTTTGTTGATGGTACCACGTCACGTGTTGGCGCGTGATTTGCAGTGTTAAAAAATTAATTCCGGTACTTTCAGCGATTCAATAAAGCTGAAATTCTATATATAGCAGTTTTATACAATTTTTAATCATGTGAAAAATTATCAAACATATATCTTTATTTTTACGGTCACTTTAGAGGAAAAAAAAATCAAAACGTTGTAGGTAATGACCATCTTCCGGTTGAGCTAAATTGCTCAAAAGTTGATAGGAAACTACGAATTTTGAATAATGCCCGTGTACCAAATTTCATTATTTTAGCTCAAACCGTTTTTGCGTAATCTTGTCTTTATACATAAACACGAACACACACACAGACATTTTTCTCAACCTTAGTGAAAATAATTCAGGAACCTTCAAAAAGTATAAAAACATCAAAATCTCGACATCGAAAATTTTGGTGATCGCAATACTATCACTGGAGAGATAGTAAAAAAATTATAATCGGATTTAATAATAAATTTCTATTATTATTAAATAATTATTAAAAATAAAATGAACGTATATCTAAAACTTAAACCCTTGACAATAACATTAATGTTTGAATCATATTATTACAATTTTAATAAAATATCCTATTAAGCAAGTATATACATATATATATATATATGTATATATATACTTAATAATTTGGGAAGCATGTATATGTAATATTTTTATACTATATATTCATAAATAATAGAAAGGATAGAAAAAATTTAATATAATTTCGCCATATGGGTGGCATATTCAGTTTTTTTTACTTAAAAAAAACTTTTAATTCAATTTTTATATCGTTTGAAACCTGACAAATAATAAATGTTCTAAAGTCCCGAAATGAAAGTGAAAGAACCCTTTGAATTGGATTTATTATATTTATTCGCTTCTACGTCTCTCTCTCTCTCTCTATATATATATATATATATAAAAGAAAATTTAATTAAACAAATAAATAAATTCTCGACCAGGCTAGAACAACACTTAATAATTTGGAATTTTTGGCGAATTTTCGTTTTATTGAATGAACCAATCAAGGCGTGAAGGCACGCGCATGTCAGCCGGACAAGTTAATTTCATAAAGTTGAATTAAACCTCATATATAAAACCTCATTTCAATTTGAAAAAAAAGATGAGAGAAAGAGACGATGGGATCGAGGGCGGCCGTTTATATTCTATTCTTTTAATGTGAGTATGCAAATTCTCATTTTTGTACGAAAAGAAATGGATGATAATGCTATTGAAAAACTTTTTTCCTTAAATCAGTTTGGGCTCTCTTCTTTTTCTTTTTTTTTTTCCTCCCTCTCCATCCACCCACCATCCCCATTCCTCAACACACTCCCCACCTTCCATCCAATGCCTCTCCTTTTCTTTCCTTTTTTAGCTTAAATCGTGTTTATTTGTAAAAATGAAATCGACGCGAAGTTTGCAGAATGATCTATGTTATTCCGAATTATTAAAATATTTATCTACGTTTATTTTAAAAGCAGAAGTGTTTTTTTTTTTAAATATACATATCTACGATATTGAAATGATAAATGTTAGTTATTATATTTAACAATATAGAAAATATATTAATATGAATTTCAATTCTATTATTATTCATTTTTTTTTTTATAACAAATTACAATTTAATTCACTAAAACAATAGCGTTTTTAGAATAAACAATTTTAGTTACATTTATTTTATATAATAATATTAATTTACAAATTATCATTGAAATAAAATCATAGTTTAATATTCATGCTTGGTAGAGAAGATTGTTTAATTTTTTTTTTATTACAGATGAATAAATTTGTTTTAACATATTTATTATATATATTCTCATTTTGTTTCTATTGAATATTATTACAAAGAATTAAAAGTTATATTATAAATTATTATTATATAATATTATTATAAAATAGTTAGAACTCTAATATAATTTTCATTTCAATGTGTATGTATAAATTATAAATTAAAGTATAAATTAATTCAATAATGAATTTTATAATATATTAATTAACTTTTATATTAAATAATTTTGATCAGTTAAGTATATATAAAAAGTTATTAATTGTACTTAATTATAATTTTTAAAAATAATTAATACAATTAATTTATTTTTCTGTATTATTTTAAAACTATGAATAGTTTTTTTAATTTTTTTTTTACAAAAATCAATTTTTCTTTCACCAAACGTACTACAAAATTTCAAATTTTCACCTTATAATGATTCAATATATAATAAATAAATTGTGATATTATTATATCAAAATAAACTTATGATATGTATACAGTGGCGTACCGTGAGGTTCTTGCGCCTGGGGGCAACTGAGAAATTAGCGCCCCCTTTCTTATATATATATACTAGCTGCTCAGAGCTCCTTCGTCGCTCTTCACATCTAGACGGGGGCTCCGCCCCCTGTACCCCCCCGAGTGTCCCTATTCTGAGCTATAACCATCTAACTCCTAACCAGTCCCATCTCTCTCACGTTCCTTCCTACATTGTCCACCCTGTTCCCAATTGGTCTTCCACACAGACGTTTTCCAATCGAACTCCCCACCAATATATGTTTCCTCTCCCATTCTAGCCATGTGCCCTGCCGATCCCAGCCTTCTCTATTTTATGACCTATATCTAGAGATGCATAGAGGTCATGCAATTCCTTGTTATGCAGTCTCCGCCATTCCCCGGTGTCCTCATCTTTCTTTGGTCCATAAATGCTGGGAAGAATCCTATTCTCAAATACTCTGAATCTATTCTCATCTCCCAGGGTTATAGACCATGCCTCCCACCCATATAATACAATTAATAATTTAATAATTTTGATCCCCTTTGATAATAATTTCCAGATTGAAACCTCGATTTAAATTCTTTGCAAATATTATTCTCTCTGATACTAATTATTTTGTCTTATCACTATTAATTTCAAACCACATCAATTTTCCTGCCTCGATTAATTTTTTTATGCTACTTTAAATGTTATTAATTTATTTAAAAAAAAAATCAAAGTAAACAAAATAAAAATAAAATATAAAATTAGCATAACACTAAACTACTATAAAAATAATATTAAAAAATATATTATATATTAAAATCTTACGTGAAAATCCAATTATGAGATCAAATTTTCTTAATTAAAATAATTTACTCACATAATCTTAAAAATTAATAGTATTAAATTATAGCCGTAATGTGAATGTTTTCAAGCCAATAAGATCAATTGAGATATTGTAAATATCAATAGATATATAAAAAGATTTTTATCTGCACATTGCTCAGAATTTAAATTACCACCAAATTATCGCCACCAGCGCCTCTATGATCTAGTATGGTAACTAAACTATTTTTCATTAATTATTCTTTATAATTTTTTTAAAATTTTTCTAATTAAAAAATCGAAAATCTGGTGGCCAGCCCCTTTGTGCTTCCGTGTAAAAAATTCCAGGTCCCTGCGTGCGATAGATTTGGCTGGAGAGCTCGGTCAGACAGACAGACTTACAGACACATTACACTTGCTTTTATTATAATATATATATATATATATATATATATATATATATTTAATTTAATTTTTTTTTAAAGAATATTAATGACGAATAACGAAACAGGTTTATATGATTTTAATAAGCGTATAAATAATATTTATTGATTTACACAAAATACAGTTTTACTTTAAATATTAATTCTTCTTTTGTTCCAAATTGGCTTCCCTAATTTTGCGCCCCTTAAATTTTGCGCCCGGGGACATATGTCCCCCCTGCCCCCCCCCCCCCCCTTAGTTACGCCACTGTATGTATATGATTATTTGATGATTGTTTTTAAAAGATTTGTTTAAGGTTTTTTAATGTATATAAATTTAAAAAACAAAATGACATTTTCTGATGATAGAATGTAGTTTATATCTGATCCTTTAAAAAACAATGATTAATCATTCTCTTTCAGCAGAAAATGCTCTCTTTTAAATAATACAATTGTATTTACCAAAAGCACCAGAATAATTTATTTATTTATAAGATGTAGGTATACAAATAAAAAGGAACACTTTCTGCTGAAAGAGAATGATTAAATATATTCTTTGACTTATAAATAAATAATTCTGACACCTTCTTAGGAAAACGTTTTATTTATTTTTTTTTAGTTTCTTTCTTTTTAAAGTAACGACTTCAATTTATTGATCTCAACTATGCCGTATATATAAATAATGTAAAATAATAAATTAAGATTATTACTTTAAAAACAAAAGCAGATTATAGAGAAAAATTTTTTTATTTTACAGTCTATTTTTCTTTAAATATATTACTTAGTTGATATATGAATCAATTTATATAAGAGGATTAACACTTTTACCTTTAAATTAATTGATTATCTCATAATAACTGTAATAGAAATCAAATGCAAAAATTTTTGAAGTGTAAATCCAGTTGGTATTTTTATATTATTTATTTTTCTAATCTTGATTACCTGCAGAATTCAATCCAATGGTATCTAGGTTGTTTGACTCTTTGGTTGTTGGTTGTTGGCCAATACAACAAAAACGGGTGCCTATATACTCGAATAAAGAAGAAACGCCTCGTCCCTCCAACGACTAATAGAGGTTACAGGCGAGCCGAGTTAATTGAAAAATTATCGAAGTGAAAATTTCTCATTAAAGAGGTCTGCACGACTCGTTCTCGTCTGTTGGGGGCGAAGGATGACTGTGGAGGGTGTTAGGGGTGTTGGGGATGGGAAAATGAGAAAAAAAAAACTGCCCGAAAAGGATAGATCATCAGGCATTGTAGTGCGTGATGGGGTGGCCCCATGGCGTGGCTGCAAATTATTTTAATTCGTAGCAGAAAGTGGATGGAAAGCCAGTCAAAGAAGGAACGGGGTGTTATTCCATTAGCGCGAATAAGGAGAAACAAAGCGAAAGCTGCCATTGAATTAACTTCTTTTCCCCATTTATTTAATCGCGATTGTCGATTTATATTTACACCCAGTTTACCACCCATAAAGGTTTACCTCTTAGGCTTTTATTATTCTTTACTGAGTAATAGACAAGTCGGCTATCAACGAGACGAGCTTAGGTAAAAACGTTACCAAGTTTAATTTTTTTAAGTAAATTGATTTTCTTTCTTTTCTCTTTTTTTTTTTCTTTCACTCACTGCTAACAAACCTTCATCGAGAGATCTTTTCCACTCTACCAATGAGATTAGAACGATAACTGCATTGAGTTACTTACCAGATGCAAATTGAAATCCTATAATGAAGAAAGAAAATGTCAACGATTTTATTATTAATCTTTGGAATAATTCAATTAATTTCATCATTGTGCCATTTCGAAGATTAAGATTAAAATTAAAAAAAAAATGTGGTATGGGTGCCATGAAATTCTACTTCATGGTTCAATTACTTGATTATAGTTTTTAAATAAAAATAATCTACATTTGTGATCTATTTTGAAATTAGCTTTGGATAAAAAAATAGGATGTGGCTATTTATACATACAGTATGTATACGCAATTGGATATTGATACATACCGTATGTATAAGAATTTAGCTATTTGTTGTTACGTTTAAAGTACTAACTAACCAAAAAGTTTATAATAATATTATATTACATTTTATTTTAATTTGAAATCTATTAAGTCAATGTTTACTATTATTTTTATTAATTATATCAACTCTTCTATTATACTAATAAATATTATTCATATAAGAGTTATTAAAGAGACTTTTATTAATAAACCTATAATTATATATTCACTTGAATAATGAAGCAAAGAGAAATAAACGAATTGAAATATTGAATAGTGATACATTTTATTTTTATTTTAATTTCTATTAAATCAATGTTTACTATTATTTTTATTAATTATATCAATATTATTTATATTCTTATTAAACAAATTGTCATTGGTATCTATTTGAATTGTAAAAATAAACTGTAGTTTCAAATATGTATGCATAAATAGCTAATTTCTTATACATACTGTATGTATAAATATCCAATTGCGTATACATACTGTATGTATAAATAGCCACATCCAAAAAAATAAGCTTTTTAAACATATTTTAATAAAATACTTAAATTTATCTTAAATAATGTTTAAATAAATAATAATAGTATTTTCTGCTGGAAATAGAATGAATATTGAAAATTCATATATATTTGAACTATTTTATAGAATTTCTATTTCATTTTTCTAATTATTTTTAGGAATTCTTTAAATAATTGTTCCTAATTTTCATTCTAATTTTCTTCTTTTATCAATACATAATATGAATAAATAAGTCACTCTGTAAAAAAATCATTATAATTAATAATATTTACAAAAATTTAATTATATTTATTTTTCAAACTTAAAAAAAAAAAATAAAATAAAAGAATAAACAACCATTCATTGTTTGAAATATTTTATTAAGCGTTTTTAAGTGAAATTTACATTTACTTCTACTCAAACATCCTTAGAATTCTTTTGATATGAATAAGGAGGTTTTGTTTGAATTGATATTCCAATGTATTATCTTGAATTCTCATAAATCTTCTTTGTTAAAAAAAAAACATATTTTCATTTAAAAATGTGCTTGTATTGTAAACCAATATTATTTTTATCCGTTTTCCCAAAAGAGAATGGAAACATTAAGAAAGAGGAGGATAGAAAAACGGGAGAGAATGTGAATGGAGAGAGAATGTCTGTCCAAAATAATCCTCTTAATTACTTCAAATAAAATGAGTAATTAATGGCTATTCAAATGAGAGGCTTTAATAAGATTGGAGAAAGAAGATTTGGTGAATTTATAGCCAATCAGCTTTGGTTGTCTATCTCTTGAAAACTAGCAAGATATAGAGAGGCTCGGTAATTAGGCATGCTTTTATCAGGGTAATTAGCTGGTCTCCAGCCGCCCCCGCAGTCGACCGGCGGCCGCCCGGAACAGGAATTAACCCTCCCCCCCTCTCTCCTCTCTAAATAGACAAGCACAAGTGCTGGGTCCGGGATGAGAAGTTGGGCTCTTCGCTAACAAACTTCGACAAGTATATTTAATCAGCTGTTTAACATTACATGCAAGCGCTGTCGATGTCCCCTTGCTTCCCTCCTACCCTGCACATTTGCCCCACCCTGAAAGGCACGTCGTTCCCATTAAATCTGTTGAGCCCGAAATATAAATAAAACTTAATGTAGAATTAAATACCAGTGAAGTATCCTGCACCAACAAATGATGGTAAAAATTAATCTAATTAATTAATCCCTTTTGGTTTTTAAATTTTAATTCTTTATATTATTATTATTTATTATATAATACCTTTCTTCAATAATTTTAATGATAATAGAGTCAAGGTCTCTAATAATATAATCATAATTATAATCCTTCTTCACTCTAAGAGCTTCGTCGATTAAAAAAAAATGATTTATGCGTTCTAAATTTTAATTAATTGAATAACAATTAATGATTTTCTGTTGATATGCTTGGATTAAATGTAATTTATATACTATATATTAAACGGATATTTCTTATTCGCAGTCAGCAAAAATTATTTCTTATCTAGGTTGTGAAAACATTTAAAATCAAATTTTTTTCATAAATACAAATTGCATCTAATAATGGTTATTAGTACAAGATTTATTTTTATAAGAAATAGAGAAAAATAAATATAAATTAATATTCATCATATAAAGGTGAAAAATATGTTGGGGGGGGGGGAGGCCGAGTGGGAAACGCCCGCTTGGAAGACCAAGGACGCGGCGGGTGGATAATGTATAAAGGGACGTGAGAGGGATGGAGGGTTGTGGCTCAGAACAGGGTTGTGGTTGCTGCGGCCAAGAACTTTCGAGTTCCGTAGAGCCACAGAGATAGATAGATAGATTAATCATATAAAAATCTCTAAAATATATATTAAATTTTTATGTTTTTTAAAATAGATAAATATTAGAAATATATAAAAAAATATTGTTTAAATGAAATCCTAAATAAACCTAATGATAATAACAAATGTAAAATTTTTAAAAGTTCTAAATAATTATAATATTAAGAAAAAGGAAAGGAATGCAAATATTTTATTCTGCTCAAATAAGTTATAATTTATAGAAAAAGCCAAGAGGCTAAAAGGATGATCGCACAAATTGATCATATAAATCTTGTAATACTTGACAGTTAATTAATTTAATGTCGGTATTAAAATGGAATTAAATTTAGATTGGGTTTTGAATGAATTAAAAATTTGCATAAATGTAATTAATTGAACTGGTTGAACTCTTCCTATTTATTAAAAATGGCGCGCGGGCATTTTCATTTTTGTAAAATTAAGCGTTTCAATCAAAAATGTTATTTAATAATTTCATTCGTGACATTGCCATATAACATTTTATTTAAAGTATTTTATCAGGGCGAGTGAATTCAATTTAAATAGCACTGAAGAATCGAATCACAAACTTAATTTGGAAAAAAACATTGTAAAGCCTGGCCATGAATTTTGATTCGAAGCTAATATTTCGTCGACTGTAGGAGGGCTTTAAAATGAGGAGAAGATGGAAGGGTGTGGGAGGGCACAATGCGGTTTGCTAGGTGGCCGGGAAAGGGCTGAAAGGGCGCTTCGGTATCTGGGAAAGCAATCATTGCTATTGCTTGCCCTTTAGATGCTTTAGATCCGCTATCATATAAATGGCATTTTTTATTTCGTTCGAAGGAAAATGGGCCGGCGCGCGTGCAGATATTAATGTTGGGTGGCTGCGTGGGGGTTGGGTGCCATGAATCTCAAACAACAGCAACACGGCTGTCTCGGGGATACAATTGGTCCCATGTTAATATTGGCTCTCTCTTCGTCTAGTAATGATGATGAGCGTTGTCTCCCTTCTCTATACCACGAACCAACCAAACAACCGCCCTTCCTTCTTTCGGTTTGCGGTTTTCGCAACCCCCGCGCGCGTGAATTATTGCAAATTAAATCGAAAATATCGGCTGCGGCGCGATCTAATTAAGATAAGGGTGTGCAATCTGCCGGCTCGATACACCCCCGGCATCACAGACCCTGTATGTGAGTGCCCATACCCCATTTCCCATACCCATCCCATGAACGATCGAATCGGCTCGTTATAACGCGGGGCCGGCTATATACCCTTCCTCCGAGTTATGACTTGGCCCATTCCTCTATAACAGACACTAGCCTCTCTCTATTCTATCGTGGCACGAAAACGAAAAAATAACGCCTCTATAAAAGCAACACCACTATATTACCCACATCAACAGTCAACGCGAAATTGACAAAATGACAAAAGCAATTTATATGTCAACTTTAATTTTGATATGGCACAAACGTTCGGAAGAAAAGGAGCGAAGCCAGTCCCAAACGAGCCAACATGGTCTCCAATTAGATGGGCCAATTTTCCCTTCTCCACCTTCCACCCCCACAACCTCTCGCCCCATCCTTCTTTCACTTTGCCATCCCCCAATTTCATCTTATTCTTTATTATATTAATTTTTTAAAGAAATTGAATTGAGGCTATATCTTTTTTTTTCTGGAATGAGAAATAAAATATCTCTTCAGTGTTTCTCCGTTGATATCAATAAGCTAAAGTGACGCTCTAGGAAAAGTAATATTAGAAGAAAGATACTTTATCGACATTGGAAAAATTTCTATAAAATGAGACTCTATAAATAACGGTAAATCTTGTCAATGAAATCAGCAATCCTAATATTAATACACTAAAAAAATCAAAACTTTTGTGATTTATTTTTCAAATTATTATTATTAAAATTTTTATTTGATTTCTTTGAAAATTTAATTTAAAATGATTATATTATATGTTCACCTGAGTAATTTTCTTAATGTTCCCTATATTATTTTTTAACATTTTACTTACTTAATTCCTCCAACCATACTTTTTATGCTTTTTATTTGTTTTTTGTTTTTGTATTCATGTACCATATTTGAAATATGTAATATAAAAAGAAAATGTATTTTGATATTATGTTCATATTCAGTGCCGGTTAAGGAATTTTCGGGCCGTAGGCAAGGACAGAATTCCGGGCCCCCACCCATAAAATAACATAAAATCTATTATTTATTTTATTTTTCATTTAAAAAAATTATTATTGAAGTGTACTTTTTTGAAATAATATAGCAGGGCTGGGCACACTTGGTGATACTCAGTGCCTGAAAAATCGTGATCGCAAAATTCGGGATGCCAGTAGGCCCCTTACAAGGAGAGGGGAAGAGGGAGTGAAGAGGGAGTGAAGAGGGAGGAAAAATATGATAAAAGAGAGGGGTGGGGAGGGGGAGAGGGGAAAATGGACTTTACGGAATGGAAAAAGGGTTTAGGTCTCCACAGTTAAGCAGATGGGTATTTTTCTGAAGAGGGAAAATATTACAAGCACCTGAAGAGTCCAAACTGCCTTTCCTTCAATGGTCCAGCGAGGATGAAGTTAGTTGGGCGCCATGCTACACACAGGGTAATGTAAATCGAAGAGACTGGACAATAGGGAGTAGTTAAATCAATTTAAACACGATTATAAATAATAAACGTATAATTATAAGAAGTTAAAGAGAATACCAAATTACCAAATCTTAAACGCTAATCCTATTATGACATGATTATTGGTGTTAATAGACCCATGACTATTAGGTATTCATAGCAAAAATTACAGCTTTATTCTTAAATTAAGAACTTCTAAAATTTATAAAAATGAAAGGAACTTTTCGGCAATATCGCAATAGGGGTAGTGAGATTACGAAGCTGGTGAGAGGGATATTGCTTATGTGAAATTACATGCAAAACAAAAATAAAAACTTATCTAATTAAATATTTAAACATTTCAACAATTAAATAACGTAAATAATATATTTGTACAAAGCGGTGACTATACAAATTTTCCTAGTCTTACTAAATGGTTTCAAACAGAGGTAAAACGCTCGCCATATCCCTCAAATACATAATGCGTCATGTCAATTCTTTCACTCAATTTTAGATAAAGACTTGCAAATAGTAAACAGTGGGGGCTATGTGAATAAATAAGTATTAATTTTAAAGAATGTCCCAAAACGTAGATTACACTATACTCACAAAAACCCCAAAAGAAAACAAATTACGGACCTTTGAAATAAAAATGATGAAATCTCTCTTTAGATAGTATTCAAGATGGCAGACAAAACAAATCCTCCTTACACAACGATTTACTTATAAATCAGGTAGACACGCTTCAATCCTGCCCTAATGCATTTTCCACACCAAAAGATCTAGTTTTCGAGATACAGAATAAACACGTCATATTCCTAACCTCGTCTTGGTTTTACATATTATTATAATTATTTTAAAGAAATATAGGTATAAATTTATATACTAATCATATAATAAATATATCACAATAAGAAATGGCTATTCAGTATATGTACAGTAACGGAATAAAGAGAACACCTGTCTAACACAGCGCCTTTCTCAACAGCAATATGTGAATCTAAATTAAATTGGTATTATAAATTAATTTCTTTAATTTTGATTCCTTTTAATTTTTCTATTGAGAAAGACGTTGCTTTTTATTTTTTCCGTCACTATACATATTATTAATTTACCAATTTTTTAAAATTTTTATTAAAAAAAGAAAATAATTAATAATATTTTTATTGTAATAAAAAACAAAAACTACAATAAACAATAAGTAATAATAAATTATATAAACGTCCATTAATTATTTTTTAATGAAAATGGAATGGAAAAAATAAATCAAGAATAACAATTTCTAAAATGGCAAATTGTCGAGTAAGTTTATAAGCTATTAGATCTCGGTTACGTTAGTTTACAGGCCAATTCCCTTTGAGGCAAAACTCTCGTTGGTCCAGCAAGAGAGGAGCAAACCCCATTAGCCTGACGGGAAATGTTTAATAAAGTCGGGACGTTAATAGATTAAGTTTGAAAAACCAGAGCTAAACTCCATCCCTTAGGTGAATAAGGGTGGGGTGAAAGGAAGCAACACCTCCATATTGTAGGATCGTCTCACTTTTTTTACTAGCACTAATAATACCAATATAAAACAAGGTGAAAGAATGAAGGGCGGTAATTTTGTTGAAGGCGGAAAAAAGAAAAAAAAGTAAGAGGTAATGTCGGTAACGGCCGAGTTATTTCCCAAGCTAAGACCAAAGTTGTGGTTAACGAAAAGACGAAATGGGAAAGAAAACCGACTTGTCGAGGCTGTGATAGGATTTTCAAATTAACTGAATCAGACTTGTGGAACACTACGAGTAATCAACCCTCCTCAAAATAAACATAAAATATTTTATATAATTTAATATTGATTTTATCAGATTTATTTAGTATTTAAAATTTAATAATATGTTTGAAATTGTAATAATTTACAGAGATTTAACAATCCACGTTTTGTTTTAGAATCCTCTTCAATTAAATTCATTGAATCATATTGAAACTTATTTTGAATCCATAATTTAATTCATAAGAACAATAACTCATAATCATCATCATCAATTCTAGCTAAATTAATAATAGATTATATATATGGAGGATCATGTGTTCGAAATATTAATTTCAATTGACTCCTTTTATTTTACTAGATTAATTAGGAAAATAATGAATAAATATACCCTTAATTTTTAGAATAATTGAACGAAATAAAAAAATTTTGAAGAAAGTTAACTATTTATTGTTATTGTTATTAGATGATATTGATCACACTGTCAATACCCGAATCGGAATCATTTTCAGAAGGTAGATTCATAAAAGACATATAATTTAGTTGATAAACTCGGGAATGAATAATTAAAAAAATAATACCCTAAAATTGTTCAAGTTGCTATAACGAACGAAAAAAAAAAATAATTACAGAAACATTTAACAGTTTATTATTTTTGAAAACAAATTTTCAAAAAAAAAAAAAACTAAATTTTCTTTATCTACCAAATCTCCGGGTTTAAACATTTCTAAAAATATAAAATTTGTAGATTTTAATTTAAATTTAATATAAATATATTTCTTTTATGAATTGGATAATGTAAAGGATATTTGGAGTATAGTTTACTGAATTATATAGATATATCGTATAAAAATATACGAATATATTTGTCAGCGTTTAGAACAGGGATCATTTTTTTAATTGAACTGTGAATCTCCTATAAAACAAAAAAATATAAATTTATATTTTTTTGATGACATTAATAAACAATTGATTATACTCGATGATCATGAATCGTTTTATAGAATATCCAGGGATTTTAGTTCCTCTTTAAGTTGATTTTTTTTTCTAAAGAACACATCCATTTATGTCATATATATTTGAATTTAAATTGAAAAAAATCATTAAAATTCGAGTCAAAAGATTACATAATGAAGTTGACATTTCAACCGGAATATATGGAAATGAATACCATGATAATTAAACATGAAATAACCTAAAAGTTAAGAGTCATTCTATTAGTCAATTCAATTAAAAATTGTGAATATTTTAAAAATTATGTATTAAGTTAAATTAAAAAAAAAAGAATTTTTAAATCAAAAATAATTATAATTATGAAAATAAAATATCCCATTTTTACTATAAATAAACATATACTTAAAATAAAGTAGAAATAGAGTTTGAATCCCCTTCAAATTTCAATTAAGATGATAAAAAATATTTCGTTTTTTAAAAATTTGAAACTAATATTAGTAAAAATCAACTCCGAAACTAGATATATTTTTATTTTGTCTTTATAATTGACAATTTCAATTTATTTACTACGATAATTCTTAAATTTAATGATAGTTCAAAAATTTCCATACCATTATTTATTTTCAATGAACAAGGTATAATATGGATGTAAGATTATGCTTATGAAGCAATTTGCTTTATTACTCAAATAATGTTATTTACCTTGATAGTATATAATATTGTACATAGTGCAAGGTAGCAAAGATTATAATAACTGCTTATAAAGTCTGTTAATTAATCTTAAATTTCAAATGAGTACCAACATTCAAATGTTTTCGTCGCTTAATAAGCAACCTCTACGGAAATAATTAATGAATATTTATTAAAGTGTTTACAAATAGTAATCATTCATCTGTTAAATTCATATAATATTCGAATAATATTAGTTTTTAATAATATATAAATCAAGTTAAAAATAAAAATAGTAATTAATTTTAAATAAAATATAATAATAAACTAAACACTTTAAATATAAAATTTTTTTATTTCATAGACTTTTTTTAGTTTTTAAATAATAGAGTTAAAGGCTTTAAGTTTCCTCAATTGAAATAAATGAAATGATTCAAAAGATATTTTCAAAGTAGTATGTTTTTTTAATACCCTAATATTTTTTCTTAAATTAAATAACTCTAAATAAGATATTGAATTTCTTATAGTATATAAAATTTGAAAAATAAATGAATAATTCACATATAATATATGACATAATTTAAAATTTAAAAAGATTTTTTTATTTAAAAAAAAAAAAACATTTTTAAAATTATTTCTTGAATATTTATTAAAAAGTATATTTTGATCATTTAAAATTTAGAAAAAGTTGACCTGTGGCCAGTCCCAGAACCGACCGACGCTTTGAAATAAATTAATTTCCAGCTACAGAAACAATTTCAAATAATTTTAATATATCTATTAATGCAATAAAAAACAGATATGGATAGAACATAAATATTTTTAATTTTATTTTATTTATAATATATAAGAGCTGGCGGTGACGTCATGAAGGGCTGGGTGACGTCATATAATTTTAAATTAAGAAAAAACTAATGAAGATGATTTTCCCGAGGATAAAACCAATACAAAGTGCATGATTTGTGGAGATATGTAAAAAAATCTCCTCATGTGAAATTTGGTGTGAAAACAATACCTCCCTTACTATCGTCGGTCGGTAAAAATCGGTTGAAATTGAACTTTAAGAACAAGTGGATGAATATAAAGAAAAATGATAGCGTATTTTAATATTTACTTAGGATACCAAAAGTAGTCTGGGATATGATTGAAAAAGGACCAAGTTTTCTTTTTTCTTATCAATAAGAAATTAAATTAAATTGAAATTGTAATTTAACTTGAGTAGTTGATCTCTTTAATTGAAATTTCTAAAACTTAAATTTAAATTTCTTTAAGTAAATTCCACATAAAAATATATAATTAATGTATTAAATTAAATTGTATCATCAATTCTTTCTTTTCATTTTGCTTCTCCAATTTCCAAAGTGGGTAAGTATATTTTTCTTTTTTTTGTAGGTGAATTGAATCTAACTTTCCAATCACGATTTAATAATACGACTGATATTAAATACCAAAATCTAATTAAACCGAGCGTCCCTCCATATAGACATATCTTTTATATTCAACGAAGATTCATATAATGGAAATGTCATCAAATCCTCCGCTTAATGAAATATTTTTCCAATTTCATATTTCATTTTGAATGGGCAAGTCTCTAGATCTATCTAAAGGTTATTAGAAGTTCTCACTGTTTGGAAAACAATATCCAGCCAGGCAGTTCATCTAAGAGGCAGACAGAGTGAGAGATATTGGTTGCGACACGTCGCCCCCTTTTAATTATCGGTCCTTTTCGGGGGGGGGGGAGAAGCTTGGAAACATGTCAAATGCTACCTTTGCCCCTTCTTGCCCTTATTAGCATTGGCCCCGTATTCTACACTGGAAATCCACATGCATTATCCAATTCTTCATTCTTTTAACATATCTGCAATACCCCCCCCTCCCTCCTTCCTCATGAACAACCCTCTTCATCAGCCGGCTTTAGAGACACATTTTATTCCCTCTTTTCAAACTATATTCTAATCATACCTTTGTTTTATTATTAACTCCTATTGTTTTCTAACAATCACACCATTGAATTTTTTTTCTCCTATTCAAAATATTTTGTAGAGGTGATGACGTAGGTTTATACTACAATAGATATGGTTTAATAGCTAATTTTTAATTTTATAATTCAAAATATCAACATATAATTACTTTTTGATTATTATACATTATACTCATTACAAAAGCAAAAGTCTATTAGTATTTTCATTGAATAGCATATATTCAATAATTATTTAAGTAAACCTATTGAATAATTTTAAACTACCAATTGTTTTAGAATAATAATGAAATTATTTAGTCATAGTTTCTCTAATTGTAATTGTTATTTTCACTCCTTTGAGGTCATGCATTCATTTTTACCGATCGACGATTGTAAGAGAGGTATTGTTTTCACACCAAATTTCACATGTGGAGATTTTTACATATCTCCACGAATCATGCATTTTTTTAACAGAAAAAAGTATTTTTAGCATGTCTGTCCGTCCGTCCGTCCATATAGATGTGTACAGCTTGAAGGGCTCAACGGATTTTGATGAAATTTTGTAAATTTACTTAATGCATCAGTATGATGAATTGATCAACTTTTGGTGCAAATCCGGAACCGGAAGTGGTAGTATTAGCGATCCACAATAGGAAGGGAAGGGTTATTTTCACACCAAATTTTACATGAGAAGATTTTTTACATATCACCACGAATCATGCACTTTGTATTGGTTTTATCCTCGAGAAAAATCATCTTTATTAGTTTTTTCTTAATTTAAAATTATATGACGTCACAGCCTGGTCTTACATATATTTTATAAATAAAATAAAATTAAAAATATTTATGTTATATCCATATGTGTTTTTTATTACATTAATAGATACATTAAAATTATTTGAAATTGTTTCTGTAGCTGGAAATTAATTTACTTCAAACCGTCGGTCGGTTTGGACCTGGCCACAGGTCAACTTATTTATAAGTTGATGATACAATTCAAACAAAAATCTAATATAACAGAGCTCCAATTCTATCTATCTCTGTGGCTCTATGTAACTCAAAAGTTCTTGACCGCAGTAACCACATTTCTCCAAGTGTCCCTATCCTGAGCCACAATCATACAATCCCCACCCTATCCTATCTCTCTTACGTCCCTTCCTACGTCCACCCACTTCGCCTTGGTCTTCCAATCGGTCTCCCCACCAATATATTTTTACAGAGCTCCAATTGATAATATATTTTCAATATATTTTAAATATGAAATTGACTGATTATTTTAGAGATTTTTCAGTTTGTTTTGATATTATGTCATTTATTTTATTAATTTTACAATTTTACAAAAATAAATTGTATTCATATTTATTTGGTTATTGTTTATATAATGTATAGTTTAACTGGATATTAATTATATTAGTAAATTTCCCCATTTTCATTTTCAATTTATATATTGGGAAAGCAAATCCGGCCAGATTTCTATTATCCTCGAAGAGGTGCGCTAACAATTCCATTTCAGAAGCCATAAAATCCCCCTTGCATGATTATTTTTCCTTTTTGGAGATTCATTTCTTTTTTTAGTGAGGAACACGCGTTCGAGCAAGACTCCTCTCTCAACTTCTACTTCTTTTGGGGCTCATTATGTCAAAATTGTAGGCAGTTTTATTGCCTAGGTGAGATTGCGCTCATCTCTTTTCTATCTTTCTTCGCCTGTAGAAATTTCACCCTTTTTCTATACAACAGCGTAAAACCTTTATTAATATCGACTTCGGCGTGCTCGAGTGGTGCCTTCGGGGAAACGTTATTCCATCTTCCAATTAAAAACATAATTCCGATCACGTGGCTTTTTTAATCAATCGTCGAAATCTAATAATAAAACATCGAACGGCATAACTCAGTCTTAGCTCAGTCATTTTTCTATACAGAAATATTATATATAGGAACATAATACAAGACTTGTATATATATGTACTTAAAATTTCAATAACATCTCAATTATTATTTTTCATTTCCATATTTATTGAATATTTGACTTAAAATGAATGTTTTTTTTAATACTTAATAGAAACAATTTACAATTTATAATTAATCTGTCGAATGGAAAATAATATTAAATTTTATTAAATATTATAAAAAAGTGCTGTATTGTGTCATATTATATATAAATCTATTATATTAAATCGAAATATATTAGTATATAGCTACTTATAATTTTTTTGTAATGTAAATTTATAATTTATTTAATGTGATTAGCACTCAACAATCAAAATTCAATTTCTCTAAATACACAGAAAATCTCCATTTTTTAGTTTTTTTTTTATTCCCTCATTGATTCTCCAAAAATAAATATTTTGTTTAATTTAATCATTAATTTCTAAAAGCAATAAACATAGATCAAAATTTAAAATTAAATATAAAATTTCCAAATGTTTGTCTACATTCACAAATGCTAATGATACCATTAATTGTGTTATCTTAGCAGTTGCTCTAAACTCTAAACTCCACTTTCGACAGCCTCCATTTAACTGAAGGATGAGCCAACTCTGCTATTAGAGAGGCCTCGGGTATCCATTATTGAATAATTATTATATAACTGAGGGGACTTTATATATATATATATATATACATATATATTACTAAGATTTATTATAATTTTAGTTATATAGTTTTTAATATAAAGTTTATTTTAGTTTTTACTACTATAAGAAATAGAATATTTTTCTTATCTTATAGTGAAAAATGTAAATAACAAATATAACATATATTTTAATAAAGAAATTAATCTAAAATTATTCTAATTATTTATTTATTATTATAAAATTATACTTAAACTTTTTATATTTGTTTGTATTTATAATATATATATTAACAATTAATAATAATTTTCAACTTTTTTTTATTTTATATGTTTACTTTCACTTAAGTAATGATTTGGAAATTATAAAACAAGAGATGAATAAAAAATAAATTCGACTTTCTGTCAATCAATATTAAACAAATCATAGATGTCTTTTTTAAAAATCTTCATTTTCTAGAGTTAAATAAATTAAGTTTTTTCACAAAATCATTTTGGTTATTGCATATTTTCTTTTCAAAATAATTAATAATTATGAAAAAAGATAATAAACCTTGGATGAAATATCTGGAGAATGAAGTGAAGATGAAATTACATATTGTATAAAAAATAAGTAAAAATGGATGTCATGTGACGTCATCCATATATAATTTTAAATTAAGAAATAAATAATGAAGATGTATTTTTCAAGAGATATGATCAATAAAAATTAATTTTCTTTATAAATACTATATCTAGTGTGACTGAAAAAAATCGTTACAGCAGTTTTTGAGAACCCATATATATAGATAGATATATACAATTTTAGCTAGCATAATAAGATAAGAGTACCGGGACCCCGAGCCTCGGCTCGGTACTTAAGTTAAATAAAATGATTCATTATTATTGGATTTGGCTGGTAATATTAATACCTGGGACACCGAGCTCTCGCTCTGCCCTTTAAAAAATATTGATATACAATTCTTTAATTATTTATTACAATTATTAAAATTTATTTTGAATAAGATATTCTTCAATTATCATTTTAAACGAATATTAATTAAAGAAAGAAATTGTTTTTAAAATATCCTAAATAATATGTAACAATTTTCAAGATAGAAATTTATTACAATTATTAAATGTTGCATCATTGCATCAATCTGATTAAAATGAATGGAACTTGGGGTACTCAATAATAATAAATAATATTAATAAATATTAAATAATATTTTAGTGAAAAAATATTAAAAATTATAAAACTATCTAAAACTTAATTAATAAACATGAACAACATAAATAAATATAAAATAGTAAATTATTAAAAAATAAACACGAAAATAGATAAAAAAAAATAACAAATTTATTAGTTTTATTTTATTTTTAAATATCGATGCACTCGGCGAGCTTGGATCTTTCGAACTCCACTCGTCAAAACATTCATTCTAACCGCGGGACTAATATATTTTGATAATAAAAATAACATTTTTTTACCATCTTTCCAAGCCAATACCCAAGCCGTATTTGTTTTGTTGTTTTTTTTTGAGAGAGATTAATAAATATATATATTTTATTAAAAATAAATATTTTTAATTTTATTTCGAAATTAAATAATAAATAAATAAAATATTTTAAATAAAAAAAAATATTATTACAATTTCAGTTAAAAAAATGGATGTCATTTGTGACGTCACATATATACATTTAAATTTAGAAAAAAAAACTAATAAAGATGAATTTTTCCAGAGATATGATCAATAAAACTCAATTTTTCTTTATAAATACTATCTCTAGTGTGAATTTCAAAAAAATCGTTAGAGCGGTTTTTGAGAATCCATGGCCAAACATATATACAAACAATTTTTACTAGCATAAGAAGATAAGATATATAGATACAATAATATAATCTAGCTCATATATAAATATTATTATATAATGAGTAAAATAATTTCTAATAAAACTGGTTTATATGGTTTGTTATTATTATATTAGCTGTATATTTTTCATTCTCTGTGGATTTATATAAAATAATTAAATACACTAAAAATTATTGATCTATATATATATATTTCTTTTTAATTATGTATATTATTTATAAATGTCCCATTTTGATTTCCCTTAGGATAATATATTTCAATTCAAACAATGTACAGAGTACAATATATGAAACATAATATATGATAATGAATACAAAATTAATTGTGGACATAAACTTGATGAATTGAATACATATCCAATAGGACCTTAATGAAACTTCTTATTTCATATTCTAGTTAAATACGTCATTAAATGTTAATCTCTAATATTCTATGTTTGCTCGCTAATTAAATATCAAATTGCGTTTATTCAAATTATGAATAATAAATCTCAACAAGTAAATAAATAAAGTTAACAAGGTATTATAATCCTTTGATAAGAATATAGTGAGTGTATTTTAGCTTCATGACTGCGAATTAATTAATACTATCGAGCGAATAATGTCTCCTCTGATTTGAATGCGATTGTAGAACGTCACTGCCTATGCTTTGAACATTCCCTGGGTTATGACCATACTAATCCCCAAGTGGGGCCGAATTCTATCGAAACATCCAATAAATTCGATTGTCGCTTGTGGATTGAACATTTGACTTGGATCACAAACAACCAGATCAATACACTCCCGAATAGTCAAACGTATGAGGCATACAAAGATATTTAAATTATAAACACTTCTGAAAATATAATACGTGTATTTTGTCAGATTTTCAATTATAAAAGAGCAATATATTTAGCATTAATATAATTTATAAAATGAATTAACCTAAATTGAAATATAAATGATAATTTTTATATCAAGTACATAAAAAAGCAATATTTTCTTTTTAAAAGAGGATTTAACTTTTTTTTAATTTACAAAATGAAACTTTTTTTTAAATAAACCATTCTGTTTCTCTATTTATTATAATTAAAAATAAATCATAGATTTTTACTGGTTTTCATTAAAAATTATATTTTTAAAAATTTGAGGCGGGTACTTAACCATTAACAGATGATTCAAATAAGAATATATTTTATATTAATAGATAATGATTAATAGAGATTCATGAACAAATATAATTAAGTAATTAATTTGAATATATATTTACGAGGGGTGTTCAAAGTATTCTCGGTATAGGTATGAAGGAAAATGCAGAAACTTCTAACTAAAATTTATTTTTCAATGTAGTCCCCCATAACACTCAATGCACTTGTTTGCTCGGGAAACTAACTTTTGAATTCCCTGTAAAAATATTTTTCCTCCTTGTCCTCAAAATGTGCGTTAATTGCCATCTCAGCTTTTCATCGTCAGAAAAACGTTTTCCACGAAGATCTTTTTTTTTTAGGTTGGGGAACAAGAAGTAATCACTGGGGGCAAGGTCTGGGCTGTAAGGTGTATGCTTTATTTCTTCAAAACATTTTTCTCAACATTGTCGCATCAGTCATTCTGGTCTTCTTACACCAACGATAATTAGATTAGTACTAATGATAAATAAATGAAATTTTTAGGTTATGTTCTCAGGGAGTGTCGTTACCAACTGAAATAATTTAAATCCCTTCGTCACTGCTAAATTACCCCGTTACCGAGAATACTTTGAACACCCCTCGTATATATATATTTCTACAATCTTAATTTTTGTGTTTTGATCCCAATCAATCAAAAATAAATTTACAATAAAGATAAAAATATATATTATGGCAATATAAAAACAAGTAAAACATTTATGAATGATTATATATATTTATATGTATTCAAATATATTTTAAGAACTATACTGTTGTTAATAATTATTTTTATATTTAATATACATATAAATAAAAAGAAGATGTTTGGTTGTTCTTCTCTTCAAGTATTTTATATTATTTAGTTTCTGTTACTTTTGTTTTTCATTAAATGAGCCGAAATGATATATCACGTTTTCAGTTTGTTGCATTTGATTTGTTGATTTGATTCAAATCCATTGCTTTTTATGTGTGCAAACAAAACATTGTGGTTTATTTGCACGAACGAATTCCACGGATGATTATACTAAAAGTATAAAGAGGTGAGTTTTTTTTGGTAGATAGTAGATTGAGTTCACCCATCCTAGCTTGAAATATAACCAATCATACCTTTCATACTTTTTCATTTCTTTGATTTTACCTCTTGAAATAAATAAGATTAATATTTTCAATTAAACAAAAAATAAATTAAATCATATTGAAAAAATATAAATGTTTTAAATACTTTATTAATAATTAATTGATAAATAAATTTTAAAAAATATTTATAATAATTTGTTTATTTTTACTCCATGTTCTAATCTAATAAAAAAACATGTGGGAATGCTAAGAAGCATTACTATCAACGAACTTTTATTCATATTTATCAAAAAATTGCATAAATAATTGCAATTTATATGATCTTTAATATATTGTGAGAATTAGATAAATAATGTAGAGAGCAAAAAATATTTAAAAATAGATATTAAATGAAATAAAATTATTTAATTTACAGAAAGAAAATGTAATTTTAATCAAAATAAGAAACAATGTTGAAAATATATTCAAAACACTAAAAAAATAACGTAAGTAATTAATTAATATTTATTATAATCTGATAAATAATCTAAATAATAATAATAAATCTAAATAAAAGTGAATCGCAAAATGTGTTGATAACCGCACCACTCAATAACGCCTGGACCAATTTTGACAATTCTTTTTTTAAAATGTACGTTGAAGTCCAAGGATGGTTTTTAGGGCGAGAAAAAATAAAATAATTGCCGGGAAAACCCTAAAAACAGCCCTTTTTTCCCATACATATTATTCAATATTATGCAATATGTACATAATTACTATTTTTCAATATTATGTAATATGTAATTACTAATTGATAAAAATAATACCTGATAATAATGACCTGGGATGAATCAGAATATTGCATTGTCATCGGAGTTACATATGTATGCGAAATTTCAGCTCATTCAAACATTGGGATGTGGGTCAAATTCACTTTGGAAGATTCGACGATAGGACAAGGGTTAAAACTAAATAAAAGCGTGTTTTTGTCTGCACATGAGGTCACAGGGGGATGAAGGCATAACGAGGAATTACATGATCTCCAGATATAGTTAAGGTCATAAAATCGAGAAGGCTGGGATGGGAAGGGGACGTGGCTGGAATGGGATCGGCGAAAAATATATTTGGGAGAAACCGATTGGGAAACATCCGGTGGAAGACCAAGGACGCGGTGGTTGGTCAATGAAGAATGGGACATGGGAGAGATGGGACAGGGTAGGATTTGGTTGTAGCTCAGGATAGGGATGTTTAGAGAAATGTGGATGCTGCGGCTAAGAACTTTCGAAAACTGTAGAGACACAGTATACAACTATCACTTATTAGTATTTAGTATTGTATAGAATTTATTAGATTGTGATTTTAAAATAAAAAAATAATTATTATATTACTATAGCTGCTAGCTTATTATATTACTAGATGATAGTATACAATAATAATATATAATTAATTTACTGATTAAATTAAAATATATTTTACAAGAAAACAAATAAATGTCTTATCTACTTATACTGATTGATACAAAATGGATGAAAACCTTTTACATACACACTTTCAACCAAATATATCACTCGGGGTACAGGGGGCGGAGCCCCCGTCTAGGTGTGAAGATCGCCGAAGGCGCTCGGAGCAGCTAGTTTATAATAAATAATAATTAATAATAATTAATAAAATTTATATAATTATAATTATAATTATAATGATACGATCGAAGATGCGCTGAAAATAAGGGAAATTTTCAACTTTGATCGCCGATTTGACCATGTTCCCAACCGATTAAAAAACCAAGACCACTTTACATTTACACTTTTTAAGCTCTAATCGAATCCAAAATCAAAATTTAAAAAATCGAAAATTTTTGGCGACAGACACACAGACATATTCGTAGATTTTATAAACGAACTAAAAGTTCGTTGAAAATATGTTACTATGTAAATTTACATATCAAGAATATAATTTAATGTGTTATTAAGTTTTAATATTTGAAAAACACATTTATGTCTTATACTATTTATTTATCTTTGACAAATAACATAATAAATTAAAATCAATTCTTTGAAATATTCTTTATACTATATTTTACTTTTTCTTGTCAGTAGAGGAGGCACTTGCCTCAGGCAGCACTTTGATAGGAACAGCAGATTTTAGATACAATTATAAAAAGTTTTATAACTTTGTGTTTATAAATCTTTAGAATAAAAAAAATAAAACATCTTTTTATTTATATCTGTATTTACAGATTTACACTAATAATAAGACGATGCAATTTGACTATCTTGACTATCTTGGCTCTAAAAAATTTTTCCTTTTTCTTTGATTTTTGAACATTCTATGAAAAGACAGCGCATATCATTTCGGTTACCTTCTAAGGGAAGTAGAGCTACTCTATGATCAGTACAACGGTTCATCTTAATCTTTATTTTCTTGATTGGAGGCATCTACTTTTCATTTCAAGTAGTTTACCAATTTCGATCACGTGGGCTACATGGACCTCATTTCTTTACTCAGCTAGGGTTAATGGATGAAAGCTACCTAGACTTCACCAATGTTGCTTGTTAATTAATCCTGGAGTTCCCTCTACTTTATTATCATTGTTTAATCTAAAAAAGTATATAATAAAAATAAAGCCTTTATTCGTTTCAATCTTATCTTGTATATTGTTTTCTTTTGACAGGCTTATCAAGAGAAAAGAGACTTATTAATTATTGTTTATTTTATTGCTTATGTTTAAACAAAAAATTTAAAATAAAAAAAAATAAGAAATATAATATAATATATAATATAATATAATATTTGATCATAATATCATTATTATCAATAATATGTAAATAGCTTTGTATTTAAAATAACGATTTAAATGTTAAATGTCTTTTTGTTCTATGTATTATGTATTATTAAAAAATTTTTGATAGCATTATTAATATTAATATTATTTAACATTAATAGTATTATTTTGTTTAATTTATTCGTTGATTCAATTATGAGTAAGATTTTCAAAACGACTACAACGTTACTAAACCATTCTCCGATTATCTTTAAGTCTATACTAATAATAATAATATTTTTTTGATTCATTATCAAGTTTTCATTAACAAATTATAGTAAGCTTTTATTATATGCAATTAATTGAATTAAGATAATTATATTAATTTATAAAAAAAAATATTCTATTGAAAAGCCAATTTTAGATTTTAGCTTAATCCTTGGTTTCTATGTTAATTCGCGAGGAATTATTGGAGAATTTGTCACCACAAATGGAATGGAAGTGAATCATGTGTGCTACCTCCTTTCTCTCTCTCACTAGCATTCATTTACTTTTAGTTGGTGGTAGAAACAAGGACATTGAAACATATATTATCATATAATACTCCACTTGATGATAATTGGTTTCATTTGGAGTGCACAACGGCTCCATTTCGTTAAGACCAGTTGTTGCGATTAATACTCCTGTTAATGAGCAACTGGATTGTGGTCGTTGTTTTGTCTGTCGGTAGCAAACGGTGGCCATTCCGATCTATTGGCTCCAATAGAGCCCTCGTAACAAGAGCGATCTCGTTTCTATTTGGCTTGTCGCTCATTTTTATTGGCGCTCTCTCTGCCTCGGGGCTTTTTACGACACGTCGCCAGCGATTTATTCTCGCCGTCTTTTCGCTTGCTCTACCACCCTTCTTTCATTTCTCTAATGCCTCTTCTTTCTCATGTTCTATTTACCTCCCCAAGTGTCTTTTATATTTTCCGTTTACTTTCATTATCTTCTTTATTTCACTTGTTCTCTTGTTTTGCCTATGCGATAATATTTCGTTCCACCCTACCCCCACCCTTACCCCCTTCTCTTTTTTTTATATTCAACCGGAATCATTCGCTTTACGCTTCATCTAGTCATACAAATATCATGTCTTTTTTCAATTTTATTATTTTTTTATTTTAATAAAATAAAATTTTAGAGTAAAATTTTTAATATGATCTTACAAATTAAAAAAATTTATCCATTTTCTTTAACTTCTTCAAATGTATATATAATAGTTATCATATGAGGAATAAATTTTATTAGTGGTTTTTAAGGGGTGCTTCACGGAACACTATTATTTTAATTTTTATTTATTTATTATTACATTCTAACTACTAGTAAAGTTAATAAGAAATTTTATTTTATATTACATTAAATCAATTATACATAACATCCCCATATTCATATGTTTTCCTTATTTCCTTTTTTTGCCCTCTCAATAAAGTTCATGTGGTTTCACTCTTTTAAGTCTTCGGGTTTGGTTTTTTTATGTTTATGTTATGTTATGCTTCCTCGTTGACATGTTCTTCCAATTTTCCTTTGTGAGCTGTTGCACTTTTTTTAATGACTTCTTCTACCGTCTCCACCAGGTCAGCATTACGAATATGATGATGATGATCATTTAGTCGAAGTCGACTTTCGGCCACTTCATGGATCAGTCTTCTCCTTGCGTTCCTGTCTTCGACGATTATTTTAAGTTCTGAGATCGTCATTCTGGTGGCCGATGTGATAGTATCAAGCCAACGTATTCTTTGCCGTCCTTTTCTTCTTGTCCCACTCACTTTACCTAACATCATTGAAGTTTCCAGCGAATTTGCGCGCATAACATGGCCGAAAAAGGAGAGTTGTTGTTTGACGATTTTGCCCCCAAGCGATATTTTTGGCTTGATACGGTCTAAGACCGTCTTATTTGTTGTCCGCGATGTCCAGGGGATACACTGTGTATTACGAATATACCAAGGGGCATTTACTTTGCACCTCAAAACATTATTTTAGCACCGTTGTATTATATTTCTGTTCGATTGAGATGTGCATCCCCATCGACCAAATTGGTTTGAGCTCCTGATTATAGAGTAAAAGTTTATTTTCGATAATTTTTAGATATTTAAATCTATTTTGTTTTGATGAAAACCCTTTAAAATGATTTTAAATAAACATGCACAAATCTTTCAAATTGAATGATGAATAGTAGTTAAAAAAAAAATTTCTAGTCTCTTTTTACCGACCGACGATAGTAAGGGAGGTATTGTTTTCACACCAAATTTCACATGTGGAGATTTTTACATATCTCCACGAATCATGCATTTTCTAAACAGAAAAAAGTATTTTTAGCATGATGTCTGTCCGTCTGTCCGTCCGTCCGTCTGTCCGTCCGTCTGTCCGTCCGTATAGATGTGTACAGCCTGAACGGCTCAACCGATTTTGATGAAATTTGGTATATTTACTTAATGCATCAGTGGGATGAATTGATCAACTTTTGGTGCAATTCCGGAAACCGGAAGTGGTAGTATTAGCGATCGACGATAGGAAGGAATGGGTTATTTTCAGACCAAAGGAGATTTTTTTATATATCACCACGAATCATGCATTTTGTATTGGTTTTATCCTCGAAAAAAATCATATTTATTAGTTTTTTCTTGATTTAAAATTATATGACGTCATCCAGCCATGCATGACGTCACAGCCTGGTCTTGCATATATATTATAAATAAAATAAAATTAAAAATGTTTATATTTATTATTTATGTATCCATATCTGTTTTTTATTACATTAATAGATATATGAAAATTATTTGAAATTGTTTCTGTAGCTGGAAATTAATTTATTTCAAACCGTCGGTCGGTTCGGACCTGGCCACAGGTCAACTTATTTCTTATGAATCTGAAGCTTTTTTCGAAAGCCATAGATTCCTATATTTGTTTTTATCTAGTAAAAATAGCCTTTTTATAGAATATGAAAAGGAAATGTGTGAAATATTTTCTTGGAATAAATGGCTTTTTAAAGGAAAACATCTCAATAGGAAAAAGGATCAACGAGACGTATTTCCCAGCAAGCAACAAAAGCAAAAATAGAAAGATATGACTAGCCCCTTTCTCCATAGTAAAGAGTAATTGATAACAGGGACTTGGTTGAGACGGCCTTCCGTAATGGCTTGCTCATATTATTTATTCTTGCCTTATGTCCCGTTATTTATATTCCCGGGGATCTTTTGACTGGTGGATGGAAGCAATAAGCAATGATGCCCCCTGGGCAGGGCGCAGGCCGCTATCTGTCTATCTGGATCTTCACGGAATATAGGCTCCGGGAATCATACTAAATGCTCTCGGTTGCTTTTATTCCCCATGCTCTGGCTCTCTCGAAATTCAATCTAGCAACTAGATATAAAAAAATATAAATTGGCCCGGGGACATAAAAAGGTTTATTCCCTAGAATCGATCGTACACGGAGGCGTCTGAGTAGCCGCTACTTCTACGACCCTCTTCCCTTGGCTTATGCATAATGCAGCCGGCTCTCGATGTCCCCCCTTCCCCGTATACCTCCCCCTCTCTCCACCAATCACCTCTTGCGCTAATCTCACCACCATCTGATTTCATATTTTCCTTTACCTTTCAATTGAGTTGTAATAAACTAAAAATAACAAAAACCAAATCGGGAGAGAATATGGGAAGAGAGAAATGGAGAGAGAGAGAGAGGGAAGGGAGGGGTGAAGGAATGAAATGAAAGGATGAACGCGCCTCAAAGGAAGCCAACACCGTCATGAAGAAACCATTCGCAGGAGCAATTGAGATTTTTTTTTCTCTACTTACCAGTTCGAATCATTTAATCCCAACCGTAATTTGGAATAAGAAACCCAATTGAAATTTCTTTCCATAAAAACAATTTGATTTTCAAATGAAAAACATTTAAATTGAAATGGTAATTATAATCAATTGCTTGAAAACACGCACCAGACGGAATCAGTGAAAAAAATAGAGTTGATAACTTTTATCAACTCTTATAAATGTATTAACTTTTCACTTATTCTATTATATTATCAATATATATATATATATATAAGATGGTAGGTTTAATCACATGGACTATAGACAGATTTGTTTACTAAAAACATTTTATAACATTAGAAAAATTTTAAATATTTACAATAAATACAATAATATATTCTTACCTAAAAACAAATTGGTTTTTATAGTCAATTCTTATCTTATCTTGTTAATAACTAAATAACTTAAGAGTATAACTAATGGTTTTCCAATTTACAAAATCTAATTTACCTAACCTTAACACACAACACTTCCGTCTCATTATTGTAATACAAACTTAGAAATATTAAGTTAATATAATTAATATTATTTATTTATTAATACCAATTAATAATATTAATTATTTATAAATAATTCATAATAATAATAAATTGTGATACCAACTTAGGAATATTAAAATAATATAATTATTATTTTACATATATAATATAGATATACTCAATAATATAATATAATAAACTCAATTCTGATTCTCTTCCATTAAATCCATCACATGAAAATCTCTTAAAAAGACATTGAAAATATGGAGGCTTTTGATCGTCGATTTATCCAAAACGAAGAGTATACCTTTGAATTGTTAAAATTGTTCCGAATTTCTAAAAATTAAAGCAAATCCTTCTGATAATATATTTATATCTTTATATACTCTTAGTTATTTTTAATTCTAAATGTTTTGTTTGGTTCTTATCAGTCCCAACATACCAATAATAACTAGTATATACAAATATTTACTTCTGAATATTTTAATCTTCAGATTTTTTATAAATTACATTTTTAGAGAGAGAATGATAGACATATTCTCTAATTTAGTGGTTCTCAACCTTTTTGGACCAAACGCCCACTTCGTAAGGCTTCATAATTCGCACCCTATAAATTTTAACAGAATATACATGATAATCCCTAATATAAGGTAGATACATAGAGCCACATTGAAAAATCGAGTTTCAGAACCTGATCGCAAAATCATCTTACCTTTGTTTTTAAACCATATTGAAAAAAATTGAAAAAAAAAGCGGAAATGTTTAAAAGCCTGTTCGCAAAATCATCTTACCTTTTTTTAGAGTTGAAAATAACTTAAAAAAAAAATAACCTAAAATCACCAAAATCGTATAGTCAAATAATCGCTCCCTTTAAGATGTCGATCGTCCAGGTTGAGAATCACTACTCTACTATATTAATATCTTTTGTATGTTTTTATAAAAAATATTGTTTAATTTAACATAATATTTTTTTTAAATTTTAGACAAAATTTGTGGTTATAGGTAGTTCTGGTCCGACAAACTTAAGGCCGAGTTTTCGAACCTCTCAAGTTCATTTGGATTTATAATTTAATAAATTATATAATTTATTGAATAAATATAAAAAAAACATAAAAAATAGACTCGTGACGGATTAAAATTTCTTAAGTTCGAAGCCGATAAAAAAAAAAATATTTTCTTAAAATTAGATAATTCTTAATTCTTCACAAATCTAAGAAAATATTTTATAAGTAGAATTTCAATTGATTTTTTTTTTTGGAAAAATAATTATATTTTTTATTAAAATTCTAAGCATTTTTCAGTTCTTTTCATCCAAATATCATGGACATCCATCTTTAAAAGGGCAAGTTCATTTAGAGGTTTATTTATAAATGAAAATATTTTTCTAATTATTCTATTCTATTATTCTAATTTATATAGCTAGATCTAATTTTAATTTTTAAATAAACGGTATTGTATATTATTAATTTAAAATTAATTATATTTGAATTATATAAAATGTATATATGTAACAAATCAACTTAATTAATGAATTCATAACCATGTTTAAGCCGCAAAAACTCACTATAATTAAATTGTTTGCATAGCACAAAATAATTTATGAGTTAGAATTAAATTAAATTAATTAAACCTGAACTACTCTAATAATTTGATTGATATTTCAAATGTTGGCAAATTGAATTTCTACACTATTGTGTCCGAGTAATTTATCATAGAAACCAAGCTCCATGCTAAAATTAGTTTGCTTTATAGTAAAGACTTTACTTAAAATAATCTATTAATTTCTGGCTAGCAAGTCATTTTGTTGCAAATTCAATTAAATTAACGTTTTGAGATTTGAATTGATTTAATTGTATTTATTATTTATATTTTCTTACATATTAAAATATTATATACATAAATTATTAATACATTATTATTATAAACTTACGTAAATTCTTTTTTTTTGTCATCACTGATCTAAAATAAAATTTAATTAAATTAGGAATTAATTATAAAAATAAATTATAGCTGGAGTGTCTCCACTCGACTATCTCGCAATTTGAATTGGATTAAATAACATAATATATTATATTTAAATTAAATTTAATTAATTATAAATTATAAATAATAAATATTAAACCAGCGCATGTTTGGCTTTTTACCGACCGACGATAGTAAGGGAGGTATTGTTGTTGATGGCACCACGTCACGTGTTGGCGCGTGAGATTTGCAGTGTCAAAAAATTAATTCTGGTAATTTCAGCGAGTCAATCAAGCTGAAATTCTATATATAGCAGTTTTATACAATTTTTAATGATGTGAAATATTATCAAACATATATTTTTATTTTTACGGTCACTTTAGAGGAAAAAAAATCAAAACGTTGTAAGTAATGACCCTCTTCCTGTTGAGCTACATTTCTCTAAAGTTGATAGAAAACTACGAATTTTTGAATAATGCTCATGTACCAAATTTCATCATTCTAGCTCAAACCGTTTTTGCGTAATCTTGGTTATATACATATACACACACACACACACAGACATTTTTCTCAACCTTAGTGAAAATGATTCAGGAACCTTGAAAACGTATAAAAACATCAAAATCTCAACATCGAAAATTTTCGTGATCGCAATACTAGTAATAGATAGTAAAAAATAAATACTTTTGTAAAATATTATAATAATTTTCTATTTCAAAAAAAAAAAAAAAAAAAATTAAATATTTATTTAACCAATAAATAAAAACAAAATCATCATTATACCTATTTAAAATCTGACACAAATATTTTATTAGCATATTAAAGAACAATAATTTTAATCACCTTGACTGCCTTTTGTGAGTATATTTAATTGACAATTTATAGGTTAAATTAGTCATAAATATTTCTTAGATGTTCTTATTTAATTGAAATATTTTATTTGGTAGTATATTCTATCAGACATACCATCACAATTTTCTTAAATATATCATTATAAACTTCCAGATTTCAATCTAAAACTTTTAAAAATCTGATTATTTTATTAAATTGACTTTATTAAAATTTTTTTTTTTTATGTATAATAAAATAATATATATATTTAACGATGAAATATAATAAGAAAAAAATAACTTAGTTTACATGATTTATAAATAAAGACCAATTTGATTGTGAAGTGGGTCGTCAACAGTGGAGGTGCTTCAATAAGAAGAATCAATAAGAAAAAAGTCCCTTGTAGGAGAAAGACTGAAGTATGATGGTGTTTTTGTGGGGCAGTCCCATGCGTTTTCCTCTGAGTGTTTATTTGGGGTGGAAATCGATGCCGAAACGGCATCAGGAAATTGCCGGCGCCGCTGACTGATGGCCTGAGGACGCGGGCCAAGATTCGCTCCTGGTCATAAGGGATCGGGGCTCAGATGAACAGAGAGAAGAGACTTTCTCCCTCCGGGCCCCGCATTCATCAGCTACTCCCAAGTAAGCTCATCCAGCCAACTTCAGGGAAATTGACTTCTGGACAAACAACCGAGGCCATTCTCTCACCAATGGGGTGAAAATTATGAGAAAAGCATTTTTCTCAATGACTTTTGATCCATTTCTTAATAGGAAATTGGATTTGGACTTACTCATACTGTTAAATGAATCATTTAAAAAAACATTCAATTAATTTTATAAAAATCATTACCTAAAATTTAAATAAAACATCAAAGTCAAAAAAAATTATACGAGTATACCAAAAAAAAATTCTAAGATAAATTAAGAGGCCTGAGATGTTTTAAATAAAATTATATTAATTATATTCTTTTTTAAAATTTCAAATAAATAATACTTTTTAATTCAAATAAATATAGTGTTTATTTTAGTATATATGTTGCAGTCAAAGTGTACATTCCAGTCAATGTATACATTTACTAGCCAATGCATACATTCACTTCCCATTTTAGTCAAAGTGTTTCCTCACTCTTAGAATGAACACTTTGCCTAGTGAATGCATGCATTACCTAGGCAATTTCAAAATAAAATTTAGTTGGAACAAGTTTTTTTGACAAGCGCAGGACCATGATCGCCGTTCTAGATTTAGCCGCTCGTCTGTGCAACATAAACATTTAAATAAAACATAAATGTTGAATCGGGATGATTAATTTGAAATTAGAACACACAATAATTAAGTTTGAACAATGAAAATAGGATATAATATTAAATAAAATATATGCGAATAATTAAATTAATTATTGACTCGATGATTGCACTAGAGCTAGTGTTATAACATAAAAATACAAAAACATCTAACATGTATGGGAAATCAATTTGAATTCAAATAAAATAAATAGATATAATAATATTTAATAATATTAATTATAAAAACAAATTTATTATTTTTATTAATGACTTAATCAATAAAGAGGTTAGGTTTTAGGTTTCCCGGTAAATTTAACCCACTTCCCACTTTGACTAGAAGCAGTCCGTGAATGCATACATCCACTAGCAAATGTGTTCATTTCGGTCAAAATGAATACTTTAAGTACGGATTTTAGCAAATGTATGTATTGGCTAGTAAATGTATACATTGACTAAATGAACGCTTTGACTGCAACAAATATAAGAATTTATTTCATTATTTATTTATATTATTAAAAAACGTTATTCTTCGAATATATAGAATATATAGAAATATATAGAAATAATATAACTATTTTTTTGTAAACGTCATGGGATTAATGTGAAATTTAAGGATAATCTTTTTAAAATATAGAAAAATAATACATAGATATATTTATCAAAAGAGAAAAAGATCTATTAATATTTAGAATCTCCAAGAACTTTTTTCTTCTTTTACTCTGACTATACATTGTTATAAAGATATAATGCATAATGCGAAAGAATTAACCCTCATATTTAAAACCTTTTAATAATAGATTTATATTGAATCATATTCTTATTTCTCTTTGGTCTTAATGTCAAAAACATTTTCTCATTTTAAGAAAAGTTACTTAAAAAAAGCAAAGATAATAATGTAATAGAATTTTTGATAATTGGAAAATATCTCAGAGAAGCTTTTTAAGAGAAAAGTGGCCTCTGGAAATCTTCATTGAAAGCTACTCTTAAATCATTTTCAACTTAAATTTATTGATGTATTGACTGGGGATTGAATACTCTCTCTAACTTGATTATGTTGTTATAGCCTAATGGCCCTTCCATGTACTTTAAGGGTCTTCTTCTTTCTTTTATGGACTTCCTAAATCTTCTTGCATAAAAAATTACCCCCCTAGGATTTCTTTTCGCCTCGACTCATCTAAATTCCATTAGTAATTTAGTTTTTAATTTATAATATCTGATTAAGTTTTTTTTTTGTCTTTTTTTTATTAAACTTTGTAATATTTGGAATCATTTTTTTAAAAAAAAAATTGATTATGAAAAATGAAATTTAATTTATTTATTATTATTTATGATAATTATTAATATTAAATCTAATAGTAACATCTTATTTGTACACTTTTATATAAAATATAAAGATAGCATTGTTTTGTAAAGAAAAATCATCGGAAAATGTTGCTCGAAACCATTCCGACATCCATTTTTATATAGTCGATAAAACTTTTATTTTTAAAATTTATTCTTTGAAAATATGGAAAATAATAATTTATATTTATGTCCCAAATAAAATTATAGCAAAAAATTAGTTTTATATAATAAAAAAATTGAATGTTTTAAAATTACATTTTATTAACTTTTCAGTCTCAAATTATTATTTTATTATTTTAGTAATTTTATTATTTTAACAAGGATCTAAAATAATTTACAAATCACTAGGAAAATTGTGGAAAAACAGATTAAAAATGACGCATATTTTACTTATTAAGATGGAAAACTATTGGCCAATAGTTAGGTATCAAGGTTAGAAAATCTGAGACTTATTAATAAAAACAAATCAGAAATGAAAAATCAAATATTATAATAAGAAAATTATTAAAGATTATATAATATCTCTTTTTACATGCTTTTATTTGGTTTAACACCGTGTCCTGTCGTCAAATCTTGCAAGGTAAATTTGATGACCCACTTCCCAATGTTCGAATGGGCTGAAATTTCGCATATATATGTAACTCCAATGACAATGCAATATTCTGGTTTATCCTAGGTGACCTAGGTGGTATTATTTTTATCAATTAGTAATTACATATTCCATAATATTGAGAAATAGTAATTATCTATAAATATATACGAGTATATTAATAAGAGCCAATTTTATTTTTTATCTAAAAACACCTGAATTTCATTCAAAAAGTCACTGACTTATTGACCTGCCTTGGTAACTTATTTGAATTAAATAATTTATTCTAAAATTTATCATTTTAATTAAATTCATTTAAATCATGTTTAATTATTTTCTAAAAATAAGATAGGTATTTTTTTTAATTTAAATGAATATCAATTAAAGCAATGGCAAAATTGTTTTTGAAAAGATATAAAATAATAATAATAATCAGTTCCCTATACCACACCAAATTGATATATAGAATTTTGAGGTGAAAAATCAACCTGAATAGATTCTTTCAACAATTACACTATAACCTGAAGTTATAAACCCGGCGAAATTTCTGTCAAGACTAAAAATTAGGAAATCAAAAAAATATAAAAAAAAACTTTTTAAACACATGCTTTTATTTAAATGCACTAAAAAGGAGAAAATAATTTCACCACACACACCACGATTTCCTTACAATTAATCATATCGAAAAAATGAAAGCGTGGGTGCCAAACGTAAATTCTATTTCAAATAGACATAGTTATCAATTATAGTGGAAAAGAAAAAAAAAAAAGAAAGGTTTGTGGATATACAATGAAATGTCCTTCGTATTCTTTTCCTTTCCCTGCATGTTTGGCGCCCACGCTTTCATTTTTTAGATATGATTAATTGTAAGGAAATCGTGGTGTGTATGGTGAAATTATTTTCTCCTTTTTTGTGCATTTTAAGAAAATCGTGTTTTTATAGTTTTTTTATATATTTGTTTTTATTTATACATTATATTTTATATATATTTTGTACATTTATATTTTTAATATTTTATATTTAAAAAAATACTTTATTACTTTTAAATTTAACATTCATTAATTCTGTTTAATTTTACATTGTTACTATCTCGCCAGTCAGTCCCGTTGACGGCATCCCTTTTCATTTCCCATCCTACTTCCATTATCTTTATCAATTCGTTTGGCGAGCCTCGCACACACCTAGGTGAAATCTTATCCACTCATTGTGCGTTTGATTAACAAGAATCTCATCTTTCGATGCCACGCGAAATATTACAAGCACATTTTGCTTGCTAAAATCAAATTCTATTATAGCAATTTGAATTTGATTGATATTTTTAAATTATTTATTTTTTATTTGATTTATTTTAAAATGAGGTAAATCACCTCAGATAGTCATAATACTATTATGTGTTTAAAGCTGGAATATATATGTAGTAGGTAAATCATTGAGTCAGTATTCTAAATTTATTAATAATTGTTAAACTTTAAGCAATGATATTTTTAAAATTAACTTTGTAAAGAATCAAAATTGTTTTGGCGAAGAAATTAAAGAGATGAAATTATTATTATAATTATGGAATTTTTTTATCGTTTTACATGAGATACATTAGTTTTTTACTATCTCGTAAGAGATAGTATTGCGATCACGAAAATTTTCGATGTCGAGATTTTGATGTTTTTATACGTTTCGAAGGTCCGTGAGTCATTTTCACCAAGGTTGAGAAAAATGTGTCCGTGTGTGTGTATGTGTAGACTTACGGAAAAACGGTTTGAGCTAGAATCATGAAATTTGGTACATTGGCATTATTCAAAATTCGTAGTTTTCTATCAACTTTTGAGAAATGTAGCTCTTTTGGAAGAGGGTCATTACGTACCATGTTTTCAATTTTTTTCCTCTAAAGTCACCGTAAAAATAAAGATATATGTTTGATAATTTTTCTCATGATTAATAATTGTATAAAACTGCTATATATAGAATTTCAGCTTTATTGAATCGCTGAAAGTACCAGAATTAATTTTTTAACTCTGCAAATCTCACGCGCCAACACGCGCCTTGGTGCCATCAGCAAAGAGCCAAACATTTGCGTTGGTTTAATAAATATTATTTATTAATTTTAATTTATAATTTAATTAATTTAATTTAATTTAAATTAATATATGTTATTTAATTCAATTCAAATTTGCGAGATAGTCGAGTGGAGACACTCCAGCTATTTTTTAGTAAAGATTGAAATTTTTTTATTAATTTTTAATCAAATTACATTCTTTCAATTAGAAGATTATAATTTTCTAAATCACACTAGTATATGTATATATAATTCTCAAATATGTATAAGTATATTAATAGTTTTAAAACTGAAAGAAATAAAGAAAGGACAAGAATTTTTCAAATCAATTTCAATTTCAAATAAAATGTAAAAACATTTTTTTATGAATTTTAATATTAAAACCAATAAAAATCAATCATATATATATATATATATATAAAGATATTAGAAATTCACCTGGGAGCAATTTCTCAAGCTAAATAATACAAGCTCGAAACACAAACAGAGAGAGTATAGAAGGGCCGAAGGACCGTTGTCTCCCATTCTGCTGTCCAGGGGTTGCAATTTAATAAGAGTGCTTGGACCGAGTCGTGGAGTGAGTCGGGGGTGGAATGGGATAGATGGTGGGGCTGCCCGGGCCGCACGATACCTCATCTTGAAAATGCAATTCCTTTTGGGAGCTCCCAAATCCTGCAGCAACTTCCCCATCCCGAACCCCGGTGGCCTTTTCTTACCCCTCCAACTCCTACGCTTTGAGTCGCCTGGACAGCTGAAAGATTTCCAATAAACGGCGCAACCCAATTTCCGCACAGGGTGTGTGCTCTCGTGGAATGGGTTCCCGAGGGTTCGGGGTGGGAACAGGCTGCTGTTTGCCGCTGCGGGATCCACCAACAGGGGCTGTTTTCGTTCAACACTTTGTTATTCGACACCTTCACTTTTCTAATTAATCGCTTTATTTCTACCGCCTGATTATTCATTTCATCACCAATTGTTTTCTATTCTATTCTATTTATCACCTATCACAAAATTTTAAAAATCGAGTTGAAGGATATTAATTAATTTTATTGCCCCGTTCTGGGATACAGCAATATTTATAGGTAGAATTGTTATTTATTTTATTATTCTTCATCAATATCTTTTTTTAAGCATTTATTATATTACTAAATAAATTAAATCCTATATATTTAGATTATTAAAAATCAAGTAATTAAATATTAATTGGTAATAATAATATATTACTTATAAATCATGATCTTATACTTTCATAAAATGACAGCTGTTAATGTAATATTTTGAATTATTAAAAAAAAATATATATATATATTAAATAAAATACAGGAAATATTAAATTTAATTTATTGAAAGTACTAAAGTGCCTTTTACTATGAAAATATCTAATGGGTTACAATTTACAATGGATTTTAAATGTCATATTATTAATATTTTTGAAAAATATAGGAATTGAAACTTAGATCGAAGCAAATAAGTTTTATTATGTTAACGGCAATCAGGGTTATATTATGGGAAATGATCTAATATATTATTTAACATATTATTAAAATATTTTAATATCACTTCACTATAAAGAAGAGAAATTGTAATAAAAAAGAAGTCAATTCCATGTTAAATATTTTATTGATAAAAACTAGACAAAATTTAAATTTGAGTAAAAAAATCTGGAGTGTCTCCACTCGACTATCTCGCAATTTGAATTGGATTAAATAATATAATATATTACATTTAAATTAAATTTAATTAATTATAAATTATAAATTAAAATTGATAAATAATATTTATTAAACCAGCGCATGTTTGGCTCTTTGCTGATGGCACCAGGTCACGTGTTGGCGCGTGATTTGCAGTGTTAAAAAATTAATTTTGGTACTTTCAGCGATTCAATCAACCTGAAATTCTATATATAGCAGTTTTATACAATTATTAATCATGTGAAAAATTATCAAACATATATCTTTATTTTTACGGTCACTTTAGAGGAAAAAAATCAAAACGTGGTAGGTAATGACCCTCTTCGGGTTGAGCTACATTTCTCAAAAGTTGATAGAAAACTATGAATTTTGAATAATGCGCGTATACCAAATTTCATTATTCTACCTCAAACCGTTTTTGCGTAATCTTGTCTACATATATACACACATACACACACATACAGACATTTTTCTCAACCTTAGTGAAAATAATTCAGGAACCTTCAAAATGAATAAAAACATCAAGAATAAAAACATCAACATCGAAAATTTGGTGATCGCAAGTTGGCGAGATAGTAAAAAGCCTGGACCTATATATATAAATGTGCATATAAAAATTAAAAATAAATTTTATATATTACATAAAATACAGGAAATATTAAATTTAATTTATTGAAAGTACTAGTGCCTTTTACTATGAAAATATCTAATGGTTTACAATGGATTTCAGTTTGTTTCAATTGCTACGATACGAAACAAAACAATCTATGATATATTACTAATAATACTCTCGAATTTGTAGATTAAATTATTTTACAAAGAGGGGATTATAATCCAATAGTTTGAAAAATAATTTTAACTAAAAATTTCTACTTTGTCTATAAATAGAACGATTTCAAAATCGAAAAAAATTGCATTTCTAAAATATTACTAGCCAAATATGAATTTTAAATTTATTAAGGCAAGTGACTCCAAAAAATATAATATAGTTTTTCTATATATTAATTGTACATTTAATCAATATAATCTAAATATAATAAAATATATTATTAATTTATTAAATAAATTTGTCAATTTTTGAGTTATTTACAACTGCACAAAGTGTTTTTTTTTATTTTTGTATAAAAATTAATCTAAAATTTGTTTATATATTTGATAAAATGAAATTCGATAACTCATTATGAACCCTTTTTCTAGTTTAGTTAATTATTATATTAGTTAATTATAATTACAATTATAATTGTAAGAAAGTATAATATTTTGTATATGAATTTCTATATTAAAATGTACCTACTAAATTCAAAATTGGGTACAAAAGTAAAATGTGTAAAAAATGACAAGGACATCAATCATCATTTGTAAACCTCCAAGAAATCGAAGAATAATCGAGAATGACCACAGAACCATCGTTTACAAGGGACCTCTTTTAATACGCTTTAAAAAGTCATATTTGATTTATATATATATATATATATATACAACATAAAAAAAATTCTTAACTACCCCTCCCCCTCTTTATTTATTAATTTATTAAAGAAAAAATTAATATTTTTCATTTAAATATATAATTAAATAAAACAAATTGACTAAAAAGGACTTCTATTAAAAATACATTAGAAACATTATTTGTAAAAAAAGCAATTTTTCGTTGATTAATTTTTTTTTTAAAATCACAAATGATATTCATATACTAGGTCTACCAATATGAGACTAGCATTTTTTTTTGGGAAAAAGAAACACTAATTTTGAATAGGAAAGTTAAAGAATTTTATTCAAAGTAGTAACTAGTGTTTCTACACACATTTTAACCACATTTGTGGATACCACATCAATAGAAATATTCGCCTTTTGAAAAAAATTAACCAGACACCCAATTTTCGACTTCTTCGTAGAAATCGAAATGCTCCTCAGCCAATGCCATCGTTGAAAAAAAATCGAAGTTGGAAGGGACCAAGTCCGGTATGGTAGCAGCTTTAAGTCAAATGCTGTATCCTGTTTTACTTTGTGTGCAGCTACATTGTCGTGTGATAAAATAACTTATCCGTGTCTTCAGGCCCATTTGGGTTATTTATTTGGTCAATGAATTGTTCAAATTGATCATTTGTTGTTTGTAGCGATTAGTATTAATAGTTTCACCAGGTTTTAGAAGTTCATGTTAAAGCAGACCTTTTTGGTCCCATCAAATACAGATAACACAATAACCAAAATAGCGATCAATATGGATTTGCAGTCGATGTTGATGGTTGTCTCGGATTTATCCCTGATTTTTTACGTTTAGGATTATTAAAATAAATTAATTTTTCATTGACACTAATAATTCGATACAAAACTGATTTTCTTTCATGTCTTTGAAGCAAAATTTCACAAGTGTTTTTCGATTTTCCACCTGTCTTTCGTTCAATTCATGAGGCACCCATTTTCCTCACTTTGGGATCTTTCTAATTAAAACGGTCAGAAATTGTTTTTTTCGCAACATTTAACATTGCTGTTGCTATTGCTGTTTTGCCTTTGTGTTAAAGTATCATCTTCATCCAATATAGCTTGCAAATCAGTGTCTTTAAACTTTTTTGGTGGTCTTCCACCTTCATTTCTCACATCAAAATCATTATTTCTAAACTGTTGAAACCATCTTTTGCATGTTATTTCTGATAGAGCCGATGCGACACTGCAACACTTTTCTTCAAATGAAAACAAAAAATTTATGCTTTCCTCAAAACTTCACTTTCTGGTACAAAATTCGACATTAACACGATGAAAATATATGATGTTGTGTGTATGGTAGATTCAATTTTAAAATATTTATTCTTCAATATTCTTACAATAGAATTGAGAAATATATAAATGTTAATTTGTGTTAAATTTTAAATTAAATGTTCTTGATAAATAGAAAAGATCTTTAGTTTAAAAAAAATAATTTAAATGTTCTTACGTGGATTAATAAGCATCTTAACCAATAATAATAATCATATTAGAAACAATTTATGAAATCTGAATAAATAATAGAAAATTTAAAAAATATAAAGTTCTCCATATAATATAAACTTTGAGTCAGTGATGAAAAATAATCTTTTACTGATATGTCAATAAAAATACCAAATCAATACAAATATGTATGGAAACTTTAAACAAACAGTAAATTTTTAAGAGGATATCGAAAAAAGTTACTTTCTTTTTTTTAAATAATTGTTTTACTTAAAAAAAGACTTATCACTTAAAGACTTGTTCAATGCTAGCCACAACTTTTTGTATGTTGTATGTATATATTTAAAGTATTTAAATTGTATGTCAAAGTAGATTATTTTTGGTATTTTGATAAGAATGAAAGGTTCAGGTTCAGTACTATCAAATCAAATATAGTACAAATATTAGTGATACTAGTGGAGCAATGTTTGATGAATATGGTAGGTTTGGTAGTTCTTGACAAATAAATTTACCCATCATGTATACTATTTTGTAGTATTTAGTAAAATTGTTATTTTCCAATAATATTACTAAGAATATAATAATATAATATTACTAAGAATATTGTAGAATCATGTTGTAGAATATAATCAATTCGATCCTGTTATTTTTCTAGAGCATCCCTATAACCCTCTACTCAATTTCTCGTTGGAACATAAATAAATAAATAAAAGAGGTTCGTGCCAGAGGTTACGATTTGCGCTCTATTCTCCCCAGAAGTGAACTCGATTGCGGAAGGAGAGAAGCGAGGGGTCGGAGCGCACTCCTCCCTTTTCGACGGCCCACTCCGGGAGACTCAATTGCCCTAAGTGTCAACCAAGATGGCTCTACGACCAAAACGACCACCATGCCATCCTTTTTCACTCATCCACAAAGAAATTGCCCGACTAAACTTTCCCTCAAAGAGTTCAAAATGAGAATCTTTTTTAACAGGATATGATGACACTAATCATTGCTTTGCAAACACTTAGGCCTCAAGGCACATGTTTTTTATATTCATATACAAATGAACACAAATACAACGGAAAATAACGATTCTTTAAATAAACATATATCTATTAAAAACTATATTATTTAGGTAGAAAGCATATTTTAAATTATATTAAAAAGTAAATAAAAACAAACATCAAAGAATGGTGATAAAAGAGTGGAAAAATATATCAATGCCATAAAAAGTATTCCTATAATTTAATATCTTTTAAGGAAAACCTCTTAACCCTGAGCAAATTTGAGCACACATTAAATTAAATCAAAAATCTTCCATTTAAGGTAGGAGATTCCTTAATTCATATAATTATCGTCAATACATAATAAACATTTATTATTTAATATTTTTTAACAAAAACAAATAAATATAATTTGTTTAGAGTACCAATTAATTGATCAGTATTATAATAATACGCACAGTACACATTCCCAGTATATTATTCAAATGCTCAGTAGAAAAAAAAATTGTGCACAGTATAAAACTAAATACTCAGTAAAAAATCCAAATGCCCAGTAAAAAAACCAAATGCTCAGTAAAATAACTAAATGCCCAGTAAAAAAACTAAACTCTTAGTAAAAAAAAACAAAATGCAAAGTAAACAATACCTCCCTTACTATCGTCGGTCGGTAAAAACACTTTATGCTAAGTAAAAATTATTAAAGCATAGTGAAATCTGAAACCGTTCTGTAAAAATAAATGTTTATATGAGGTTGTAAATAGTAAGGTGGACATTTTTTAAATAATTTTGAAATCAAAAATATTGTATTAAATATAATTAGGGGTATCTTTCACCAATGTTTGCATCCGTACAGCAGTCAGGAGTTATATGTATGTGTAATGGTCTCTTTATGATGAATGGTAGGAGAAAGGGTGAGGTAACTTCGAGCGCGCGCGCGCGGTACATAATTTTAACGCAGAGTAGATACACAGTAAGCAAATGTGGATACCGCTCTACTAAAATTTGAACATTCCATTCCATTGCTCGGTCAAAACTCCTGTGTCTGCATCAGGAGTTTTTAATTTCCGAAGCACTTTTGCAACAAGCCAATAGTTACAATACATGCCTTGTACATGCCGGTAAAAATGCTATCCTAATTTCACATTTTTTGTTTTAGAACCACTGAAAATTTTTGTGAGCCGAAATATTTTCTTGTATCAATATTTCAAAATTAATTTAAATTATAAATCTACATAAAAAAGTAAATAATATCAAATCCATTATATTTTATTGAGCGATATAATACCAGAAATAAATATATTTAATTTATATATTTAAATAATTTTTAAAAAAAAATGTAAATTAAAAAATATAATAATATAATATATATATATATATATATTTAAATAATTAAATACAATGGAGGAATTCATCAATATTATAATACAGAAAATTTACTAATTAATTTTTACTGAGCATTCAGTGATTTTTACTGTGCATCAGTGATATTTATAATGAGCCTTAAATACTGAACGATTTCATTTATTTTACTGAGCATGAATTACTGAGCAATTTAAAATATTTTACCGTGCAAAAAACAATAAAATACAGGTCATTTGGAATTTTTTACTGAGCAAACATGTATTAAAATACTGAGCAATTAATTTATTGCGATTTATTTATAATACAAATAAGTTTTGACATAAAATTCAAAAATTAGAACATACAAAAGAGTTTGATCAAACGTTAATATTGTCCAAGTCAATCTGAACTATAATTAAATGCATTTAAATTAAAGACAAAAACAAATTAAATTACTAAAAATTGTTATTTTGATATGATATAATTATGATTATTTATAATTATTAATTATTAGAAAAATAACATTTAAAAAATAAAATAAAAGATTGTAATGTTTCTTTTTATGATTACTTACTTTAAAATAACTTAAATAAATATTATAAAAATTTATATTAAATTTATAAATATAAACCTTAATAAGAATATTCCTTTATTAAAAAGGCTGACATTTCAAATTGATTGATATATTGAGCATTTCGGTTATTACTCCTTCAAAACAAACTTTCTTTTCCTCAAATAACTTTGATCAAAAATTATTCTTATTGAGGTTTGTATTTTTAAGTTTAATTTTAGTTTATGTAATATATTAAAAATTTCAACAGTTAAATCTATGAATTCCTTCAAAAAATTATTTAATATATTATATGAATTACTTAGATGTTTTGATTTAATATTGAATTATTCTGAAAATAAATATAGTTAAGAAAATTTAATTGTCTTTCTCTTAATTAGTATGATGATAATGACTTCCTACTCTAATTAACATTTTTATTTGGTTTGGTCATTTTATTTTGCCACAATCTAAAATACGGCACAATTTAAATCAAGGGGGAATTAATGCCTCTGCCTAGAGAACCTTCTATGCCCATGATAGTCATTAAGGGTTCGTCAGTGTGGCTCGTTCTGTATGGGTGTAATTGGTAAAGCAATTTGACTAGACTTCGTATTCGAGGGGAGCTGGTTGAGCTCTGCTCATGTGACAAGTCGCTAGGCTTCTCTTTGTACAACAAATGGTCCAAATCTATCCGAATCCCTTCTCTTTTCAGTATAATTCCGCGAAGGAAATTGAGAAAAATCTCATCTTTTGGGGCGACCTCTCCCTTCTCCCGGTCCGGCACGGGACACACGACGGGAATTGGGATGCGGACAGGGAATGGGAAGGGGATAGTTCATTTTTCATTGCGTCCGCCTTGGTCAGCCCTGGGCTGAGTTCAATTAAGGACCCAGGCCCTTGAGGATTACTCCTACTTTTTCTACCCCATGGCCGGAAACTTTGCAACCCCGCATATCATTATGCGATTCGCTCACGGCATCTTGCAAACAGTAAATAACCCACGACGGACACATTTTTGGGAATCTTCCAAAATTAGGCTGGTTTGAGGATCTCTTTTAATGCATTCCAAAACTTGACAATTGAATCAAGCATCTCTTGGAGAACAAGCCCTTCCGACACCGAATCTTTTACATTAATTCAATCAATAAAACTCACCTTAATTAAATGAAATTCTATACGCATTTCTAAATTTTCATTTTAAAATTTATCTTAATGAATATTCTTACATTTGAAGAAAATATCTTAAAAGCTTTTAAAACTTAATGATTTAAATAAATATTATTGATCTTTTGATAAATAAAATCTTTTAAAGTATTATTTTACAAAATATTTTTAAGTTTGCTTTAATTATTCTTTAATCAGTTCTATTCCAATGACACATTTGGTAATAATAGAATCCACTCTCTTGGTATCTCTAGTTTTCTTTCTTGTGTCATCCCTCCTCCTTTGACTTTTGCCTTGGTGTGTCCCTTTCTAAAAGATTCATTACTGTTTGTCTTTGAACCAACGGTAAATCCGCTAATTAAAGTAGTTCTTTGAGTAGAGCACGCAGTTAATCTCAGGATCAAAGTTTAGTTTTTTCTTCAAATCCGATGACGTAATTTGGAATTAATTTCGTACAGAGCAATTAGCGGGCGCCTCGTAATTGGTCCGACTGTTTAAATAATCCCCGTCACTAATGATTGGTTCCTTTCGCCTTGTGCAGCTCTGATATTTGACCGCGTGGGTGACAAAAAGCAATTAGGGTCGCTGATTGTACTTCCTAAATTGCAATCAAATCACAAACCCCTCTATCATACAGATTACTATAATTATATTTGCTCGTCAACTCGCTCGGTCGCGTGTGTGTTGTATATGTGTGGGTGAATGTGTGTTACTTTGTTGATGTAGACGAACAGTTCTTAGTGTATGTGTCTCCGTCGATGTGTGTGCGTGTGCCTATATGGGATCTGAAAGCATCTATATAGTGGAGAATGGGGTGCGGTGGGTGGATGGGGTAGGCACGACCAGCGAGGGGAAGCGAGACGAACCTCTACTGCAGAAATAATTGCCCTTGTGGGGTTGAGCAATTCCCCGTTCCGCAAATTATGATTGAATGGCTCAAGATAAAATGCCAGCAAAATGGAAGTGGGGTGCCGTCGGCTTCTCCGGCCAGGAAAGTGGTTCGAGACCTGGAAGGAGGATCCCGCCAGGAGGGTTGCGGGGCCGCAGGGGTCGGGGAAGCCAACTTCTCGGTCCATAACAAGAATCAAGGCAGCCAATCCTTTCCCAACGCGGTGGAAAATTTAATCCAGAAAAGAGCCGTTTTAACAAGTTAAAAGCATTAGGAGCGAATTGTAAATAAGACATTAAGATTTAGTCGTTTGGATTCATTCTATTACAATAGATTACTTTAGAGATTCACTACCTCCTTGTTTAATTAAAATTTTAAATTAATTTTTCTTAAAAGAATACATTATATTTTCATTTAATTAAATTAGATTTTAAAAACAATTTTCTATTTTTCATGATGGAAAAATTTGATTTAGAGCCAACTTCAACTGTAATCTAATGAAAAATGTAAAGTAAATTCTATATCCAAGAAAATTACCCTATATCTATTCAAGAGAGTTATTGAAAATATGATGAAGTTTAAAAGAACGAAGTAATTTAGTAAAAATTGAACTCAAAATCCTATTCAATTAGAATTGTTTAACTTTACATGATATAATCGTTATTTACCAAATAACAATGATAATTAATTCATTATTTAAAAGTCCTATACTAATAATTTAGTGAACAATTTTCAATTTAATATTTTTTCTGATATATCCAATTTATAAAATTAAGATATGATGATTTAATTAAAAAAGTTTAAATAAATAACACTCAATTTACAACAAATTAAGTAATATTGATTATTGATTAAATAGGTATATTTGTTTGATTTGGAATGTATTTATTTGTTTGGCAAATATTTAGAAATATATTTAGTTTAATTAATAAAATTATTATATTGTTTTATGAAAAATATTAAATTACATAAAGATTTTAAAATATTTTCGAAATGAATAATAAAACAGAAGGAAAAACTCTCCCAATTCTACAATAATTATTATTTCATATTATATTATTATTTGTATTTATTTAATGTTTATTTTCTCTTTCTAAATGACGCCTTAAAGTGAATGGTCAACATTTGCAATTGCAAAAGCTCTTCATTTGATTGCTTATTTTGCTCAAAATGACTTCTAAATGTCCTCAAGAGATAAGATGTCTGAATATAAAGTTTCCACTTTTAGGTTGAAATTTTATTCACACTGTTTTATCCATCCATTTATCAACTCCAAACCACATTTTAGGCCTTAAAGCACTATTAACACAAAATATTCAGGTCTATATCTACTATACTTTTTTTTAACTTTCTATTGTATACATACATGATACCCCCTGAAGTGTAATTTCTTCATTTTAGAAAACAATAATTATATATTATCACAATTGTTTTATTTTATTATAAAACCCTTTATTAGATCTTGGAGGGCGTGAAAGCCAAGAGATATAAATAATAAATTTAATAGCTTCATTTTCAATTCAATGATTTGATAAAAAAAATAACGAGATTGCTTTTAGTGAAAAGTATTTGATTTTTTTAAATTTATTTTTATATTTATTATTTATATTTTAAAAAATACATTAAAATGAAGATTTTTTTTAATTTTCGGGAAATTCACTGTCTTTTTATATTACTATTGAAAGCGTTTCCTCGAGTGTGTCACTACGATGAGACGAAAAAGCATTTTTATCTGACACAATGAGATATAATAAAACTTTTAATAGTGATATTTGAAAAAAATACTGTTGATCAATTTACCATAGGAAATCAGTGCGGTGTTGATTTTTAAATAAGGAATGTCTTAGTACTACAGTTGAGTTTTCTTTTTTATTATTTAAAAAAAATTGTATGGTAATAAGTGTTTTTTAAAAATAAATTTACAATTTTTGTAATACCCTACTTTAGAATTTCTAAATATAAATAATAAGTATTAAATGGAAATTTTACTTATAACTTGCTTTCTTGTTGAAGATGGGGAAAAATAGCAAACTTGGAAACCATCCCAAAAGTGAAACTTTGCAATCAGTCCTTAATTTTTGTTCATTCTGGACTTTCTCATTTCAAATGGGCATTCTTAAAGGATAGAGATTCTAAATGTGATTTTTAAATTGAACAACTAAAAAAAAAAAAAAACTTAAAATTCAAGCTCTATTAATGATCTTATTGATTTTCATTAAGGAAGGAACGAGACGTAGAGGTTTAAGAAAACATTAGGTGAACCTGCTCACTGGCTGTCAAGCCTTAATTGCCATGATAGAAGGAAGGCTCCTAAATGAAATTGGAGCCTTATGTCTCGACTGATTGGATATATGAGAAATCTAGAAAAAGAAATTAAGGGGCGAGTAGGGGATGAGTTTGCAGGAGGAGGTGGGGGGTGGGATTGAAAGCTGGAGTGCTAACGAGAGCGAGAGAGAGCGATGATGATGAAGGAGCGTAGAACGCCGATTGGCGGATTTCTGCAGTGCGGTGCCTACGCAGCCAATTAGGGAGGCCGGCAACAAGAAGAGGGCGCACGCCCCGGGCGAGCCAGACAGGATAATTAGCAAGGAACTGTAATCCTACATACAGAGCTGATATATAGCGCCATGGGGTGGGCGAATTAGTAATTAAAGGACCACACCGGGCAAATCCTCTTATCAGGAAACTATGCAAAGCCCTGGCCTACAAATGAAGATTTAGCAATTTGCTTCGCCCTGCTGTGTGCAGACGTGTGACCTGGCAGATAAGACGGAACATATGATAGAGGCTTTCTGGATGGATTAATTCTCCTATAGAGCACATCAATTATGGCAATGAATTGAATCCCATCGTTAATGATAAACTTTCTCTAATTACGTACTCAATTACTCAACATGATTGAGATTTCTATTTCCAATTATCCATCAGAAAAAACTTGTTTTAGATACGGAGAGTAATTTTACAGCACGATAATTACATTTGGTTAATACCTATAATTTTCTAGATTAAAAATAAGCCTTCATGTTTACATTGCCCTCGTGCATATGTAAATTGCGCCCTGTTGGTGAACTTCATTTACACACACTGTTGCTGTTCACTGGCTCTTCTCATGTAATGAAAAAAGGAACGAAGAGGAAAATAATTTATTATCCAATTATAGAAATTTATAATTGCCTTTTTCGCGACGGTGATGGCGTAGGAAGGGGGAGGAGGAAGTTGCTCACCCCTTTGCGTTCCCCGGACCAATAAAATGAAACCTCTCTGCCGGTCCTACTTCTTTAACGAGTTATGATTTATCGACAAGACAGCCAGCCCTTCTTCCTTGATTGACGAGGACGGGACAAGAATGATTGCCTCCGACACGCTTATGCCCTAAACACACGAGAGCCAACCACTTCTTGTATATTTAATTTTCTTTTATTAAAATGGTTATGTCCCTTGACAAATTAGCACTTAGTTAATTCCATTTATTTTAACTTGTTTAAACAAAAAGGGTTATATTGTCGAGCTCTTAATTCTCTCCTTCCCTATTCAGAATGTAAAAAACGACTCGGTAGCTCACTCTACATAAAACTTAAGTATAAATTCACTAAGCCCTTTTAAATCAACCCTTTATGGCCCATCAAGCAAACTAATTAGCTTCCAAATAAAAACGCTTAAATTATTATTTCTAATACATTAAGATTAGATAAGGTTATCAAAACTTTAATACATTTTATCTTTAGAAACGATCTTGAAAATCAATTTGCCCTTAACATTTTGACGTTAATCTAATTTCTATTTTCTTTACTTTAATGTGCGCGAATTTTATGGTTTTTATGCAATTTTGAAAGCAATATTGTTTAGCAAACTGATTTTTATGTTGGACTTTACGAGTTTCGTTAAGAAGTGATGCAACTCGGTCCAGGTAAAAGAAATTCGACAGAGTTTATAGGATTTCAAATTCATTATGAATAGTTGGGGGAAGGGGTTGGGAATTCGATGAAAACACATCAGAATGGCACAAGGGGGGGGGGAAGACAGAGTAATTCAATTAGCGTATCGGCAATAAAATAGTAATGGCATTTTGATAATGCAACATTTGCATCCCGTCATAATAATTAATTAAAAGATTCATAAAGTTTTATTGAATGTAAGCTATTTATTTTAATCGTTTGTGAGCAGCTGATTCAATATTGTAGTGTGTTTTATTATTAAACGGAACAATAGCTGTGGGTGCTGGAATGCGCCACCTGCGATTAATCTGTTCAAAGGGCGCAATTGATTCATTTAGTACGGAAGCGCGCTTTTCTTCTATTAAGTTTATTTGTTTACATTTTAGATTACTTTTTCTTGCACACTTTTTACCATATGCTACATCGAGGTGGAAAGAATTTGAAATATCCATTCAGGTAGGCAAAAAAATGTTTGCAAATTAGATTTAAGAAATTATATTTTTAAATCAAGAAGGCATTTAAAGCTATTATAGCAATGAATTTTGTTTATTACTATAAAAAATATATTATAATTTGATTTATAATAATTTAATTATCTTAAATAAATTGATTAAAGAAGAATTGTATGATACATAATTTATAGTACCTGGAACACCGAACTATCTCTCAATCCTTTAACAAATTTATTCTTTTTTTAAATTTTGAAAATTACAATTTTTTAATTACTTATCACAATTATTAAATGATTTTTCTAAAAATGACACCTCAAAAATTTGTTTCCTAAAATGATACAAATATAACTCAACTTCCATTTCAAGATGAAAAAAATATACAAATTTACTTAAGAAAATATTTGATAATATATATATATATATATTTCTCAAAGTACCAATAGCCTATAGACCAGGGGTCGACATCATTTTTCAATAGTCGGGCACATTTCTGAAATAATATAACAGGGGTGGGCACACTTGGTGATACTTAAAAAATCGCAAATGTTTAAGAGCCTGATCGCAAAAACATTTTACCTTTTTTTTAGTAATAATTTAATACTTAGTAATTTGAATGCGGGCACTTGAAATGGCTTCACGGGCCACCTGGTTGCCGACCCCTGCTATAGACTGTTTCGACCAAGGATCAATTCTGTTAATAATATAAATTTTGAAATTATATTACCATATATACTCTTTTAATATAAAATAATATATATAATATAAATTATTTAATTATTATTTAAATTGAATAATGTGTTAATGAGACAACTCACCATTTCTATTTTGATATCGCGTGAATGACTTAAAATATTTTAAATATAAAAAAAAAAGATTAATACAATATTAATTAAAAAAGCATATGACTGGAGACAACCTCCTGTTTTAATTCTAGAAATATATAAATTTTTCTTTTTATTTATAATAATAATATAGCAGTTATATTATTTATACTGAAAATCAAATTTATTATATTAATATAATATATCTTAATATTATTAGATCAAATTTATTCAACAATCTTTTTGAAATAAGATATTCTTTAATTATCACTTTAAATGGATATCTATAAAAGTCAGATATTGTTTTTAAAGTATCATATTATAAATAATATATTGACAATTTTCAAGATAAGAAAGTCAGAAAGATAAGACTAATTAGATACATTTTGGTTCATATATAAATTTTAAACTACCAAGCCGTATTTGTACAAAGAAAATATCCATCAATTTATTAGTTCAAAACCCCAGAAATCTATTAGTATAAAAACATTTTGCAAGAATTTATTAAAAACTCCCCCCTGTTAATTCAAAGTCTTTTTAAATAAAAGAAATATTATTTATTCTTTTTTATTTTATGTATTATATTAAGTTGCTAATATCTTGAATATTTTTTTTTTTTGGGGTGTAGGAATAATATTTCGTAATCTAATTCTAAAATATTATTGAAATAAATATATTTAATTTTATTTCTAAATTAAATTAAAAATTTTAAAATATTTTAAATATAAAAAATGATAATACAATATCAATTAAAAAAGAATATAGAGAGGCTAACGAAGTTGCTGACGTCATTTAAATTTACTATATTAAATTAAGAAAAATCTAACAAAATGATTTTTAAGGAAACAATACAGATCGATTTTTCTTTATAAATATGATAGTATCTATTATGTGAATTTTAAAAATATCCTTAGCAGGGTATATATGGTATATAATATATATCACTTGTAGTATAGTAATTACATGAATAAGAGCTGGCATAGACCAAGTTATAACTATTTAGTTCAAATGTTAAGTCAGAATTTGATATTTGATGCTGGATACTTTTGTTTAAAATAACTTAAACAAAAGAATAAAAATAATTTAATTATCAAAATCCAATAATATTATTCTTTAGCAAAAGATAAATAAGACAATGAAAATAAATAACCCTCTGAGGATATTATTTCATGTTTGATTAATATTAAATAACACAAATACGTATGGGTTTTTACAAAAACCATTGAAATTTAAAATAGTATTTGTTTTTAATTCATGAAAGAAAAATGGAAAGACGCTTTATTGTTCGACTAAATGAGGCAAATAAATAAACCAGATTAGTTGAATGCGTGTAGCGGGGTGTTGTAGTCGCAGATGGTTTGCATGCCCCACTCACCTAGGCCCTTGTAAATAAATAAATATGCGTGCTTTCGAAAAACATGACGGTGGTTACTCCTGGTGCCTTGGTACTTTGGTAAACCTCGATCGAACGAGCAATTTCCCGCGAACGTTTCACACGACGAGAGTAGCCCACTCACCCAACAACGACAACGGAGCCGGTTTTCGTTGACCCGTGATTTGTCAACGCGGTTCCAAAGCCCTACGAGGGTAATTACTTAAAAGGTTTTCTGTGTCAGCCCGCGTGGTTGCCGTCACAATCCGGCTGCGTGTTTTTCGCCAACCCCAAACACCACCAAAAGCGCCCCATCGAAAGGCTTGGACGGTGACGGGGACGTCGTGCCAACATGACCACGTCAAATCAGCATTGCCAAACTATTTATTGGACGGTCCAAGTGAATGACGCTTTCAACTCAACCAAATTGAAAGTTATCTATAGAAAAGCCTCCGCGTATTATTTCACATAATGCATAATCAGTTTTCCTCCCCCTCTCCTTTTCCCTTCCCCCCCACCCCCATCCCCACACTCTCCAAATCACCATCACCAAAGTTATATTAAATATTATAATTAATTTAATTATATAGGTATCCTAATTCGACTTATCAAATCAATGTTCTCTCTCCCTCTCTCTCTCTAAACGAGTTAATTAAAATTGATAAATTAATTTATAATTACTAATTACATTTCATTAAAATATCGAATATATCCACGGGGTCTAATTAGGACCAATATATCTATCTCTGATTTGTTTATGCCGAAATTAAATTAACTTCTCTTATTTGTTATTGACATCATTTTTTTTTTAAACTACCAACGCGATCAAATAAAAATTATCTGAGTGAGAACATATTGAACAAAAAAAAAAAAAATCATATTCCAAAGAATTAAAAGTTCTATTCATAAAATTATTATTTAATATCATAATTTTAATATATGGTATATTTTCCCCCATCTGTTGGAATTAAATCATATACAAAGGTTTTTTTTAATTAATTTTTTAGTCTATTTGTAAGTATCATAATAAACTTTTACTATTCCTCTATGATAAGTTATATAGTTTTCATTTTAGTTAATCTTTATTATATTTTTCAGTTATAAAATACTTTGCATTTTTATTATATCTTAAATAAGTTGACCTGTGGCCAGGTCCGAACCGACCGACGGTTTGAAATAAATTAATTTCCAGCTACAGAAACAATTTCAAATAATTTTCATATATCTATTAATGTAATAAAAAACAGATATGGATACATAAATAATAAATATAAACATTTTTAATTTTATTTTATTTATAATATATATGCAAGACCAGGCTGTGACGTCATGCATGGCTGGATGACGTCATATAATTTTAAATCAAGAAAAAACTAATAAATATGATTTTTTTCGAGGATAAAACCAATACAAAATGCATGATTCGTGGTGATATATAAAAAAATCTCCTTTGGTCTGAAAATAACCCTTTCCTTCCTATCGTCGATCGCTAATACTACCACTTCCGGTTTCCGGAATTGCACCAAAAGTTGATCAATTCATCCCACTGATGCATTAAGTAAATATACCAAATTTCATCAAAATCGGTTGAACCGTTCAGGCTGTACACATCTATACGGACGGACAGACGGGCGGACGGACAGACGGACAGACATCATGCTAAAAATACTTTTTTCTGTTTAGAAAATGCATGATTCGTGGAGATATGTAAAAATCTCCACATGTGAAATTTGGTGTGAAAACAATACCTCCCTTACTATCGTCGGTCGGTAAAAATATTACATATAACTTTAAATGACGCTTAACTACGTACGTGTATATAGGTATTTTGTTTCGTTAACTAAAATATCTTTAAAATGCGATAGAAATCAGATTAAAAAAAGCATAAATTTATTTATGAATGTATAATAGTTAGTATTGGTATATTAATTTTTAATGTAATTTTATTAATTCAAAATGCAGTTAAGAACTCATTATTAAAATTGTGATTGGATTTTGTTAGGGTTTTTTTTTTTTTTTGTTTCAGTGCAAACGCATTTTCATTGACCTAAAAATCACATGGAAAGAATAGTTAATTATCTTTTGATGATGACATCAATTATTTCTCATTTCATTTCCAGTTAAAAATATATTTTCCCCCCATCTGTTGGAATTAAATCATATACAAAGGTTTTTTTTTTAATTAATTTAATTAGCAATTTATTTTATTTCAGTGGAAATATAATTTCAAATCCTAATGTAAAAACCATTATTTTATTCTCTTATTGTATTTAGTTAATTAAATTTCCCAATTGTTTTTTATTATGCTACATTAAGCATTCAGAAAATCTATTTAAATGAATTCCTTTAGAAAAACATTTTTTAACTATGTCATTTAACATTTGCTGATTTTTTTTTTAAATATTCCAATGTGTTTTAATGAACGTATTTTACCTTCTCTATAAAATATCTTTCGAATCAACAGTAAATTAAGCAGAAGGGAATTATAATTGCATAGTTGAATTAAACTTTATATTCCCAAGTTTTGATTATTTGTAACCTGCATTAAAACATAGGATATAATTGTTCGAAGGCAATGCTAACCGCTGAGCAACCACTCTTTACTAACTTGTTCAATAAACTCTAATGTGCGGCAAGGCGGGTATTTAAACGTATCTAATTTAATTTTATCATAGATAACTAGTTACAATTAGTGGGCTTGGTAGTGAATCACTTCGGAACTTAAGTTGTCACTTGCAAATTCCTTCTCTTCTATACATCTTGTCTAAGCAACGACAAATTGAAGCCAATTACAATCTTAGAAATACACAATCTTCTTATTTCTCTCTTTTATTTAAGGTCGATTATATAATTATTTAAATTTTGGTGTAAGTAATATCTAATGTATAAATATCATAAATGAAACTCTTAAACTGGTATCTGTGTTTCATTGTACCTAAAAGAGAAATAAATTAACACATCGGATCTATTAATCTATCTTTTATTTTCCTTTGTTAATTAAAATAGTTAAAATTATTTTATTTTTCATAATAATAGCTAAACTCCAATTTGTAGAATCAATAGCTAGATTTATACATCGCATATATTATGAATAATTTTTTTTTAATTAATTATATATATATATATATATATATATATATATATATATCTTTATTTATTCAATATTAAATTGTTATTTTTTTCATAAGTGTAAAGTCTTAGATATCAAGAAAATAGACCCTTTGCCAGATCCTAAAAGAAATCTAGCAAGGAGATTCATGGTATTTGAGATTAATTAATAGATAAGATTTTCATTATCTTTTTCTGGAGATTAGGGGTAATTGAATTCTTGACTTAAAATGTAAGTACATCAAAAAGCAAGCCAAATAAATTTTATAAATAGCAGAAGAGGGTTGTAAGGTTTTAAATGATAAAAATTATTCAAAAATTAATTTTTTTCTAATTACCTATATGTTCTATGTACGAGTATAATATAGTTGAAAAAATTGGATTAAGATTTTAAATGTCTATAAAATTATATTTTTTTAAATTTAATTTAAATCAGCTATTAATTTAAAAAGTTAAAAATTAATAATTTTATAATAATATAAATTAAGTATAATTATATGTATGTAATAACATATAGTATATATAAAAGATAGTTGGATCTCAAAAATAACTCGGGAATAAAAACTCAATACCATAATAAAGAAAAAAGTATTTACGAAAATATTATTTCAAAATAAAATTAATTTCTAATAAAACCATAGTTACTTACTTGTGATAGATTAAGTTAATATTGATTGAATGTAAGGAAATATAAGTATAAAAATCATTTGTGATAATTTCCAGTTAAATAATGAATAAAAGAATACCTATCTTGTTGATAGGTTTGAAAATGATCTAGAATTGTCACAATTTAATTTTACTCTCATTCATAAAATTACTCATGAAACTGATATTTCGATATTTTTTTTACTCCTATTAGTTAGATAACCAAATATACAGAATACTTGATAGAAACCCAACATTGATTTAAATTTCTTATATTATTACGTCAGTATTCTCAAATCATAATAATAGCAAAATATGATATCTTTATTTTTCTTTTTTTTTCTTTGACTTTATAGAAATCAAATAAAATATAATAAGATTTTATTTTAAGTCAAAGAGTTATTATTAGGTTATTAAGAATGGTATAGAAATGCAATAATGCCCAAAATGATGGTTTAACTGTAACAACTTCTTGTTTCTAGAAAAATAAAAAAAAATGTGATCACTCTTCCTCTAATATCATTTTTAAGGGCAACAAATAAAAGCTCATTTCCAGATGAAATGTCTCATCTCTTTCCTTTATTATTGTTGAGATAAATTCTTATATTCTTAAAAATAAAAAAGACGTAAAAGCCTAAATAATATTCTGTTAAAAGCTTTTTCATTTCATTATTTCAATAAAGTGCGATCCATGATAAACACCAGGCCGTCTTTTTATATGCAGCTAATAATACAATTGTTTTTTAAAAATTTTTTTTTAACTAAAAAGTTTTAAATTATGTTTTTCTGTCAAAAATCTATGAATTTATTATATTTGTTTTATAAATATTAAAGACCACATAGTACTTGAATTTTAAAGCGATTTCTTAACCCATTTAGACCGAAGGAAGAGATCTTTAGAGTGGGTATCTTATGTCTTATGTCTTATCTAATATGAACTCTGAAACTAGAACCAATACGATTTTCTATTTAATTTATTATATTTAGTACATAGTATATAAATTTCCTCCACCCTAATATCTCATATAAATTTTATATTTTAAAATAAGTTGGTGTTGGCGATTTACATATTATTTAAAATTTTGTGCAAAAATTTTCCATTAACAAAAAATTTTATTTAAGCGTATTATGCTTATTAATCTTTTATTTATGGTAAAAAATTGGATTGTAGAATGGATACGATTATAATCTCCACTCGACGATGTACCAATTTGAATTCGATTAGATAACATAAAATTATATTTAAATTAAATTTTATTAATTATAAATTATAAATTAAAATTAATAAATAATATTTATTAAACCAGCGCGTGTTTGGCTCTTTGTTGATGGCACCACGTTACGTGCTGGCGCGTCATTGCCACCATTGTTAAAAAATTAATCCTGGTACTTTCAGCGATTCAATCAAGCGGTCAGTTAGAGGAAAATAAAAATGAAAACATGGTACGTAATGAGAGACCAAAAGAGTTACATTTCTAAAAAGTTGATAGAAAACTACGAATTTTGAATAATGCCAGTGTTCCAAATTTCATTATTCTAGCTCAAACCGTTTTTGCGTAAATTTGTCTACACACACACACACACACGCATACATTTTTCCCAAATGACTCACGGACTTTCCAAAAATGTTTTTACATTTTATTTGAAATTGAAATTGATTTGAAATTCTTGTCCTTTCTTTATTTCTTTCGGTTTTAAAAATATTAATATACTTATACATATTTGGGAATTGCATATACATATACTAGTGTGATTTAGAAAATTATAATTTTCTAATTGAAAGAATGTAATTTGATTAAAAATATTAAAATAAAAATTAAAAGTAAGGTTTAGATCGAGATAGTCAAAAAAGTCAAAATATTAGAATATGATTTTTCTCAACCTTAGTTAAAATGACTCACGGACCTTCGAAAGGTATAAAAACATCAAAATCTCGACATCGAAAATGTTCATGATCGCAATACTATCACTGGGGAGATAGTAAAAAACCAATATATCTCATGTAAAACGATAAAAAAAGTCAATAATTATAATAATAATTTCATTTTCTTAGCCAAAACAATTTGGATTCTTTACAAAGTTAATTTTAAAAATATCATTGCTTAAAGTTTAAAAATTGTTAATAAATTTAGAAAACTGATTTACCTACTACATATATATATTCCATCTTTAAACACATAATAGTATTATGACTATCTGAGGTGATTTACCTCATTTTAAAATAAATCAAATAAAAAATAAATAATTTAAAAATATCAATCAAATTCAAATTGCTATAATAGAATTTGATTTTAGCAAGCAAAATGTGCTTGTAATATTTCGCGTGGCATCGAAAGATGAGATTCTTGTTAATCAAACGCACAATGAGTGGATAAGATTTCACCTAGGTGTGTGCGAGGCTCGCCAAACGAATTGATAAAGATAATGGAAGTAGGATGGGAAATGAAAAGGGATGCCGTCAACGGGACTGAAGGCCTCTTTCCAACCCCTCGCGCTAGATAGGGATTCACCACGTGGCGGGGAGTTGAAAAGACAGCAACAACCACCACTTTTAACAAGTTGATGTAGCTGGAGGGGAGGTTGTCTTGGTGTGATGCGGAGTTTATATCTTAGTGAAGTGTGTGCGTGTGGAGGCTCTCGCTAAGGCTACACGAGGTGGGAAGGAGGGGTTGCTTTTAGTACTAGCTAGATGGATGTATTCATTTTGAATGTGAGTAATAGAGTGAACGGATAGAAAGCCACTCAAATGCTTTTAGACCGAATGAGTTTTATTCATCCCCGTCCCTCGGCTCTGCCACCCCCTCTCCGCCTTGGCACACTCGCTTTCGTTCCGTGGTTTGGCGCCACGCGAGTCAATAGAAGACCCTTCGCGAATTATCTGGGGACCTTACGCACATATCCTCATCGCCCTCTTGCCTTTGCCCGTTTAATAAACTAAAATACACATTTCTTTATGCAAAATTAAGAAAAGAAATGAAAATCACAAAGTGCTTATGATTTTAATCATTTTTTTTTTTACTCAATGAAATTAAAAAGAAAGAACCATCATTGCAATATTAATACAATAGAATAAATTAAATTCAAATGAGAAAAAGTTCAAATCTCATTAATTAATTTATTTCTATTCCGAATAAAATTTTGTCGAAATTTTATTTATTTGTCTTATCTTATTATACTTACAAAAATTGTATATATATATTTGTATATATAAATATCTATATATTTTTTTGAGATATTAAACCGCTCGATTTTTGAAATTCACCCCGTAGATAATATTTATAAAGAAAATTGATTTCAGCCTCGAGAAAAATCAACTTTACTAGTATTTTCTTAATTTAAAATAGTAAATTTATATGACGTCACAAATTACGTCATCCACATTGAAATTTGCCTCTTGTCATTCTTTTTAATTGATATTCTATTCTGCTAGTATATATATATATATATTACTATCAGATTTATCAGGGAAATAATCACGTATTTTTGTGAGATTGTTTTCTCGGCGTTTCGGCACCCATTTTGGCGCCATTTTCAAAAGATTATTTAGGTGGGAATATTTTTGGGATTCTGGGTCTTAGTCTGTGTGACCAAGGGTCAATATCGGGATTTTGGGTTGATAGGTTGGATGGTTTTGTACTCACTGCGTGACCGTAAAAATAAAGATATATGTTTGAAAATTTTTCGTATGATTAAAGATTGTAAAAAACTGCTATATATAGAATTACTGCTTGATTGAATCGCTGAAAGTACCAGAATTAATTTTTAACACTGTAAATCTCACGCGCCAACACGTGACGTGGTGCCATCAACAGAGCCAAACAAGCACTGGTTTAATAAATATTATTTATTAATTTATAATTTATAATTAATTAAATTTAATTTAAATATAATATATTATGTTATTTAATCCAATTCAAATTGCGAGATAGTCGAGTGGAGACACTCCAGTTAATTTTTATTTAAAAGCTATATAATATATGTTTACTAAGTGGTAGCTATAGTTGATTAGATCACAGATTATTAAAGAAGAGGTGATGAAATATTACAGAGAGGTTGTAGTAAATTTGTTGAGCGAACTCATGAATTTAATGTAAATGGTATGATTTATTAGGTATGCCAACTTTGGGTGGAAGTGGAGAGGAAAAATTGAAGAGACAATTGATTATTATATATTCTTTCTTATTATAACTGTACTCGCGCGTATAAAGTATAACTAAATATATCTCTCTTATTGATAAGATCTATCAAATTAACTTGTATAAATATTTTTCTAAATTGGTGAGTTTTTGTAACCACTTTAGAATAAAAGTGAATTATTAACTATTAATTTCTCAGGTATACATTTTTTCTAGTGATTTAAGAAGTTGGCGTTTGATAATAGTAAAAATATATTTGATAAATTTTAAATCGTATCGTAGTTTTTATCACTCAATGAATTTATTATTTCATAATTTACTATAATAAGACTATTTATTTTCCTAAAATATTAAACAAGAAGATGAAAAAATTTTAATTAAATTAATATAAAAATTGAAATGAAAATCAATTTCTTATTTAAATATATATTTTCCATAATGTTTTCATTATTTAGTTTTTTGTTCTATTTATTTATTTTATATTTTACTACCAAACATACTCTTTTATCCCTCTTGCAATATTTGTTTAATTTTTTTTTTGTAAGTGTCTATTGGTCCATTATGTTTAAAAGTGTTTCTATTATGTTTCCATTTATTGGACTCCATTTTTGTTAAGAGTCCCACTGCCACTCAAACCTCCCTATTCCTTCTATCATATCATTTTCTCCATCAATATCCACTCTTCTCCCTCATATCCCTACTACAATTCAAAAGCAAATTAAACCTCTTCTTGAGAATAGGTACTATTGTTTACATATATTTGTTTTAAAGGCTGACTTCTAAGTTGGAACATAATAATGTTTTTATAAAGAAAATATTTTTTAATTTAATTTTTTTCAATTGATATTTTCATTTAATCATTTTCCAACGAAATATAATTAATTATAATGTTTACATTTGTTAAAACCAATTATTTTCAATGGTCATTATAATTATTTCAAAAACCAATCATGTTTTATATTCAAGATTAATATAAAATATAAATAATTATTTATAATAAAAGGTATTATATAAAGTATTCTTAATTTCATCATATAAATATAATTTAAGTTTATATATGAAATTAGATTACAAATAACTAAAATAACAATCAACTAATTTGTTTAAGACCATTTATTAACTTATATTAGGTTGTCAAGGATGAAATTTGTAGCTAGTAATATGGCCAACCTTAATAGCTTATAACTTGACATTGGCTGAATATTTTACCGTTATTTTTTTTTCTGTCAATTTACACAGCTTGCTTGTTTGAAAGAATTATTATAATCCCTAAAAAGTGTAAAACGGTTTTTTTTTAAATCAATTTTGTTTAAAATGGAAAGGTCCGAAATTCGAACAATTATGAAGTATGAGTTCCTACGTGGAAATACGGCGTCGCAGGCCACGCGAAACATTAATACTGTATTTGGCTCTAGTGTTACTACGCAACAGACAGTATCTAATTGGTTCGCTAAATTTCGAACAGGTAACTTTGACCTCGCAAATGAGCCTCGCGGTCGCCCTAAATCAAAGGTGAATAATGACGATCTAAAGGTCACCGTTGAGTCTGACCCATCCCAAAGTGCATATGAATTATCACTAAAGTTTGGTGTTACCAAACAAACAATATTGACTCATTTAGCGCAAATCGGGAAGGTGAAAAAGTTGGATAAGTGGGTTCCACGCAGGTGTAATCCATTATGAGTTCATGAAACCTGGCTCATCGATTACAGCAGACATATACTGCAACCAACTGGACGAAATGATGCAAAAACTTAAAGAAAAACAGCCCAGATTGGTCAACAGATCGACACCTATCCTTTTGCATGATAACGCTAGACCACACACTGCACAAATGACTGTGGCAAAGATACAGGAATTGGAGTAGGAACTTCTCCATCATCCACCATACTCACCAGACCAAGCCCCCACTGACTACCACTTCTTCCGAAATTTGGACAACTTCTTGATAGGAAAAAAGTTTAATTCCGATAATGCAGTTAAACTGGCCTTCCAGGAATTCATTGACTCCCGTTCACCAGGGTTTTATACTAACGGCCTGAATAACCTCCCACTTAAATGGCAAAAGTGTGTAGACAATATGGGTGCATACTTCGATGATTAGAATAACTCCTTATGTTTGTAAGTTATCAATAAACTTTGTGTTTTTTTCTACAAATTTCATACTTGACGACCTGATACTATTAGAAAATATGTAGGTTATAACTTTTGTAGTACAGTAGAACCTTGATAACTCAAACCTCGGTAACTTAAAAACCTCTATATCTTCAAAAAATAATAGGTTCTCTTCTCATCAGAGCCCAAAACCTCAATAATTTAAAATACGCAACCTCTATAACTTAAATAAGTAATCTCTGTATTGCCCCTCAGAAGCTGAAATCTTGAAGAAACAAGAATCAGGAGAAAGTCTTCAATGTAAAAGACGAAAAATTGCCGAATTCCCTAATTTAGAACAATGTTTGTATACGTGATTCAAACAGTGTCGAAACAAAAACATCAATGTTAGTGGACCTATACTGATAAAAAAAGCTGAAGAGTTCGCTAATTCGCTTAAAATCATAAATTTTAATCCCAGCAATGGCTGGTTAGAGAATTTTAAGAAATGACATGATTAGCCTCTAAGAAAATGTTATTAACCTGTCCCTATGATAGACCCTTGATAACTTAAAACCGCTATAACTTAAAATATTTTGGGTTTCCCTTGGACTTTAACTTATCAAGGGGTTTTACTGTTTTTATATTTAAGTCCTTAAGGACTTACAATAAGGAAAAGACCGAAAAAATTCTTTAATTATAATTTTATGAAGGTATAACTAATTTCTATTGATTGAAATTAAATGAACTAAAGATCACAATTGGATTGGATTGAAGTATTGGTTATTTTTTTAAAAAATAGAAAATCTTTAAAAATCATGTCATTTGAATAACAAGAATTGATAACAAGATTTTATGAAATAAGCTGGAGTGTCTCCACTCGACTATCTCGCAATTTGGATTGGATTAAATAACATAATATATTATATTTAAATTAAATTTAATTAATTATAAATTATAAATTAAAATTAATAAATAATATTTATTAAACCAGCGCATGTTTGGCTCTTTGTTGATGGCACCACGTCACGTGTTGGCGCGTGAGATTTACAGTGTTAAAAATTAATTCTGGTACTTTCAGCAAATAAATCAAGCTGAAATTCTATATATTGCAGTTTTATACAATTTTTAATCATGTGAAAAATTATCAAACATATATCTTTATTTTTACGGTCACTTTAGAAGAAAAAAATTCAAAACGTTATAGGTAATGACCCTCTTCCGGTTGAGCTACATTTCTCAAAAGTTGATAGAAAACTATGAATTTTGAATAATGCCCATGTACCAAATTTCATGATTCTAGCTCAAACCGTTTTTGCGTAATCTTGGTTACATACATACACACACACACACAGACATTTTTCTCAACCTTAGTGAAAATAATTAATAAAAACATCAAAATCTCGACATCGAAAATTTTCGTGATCGCAATACTATCTCTGGCGAGATAGTAAAAAGAACGTCAAAAGTTCATGTGGGATTTTGCTATTATATTTACATTGTAATAACATTGTGTCCATTTACTTTTTTAACAGTTATTGAACTTTAAATGAAGAGTGTGAATTTAATTTATGTTACAAATATGGAATAAAGTTACGGTCAATATAGAATCAGTTGAGAAATTCTATTGACCTATGGTAACGTAATTAATGACTATACGCCATGATTGCAAAGGATTATATGATATAAAAAATTTAAACTCAAACAAAATTTTTATACTAATAAAATTAATAATAAGATTTTCTGGTAGAAGATTATTAATATTTTTATTGTATATGCTTAATTAAGTACTTAGTTGATATTTCTCGTATAAATAATTAATGTTCTTGTTAGGCTTCTTGTTCTTGATGCATTGGAATTCAAAAACAAAAATTTGAGCATTGAACTTTATTTAGTTTTTTTCTTTAAGCTGATTATTTAAACAAACACTCGATTTTTGAATAATATTATTTTAGTTATTAAAACTTTTATTTTATTTAGGCTTTATAAGAGAAAAAAAATAAAAAATAAATAAAAAATCCGAATTAAAAGAGTATGTATGTTAGGATCTTTGATTTTTTACCTATTGAACTTAGATTGCAGCTTAACTCAACTTCGTAGGATTAAAAGCTACCCCAGCTGTTGAGCAGACTAATCCTATTTTCGAATTATGCTAAAGTATTTTTCAAGTATATTTTTGAGAGATTTACCTCAAACTCTACTGACAAAGACAAACCGGACATGCAATTCATACAATCACTTCCTTAACAAGACACATGGTAGTTTCATCATTGCTCTCTAATTATTTAATAGTATTTAATTAATTGTATATTTAATAAGATTTTAGGGTGGGATGATGCATTGTTTGGTGATTGTAACAATAAATATGATAACATAAGTAAGAAAGGCTCTCAAATTCTGTTTCAACAAAAAATTAAAGATAACTAGAATTATTGAAAAAATTCATTATAATAAATATATAATTTTCAAATTTAATTTAAATAATGAAAACATTTTCAAATGTGATAGGTAATGACCCACTTCCAGATGAGCAACATTTCTCAATACTTTTTTCTATTAAGAAAATCCATGATTCGTGGAGATATGTAAAAACTCAACATGTGAAATTAGGTGTTAAAACAATACCTCCCTTACTATCGTCGGTCGGTAAAAAAGTATTTTTAGCATGATGTCTGTCCGTCCGTCCGTCCGTATAGATGTGTTCAGCTTGAACGGCTCAACGGATTTTGATATTTACTTATTGCATCAGTATGATGAATTGATCAACTTTTGGTGCAAATCCGGAAACCGGAAGTGGTAGTATTAGCGAACGACGATAGGAAGGGAAGGGTTATTTTCACACCAAATTTCACATAAGGAGATTTTTTACATATCACCACGAATCATGCACTTTGTATTGGTTTGTTTTATCCTCGAGAAAAATCATCTTTATTAGTTTTTTCTTAATTTAAAATTATATGATGTCATCCATTCATGACGTCACAGCCTGGTCTTACATATATATTAATAATATAAATAAAATAAAATTAAAAATATTTATGTTATATCCATATCTGTTTTTTATTGCATTAATAGATATATTAAAATTATTTGAAATTGTTTCTGTAGCTGTAAATTAATTTATTTCAAAGCGTCGGTCGGTTAGGACCTAGCCACAGGTCAACTTATTTTAAATTTAATTACCAAGCGGAGGCTCGGGGTCCTGGTACTATAATATTTATCCCACATAAGAACTCATTTTCTTCTTTTATGCATGTATTAAAAATTTAACTTTTTCCTTAATTTAAAAAAAAAGAAAATAAAAATATAAAATCCTATTCATGGATAGTCTAATATTCTAAAATTCAATAAAGTCCTTCAGCGTGAGAAAACAATATTGAACCGTTTAGATCCCTCTTGAGTGGCAATGGCCACTTTAATATCGGCTGGATTATCTAAAGTGCCCTACTTAAATTAAACAAATACATTAAGGTAATGCACTCGGAAAGCTTCGGGAGTTTTTGCTGCTTGAAACCCTCTCTGCTAGTTAGCGCTTAGCGGAAGAGCTGTTCCGCACATTAGGGCTGCTTTTTCTTATTTGCATTTGACACATTGAAATTCGTTCGTTTTTACTAAAATCTTTCAAATTCATTTAACGGTTGGATTTTTTCGCTTTTCTCACTGATAAATATTTTAAATTTAATTCGTTACAATTGCTTTTATATAAACATGGAATACTTTTCTATTAAAATATTTTTTATTTTACTTCAAAATATATTTTAATTAATGTTAAAATTAAAGTTAAAATTATATGTTAAATTTATATATAAATTTTAAAAATAACAAGTTATAAATGAATGAATGAAAATTCTAAGCAATGTGCAGACAAAAATCTTTATATATATATTTAGATTATAATATTTTAGTACCGGGACCCCGAGCTTCGGCTCGGTAATTAAGTTAAAAAAAAATTCATTATTATTGGGTTTGGCTGGTAATATTAATACTTGAGACTCCGAGCTCCCGCTCGACCCTTTAAAAAATATTGATATACAATTCTTTAATTATTTATTACAATTATTAAATGTTGCATCATTGCATCAATCTGATTAAAATGAATGGAACTTGGGGTCCTCAATAATACATAAATATGTATTATTATGTTTCTAAGTGCATGAATATTTTTTTTTTATTGGAAGAATGATAAATATATATCGTAATTTATAATTATAAAATATTATTAAAATATATATATTTTTAATTTTATTTCGAAATTAAATAAAAAATTTTAAAATATTTTAAATATAAAAAAAATATTAATACAATATCCTTTAAAAAAAGGCGGGAGTCAAATTTCAATATGGATGTCATTTGTGACTTCATCCATATATAATTTTAAATTAAGAAAAAATAATGAAGATGTATTTTTCCTGAGATATGATCAATAAAACTCAATTTTTCTTTATAAATACTATATCTAGTGTGAATTTCAAAACAATCGTTAGAGCGGTTTTTGAGAACCCATGGCTATATATACAAACAATTTTAGCTAGCATAATAAGATAAGATTTTAGATATACCTATATTATATAATTAAAATAAAGTTTTCGTTATATCTTTTAAATAATTGGTTGGATTTTTTCGCTTTTCTCACAGATAAATATTTTAATTCGTTAAAATTGCTTTTATATAAACATGGAATACTTTTCTCTATTAATATATTTTTTTATTTTACTTCAAAATATATATTAAATAATTTTAATATGTTTGTTAAAGAGAGAGTTATATATAAATTTTAAAAATAACAAAAGTGAAAGTGAAAGAGAGAGAAAATTAAGGAAACTCTCATAATAGGGTTCTTACATACAAGTATTGAAATGTTAACAGAAAAATATATAATATAGATTTAATTATTTTTTTATTAATTATTCCTTTATTTTTTACATGTATATTAATTTTATTTTACATTTAGTCTTGGCCATTTAAGAGGTTAGATTGAAATTTATTCAACCGAAATAAGATAGAAAAGAATTCATAATTATTATTAGTCAACGTTTCAATGTTTCTCTTGCTTGTTTTCTGGTAGAGGAGAGATTAGGTCACCCCAACAAATAGTACCTTATATTTAAAAAAAAATAAATATAAAAATATACTTATATTTTAAAATGGACCTGCTTCTATATTAAATCTCAAAAGGTAAGTATTATTAAGTATATTAATAGTATTACTAGTATTATATAAAAATGATTTATTAGTATATTTCAATTATTTCATAAGAAATTTAATGAAATTAATTAGAATAAATAATATGCGATTTAACACTGAGAATTTATTTTTCAATTCTAATCAATATTAATTATTATTATAAGATTCTCAATTCTGATAATCAAATCAATTAATAAATATTTAAATTAATATTTGAAACTTGCTTTCTATTTCTAAATAAAGTGCAAATGCCCTTATTCAAAAATTGTATAATTTCTTTTTAATTGTGATAATATTTTATTTCGTTAGTAGACGCTACGAAATAAATAAATGGTATTATTGCATTTACTTTAGGAAATAGCAGTTTGCAGTTAAAACAGACCAAGATTTATTGATGATTTGACTCTCCTGTCAAGCGGAATATCATTCGTTAATGGAGTATTTTTCAACATGACAATGATGGCAATGTTTCCCTGAAGTTAAATGGATGAAAACTATAAATATTATACTTTGTTGTCAAAATTTAAATATTAATTATGTATAAAATGCACTAAATCCATACAGAAGAAGGATTATAGATAATTGAAATTTACAAAGATATTAATGATATAATAAACTTCAATTATATTATAATTAAATAATTATAAAAAAATATTATTTTATTGATTGAGACTTTAATAACTTTAGTAATTATATTATTTTTATAATTATGTTTTAAAGACCTTAATTAAATATTTGTTTCAATTGGACTAATGAATTGATTTAAATAAATATTTTTTGATTAAAATTTATTCCAATTTATAACAATATATTAAACTAGGGGTGCGGAAACCTTTTGAGATGCGTACCTTTTTTCTTCCAGGTTAAAACTTGGGCCCCTGCACTTGTTATGTATCATTTTAATAAATATTTTTTTCAAGGGTATTACATGACGATGATAATAAAAACAAGAAATACAAGAAAAATTTACCTTTTATTTTTAAAGTAACTAATTATTTTTTTATAAATTTGAATTTTTTTGGAACGATGAACATTTCAAATATTGAAAAATGGCCAAAAATTCTACAAAAACTATTTTGCTACTTTTCTGTTATATTTCAAGGGTAGAACCTATGAGATAATTAAAAATGTATTATTTATTTATTTATTTTTTGCATCTAGTTACGGTACAAGGTTGGTGTTTAAGCTAGTATTTAAGTGTTCAGTAGGTGTTTTATTCATTATTCAAAGTGAAATTATTTTTATCGATAAACGACTCCTAGGGAGACCCTGAACACTTGTCAAAAGTCTCTCCTTATCGCTTTGCATCTTTATTCTATGGAAAATTTTGTATTTTCCGCTATTACACGTTTATATTCATCCATAATTTATTTTCATGGTCATATTTTAGTATCAGGATACATGACTCGAAAAACAAGAAAAATTAGTTAACTCTTGGGAAAAAATGGGAAAAGAAGAAAGTCAGATCAGAGACAACGTTAAACTCATAGCTTGATGCCAATTTTATCATCTTCTAATGTAGATATTTCAATTTCTATTAAAAAAGAAATTGGAGAGTATGTAGCATGTTATGAAATTCCAATACACACCTATGTTTGCCATCATTTTGATGTCCAGAATTACCCATCCTATGTCTAAAGTACACGGAGAGACTAGACATTTTCCCGCTCGATATAAAAATGGTCGTCGGAGACAAAGAGGTTTTCCATGAGACTTATTAAAAATCTCGAACCTTAATCTTCAGACTACCAAATAACACCTTGAGAAATGTTCTGGTGGTTATAGTGACTTACGAAAAAATTGAGAAACAAAAGTGTCCAGGGTCTCCCAGAACTCCCCTCCCTATACATTGATCATTTAAAACGTTTTGTAAACTGCCTTTGGTGCTTTTCTTCTTAACTTTTTAGAATCCTTACTCGATCGATACATAATCGATTAACAACGGGGTGATAAATAAATCGAAAAAGGCAAACTATTCATGGGACTATTTTTAAAGAGAATATATTTATGCATTACGGAATTTAAATATATATATATATATATATATATATATATATATATACAGTGGTGCCTCACACAACTTAATTCGTTCCAGGAGCAAGTTCGTTATGCGAAAAGTTCGTTATGTGAAACGCAAGGGGATGCAATACAACGGTAGCGATCGTGGAAGCTCGGGCGAGTTCGTTGCGTGAAACGAAGTTCGTTGTGTGAATCATGAAATTTAGTTCATTATGGTTCGTTGTGTGCAGCGTTCGCTGTACGAGGTGTTCATTATATTTATATATTTGCGATCCCTTTTAGTTTCATAAATTCCATGATAGATATTAATGATATATAGGTATGTCAAAATCACTATTTTAATTATTTAAAATTTTAGGTTTTAACAATTTTTCATTTAATTAATTTAATTTAGAATATTATTACTGGCTGTAATGATCCCGAGGAATTTTTAAAGTGTACTAAAATATCAATATAATAAATAAATAATCTTTCCGAGATTTTATTGGTAAATATTTTTGAGAGTAAAATTTTATTAACTCAAATAGGCCAATCGATCTTGAGGCCTTAAGATGAAGCCTTTGATACATTTAAGAAAATCCACCCGTTACGTAATGTAGACTGAATAATACTTATTTGAGAATTACACTTTCACTGAGTTTTTTACCAATATTTTCCAGATAAAGATGAGTTTTCTCACATATATACCAATAAAGAATTTCTACTAGTAGCCTTAATAAGATTATCTTAAATATCTATATCTATTTTTTGATATAAAATTAATTGAAAATTTGTTTACTTTCTTAATTTATAAATTGTACATTAAATTTAAAAGTAGGCCATAAAAATATACAAAAACATTGCTTTAAGCCTTTCGGTGTGATTACAATCATATTTTTAATTTCCGATTGCTCATAAGGAATGAAAGGACGAGCATTTCTATAGATATAACGTATAATAAATATTAAGGTGCAGGAGGAAATCAAGATAATGCGTGGTACGTGGATAATTAGAATTAATCTTCAATCTCCCGTGATGAAATCTCGGTGTTTCTATTTCAGTCACTCGACTTGCCAGGTCATTTTCTAATAACTCTGAAACGTCTATTTCAAGTATTTATTTAATTGAAAAACCCCGAAGGTGAAATTAAGTGTTTAAAAATGAAAGTTAGTCTTTATCATTATAATTCCTGGAAAATTATATTTATATATAACTAATAAAAATAATAATATACTTATATTTAATTAAAATATGTTATTATAAAAATATATATTTAACAATTAAATTAAATATAATTTTAAGTTTTTATAAATTTATATACACAATTTAATATTATTTTTTTATTAATATTACTTCTAAAAAGACAATTTATTAAATATAATAAATAAAAAAAGAAACATTTTATTAAATTATACTAGAATATAATCAATTAGATTTAAAAAATTTACTCTATTAAAAAAAAAAAAAAAAATTTAAAACAACTCCTTTATATCTTTTGTTTAAAAAATTATATTTTAATTTTTACATAATCTATGAATTATTTTTGCACTTAAAATATATTAATAATTGATTAATTAAAATAAAAGATAATGTAATTTAGTCAATTTAATTGGCGATTTTAAAACATTTTTGACTTTAAAAAACACTGAAAATAAATAATTTCTGTTTTTTTATTAGATATAAATAAAAATTAAGCCCTTCATTTTTAAATAGAAGAGAAAATTTAAAAATAATTTAATATAAATATACTTACTTTTAGAATAAATTAAATATTTAAAATATATAAATTATAATAATATTTGAGTATTAGAAATTCAAATAAAAATTTAAATATTATAATCATTTATTATATAGGAATTGCTAGATTATTCATTTTATATTCATTGTCGGAAATAAATCAACACTTTCAGAAGACATCGGAGTATCTGAATGACATAAAACATTATATACATTTTTAAAAATTAATCTCTGTGCTTATTGATTCATTATTGTTAAAATTTATAGCCTATATTCAAATAGAGTTATATAAGAATATTGTGATATAATTTCATATTAATAGCTTCAGCTCTATAACACCACAATTTTCTGAGAAGACAGACAGATAGACATGAAAAATTCCAATGTCAATTTTGGATTCTGGTCATGAAATCTGAGAAGTTATGCAAAAAAATTTAAATTCAAAAATACAAAAATCTTTATATATATATATATATATATATATATATATATATATATATAGATAGATAGATAGATAGATTATAATATTTTATTTTAGATATACCTATATATATAATTAAAATATAGTTTTCGTTATATCTTTTAAATAATATTTTATTTTTCACAAAATATGATTTTATTTTGTGATATGAATATAATTACATTGTTTTTTTTCTCATCAAAGTAATATATTTCGCGCCCCTTGCCTCCTCCACTGTAATTTTTACATTATACTTTTCGTAAAACGAAAGGGCCAACGAGATTCATTTATACGATATAGACAGCTTTTTCAGCTAAGAGGCCTAAGTTCGATGGGGTTTGTTATTAAACCTTGCCTGGAGCGAGTTCAGGGGTTTTCGGGCCGGAGGCTCAGGGGTGACTCCGCGTCGCGTCTAAATTCAATAAACAGCCACAAAACCGACTTTTCCATAATGTAATGAACCCGGCATCCACCACCCTCCACCGTTCACAACTACCATGGTGCGGTTGTGTGGGGATGTTTATGTCAACCTGGAGGTGTTTTACAGTTAACGAATTTAATATTTAACTTTTTTCCTCCAATAAGAGGCGTTTATTTTGCAGACCCAGCCAATTTAGCTTCGCTTGAACATCTTTTTAAATTGAATAGACGAAAATATTGTAAATGTATTTTTTAAATTTTTAATCTTGAATTCATTTTTATAAAATAAATAATTTAAAATTGTTTTATTAAATAAAATAATCAATTGAAATTTGTATGTGATTAAAAATTATAGAGATGGGAAGTTTGTATTACATACTGTTATAATATTTATATGTTAGGCTTTCAGTCATGCTCATTCTAATGGAAATCGGTAATATAAAAGAACATTGTGAATTATAATATATTTATAACTATTTATTTATATAATAATTTAATTAGTTTTATTAAATTATTATTTATTGTTTTATTATTTATTTAAAACATTCAATTTACAATATTCTATTATATTATTTTGTTTTTAATCATTAAATATTTATTAAAATGAATATAATTTAATATAGATAGATATTTAAATAGTTATTTTTATTTTTGTGCTTTTGTAACTCGAATTTTAGAACAAATCACTATAAAATTTTCAAAATTAATAGAGCAGGAATAGTTATGTATTGTGAAATGATATGTCAATGATTTTTGACAAATGACTTTTGACCAAGTGATCGAAGGGAAAAGTCCCTGTAGTTATAGTTTCCACTTTTTATATACATATGTATATATATTTATTATTATATTTATATATTAAATTAATTTATACAATGAAAAAATAATTACTTATATGTATAAATGAATTAGTTAAAAAATATAAAGAAATAAGATTTTTATTATTTAAATTTTAATAATATATAAATTTTAATAATATTACTGTTTCATTATTTTTTTATTACAGAAATGTTAAAAATATTTATAGCAAAATTAATTATATAATAAAAAAAATGAGCTGTGGGCAGGCACAGAACCGACCGATAATTTGAAATAAATTTATTTCAAAACATCATTATATATATATATATATATATATATACAGTATAATTGAATTAAAATGACTAAATTATATTATCTTGGTTTTTCTTTTTTTGTGTAATTACTCAATTATTAATTACTACTATATTTTAAGTGAAAAATTTCCGACAATGAATATAAAGTTAATACTTTGTAAACTACCACTTCCGGTTTCCGGATATACACCAAAAGTTGATGGTTTCATGCTACTGATGCATTAAGTAAATATATCAAATTTTAACAAAATCCGTTGAGCCGTTCAAGCTGTACACATTTATACGGACACACAATGGACAGACGGACGGACAAAACAATACCTTCCCTTCCTATCGTCGATCGGTAAAAATAAGCTCTATTACATTTAACCACAATGCTTTTTTTTATTTTAACTAATTAACAGGAAAGTATCACTTTTATTGTAAAAAGGGATGGATTTTTTTTATATAAAGTACATATTATGTCTTTGTAGTTAACTATAAAATGAATATCAGAATTATAAAAAAAACGTTAAGTCTTTTTATCTACTTAAAAATTTCAAGTTATCCCTTATAATTATATTAAATAAAAATACATAGAAAGGATATCTAAATTTGTGAATAAAGATTTATTATATTATATTTAGAAAAAAAAATAGTTAAATATGTTAAAAAATAGTTAACTTTCGTGACATTTTATTCACTCTTCAATGTTAATTTCTTGATTATTCCAGTTGAACTACTAGATTTTAATTAAAATATTAATGTTATTTTTTAAAATTTATATCCATCTATCTATCTATCTAATCTTATCTTATTATGCTAGCTAAAATTGTATATTTGTAAATGGGTTTTCAGAAACCTCTCGATTGATTTTTTTGAAATTCACACCAGAGATAGTATTTATAAAGAAAAATCGAGTTTTATTGATCAATTCTCTGAAAAAAATCATCTTCATTAGTTTTTTCTTAATTTAAACGTGTATATATGCTCTGGCGAGATAGTAATAATAAGTTGTATTTTTATTAAAATAATATTTAAAAAATTATGATTAGATTTAAATAGTCAAATATATTTTATGACAAATATGTAAAACGCATTATAGCAAATTTTACTTAAATTTTTTTATATTATTTTGTCAACAAATCAAGAAATAATAAGTTGACCTGTGGCCAGGTCCGAACCGACCGACGGTTTGAAGTAAATTAATTTCCAGCTACAGAAACAATTTCAAATAATTTTAATATATCTATTAATGTAATAAAAAACATATAGGCATATAACATAAATATTTTTAATTTTATTTTATTTATAATATATATGTAAGACCAGGCTGTGACGTCATGAATGGCTGGATGACGTCATATAATTTTAAATCAAGAAAAAACTAATAAATATGATTTTCCCGAGGATAAAACCAATACAAAGTGCATGATTCGTGGTGATATATAAAAAAATCTCCTCATGTGAAATTTGGTGTGAAAATAACCCTTCCCTTCCTATCGTCGATCGCTAATACTACCACTTCCGGTTCACGGATTTGCACCAAAAGTTGATCAATTCATCCCACTGATGCATTAAGTAAATATACCAAATTTCATCAAAATTGGTTGAGCCGTTCAGGCTGTACACATCTATACGGACGGACAGACGGACGGACAGACGGACGGACAGACGGACGGACAGACATCATGCTAAAAATACTTTTTTCTGTTTAGAAAATGCATGATTCGTGGAGATATGTAAAAATCTCCACATGTGAAATTTGGTGTGAAAACAATACCTCCCTTACTATCGTCGGTCGGTAAAAATACTGAATATTCTAATTAAAAAAAAGGTTTGTTTTTAAAGAAAGAATCTAATGGAGGGGAGATAGATGGGTTTTAGTGCTTAGTGAAGAGAATACGCTTTGCGTGTCGAGCAGTCAAGCAGACCGAGTGGTTTCGTCGTTGGTTAAAACACAACCACTCGAAAAGGCGATAGAGAGGACTTTCCAACCCTGATGGGTCATCTTCACAAAGACTAAACACCCCATCTCCGAAAACAACCCAATACAAATACAAATACACACATCGTTCGTGGAAGTAAGTTTCCGGGCTTGTCTGCTTCTCTGCACGTCCTTTATAAAATGCACCCACGTCTCTGTTATCCCACTCAATCCATTAATGGGCCCTAATGGAGACCTCCTCCACCCCGGGTCTCCACCCTGTACACCATCCAAGCAGCCATTCCCCTAATTACACGGGATTAAAACGAGCCTTCAGACGCCAGGAACAGTCCCACTATAATGGATATTATATGTATAATGTCTACGAACATTATAATCAAATCTCCCTTCTAATTTAATATTCGATACTCAATATCTCAATTGACTCATTAAGACTTGTAAAAAACGGATGAGAATAAAAAATAAGATTTTAGTTCTTTTTTTAAAGAAGTATTTAAATATAATTTTAAAAACAATGCATTAAAAATTTATGATATAAATAAATAAATAAAATAATTAAATTATTACATTACTTAATTAATAGATATAAGCAACAAATGAAATTTAAATTAAAATATAGACAAAATAAATTATTCTTATCTTATTTTTTTATTCTAGCAAAAATTATATGTATATATATATATATATATGAATATGTATTTGTTTTTGGGATATATTAAATCGGTTTGAGGATTTTTTTTTGAAATTCACACTATAGATAATTTTTATAAAGAAAAATCGATCTGTATTGGTTCCAGCCTCGGGAAAAATAATATATTTTTAGTTTTTTTTTCTTAATTTAAATTTATATGACGTCATCGCCTACGTCAGCCAGCGCTTCCTTTTATACAAAATATATTATAAATAAAATAAAATTAAAAATATTTATGTTAGATCCATATCTGTTTCTTATTGCATTAATACATATTATACATTTAAATTATTTGAAATTGTTTCAGAACGTTTAGAAGATTTTTCTTAATTTAAAATGCAAAATTTAAATGATGTCAGCAATAGATCAGATCCGTAAATACAAAATATTTTAAATTAGCTGCTCAGACCGTCTTGGGCGTTCTTCACATCTAGACGGGGGCTCTGTCCCCTGTATCCCCTAGGTGATACATAGTATTTGGTTGAAAGTCTGTGTGTAAAAGATTTTCATCCATTTTGTTTCATTCAGTATATAACATAAAACATACATTTGTTTTTGTGTTCTTATTTAACCCGATAATAAGGAATCATTTTTTTAATTACCTAGCGGTACTATTTATCAAACAATTTTTATTAGCCTAAATTTGACTAAATTTCAAATATCAACATAAATTTGCTTATGTAAATATTTATTTCTTGTATGACATAATTTATTTAATTGTTGTAATAATATTAGTTAATTTTACCATTATTGTATACAGGGTCGGTTCTAGGGCTTTGAGCGCACCAGGCAAAATAAAATTTGGCGTCCTTTCATACAAGAATATACAAATTTACTGCAAATTAAAAAAAAAATATTAAAAATAGACAAAATAAATCAAAATTAGACAAAAATAATAATGTAAAAAAATATTTTATTTTTAAATCGGCGCCTCCGGTCTTGCCAGTCCGTTTAACTGGCGCTGGTTTTATATATATTATTAATATTTATAATGGTTCAAAGATTTGATTGACTACTTGAAAAATAAATTTTACTTTGTTTTAATTTTAATTAAAATATAATCTTTCCATATTTTTAAAAATAATTAAAAATTCTTCAGATTTTAATTATTATTAAAATTTAACAAATATATTTTTCTTATTGGTTTAATTAAATCAAGTGGAAAATGGAAAATCTATATTCATTATAAAAGTTTGTTTTTTATGATACTGTATGTTTATTTTTTTAAAAAAAACCTGCTGATAAGATTTATGAATGGTAATTTCAAAATAGGTGTAAATGGTTGTTAGTATAAAATTATAATCTGTTTGTTTTTAGAATATTTTTTGAGATAAAATGAAAAAATGAATAAATAAATAAATAAAATTTTTTACAATTATATCTTTCGGTTATATTCATGATGGCACTGACGACATCCACCTAAGAAAAAAATCTTGAAATATTTAACACATTTTACATGTATTTTTGTATATACTAATACTTATATATATATAAAGAAGTTACTGCAGGTGATCAGGTAGACAAACAATTATTAAATAACAGGATATGTTCTAACAACAAAATTTCAAATTCAAATTTCTAGTTCAATTATTATAATATAATAATTATTTGAAAAATTCGAATCTGAATGTATGAATTGTAAATTCAATTTTTCTACACTTACTAAACCGATAACGACCATACAATGTTGAATGCACCGGTTCTCTCGTCTCATCACCGAAGTTAAGCAATATCATCGGGCACGGTTAGTACTTGCATGAGTGATGGATGACCTCTTGGAAACACTGCATGCAGTTCCCTTAAATTTAAATTATTTGTATATTTACTAAACTAACTTACTAAATTAAATAATTATATTTCTATAAAATTAAGATTAAAATAAGATTCCTTAAAAATCCTAATATAAATAAACTCATTCACACTTTTGGGGAATTTACAAGTTTATTGATATATTTGTTTTATGCGCATTTAGACTTTTCCATCGTCATTAACCATCTCAAATCAGTTGAAAAGAACAAAGCTTTTAATGATGTTCAAACAGCCAAAATGCGCATAAAGCAAAAATATCAATTACTTGAAACTTCTTCGAGTGTTTAATTAAAAGTTATTCTTATTATGTTTATTTTTTTTTAAGTTTAATTTTAAATTTAAATCAACTTACCAAAGTAAATTAGTATAATGCAAAATAAAGTGAAGGTTGAATTATCCATAAAAAGAATTACATTAGAAAGTGGATATCGTTTGAAAGTTTTTTAAAAGAAAATTTATGTATAATAAATATTTTATCTTTACGCTTTAAATAAATGATTTAGAAGATTCTAAAAATTTATGAAAAATACACAACCGGTGTTTTAAATCATATAACAGGTTATTATTTAAAATGGCAAAACATAATAATTACTTTTATATAATCTTTCATTCATAAGAACACAGTTATCTTTAAGACTACATCAAATTACAAATTACAAATTATATGAAAAATATTTTTTCCGAGATTTATTTTTCGATTAATTTATGTTTTTTTTTAATGGAAGTTCATTATGACCCTATCTAATAATAATTTATTACCAATTATTTTGGGAAAATTGATTATATTCGTAAATCAAAACAATGCATTACCAGGTAGGATCATTCATTATTTGAACAACGCTCTTTTACAAATAGCAAGATCATATTAGCACGATAATGAAAATTGCAATTTTGTTTATAAAATTCAATAGATGGATTAGTGCATTTTCAGAATTAGGTATCTATTTACCTGTTGTTTTATTTTGGATAGGAAATAAAATATTCTATTGTATTCATTTTGTGGCGCAAATCAATTCCTATTCCTCCTGTTTATGATTAGTAATTAAAATGAATCGATAATTAAGATTTTGTTAAATTTAATTTTAATTTAAATTAATATATGTAGATCTAATATGCAATTTATTAAATTTGTTATGATTAATATTAATATTCTAAATTGGAAAATTTATAAAAGGGATAGAAATAGATTATCTCGATATTAAAATAGTTTTTCAAATAATAATTAAATAGGAAAAAAATGATGACCTAAAAGAAGTACCAATTAAGAAGATCAAAACATTTACATAAGCCCAACAAAAAAGCATGGGCGCATTTGAACATAAGTAGTAGGTAAAGATTTTAATATTATTCTATGCGACCCACGCTTTTTTGTTGGGCTTATGTAAAGGATAATAATCAAGGTTTAATTAATATTTTATTTTCTATTTTTTAGAGGATTTTTTATTAAAAAGCGTGTAAATTCAAAAGTTTTCAAAATCTCACATCAGTGCCGCATACAAGGTTGTATTTATATTGATATTTACAATTTTTTTATATTTTTTATTTTCTATACAATATAATTAAATTCACAAATTTTAAAAATTCGTATTTTTGAAAAATTCAAAATATTTCTTTTTGATATCTTTTCAATATACGTTTCAAATTTGAGCAATGTAGTGGATTAAAATCCAATTACAAATTTTGAACATTACAGACAGACAGAAAAGTGAAGTTAATAAAAAATGCATAAAAACTCTAACTATTTACTCAAAAATTTACTCCAAAAAAAAGGAAAAATTCCTTTATAATACATTTTATTAGATTTACAAATATTTAACTATTAAACTGATTTGATAAATTCATAAATTGAAACAGATGGACCAATATGGTTCTTTCGAGTTCACTAGCATCACAGATACGAGAATAGATAGATTATTATTATTATTATTATTATTGTTAATATTAATTTTATATAATTTTTGAGGTAAAGAATTTGATTTGTCATAATCTATGTTTTTGGAGATATACTAATTCTAATAATCAATTAAATATTAGTATATTGTAATCTTATCTTATTATGCTAGCTAAAATTGTTTGTTTGTTTGTTTAGCCATGGGTTCTCAAAAACCGCTCTAACGATTTTTTTCAAATTCACACTAGATATAGTATTTATAAAGAAAAATTAAGTTTTATTGATCACATTTCTGGAAAAGTACATCTTCATTATTTATTTCTTGATTTAAAATTATATATGGGTGACGTCAAAAGTGCCATCCATTTTTATTTTTTAACTGAAATTGTATTAATATTTTTTTTTTATTTAAAATATTTTAAAATTTATTATTTAATTTCGAAATAAAATTAAAAATATTTATTTTTAATAATATATATATATATATATATATATATATATATATATTTATTAATCTCTCTCAAAAAATAACAGAGCGCGAAATTTGAATTGTCATTAGAACTGTTTTATAAATTGTTATCTCTAACATATAAATATATATTTATTATGTAAAGTTCATTTCATATATACATATATAATAAAAAGTATAAAATGTTTTTAAATATTGCAATAAAGGCATATTATATTGTAATATTGTAATATAAATTATTGATGTAAAATTTTGTACGGAAAAGAAATAAAAGAATATTATATTTTAATATATAAATTTATTATGTAAAGTTCATTTCATATATACATATTTAATCAAAATTATACGAAATGAACTTCACATAATAAATATATATTTATATGTTAGAGATAACAATTTATAAAATTATTTTATAACAGAGCGCGAAATTTTAATTGTCATTAGAACTGTTTTATAAATTGTTATCTCTGACATATAAATATATATATTTATTATGTAAAGTTCATTTCATATATTTATGTATTATTGAGGAGCACAAGTTCATTCATTTTAATCAGATTGATGCAAATTTGTAACATTTAATAATTGTAATAAATAATTAAAGAATTGTATATCAATATATTTTAAAGGGTAGAGCGAGAGCTCGGTGTCCCAGGTATTAATATTACCAGCCAAATCTAATAATAATGAATCATTTTTTAACTTAAGTACCGAGCCGAGGCTCGGGGTCCCGGTACTACTCATCTAAACAAAATGTTACTTAAAAACATATAAATTGATTAAAATGCATTCATGCCCAACTTAAATAAATAATAATTAATGAGATAAATTAATAGTATACTTTAATATTATACATATATTAAGTATAATAAATAATTTTTTATTTAATTTAAAATAATTAAGATAATTATATTAATAATTAATTGAATAAATATTTATAATAATTCCCCTGAAATTGAATATAATGCTAATTCTGATGAAATATACGGAATATATATATATATATATATATATATATATATATATATAAAGTAGGATAGAGCATAGGTTCTTAAACTTATGTACTCCACGGACCCCCACTTGAAAAAATTTTTTTTGACGGACCCCCATCACAACTTTAGGTACTTTACGTCATTTTATTAATTAATTTCTGGCTTACGATCTCATAAGGACAAGGATATATGATGAATATTTCTAACAGTGATTGGTGAATAACGATTTTTTTGCATATTGTAGAACACATTTTATTAGAAATTATAATATTGAAGAAAGAAAATACAAACATTGTCATAGCAACAAATCTCACAAATTATAATGGGTACTTACATTAAATTCATATAAATATTTTATAATTTTTTTCAGAAAATATTAAATAAGAAATATTTTAAAAAATAACTGCATCTATCTCATTAAATATAACTTACATATTTAATGAGATGTATGCAGTTGTTTTCTTGAAACAAGAATCTCAATATCTGGCTTAATATTGGAAACTTTTAATCTAAGATCCGGCTCTACATTTAATTTGTTTCTATATTTAGACTTAATATAAAATAGTACCGAAAAAGCTTGTTCGCATAAATATGTTGTGCAGAATGGAATCAAGTGTTGAAGTGCTTTATTTGCAAGCGCAGGATAATCTGACCTGAGAAGTAACCAAAAGTTGCTCAATTCAGTTTTGTTAAATTTTAGTTTATAAGTTGTATCACATGATAATTCCACGAGAATATCTTGTTCAGGTGCAGATAAATGTTTAGTATTTGTAATTTCCATATTAAATGGATCTCTGATCCAGTTATTGCAAGGATCAGGAGTAGAAAAATACTTCCTGAAGTTGCTTTTCAAAGTAATTAAATGTTCAACAAATAATTGACGCGTTTGATTAAGCAATTTTTCACTGGAGCTTTCTATGAAATCATTGAGAGTTGGAAAAGACTCATATACACCGTTCTGGATGCGTTTCGACCACAAGTCGATTTTTTTAATCATTGCTTCTATTTTATCTTCAACTTTAAATATATTTACAACAGTACCTTGCAGGCTCAAATTAAGTTCGTTCAATTTTGTAAAAATATCAGTCAAGTAAGCCACCTTAGCTAACCAGATAAAATCATTGAAACATTCGGTCAGTTCAAAATGCGCATCTATTAAAAACAATCGTATTTCATCTCGAAGCTCAAAAAGGCGAATGAGTACTTTCCCATCTGTATGTAATAATAAATGTGTATGTTGACTACCCATTTCCTCACACAAAATTTTAAAAACTCTGGAATTAAGTGGACGAGCCTTAATGAAATTGACAATTTTAACTACTTCGTCTAATGTTCTTTTCAAATCTGGTGACATATTTTTGGCTGCTAATGATTCTCTGTGAATGCAGCAATGATTCCAAACAACCTGAGGCGCAACATTTTTAATAAGAGCAATCAATCCAGTTCTTGTACCTGACATTGCACGAGCACCATCAGTGCAAATTCCAACACATTTTGGCCACTCTATTTCATTTTCGGTTATAAAATTATTCAAACTGTTAAATATGTCATTAGCTGTCGTTCGTGAAGGTAGTGAATCACAAAACAATACATCTTCTTGTATTTGATTTTCAAACTCATATCTAATGAAAGCTAACAAATTGGCATTATTAGTGACATCAGTACTTTCATCCAATTGTAATGAGTAATAGTGACTTTTGCGCACTCTCGATATTAATTCTTCTTTTATATTACATGACATGTCTTCAATCCTATTCTTAACCGTATCATTTGATAATGAAATCAAATTTATATCGTTTGCTGCTTTAGTTCCTAACATTATATTTGTAATTACTTTTGTAGCAGGAAGAATTAATTGCTCTGCTATATTATGCGGCTTTCCTGCTTTAGCAATAAGTAGAGCTACTTCATATGATGCCATTACTGCTTTCTTACTCATACCACCAGATCCCGTCTTTACCATCAATTTCTGACTTGAATTAAGTTCTTCTTTTTTCATTTTAAAAAATTCGATAGACTTACTAACATGCTCGCTGTGCTTTGTTTGTAAATGACGTCTGAGATTAGCAGGTTTCATACTTTCATTGGATAAACTTTCCTGACATAGAACGCAGACTGGTCTTTCCACATCATTGTTGCAAATATAAGTAAATCCAAATGATAAATAATCATCCGAATATTTTCTAGTTTTGCGTTTCTTGGTAGAGTTTGCTGTTGATGCCTCATCATCTGATTCTTTCCGTTTCTGTGTTGAACCAGTTTGTAGCCAACGATCCATTTTATGGAGTAATTTATTAACATTGAACTACAATAATATAAATATAATATAAATATAATATAAATATAACGAATTATTATTTACTAGCTATGTTTTAATATGATTTTAAATGAATGTTTTAATATCATTTTAAATGAATGTTTTAAATCATTTTAATAAATGTTTTAAATCATTTTAAATAAATGATTTAATATCATTTTAAATGAATATTAATTTATATAATAAATATATTTCGTAATTTGATTCTAAAATATTATTAATTTCGTAATTTGATTCTAAAATATTATTAAAATAAATATTTTTTATTCATAAAACTAACTTATACTTACTCTCAAAAACAGCCTTTCTGGGAAATTGCAAAATGTGTTTAGTGTTTTTATAAAATAATGATCATGCAAATTACACTAAAAATTAAAAAAAATTATTAGCTATAATAAACTATTATTAGCTATAATTTAATTATAATTAATTAAATTAATAAAAATAATTTAAAGATACAACTCGTTGAGAAATGAACTTATAATTAACATTAATAAAAATAATTTAAAGATACAACTCGTTGAGAAATGAACTTATAATTAACATTTGCTTTAAAACTGTTTAAAACCCCAGAGTGGACGCTGACAATTTGGGTTTTTCCGGGTAAGACTGTCCCCTCCCCTGGTTTTCCCCAATAACAAAGTGAAAGAAAATTCCCTTATATGCCTCCCCTTCCGAGCCCCTAAGAGGGGTTATTTTAAAGGAACAATCGAAAAATGATTTTAAATGAATGAATGGATGAAAATTCAAATTTTATATATAGTTTTTTATATATGTTTATTTATTCACAAAAAATTAATTGACATAATTATCAATTTAATAAAATAAAATAGTATTATTAATAGTATTAAATTATAGCCGTAATTCTCTAGGAGGATATAGTTACACAATGAACTTTAAATATTTATATATGTATATATTTTTACGATGATTTTTTTCCGAGGACCGCGGACCCCCAGTAAAGGCTTCGCGGACCCCCAGGGGTCCGCGGACCACAGTTTAAGAACCACTGGGATAGAGAATAGTCATGTTCTCTAATAATATAGCCATAAATTGAATTAGTGTAATTCGACAATATAGATTGATATTGATACCAAAATCCATTAAGTTCAATACGGTCGTGATTAAAATTGACATTAAGGCATTTTAATTATGAAATACAACTTGTGCTAATTCCTGAACAGTGATATGCAATCATTAGGTATTGAGAGTGTCGTTAATATCCCTTTTTAATTAGAAACCTTCTTCTAACATACTGATTTAATTATTTCTACTCGTTTTATTATGCAATTATTATATGCATTTAATCATAATCATAAATAAACGTATTTAGTTTGTTATTATTATTACTACTATATATATATATATATATATATATAGTATGATGTAAAGATAAGTTAAGTCATAGAGAAATAATTCGAGGCTCTTCACTAAATAAGTCTAAATAATTATTAGATCGTTCGAGACTAGTGGGGTGGAGGACATGAGATCTTAAACTCCATACATTCATTACATATGGAAGAATTAGGAGATTTTTTTTCTATTTAATGAAATTTTATAATATGAAAATTATTTATAAACATATTTATTTTAAAACATTTTAAATTATTTCGGTTTTAATTATTTTTTATGAATATTTATTTTACAAACTTCAACTACATAAATATTGATGTAAACGCTGTATATTAAATTCAACTCAAGCTCTAACTCCATATAACTTATCTTCCAAGATCCATGTTAGAGATAAATTTGAAAATAATATATATATATATATATATATATATATATTAAAAATATATGTTTTATTTCATTAAAATGTTATTTTTTAAAAAATGTATAAACTTGAAATAAAATAATAAAAATTATATTAAAAAATAATCAAATATGCATTAAATAAAAATTAAATAATTTTAATATAATATTTTCAGATGAAATATTGATATAAAAGAAATGGGTGAGGGTTATGAATGAATAGAGAGAGATAAGGGGAGAAGAAAAATGACATTTTAGTTGAATTTTAAAAAAATTAATACAATTTTTATATGACAATATTTTAATATAAAAAATTCCTTTATTTAGTACATACAGTAAATATTATTTTTTATTAGAATAATTTGTAATGTTTTAATTCTTTCTAGTATATTATTTTTTTTTATTGCTGTATTTTAATTAGAATAATCAAATATTGAAAATTGTTAAGAGTTTGCGTTATATACTTAAAAAAAGGTAAAAACAGATATTCATTTAAACTGGTGGGTAAGAAATTGGAATGTAAGAATCTCAATTCAATTATTTTAAATTAAATAAATAAATACCTAAACAGTATGGAAAAATTAATTGACTAATTCATTAACACATTATTTATGGATTATAAAAATTTTCATGATGTGCAAATAAATTATTAAAAAAAACAAACAAACTAATTACATATTATCCACTTGATTTCAGTTGATACGATAAATGTATTTTCCATTTTTTTTCAATTTCATTTTTCCCCTTTCGCTTTGTTATTTGACGTATAGCAATAGAAATGGTTTTTATATAGAGCCAGGGAATAAATGTTTAGTCAATTTAAAAAAGTAAACAAAGATCCCAGGTAAACATACGTGAAAATAATTTTTTGAGCAAACAATTTTCGAAATTGCCCCTGATAAACTGGGGAGTTATTATATTTGGATGGGTCGATGGGAAGGGGCGCCTCTGCCTTTTAAAGCCTGCTGTGGTCCAATCTCGCCCTTCACTTTTCTCTTCTCGTTTCCACTTCCTCTTCACTTCCACCCCACTTGTTCATTGCCGTTTCTCTCTTCGTTCCTCTCTTGGCGCTTTTCCTCCACTCTTGAAGTAGGATATTATTAAAACAGCCATGCATAGAAAAGTAATTTCAACTTGTAATTGAAACAAAAGTAAGTCGAGTTTCGAACAATTGTCAAAATCTATTGAAATTGCCTTAATTTCCATTAGGTTCCATTTCATATATAGCCCATCCTCTCCCTCCCCCATCCCTTACCGTTCCCCTTTGGGGCGCCGATACCAAATTCAATTCACTCTGGCATCGTCCCCTTGTCTATTGCACCCCAGCTTAAAGAACAACATCCTGGGAGAACCAAAGCCGGTACGATTTCCTCCTCCTCTCCACCTATCCCCACCCCCCACCTCCCACATCAATTGTACTTCGAGCTTAAAGAATTTTAATTTAGCAAATTAATTGACTTTCCCTGCGTAATTATTTTATTCAATCCAATCTATGCTTATCACATTAAAAAATATTTTCGGTTTTCCATTGTCGGGTATTAAAACATTGTTAATTATTCTGATGCCATCCCCGGTAGAGTAATTGAACTCCCATGCTTGGTCGGCTTGTCATTGGGGCGGGACAGGAGTGGGCAATTAGAATTAATATTCACGCGTAAATAACAGATGCGGGAAAGCATTGATCAGGTTAAATATTGGTTCCACCTCTCAATTAAACCTTTTCAATATTAATTGATTGAATTAAATGCAGGGAGAGGGAAAAATGAAAAATGGAAAAAAAGAGAAAAACGTATACAAATGAGACTCCCTCCCTCTCTCTCTCTCTCTCTATCGTTCATATATTTTATTAAAAGAAACTTAAGATGTATTTATATTATGAAACCAGTTCAATATTGATCTTTTTCAAATATTTACTCTTCTGAGCCTTTCAGGGAGTCTAATGAATTTTTATTTTTCTCTTTTTTTAATAATCTTCAAATAAAGTCTCTCTTTTTATAATAATATTCTATATCTTCACGATCGCCTATCTTATAAAATTCAATTTATTTCCCAATCTTCTTTGAGTCTTGATATTTTTAATATATCATAAAAATCGTCTATATACATAACCATTTATAATCAATAATCAATATTATTAAATCATTAAAAATTAATTATAATAATAATATAATATGTACTATGTTTTATCATTTTAACTTGTTTTTTGAATTTCTTTGATTAATTAAAACTTATGACACTAATTTAAGAAGTATTTTTTATAAATATTTCAATATTTATATTATTACAAATATAATATAATAAAAAAATCTAGTAAATTTTATTTTATAAGTAAATTGTTAAATTATTTAAATAATTTTAAAATCAAATATAAATATAAACTAATAATTCACATTTGAAGTCATAAGAAGGTTTGTTATGGTGTCAGTACAGAAAAACCTGGCAAATAAAGTAATTTGAAACCAAACCGAGTGTTTTTGAAATAATCGTTTTTTAAATTTTTTTAAGTTAAAAAAATAAAATTGATATTAGCCAAGTTCAGGTTTGAGAATTTGTTTGCAAAAGTTTCTAATGTTTTAAACATATAATGCGTTTTATAAGAACAGACATGTTTAGAAAATCATCTAATATAATCCTTTATTGTTTTGTTTTTCTTTTCAATTGAAATACTATAAATAATCTACTAATAATAATCTAAAAAAACTGCAGTGTCTCCACTCGACTATCTCGCAATTTGAATTGGATTAAATAACATAATATATTATATTTAAATTAAATTTAATTAATTAAAATTAATAAATAATATTTATTAAACAGGCGCGTTTGGCATTTTGTTGATGGAACCACGTCACGTGCTGGCGCGTGAGATTTGCAGCGTTAAAAAATTAATTCTGGTACTTTCAGCGATTCAATCAAGCTCAAATTTTATATATAGCAGTTTTATACATTTATTAATCATGTGAAAAATTATCAAACATATATCTTTATTTTTACGGTCACTTTAGAAGAAAAAAAATCAAAACGTTGTAGGTAATGACCCTCTTCCGTTTGAGCTACATTTCTCAAAAGTTGATAGAAAACCATGAATTTTGAATAATGCCCATGTTCCAAATTTCAGCATTCTAGCTCAAACCGTTTATGCGTAATCTTGGTTACATACATACACACACACACATACACACACACAGAGACATTTTTCTCAACCTTAGTGAAAATGATTCAGGAACCTTCAAAACGTATAAAAACATCAAAATCTCAACATCGAAAATTTTCGTGATATCAATACTATCTCAGGCGAGATAGTAAAAAGATGAACATAACTTGTCATTTTTATTCTCATAAAATTATTAATTACGAAATAATTAAGAAATATTTATAAATTAATTTAAATATTTAATAGATTTTCTTAATGAATAATTAGAAGATAATAAACTATAGGAAACCATAATTTTTCATTTATAATTGCCTGGTTAATAGAAAGGTTTGAAATGAATGGTCCGAGGAAATCAGTTGGATAAATCCTTCAACTTAATAATAAAGATAGAAATGGTGGAAAGGATGGGAGACGTAGACATCTCGTTGGCGTCACATTCAGGAAAGCTCCATTTGATATTATCCTTATAATTGTTTCGCTTTGCGAAAAGAGGATTAGTTCAATTAATTCTGTCCCGTATCGAGTGTGATTTCAGCCAAGGGTCTTTCTCTTTCTCCAAATTCCGAGAGCAAAAGGGTTGCGTGTAACGACCTGAAGGGTGGTCCGAAGAAGGGTAATAGCGCTTTGTGTAGAAGCCGGAGGACCTGTGCGAATTAATTAACACAAGTGTGCGTCCAATACAAATACGTTTACAGCGAAGGGATGACATGGAGCAATCGCACAATCTCTCCAGCACTAATGCCACTATCTCATGTAGGGTATAGACACTTGCAGGAAGCTCTATTGTAGTGCAAGCCCAGTTAGAGAGGATCTTTGTCCATGCAAACACTCATGAACCCTAAGGTCAATGTTATGTCAGTCATTGATAGCTGTCGATATTTACTTTGTCTTAAATTTAACTTTCTCAATTAAAAATCCAACAAGCTCTTTACCAAGCTTGATCTTTAATTAAAATAGGATTCTTTATTTTTAAATAATATCAATTTTCTAAATATACTAATATATTTTAATCCGATGGAAATATTTATAAATAAATATAAATTTCAAAATAAACTAATCGCAATGATCATAGAAACAGCTACACCGATGAATTTAAGAATAATAACGATAGTTAGCGTTGTTATTTCTAGGAAACACCATCCTTGTTAAAATAAATATGATTTTTATTGGAAATTAGATGATCAAAAGAATTTCATTCAAAATAAACATATATTATCCTTTTAAAGGCATAGGGCGTTAATATAAAGATATCTTTACCGTTTCCAAACAAATTACTAGTCACACATACACAAAGAATTCAAAATTGAATTTAAGCGAACTCAAAACTTATTAAAAGTATATTTAAACTTATTCGTAATGAAATAAATATTGGATTGGATATTGAACCCTTAAAATAATATTAGTAAATCAATATTTTATATTTAAATTAAATTTAATTAATTATAAATTATAAATTAAAATAAATAAATAATATTTACTAGTTTAGCTCTTTGTTGATGGCACCTCGTCACGTGCTGACGCGTAATTTGCAATGTTAAAAAATTAATTATGGTACTTTCAGCGATTCAATCAAGCTGAAATTCTATATATAACAGTTTTATACAATTTTTAATCATGTGAAAAATTATCAAACATATATCTTTATTTTTACGGTCACTTTAGAAGAAAAAAAATCAAAACGTTGTAGGTAATGACCCTCTTCCGTTTGAGCTACATTTCTCAAAAGTTGATAGAAAACTATGAATTTTAAATAATGCCCACATATCAAATTTCATTATTCTAGCTCAAACCGTTTTTACGTAATCTTGGTTACATACATACACACACACAAACACAGACATTTTTCTCAACCTTAGTGAAAATGATTTAGGAACTTTCAAAACGTATAAAAACATCAAAATCTCAACATCAAAAATTTTCGTGATCGCAATACTATCTCTGGCGAGATAGTAAATAAGATGATTTGTTTTGATGAAAAAGTCACCACAATCAACAAGTAGAGAATGCAAGTGATCAATGCACAGTCGTTGATCTCCGTCATGTCTCTGTCGCCTCGTCTAACGAAAAAATAGTAAGAAAAAAGAGGAGTTACATTCATTCGACACATTCATTTCAAGTCCAGTTCTCTTTCACTTCCCTCGTCCTCCTCTTTCTCCCTCTCTATCTCCAATAGAAAATTGGGGAAGAACGTCACCCACACAGCCGGGACCACGGTGGCTCAGAAGGCCAGACCGCGGCCATGGGCTAAACGGTGCGGAAAATTGTCAATTTTGTTTTGCCGTCGCACAGAATTGAACTTTGACAGGGCGTACTCCCGCGAGTTAAAATCCTCCACCTCCCCATTGCAATGGTTCTCCTGAGAGCTTCTTTACTCCTCCATTCTTTAACTCCATCCTCTCTTTGATCCTTTTTTCTTTAGTTTGATTGTTTGAATCATACTTTTTTTTCTTAGGTTCGCATTACAGATTGGCCTCTTCATTCTCAAACCATATTTAGATGATAAAAGAATTGATAAATATCATTATATTTTTTTTTATTTATTATTATTTTTTTTTTTCACTATTTCACTTCTTTTTCAATATAATCCAAAGAAAATAGCAACATAAAACGATTTGTCGTAATGAAACAGCGCGATAATGCAGAATGTTTTTTTTTTCTTTCTGACTGTTGTTTTTTATCCCATACTTCTGAACTTTTTCCAGCCCTTTCTCTCTCTTTTGGATTGGCAAGCCGTAACGTCCACCCACCCCGGTAATTGCACACAACGCTCAATTTCCTTTGGATTGCATTTCCAAGTCGATTCGTTGTCGAAACCTCGGGTGGAGAATGTCGTGTTGGAAATGGATTAAAAAAGTTGTGTGTTCGAATGGATGTCAACAAGATCTATGTTCGTTTGCGTATGTGTTTTATTGTTTGTCCTTAAAAGAAACGAGTTATTATCAAAATGTGTGGCTTGGAATTGTTTTTAGTATTTCAGTTGGCCAAAGGCTTTCATCTATTGTCTTTCAAAGTGAGTGCTTCTCTTTTTTTTCAATAAAATAGATGGAAATTTGGCCTCGAGAGCCAAAAAATAATTGTATAAAAAGGATCTTAAGTTTTCTTTATCTTTATATCTTTAAACTTACAGTCATATATATATATAAATATATATATATAGATTTTATTCTTCTAAAATAGTCATTTGTACAAATGCTTCACTTTAAAAAGATTTTTGTTCATAAAATTTAATTAGTCTCTAATTATATAATAAAAAAATTAAATTAATAATCATCAATTTGTAATAAATTTATTTCAAAGAAATTTTTCTTATTCCAAAAATAAAACATCTGGGAATGCTAGGAAGCATTACTATCAACGAACTTTTATTCATATTTATCACAAAATTGTATAAATAATTCCAATTTATATGATCTTAATATATTGTGGGAATTAGATAAATAATGTAGAGAGCAAAACACCTTACCTCTATACCTCGGTTTGGCGATTGCGTCAACAAATATTTGTTTTAATATTGTCGCAACATTTATAAATTTAATTGTTTATTAATATTTTGTTATTAATTATTAATTAATATCTCTAATTTACTTTCTTAATATTCCCGGGAATTTTCCTAATGTTCCCGGGCTTTTTTTTCTGTTTACAATAATGTCTAAACATTTTTTCTTTACAATTTTACATTATAATAACACTAATTACAGTAGTTATAATATATGGGAAATTTTCAACTTTGACCGCCGATTTGACCATGTTCCCAACCGAATTTTAAAAAACCAAGACCACTTTACACTTACACTTTTTTAAGCTCTACTCGAATCCAAAATCAAAATTTAAAAAATCGAAAAGCAACATTCAGACATATAGATTTTATAAACGAACCAAAAGTTGGTTGAAAATATAAATATTTATTTCTAAAAATAAGAAACCTAAACTATTTTGAATCTTGACAAAAAAAAAACAAACAATTCCATTGGTTGCCCTTATTATTTCCAATGAATCATCATTTAATAAAATTGTACTGTTTTAATAGTATTCAGTACAGCTGGGGCTATACTTATTCACAGACTTTTCATCTTCTACTCTTCTCTTCCCTTTATCTTTTCAACACCCTATTTTACTTTCTATTATTATTATTAATATTATTATTGCGATAAAATAATAAAAGGTTTAATTTAAAACTTATTAAATCTTTTAAGAATTATTTTATTTAATATATAATGTAACACAGGTTTAAAAATAAACTTTCTAGAACCCAAAAATTATTGAGATGATACTATTGCAGAATCAAGGAGATTAATGTAGAAGGGGGATATGACTGCAGAGCATTTGAGAAGGATTTAGATCCTTCTCACATACAGAGGATTGCAAAAGACTAAGGTACGATTTAAGTAAAAGGACTTACAATTGCTGAACAAAACTGAGAGAACCGATATACAAAAGTACAATTTGAAGAAATAAATTCATAGACAAACAGGAGAATGTAAATATAATGTAAATACAAACAAACTATAAATATTAATTTATAAAGTAATTTTAAAAGGAGACTTAGAAATATCAATAAAAAGGAAAAGAGAAAATAAATAAAATCAAATAATTTAAAACTATCGTCTCAATTTGCTTAAAAAAATAAAACAATATTAATTACTAATAATAAACCACCTCTATTTAAAGGTAATAGAAAAACTTTGAAAATATAATTTAATAAATTTATTGAAATTCTTTACGTTACGTATATTTAAATACATATTTTATTTTAAAACCAAATATTTAATTAGCCCACAATAATTTTTTTTACTATCTCGCCAGAGAAAATTTTCGAGTGTAGGTATGTAATCAAGATTACGCAAAAACGGTTTGAACTAAAATCATGAAATTTGGTATACGGGCATTATTCAAAATTCATAGTTTTCTATCAAGTTTTGAGAAATGTAGCTCAACCGGAAGAGGGTCATTACCTACAACATTTTGATTTTTTTTTCTTCTATAAAGATATATGTTTGATAATTTTTCACATGATTAATAATTGTATAAAACTGCTATATATAGAATTCCAGAATTAATTTTTTAACACTGCAAATCTCACGAGCCAACACGTGACGTGGTGCCATCAACAGAGAGCCAAACATGCACTGGTTAGCAAATATTATTTATTAATTCAAATTTGCGAGATAGTCGAGTGGAGACACTCCAGATTTTTTTTTTGTCATTTAGAAGTCAAACCTACTATAATTCTTTTTTGAGATAAAAATGAATTTAAAAAAATATAAATAAATTAAATATTTCAAATATTTTACGTTATAATATGTATTTTGCTTATTTGATTTATCCTGAATGCCCATTATATTCCATAGCTAATGCTCAGTTTCTCACTCCTCCCATGTACCTAGTCTACTATTAAAACCTCTTATTGAATTTTTTTTTTCATAAGCCGACTTACCTTCACTCCCACACTAACCAGTATTTATATAATATCCATCTTGATTAATAAAATCATAAAATTTTGAATTTATAACATATAAAATTAATTCGAAACAAGTAATAGTGGTTAATTTAAATTAAAAAAAAACAATCATAATAACAATCCGTAAAGAAGTACTAAGATAACCATCGAAAAATGGTTTTGATATATTAAATTATTATTATTTCATCTTAACTGAAAATGAATTAACAAATTTTATAATTATTTAGATAGAATTTTAGATTGCAATGGAGGAATAAATGAAATAATATTTCAGATTAAAATATAAGATATTTTAAAAAAGAAAACATCATTAATTTATTCCGTTAATTTATAATATAAGTTAACAAGATAAATATAAAGAAATTTCTTATTTGATTAGCACTTTAATAAATGTTTCTTTAAAATCAGATGAATGATTCTATTTTCAAAGAAATGCAGATTACGAATTTAAATAAATAACAAATTTTAATTAATGGATTAAAAGAAATGAATAGAAGTATCATTAAAAGTTTGTAGCAACTCGTTTGTTCAAGGTCCATTGGAAATGGGTAGAGAGCGTACCGCACACGAGTGTTTGCAGAGTTAGCTGCTTATAATTAGTTCAATTGTGTCTGGTTGAATCGCGAACTTGAGATGTAATAATACACCCCTCTACCGCCATCCCCATTGCCATTGCCATTCCTTCTCTTTCCATGAGCGACGGGAGGTGCCTCTGGCGTTATACTGCAATTATAATGAAAACACTTGGATCTGGACTGAGCTTTCTTGTTAGCATCTCTCGGAAAATAATTAATTAATACAAATATATTAAAAGGGATTTAACAAGAAAAATAATTTATTTAATATATTGGTTGTTACATATTGTTACATTTGATTAAGTTATTAAAGTAATATACTTAAGCAATACAATGAAAAAGAAACATAAAAACACATGAGAATTTTTATGATCCCAGGAGAAGATAACTACATTAATAGAGAAATTTTAAGTACGCGGGCAGGTCAATAATTTCTTGACTTTATGAATGAAACACAGTTTTTTGGATAAAAAATTATTTTATTTTTCAACATAGTCTCCTTTGAGCTCTCTTCGTCCTACGTTTCTCCAAATGTTTTATCCCTTCTCTAAGATTTGTCGTAGCCTTTTTTGGTGCCACTTCACCACTGTTTTAACTGATGTTTGGTCTCTGCTGTGTGGTAGTGGATTCACGTTACATCCACGGTTACAAAATGGCGCAAAAACTTTTCCATATTGCTGTCAAACAACGCCAATGCCATAATGCTTAATGAGCACTCGAAATTCACTTTTTTCCATTTTTTTCTCAAATCACGAGGCAGTCTGCTATTAATAGATGTCAAACAAAAACTAAATGACCCAGCTAGTTCAAATTTCAACAGGAGTCAGCTGATATTTGCCTATTAACAAGAGCAGTGTTGTCATTTCATTTAAGAGACAGGAAATACAAAAAGTCACGGATTTATTGAGCCGCCCTTTAGTAATGTAGTTATCTTCTCTTGGGATCATAATATAAAATTAGTTTTAAAACTAAAATCTAAAAAAACCTTAAAATCACCTAAATTAAAACTGAACGACCGGCCAAACTTAATAAATCTCTTTTAAATAGTAGTGAATTCTAAATATTTTATCAATTCTAGTTTTTTCTAACCTAAATCCATAGAATACACAAAAAAATTATTGAAAAATGATCTCTTCAAATATAGGTAACCTTTATTTTTGTTGAAATTTCGAATATGAATTTTTACGTCGAAAATATAACTTTCATCTCTTTCTACTTTTATAGATGGATTAGTATAAGAGAAATATATTTAAAAAATTAATTATATGTCTTAAATTATAAAGAAAAAGTTTTAATACGAATTTACAACTAACCCTATTTACAAATTAATTTTTATTATGGCCAAACGTCAAATAAATCTTATTGGGTCACACACCAATTTATTTATTTTAAAAAGTTGAAAAGTTTTTAAATAATCGAATGTGCTTACCGCAGAAATTAATTACTCGTTGATGATTTTTTCCAAAAAAAAAAACATCAGCTATTATATTCAAGATCGGACTTATGTCATATATATTTTAATTTCTTTACGATAGCTTTGGAGCAAAAACAGAGCAAATAATATATTATTTGTTAACCTCTTAAAGGCTTAGGTTGTAAATATATATATTATGCCATCGCAATTCGAATATTTTCACCATTTAAAAATTTGTCTCTTATTTAATGAATATATCGTATACTTTCGTCTAGTAAAAATACCTTGTAGATAGCTTAATCTACTCTACTATACTGATTTATTTTGATATTTTTTATTTCTATACATTTTTTTATTCAAAATTTATAAAACAAAGTATTTGTAGTTCGCCGAAATGTACACATCGCTAATTATATTTATTTTAATATTTTTTTTATTACCATTTGTTAATAGTGTAAAGTTTATTCAAATAGTTAAATATCTTTAAACACACACAATTTTTACAATATTTCTGTTCATCTATACATCGTTTGATTTTTCCTGATAATTTTGTTTTTACCTGATTTCAGAATTTATATTTTTAATTTATTTTATAGTTTTTTAAAAATGATGGTTATAACATAAATTGTAAGTAATGATAATCATATAATGGATATGAATAGATTAATAAAAAGATAAAATTCTAATATCATTCTTATAAAATGACATGTCTATTCTTTATATAATTTTAATTAATGATTTGTAATGTAATGATTATTAAATAATCCAAATTGGAAATATTCATGCCCAATATGAAAGTAATCAGAGTATTCCTTATTAAGTCATTAATAAACTATATTCTAACTTGAGAGTAATATAACTAAGTGAATTAATTTTACCCAAAAAAAAAAAATACATACGTCCTCTTTTCTTTATTTTGTTACTGATCATCAATTTAAAATCTTTGTAAAATCTTCAATAAAAAGGAGGCACTAATTTGATTCAATTTCGACAGAAGCCTCCGCGTTCATGAGAGGTCATTTTTCCATTATCAAGATAAGTGTTTCCCATTGCTGGTGTTACATGGTACATCGTTAGCAAACAGTAAAACCAGGCCATTTATTGACTGAGTGGCGTGTGGTAAGCCCTTCCACAGAAACGACGTGAGTCTAAGTCCGCAATTATTTCAGCGAGGGCTGAATTTCGGCCTCACCCTCCGTTTAACTTGCTTTATACATGGAACCACAGTGTGCTGGTTCAGTTTATCTCCAATCAAAAATAACGACCGCCTGTGCTAATGAGGGGGGCAGACAAGAACGCCACTCTAGTCGGTTGCGGTTAATAAGGCTTTCTCGATCTTGTCCCGTTTGTTTGCGGGGCTCATCTTTTTAGGCAGCCACCAATTTAACACGGAGCATGAAGACTCCCAATTCCCCATCCAGGTGTCAATTTGTTTTAATGGATGTGAGCGCACCATTGCTCCCTGAACAAGTCTTGCGGCCGGTGTCAAATTTAGATTGTAGATCGAGTTATAACGACGGTCTGATATCTAAAATCTATCTTCATTTGGTTAAAGATCATCATTTCTTTATACCTATTTTTTTCATTATGTGTTAACTTCATTAATTTAAAATGATGAAGGAACAAAAAAAATATTATTAACATATATTTTATGTTTCGTATACAGATAGGTACTGTTAAATTTATTGTATATTTTTTAACTCATAATAATTATATTTATTTTGCTAATTTTAAAAATTAATTTATTAAATAAACAGAATTAATTAAAAATTTAAATTAGATTAAAAATATATCAAGAGTCACGCCAGCGTTAACTCCTAAATTTGAGAATGCAAGTTCAAACGTCACCAAAATTTAAAATATAATATTTAATGTGATCGAATAAAAATAAATAAATTTGTTAACTGGCTAATATGGACTTATCCAGGAAAAAATTATAAATAAATTTAAAATTAATTAATTAATTATTTATAATAGAAAAAATAAGTTGACCTGTGGCCAGGTCCGAACCGACCGACGGTTTGAAGTAAATTAATTTCCAGCTACAGAAACAATTTCAAATAATTTTAATATATCTATTAATGTAATAAAAAACAGATATGGATACATAAATAATAAATATAAACATTTTTAATTTTATTTTATTTATAATATATATGTAAGACATTCCAATTTATTATATGATATAAAATCATATAATAATTTTCTTAATATATTTTTATTTTTAAACAAATTAGTTTTTAACCTCATTTAGTACTAACAATATATATATATATATATGGTATTTACTGATATATGTTTTTGAACTTGAAAAATATCCATATGACTTTGAAAGGCGAATCAAACTGTTTAAGTCTCATGAGGAAATTCAATTTATGTAAAAAAAAACATTAAATCTTAATTTCTATTAAAATATTAAATAAGTTTGACCTAATTTATGAAATAAATTAATATAATTATTTTTAGTATGATTTAAATATTTTAAATGATATTTAATTAATTAAAAACTTATAATTAATTAAATATTTTAATAATCCAGCCAATTGATAAAATATGAACAGTGACTTCGAATTGAAATAGACATCAGATGAATTCTTATTAAATGTTTTATAATGAACATTAATTTATGGTTTATTCAAATTATATAAAAACCCTTAAAAAGTGCCACATGCATCAGAATAATCTCGAATAAATATAAAAATACATATTATTATTTAGATTATCCCAGTATAAAATATAAAAGATAAATAAAAAAAAATTATTCTTATGTAATATATTGAAAAAAGATTTTTATAAGTTTATATAGAACTATATAATTTTATTTTTTTGTTATTTATTTAAATTAAAAAAAATATTTTAAATTAATATTAAATAGAATAAATACATATGGAAGTTATATTATACGTATATAATTAAATGAAAAGAATGAAAAATTATTTTGTGACGATTTTACAATGATAATTGTGAGGAGGAGTTGAGAGGGTTGTAATTGGTTATCGAGTTATAATAAATGATAATAAACCTCACCCCGAGGTTGAATTTTGACAGGAACAGCACCGCTCGCCGAGCTCCCTGGCCATGCGTGTGCACTCACACACCAACACCGATAGACTGACTACCACTCAAGCGGCTGGCTAGAAAGAGCCCCTGGCATTTAGGCAACACGCTGCGCTAGTTTCCAAATTTAAAATTTTCATATTTAAAGTACCTGGATTATCCAGCAGCCGCTCAGAAGATTAAAAATGTATACTTTACTAACTGTTTTAATAATATTAATTAATTTTAATAATATTCTTAAATTTGAATTAGTAAATTGATTGAGTATATTGATTTATTATGATTATACTCTCTTCTGGTATTTTTATCTTATAATTAAATAATAATTATTATTTATATATATATATATATACAATCTATATATTTATTGAATAAACCATAAAGTAATATTTATTATAAAACATTTAATAAGAATTCATTTGATGTCTATTTCAATTCGAAGACACTGTTCATGTCATGCTTTATCAATTAGCTGGATTATTAAAATATATAAACTTTATATTAATTTTAATCTTAATTTAAATTATCTAATTTATCATAAAACTTAATATTTTCATTCAATTAATGTCATTTTATCATATTTATTAAATTTTTTATATGAATTAAGAAAGTTATACACATTTATTTTAAATATATATCATTTGAAAAAATAAATTATGTTTAAAAAATAAATAGGTTAATTTCCAATTTAAACCACGCGTTTAAATGGATAAGAATTGTAAATATATAGAAACAAACTGTAAACATAAAGAATAATTAAAATAAATTATAAATAAGTTGACCTGTGGCCAGATCCGAACCGACCGACTGTTTGAAGTAAATTAATTTCCAGCTACAGAAACAATTTCAAATAATTTTAATATATCTATTAATGTAATAAAAAACAGATATGGATATAACATAAATATTTTTCATTTTATTTTATTTATAATATATATATATATAAGACCAGGCTGTGACGTCATGAATGGCTGGATGACGTCATATAATTTAAAATTAAGAAAAAACTAATGAAGATGATTTTTCTCGAGGATAAAACCAATACAAAGTGCATGATTCGTGGTGATATGTAAAAAATCTCCTCATGTGAAATTTGGTGTGAAAATAACCCATCCCTTCTTATCGTCGATCGCTAATACTACCACTTCCGGTTTCCGGATTTGTACCAAAAGTTGATCAATTCATCATAATGATGCATTAAGTAAATATACCAAATTTCATCAAAATCCGTTGAGCCGTTCAAGCTGTACACATCTATACGGATGGACGGACAGACATCATGCTAAAAATACTTTTTTCTGTTAAGAAAATGCATGATTCGTGGAGATATGTAAAAATCTCCACATATGAAATTTGGTGTGAAAACAATACCCCCTTACTATCGTCGGTCGGTAAAAATATAAATATAATATTTATTAAAATAATTATTAATAGGAATTTTGTTTGTGAATTAATATTAATAATTTTGTATTCATTGTGTCGAACACATGTATGGATAGGTTCTTTGAAGCGAGATAGGGCAGAGCTTTTATTAAATTCTTATAAAATGTTTTATACCAAAATTACAAAATAAGAAATTGATTGATTTTTTCTTTGTATAGATAAATAGAAGTAAGATTTTTTATAAGATAAGAATAGTAAAAAGGATGATATTTATTATAAACGGCCCAATGAATTTATTAATACCCAGCCAAACCCGTTGAAATAATGTGGATAAATTTTTTGACTCCAAACAAAGGAATAAGGTCCAGCAACGAAAAGCATCCGTTACCCTTCATCGTGAACTCACAAACCACTCGGAATCCTCCAGATCCCCAGGCGCTTGTTATATCCCATATAATTAGGCACAGTTTCGTTAAGTTATATACTAGAGAAATTTATGTTGTATTTTCTCTTAAGCTTACGACCCCCGTTGGTAGACCATTAGCGAACATATAACAGTACAAGTTTTAATAGGTCCTTTTAATATTGTCAATAAAAATAATAATCAATGAAACAATCTTAAGCTTAAAAGGTTCATTTATAAAGATGCTATAATAGTATAATGGAAGTTATACACTCAGTCAAAAACATTTATATGTCATGTTATATATCTTATATATGAAAATGGAGATGTAATTTTAAAAAATGGACAAATAAATCCTTTTCTACTCTAAATAAATTTCAACTATTTTTTTAAATATATATATACGAATGTCTGAAGATTTTGACTCATCCATAGTTGAAGGTTAAATAGTTTATGTTTATGTAATCGAGGCGATTTGAATAGATAGTATTATAAATGAATCTATTTTCTTAATTCATTGAGATCAAGTAGATGATTCAAGAAATATCAATAAAATTGTATTATAAATTAAATCTTTTGGTTAAAATAGATACAATCTGATTAATAAATGAATTCTATATTTATTTAGACTGAATATAGAATAGCGAAATAATAGTTTTATCCAGATATTCTTCCTCCAACCCTAGAAATAAATGTTTAATCATCGAAATATTGCTATTTGAATACATTAACCTGCATGTTATTTGATTATGATGACAAGCTTTTCATTTAAACTAAATCATGACATGTTATTCATTTATGAAAAATTAAATTTAAATAATATTTAATATTTCCAATCATACTTTCTGTTTTAAATACATATTTTTTTACCGACCGACGATAGTAAGGGAGTAATTGTTTTCACACAAAATTTCACATGTGGAGATTTTTACATATCTCCACGAATCATGCATTTTCTTAACAGAAAAAAGTATTTTTAGCATGATGTCTGTCCGTCCGTCTGTCCGTCCGTATAGATGTGTACAGCCTGAACGGCTAAACGGATTTTGATGAAATTTGGTATATTTACTTAATGCATCAGTTTGATGCATTGATCAACTTTTGGTTCAAATCCAGAAACCGGAAGTGGTAGTATTAGCGATCGACGATAGAAAGGGAAGGGTTATTTTCACACCAAATTTCACATGAGGAGATTTTTTTATATATCACCACGAATCATGCACTTTGTATTGGTTTTACCCTCGAGAAAAATCATCTTTATTAGTTTTTTCTTAATTTAAAATTATATGACGTCATCCAGCCATTCATGACGTCACAGCCTGGTCTTACATATATATTATAAATAAAATAAAATTAAAAATGTTTATATTTATTATTTATGTATCCATATCTGTTTTTTATTATATTAATAGATATATTAAAATTATTTGAAATTTTTTCTATAGCTGGAAATTAATTTACTTCAAACCGTCGGTCGGTTCGGACCTGGCCACAGGTCAACTTATTTATATTTATGTTTATTATAAATCTCTAAATGAAAAGAATTATATTTGTGATAGGATATATGAATTAACAACTTTATATAATTGAGAATAATCGTAATTTATTTAATTATTGAAAGTAAATAAAAATAATTTAATATTCATATTTTTTGAAAATCTAATTAAATAATTACTTTAAGTGAAATAAAAACTAATTTGTTTATTTATTTTTTTTTTTCTTTTATTTAAAATTAAATCTTAGTAAAGAATCAAATGATAATGTCTTTACGAAACCTTTTAAGCTTTATTCGAGGAGTTATTTATCTAGGGAATTCGCTTTAAAAATTGTCTCTATTTCTTTACGAGCAAAGAAAACATTTGGCACTATATATATATGTAAAGATATGGATGATACATATATATATATAAATTGTTTAATGGCAGAAGCGAATCTGAGAAAAGCGCGTGTTTGAGTGAGTTTGGGCCCACGAGACAAGGGGGGCATCTTGACCGAGGGAGCAGCGGACGCCAGCATAGACATGGAACAGCTTTCACGCCCCGTCCCTTCCTCACCAGCGACTTTAGATACAGTTTAAATTGAAAATGAAAACCCTTTTACCAGTCCTTCCCTCCCGTTCCTCAACCCCCCTTTTCTCTTCACTTTGCCAGATACTCTTCTTGAGTATCCTTGGCCTGTCATGAAAACAACAGAAGAGTTCTTACTCTATACTCATTACATAATCTTTCTTTTCGTTTTCCATTTCTTACTATATCTTAACTAGGTAATAAGCACTTTCATACAAAAAACTTATTTAATTATTCCTATAAAGGATGTTTTCTATATATAAATGAAAAAAATAATTATAATAATGTGACATAATTTTAAAAGACATTTATTAAATATTAATTTATTTGTAGGTATGTACACGTGGCGCTAAACTCGTCAAAATCACTAAAAATCAAAATAATTCTGGACTATTAAAATTTAAAGTATTACAATAATCGCATAACCAGTTTCTTAATAATATTATATAAGTAAAATATAAAAAAATAAGTTGACCTGTGGCCAGGTCCGAACCGACCGACGGTTTGAAGTAAATTAATTTCCAGCCACAGAAACAATTTCAAATAATTTTAATATATCTATTAATGTAATAAAAAACAGATATGGACATAACATAAATATTTTTAATTTTATTTTATTTATAATGTATATGCAAGACCAGGCTGTGACGTCATGAATGGCTGGATGACGTCATATAATTTTAAATTAAGAAAAAACTAATAAAGATGATTTTTCTCGAGGATAAAACCAATACAAAGTGCATGATTCGTGGTGATATGTAAAAAATATCCTCATGTGAAATTTAGTGTGAAAACAATACCTCCCTTACTATCGTCTATCGGTAAAAATTTTGTATTGAAAAATTGAAAAATAAATATTTAGAATTTTAATAAATTTTGTAATTTTTATAATTGAGAGGTTATTTCTATATTAATCAATTAAATTAAATAACTCTTTTGGTTACACATATATTTTTTTAATTTTTTTAGAATTTTATACTAGAAACTTATAATAGATCTGTATTTTAAGTATGGAAACGTACGGTCCTGTGTATTAAAGCTGTTATATGCTAATTAAATGAAATTTTCATTCGTTTAGGCCAATAGTCTGCAACCTGCGGCTTGCGAGCTGCATGTGGCTCTTTCTATATCATGATGTGGCTTTCTAGTTCCATGCCTAAATATTTATAATTATATTATTTTATTTTCATAACTCAAAATATTATATTGCCAAAAATATACTACAAACATGCATACTACAACAACAGTCATGGAGAACCGTTTATTTAGTTATTTGAAATTAAAAACAAAATCTATACTATCTACCCAAATCCTATTCAAATACTATATTATTATAAAAACAAGGAAATTTTGTAAATTGTAACTTTTGGCTCTTACGTCGCAGAAGGATGCCGACCTCTGATTTAGGCAAAACTTTACAAATTTTCTTGATTTGATGTTTGGATAAACTATCTTTTATTTAGAGATAGATTATAAAACAGTGATTTAAGTAATCATAATATAATACTTGTAATATAGGATAGATTTTTCAACATAAAGGCGTTTGGATAAATCGCAAATTGGATACTGGTAGTTTATTGAAAGGAGGTTAATAATAGAAATGGGTCTTGAAGTGATAACTGGAGAAATGTGAAAAGCTCTTGAGATAGAGAGCCAAAAAAACGATTGTATCATCGGTACGGAGTTTCTGAATCTTATAATAATAAGCCTTTATGATAAAAATGAAATTCTTAGAATTATCAAACATTATTATAAATTCTACAATATATTTTCAATGTAAGAGTAAAATTCAATAATTTACTTCATCATAATCCTAAAAAAACATCAAGGCATATATTGCATATATAAATTAATCATGCCAATATTGAATTTACATTAAAATTACATAATTCTTGAACGGTTTTGTGACACCTCCAATACATTGGACATTTCTCCATTTAATAACCCTTTTCAAGCATTTCCATTACCCAATTTCTTCTTCCGCCATTAAACGATTACAATTTCACGCATCATAAAACGTTTAATTTAACGGGAAGTAAGAATTGAATTGTTTTATCCGAATTTCTCAACATTTCAGTATCCTATTGTTATTCAATTATTTATATTAAATTTCTTCACTATTGTCTATATTTCAACTATATTCAAATTTCTCTCAGATAAACATTATTTATTGTAGTCGCCATTTGGTTATTCCTTTATTAATAAATTCTGAAATAAGTTGTAATTGAATAAATAAAAAATAAATAAAATAATGTAATGTAAATAGGCTGCATTGACTATATTTTTTATTTAATCAATATGTATGAGAGTGAAAAAATTTAATATAAAATTAATTGAATACAAATGTTGTAGTTCAAAGAATTATTTTGATAGGGCCGATTTGAAGCTAGTTTTACGGTGTTTTCTTAACAAAATTCAGAGAAGAGAATCTAATATAAAAGTTAATTCAATTATCTACTTAGATAAGGCTTCATCCACTTTATTATTCTTAAGTGCTGGGATGTGGACTACTTGTTCTCCAATCAATAATACAATAAAAAATTGCTTCCGCCTTGTTTTATGTTATTTAAAAACCTAATTTTCTTAATGGAACAAATCTTAAGAAAATCAAACATAATACTCAAATACATGCTCTTTAAAGAAACCAGAGTTCTTCAAAGAATCAGAGAAAATAAAATTTTCCTCTCGATCACTGATAAAGAGATAAAAACAATTTATTATTTATTTTCCTTCATTTCAATCAGTAAGATTAAAATATAACAAAGGTTCTAATATGTATTAATATCCATTTGAACCGGCAATGCTTTTTATATCGTTGTTTCTCTATTTTCCCCTTTCTTCAATCCTTTTCTTTACAAAAATTATTACCCTTGCTTTTATTCTTGCTCTTATTCTTTGAGCAATTAATTTATAATTATTTATCGCTTTTAATTCATTTTTTGTTGTCTTTTTACCTATATATTCTCAAAGAGAGATCTCTATAACATAAGAAATATTTCATTAATCATAAATATAATTAAATACTTAATTTATTAAATATATAAAAAAAATTACTATCGGAAAATACAAGACGTTATTTTCTATATAATTATTTGATATACAGATTTCACATAGCTCTATACAAAATGTAAGTGAATTAATTTTACAATATTTTACATTAGTTCATTATCATCTTCGGTGGATATTCACTTTATTAAGATCTAAATGCTTCATATAATGCTTCATATAATATACAGTAAAAGTCCATTAGTCCGGCATCCAACAGTCCGGAATGCCCGATAGTCCGGCATCGCTCCGGAAAATTGTAAAAATTTTGGTTTTCTCCAAAAGTGTGTCTTTAAAGCAAATAAAAACGCTCGAGAGCTATTCCCCTTTTGTGATAGGTAAATTTTCAAAACCCAGGGCTTTTAAGAATGCACATTTGCCTGTCCAATACGATGCTCAATCAAATGCGTGGGTGACTGCGTCCTCTTTAAAGACTGTGTTTTTCACCACTTTGTGCCTGAGGTCAAGGAATCCTTCAAAAGCCTTGGTCTACCAGAAGATACTAAAGCCATCCTTCTTTTGGACAATTGCAAAGCCCACCTGCCAGTAGATGAGTTAGTTTCTGGGAATATTGTTGCTACTCTGCTCCCACTTAACATAAAATCTTGGATTCAACCCATGGACCAAGGGGTTATTCAAAATTTTAAATGCTTTTCTAGAAGGTCTTTTATTCAAGGCCTGTTAAATGCCGACTGTGACTAGCTACAGTGCTTCAGAAATTATTGATTACCATATCATTAGAAATAAATTTTATACTAAACGCCAAAAGTCAAGAAAACAAAAAGACATTCGTGACTTTTATAAATCAAAGTGTAATATTTTTTACAGTACGTGTACATACATTATATGAAATGTAAAATAAACTTTGTGGTATGTATTTGCATACTATATTTTTAGTATAATTATTAATCTAATTGTTCTTATAATTACCGCCCGATAATCCGGAATTTCCGGTAGTCCGGCACCGAGCTGGTCCCGAACGTGCCGGATTATAGGACTTTTACTGTATATATAAAATCTTATTCCAACGGTCTTCTAATTTATGGATCCCTTGACTGTAGTGGTTTTCCGGCAGCTCTGCAAAATATCCCTCCACGGCAGCTATTACCTCTTCGTTTGAAGAAAATCGTGTTTGAGGTGTGGGAAGAGCCAGAAATCGGACTGACCTAAATCTAGCGAATAGGCTGGATGTTGCAACAATTCGTACTTCAATTCAGTTATTGTAACAATAGTTTTTTATCTTGGTGTATTAAACAACCTAGTATATATATAATCTTCTTCTGTAATCCGGGTCCTCTTTCACGAATTTTTTCATCTAATTTATTCAAAAGATTACAATAATAATCCGAATTGATTGTTTTGCCAGTTTGGAGGTAATCTATAAACAAAATTCCTTTTGCATTCCAAAAAACTGGTGATAATATTTTCTTGGCTGATTTTTGCAAACGAACTCGCTTCGGCACCGAAGAGCAACACAACTCCTTAGCCTCCTGTTTAGATTCAGGATCATGGTGGTAGACCTAAGTCTCATCCATTTGGATAAATCGATGGGTAAGGTCGCTTTTATTCTTCTTAAATCGCCCCAAATGTTGCTGGCAAAGTCGCACTCGAATGTGTTTTTGCTCCATCGTTAGAGAATGCGCCACCCATTTTGCACATAGTTTTTTGAAACCCAAATTAACAATCAAAATATTGCTCACTGTGCCCAATGAAATGCCTAAAGCCTCTGTTAAATCTTTTAGGTCTAATATTGACGAATAGATGGCGCTCCGCGAACTTATTGAACGACCTAGTATACTAATATAACTAGTATATACTGAAAGCGACCCGTAATTTACTTGCGAGAATAAGAAAAGTTAATTTAGGTTTAGGATCAAGTGAATTCTTAAATACTTTCGTAAAGTTAGTCCTCTTTGTTTATTGGAGGATTTCACTAAACTAAAATAAATTAAATGAATATAATGAAACTATTTTCTAAATGTTCTTTCTTATCTCAAAAGAATAAATATAATATTAATTAAATGACATTTACCTAAATTATTTCATATTTATTTATAAAGGATTTTATAATAAAGTATGAATTTATAATAAGTATGAAACATAAATTTCTCCACCAAAAGATACCCTTCCCTTCATAAAATATAAAAATTTGAATTTTTAAGATCCAAAATATTGACATTTGATTTGCTAAAAAAAAATCGAAACCTTCCTGTAAAGGATCTTTGAAAGAAATTGATTTTGCAGAAGTGATAATAATATCGTTGTTTATACTAATAAATTGGAGATGAGTGGGAGGCTAGGTCATCTTGACGATGACTAAAGTAAGCTGATAGGATGCTAATGCTGGCCGCTGGACGGGTTTGATAAGAAGAGCATAGGGATCTCGACTTGTTCTGCTCAGTCAACGTTGCGTTATCCATTCATCGTGCCTCCCCTCTGACACGGCGAGAAGCAAAGCAGAATATTCCCCTTGATACTCAGAATCACCCCCACATCCAATCTAAACGGACATTGAAAAATTAATATCATGCTTGATAAAATTTTATTACGAATTAATCTATTTATCAATAGTTTAAATTAAATTATATGTACGCTGAAGGTTAAAAAGTGGAAAATTATTAATATTATGATAAATGAAGTAATGAAAAAAGTATTTTAAACTTCAATGATTCTTGTTTTTGATATGAACTGCTATACACTTATAATAATATACTTGGAATGACATTCATTGTATTAAATACTTGATAATATTTAAAGTAGTATCGTAAATACTATATTATTTTGTTGAATACTTAATATAAATATTTAAAATATGTAATTTTCAAATTTAAAATGATAAAATTATTTAAAAATGAAATTATATATATATTTGAATAACTTTTTCTTATTCGATCTGTTCTGATGGACGAGAAGAATAAGCGACAATATAATGAACTTTCTTTTCTTTTGAAAATTAAATTAAAAATTAACTTTTTTCTTGTTAAAAGTATTATAATAAAAAAGAAAATATTCATTTATATATAATAAAGATTTGTTGTCAAATATAAAGTTAACTGCCTATTATCCATTTGTTTTTTGTTTTTTTTTTGATGTTTGAGACAATCTTAAAGAAGAGTGGAAAGCCTTGCCGGCGGGGTGGAATAAATTGCCTAACATTCTTCATAATGATCGCTATTTAAACTTTAATCCCTATTTTTAATTAATGTTCCATGTCTTAGTAAATCAAAAGATTGTTTTCTTTGAAAATGGACAATTATATTCGTTACTTCGCTCTTCGGTTAATTCTTCATTTATTTGCCTTTGTGCCGTGAGGGGGTTTCTTAAGAATTATTTATCCGACGGATGGCTAAGTCATGTCAATTAATTTCTAATTTGTTCTTGAGAGTTAGGCGTATTGTCTTTGGCGAACCTTTATTTATAGAACATATCTATTGCTGGCCCAGAGACGTTGGTAGGCTCTTTTGTTCTAAACTCGGGGAGTTCTACTCACCCTTAAATACCATCCGGTTTCCACCCTCAACTTGAGTCAGGGACTGATAGGCATCAACGAATGTCATTGAATAAACATTTTGGAAGCTAAGCCACTTGCTGGCCTTGGTCCTTCTAAAGCGCACAATTAATTGTATATTAATCCTTCCTCAGTGGCCCGGGTTCCAAGCTCTCACCATCATCGTCATCCGGCTTAGAGCAGCTAACAAAAATGACCGTCCATTGTTCCTTCGTGCCTCCAGCAAATCTTGTTTGATTAACTCTCCCGTTGATTTTAAGTTACTGGGATTAGAAGAAATTAATTAACAGATAGCCCCTTTGTGTATGCGTAACGCAACCCTGAAATAACTGCGAGGTCTAAAAGCAATCGGACAATAGCACACGCTTGTGGTCCTTTTGATGATGAAAAGATAACGTTAATTGATTTATTTTATACCACACACACACAGCCCGCTTTATGGGCTTTAAATTATAATTTAAATTTAAATTTGATTGTATTGATATGAACTTTGATGGCTTAGAGCATATAATTGAAAAAGAGGGTATGGTGGCGGCTTTTCATTTTTGCTTGATTGCTAGTGACAGCTATTTGACGAGCGATGTTTGTTACAGGCCAATCTCCAAATCCACCCCGTAAAGGTGCGTCGTCTTCGGAGCTGTCGGATCGACGCGGACCAACAACTGCAGCCATGAGGAATACAAGTTGAACTGCCGGGCGTAGCAGACATGCACAACACGGATAATGGCACAGGTGAATAACTAACTATTGTAATTAACCTTTCCCCTTTATTGTCTCTCTCTCTCTCTCTCTCTTTCCACACCCCTCCCACTCCACGCCTTCTTACTTAAACGATATAATAAAATAAATTCCTTAAAATGATTATATTAATATATATATCAATTCTATTAAAAAAAAAGATACAAAAAACAAAATTAAAATTCATACATTCAAATTGACTTTTTAAAATTTTTTTCTTTAGAATGCTTGTTTTAAATTTGAAACTATTTTCACTATTCTATATATTCATTTCCATTTAGAGAGAGAAAATAAAATTCAAACCTTTTGGAAATTTATTTCAATATGCGTGAAAGTGTATATTTCGATAGGGATTGTTCATGCTTCATTGATTTTTTTATATCTTCTCTCGAAGAAGAACTTTTATATTTTCACGAATGAAAAATATTGACATAAAAATATTTTATAGGTTGAATAATGTTTTCGAAAAATATATATTTTAATATAATTATTAATCCATTAATTAATATTATTTCAATAGTTATAAAGAGTTATAGAATATTAAAGTATATATATATATTATAAAGGTATTGGTAATTATTTATTTGTAATTTTTTATTAAACGCATTTTCGTGGATTTGGATAATACTTTACCAGTGGGTTCCTTTTGCAATTTCAAATATACTTTTCTTATGAAATTTTTTACGAGATAAAAATTATTAAAATAAAGATCTTTTAAGTTTGACAGATTAGTTATGAACGTCGAAATGTGCCATTAAGTACTATTTTATTGACTAATTCACCAATTATTCACTTATTCACTATAAAAACAGAAAAAAATTAAAAATAATTAATTTTCCTATATCCAAACCGCACATATAAGAACCGAAAATTAATGCACCCTCTGGTAGTCAAACGGATAAAACATGCTAGCTAAATAGAATATCAATGGATTTATATGAAAATTTTAATAATTTTTATCTCGTAAACTAGAAGAGGTACGAAAAAATTTCATAAGTAAAGTTTATTTGGAATTGCAAAAGGAACCCACTGGTAAAGTATTATCCAAATCCACGAAAATGCGTTTACTTGAATAATTACCAAAGTATTTTATTAAAAGTTTTATTTGTTATTTAGAATGACTTGTGTCCATTGGATACTCAACCATTTAGTTTTATAAGATAAATGTTAAAATTGCCTAATTTTCTAGTTTTTAATAAATTACCTTTCATTTGGGTGTTCTTTAAATAAAATAAGTAAAGTAAGTGATAAGACATTAAAAAAATATAAATAATTTCTACTTAAAAATTATACATCTATCTATCTATGTATATATAAAAATGAAATGTATGTATGTGGCGTTGTACACAGCTGTTGATTGGTCGAGGGATCTAAGAGGCGGAGATATAATAATCTGTTTAATTAATTAATTTAATTTAATTACATAATTTAATTTAATTAATTACTAATCACTAAATCATAGTAAAATGAAATATTTCATCACTCAATATCAAAAGGAAACCCAGTGTTTCCATGGAAACTTATACTATAAACACCTGGAGACAGAGAGAGGGAACGTGAAAGAAGCTGTAAAGTGGAGGAAAGGAGACAGTTAGCTCATTTCGTGCCACGTTCTTTTCAGATAAGGGCTATTATGGGCTATGGGGGTAACTCATTTTGAGTAAGGGAAAAATTGTTTTTCATTTATAATTAGACAGAGAGGGTTCCTGCTTTCTGCAAAAATATCTATTGCCTCCAGCGCGTCTGTGTGTGCCTTTATGCGTTCCTAAACTGCTCATCCAATTGCAACCGAATTTCGGATGTGCATCCACCGTGTCCTTGGGAAGGTTTTTGTGCCCTTTACCTTCAAGTTCGAATAAGGTCAAACTTGATTTTTCAAATGTGAGCCCCCATTTTTCCCGACCGACGATAGTAAAACACAATTATTTTCTGAACAATTAAATACTAATATAACATATTATTTAATAATGAATTAAATTGTTTAGTTTATTTGGAACCAACTTGTTCTTGTGGGTGAACAATCCAAACAAGTAAGATACCCAATGCCAGTTTTTAATTGACATATATATATGTTATATATATATATTGACACATTGACATTATATATATGATAGTTAAAGTTAAGTTATATTATGATAGTTAAACGGTTCAAACATGTTAGCAGAAAAACAATTTTAAAAAGTATTGACCTCTGTGTTAATTGAATTAACATAATAAATAAAGCATCTACATACTTTTATTTATTGATATTTTTCTAATTTTAAAAATATTTATTCTAAGTAATGATGAATTTTTGTAATATTTTAAGGAAATAAAAAAACAATGTCTCTTTCTATCTTCTTTCTTTCTTACTCATTCATTGGTATTTCAATGGAATCTTCCTAATTGGCTGACAGCTGTGAATTGGCATTATACATACATTCGCCATCAATGAACACGAATTTCGTCTACACATCCGTCACCTAACCCTTATCTAATCATTTGAATAAATTATTCTTATCATAATATAGATAATGATTTAAAACAGTCGGAACAATTAGATATTATATATTTAATTATATATTCAAATATATAATTATTACGCAAAAATGTGTTTATGGCATCTCATTCGGAATGCCTGATGAAAGACGAAGCGTAAAAAAAACTTGTTTAACGGAAGAAAGAAGTTTAGTTAGTTTAGTTTAACCACATTAGGGGCCAGCAACCTGCTCCAATGGTCTAACTCCTTAGGGATTGTTTTTTTTTATATTTACTCAAAGTCGCTATCCCATTTGAAGATTTAATGAAACAAAGAAATTTACTAACCGAATAGTTTATTTAAAAGAAATAAAGAAAGTAAAGGGGAATAAATAATTTATATGGTATTTTAAACCAATATTTAAATTATTATTATTTAAATAAATTAGTAATATTTGTAAAATTTTTCATTTTCAAATATAAGTACATGCTATTATTATAATTTAATATAATGATTTGAAATAAATTTTAATTCAATATAATTATTTAATAATTATTTAGTTATTTAAAATTAAATTTTATCTGAAGTTTTATAATAAATGTTTTTTTTTTTTGTTATCCAATATTATACTTCATGAGGTGTGTTACGTTTAACCGTTTTTGGGTTGATTTTAAAACAATATTTCTAATTTAAATAAGCTGGAGTGTCTCCACTCGACTATCTCGCAATTTGAATTGGATTAATTACCATATATTATATTTAAATTAAATTTAATTAATTATAAATTAAAATTAATAGATAATATTTATTAAATCAGCTCTTTGTTGATGGCACCACGTCACGTGCTGCCGCGTGATTTGCAGTCGTGTTAAAAAATTAATTCTAGTACTTTCAGCGATTCAATCAAGCTAAAATTCTATATATAGCAGTTTTATACAATTTTTAATCATGTGAAAAATTATCAAACATATATCTTTATTTTTACGGTCACTTTAGAGGAAAAAAATCAAAACGTTGTAGGTAATGACTCTCTTCCGGTTGAGCTACATTTCTCAAAAGTTGATAGAAAACTACGAATTTTGAATAATTCCCTTACACCAAATTTCATTATTCTAGCTCAAACCGTTTTTGAGTAATCTTGTCTACATACACACATACACACACAGACAATTTTCTCAACCTTAGTGAAAATGATACCTTCAAAACGTATAAAAACATCAAAATCTCAACATCGAAAATTTTCGTGATCGCAATAAAAATGTATTTACTTAAAAAAATCCAAAGGTGTATTTGGATTTTTTGGTTTATGAAATATAACAATCTCTAATACTATACATCTCTTCTCATATGTAAATATAAATATATATTATATTTATATAGTTATATACATGCATATGATATATATTTATATATAAAGTTGAAGGGGAATATTTAATTGGATGTTCTGGCAAGGTGTTATTCATGAGGTTGAAGTGATTGGATCCCATTCCATCAAGCAGATTCACCATCTTTCATCCCTTTGGGTTTTATATTTGCCCCTATATGTGAATCGATTCTCATTTTCCTATAGCCCCGCGGCTGTCGACTTGTTATCCACCATCCACAATTCGCACAGCCTATTACTGTCACGACAGACAAGTCAACCCCCTCCACTACTCTTCTGTCCACCTTACGACAGATACCCATTTCCGGTCTAATTCCTCGGCGATGATCCCATTACATGGCGCCTTCCTTGTCTGGTTTGCCTGCGGCCACAGCTTTTCCTTTTAGTTTTACTCACCCTGGACCCTATTTCTGTTACCATCTCCCTTGCCGCCCTTTTTCGGACACCATCGTAAAAGAACAGAATCCGATAAAAGTTGTATAAATTCATCGGGACTGCGAGCCGAGCTGCCCAAGCGATAAATCTTTGTTCTTTTTTAAAAGATATTGTTTTTCTTTGTCCTTCTCTTCAAATTCGTGCTCTCCATCTCTTTCATTTTTCTTTCCACTTGGCATTGTTGGGCCCAAGTGATATGGCATCCTTCTTTGCCAATATCTTTCTTTAAATAGATATTATATATATATATATATATATATATATATATATAATATGTATACATATATACATAATCTACGTAGAATGAATTAAAACTTTTACGTATATTTTAATTTGTATTTTGTTTATATAATATATATATATATATATATATAATACTTTTCCTTTATAAATTATTACAGGGATCGCTTAATTCTATTTAAAGACGATCCTTAAAAAGTTGATGTATATCTTATTTTGTAAAACAAGCAATTATTTCATCTTTATGTATAAAAGTTAAAATATAAATAATTGGATTAAGATTTGTATTTATTTATTTATTTTTTTAAATTAATTATAATTGATTATTATTTATTTATATAATTTTGAATAATAATATTTAATTAATTTTATTGGGATTTTAAAAATCTAATATTTAAAAATTCATTCATTCAATATTTATTTGTACTTTTTTATTAAATACTATTACAAAAATATAATAAATTATTATAATATTATAAATTATCAACTTTAGAGAATTGTATTTATTTATTTATTTTTTTAAATTAATTATAATTGATTATTATTTATTTATATAATTTTGAATAATAATATTTAATTAATTTTATTGGGATTTTAAAAATCTAATATTTAAAAATTCATTCATTCAATATTTATTTGTACTTTTTTATTAAATACTACTACAAAAATATAATAATTTATTATAATATTATAAATTATCTACTTTAGACTGGTGATGAGTAGAATACTGGTTTCTATTGATTAAAATATTTCTGATACTTTAATCATCTAATGATTTAATTTTTACAAATTAATTTCTGTAATATTATATACATAAAGAAGATAAAAATGTAATAAACAAAATTTCAATTTGTATTTTTAATTAAGTAAATATTTTTTTTATGATAATATAATTAAATTTTAATTGAATTGTAAACAAACGATTACACAATGATGGAGTGAACTTCGTTGACCGTGACGCTAACTTAAAAGAAATCGTAAATCTCAGTTTTACTAGACGACTATCACCTTTATCGGTTGAATTCTTATAAAGAAAATCACAGACTTGAATTGTCGCCAAAATGGGTTTCTTCTCAAAGGGGATAGAAGAGAATGAGAAGCCGATTGCTTCATTTTGATCGTTTTCTTTTATTTTTTTCTCTCTCCATTTGCCATTAGCTTCTAATACAGGATTAATTTAATTGATTGGTTTTGAAGAGTGAATAGATATTTTAATGTTAAACCATTCTTTATGTAATACATAATCGAAACAAAAAAATTCAAATTAATTATGTCATGGGATGTGATGAAATTTTATTTATAATAATATTTAATTTTCACTTTTATAATAATCATTGATGTTAAATATCATACATTTTCATTCATACGATATTAAATTTTAAATATAGTGATTTATTAATAAAAAAAATTTTCATCAAAAATAATATTTTTATTTATGTAACTTTATGGTTGATAATAGAAATGGACAAATGAACAGTAAATGAATAATGACGGATTGAATTGCGTTATTTCTTGGGGTTGTTAATAATATTGAATAAATAGAATGTATTTTCAAAATGTCTTATAATAATATAAGTATATATAGTACTAAAAATATGAGCTGTGGCCAGGCATAGCACCGATGATTTGAAATAAAATAATTTTCAAACATTTTATATATATATAAAGTATAAATAAAAAAATATTTTTAAAACTTGAATTAAAATTGAATTAAATTATATTATCTTGGTTTTTATTATTCGTTTAATTACTCAATTATTAATTACTACTATATTTTAAATGAAATATTTTAGGACAATGAATATAAAATTAATACTTTGTATACTACCAATTCTGGTTTTGATGAAGTTGATGAATTCATGTTACTGATGCATTAACTAAATATACCAAATTTTATCATAACCCGATGAGCCGTTCAAGCTATACACATCTATATGGATACACAATGGACAAACGGACAGATATAATACTAAAAATACTTTTTTTCTGTTAACAAAAGGCATGATTTGTGAAGATATGTAAAAAAATCTCCTCATGTGAAATTTAGTGTGAAAATAATCCTTCCCTTCCTATCGTCGATTGGTAATACTACCACTTCCGGTTTTCAGATATACACCAAAAGTTGATATATTCATCGTACTGATGCATTAAGTAAATATCAAAACCTGTTGAGCCGATTAAGCTGTACACACAACGGACGGACAGACATCATGCTAAAACTACTTTTTTCTGCTAACATGCAGGATTCATGTAAAAATCTCCTCATGTGAAATTTAGTGTGAAAACAATACCTCCCTTACTATCGTCGGTCGGTAAAATATATACTACAGGTAGTTTTAATTTTATATGTCTTTTGTTTGTCCACATTTGTTTATATTTATATGGGTTTACATAAATCATGCTAGTATCTCTAGGTAACATGAATTTCAAAATATACGATTATTTTAATTTTAATTATCTGATAATTAATTGAAGAGAATAAAAAGAGAAAAGCAAAAAAAAAAAAACAAAACATATGATAACATATTATAAGTTAAAAATTTAACAAATTAGAAATCCATTAAAAAAATGAAATAATTTTTATTAAGGAATCCATTTGGATTAAAAAAATGAAAAAAATGTGAGTCAGAATTTCTTTTATCCTAACAGATTCACTGAAAAAATATTTTTTTTTTGTTTGAATTTTCAGGTAATATCCGATATTTATTTAAATTATTATAATAGCTATTACCTTAAATGAAAAATACTTATAAGAAAGTATTATTTTTTAAATCCAATAAAAAAAAAAAAATTATTAAATTCAATAATGACAGCCATTAATTGTATAAACAACTTTTTACAACTATTTTGTCTTCTATGTTTAAACATTTAAACACGACACGGTAGAGAAAAGAAGTAACAGGGTAGAGAAGAAAAGTAAGTGGAAATTGTAAAGGGTGTGAGTAAGTGGGTGCGAGCGTGATTCGAAATGGAGGGGAAATAGGATCAAAGTAAAGATGTGGAAGTCGGAAAAGAAGGGGGCAAGTAGAAGAAACGGGTAGGAGAATTAAAGGAGGAAAGTAGACTCGAAAAGTGGTAAGGGGTTGAAGGGGGGCGAGGCGGCGGATTTAACCATGGTTCGATATTCTAAGCCTAATGTAAAAAATGTGTTTCTAATGAGAGCTCTGAGAGAGACGAATGGCTCCATACGCCCAGTCACTGAGTGCATTCTCAGATTCTGTTTATCTATCTATCTATATAGTTCTATATACTCTAGTGTATATATATATATATATATATATATATATATTTATATATAATGTCACACTTTCTTGGAAATAATAGCGAATTCATGTACTCTTATTAGCAAAAGGATTTATTTTCATTTTGGTTTCATGAAGTGCTGTTGGACGAAAAGAGAAAGAGAAGATATATATAATCTATACAGCATAGTGACAAGTCATAGCCCAATATAGGTCCCTGACAAGCACTAGTATAGATAAGGCTGTCGGCTAAAGCTTTCGTTGAGTTTGAAAGGATGGGGATGTTTCAATATATCAAGTGTCTTGTTTGATTTGATAATGGAGATTGCTAGTTGGTCAGTTGGTGTGCACATTCACATGAAATTTGCTAATACAGTAACAGAAACAAGCACTTAAACATTATAGAGTTCTGACAGACATACATTGTAACTATCATTATAAACTGTCATTATCTATCTTGGGCACAGGCCTGGACCACGTTAAAGACAATTCAATCTCCATAAATAACGTATTAAATTAACGATGACTACTAAATTGATTAGCTTTTAGATAATATATTACTTTGATTTATTTTCTAAAGTCATTTGTATTAAATGTATATATACATTAAATATATATATTAATATTACAGATTATAATTCATTAATGTTATCAAAGTTTAAATTATAGGAATTTTGTGAAAATTATTATATATTTATCTATATAAATTCTATTTAATTAATTCATTTAATATTAATTTGAAATAATAAATAAATAATATCTTATTTCAATTTAAATATTCAATAAATATATAATAAATAAATAAATATGATTAAATAATATTAATTTATTAAAATGGGAGGTTTAAGAATTAAATCAATATTTAATTTTTAAAAATCAAAATAAAAATGTATTTTTTAATTATTTTTTATGGAAATTGGTAGAATTAATAATTAATAGAGGTATATTTAAGAATAGTATAAGATAAAAATGTAGAATGGAGGAAATTCATAATAATTGGTCCAGGAATTCATTATCTCCGAATAGACTTACGATATTCTTAATACAATATTTTCAACTTGTAAAGAATACATTTTTAAAATACCGAATCAGCTTAGTGAACCAGGTAGTATAATATCTTATCTTATTAAACTAACAAAAATTGTATATATATACGAGGGTGATGTGAAAAGTTTCCGGCCTGACCAAGAAATGGCGCCACTAGGTCTACTTTTGGAGCAGCGTCCTACAGTATCATTCCTACCGAGCTTGTAAGTACAGTTTCAGCCCAATCGCTACGTTAGTTTGCGTTTGAGAGCACATTGCCTGAGACGCTTCCGTTGTTTTCATGAAACAGGAAAAATTGGAAAAACGTGCTGTCATCAAATACTTCTATTTGAAAGGTTTTACACCAAAACAAATAAAAGAAGAAGTGGATTCAACACTACAAGACTTCTCCCCATCCTATTCAACTATTAAGCAGTGCATTTCTGTATTTAAAATGGGTCGTGTGAGCACCTCTGACGAGCGTCGCTCAGGACGTCCCGTTGGGGTCACAACTTCAGATTGAGAAAATCCATAAAATAGTGTTGCAATACCGCAGGTTGAAAGTGCATGAGATAGCTAAGACCTGTACGATGTCAGGTGAACGTGTGCGAAATATTTTGCACAACCATTTGAACATGGAAAAGCTGTGTGCAAGGTGGGTGCCGCGTTTGCTAACGTTAGACCAAAAACTGCTTCGAAAAACCATTTCTATCGACAATTTGACGCTGTATAGGTGTAATCCAAACGAATTTTTGCGTCGATTCTTAACTGTTGATGAGACTTGGGTCCACCACTACACTCCTGAAAATAAGGAACAGTCAATAGGGAAACCAACTCCAAGGCAAAAACAATTTTATCGGCAAACAAGGTTATGGCTACTGTTTTTTGGGATGCGAGAGGAATTATATACATTGATTACTTTGGAAAGGGTAAGACTATCACTGGTCAATACTATGCAAAGTGTTTGCAACGTTTGAAGCACGAGGTACAAATTAAACGACCTCATTTGGTGAAGAAAAAAAATTTGTTTAATCACGATAACGCACCAGCGCATTAGTCGATTGTTGCCATGTCCAAAATCCACGAATCGAAGTTTGAATTGATGCCGCATCCTCCCTACTCTCCAGACTTAGCACCTAGCGACTATTACCTGTTTCCTACCTCAAAAATGGCTTAGCGGTAAAAGATTTAAGAACAACGAAGAAGTTATCGAAGCTGTAAATCAGTATTTTGAGGAGCTTGACGAATCTACGTTTCAAACTTAATTAGAACACCGTTATGAGAAATGTATCAGTGTTAATGGAGATTATGTTGAAAAATAAAGCAAAAAAAAAAATTTAAAAACATCGTTTTTCTTGGTCAGGCCTGAAACTTTTCACCCCACCCTCGTATATATATATTTGTATTTTTGAAATATTCAACCGCTCGAAGAATTTTTGAAATTCACACCATGGATAATTTTTATAAAGAAAAATCGATCTGAATTGGTTTCAGCCTCGGGAAAAATCATTTTTATTAGTTTTCTCCTAATTTAAAATAGAAAATTTAAATGACGTCAGCAACTTGGTCAGACATCGTTTCCTTAAATACAAAATATTATAAATATAACTAAAATAAAATTACGAAATATATATTATGTTATATCTACAGACCATACTTTTCAGTTTTTCAGTGCATTAATACGTACACTTAAGAGATGTATGACTATTTTTTTTTTAATTTAAGTTATTTATGAACGGCGGCTCGGTGAACAAGATATTAATATTACCATCCAAATACGATAATAAGGAATAATTTTTTTTAATGACCGATCGGCGGGTCGGTGAACCAGGTACATACTATATGATTCTATAAATACATCCTCTATATTCTTCAGATTTTAATATATATATTGTATATTCAAAAATACCATATTTAATTTTATATATTCAGATTTTATTTTATTATTATTATTTTTATTTTGTTCTAAATAATAAATTGTTGAAATTATATTTAATGAATTTTGTTTTATTATTAAAAGTTTATATTTATATACGCGTATTTTCATCATGAATATATATATATATTATGTACCATTATATATAAAATCTATCTGAAATAAATTAAAGTTGTATTCAATTTAAATTTAAATTTAAACCAAATAAAAATTGAATTCTTATTATTTAATTTCAAACTAATAATATAGTTTCTACATGCATTTTGAGAATCATTTTTTAAAAGATTTAATATTTAATGTATTTTTTTTTTGTCTGTTATTTAAAACTCTTTTCTTCTCTATTAAAGTAAATATATTAATTTAATTTGTTTACAATTATAGTAAGTTTGCTTTAGAAAATATCGAAGCCCCTGATTGTTAGCTGCAACCAAAACACATAGCTGGTTTTCAATGCCTATCTTTCAGGAGGTGACCATTTGCTCTGACCACTGAATTGCAATATTCTTCATTGTTCTCTTCGACCAAGATCCACCTTTTAACGATTAGTTTCCTTTTGCTTCGAGACCCTTTTTCCCCTTCAGGAAATGTTCTTGTCTTGCCTTGCATTAATAAGGAAACAGTTTGTAATTGCCTATTTGAGGATTAGACTTTCTCCTAAAGCCTCCCCTCTCTTTTTCTGCCTTTCCCTTTTTTCTTAGCTACTCAATTATCTTTTTCCTTGACGTGTATAGCATTGACCGTTTAAATGACTTTTCATTTTTATTATATTTAAATTTGCAAGATCGTCAAGTTAGTTTCCTTTTGTCCGTTTCTACTTTTAGCTTTTCAATTAAACATCCAGAATTTTTTTTTTATTCTTTTAAACGATATCCTCCTCAATTTCCTTCTCTTTTCCCCCGATGTTCTTACTCAATCTTTTCACGTCTGGTTCGTGCTTTCGTGCCCATCTTGTTTCCCATTCCCTATTCTGCCCCGAGGAGAGCACTAATTACAAATGGTTACCAAGACAGGGGCGCTTGGTTATATATGCGTAAAAGAGGAAATTAAGAAACTGATTTCCGAGACGTTAACTTTTCGGTTTTGAGATTAGAACCGCATGCAATTTCGCATAAGCAATTTTAAGAGCATCCGTCAACTGTGCGGCGCGTGAGACGTCTAATCATTGTTTTCCATCGTAGCAGGAAATTAGTCACTAAATATTTCATTAGAAATTAACTTGTAATCGAAGAGAATGGAACATCAATTCATCAGTCTTGATATCTGGGACATTCATTTGGAATAGAAAAAAAAAATATCTATTTAATAATTGGATACCTTAAAGGTCACTTTCTATTTATTTTTCTATTTATCTATTAATAGTATTAGATATAAGTTTTAAATGTAATAACATGTCTAGATTATTTACTTAGTTAATCTTAGTTTATTTAGTTCATATATAATTGGATTGATACAATGGCTAAATTTACAAATGTCGGTAGAAAAGGTAAACAGATGTACTCACCCATTTGTTCTGATTAAGCTTAAATCTGTTGTCGAGTTAGTAGAAATCCTTCGAGGAGAAATGTCTTAAACGTGACCCATATAACTCTACATTACAAGATTAAAGGACTTATTGTAACTATAATAAAAGTATCGTTAGTCAGTTATCGTTTTGTTTTATATATATCTTACGTCATCAATATTTCATTCATTTTTGTTTAACATAAAATATATATCTATATATATAAAAAAAGGTTTTTGTATGCACATTGCTCAGAATTTAAAAATTTTTGCATATCTTCGCGTTTCATGTGATCCCTAGAATTCAAAAGTGAAATAGAATTTTTCATGTCTGTCTGTCTGTCTGTCTGTCCGGAAAATAACTATTTTATAGACTCAGAATTGGCTGAACCGATTTCTATGAAATTACATCACAATATTCTTATATACCTCTAGAGTAACATAGGCTATACATTTTATTATATCTAATCAATAACCGCAGAAATTAATTTTTTAAAGATTATATAATTCTCCGTGTTGTTCATTCAAGAGCAGCTCGCGGCTCACTTGCCCTAGCGGAAGCATTTTAAACAATGAATTATCATAGCGATTCCCAATCAAAGAATTATTATAATAATTCACTTTTTATTTTAAATTCTAATATTCAAATATCAATTCAATTAAATCATTTATTCTAAAAGTTCTCATTTTATTTAATTTAATAAAATATTTAGATCATATTTAACTTAATTTTTATTTATTCTATCTATATATTTGAATATTTCTTCTTTTCTATTTGAAAATGAAATGAAAAAGAATATATTATTTTTACTGTTTTATGAATACAAAAATATTTTCAAAACGTCAATTAAAATGACTAAATTATATTATTTTTGTTTTTGTTTCAATTATTAATTACAACTATATTTTAAGTGCAAAAATGATTTCTTGGTTATATAAAATTAAAATACAGGGAGCGGAGTCCCCGTCTAGATGTGAAGAGCGCCGAAGGCGCCCTGAGCAGCTAGTATTTAAATAATAAAATAATATATAATTGTCTGTGTATAAATAGAAATTCAATATACTTACAAGTGATAATTGAAAAATTACAAATAGAAAACTTAAAATATTACATAAATGTATATTTAGCAATACATAATGGTATAACATTTAAGAATTACGAATTTTTCTATTTCTTATATTCAAATTTAAATTCAGCATAGCAATTCTATTTAACTGAAATATTTTATAAATTATCTGATCAGATGTTTTTTTTTATGTGTAATTATAAAAAAGATAACGTGAAAATATATATATTAGTTCAATAGCTCTTGCTTGAAATCAAAATAAGAAAAACAAGTAAATATATTGGGAGTTGTCTCGAGATATATACAATAGAATATATAATATATATAACGTAACGCCTACGCTGTTTAGCTAATAGAAGCTTTCGAGCTTTAAAATTATTTCCAAATTTATAATTAATTCATTCTAATAAAATATCTGCCTTTATAATCAGTTGTATTTATTTTAATGCAGATTAAAAATACTTTGAAACTGTTGTTAATCAATGTATCACATATTAATTTTTCGTTATAACTTTTAATTAAATAATAATATTTAGATATATTTCAAAGACACATAATAAAATTCTTGTTTAATAAATGAAAGTATTAAAAACTGACCTTTTCTATTATCTATAATTAAAAGAGAATGTTAAAATGATTTCTATTTAAATTTCAATTGATTTTTGATTTTGATAATCATGTAGAATTCTCAGAAAATAATTGATATTGAAAGAATAAATATTTATCAGAATTTATCATTTTTTTAGATAAATTAAACAATAAATTACAAGATAAAAGAAAAAAAGAAAATAAATTAGCCCTGCCGTTTGGGCGTCTCTAGAATAAATATATATATATATATATATATATAGGGTACGATATATAATATATCTTATTATATTAAATGACATGAGAAAAATGAAATAGAAAAGAGATTAATTAGAAGAAAAGAAGATATAAACATTTTCAAATTCTAATAAAATGTGTATATAATTTTAAATTAAATTTTGAGTAATGTGCAGATATATCACATTAGATATATATATACATATATTAATAAATAAAATATCATTCATAATATGAATATGAAATAAAAAACAAATATGATATTTTTCTATAAAATAATTATTAAAAAAAATCATTAAATCATTTGAGAGTTTATTACAATGATGGTAGAGGTGATGTTAATTGATCGCTTTATATTGGTGAATTATGATAATTTCAATATAAAATACACTTACGATTTTGATATAGTAGAGAGAAGAAGAGCGTCATCGCCGCCCGCCTGGTTTGAATTGGCAGGCGCACTCACACAACGGAATCGACTGACTGACTGAGCGAGCGTTTACTCGACTAGGAGCCCCTGGCATTTAGGCAACCTACAATACAAGTCACCCAATTTAAACTTGAAATATTTAAATAGTATACTCTATTATTAATTATTAATCGTATTAATTCTGCATCTAATATTTCCATAAAGATTTTTAATAAGCATTCAAAAATTTTAAAATAAATTTATATATTTGAATTTTCTAATATAAGAAACGAATGGTAATCAATTTTAATGGAATTTAGAAAAAAAATAAACAAATAAAAATTTTAAAAGAAACTATTGGAAAATAAAATATGAATTATAGTATAATATCAAGATAATATCAAGATGATAGATATATCATATATATTAGGTTTTTTGGAATATTGTTTTGATATTTTCATAAATGGGTTTAAATAGAATTAATAAAAATAGAAAAGTAAAGAGCTATCAAAAGATGATTTAATACGAGATAAAAAAAGAAAATTTATCTATAGTTTTATACCGTTATATAAATTGTCTCAAGTCTCTAACTTTACATTTTCTCAAATTTCATTATAATTAAAAATCAAACAATGAAAATAAAATATCAAAATGTAATGTTCAAGAAATATTATACTCTATTTCACTATTATAACATATACAATACTTACGAACCATAGGCGGAGGAAATATTAGGAGATATCATTGGGAGTTGAGGCCAAATCGATCAACATTAATTAAGATATTTCCATTATGACAGATATTAGTAAAAAAAACGCGAATTCAATATTTCTGTTCACTAATTATTTGTAGACTTTAGTAAAACATACGCATGACTCAATACATCCGGATAAACTTTTACAAATTTTGATCTTAAAATTTGTCTTGAAGGTATTAAAGAAAGGATAAGATGTAGAAATCAATTTTAAAATATTAGGTTACCCAGACGACTTAAATATAATAGGAGATTCGGCAATTGCAATTACAGATAGCGAGGAAAAATTAAACGAGATAGGAAAAGAGATGGGGTTTGAAATTAATAATGATAAGACAAAATATATTTACTAACACAGAGGACAGGTATTAACATATAAAATCTTAATATACAAAATGTAGAATTTGAATATGTAGAAAAGTTGAATGTAATCGCGAAGGATAATAATATTTGAGAAGAATTTAAATCAAGGTTGCAATCGGGAAACGCCTGTTATCATGCAGTAAAGAAGCTTATCTCATCAAAATTATTATCAAAGGGGATCAAAATTAAAATATATAAAACAATTATTTTGCCTGTTGTATTATATGGGAGGGAGACATGGTCTATGACCCTGGGAGATGAGAGTAGATTTAGAGTATTTGAGAATAGGATTCTGCGAAGCATTTATTGGCCAAAGAAAGATGAGGTCTCCGGGGAATGGCGGAGACTTCATAACGAGAAATTGCATGACCTCTCTGCATCTTCAGAAATAGTTAGGGTTATAAAAAGGAAAAAGCTGCGATACGCTGAGCACGTAGCTAGAATGGGAGAGGAAAAAGATATTGGTGGGGAGACCGAATGGAAAACGTCCGCTTGGAAAGCCAAGGACGCGTAGGAAGGGACGTAAGAGACATGGGACAAGGGCTCACGATAGGGACACTTGGAGAAATGTTGCAGCTAAGAATTTTCTAGTATCTTTGAGCCACATAGATAGATAGATAGATAGATATTAAATTAAATTAAAATATATTTTAAATAAGAACACAAAAAGAAATGAATGTTTCATGTAATATACTGATTGAAAAAAAATGGATGAAAACCTTTTACTACTTTCAACCAAATACTATGTACTACTCGAGGGTACAGGGGGCGGAGCGCCCGTCTAGGCGTGAAGAGCGCCGAAGGCGCTCTGAGCAGCTAGTATATATATATACATATCCAATATTATAAAATTCAATTCAATTTATACAAAGTTATTTTTAATCTTTTTATTTATTTGTAATAAATTAATATGAAATAAAAAATTCATTAGATGAATTAATAAAGAGATCAAGGGGTTGAGTAGAACCCTCATATTAATCCCATCCATTTCATCAAAATAACTAGTATCTAACTAATTTTATAAAAAAGAAAATTGTTATTAAAGTTATACTAATATGAACTAAATTTTAATCAAATCAATTAATCTTTCAAGCCATGTAAGTCTCTTGTCACTTAAACACTGAATTTGGCTATTAGAGCAAATAATAAAATTGGTTTTCTATTTATAACTTTTTATTTTTGTTATTATTTATTATATTTATTTGTACACATTTCTTATTTTTCTAATTCTATATTATAATCTTCTAAGCCCAACATAAATAAAAATATTTATAATTAAAATAAATATAAGTTAGGCAAATAATAAAATTAAAAATTCAAATCTATAAATAAAGAATTCCTTAATATCTCAAGTAATTTTAATAATAGTATTAATAATAAATAATATAATGAATAATGAATATAATGAAAATATGAGATTATTTGTAAGCATATGCTTAATAAATTTATAAGAAAATTAGATTTCAAGTATAATTGATATTGCAAAAAAAAAAAAACAATAAATAATTAGATATTAACACAAAAAGAGATTGAAAGTAATCTTGTCACTTCACCTCTAGAGATCCATTTTTAAGCCATATAAACTCTTATTTCTAGTTAAAAGACTCCTGAATAAGTAAGAATTAGTTGGTACCATTCAGAGACTCCCCAAGATACATTTTCCTCTATTTCTATTCTTTCAAATATATACAATGAATTTCTATTATTTGCATAAACAGGATATATCATATCAATTTCAGAGAATATGTCCGCTTGCAAACAGCCGCTAGGATCGTAAAGCAAATCAGGAATCCATTAGAGCGAGCCATAAGAATTTTGCAGCGCTCTGGGGGACACAAAGCGCATCCAAGAATATCTTGGGATGATATTAAAAACAATAACCATGACTCGAAAAAAGGACGTTTAAATGCCTATTGGGAGTTCCTGCTCTAAAAATCAATATATAGGATATATTTAATATTATTATTTATTCATTTTGTTCAATATTGATCATTGAATATTGTTTATTGAATATATACCCACCAGTTCGTATATATATTAGAATATATTGAAAAATAAAAATACTAATATTTGTTAAACTTTTATAAACGTATGTATTTTATAATTGAATAATATTAATTTATATGAGAAGGTTTAATAAATTATTGACAAATATGTTATTTTTATCTCTTATCAGTAACATAATTGTAAATATAAATAAATAAATTGATTAAATGTATATATCTACATTTATATTTAAAATAAAAATTATTTAAATAATCACATTTACCGTGGATAAACAATTCAGTCTGAGTGCATTTAGCGGTTTTTCAATTTGTATTTTAAATTTAACATGTTTGAATTTTGTTGTGGATTTATATTTATATTTATTAAAGTTTGAAAAGAACACGGTTTTGGCTTTATGTCAATTTATAAATTATATATATATATATATCATTCTATTATATTTTATTATTTTTGACAATATTCTGAAAATCATTAAAATAAAATACGTAGAACCATATATTTAATGAAAGTTCTTATGAAAATATATTTTAAATAAATTATAATTGATTTATATAAAAAGTTTTAAAATATTTCAAATAAATAATTGAATTGTTGATCTGTATTTAATCATCTAAATATATAATCCATTTTACTCATAAACAAAGTTAATAATTTCATCCCTCAAATAATAATTAAATTCAAACTATTTTTAAGTTAATTTAATTCAGGTCAACCTTATTCATATGAAAAGTACATTAAGGAATAAAATTTGGTACAAGGGGTTTCGTTTTAGAGTTACTAATAAAAAGAGGAATTTTATTGTACAAACTCCTATATATCTGTATTAAATCTTTATGTATTATTTATTAATAAAAAATTTAGATTTTATATTTAAAAAAGTCAAAAGAACCCTAAAAACCAACTACAATATCTGCTTAAATTAGGTTTCAAATTGATCATCACTTGCAATACAGATATAGATTTATAATTTTGTTTTTTTTTATGGGAAAAGTGAATATTTTACTTAAATTAAAGAAACAAAATAACATTTATAATTAAATAAATTTAGACGTATAAATAATTAAATAAACCAAGAATTTCATACTGTTTTACTGTATCTACGATATCTCTCGTATATGCATGGTTATAATTTCTTTTCTTATAAATATATTTTACGGGTTTGATATATAGTAAAGAAATAGAGATTTTATAAATTTTGTATTTACAAAGAATATTTTTTAATTCTTAGTAATATTAAAGAAATTATAAAAAATTTCAATATCCAAAAGCAGCTGGATTTTCCAAACGAGGGAGGTACAAGAGGGAAAACAAACTGGCACGATGGCTACTTTACGTTTAGGACCAGCCTTGGCAAAATATAGTATTTTTATAACGTTTTTCTCAACTTCACTTGGCGTCTGTCTCTCTGTCTGTCTGTCTGTTCGCTCTTTTGACAAATTGAAATCGATTTTTCATCATCATAATATTGAGATAGACTATTGAAAATTTTTATAGATATTTCAATCGATCTCTAGAAAGTATAGAAGAAATATAATTGAATTATAATTAATTAATTGTAATTAATTAGCGATTAATTACTTTTAGTAACTAACTCCTTTTGTATTCATCCGATTTATTTTTTTTCAACGGATTCTGAAGCATACATATTGATTTCAGGATAGATTTCCATTTTGAAAGTAATTGAGAATATTTTATAGCATTGAAATTAATGATGAATTCTTATTAATCAGATTTATTGCCAATGAAGGGGATAGATTTCAGAGGAAGTAACTTTTTTTACATATCCCGGAGAGAAAATTAAACAAAGCGTCGACCTTTTTTTGAAGACAATATGAGTCAGGTGGGAGACAGTCTTATGAGTCTTCTGAAACAATATTTTTACACACACACAAGCCCGATTTCGCAGTCTGCACACCGTTTTTATGAAGACAATATATATTAATGTATATATTTATATATATACATTTATAAAATCTCTTATTAATAAAAATTATTTATTTATAAAATATGATAATTATTATTCAATAATAACATTTACTTAACATAAATGCATAAAATCAATTTTAGAAGATTAATATATTTTTTTGTTTTATTCAATGTGTGTAAATTTTCGTATAACTTCATCTTTTCTATTTCTCTTGTTATATTAAATAAATTTGTCAAATTGCACTAAAAAGAATAAAATAATATAAATATAAAAAAATTGTATAAAATAACGTTTTCCAATGGACTGAAAATAATAAAATAATTTTTCTATAGGCCTGACAAAGTTTATGGATGAATTGCTTCATATTCAACTAAAAACGTTGGGCGTTTTTAGTTTTCATTTGATTCCTATGCATCAACTTCCTATATAGAGCTATAATTCATATATAGTATACATACATACATACATTTAGACTTAAAATTCGATTTCACAAACTTAGGTCTATTGTTAAGCCGACCCAAGGATTTTCTCTATAAAATATTACAAAAGAAACTTGAACAGGTAGCAGTGATGAAACGATACTTACCTATATTGAGATAGTTGGAGATTCACATATGTAATGAACCGGAAACTTGTGACCTTTGGCAAGACGGAATAATTTCACGAATGTCCCTCAAATGTATTTCGCACCCTTGAAACTAACCCCTCTCCATCACCTACCCCTTAACTTAAATTATTATAAATAAGCTGTCGTTGAGACGGACAGTCAGTTATAGTTCAGTATAGATAGAGATAGTGACAGAATTCAGTAGGGACGTTTTAGTGATTCCTAGATACTCATTTTTCCCTTTTGGCTATTTAATGATAATTCTTATTTTTAATTTTGAATTGAAATTATAATTATTTGATTATATATGTTTATCACATTTTAATTTATTATTTCTATATGTTGGTCTTTTGACTTATCTTAAAAGGTATTATTTGATATATTTTGAGTATTCATTTGGTTTTCTGAAATTGAAAAATCTTTAAATATCCATATTTGCGGATTCGTGTATCCATGTTAACTGAGCCGGCACGAGCTTGAGAACCTGGCATCGAGAATGGTTTTCGCTTTTTTACGACCATGCCTTAACACGTCAAGTAAATAATGCAAGAGCAGCCCTTCCGCAAACGAATAAACTGGCTAGTTATTTTTTACCATCTTCGAGTTGGCAACTTTGTTATTTTACAAGAACATTCAGGGAAAACACTTAAGATATTATCTCAAAATGGAAAAGAATCGAGTGAATTAAAATGTGGCTTACTATTCTAATTCTTAATTCAAAAGTATATTGATTTTATTATTATTTTTTAAAACTGATAAACACTCGTTTCCGTATAAAAATAATTCAATTTAGCTGGATCTAAAATCTTTTATTAAAGGTTTTTTTTAAACATTTAAGTGTGTATTACAAATAAATGGGAGACGAGAGCAGGTTTAGAGTATTGGAGAATAGGAATTCTTCGCAGAATTTATGGGCTAAAGAAAGATGAGGTCACCGGGTAATAGCGGAGACTTCATAACGAGAAATTACATGACCTTTATGCATCTCCAGAGATAGTCAAGATACGTAGCAAGAATGGGTGAAAAATATATTTGTTGTGTGACCGATTGGGAAACGTCCACTTGGAATATCAAGGACGCGGTGGATGCATAATGTAGGAAGGGACGTGAAGAGATGGGAGAAAGTAGGAGTTGGATGGTTATATCGTTCAAGATAGGGTCACTTGGAGAAATGTGCGGCCAAGAACTTTCGAGTTCCGTAGAGCCACAGAGAGATAGATAGATAGATAGTACAGGGTGGGGCAGAAAAACCTATCAGATTTCAAAACGTTATAAAATTAAAACCACTCAGCTTGTCAAAAAATTTATTTTCAAAAAGTCTAATTTCTATTGAATTTATACAAATAATAAAGGTAGAAAAAAATTTGAAAAAAACTAAAAATTTGATAGGATTAGAAGAAGGATATTTAAATGATTATAAATAAAATAAACATTTTTATTTTGATTAATGTAAAAAGTTTAAAGAAATAATAAAATTTGTTCATATTTACGAATAAATTATATTCGTGGATTATATATATTGTAATAATTATACATTTTTCAATATGTTTACCATTAGAAATCTTAAATCGGGATGGAGGAATTGAATTGTATATATTTTCATTATTTCATGGAAGAGACTCATATGTTTATCATATGAAATTTCAATTTTTATTTTGAATAATAGGCAGTAAATTAGAAATGATGTCTAATTTACATATAATATATATGTAACTAGATAGAATATATATAATATATCTGAATATATATAATTGAAACTTGCTTTGTTCCAAAAATTCAAATTTAAGATTTCAATGAAAATACATGTCTGAATTCAAAAATCTGGAGTGTCTCCACTCGACTATGTCGCAAATTTGAATTGGATTAAATATCATATATTAATTTAAATTAAATTAAATTAATTAAATTATAAATTAAAATTAATAAATAATATTTATTAAACCAGTCTTTGTTGATGGCACCACGTCACGTGTTGGCGCTTGAGATTTGCAGTGTTAAAAAATTAATTCTGGTACTTTCAGAGATTCAATCAAGCTGAAATTCTATATATAGCAGTTTTATACAATTATTAATCATGTGAAAAAATATCAAACATATATCTTTATTTTTACGGTCACTTTAGAAGAAAAAAAATCAAAACGTTGTAGGTAATGACCCTCTTCCGGTTGAGCTACATTTCTCAAAAGTTGATAGAAAACCATGAATTTTGAATAATGCCCATGTACCAAATTTAATCATTCTAGCTCAAACCGTTTTTGCGTAATATTTTTTTTCTTTTTCTCAACCTTAGTGAAAATGATTCAGGAATCTTCAAAACGTATAAAAACATCAAAATCTCAACATCGAAAATTTTCGTGATCGCAATACTATCTCTGGCGAGATAGTAAAAAAGTGATTCTTCAATAAATATCTGTCCATCTCTATAATCAGCTAATAGGAGAAAAATTTGAAGAATTATAGTTTGAATCACAATAAAAAATAGCTATAGTTTATCAATCAAATCTTATCAAATGTACGCATCGTATGTATCTTGTCAGGACTTGTAAACAACCCAATCTCCAGTTAAGCAACAAGTAGTTTAGGGTAACATATCAGAGAATGCGTTCTCGTTGCGATTTGCGACCACATATCACTCATCTGACATTGATTAGAATTATATGGATTTTGAACAACCATAATATTTTTAATGCCACATTCCCAGTTTATACTGTCTACTATAACTAATTATTAAATTAAATCATGAATTTGAACATGAAATATGTGTTAGAATTATTTCACAAAAACACAAATTATTTAATTCTAAAATATATTTAAAAAAATTTAATAATCATTATTTATCTTTTTATTTTATATAAATTTCATATATATAAAATTGAATCAATATATATATATATATATATATATATATTGATGTATGTTTAAAGATTGGCATTTATCTATATCAGCTAGAATGAACTGATGTACAGTATTTAATTTCGCTTTGTTTAAGTCCAATTATAATCGCTTATTGTTTGCGATGTGCTTATACATTTAATTAGACGGCTTTGAGCTGTGAGAGCTCCAGATAAATGACAGAAATTATAATTGATATCATGGGCCCTCATGAAGTCAGGCTTTAACAAATCTAGACGTATTGTTTCAAGTTTTATTCTAATTTCAAAATTTAATTAATGCCATTACAACATCTTTTAGAATTCTCAGCTGCTATATTGTAATTGATTATTTATAATAATAATTAATAATAGTTGATATAAATAAAATAATAATAGTAGTAGATATGTACTATATAAAAGAGATATATACAATTGTTACTTTTAAATTTAAAAATAGTTTTTGAACCTTTTATTTCATTTAAATATGTTTAGATGTTTTTCATAAGCTTATTTATAGCCAGTTCTTTTTCTATTTGGAAAATTCAATGCAATAATTTTTTTGAAAAAAATTGATCAATTGCTTCTGGAAATTTAATATCATTTAATTATGCTATTACTTCTGTTTGATTTGAAAATATTTTTAAAATTCATTAATCTTTTGTATCAGTAAATAAATAATGTTATAGAAAAATGTAACTAAAGTATTTATTTACAATATATATATATAATTAGTGAAATAGATAAAAATTCTTTCTATCGAATAATTGAGATTCAAAGGCGTTGCTCTAATTTTCAAGTTAAATTTATAGCTATGAATAAATTGGTTGAATAAATTTGTGAATTTTAATTTTTATGAAATTACAAATTAATAGTTTTATAATTCAATAAATCTTAATAATGAAATAGGAAAAATATTTCTTAATTTTAAAAAATAAAATATTAAATATCTCTACTATATTTTTAAAAATTTGCTTTTGAATGATTTTTGAAATTTAAGAATTTTTTTTCGAATATCATTTAGACAAAAGGAAATTCACCAATTCTCATAAAAGGTCAAATGTTTTGTCTTGGAAATACGCGATCTCGGGAAATCCGACATTTATTAAAATCATTTCAAATTAAGATAGAGATTTCGTTCGAAATTGTTTTTTAATAAATAGATTATTTGGATTATTTTAATTAATATGTGAATCAAAATTAAAGAAATTAATTTTTAATACCAATTTAATTCTAAATGATTAACAGTTTTATGTTTTTATGACCTGTTCACTTTGTGAATGGGTTAGTAAGATATTATGGTTGCCTATGTCAAAGGAAAACCTGGCTCAACCTGGCTCAATATAAAATCTCTCCATGGTATGTACTAGTATCAATAAATATATTAATAAATTATATAGATCTTTTTTATGGAATTCTTTTTTTCGTTTGATATTAACGTGAAAAAGATCATTTTAACTAGTATTAAATTTTAATTAGTAATATTAAAGTAGTTAATACGAGTAACAGGTGTCAATAAATATCCAAATCAAAACATTATGGTGATTTAAGAGGGTTTTGGAAAACATTATATTTTTTATTTATTTATATTATTATTATTATTAACAACATATAGGTATATTCTACCTATATGATTTTTACCGACCGACGATAGTAAGGGAGGTATTGTTTTCACATCAAATTTCACATGTGAAGATTTTTACATATCTCCACGAATCATGCATTTTCTTAACAGAAAAAAGTATTTTTAGCATGATGGCTGTCCGTCCGTCCGTCCGTATAGATGTGTACAGCTTGAACGGCTCAACGGATTTTGATGAAATTTGGTATATTTACTTAATGCATCAGTGGGATGAATTGATCAACTTTTGGTGCAAATCCGGAAACCGGAAGTGTTAGTATTAGCGATCGACGATAGGAAGGGAAGGGTTATTTTCACACCAAATTTCACATGAGGAGATTTTTTTATATATCACCAAGAAAATCATACACTTTGTATTGGTTTTATCCTCGGGAAAATCATATTTATTAGTTTTTTCTTGATTTAAAATTATATGACGTCATCCAGCCATTCATGACGTCACAGCCTGGTCTTCCATATATATTATAAATAAAATAAAATTAAAAATGTTTATATTTATTATTTATGCATCCATATCTGTTTTTTATTACATTAATAGATATATTAACATTATTTGAAATTGTTTCTGTAGCTGGAAATTAATTTACTACAAACCGTCGGTCGGTTCGGACCTGACCACAGGTCAACTTATTTCATAACATACCATCTAAAAATAACGGGACAGCTTCAGCTCGAAAGTTCGAGAATCTATCCCATCATTCCGTGCGCTTTCTCCCGCAATAATTCAAATTATATATTTCTTTATTTTTTTTATATTGACAAAAAAAAAAGCTTACAAGAAAAATATTGAAGTTAGTCATTTGACAGACCACTAATATGTGAGACCCAAGTTTTGAAAACTATTTTTATAATCAATTCAGAGAATGATTTTACATTACACATGTATTATACATATGTAAATAGAATACATGCATTATATTATATATGTATATGTAAATATATATCTGTACCGTTATTGAAGTCGAAAGTTTATTTATTTATACATATTGATTACAAAATACACAATTTTCTGAACTATGAAGAAAATCCACACATATAAGACATAAATATTAAGATTAATTATATAAATTAGTGATTGAGTCACTACAATTTTGCCATATTGTATTAATGTGATAAATAAATTATGTGACGTATCACATGTTAATAATATATAGTAGTATTTAGAATGATAATATTATAATTAAATTACAATTTATTTATTTATTAAACAAGATATATTTAACAAATCCCTATGGAATATATATATATATATATTATAAATAAAAAATTTATTATAAACAAGGTTTTATATTTTATTCCCAACATTTATATTCATTATTAATATATTTATGAATTATTTTGATTAATCTTGAATAAAATACGAATTGATTGGATCTGTCGATTCCCATTACAATGAATACAGAAAGGCCAATTAGATCTGTTATGATGAATTTCCATTATTTTGATGAACTGTCAGAGAAATAGCTACATTTTATTATTGCAATATGCGCACAATTCCAAACGATTCAAATTATAATTGATGCCCGCCGGCATCAGGCAGTAGGCGAAACCTATATGAAAGCCGGGGCTTATCAAATCTAGACGTATTGTCTCGGGTTTTATTTGACCTGGGAAATAAATTAATGTAATTAAAACATCAAGCCCCGGCTGTCATGGGGCTTTGTGAGACTGGGATTGGGACCCGGCGGTTTTGCAAACGAACGGGAATATGGCAACACCACAAACGGGATAGGGGAGAATCTGAATGAGTGGTGCAATTTCTCTGTATAGATGAAGAGAAAATGGGATTGGGTCATAGCCGTTTTGGTAACAAAACAAAGCCCCCACTCGCACTAGTGTCATTTCACTGTCACCATTTAATTAATCGTCTATTTAAATTAATACACAGCCGATTTAGTCGACCCAACTTGATGAATTATAAAGTTTGGGACGGTGATGAGGAAGTTTTCACTAGCACTAGGTGAATCCTTCAATATGACAATGGGTCGCTTTAGGGACGACATAATCCACCAATTGCAACCCTTTCTCGCCCTTCAATTATGAATCATTGTATGTAATTAATCCGATCGTTTCATTGTTATTTTCTATTCTTTTTTTTAACTCAATTTTCAAATGCTTTCTAAAAGAGAGACATTGACAATGTTTTTACAATGCATTTCAGATACGAATTGATGCCAAATAAAATTACTCACGTTCAATTTTAAATTGGATTTGAAATGAAACACATACAATTTGTGATTGATTGATTGAATAAAGATACAGCAAACGCGATGTAATCAACTAAAATGAAACCCTTAGAAGTTACAAAAAATATTTGTTAGCTTTTGTTTTCTTTTTTTTTTTTTATTTTGAATGGGCGAAATTTAATTAAATTTTACCATATTGACTCAGCTAAAATTATTAATTAAAAAAGAATAAAAAATCTTTATAAAAATTTAGAACATTTATATATATATATATATATATATATGCACGCATTCTCATTATATCTACATGGCTATATAATACAATATATATATATATATATATATACCTTTATATGGCTTCATTCTTTTAATATTATAGAAAGCATTGTGAGGTATTTAATTAAATCATCAATTTATTTTTCTTTTTTTAATTTTAATTCTTTCTTTTCTTGAAATTTTTCTTTCGATTTTCTAATTAAATTAGATTTATATTCATATTCCAAGAGAAACATTAATAATAAAAAAAATTTTAATTTTAAAATACAATTGCGGGTATATATATAGATATATATATATATATATATATATATATATATATAAATTATACAAGTGGAATCTGCTCCCTATAACTGTATTATTCTTTAACATTAACCTCTCATCCTCTCATTACAGTGATAACAAAATCTTATATAAGTTTAATCCCTTTTGTTTAAGTTCATAAAAATGATTGTGCAGAATTGAAATTTGATACATAATAACAACATTGATTAATAATATTAAGATTTTAAATATTAAATATATATATATATATAGTTGAAATATATATTTTCTAATCGATATATATATAATTAAATTACAAATACGAAATTAAAATTTTTATACCAATGAAAAGAGTAAGTTTAAAAGTATTTTTTTAATATATTTTAAGTGTTCAATGTGGCAACCGTTAGCTACTCTGTAGCTAAACTCGTTCCCCACACGAAAAAGTATATCTGCTGAAACTGTGCACGGCAGCAGTGATATGAAACTGTTCCGCAGATCATAAGAAATAGTCACATGGGGTGAGATCAAGAGATCTCAGTGGCCAGAAGTGTAGAGCTAGTTCTTCATTTCCCATGCGACCTATCCAGCGATGGGGAAAGGATTTATTCAAAAAGCCTTGTACATGGCGGTGCTGAAAATGAATTTTTAAAAATGGGTCTATTATTTAAAATATTATGGTATATTTCTTAAAAAAATATAAATTATTAAATTTATTATCCTTAGAATATTGTCATTTTTGTGACAATATCTCTAATTATTATGAAATAGAATAATTTTCCCATTCTGTGATGAATGAGAAAACAATAAACAGTTTAAATGTATTTTCAGAAGTGAGAAAAAATTGATTAAAGCTATTTTAATTTTTAGGTGTAGATATAAGTAATCACAAAAGCATTTAAACCTTATATGCATTTGAATATCATCTACCATAAAATGGTTGGTTGGAAACACATGATGGATAAATTTCTACTTAAGGTTCCTTCTTTTTTGGTTGTATTTTATTTTTATGTAGAAATGTTGATAAACACATTGTGTTATCACTATATAATTAACTAAACAATTATATAAAATTATTAATTATTAATAAATTAAATAAAATATAACAATCTTTTTAAACTCAGGTCCATAAATTAACTGTTAAAATAATCTTCATTTGTACGATAACAAGAGGTTGAAAAGAGTCCAGTTAATTGTTGCGCGCGTTATTTTAAATTAGAAATCATTGTTATCTTGTTTTTGTTCATGAGATATACCTTACATTTACAATTTGTGAAACTAACAAAACAATATTGGCATTATATAGATATTTCTTGGAATTAGCATACCTAATTTTATATTAAACTATAATATAATTAGGTTTAATTTTAAATCAAAAAGATAGTTAATATATATATATATATATTGTAGGAGATTTTAATGAAAATGCATTATTTGATATTAAATAAAAGGTTTGTTCTGAAAAGAACAGTTGTGTTGAAAAGATGGCGCTCACATACGAGCAGCATTGCGTCCAATTGTCAAAAGAACGAAACAAGTCCCTTGCGGAGGTTTTTATAAGCTTGCTCAGACCGAGTGAATCCATTTGAGCAAATCACAAACGAGAACGCATTTATGTTAAATATTTAATTGATAGAACTTATATTTAGATTAAGATTATTATATTAGGTTAGCTATATATATTTATAAATAAACCATATTGTAATAACACTTATGTATTAATTAGTACAGCAGAAAATTTAAAACCAGCCAATGAGCGACAAGATTGAAAATGCCTAGCTAGTATTTAAAAGCGGACAGTTATAACCAAGCCTTGATTATGTTATGACCGGTTATGCTCACGTTATGTTATGCAAGCATTTTGTTTTTATGAATTTCTTGTATTTATGTAATATTTTATTAAAAAGGATTTGTGCATCCAATTTATTGAATTATTATGTATGAAGATCTACCTTTAAAGAAGATAAAAGAAGAAAGAAGAGAAAAATTTTTTTTATACAATATATATATATACCTATGAAGTAAATATATAAAGAACCGAAATTGAAATTGTGTCATGCTATTGGGTCTAAAGAGGATTGTTGCTATTACCACGAATTAATCATTGTTTTAAGCCTCGCGTTTGCTTCTATTAAAAAGTGTGAAATAGGAAGCTTCTCCAACCCGTTCATCTGTCAACTTGCTTTGCAAATGCGTATGCTTATCAACAATAATTCCGCGCAAACTGCCGGATTGCCACTAAGCGGCTCCAGAAAGCTCCCCCCTGGGAGGGTATTTATTAATCCACACTAGGGCATTTAATTAAAAGCGACGTGCGCCTCAAAGGCCTTCGAAGATTGACGTGTCATTTATATAAACGCCACCAACGCATTATATTCTATATACGTGGATATGAAAAGGTTTATATTTCATAGCGATTTAGTGAAAGCCATCCCGGAACGAAGGATCGGATAAAAGAGGATATCTTGATGATATTAATCTTTTTCTCATTACAGATTACTGCATAATTCGCAAATTAGATATTTAATATTTATATAAATATAAATTCCATACGTATCATTTTTATTTGCTTTGTTTTAAGATTTTCAATAAAGATGTCTCATATATCATGCTGATATAAATATTAAAATACTGCATATATTTTAATTTGCAAAGAGTTTTAATTTTAAGAATCTACTAGAAACGGTGTGAAAATTAAAAGCTGGTTATATGATTACTAATAATGAATATAATCTATGGGATTTTCGGGAAATCTTAGCGAAGATAATGACAAAATTTATAATTTATTTAATTATTAAATGATAGAATGATTTTCGTTAAACAATTTTGTAACATTGAGCAATACATTTCTTTTTTTAAAGAAAACAACATCCATCTAACTTAATAGATTATGATTGAATTGGTAATCATAATGACAGATGATGATTTTAGTCACATTTTAATATCTATCAACATTATTATTGACAACTTACAAATAAGCAAAATAGGAATTAAAGATAAATAGAATTGACTAATTTCATTAAGAAGCACTTACAAACATAAATAAAAATTGAAAATCTTTCAGTGCTCCTATAATTTGGCCACTAATCGTTAATATAAAATGAAATTAAGAAATTAAATAATCTTCTTACAGTCTATATGAATTATTTTTATTCGTTAAAATCCGGTTTAAATCTAAATATATAATTTGAAAATAAAAATTCCATAAAAACTTTAAAAATATAATTATTTTAAGGTATTAAATCTGATTTTACTGTTTTTAATTGAAATTTATAAATATAATAATGTATTTTAAATAATGAATAGTCCACTTCAGAGGTTCTTAAACTGTGGTCCGCGGACCCCTGGGGGTCCGCGAAGCCTTTAATAGGGGTCCGCAAAGCTGAATTTTCTTTCTTCAATATTATAATTTCTAATAAAATGTGTTCTACAATATGCAAAAAAATCGTTATTCACCAATCACTGATAGGAATATTCATCATATATCCTTGTTCTTATGAGATCGTAAGCCAGAAATTAACTAATAAAATGACGTAAAGTATGGGATGGGGTCCGTCAAAAAAAATTTTTTCAAGTGGGGGTTCGCGGAGTACATAAGTTTAAGAACCTCTGGTCCACTTAATGTTTATTTTTATTAGTTATCATTTTCTTTATTTTCTAATGGTAAAATAAAGTAATTGACAGCTGTTTAAACTACTTTATCTATTAATAAACAATTTTATGTATTATGTAAAATATGACCCTAAAATATAATAAATATTAAGTAATTCGGTTTATTTAAAAAAAAAAATGATGGTGGACATTAATATTATTTTGACTCAAAATAATGTATTAAAAACATCATATGTATATAAACTTGTAGAATAGTTTTGAATATCCATTTATAAAAATCTGATAATCTAATAATATAATCTAAATCTAATCAATCTAATATATATTTTATTTTATATATAAAATGTTTCATTGAAAATATTTAGAATTTATTCTTAATTAATTAACTAATTTTCAAGTTGTTTTTTTTAATTTATTCAAATTCTCGATTTTATTTAATTCTTTTCCACCCTTGCTATGTTTTTGTCAATTGTTTTAAATTCAAGAGAATACATTACAATTCGTAATCATTAATTACAACAACCGACTCTCGTTTTATATACCATATATATATATATAGTGGGGGTGAGAAGAAAGAGATTTTAGCACCAATTTACACAAATACAGTATAACACTAATTCAATCAGTATTGAGGACATACATGGAAAAACGCATTCTCTTGTGTATTTCGTTTCCATGAAACAAAAAGGTAAAATTTCGCCTTCAAACAAACAAATGAATAATTTACTAAGTGAAGTGAAGTGGTGGGAACCAGGATTAGGGAAGAGAGAAAGAACTGGCAAATGTTGGTTGGGCCATCTCTATAGGAAACCTTGTTTTTATTAGCGTTTTATTGTCGCTAGTCTAATTGTATGTTTCCAGGAAAGTCTCTCTCTCGGTTGCTTATAGCTGCACAAGTGGCAAATTTAATAATTCATAAAAGTTGGAAGTGGGTTTATTAACAGGGTAGCTTTTGTTTTGAATAACGATTCAGTCACTCGAATCGAACAAATTCTAATTTCTAATTTAAAAGCTAATTGAAAAAATAACATTTAGACTTTCTTCTTTTAAAATAATAATTTTTAGCTACATATGATAAAAACTTTAAAAATATAATAGAAATAATAACAATTTCAATCTTTTAATTCTTATTTTATATTTTATGACATATTAGATATTTAAGAATTATTATTTAAAATAAATGTTAATTATTTCTATAGTATTACTGAACCTGAAAGTTCTTCACCGCAGTTATGACATTGCTTCCCAATTCCTTTCCTTAAGTCAATTTTTTTTTATTTACTATCTTCATACTCTTGACTTTTTTAGTTTTATTGTTTTTAAGGATCTAAGCTAATTTTAGCCAGCCTTCGCATTTATTGTTACAGAATTTGTAAATAATACTTTCTTTGTGAGTTTCCCATTCCTTTGAGCTCAAGTTCGATGGACCAATACTTAATTCTTTCTTTCTTAATAAATATGTATATTACAAATCTTAAACCCTCCTTAATAACATCAAAATATATTTAACAATAAAAAATATATATTTTTCTAATATTATTCTTAAACCATATTAAAAATTATATGAATTATAGATGTTTTATTTAGTATAAAAGAGTTAAAAAATTTAAAACAAATAAAAAATATATTTACAAAATGATTGAGATTACCTTAAATGATCTATCTCATTAATTGAACTTTTTTTTTATTAAAGTAATAAATAAAATATAATGTATGTTTTGCCAAGTAAAATTTGTAAATTAATGTAGTTAGATGTATTATTATATTATATATCCAACGCCCTAAGCCCATTTAGAATATAAGGTAATAGATGATTTGTAATATACATATTTATTAGGAAAGAAAGAAGCCGGTTCCTTTATTACTCTCAAAAGCAGTCTATTCAGATATTGCCAATCTAATGGCATAATATATCATGTTAATGTCCCTCTCTGCGTTTTTTTTAGGTTAATAGAACTGTAGGGAATCGAGGGGTGCAAGTGCTGGTGCTCATCGTAATGGTCTAATTAAACTAATTATTCAGCGTCCGTGCCTTTATTTCCAACCCTTGGTCTATTTCTACTTCAAATTAAAGCTAACTCTAAAAAAACTTCTTCGTTGGTTTCATGCCAATGCCGTTTATTTTAATATATCAAGTATCGTATGATAATAAAATGTGACATTCTATTCTTCTAAGTATTATATAAATATAACATTTGTAGTTTAAAATTTTGTTGCTAAAGTTTTCTACATTTAATGATTATAAAATCAAAATTCTAAACTTCTAACAAAAGATTTACTTAAAATGCTTACATTTTTACCGACCGACGATAGTAAGGGAGGTATTGTTTTCACACCAAATTTCACATGTGGAGATTTTTACATATCTCCACGATGCATTTTCTTAACAGAAAAAAGTATTTTTAGCATTATGTCTGTCCGTCCGTCCGTCCAATTTAATGAAAAATATACAAATATTCAAAATTTAGGTATAAACTACATATTATGAATATAATTGTTCTCTTGAAAATTTGTTTTGGCATGTTTTGTGCAATTAGCATGATGTAAAATATAAATATCGTTTGTATTATCTATATATTATAATGGAAGGATGATAATAAGAGAAAAATTAAAAACTCTTAGTTTTCACAGTTTAAGTATTATGTATACAAATATATCAAGTATTATGTATACGAAATTTGTTTGAGTGTATGAGCTCCTTTCCCTGGTCCCTTTTGGGACAACATTTTGTTAAATAACATTTTTTCATCTAAAGTTAAAAATGTACATGTAATCCCTGAAAGAATATGTAAAATATTCCCTTCGTTGTCAATTCGGTTGCATAGTTAGTAGGCGTTTCTTTAAGTATTGTTCAATTTGGGCATTTATAATATATTACTTATATTCTTTATAATAAATATCCGACAAGATCAACTATTTAATATAATGGTTTCATTTTATCAGAAATAAATTGAACGGGAAATATTGATTAGAAAATAACAATTTTGTATTTGGTTTAATTCAAAACCTATCAATTTGTTCGATTATATATTTGTAATTTTTTTAAATACAAGTAGGTATAATAATATCACTAAAAAATATAATATTTGAATTCTCAAAAATAAATCTCAACTTTACAAATTCTCTCTGATAAAGATCATGGTCTTAGTATTATTATAAAATAAAAGTTAATTGTGTAGGGGATGACATTTTAAGCTGAATCTAATCCAAAATGACAAAAGTCCTCTTACAAATTACAAATGCGTATATCAATTAATTCAAGCCTAGATCGATTGCAATTATCTATTCGTCCTCAGGCGGCCTATTATGAGCATGATCTATGCGCGGCGTGCTGCCGCAGCCCTGAACCCCCCCCCCTCCTGCTTTCCTCCATGTGTTGGGATGCAATTACGCTTATCTAATTAAGATCGCCTCGGCGGAATTAAATCGGATCCACGAGCCAGGTCTGCGATCCTGAAACTTATCCCTGCTTCCATTTCATCCCCTCGTCCTTTCGGTCTCCCAGGGGTGGGACGACGGCCAGTTTCTCCCCTTTCTTCCACTGATCCCTTTCATAATCTTTTAGATTGGTTTAATCTTTATTTAAAAATATACCTACTATTATATTTTAAAGGCGGAAATTTGATGCCGGATCGGAAACGATTTCAAAAATTTCAATTTTGCCTTCGGTTCACCTTTCCCCCTCCCTTTCTTCTTACTTTTAGACTCGTCGTTTGTTCTTACTTGCTCAACTAAACGAAAATCAAATTAAAAGTTATAATTAACTTATATACAAAACATTCCCTGAGAACAGACACTCATTTAGGATTATATTCTTCTAATATCTTATATTAAGAAAAAGAATTCCCATTCTTATATAGAAAATTAAATTAATAATTAAAATCTAGCTAAAAGTTTTTGCAAATGTCTATAATGGATCTTTTTAATTAATAATACTTCAAATAAGAAAATTAAAAAAAAATCTCCCGATTATCCCAAAAGAATAAATTTCCTTAATAATTTAAATCTAAAGTAATTAGATATAATTAAAGAAATTAAACATACATGATTTTCATTTAAAGTTTGTAATTAAGATTTTTAAACGTAACAAATAGTAAATTAAAATGAAACAATTCTATTTTAGAATGCAGATACTCAGAAGAGTCCTTTATATATCCAACATTTATAAAAGGAAAATTTTATGAAAGCTTAAGGTTAATCCTTTAAAATTTTTCTAAGCTGACAACTCTTGGCAAATTCATACTATTTCCTTACACAATTTCAGACTATATTATTATTATATGATATACACAATGTTATAAGTTAGTTTATTCAAAGACGTTTTGTTTACTTTAGCCATAATGTACATTCACTGTTGTTGCTTTCACAACGATCGAATACAAAGATTAGATGTACGTTGCTAATGTCACACTCTCTTTGATTAACATTTTTAGTCACAAAAAGTTTTTTTTTAATAAATTTTTAAAAAAATTTATCAAATATATAAATATAAATATGATTTTTTGTCTTTTGACAAGATAGGTTAATGAAAAAAAAATATAATGCATTTTTTAGTGTCCTAACCCTTGACTTTATACAATTTAATCTATAATTTAAAAATTGATTCGTTTTTTTGATTGATATTTTTTAAGTCCTTATGTATACTAAGAAATATATAATATATTTTGATTCATTTCTTAGAATTTTAAATTTTAATTTATTTTAGTCATCATCCATCTGAATCTTGAGACTCTTTTAGACTCGTATTTTTGTATATTCATTCAATCTCGAGCAGGTCCACTAACACTATTTAGATAATAGTATCATGACACAAGAAGAAACACAGAGATATAATAATTTATAAAACTACTTTTTCTGATAGGTTTAAAGAAGGGAGTATTTTCAGACAAGACATACAAAATCCAAACCTTCAGAATTATTATTAAAAGACGAAAGATATATTCGTATTGTAGGGAAACTAGAGTGTTATAATTTAAAAAAATCTTAATTTTTAATTTTAATAGATTTACTAAATTTTAAATAAATTTCAATTAGATAATTTATTTATTAATTATTCAGAAATTAATAATTCTTGGACATTTGTATACTGTAAAATATGAGTCTTCTATCTTCTCATTCTTAATCTTATTCAATTTATCTAATTTACCTCAATGCGATTAAAATTCAATTTAATAATAAAGATTTTGATAATAATAAATTTATATAATGTTTAATAAGTCCTAATAGTAATTATCAAAATGTTTAAAATTTTTAATACCTTAAATTATTATTTCATTTTTAAAAATTTGATTTTAGTTTTTATTGGTAATCGGATTCCTAGAAAAAATAAAATAATTAATATTTAAATGATGGTTGGATGTATAGGAATTTAAAAATAAATGAAAAACGATTATTTTTGCATGCTATCAACACTAGACAATTAGTTAAATGTCAATTTACACAATTCATTATAGACACGACTCGGTTGGTACATTCCATCCAATTGCCTATCCACTGCTGATTACTATTCGATCGAACTTCGCTATATATCTCGTTCTAATTATCTCATTCGTTGATCTCTCTCTTTGCGGCAAACGACACTAAACACCAAATCTATGCTAATAAATTAGAGGAATTAACTAGATAATATTGAATAATCTAATTGTATTTTAATTCACTTTATAAAGACAATTTTAATGATTTTTCTTTAAAATTTTCTCTTACTCTCTCTATTATTCTATATCAGGGATGAGCAATCCGCGACTCACCGAACAAAATTGTACACCCCCCAAGCATAATAGTTCAATATAATTTTATTTGTATCCACCACTTGATTACTGTTAAGTTAAATATATATTATACAACAATGAAACGATTTTTTAGTAGATTTTTTTTTGACGAAATACCGAACTTATGTTTGATCCTTTTATAAATAAGCTGGAGTGTCTCCACCCGACTATCTCGCAAATTTGAATTGGATTAATTAACATATATTATATTTAAATAAAATTTAATTAATTAAATTATAAATTAAAATCAATAAATAATATCTATTAAACCAGCGCGTGTTTGGCTCTTTGTTGATGGCACCACGACACGTGCTGTTGCGTGATTTGCAGTGTTAAAAAATTAATTCTGGTACTTTCACCTATTCAATCAATCTGAAAATCTATATATAGCAGTTTTATACAATCTTTAATCATATGAAATATTATCAAACATTTATCTTTATTTTTACGGTCACTTTAGAGGAAAAAAAATCAAAACGTTGTAGGTAATGAGCCTCTTTCGGTTGAGCTACATTTCTCAAAATTTGATAGAAAACTACAAAATTTGAATAATGCCCGTATACCAAATTTCATGATTCTAGCTCAAACTGTTTTTGCGTAATCTTGTCTACATACATAAACACACACACATACAGACATACATTTTTCTCAGCCTTAGTGAAAATGACTCGGGGACCTTCAAAACATCAAAATCTCTCGACATCGAAAATTTTCGTGATCGCAATACTATCTCTGGCGAGATAGTAAAATGGTTGCCCACCCTTGCTATATAATATATATTATACATAAATAAATGTAAACAAATATAAATGCATTATATATATTAACTTATTTCGATTGAATACATTACTTTTAATTATTCATCTAGAATTTATAGAAGTTATAATTGCTACTTAAATTTTAGAAAAAAATTTTTAAAAAATCTAAAAATCTTCCTAAAATTTTTAGATATACATAATATAAACTGAAAAAAAGAAGAAGAATTCATTTTTATTCTTAAATTATTAAATTAAATTTACATTAAAAAATTTATTTTTATAAATCTCGCCTACACAAATTCTATATGCAATTGTAGAACTCCTAAACCAAATTCCAAAATATCTAAACATAGAAAATAAAAACAAAAGCTAGTATAATTCTCAAATATTTTAGTTAAATGAGAAATTTTAAATTTTAAACAAAGAGTTAAAATAAAATGAAGGAGATAAAGAAATAAATATAGAATATATCGTAATTGTGAATGAAATACTTACAAATAAATAGCACTTAAGAATTAGAAATAAAATATAATTTGTAATCTAAAATATGTTTGAAATGTGATTAAAATCATAAAGAAAATTATTATCAAAGATTATGTATAGAAATATTGCATTTATGTATTTAATTCATACATATTACAACTGCTTTTAATTTTTATTAAATATCGTATATTTGCGTTGTGTTTTATAATATGTTTTTATTATGTTTTAAGATTAATTTTTATTTCAATTAAATTATTAATAAAATATTTATATATGGGAAAATAACTCTGCATAACATCAATTCGTATTTATAATATTGGTTTTCTTTTATAAATTCGATTATATTTATTTAAAATTCTTCATATTACAATCAATACTTTTTAATATAATCGACTGGTGCGTTTATACATTTTGCCATCATTAATTATAATGACGGTTATAACGAAATTTCAGATTCGTAATTTCCATAATCATTGTTATCGTATAAAATATAATTTGATTATTAAATATTTAAGCTCTTGAATGGCGGAGTGTTAATTAAATTGGGGCAGGAAGCGAAGGTGGGAGAGATGGAAAAAGCTAATGAAACGTCAGCTCGACTCCGCTTGTGATTAATTGCAAGAGAACAGAGAGAACGGGTGGAGGGTGCCATGAGAGAAGATGAGTTCTAGCTCAAGAGAAACTGGGCTGTGGGATTCGGGCAAGACAAGGATCGAAGGGGAAATTGACCCACCAAGATGGAAAAAAGGTACAAAAGGTTATTTTACACTAAAGGGGTTAATTAAATGAGAAAATAGAAACGAATATGTGTATCAATTACAAAGAAACATCTTAGCATTGGAGGGCTTATATATATATATATAGAAAGAGAGAGAATATTTTAAATACTCCCTTAAAAAGACAATAAATTATTTTTATTCAAAATTGAGAGAGTACACAGCAACCACATTCCACGTTTTTACTTGTTTTCTTTCACTGTTTTCCAATTTGTTTTTCAGGGAATGCTATTTTTTCAGTCTCTTTTGTTTAGTATTATCTTATCGATATTCTAATTATATTTCTAAGAAATTTATTTTCAATCACCTCTTCCTTTAATTTCTTTAATACTATTAATGAACATTGTAAATAAATAATTCGAAATGGTCTGATATGTAAATTAAATTATAAATAATATAAAAATTAATATTTATGTATTTTCTATTATTATATTTATGGGTCATTTTACAAGTAATTTAATCATTAATCATTAAAAAATATTATTTTTATAGATGCTTTTTTTCTTACTTTCTAGGCATAAACATTTAATGAAAATGACCTGCAAGTTGTTAATCATTCTTTTACCTTGTCAATTTTAATTATTAGTATTATGATAAATATAAATATATATATATATATATATATATATATAGTCATCATCATGGAAACAATTGATTAGTTTGAATAATTGTGATAATATGAATGAACATAATGTTAAGTACCGGGACCCCGAGCCTCGGCTCGGTACTTAAGTTAAAAAAAAATGATTCATTATTATTGGATTTGGCTGGTAATATTAATACCTGGGACACCGAGCTCTCGCTCTACCCTTTAAAAAATATTGATATACAATTCTTTAATTATTTATTACAATTATTAAATGTATTAAATAATATTTTATTGAAAAAATATTAAAAATTTAAAACTATCTAAAACTTAATTAATAAAAGAACAATGAATAAATAAATCACGAAAATAGATAAAAAAAATGCACGCGGCGAGTTTCGATCCTTCGAACTCGGGGAGTAAAAACAATTGTTTTTACCACTGGTCTAATTTTGATAATAACAAACATATTTTTACCATCTTTCAAAGACATTTATTTGTTTTGTTGTTTTTTTTTGAGAGAGATTAATAAATATACATATATATTTTATTAAAAATAAATATTTTTAATTTTATTTCGAAATTAAATAATGAATTTTAAAATATTTTAAATATAAAAAAATGTTAATACAATATCATTTAAAAAAAAGCGGGAGTCAACCAACCGTATTTTATTTTGTTGTTTTTTTTGAGAGAGATTAATAAATATATATATATTTTATTAAAAATAAATATTTTTAATTTTATTTCGAAATTAAATAATAAATTTTAAAATATTTTAAATAAATATAAAAAAATATTAATACAATATCCTTTAAAAAAAGGCGGGAGTAAAATTCCAAATGACGTCAGACCCATATATAATTTTTAATTAAGAAATAAATAATGAAGCTGTATGTTTCAAGAGATATCATCAATAAAACTTAATTTTTCTTTATAAATACTATATCTAGTGTGAATTTGAAAAAAATCGTTAGAGCGGTTTTTGAGAACCAATGGCTATAGATAGATAGATAGATAGATAGATATATACAATTTTAGCTAGCATAATAAGATAAGATATAATTTTTTAATAATTTTTTTTTTACTTCATTTAAGTGCGGTAGAAAAAAACGTATCTTTTTTTCTTTATTTTATGAGAGATTTCAAATGTGAATAAACTCAATAATTCATTCATAAATCAAATTTGTTTCATTTAATTCAATAAACTTTGCCAATAGCGAATAAAATTAAACTTGTAAATCTTTAAGGTGAATTTTTAAAATACGACCCCGGGTAATTAACCAGAGGAAGAGATTTGGTGCCATTGGAGAGGTAAAATTTAAAATAAAACTAAGGAAGGTTAAGCTCCTTTCAGACTTATTTTATGGATGAAGGCGATTTGTCTAAATTTATTACTAAACATGAAATAAAAAAAGTTCTCGAGTTGATATTTACCCTTGTTTTATATATATATATATCTTTTTAGTTTTTTTTTTCGTTTAGGTAATATTTATTTTCCTCTTTAAATGTTCGGATAAACCAAATTTGTCGAGATCAAAATATATTCAATCCTGACTACAAATAAAGGGATCAATTGACCACATCTAATCTGCAAACGTCCATTGGCTATTTGGGCGGCACACACAAATTCCGAGCGTTAAAGAGCCGGCGGCCACCCTTATGTAAATCCAACGAGATATCTCTCCCACACACCTCTAGATTCGTATCGGCAATATTTCCCAATGTGATTTCCCTCGATAATTCCTGTATTAAACCCTTAAAATGAATAGTCTCTTTAAATTATAGTATTTCGATACTTAAAATGGTTTAATTTGGGCTTAACTATTAATTTAATTGAACAATTTAATAAATAACCAATAGGGGGGTATGTTCTTACGAGACGCTACATTGATATGATTTTAGAAAAAATTATAATAATTTTTATAACTTCATGGTTATGAGTGTGTCTTTAAGATAATAAAAAATGTTTCTAAAATCAACAATTATTTACGACAAGGTACACTTGTGAAACATATTTACATTAAGATTAAGTAATATCTTGATTAAGGAGTAAGACATTTTGATATTGCTATAAATTTTTTTTTCTGTGGGTAAGAGTAGGAAAATTTAATTAAATTTTAATTTTGAAAATGTATTTTATTTTTATTACTAGTATATAGTATGTATTATAGGAGTTTGTAAAATGGATTTTATATGTAATCAAAAATATTGAAATTATATATCTACTCTTTATTTTTAGTTATTAATTAAAATAAATAAATAAATATTTTTATTTTTATTCTTAATAAAATAGATGCTATGATTTTATTGTGAACTATTTATTTCACAATATTCAATAATTTTTTCATGATTTTCAAAAAATAATAAATATCCTAAATTTACTTATAAATTCATTATTTATTATCTTTAAAATAATTATATCAAAAAATGAAATTTTATTAAAAATTCAATGTATGAATCGAAGAAAGGACGGCAAATGTTCAATTTTATTTTTTCCGATGAATTATAGTAAACAATTTTTATTTTAGTTGTTTCTCTTAGCAAGTTCTTAATCTTAATAATTACTTATTTTATATCCTAAATTAATTTATAACTAGAGAAGCTATGATATTACCGTGTATAATATAATGTATGTATATATAATACAATGTGACAACTTTGAACATTCATACACAGCATTATTCAGGGTTGTTTTAAAGAGAAACTCATCACGTTTTTTGTAACCTCAAAATAAAGATGCTCTATGTGACTTTCACTGATTACTCTTCACTCATCCCATCGGTAGTGAATTTCTTCCCAAACTCGCTGTAACATTGCAGCTGTAACTTCCTCAGTGGTGACTTGAATTCTTGTTCTGAAATCAGGTATAGAAAAGCCTGCAAAGAAGGTATATACCTACGCAATATCCTTGAATCCTTGATGAATCCCTATTCTCTGTATAAAACACCCTGTATATATATGTACCATAATAAGAAATTAATGATATCTACCTTTTCAAAGTTTATCTCTAAGCCATCTTAATTATGAAGACAAATCTGAATAGAAACTCCCTTTCAAACAAATGGAATTTCAATGAAACTTACAACTTTCTGAAATTAATTTTAGTAAATGAAGACTACGTTCTTATTTTGTCATTTATAAATATTTTTAATATAATTCAATTTTTATTATTATAACTTTGTTACAATAATCTACTTACTGATTCAAGCTATAACTTCACATGTCAAAATATAAAAGGTTTATTACCGACCGACGATAGTAAGGGAGGTATTGTTTTCACACCAAATTTCACATGTGGTTTACATATCACCACGAATCATGCACTTTGTATTGGTTTTATCCTCGAGAAAAATCATCTTTATTAGTTTTTTCTTAATTTAAAATGATATGACGTCATATAGCCATTTATGACTTCACAGCCTGGTCTTACATATATATTAAAAATAAAATAAAATTAAAAATATTTATGTTCTATCCATATCTGTTTTTTATTACATTAATAGATATATTAAAATTATTTGAAATTCTTTCTGTAGCTGGAAATTAATTTACTTCAAACCGTCGGTCGGTTCGGACCTGGCCACACGTCAACTTATTTTTATATGTACTTCAAGAAAGAAGAAAAAGGAAGAATAGTTTACCCTGGAAGGAAAAATATGTTATTTTTTAATTTAAAAAAAAACAATCATCAATTGACTTATTTTTACATTTTTTTTTTAATTCTTATAAATATTTAAACAATAATTTCTTCTATTTGTTTAAAATAAAAAATAACTTTTAAAATTAAGTCTTTTCGGTCAACAAAATAATAAGACGTGCTATTTCCCTGAAAAGACTTAATTCGTTTTTCTTTGAAGCAAAAATAAACCACAATATATAAATACCTAGAGATGGTATACTTCAGTTGGAAATATTATCTTATTACCTAAATAAATAAATTCTGAAGGCCAGATTAACAACCACCATCTAAGGCAGATATATTAATGATGGTATTATCCGATAAAGATTGGAGAGACTGCACATAACTTGTTTAATTCGCTAGATCCTAGGATAGAAGGCAAAGCGCCATAATTCCTAGTTATCATGCCGAGGGACTTGGCCGGCGTTAGCGTGTCGACTTGGGTCTGCAATCCCAAAGGCCACATGTGCTGGCATGCCAAACTGAGGGGAAACCATGATCCCTGCTCGTTAGTCAACGGATTTGCTTATCAGCTTCTCTCCACAGCTGAATTGCCCTCACACTGACTTGAAGACGTCTTCTGACCCTCGATCAGGCACCTGTCGAACTAAATACAATAAATGATAGAAAGAAGAACACTCAATTGACTATCTCTTTCATCATTTACCCAAACCATATTTTTCATTAACACACAAACTGAATATTAATATTAATTTAATATGATTATATAGAGATGTCCGGGAAACTCAAGTGCTTTTTTGTTTATTTTTCAATATTATGTATTAATATAAACTATTATATTATATAAATTTTATTTATTATAAAATAAATAATATATGACTATAATTATTAATGAAAAATATTTAATAAAATACTAAATTATTTGATTTTTATTTAAATATTTAAATTATTATTTAAATTATATATATACACAGGCAACAGCCCAAAGATTAACGCAATCAACAAATGTCAATATTAAACATGAATTTATCGACAAAAGAGATCGTTTTTTTAATTTTTTAATATTCACGATCAGAACAACATCAAAACAAAAATTAAACAAAACTCCGCAGATTACTAAAAAATGATCATTATATAGGTATACGAAAAATATTATTTTCACAAAGAACTATTTAATTAATTGCTGCAAACCACGATTATTTCATTTTAAACTGAAATTGCAAACACCGTTTGCAACGGGTTCAACTAGTAAATTTATATTTATATTATTATTTGTAATTTTCCCCTTACAATAATCATTATTTGTTTAATAAATGAATCTGTTTTCATCTTTTTTTTTTTTTGTTAATGAATTGTATAAATGATTTAAATCAATAATTTACAAAAATATGAAAAGTTAAATTTTATTAATCAAAATACTCCTCTTTATCCCGAGGTTATTTGCGTTTACATAGATCGAGGAGAAAAAGTAAATTATTTTTTAAGAAATAAAATTATTTATATAAAATATATAAAATTTATTGTTTTTGTTCTTTATAATTTGTGGTTAATAATAAAAAAAAACTTGTAGAAAAAAAGTAAAACACACTTTTTTTTTACTTTTTATAACTATAATTAATCATATTATTTTAACAAAAATATAATATCAATTTTATTATATTTTTATTTTTGTTATTCATTGATAAGCTTTTGTTTCTCTGCACTTGATTTGTGACATTTTCCTAACTGGCCACCATATCACATAGATATAGTCTAGTCCAATAAGCTAGCCATAAGAAAAGTATTCTACGAGGGTTTCAAGATCCCATGGGCTCTAGTGAGGGTGGCAGATATTGTCGGGAGCCGTTTGTTCCCATTAGGTGACGGCCGTGTCAACCGGGATCACCTGTAGGTGATTTGGAGTAGGGAGTTCGAATCTATGACGGGGATTTTAAAGGCTTGTGTAGGAATATTGAAAACGCCCGCAAACATTTCACCCATCTTATATGTTCTCCATTCAACGCTAGGGAGATCTAGTTTGGTGAATTAAATATATTTGAAATATACAATACAATCATGGCGGGAGGAAAAAAAAGATAAGATAAATTTTAATAGATCGTCCAAAATTGTATTTCAAATTATAATATATATATATATTTCTTGATTTATCATTTTAATGAAAAGAAGAGGTGTTAATTTCTATCATTGTATATAATTATTAATTTTTATTTTATAAATAATTATATGTTCAAATAATGATATTATAAGCAGTGGCGTACCTAGGGGGGGGCGGGGGGCCGCACCGGGCAGCACTTATCTTGGGGCGGCATTTTTTATATTTAGTTATAGTTGTAAAAAGCAACTTATTCATTTCATATTTATTTTTTTCTTTCTTGAATAATAAATGATTATTATAAGTTTACTATTTGATTTATATAAATTATGATTAACTATATGATTTCGAATATTATTCCTCGGTGTATATAAATGCATTTTAGTGTAAATTTTGAATTCTAATTCCAAGAACAAGATAATAATTTTATTTTATTATATTCATTAAAATTCGTTGAATTCGTAAACGCATCTTTACGATTTTGTTCGGCAATTTTTCCTAACTAAAATTTTTTGATATCAGTTTATAAATGTCATTTCTTTTGAAAAGTTTATATGATTACTTTGAAGTGATCTACCAATATTTTTTTAAATCATCGATTTTTGTTTTGAAAAGCAAAAGAAAAAAATATAAATATAAATTTTGAGAGCATTATACACGATTTTTCTAGTATGAAAGCTAGAAGAGTAAATATTATATAAATATGTTTACGAGTGCATACAAATATGTTTAAAAAAATTTACTCTGTGTATTAATTAATATTGATTAAATAACTCAATAATTTATTTATGTGTATTAATTTATAAAAACCAATATTTGATTGACTTATAATAAAAAGGGCGGCAAACTAGAGAACGCCCCGGGTGGCAAAAGTTCTAGGTACGCCACTGATTATAAGTGTAGATAAGTTCTAGGTACGCCACTGATTATAAGTGTAGATAATTTGAAGATCAAAATTTGAAAAAGTTTATCCAGATCTATTGAGTCATATGTTTTACTAAAGTCTACAAATAATTGGTGAACAGAAATATTGAATTCACGTTGTTTTTTTTCTACCTTAATGGAAATATCTTGATCGAATTTGTCTGAACCCTCATTTTGATATCCCCCTAATATTTCCTCCACCTATAGTTCATAAGTATATGTTACGAGATAGAGTATAATATTTCTTAATCATTTCATTTTGATATTTTATTTTCATTGATTGGTTTTTATTGAATATTTTAATTATAATGAAATTTGAAAAAATCCAAAGTTAGAGACTAGAGACAATTAGCTAGTGCATTTGAAAATTATTAGTTGCAGCAAGAAGATTTCTCTAACAGTTTTTGTTCTGACTGACCACCATCCACACCTATTCTCTCCCAATTTCTTCAAGTTCTTCTTTACTTTTGGTCTACTAAATGATGTTTTCCCAATAGGTCTGCCCATAACTAATCAAGTTTCTTGCTTGTCTTTCGCACTCTTTTAATCACGTGATATATATATTTAATTTTTTTTTATTCATTATAATAAAATTTAATCAAATTAAAATTTTCATTTTGTTAATTTATATAAGTTTTAATTTAATACCAAGTTGATTTTTAAAATTTTATATTTTATTTGCATATGATTGATTACATGTGTTAAAATTTAAATAAATTCAAATATTCTAATTTTTAAATTTATATACAATTTAATATTATTTTTTATTAATATCAAAAAAGAATATTTATTAAAAATAAAAAAGAAAAAAAGAAACCTATTAATCAATTATAAATAGAATAGAATAATTTGGATTTTTAAAAAAAATTTAAAAAAATTACTTAACTTAAAAAAGACATAGATAAAATTTATACCCTTCACTTTTAAATTAGAAAAGAAAAATATTCAAATATATTAAGAATAAATAAAAAATCATTTAAGTTAAATATGATCTAAATAATTAATTAAAATGAGAACTCTCTTTTAGAATAAATTATTTAATTGAAATGATATTTAAATATATAAGATTTAAAATAAAATAATATATTAATTCTTTGTTTGGGAATTGCTAGAATTATTAATTTATATTCATTGTGTAAAATGAATCGATTCTTCAGTGAGCCAAGAGAGTAGGTATAGTAGTCTGTGCAAGAGAGGCTATTGAATGAACAACACGGACCATTATATAAATTTTAAAAAATTAATTTCTGCGGTTATTGATTAGATATAAATCGTTTTCAGCCAATTTTGAGTCTATAACATTTTTATTTTCCTGACAGACAGACAGACATGAAAAATTCTAAAGTCACTTTTGGATTCTAGGTCATGAATCGCGAAGATTTGAAAAAAATTTTAAATTATGATCAATGTGTGCAAACCTTTATATATATATATAGATTATTAAAATAATATAGTATTACTTATATATAGATTATATTTATTTTTAATTTAAGACGGTTTTAATATACATCAAAATCCATTTATTCCGATTGGCATGATAATTTATCCAGGTCTTCTCTCTGGAAACTCATTTTAAAAACCAATAATTGAATTATGTCGAAAATAAACTTGACTCACTCGGCCTTGTTCATGAAGTGTTATGTTTGTACTCCATTTGGCCACTTGTTGCTTGTTTGAATCAAGTCATTTTGTTTCAAAGTCTAGAAGCGTTTTGGGAAAATTAACAAATATCTGTATAAATTTATTTAAAAAGTTTCATATACATTTTTTTTTATTGTTATAAAATTAAATCCTTTTAACTTGACATCTTTATTTTTATTAGGATTATTATTATTACTATTATATATATATATATATTTCAAATATATGATTTCTCTTTGACAAATATGACGATACATACCTTAGAAACTCTTGAGGATGTGCATTATTTGTGTTTAACCAACCGAGACAATTGTCTGACACGAACAGATACAGATTTGTTATTTTCGTTTTGTTTTGTGTTATCGTAAACAATAAAATAACTTATGCCTCCGTTCATTTGAAAAATTTCAATTTCGCTTCTCTTTTGAAACAAATAACGTGTCTTTGTCGAATGTTTGTGGCAGTTGAGTTAATTTTGATTAACTAATAAAGAACTAAGAACCATTTCTAAATTCATCTTTTTACTAAATGAAAATAAATGATATATTACTCATTTTTTTAATTAATAATTTTTCTAATTTTAAAGACAAAATAGCATCTTTTCGTATAAATGGAATAAATGTAACTATTATCGTTGACGTCCAAAATAATGAAAATAATTCATGGTCAGCTCACCTGCCTTTAGATTTCTTATAAAGTATTTAAAAAAATTTATGAAATCTATATATATAAAAAAAGGTTTTTGTCTGCACATTGCTCAGAATTTAAAAATTTTTGCATATCTTCGCGTTTCATGACCTCTAGAATCCAAAAGTGACTTTAGAATTTTTCACGTCTGTCTGTCTGTCTGTCTGTCTGTCTGTCTGTCTGTCTGTCTGTCTGTCTGTCTGTCTGTCTGTCTGTCTGTCTGTCTGTCCGGAAAATTACTATTTTATAGACTCAGAATTGGCTGAACCGATTTCTTTGAAATTACATCACAATATTCTTATATACCTCTAGAGTAACATAGGCTATAAATTTTATTAATATCTTATCAATAACCGCAGAAATTAATTTTTTAAAGTTTATATAATTCTCCGTGTTGTTCATTCAAGAGCAGCTCGCGGCTCACTGTCGGCCTAGCGGAATCATTTCAAACAATGAATTATCATAGAGATTCCCAATCGAAGAATTATATTATAATATTTCCCTTTTTATTTTAAATTCTAATATACAAATATCAATTCAATTAAATAATTTATTCTAAAAGTTCTCAATTTAATTAAAATATTTATTAGATCATATTTTTATCTTAAATTATTTTTTATTTAATTGAATATTTCTTCTTTTCTATAATATATATATAATAATATATAAATTTTATCATTGAATAATAAAAAAAAATATTATTTAACCTGAATTAAAATGACTGAATTATATTATCTTTGTTTTTTATTTTAATTTAATTACTCTATTATTAATTAACTATATATATATATATATATATTATATAAAAATTAAAATATGATGATATAAAGTTGTTTTAAATTTTTGACATTTTTAAATTGGGTATATTTTTTAAATTTATTAAAATGTCTTTTTTATTTATTATATTTAAAAGATTCATTTTTATTATGTGATATTAATAAAAAATAACGATGCTCTGTGCAAGTCGAATCATGTTGCACATAATTAAATAACAATTGCCAAACAAAGAATATAATATTTTTTTAAATTCTTATATTTAAATATCATTTCAATTAAATAATTTATTCTAAAAGGTCTCATTTTAATTAATTTAATAAAATATTTAAATCACCATTCAATTTTTTATTAATAGGCTTCTTTTTTATTTTTAATTTTTAATAAATTCTCTTTTTTTGATATGATATTAATAAAAAATAATATTAAATTGTATATATAAATATAAAAATTAGAATATTTGAATTTTTTTAAATTTTAACACATGTAATCAATCATATGCATTAAGAATGGAAAATTTTTAAAATCAACTTGCTATTAAATTCAGAAAAAAAATACTGATATATATAGAATATATAGACTATTCGAATATAATTTAAAACTCTTTCTCTCCTTCTATTTTAAATTAAAAAAACGGAGTTTTAAGAAATTTAGATGCCATATGCAACATGGGTGGGTAAATGAATTGGGCTGGAAGAGGAGGCAATTTATAATTTTCTTCTAATTCAGATTTAGGACAAATCGTACAACATTATATCAAATCTCGCTAAGAACATTCAATATTTTTGTACACAAAATATTCAGAGTATTGGCTAAGCGTATCACTCACAATCAGTTTATATTGAAATTTATATAAATTAACAAAGTAAAACTTTTTATTTGTTTAAATTTTATTATAATGAATCAAAAAAAATTAAATATATAGATCACATGATTAAGAGAAGCAAAAAACTTAACAGAAAATAACTGTTGGATGGAGGTCGGACGTGACAGAAACTGTAAGCGAAATCTTCATATTGCGACGAATAATTTTCAAATCCCCTAGCACCACAGAATTTAAGTTTCTTTTAAGGAAAATAACTATGATCTAAAAAAATTAATAAATGAACTTAATAATAAAAAAAACAAATAAATCAATTAATTTAAATTAATACTATTAATGAATGTATATATTGGTCATTTATCTATAGTTTTATACCGTTAATTTTTATAAATTGTCTCAAGTCTCTATTTTTGCATTTTCTCAAGTTTCATTATAATTACAAATATTCAATAATAATCTAGCAATGAAAATAAAATACCAAAATGTAATGATCAAGAAATATTATACTCTATTTCACTATTATAACATATACAATACTTAAGAACCATAGGCGGAGGAAATATTAGGAGATATCATTGCGGGTTCAGGCCAAATCGACCAACATTAATTAAGATATTTTCATTATGACAGATATTAGGAACAAAACCGCGAATTCAATATTTCTGTTCACTAATTATTTGTAGACTTTAGTAAAACATACACATGACTCAATATAGATCAGCATAAACTTTTTCAAATTTTGATCTTCAAATTTCTCTTGAAGGTAGTAAAGAAAGAATAAGATGCGGAAATCAATTGTAAAATATTAGGTTACTCAGACGACTTAAATATAATAGGAGATTCGGCAATTGCAATTACAGATAGCGAGGAAAATTTAATGGAGGTTTGAAATTAATAGTGATAAGAAAAAATATTTAGTAACAAAGAGGAAGAGTATTAACATACAAAATCTTAAGATACAAAATGTAGAATTTGAATATGTAGAAAAATTGAATGTAATCACGAAGGATAATAATATTTGAGAAGAATTTAAATCGGGGTTGCAATCGGGAAACGCCTGTTATCTGCAATAAAGAGGCTTATCTCTTCAAAATTATTATCAAAGGGAATATATAAAAAGATTATTTTGCCTGTTGCATTATATGGGTGGGAGGCATGGTCTATGACCCTTGGAGATGAGAGTAGATTCAGAGTATTTGAGAATAGGATTCTTCCCTGCATTTATTGGCCAAAGAAAGATGAGGTCACCGGGTATGAGGGAGACTGTATAACAAGAAATTGCATGGCCTCTCTGCATCTTCAGAAATAGTTAGGGTTATAAAAGGGAAAAAGCTGCGATAGGCAGGGCACGTGGCAAGAATGGGAGAGGAAAAAGATATTGGTGGGAAGACCGATTGGAAAACGTCCGCTTGGAAAACCAATGACGCGTAGGAAGGGACGTAAGAGAGATGGAATAAGGGCTCAGGATAGGGACACTTGGAGAAATGTGGTTGTTGCGGCTAAGAACTTTAGAGTATCTTTGAGCCACATAGGTAGATAGATATAACATATACAATAATAATATATATAATTAATATAGTGATTAAATTAAAATATATTTTTTAAATAAGAACACAAAAAGAAATGAATGTTTTATGTAATATACTCATTGAAACAAAATGGATGAAAACCTTTTAATACTTTCAACCACCAAATACTATGTACAACTCGGGGGTACAGGGGGCGGAGCCCCCGTCTAGGTGTGAAGAGCGCCGAAGGCGCTCTGAGCAGCTAGTACATTAAAAACGTATGTATTTTTTTTTTATTAATTCTTAGAAGTATCTAATTTAATATTTTATTTTCTGTTCAAAATAATATATTTTTTTTTTTTTTTTGTGAATTGCTCTACTCTACTGTGGGTTAAGTTATTTCAATTTATTAAATGCATAGATCAAGAGGAACTGAAATGTATTTATTTTCTTTAATTCTTTAGTGATTTAAGGTAATATTACACAAGACTTGGAAAAATATTTACAACCTGTTGTATATTTAAATTTAGAGTGCGCGAAAACAACCAAAAATTCAAACTAAATTGAAAAAAAATAAATATTTTTTTTATCATAAAAATATTCCATTAAATGTAATTATATGAAGATATTATGCATTATATAAAAGTGATAGATTATAAAATATAGTTATTAGCTATCAACAAAAGAGCTTGATAATAATAGAAGTATCTTTAAAGAATAAAAACAATAAACGGAATAAATTGGAACCGATCGGGAAGAGGTCCGAGTTGTTCAGGCGAACATGTTGTAGATGTTTGCCGGTGACAGGCGGTTGAAATATATCTGCATTTGACGTTCATTAATTAAGCCTCTGGCATTTCATTGGTCAAAAGGAAGGAGAGATTCGACACCCTCACGTGTATCTTTGCTTGATTTCTATAACTAGCCACATCCATTCTTGAAGATTTATCTAAATTCCATTATTTTTAAATTGAATAAAATTCAATAAATAATTAATTAAATAAAATTTACAAAAACATAATTATATTTTTATATATTTCTATTTTTGAAATTGTTGAAAATTTGAAACTATCTTATTTATTTATAAATAAATATTTATGATGAACTTTTAGTTAACTATTATTAATATCACGAATTTTGATAGTAAAAATTATTATTAAAATTATATTAACAAACATCTTTATTTGCTTTCTTCTTCCGAGTATACTATGGTAAGTATATATATTATTTTTTTCGCTCTGTGGGCAGGATGCATCTTTGCATCTCTCTATTATTGGTTAAAATTTACATTTATTCAATACATATATAATAAAATAAGATTGAATTTTAGCTATGAATCCAATGCTTACATACTTAACTAATGTCATATCTATTAAAATAAATAGATATACATTATAAATGAGATATAAATTAAAAAAATAAAATTTATGTTTCTAATATTAAAACAGTATCCAAACATCAAATAAATGAGGTAATTTTTTATTATTTTGAGAGAGCATGTTCTTTTAAGGAAAAATAAATTAATTGCAAAATAACAAAAAGTAATTCACCCAAAATATATCTACATAGGCCCCTTCGTATTTTGTAACTAATTAAAGCGTGGCTTGCATTCTTATAATTAATTAATTCCTTTAATTAAAATGTTAGCGAAATTGTTTTAACAATCATAAATATTAGCCCAGTGTGTATAAGCTATTGTGAGTGCAGAACAATGTGCGCTGGTTGTATAGGGCTAAGGGAAGCGGGCGTTCACTATAGATCCCCGACTGTTCTTTTCTCGGGCCGGAAACGAGAACAGGGGAGGAGGCCCCGGGGACCAGGTCAAAAGCACCCTAGATTTCTCCGCCTAAATTGCCAAGCTCTTTAATTAAAATAGTTTGGTCCTTCAAGAAAGACGGACTAATTACAAACTATTGTTTTTACCGTCAAAACATTCATGATTCATTAGGATTAGATTAAATGGAGGTTGAAGCTTTTGTGGATCTTGATTCCTGATACTCTCATTTTATTGTAAATATTGGAATGGATAAGAATATAAACATTTGGTTAAACTACTCAACAATGAGATCTGATGAATCTAAAAAGGCAAATAACTTTTGAAAATATGGAAAATGTTGAAATGATTTTCGTTCGATTTTATTAAATAATTAATTTTTAATAAAATTTGAAAGAGATTGTGTAAATCGCTTCGGATCATGTTGTTGATAATTTTGTGTATAATTATAATAAAATGCAATTAAAATTTTAATAGATCACAAGGGTCTAATTTTCATTCCAACTTCTGTTAAATGTTTATTTTTAAATATAGTATATCAATGTTATTTTTTCCAGTCAACAATAAAATTAGATCTGCTTAAGGTGAATCTGCTTTAGACAAATAAAGATTAATACAATGCAGAGCCGTCCTAAGATTTTCGGCGCCCGTGGGCTTCTAAAATTTTGCGCCCCTTTTCATAAGAAATTTTCTAATAAATTCACGTAAAATAAAGACACTCTTCAATAAAATTTGAAACAGTGTCATTTGTGTTGAAAATGTTATATGTCAACATTTTCAAACTGCACAATTATCGCTGCTGTTAGGATTCTTATTAAAATTATTTATTCAATGCGGATATAATGAATAAGAAAAATAGATATGTATTTTGAATGAGCATGATTAAAATCTTTGAAGTGATGTCACTCCAGGTTGGAGGTTACTATAAAACTACTATTTAACAATAAGAAAAAATATATAAACCAATAAAAAATGCCGCCCCAGAAGGATTGCGCCCTAGGGCTATAGCCCAATTATCCCTGTGATTAGGGCGGCCCTGATACAATGTTATGAAAATAACACTAATAGTCTAGCAAATGATGCCATATATAATTGCACGCGAAAAATTTATTATGATAAAAGTATTATATAATTTTAAATTTAATTGAATAGATTTAAATAATAACAAAAATAAAAAAAATTATATAATTAATAAATTTCTTAATTTGTTTGTTTTATAGAGAAAATCGCGGGGGAGGTGGCTCAACAAAATCCTGCAAGTACTGGAGGTGGAGTGCAGCGGGTCACCGCAGTGGCAACCTCTGGTACGGGTACCACGGCAGCTTCAACCCCCGGTGTGGGTGCTGTGGCTGGAGGGATTAAAGAATGTGCCGGTTGTGGAAAGCGGATCACTGAAAGATACCTTCTTAAGGTATACTAATATCTTAAAATTTACAATTTCTTATTAAATTAAGTAATATTTTGAAATTGATTAATAAATTATATTTATTTTGTTTTTATATTTAGGCTTTGGATTTATTTTGGCATGAAGACTGTCTTAAATGTGGTTGTTGCGACTGTCGACTTGGTGAAGTTGGATCTACCTTATATACTAAAGCTAATTTGATACTTTGCAAACGAGATTATCTAAGGTAAACCGTTATTTAATATTATCTATTTACATAAGATAATAATATTAGTTTTATTATATTTAAAATAGAAAATTATTAGGATTTTTTAACGCTCCTATTGGTCTAGACTGGGAATTTATTTTCAATTAAATAGCCGATTAAAATTAATATATTAATTAAATATGTAATAATTATTCATTTCACTTATTTAAAATATTTTATAAGTAAAACAATAAAATCGACTATTTGAACATCTATTCATAAAGACTCTTTTTATTTTATAAAAAAATCTATAAATAAAAAATTGATAAACTATTCATTAATTCGCATGGGGTCTATTCTCTATTTTAAAAATAAATAAATAAATATATTTTTTATAAACTAAAATTAAACTTAAAAACAATAATTAAAACACATAATAAATTATAAAACATTATAAAATATCTGATGATCCCCAAAAAATGTATAAATCAAATAAAAAAATAATTCAACTTGAAACTCTGATTATGGTTTTAATTAAATTATTCTTTAGGTTTTTTTTTTAAGTTTCATTTCTTTGTAAAATACATTAAAATATGCCACAAATTCCTTTGGTTTAATTTATTAATTCTATAAAATAAATAAACTTTCCTCAATCCTCAATAAATTATTTTCTATTTAATTAAATAATTAATAATAAAAAATAATTTGAAACTCAACTGAATGTTTTTGCATATATACTGGTAAATATATTCCATATAAAATTTACTAAAAAGAAAATTAAATTTAATGTTTAAGAGATTAATATTTTTATAAGAATCTTTAAATCTATACAAATTTTAAAATACTTTTATATATTATATTATATTATATTACATTATATATACTTTTATTTATTTATTTTTGTATGTTTTAGGCTCTTTGGAACAACTGGTTATTGTGCGGCTTGTAATAAAGTAATTCCTGCATTTGAGATGGTCATGCGTGCAAAAAGTAATGTCTACCATTTGGAATGTTTTGCATGCCAGCAATGTAATCACAGGTAATTAATTCAACTAAATGACGAAAATTATTTCTAATGTATAATTTAAATATAATATACATGACTCTAAAATATGAACAATATTATATATATATCATCACATACAAAGTTAAATTTGAAGATAAAGGAACTTTCGGTTAGTTTAAAACATTTTATAATGTTCTATTGAAAGAGAATTTAGATCATTTTTTTTTTAATTTTAAATTTCAATTTTAAATATAAGAATTGATTGGTTTTGAAATTTCTTAGAATATTTTTGGATTTCTAATTATATTATTAATTTTTATTTTTACGAATTTTAAATTTTTTTCCAATTTCCTTTTACTTTATCAAAAAAGTAAATTGAAATGTTAATATTACTATTCTTTTTGTAGGTTCTGTGTTGGTGATAGATTTTACCTCTGCGATAATAAAATTCTTTGTGAATATGACTATGAGGAACGTCTGGTATTCGCTAATTTAGCGTACACTCCGACAGGGCTCGCACATATTCGAAGGCAAGTCGGTACGCTGCAGGTATGCCCCGTCGAACTCGACAGCCTGCCACCCATTTATAAATTCATTTGTTCTTGTTTTTTCAATAAATTAAATTATATTTTAAACGTTTTTAATATTTTAATCCAAAAAATGACAAGATAATCATAAAAAAGAATGAATATGTAGATATTTAGTTTTAACTATTGTATTTTTTATATAGAACCCAATATTGTTGAGCCTTTTTTAGAGTCCGATAACTTCGAAAAAAAAACTGTTTAACTTTAGTTATTATATTAAACTAATCTTTTTTTTTCAATTTCAATAGAAATCAACGAAATATCGCTTTGTTTCAGCCAGCAAGAAACAATTTAGGCCGACTTTATGAGTCCACAGTGGATTCTTCTCTCAATCATATTGCATTGACCAAAGCAGGCAATTTACCACCACTGCCGCCTGCCCAATTTCCACCTATGTTAAGGGAAGAAACATCAAGAGGATTTCCAAGTCCTGACACACAACCATTCGATGCGGCTACAGCCGCTGCTCAGTGCGCTTAAATGAACAATTTTTGTGATTGTGTGGATCAAACTATTTTTTAAAAGAAAAAAAAACAAACAAACATTTGAACTTTAAATCTAGTCGCCTACCCAAATTTGTCACGTATACGAATTGACATTTACAAAGAAAAATTATGACAACCTTGTGTATACCAAATTAGTGGCCTGTGATTCTTGGATAAAAATCGATAAATTTATTTTATTCAACATTAATAAATGCGAAATATTTATATCATTAAATTTGAAAATAAAAAAATACATCGATCGATTAATTATAACAAATCAAATGAGATTTCATAAAAAATTTCGTTCATTTATAAATAATTAAATGTATTAAAAATAAATGCAAAGAATTTAAATAATTTATATGTATATACGTTAATATACAAATGTCTTATAGTATGAATACATATCGTTTTAATTCATATATTTAATTTTATCTCAAATGAGTTGAATAGCTATATAAATCACTATTATTTATTTGATTATATAGGGACGAATATTTCTTATATGTGATCAAGAAAATCTTTTATTGTTTTAATAAAGATGTAAATATGTTATATTAAATTATTTTTTTCTAACATTCCATGATTTGACAATAAACTATATTCCCTATACTTAGAATATTAATAATATGAAACTTGATATTTTTCTAAATTTATTTTAAGAAGATTTTCTTAATATATACGTTTTTTTTAATGTTTGAAAATACTAAATACATATTTAAAGTTATAAAGAAAATAAATAACAAGCAGATGTCACATGATTAATTGGAAGTTGTATACATCACCTAACTTTCACTAAACTATTATGAAAAAGACTAATTTATGAGAACCATTCTTAAACAATCTGATTTTACCAGAAAAGTCGTTTTAGATAACTAAAAATATAAATGGGGGTTTTTTGTAACTTCTTTTTTCAGGTATGTTTCATTCTGTTGAGAGGTTGACCTTAATTATTTTAATATTAGGTATTATTTTTAATATATGGCATTTGTGTTTTGAGGAATAAAGAAATTTTACTAGGTGGAATTATTTAAATATATAAAATCAAAATTATAGTTTTTGGTCAACTATACTTAATTGTTTTATTATATCATTAGTTTTAGACTTAATTAGTTTCAAATTTTATATATATAATATATAGATCGAAAGTTATTTTTAAAATATATCTTAATCATATATAAGGCTAAGACTAACTAGGTATGTAAGGAAATTTGACTTTATATACTAAGTAAATAAACACTGAATATGGCCAGATTATAGTTCACCAAAAAGTGTAGGACTATTGTTTTTACTAATACATATATATTGAAGATATTTCTGCATAGTAAACTTTCTATATATAATCAATCATAGTTAAAATAATTCCTAATTTATATTTATATAGGTGAAAGAAAAGTTGTATGAAATATTTAAATAATATCTAAGAAGTAAATGAAAGAAATAAAATATTCCTCTTCCTCAAAGTCTCTTTCAGATCATTTGAAGAATATATGCAACTCAGCTCTTGTCTCAGAATAATTAGGTAAGTCTTCCACATCTCAAAATAACAAATGATTAAAATATTAACTCAAACTTGAGATTTAAATCAATAAGTTTTAACCGAAATAGTTTCTGAAGATTGTCTACAACACTCAATAAGTTATTTACATAATACTAATTTAAATTTAAATTATAAAAAAAAATAAATGTTTACAAAGTTATAGGTAATAGTTGTAAATATTCTTAATAATTTTTGTTAGTTTTGTACTTATAAATTGAAATGTTTGTAAAATTAAAATTTGAATTTTATTTAAATTAAATAAAAGTGGTCTTATTATGAAGTATACAATTTTATTATAAATGAATATATAAGAATACATTTATTATAAATACAATAAAAATTCACTGGAAATATCAATTTGGCACATTAATAGTATATAATAATAAAGTTAAATTTGAAAAATAGGAGATTCTCTCTATAAATACTTTATTCTTTAAAATTAATATGATAAAAAATTTCATAAGTACATAACTAAAATGCTTTGGCAGTATGCCGCTAAATGCAAACTTGATATGTTATTGTCTGTATTTAATGGCAAAAAAGAGTACATAAGAGGCATATTAATTAATATAAAATTTAATAAATTGCACTTTTTTAAAATTCATCATGACGAGCAAGAGCTTCGCCAAAATCAGTAGCTTGTGATCCTACAAATATATCATATTTTGCTAATATTTCTTCTTTAGTCAACTTTTGATCTGCATCTGAATCAGATTCATATATTAAATGTCGGGATTCAGCTTCTGCATGGTCAAAATCGGGAGGGATGATCCAATTTTTAACCTGTAAAAGATGTTTGCCTAAATTAATAAGTTTTTATTTATATATATATAAATTTATAAAATAATTTTAAATAAAATATATATATTTTCAAGAGATTGGGAATTTTTTTTAGAATAAAAAGAAATTTTTTTATTCTAAAAAAAATGTATATTTTTCCATGTTTTTCATTAATGTTTATGGACATTCTTTCTTCTTATCAAGCCTAACCATATTCCCATTGACTGATAAAAGAAATTTAATTAAATCGTAAAATAGTAAACCAACCTCATCCTTATCCATAAATCCATCTCCATCTTTATCTCTATATTGCTTAAATTGTTCTCGCTCATTTTTTACCCAATCAGGTTCAATTTCTCCTTCACCCCCTCGAAACATATCACCGATATATTCTTGTAAAGATATTTTGCCATCGTTATCTTTATCGATGTCTTCCATAGTTTCAAGTACAACAATGTCCCTCATATGTCCCATTTCTTCAGGATGAAGAAATCCAGCAAATTCTTCTTTAGTTAGGGCATCATCGCCATCTGCATCTGCAACACTCCAACGTCTACGATCTCTTCTTAACATATTTTGATAAGTATAACCATCTTGATCTTTTTCTAGTTCTTTTGGATCCATTTCTATAAATTATAGCTTGGGTTATTGTATTAATAATTTGATATATTATATAATTAATAATGATGTTAAATGAATGTACCATCCATAAAGCCGTAAACCATTTTTTTATATTCATCCCATGATATTGTCTCTTTATTATCTGGATTATGTGTTTGCCATTGTCTATTAATATCATCAACAATATACCTTTTTTGGGTAAATTGAATCCATTCTTTTAGTTCTTCTTGAGAGACGTAGCCGTCTTTATCTTTATCTATTTTATCTACAATTAGTCTAAAAAAAGCAGAATTTGTTTTATTAATATTTTTAATAATTACTCAAAATAGATGATGTTATTCTAATTAATTTTTTAGTCCAATATTTTAATCTACCCTAGACGTCTTCGGCTTTCCTCAGGACTGAGTTGATCAAAAGTTTTAGCTTCTTCTCCAAGGAAAGCTTCATGATCATATTGACTATTATGTTGATTATTTTGAAAGTGTGCATGTCCTGAATGATCCTATGAAAAAATTTCTAGTTAATAAATAAAGTAAAATACCAAAATATAAATAATTTTTTACCTTTTCTAACAACTTCTCTTTTATACTATCATGTGGATTTGGTATTGCTTGAGCAATATTTATTAAGACAATAGCAAAAATTAAATATATTTGATGTTCCATAGTTAAGCTAAAATTTAAACATAAAAAGATAATGAAAAGAAATCTATAAACAGATATTAAATCTGGTTTATTTTAAATAGAAAAGAGATATAATTTCATTAATAATAAAGGGCTTAATTAACAGAGAATGGAAAGTGGGTGTTTATAAATTAAAAGTTCCAACTCATCCTGTTTTAATTGACACTGTTGACATAAATAAACGAAATTGCCGACAAATAAAATAAACTTAAGGAAAGCCAACTTTCATAAATAATTAACTTTAATAAATAAACATACAAACTTAGTTACCTTGATTTCTTTGATAAGATAAATATAAAAAATGATAAAAATATAAATCGAAAACTATTAAATTAATATTAATTAATTTAATTGAAAAAATTCATTAAATAAAAGATTCAAAAAAATAATAAATTAAAACGTTATTAATATTTTTAAAATTAATTAATTATTTAATAATAACATGATTTAAATTTTTGTGATAATTTTTTTACTAATAAAACAATATAATTGAATAAAAATAAAAGTAATTTTTTGTCAAGTTTGTTCTTGTTATTTTTGTTTTACAGGGATGGTATTTCTTTTTCTCTATCTCTTTTTAAGGCATTTTGTCTTGGCTTCACTTTATACATATTTCAATTCGTTTAATAATTCTTTTAAGGTAATTATAATTATTTATTTTCTTATTTGCTTTAATTTTTACTTTACTTTATTTTATTTATATATGTTTTTGTATATAAAGTTTAAATTATAAAAAAATATATGTATTAAATAGATGAGGTTAATGTGACGCCACGTGATTAAAGAAACATATTTCATTTATTTTAGAATTATTTAATAAAATGACTAATTCAAAAGGATACAGACGAGGTACGAGAGATTTATTTTCTCGAAAATTTCGTCAACATGGCACAATTCCACTATCAACTTATATGAAAGTATATAAAGTTGGTGATATAGTTGATATTAAGGTAAAATATATTAACTTATTTTATGTATCATAACCAATTATTTAAAAAGCATAAATATTTGAAAATATTTTTCTAAAATTTGAAACTGGCACCATTATATCATTTATATATATAAGTTATTATCCATATAAAAATGAAAACTATCTTTGCATTATTCTTAAATAAATCTATTTAAAAACAAAATGTCCCATGATTACCTATTTGATAATACTCAGACATAAAAAAAAATGTAAAACAGAGGCATTAAAACGTTTCTATCTAAACTCATTATTTTGAAATATTTCTCAAAAAACAGACATTTTTCTATACATAACTTTAAAATGTTAAATTTCTCTAAATAATTATAATTAAGAAAATCCTTTAATTATTAATTAATTTCTACCTTTCAGTTAATATTAAGTTTAAAATGTTTTCATATTATTTATGCTTGATATTAAATATTTTTATACCTTATACTTGAATTTTTAAAATAATTTTAGGGTAATGGTGCCGTACAAAAAGGAATGCCTTACAAGTTTTACCATGGTAAGACAGGACGTGTTTTTAACGTTACATCACATGCACTTGGTGTAATTGTTAATAAGAGAGTGCGTGGTAGAATTATTCCAAAAAGAATCAACATTAGAATTGAGCATGTAACTCATTCTAAATGTAGAGAAGATTTCTTACGAAGAGTAAAAGAAAATGAAAAATTAAGAAAACAATCAAAAGAAAAGAAGATTAAGGTTTGCCTTAAGAGAAAACCTGCTCAGCCCAGAAAAGCTCATGTTGTTAGCGGAAAAACAGAGCCAATTATGTTAGCACCTATTGCTTATGAATTTATTGCATAAGAATTTTTGAATAAATAAATCAATTAAAAAAAAACAAATGTTTTTATTTTTTACCTTCAAAAGGAATTTATTATTATTAACATGTGTTAAGTATTTAACACTATTTACAATCTTCTATATACATATTTAACAATATTTTAGATATATTTTGATTTAATTTGCAAAATTTATAAATAAAAATTTATTTTACTTTAAATTAAATTGCACAAAAAATATGATTAAAAATATAAAAAATATATTTATATAGAATAAACACTAAAATTTATAATATAGATTCATTAAATGCTAAATTTTACTGAAAATTATGTACAATCCCTAGATTGATAAAATAATATATAACCAGTTTCAGATGATTTTTGAATATCTGAAGTTAATCCATAGAAATCTTCAATTGTTGAGGCATCAATTTTCTGAAAATTTAATTAAACATGATGTTCTTTAACATTTTAGAGCAAATTAAGTCATATACAATTAGTGTAGAAATGTTTTTTATTATTATTTAATTCGATTTAACTATTGAAAATTTATAATGTACCCTTTCATCCAATTCACCTTTTTTACTCTAGCATCAAAAACATTAAAATTAAACTCAAGATTAATACAATTTAGTTTATCATATACATTCAAAATGTAAAATAAAATAAAGTAGACTGAAATTAAACTTAAAACAATATAAAACTAAATATTAAGTATTATTTTTTTTAAACTCTGATAATGGTGTTACTTCGATATGATAGTAAATATATCAAACTTAACCGATGTTGAATTAAAATATATTCTTTTTAAGTTTATTTTAGTCTGCATAACTAGTGTCTACGCTAAAATCTATTAATTTCTTAATGAATGAATTATTTATCTAATCAATATCTTGTTTAAAAAAATAATTTACTTACATCAACCATATCATCATCAAAAAGAAGCCAAAACCCATGACTTTTAACAATACTGATATAGTGGCCTCGATTTGGACCGGAACCGCAATGGATCACAACAGCTACAAGATCATACATTCGATCGGGGTTTACAGCATCATCAGACTGGTAAAAGAAAATTATATTAAAAATACACAAGTTGTAATTTAAAATAAATAATAATTTTTAATTCTTTATTACTGTATTAAAAAGTCTTAATTCCAAAGGAAAAACAACTCTATGGGACACTTTTATGTGTCGATTATATTGTTCCATATATTTAAAACGTTTTAAATGTAGTGCCAAAATCATAGGCAATTTTTTAACTCGCATACGTTTCTGTAAAAAGTAATTCAATATATTTTAAAATATAACAAAATGTTTTAATTAATCCAATATATATTAGGTAATATATAATGTGCCATCACATTCCTCATAATTGAATATACCAATGCAAATTCATTTTTTGTAAGTAAATTAAATTGAAATACCTGGGCTTCTTGGTAACTACTGCAATGATCACATTTGAATTTATTTTCACTACATAATGTTTCTGTATTACTAAAACATTTTAAGCAATGAGTTATACTAGTATTTTGATCAATATCAACTTGAAGATCAAAAAAATCTTCATCTTTGCTGCTTACCTTAAAAAAATATTTAAATTTAATTGAATTATTATATTATTAATTATTTTATTTGGCAAAAACTATGTGTGATTTGCACATTGTGTGTGTCTGTTTTATTTAATTTATATAATATAATTAAATGGAAATAATTCTCATCTTTAAGATCACTAAATTCTTTTTAAAAAATCAATTGAACTAAAATAAATATTCCATTTGAATTTTCTACCAAGAAATTAAAAACTATATATTCCAAAGTTGAAATAGAAAAATTGCTTTAATTCAAAAAATTCTATACTCCATTACTTACTGTTTCACAATTTAAACAGCGAGTTTCACTAGTTAATATTCCTTGAAATATTTCATGTACCCACGTTGGTTCGGGTTGTTGATTTACATTTTCATTTCCATTCTTTGGTTTAACATTATTTTGATGTCTTTCAGCTTTAATAAAGAGTTAATTATTTAAAATATTTTAAAAATAAAATTATCTATTAAATAAAGAGTAATTACCCAATATAATTTCATTAATATGATTTATCAAAAAATTTAAAAATTCATGAGCATCTTGTTGCATGTAATTATCAAATTCTTCTACAAAAATAAAAATATAGAAATAGTATATTAAGTTTATAAATTTATTTAATAAGTTTATTTAAAGTATTTCTAAAAATTATTTCATAAAGCTTTCGAATTTGTTTAAATTAATTATTCTTTTTTAAATATAGTTCAGAATTTTTTTTATTGAAAATTATAAATTTTTGAAAAATTGTTTTTAAAATGGCAATTTGTTAAATATAGAAAAATAAGCCCTAAACAAATAAGACTAAATAAATTATAATTTTCAAGGATATATGTAGATATAAAATATGAATGATAATCTCCTTAAATTAAAAATAAATATAACGTAACTTAAATAATAGTAAATATGTATTTTAATTATTTAGTTTAAACTTCTAATTTAATATAATTAACGTATTTTTTAAAATATAATTTTAAAATATTGAAAAAATATTACATATCAAATATTTCAACATTACAAATTGACACCAGTGCTAAATACCTTTTTCTTTTCTAAGTCGAGCTATAAATTTCTTTGGTGCTATAGATCCCACTTTCTTTTTCTGAGTAGCTATACTGTAAAATAGATCTGCCAAACAAGTTAATAAAGTTTCTTTAGTTCGTTTGTTTTTTGCTTTATACTCGAGTACTTTATCTCTAAAAGGCTTGCAAAAATATAATGCTTGTAATACTGAATTACTATAGCACGTGTTTCCGAACTAAAAGATAATTTAAAATAGAAATATAATAATTATATATTAAAATATAATAATCTTAAGATTAATAATTACATTTACAAGGCCGAAATAATGTTCATTTGGAGGAAATTGATCAGAACCTATATCTCTTTCTAACTGGGAAATATTTGCACCCTGGAAAGATTAAAATAAATAAGATTATAATAAAAATAATATATTTTTAAAAAGTCTAATTTGATTTAGATCAAAGTTAACTATAGAAAATGATGGGTGTAATACCATTTTCCGAAAGAATTAAAAAACATATATAACATGGGTGTGATAATAGAGCACACCCATTTTATTTGTTGGATTATTCATAGAATATATATTAATGTTAATATATTTTATATATAATTAGAAAATAATAGAACGTAAATTGCATTTAATTAAATTTAGTAATTAGAAATAATTCTACATAAGAAATGAAATTATTATCTTGTGAAATAGACAGATAAGTCAGATGACAACTTGACAGATAAAAATTACTTAATCTCTCGTCTTTTTTATGTTTAACTTGTTTTTACTTTTTTATATATCTAAAATTAATAACTTTTATAATTTATAGATTTTAATTCAATTTATTTTATGATAATTGTCAATTTTTACCATATTAAAGTATTATTTTTCATATTAATTTAATACAATAATGTAATACAATAATATATTTTGTATTAAATGCTATTAGCATTATTTTTTTTCGTGTTACATTTTAAAGATAATACAAATTAATTTACCGAATTTATAAAACTTGATAATGTTTAGCATTTAGAATATTTATTTATTAATTTTTTATATTAAAATTTATGGTGCGAGACAATGACGGATTAAGACTGATTAAGACACTTAACGACCCTAGGCCCAGGTGCGAAAAATAGACCCCGTTTAACAAAAATGTATTTGGAAGTTAATTAATATGTATTATAAATATAAAGCTTAATTTTAATTACTTACATGAAATTTATTAATCATATTTTAATGTTTCAACAATTTATTATACTATATGTAAGAAAATATAATAATATAAGTACCGGGACCCCGAGCCTCGGCTCGGTACTTAAGTTAAAAAAAATGATTCATTATTATTGGGTTTGGCTGGTAATATTAATACCTGGGACACCGAGCTGTCGCTCGACCCTTTAAAAAATATTAATCTACAATTAATTATTTATTACAATTATTAAATGTTGCATCATTGCATCAATCTGATTAAAATGAATTGAACTGGGGTCCTCAATAATACAAACAAACAATTTTAGCTAGCATAATAAGATTAATCCAAGTAATATCGTCTATTTCTATTCGACACTATTTTCAGTTATGAAATGAACAGTCAGTAGAGAGTAAAAAAATTGTAATTGAAGACCGTTGTTTTTAAAAATAATTAAATTATTTTATAGATTATAAAATAAAAATTATTGTATTAACATTAAAAATATTGAAATAAAAAAATAATAGTTTGATTTAATAAACTAAAATATTATAAACATTTTTAATGTGAATTTCTCAGGGAGGTAGGGAGCCCAATTCATTTAACCATCCATGTTGTATAAGGAATCTTAATTTCTTAACACTCCGTTTTTTCAAATTTAAAATAGAGGGAGAGAAAGAGTTTCAATTATATTCGAATAGTCTATATATTCTATATATGAGTATTTTTTTTTTTCTGAATTTAATACCAAGTTGATTTTCAAAATTTTCTATTCTTTATGCATATGATTGATTACATGTGTTAAAATTTAAACAAATTCAAATATTCTAATTTATAAATTTATATAAAATTTAATATTATTTTTTCGAGACTAATGGCAAATACCGGTGGCCCTAGTCAGAGCAAGAGAAGACTCCTTTTGGTAGCGGCCCAGTCGATGATGTTATATGGATCGGAGATTTGGGCTTTACAACTATATTTTAAGTGAAAAAATGATTTCTTGGTTATATAAAAATTAAAATATGATTCTTTATATCTTTATTATACAGAAAAGTAGGCGTGTTAATATAAAATATATACCTGGGACACCGAACTATCACTCGACCCTTTAACCAATTTATACAATTTATTTTTATATACTTTAAAAATTTTACAATTTTTTAATTATTTATTATAATTGTTAAATGGGATTTCTAAAAATGACCCATTAAAAATTTGTTTCCTAAAATGTTTCAAATTAATTAAAATAAATTGTATAAATGTTCATTTATAAAATCTATATATCTGTGAGTTTGTTTTTCGATTTTTTAAATTTTGATTTTGGATTCGATTAGAGCTTAAAATGTGTAAATAAATGTAAAGTGGTCTTGGTTTTTTTAAAATTCGTTTGGGAACATGGTCAAATCGGCAGTCAAAGTTGAAAATTCCCCATATATTATAACTACTGTAATTAGTATTATTATAATGTAAAATTATAAAGAAAAAATGTTTAGACATTATTATAGACATTTTCATTCTGTAAATTAAATAATTTTATTTCATTTAAATAAATATCTATTTTTAAATATTTTTTTCTCTCTACATTATTTATCTAATTCTCACAATATATTAAGATCATACCGGGACCCCGAGCCTCGGCTCTGTAATTAAGTTAAAAAAAAAAAATTCATTATTATTGATAAATATATATCGTAATTTATAATTATAAAATATTATTAAAATATATATTTTTAATTTTATTTCGAAATTAAATAAAAAATTTTAAAATATTTTAAATATAAAAAAAATATATATTTTTAATTTTATTTCGAAATTAAATAAAAAATTTTAAAATATTTTAAATATAAAAAAAATATTAATACAATATTCTTTAAAAAAAGGCGGGAGTCAAATTTCAATATAAATGTCATTTGTGATGTCATCAATATATAAATTAATAATAAATAATATTAATAAATATTAAATTTAATAAAAGAACAATGAATAAATAAATATAAAATAGTAATTTATTAAAATGTAAACAATAGATAAAAAGAAAAAAAATAACAAATTCATTATTTTCATTTTTAAATAACGATTCACCCGGAGAGTTTCGAACCGACGAAATCCAATCGTTAAAACATCAGTCCAACCGCTGGACTATATGTATTTAGATAAAAAATTGTCATTTTTTTACTGTCTTAGCAGGCAGATTTGATGTTTTTTATTTTATTTTTTTTTTTTTGAGAGAGATTAATAAATATCTATATATATTTTATTAAAAATAAATATTTTTAATTTTATTTCGAAATTAAATAATAAATTTTAAAATATTTTAAATAAAAAAAAATATTAATACAAATAAAAATGGAGGCCAATTTTGACGTTTTCCATATATAATTTTCAATTAAGAAATTAATAATGAAGCTGAATGTTTCAAGAGATATCATCAATAAAACTTAATTTTTCTTTATAAATACTATATCTAGTGTGAATTTGAAAAAAATCGTTAGAGCGGTTTTTGAGAACCATGATATATAGATAGATAGATATATACAATTTTAGCTAGCATAATAAGATAAGATAATTATTAAATTAATTACATGTGTAATTCCTAGATTTTTCTTTAGCGAATTTCTCAATATTTAAACTATCTATAATAATATAAGCTAAAATATTATCATATTGTTTATAAAAAATTTTAAATTTTTTTAAATATGATTTAAAATATTATTTTAAACTATATTCAGAGAAGGTCTTGCCAGGCTTAATAGACTAAAAATTAATTTAGAGCTCTAATAAAAATATCTTTAGGTTATTGTTTTTAAATTTATAAAAAAAAATTCAAAAGAAATTTTAAAACATGTTTTAATTGGAAGTGATCAATAAAGTATTAATCTAAAATACTTCTCAGATATTAAATTTTATATCACGATCAAAATTAATCACTTTTGGGGGTCCCCATATTCGTTAGGCCCTAGATGTGCGCCCACACTACTTTTAATCAGCATTTGATATTAATGAAAATTATCAATATAAATAATATATAATTTAAAATGGTATTCAAATGTGGACCAAATCCAACAAAAACCAAACAGTGGGTCCAAAATAATGTATGCTTATGTACCTAACAAACTGATTCACATTGAGAGACCTTGGAATTGATTTAGCAGATATTGAATTAAGAAAAAGCATTCGTTCTAATAAAGCAATTAAAAAGACTAAAAAGGCTCAAACCACATTACCTGACTAGAGACGCAATAAATTAGACCTGGAGTAGGTATATTTGGTTCAATTTATACATTGCAAAATAAAAAATCAGTAAAATACCCTATTCCCTACACCTCTCCTTCACATACCTAATGATTCTTTCCTCTACTCTTCTCTTAATAATACTTTTATAACTATTGTTATGTATAGTCATAATATGTATTATTGCCTTTTGAACAGAAATACAACAATATGGTCGTTAAAAAATATTTTAGAAGATTCACTTCTTTCCATTTTGGAATTAGATTTTTTTCTACATTTAATCCATTTTTATTTTAATAATGCCGAACTTGTATTGTAATGGTTGAGAATTATGTTATTTTATGTATACTGAAAGGGTTCTGTTAGATTTATATATTTAATTATACATTTAATTTTAGGTCAATGTCTGTAAGTGCTGCCCAACCTGCTGATTATGTTTGATTATATATTATTCTTGCTTGGGATGACTTTTTTAGACTTCAAGTAATCAAAGGTCCCTATATTTTTGCTCTTCTGTGCTCGTTAGACATTTTCAAATTGTTGCTCAAATATTTATAATATTAGATTTTCCCCTCAGTTTTCCTGAGAGTTAGTGAATTATTTGAAGTTTTCTTCATAAATATATATAGGCTATATATCCATCTTTACTTTCTTTAACATACATACATACATTTTCAATGCTACAAAAAAAAATGTATATATAAAAAGAATATCAATTTTTGTAATATTTATTTTTATTTTTTTATATTGTTTAAACTCGAAAGTACTTGACCACAGCATCCATATATCTCTATATATTTATTCTGAGCGATCTACATCCAATTTCTTTTATCAATTTTCTTAAATCTATTCATTAAATAAATTTTAGATTATTTTACATATGCAAAATAATTTATCCGGTAATTTTTTTTAATTCTTTAAAATAATTTCCTCTGAGAGCTAATACAAAATTAATCCGTAACATCTGCTTGAATATATAATCTAAATGAATAAATTAACATAGAAATACGATAAAAGTAAGTAGATAGTTTTAGAAAATATGAGCTCTGGTCGAAGAAGTTCTTTGTTAGAATGTAATCCCGGCGCCGAAGCAGCTTCAAGAGCTAGGAGACTCTCACTTTCTTCAGCTTTACTTTGTTCTAGTGAAGAAATTGATTTTTCGCCGGAGGATATCCCAGAAAGAATTTCATTGATTCCATCCCAAAATATTTTTATGATCAAGATTGCTAAACCAATTCTCACTCTTTTACTTGGCCAACTTTTAATTTTAATTGAAGCTTTTTTACATCTTAGTCAAACAACACCATTTTTAAATTATAAAGGTAAAAAAATCTTAAATTCACTTTAATTTTAATATTTAATTATTATTAGAGAAATTATTAAATTATTATTTATAAAAAAGTTGTCCCTTATTGGAGTTGTTAATATATCTACCATCTTATAGAATTGTATTATATTAATTATTTATATATATATATATATATATATATATATATATGTGTGTGTAATACTTATTTGATATCCATAAAATAATTTATTTAATTAATTATTAGTACTTCAATACTTGATTAAATTTTAAGGAATTCTATTTTATTCATGACCTAGTTAAATCTCAAGTTAATTTACATTTCTATAGAAAAACATTACAACTTCATCCTTATAAATCGAAAAAAGTATTTTATAAGTGTGGAAATTCGAAATTTTATCCCTTATAAACAGTGGTGTAGTGTGGTCTATTAGGTTGGGGGGGGGGGGGGGGCACGGGGTGGTCCAGGGGTCTCCCCCAGAAAAAATTTTGACAAAATAAATAATTTATTTATTCGTAACGTTTAGATTATACTTATAATTTAAAGATGTTTTTTTCTTTTGGGTTCTCAGTTACAAAACTAATCACTTTTAAATTTATTTTTTTGCACAATGTTTGGGAGAGCACGTGCCCCCCCCCCCCGCCCCACGGTCCGACGCCACTGCTTATAAATATTATTACTAATCATTGATGGAGAAACAATATTATTTTTAAAAAATTTAAATACAAGTTTTAAAAACACGAAAAACATACTAAAATATTGAACACTAATTTAATCTATTTTAATTAAATAATAGTCTCAGCCAGAACGTCGCCGTCTATGAGATCTAGATTACGTCTAGAAATATCAATTTTCAGTCGACGTCGACGTTCGGGCTGGGGTTGGATTAATCATTTAATAAAAAAAATATAAATCTTACAAATAAATAAAAAAAAATCGCTAAATCGTTTTCAATAATGAATTTAATTAATTCTAATTTTAATTATTTGTTTCAGTTTCATTAATTATTGCTTATGCTGTGTTGTTCATTTTGATCACTCCAATTTTAATTTGGAATAACGGCTTAAAATACTTTCTATCAATCTTAATTCAAAGAGGATGGTTGTATTTATTAGCAGGTGGCATCTCGTCGATTGTAAGACAATGGTCTCAACCAAAATGGAATCCCGCTGTTGCTGTTACCTTTGTTGTCCCATTTTCATTATATTTTTTAAATTCAAAATATTCAGTATATAATATAATAGGCTGGATTAGTGCAATATTTGCAGCCATAAGTATTCATTGGTCAGAAACTAATGTCAAACCAATCGAGTATTGTTTAGGAGGTATATTAATAGCAGGTAGAGCTATATGGGATCAAAATGCGCTTCAACAAAATTCCTCCGAATGGTTTGTCTTCACTGGTATATCAGGAGCATTTACCGAATTAATCCGAATTTTAATAAATAATTGGAATCTTTTTATTTCAATTAATTTTAATGCTATTACAATAATTGCTTTTGCAGTTCTTCATTTTATATTACTTATAGGTCAAGCTTTTCTTTTGAATCAAGGTGGAGCAGACTTCTTCATTTTAAATAGATTATCACTATCATTATATTATATTATTTTAAAGGGAGAATGGTTGTTAGATATTTGGCTTTGGATTGGATCATTTATACTTATATTAAGTTTTTCTTTATTTATTTCTCACATAAATAATTTGAATTTACTTTCAAAACGAGAAATCATAGAAATAAATACTACAGACAATTGATTTTTTAATAAAAAGTTTAAATTGTTATTTTATGAATTTGAATAGGTATAGAAAGAGTTTCTCTTTATTTATATACACATAACTATATATTTGTTGTATACTTTGTAAAAAAATCTAATTCACAAAAAAGGAATAAAAACTATTACAATTACAATTACAATTTCCATTGAAACAATTCCTTGAAATTTTTTAAATCAATAATTTTAATTTTTTAAAATAAATAGATGAAACAATATTTTCATTTACAAACATGAGATTTGATAATATGGAGTATATAATATAATATTAATAAATTTATATAAATTATATTATATATTTGTATTTCTTGTATTGTATTATTAAAATTTCCATTAAAACAATTAATTACAATATTAAATAATTAAAAATTATTAGAATATTAGAAACTAAAAAACACTCAATCCCGAATACCGGGATCCCGGACGATTTTTGTCCGGTATTAAAAACCGGTATTTATGTAAAAATACCGGTATTTTGGTATTACGAATTTAAAAATTTACAAAATGTGTATGATTTTTTAATGACAATAGTGCCGACAAGTGTAGAATCAGAAAGAGATTTTTCGGCCGCTGGTTATATTTGTACGAAAATTCGGTCCTCGCTTGATGTTGAAACGCTTGATTCGTTGTTTTTTAAGAGCAAACTTTAATAATCAAAACGCAAGTTATTAATATTAAATACTTCCAATTTATATTTTTATATTTTTTACTTCTTTAATTATATAATACCATACGAGCCTATTATATGTAAAATGTAACATAGAATTTAATATTTACTTTATTTTACTTGCACGTTTTTTTGTATCTATCTACTCCTACTCTTTATGTAATAAAATAAATAATATCTACTCATTTCAGAACAATATTTATTGGATTCAAGTCAATATAACAACTGAGGTAATTAGAAATATAGCTAGTAAATTTATTATCAATAATACCGGTATTCAGATTTTAGTTCGGTATTGTAAGCCCTACTCAAATGCTAAAACTACAGGTAATAAATATTTAAAAAGAAATTATTTTTTTTATAAAATTCAAGTAATTTTTTGTTTACATTTCTTTTAAATAGGATTTTCTTATAGTAAAAATTGTTTGGTTTCTATTCAAACTTACACAATAATACTCAATTTAATGGAACGTATAAATATATAAACACAAAATAAAAAATATTTTAAAAACAAAAATGTATTCACTAGAGATTTCATTCAATTATTTTTAATACAGTCATGATAATGATAAATAGGTCAATGAGAGGAAATTATTTTGATAATCTTTCAACCTAATCATATATATATATATATATATATAAACAATAATTATTAGATTATATTTGCTATACTTGTAAAAAGAATGAATATTATATTTATTTTATTTTTAATTATTCCAATAACTACTGGATGGGTTGCTAATATTATCGGCCTTCAGAATTCAGGTATCTTTACAAGAATATACATATATATATATATACATATTATTTATTAATTTGAAATTTGATTTCTTAGAACATCCAAATAAATGTATTGATTCAAAAACAACCAAAATGTACAATCATGGTGACATTTGGTCAAATTTTGGAGAATGTAATCAATATTTTTGTTTAATTAGAGAACCCAATAAATTTATGATAAAAATGACTGGGTGAGCTCTAAATCAGAAATCTATTATTTATATAAAAATTCAATATTTTTACCATAAATTATATATTTATTTAATTTTCTAGATGTATTAAAGTACAAGCTGGTGAAGGCTGCTATGAAATCCTTGATCCATTATTAAATTATCCTGACTGTTGTCCTAAAGTAATTTGCAAATAAAAATATATTTGTTTTTGTTTAATAAATAATTTAGATATCAATTTAAATATTAGAATTTATTTATTTTTTTATTAATTACATATTAATTTTTAAAATGAAATATATATATACAATATATCAAATAAAATAAAAAACATGTTTAAATAGATAATTCATTTTTCTCAATTGCTCCTACGTCCAATAAAATTTCTCTTTTATCAGTGAAATAACTTTTAAACCAATTAATATGGTCTATCTTGGCTGAAACTGTAATATATGGATTTTTTGAAAGACCTACACAAACTAATTCCATAAAATGACGTATAGGTCCTTTTTTAGGGCACCATGAATTTAAATGCTTTTCTAAAAATACATGCTCATAGAATTTTATAGATCTCTCTTCTTCTAAACCTGAAATATATTTTTTAAATAGTATCTTATATAAAAAAGACTTTATTTATATATTCCTTACCTTGTTCATTATCTATTGGAAAATGCCATAACATTCCTCGATTAGTCCAAGAGATCATTTCTTCAAATATATTGTTTGGTGCGTAAGTAATTGACATATTTAATTCTCTTTGGTATAGTTTATTCCATAATTCAAGATTATTATTATTTGATTCATTAAAGGGAGCAGCAAATAATCCTAATTTTTTACCAAAAATATTCGATCTATATTCAAATAAAATTAAAAATTAATAATAAAATATACAAATAATTTTTGATTTATCATTATATTTAATATCTTATTTTAATAATTATTCATAATTTAGGAATTTTAATTTCTTCACTAATCCTTTCTCTTTTCAGATGAAGGTTTAATTTAAATTTTTTTTTTGCATATTTCGATAATTTAATAAAGAGGATATAGAATTGGAAAGTAAAATTAACAAACAAGGAATTATAATCAAAAAATATAAAAATCAATGTTGAGAAATGACTGTTGATAGGGATTGTTGTTTTCGAACTTAAATGATTGATTACCCTTTACTAATATCAATATGATTCATGTCTGAGAAATGTTTATTTTAAGAATTTTTCCAAGAGCAATGTGTTGTACCTGTACACTATCCATACCCTCACTCAATAATTAAGACATTACAAGGATATATTTAACAAAACTTGTGGTTTTTATCCTAATTATTAAAGGAGATTTTATTTATAGGCCACTCATTTTGTATAATTTAATTATTAATGAGGATATTTAAAATTTCGAATTCAACACCACTGTTAGGGTTATTTTCTAATGCTTATAAATAAATATTATTAATATTCAAAAACAAAAATAAATTACCTAACAGATTGAGCATTATTATTTTTACTATATTCGTTTATAGAGGATTTGTATTTTCTTGAACCAAATAATTCTTGGGAAAAAGAATTTTCTTTTTCATTTTCTTCAGTTTTTTGGTCAGATTTCATTTTGACCAACATTTCACTAAAACACGAAAATTTAAAAAAATATATCTTCGTATTTTGTTTTAATGTAATTTATAACATTTTAATTAATAATAAATAAAAATAATGAAAAATACCTAAAACTAATTGATGGGTATTTTGATTTTACTTTTTGAATGAGTTCATTTTCAGTTTTTTTGATTTCTCCTCCCAAAATTTCTGCAACTGATTTAGTTGCAATTTCTATTCTCTTTTCATATGAAATATTCTCAAAGTCTAATTTAGTGTTATCTTTGATATTGTTAACTTTTCTTTTGGAATATTGATGTGTTGATGTTAATTTCTGAAAAAATAAAATATAAATTTATAATATTGAAATAGATTTCTTGAAATATAGCATTTTATTAGTATTATATTTTATTTTACTTTATTCTCTGCTTGTGAATTATTTTTATTCTTTTTAAAATGATCATCATCAGAGTCAGAATCCGAACTACTACTACTACTACTACTGTCACTAGAAGAATCTGTTACTTTTTTGTTATCAAGATTTTTACTAGATGAAATAAAAGGTCTTAATATTGTTATTAATTTCTTGTCTCTTAATTTTGTTGTACTAAAATTAACAAAAGTATATTATATTATATATAAATTAATATATAATTATAAAAAATGTTTTTTATTTTCTTATCATTCTTTTATTACCTTTTTAATAATTGAAAGAACATATTTAAAATAATAACTAGATAAAAACAAAATTTAATTTAAAGTGAATGCAAGAGTATTTCATTCAATGAGAAGACCATTACACAGAAAATCCGTTAAGAGAAGTGTTCACTGGTGTTCACTCAATGCTATTTTTTGAAGTATTAATCAGTATTAATATCACAGACTATCTATAAGATACACTCACTCGGGGTTAAATTCTGAAACCAAATTTTAGCACATCGCGCCATCTCTTATCGGTTGCAGAATACTAATTTTATAAAAAAGCCTTGTAAAAAAACGGGCTTATGTGCGTGTGTCTGTGTTTCCGTACCAGAGGTGATCACTCAATGCTATTTTTTTCTCACCCTTAGTGATGGCAAGTGATGGCAATGATGGCAAACAGGTTGGACATGTGGGAGCGTTTTTACCGACCGGAGAGAGGGGCATTTTTAAATTTTTTTTGTATGAATATTGTGAATTTAAAAATTATTTATTGAGATATAAAATTAGCATTACAGAAATCAAATATGCTTTTTTCAAATATCCAAATAAATAATTTAAATTAACAGAAAACTTCACCTACTTTTATGTAATTTACATAAATAAAATAAACGAATAATGTTCTTGTTAATATTTTATATGTATGGATTAAAAATTTTCAATGCCAATATTTGAAACGAGAGAAACACATACGAATTGTTCTTAGTGAGAAGGAAATTTATAAATAAATAAATAAATAATCATTTCTATTTCCAAAAAGATACTATTTAAAAAGATCACAAGAATCCATAAATCATTGATTAACTAAGAATAATTAATCCAACGCATTTTTAATCATCTAAGTTTATCAAAAAACTGAATTACGAACATTTGGGTAAATTTATAAATGAAAAAAATGTGGGATGTCTCCGGTCGGCTATCATGCAAATTCCAATTGGATAAATTAACACATATATATTATATTTAAATGAAATTATAAATTAAAATTAATAAATAGTATTTATTAAACCCCAGCGCGAGTTTGGCTCTTTGTTGAGGGCATCTGGTCACATGCTGGCGCGTGATTGTTAGTCAACGTGCTAAAAAATTAATTCCGGTACTTTTAGCGATTCAACGAAGCTGAAATTCTATATATAGCAGTTTTATGCAATTTTTAAACATGTGTGAAAAACTATAAAAGATATACTGAGAGGAGTACGTGAATATATTTGATTTAATAGTGCTTATTGTGAATTTCTATATTGCTGTGAAATTTGTATTTATTTATCAAATATTAAATAATTTAACTTTGTTATTTGATTTGTTACAATGTAATTTAAATTACTAGCTGCTCCGAGCGCCTTCGGCGCTCTCCACACCTAGACGGGGGCTCCGCCCCCTGTACCCCCGAGTGATACATAGTATTTGGTTGAAAGTCTGTATGTAAAAGGTTTTCATCCATTTCATCCATCAATCAGTATAAATAGATAAGACATGTATTTGTTTTCTTGTAAAATATATTTTAATTTAATCAGTAAATTAATTATATATTATTATTGTATTTATCTAACTCTATGTCTCTACAGTTTTCGAAAGTTCTTAGCCGCAGCATCCACATTTCTCTAAGCGTCCCTATCCTGAGCTACAACCAAATCCTACCCTGTCCCATCTCTAATCATGGGACAATTTCTCTAATCATATGTCTCCTCTTCCAGTCCAATTCATTTACCTATCAATGTTTCATAAGGAATTTAAATTTCTTAATTTGGCTAGAACACTCCATTTTTTAAAAATTTAAATACAGGGAGAGAGAGAGGTTCTAATTATATATATATCTGTTTCTATGACAGCAAAAAAGTAAACAAATTACATACATACAAACAAACACTCTCCTTTATATATATTTCTGGAAAATGGAACACCCGCAGCTCAGCTCAGGAGTTACCTAAGATTCTAATTTCTTTTTTATTTTTCATCATTTGAGGTACCCTTCACCTCAGAAAAATTTGGTTACCTTACTCCTTGTAGTTTAGGCTCTGGAGTTTTTTGCGTACAGACGGACACTATCGTATTAAATATATAGATTTATCAAACAATTTATAATAAATTTTTCAATTTTATTTGTGTTAAATGTTAAATAAAATTTATATTTATATTTATGCTGGGTTTGTTTCGAATATTATGTACACGGATACTCTGTGTACGGATGGTATGTCGAGTTTGATATTCAAATAATTGCAGGGAATTTGGAAGGCCTGTGGGAGGGGGTGATCTTCGGCCATATTTTTTTGCGGTGCCATCTATTGGGCGCCTGAAGAGTCGACTTTTTTCATGTAACGCCATCTGGTGTTCGAGTTACGCCGGTCCCATTGGAGTGATACTGGGTTCACATTGGTTATAAACACATGTCATATTGATCAAATATTTTCTTTATTAAATTAATATTTTATTAATTATTATTTTTATTTATTGTGGGATAAATTATAAAGGTAATGTAATATTTATAAATTGTAACAATAATTAAATATTATATTACTATAATTATTAATATAATATTATAATAATATAAATATATAATATTTATTTATTTATTTATCAAAAACTAATGTAATTTTTTCTTTATATTTTTATTTTATTTTAGACAAAATGCCGAAAACAAGTTCAATATCAAAAGCACCCCGCAAACAGGGTTTTAATCGATCTGGACATTCTATGAATCCAGAAAGAAAAACTGATAACCTTAAGGGGGTAGCAGTTGTAAGGACAAAATCAACAATAAAACGGTTGCAAATGTACAGAAACTTTAAACCTAAAAGAAATAGAATAGGAGAAATAATTAGTCCTGCACCATTTCAAGGAAGACTTAGTTCAGGTACTGTATCAAGAGTTGAACCTAATCAAAAATGGTTTGGAAATTCTCGAGTTGTTACCCAGTCAGCTCTTCAAAAATTCCAAGATGAACTTGGTGTTGCGGTAAAAAACTCTTATCAAGTCGTAATGAAATCTACTAAACTTCCAATTACACTATTAAATGAAAAATCTAAAAACGCTCGAGTTCACTTACTAGATACTGAAAACTTTGAAACTGTATTTGGACCTAAAAAAACTAGAAAGCGTCCTAATATTCAAATAAGGGATATTGAATTACTTTCAAAGGCAGCAGAAGAATCATTAGAGAAATATGATAATGAAAAAGATTATGATTTGATTCGAGAAGAAGATGGAGTGAAAGATAGTCCCAGAGAATGGATAATGGCTGCAGGTCAAAGTAAAAGAATTTGGAACGAACTTTATAAAGTTATAGATTCTTCAGATGTTATTTTGCAAGTTTTAGATGCGAGGGATCCTCAAGGAACTAGATCTCCTCATATTGAAAATTTTTTAAAAACTGAAAAAAAACATAAACATTTAATTTTTATTTTGAATAAAGTTGATTTGGTTCCCACATGGGTTACTAAAAGATGGGTTGCAATCCTTAGTTCTGAATACCCAACTGTTGCTTTCCATGCTTCCCTTACTCACCCTTTTGGAAAAGGAGCTCTTATTAATCTATTAAGACAATTTGGAAAATTACATATTGACAAGAAGCAAATTAGTGTTGGATTTATCGGTTATCCTAATGTAGGTAAAAGTTCAATTATTAACACATTAAGATCAAAAAAAGTATGTAAAGTTGCACCTATAGCAGGTGAAACAAAAGTTTGGCAATACATTACTTTAATGAGAAGAATATTTTTGATAGATTGTCCTGGTGTTGTATATCCCACCGCAGAGACTGATACGGATAAAGTTTTAAAAGGAGTAGTCCGGGTTGAATTAATTCAAAATCCTGAAGATTACATTTCAACTGTCCTTGAGAGAGTAAAAGAAGAATATATAAAGAAGTCGTATAAGATAGAAAATTGGGAAAATTCTATAGACTTTTTAGAAAAAATGGCACATAGAACTGGGAAACTTCTTAAAGGAGGTGAACCTGATGTTTCTATTGTAGCTAGAATGATTTTAAATGATTGGCAAAGAGGAAAAATTCCATTCTATGTGGTACCAAAAGGATTTGAAGAACCTTTGAACAAAAATCAGAATTCAGTTTCAAATGAAATTATTAAAGATACTTCTCAAAACGAAGATAAAATCTCCAACGATGAAGAAGAAATTAACAATGAAGATTCTGAGATGGAACAGAATTTTATTAATTCTAATGAAATAAAAGTCTTTCAAGATTTTGATCAAATAAAGGTTGGCCTTGATTATAATTTGGAATCGGATGAAGATAAAACTGAAATTAAATTAGAAAAGAAAAGTAAACCTATCAATGCTACACAGAAGAAAAAGAGAAAAATATATAATGAATCTGATTCTGATGATGTTACTTCTGATATTGAAGAATATTTAGGTAAAAAGTTAGTTGAAGAAGATTTAGTTGAAGAGAAGCAAATTAAATTAACTAATAAAGTAAAACGGAAAATAGCTCGAGACGCGAAACCTAAGAAAACAGGAAGCAACTTTTATGAAACTGCAAATGTTAAAAATAGGAATAGAAATAAAAAAATCTAAATTTTTTTTATTTATTCTATTTTTTAAAATATTGTTCATTGTTATATTGGTCATATTTTATTTAACATTTCACTAAAATATGAAAATTTTAAAAATATAAATTGTTTTTCCAATTTCTTTTTTATTTCTACGTCCCTCTTCCCATCCTCGGGTCTTAATAAATATATATATATATATATATATAATGCTAAACCTGGGTGACTCATATAAATGTTCTATTGAGGATTAATTAAAAAAATTTACAGAAAAACAATTAGAGTAGAATTAATGCCAGTTACTTAAGTTATATTTATAAAACTTTTGTGGTTTTTATAATTATTAAGGGGATTTTTATTAAAATACCACATTTGTAAAATTTATTTATTTAGTTAAATATATATAATGTAATAAAAATTACTCAAGTTAATTTTAGAGAGTAAAAGTAGCATTGAATTTATTTATTTACCTGAGGAAATTGAAACCCATTTAAAACAAAAAATTATGTAAATGAATATATTAATATATAAGCATTTATAAAAATTTATCTAATTTTTAAAGTAAAAATTTTCATTAGGTCGGACAACTGTCAAGTATTTTGTCATTCATTATCCAATTGTTTAAGTCTAATTTAAATATGTGATCTAATTCTTTCATCATTTTTTTTCAATTTAACATACTGAGCGGCTAGCGTAGGATATCAGACAGTGCTGCGTAGCGGGTCAATTTGCCAGTTTTTAAAATAAACTTGATAGAGTAAAAGTAATGGTTAGATTTTTGCTAAATTTAATAATGGGTCTTATCTGCAACTATATTTTATATACATTTATTTATTTTATTTAGCTTCCAAAAATACAATAATTCAACATCTGCCTTATTTGAGGCAACACAAGAACGTATAATGATAACATATATACATTAAAACATTAAAGATAGAGGGATATTATAGAGGGGGGGATTTAGATAGATATTGGTGCGAGTGATATGAATTTAAATAAAAAGAAAGATGATAGGGATAATATGGGAGAGGAGAGGAGATGGAGCTTCTTCTTCTTCTTCTTCTTCTTCTATTATAGGCCTAAGGCCTGTTCTTCTTCACTATCCTCAGGTCTTTTTTGGGAAGAGTACGCCCAGCAGTCAGCCCATTTTTTCGGTGGCTTGGTCAATCGTGTTGCTGGCCTTCCATCCCGGGCTATATTCTCAAGAGCCCTTCCGCGTTGGCTCTTCCTACGTGTTCGTTCCATTTTTACGGCGAATCTTAACCCATTTGCCGTAATAGGTTCGTTGCCGTGTCGTCAATGTGTTAATCATTCCAATTTTCGAGGCTGTGTGTGGTTCTTTGAGCAATTGTGATTTGCGTCTCTTGAGTAGATTGCTAGTCTCATCTCCGAGACGTGGATGTTTTTAGTTAAGTCGAAGCCCCCCAACACGACAAGGTGACATCCATGGTGGGGCTTGCCGGAGGCAGCTGATGTTAAATTAAATTGAAAATTTTTGTTCTTAGTTGGAATCGAACTCCGACTTCTTGCGTGGAAAGTTGGTATCCAACGCTCTCGGCTACCCTGCCTCCAAATGGAGCGATTGACTTAAATCAGTCCGAGTAATATTTTTATATTTGATAAGTATATTAAGTTTCTGCAAGACTTGTTTTATAAAAATACAATATTACTGTTCGAGATTCTTATGAACAAAATTATACAAAAACAATAAAATAAACATTTCAAAGATTTAAAGCTATATATATATATATACAGTACAATATTATACTAGTTTATAAAGTTACGTGTAGTCAAGTTAGTTCCTAATATTTTTCTTTAGTGTGATATTTGAAAAAACAATCTCCCCGATGCAGCGAAATTTTACAAAATTCACACATATAACACGTTAAACTTTTTTTTTTATGTGCGGCACATACACGACACTATCTTTGAGGTTTCAGTTTTGTTCCACCTGTGGTAATTTTCACTAATTTATGTCTATCGAAATCTCTGGAGGATCACTTCTTATGGACGTAGCGGATGTAGCTGGTACAGGATCATCTGTATTGCCAGGAAGAGCTTCAATCCATTCCTTTTCCACTTCGTGTAAAAAGACCTTATACTTTTTTTTGAATGTGGATTTAATGCTTTAAATAACGCACAATTGATGAAAAACATAAAATTGGAGTTTGCATAGTTTTATCTGTAGACCAATATTCGTCTCTTGTATCTTTACGAACTCGTCCCATTAGGAGAAGTAGTCCGAGCATTTTTTTAAAATCTATCACATTCACATCCTTCCACTTCACAGATTTTGCTCTATCACGAAATTTATCTGTGTTTTGTTCCGATTGGTTTCCGTTGCCATATATTCAAATAAGTCATCTCCAATAAATAGCTTAACGACATCTATTACATTCTCTGAATTCTGGCATTACAAAAACTCCACTTTGTCCTAAAAATTGTTCAATAATTGGTACATTATCAGTTGTTGACCAATCAAGCACTTCGTCTTCACTGTTTTCGGAGTCGCTGGATGATTGTATTGTCAAAAATCGATTTCTTTTAGGTCGAAATAATTCCTCGTCACTTTCACTGTCTAAATCAGGAAATTCCGCGTCACTTGAAATCTGCGACAAGTCATCTGCATATACATCACTATGACTATTAGAATCCATTGTTTATGAATAACAAAATTTAAATAAATTTATACTGCTTTAAAAAGTATTAGAAAAATACGAGTTGTTCTGAGGATGCAAACTCTACGAACTCCTATATGACTATGAATTTAAACTAAATAAAAATTCGAAAACAAAATATTATAAGACCTGTATAAATAAACTATAAACATATATAAAATATAAAATGACGAATGGTTATTCGTTTATTTCTTTATTAAAGAAATTGAAAAATTATAAACCTATTGTCATAAGGGCAAAAAACAAACCATCATAAAAACGAAGTTCGGAAATATAATATATATAATTTATAATATATATATATATTTCAAATTAATCCCCTTTTTAAGTCATTCAAATGATGGTTTTTATAAATTAATAAATATAAATAAGTAATTATACTTGAGATAAACTAGAGATTGCTATCTTTTTTAGCATTGGATGACATATTTAAATTAGACATTAATTTAAAAAGGTTTCCTCAAAGTTGATATACTATATATAAATACACATATTTTTTAAACTCCAAAAGAAATACAGGACGAACCAGGGTTTCACCAATGAAACAAAACATATCTAATTTACAAAAAAAAATTACTATTAAATATTTTTTATTTTATATATATAAATAAATAGTGTGTGTGTACACATAATTATGTGTATCTAAATCTAACCATTTACTCTTCTAACTTTCCTAGTAGAAAATTTGGTGATAAAGATAGGAGAAAAACTATTTCAAATATATTTGATAAAAGTGTAGATGCTTTTCTTTGTATATGCCTTGTCTATTTTCGAGGAAAATTTTTACACATATTTTTCATCCTAGCTAATGTAGAAAGGGTCAAAGAGTCATTTTTATATATATAATCATTATTATAAATAATTTTACTCCACTCAAATAAAATTATATAAAATTATAATTAGTAAAATAAATACAATTTTTTTAAATGTTTATATAATTATATATAAATCTATATTATTAAACTCTAGATTTAAATTTTTATTTTTAGATATAAGGAACATTCATTACAATTTATAATATATTCGTCAGCTTTAATTTCATTTTTCTCTAAAATATATAATCCGCCGCAACGACAAAAATGAGAATAATCATCTATATTTTCATTCATATTTGATAATAATATCGAATCAAAATAAACTTTTTGATCATTTAATTGTTTTTGTATTAAAAATCTATTGTAATTTTCCCTTAGCGAATCATTTCTCAAAGTTTCCCAAGCTGCTTTAATTTCCAAAAAAATTACACTGCTTCCTTCACATTTATCTGGATGAAATTTTAATGCAAGTTCTTGATAGGCTTTTTTTATTTCTTCATATGATGAATCTTGTGGACATCCAAGTAATTCATAATAATTCATTGTACATTAAAATCCTAAAAAAAATAATTAAAAATATATAATTAGTAATTATAATGATAACTATATACATAAAAGACTAAGTCCATGAACTACGTTTAAACGGCTTTACGAATTTAAACCATATAAAGGTCATTTGATGCTGTAAGATATTATTAGAAAAATTATTGAAATTGATCAACTAGTTTATGAGTTAAGTTGAAATTTGAATTTTTTGTCCATGTTTTATCAGATAATGATTTCCAAAATCTTCTTGAAATATTATGTTTTGATTATTGTTATTGATTAATTTCATTAATTAAAAATACAAACAATTAAAATGATTTTTCCTATAAAACAATCTGCAATGACAAATCATCATATTAGTTTTTTTTTTGTATATGTGATTATAAATTAAAATTACTTTTTAAATAATTTTCGAGTGTGAAATCTTCACACTGGTACAGTGGAATTTAATAATTTATATTAAAAGTTTTAAAAATTGATAAGTTTTCACATTTACTGAAAAGTTTTTAACGACCCTTGAATTCAATAAACAAGAAAGGAATTTAAAATTTGTATATTCCAATTGTATAGTTTATTTGGTAAATAAGGAATAATTCGTTGAGATTATTTTAAGGACATACTGGGTATAAGATATAATTAAAATTATTTGCTATTTCAGGAAAACGTATCTATTTGATCTATTTGGTTCTAAAATAATATATTTTGACTATTTTAAAATTAATGATAGTGACAAATTAAAATATTTTTTAAAAAGAAAAGTAAATAAATTGTTTTAAAATATAATTATTCTATATCTATAAAAGATTAATGTTTAAACATATTTGTAGTTTTCTAATAATAAAAGTTAAAGTTTAAAAATATATTTCAAGGAATAGAAAATTGAGAAATTTTGTTAATCCTCTTAAAAATTATTAATAAAAAGCTATATAAAATAAATTAACACTTCACATTTTTGACATATTTTAATAGAACCTTAATGTCATGATGACAAATATTAATTGTTTATATTAGACAAGAAACTATCAACCAATGATAAATAATATTAAGCAAAAACTTCTAAATATATATAATAATATTATATATAATATTATTGAACAATATTAAAACTAACATACCAATAATAAACCAAATAAAACTTGTTATTTTCGTAATGTTTCTTTATTGAAAAATCGATAGTGCTGCTCTCTTTGATGTTTAAATGAATTTATTGTCAAGCATGATAGCATAAATGGAATAAGCATCATTCCAAAAAGTTTAAAAATATTTCATTTTAATATAATTATTAAGCATCCAAAAAGTGAGAATTAATATAAAAATCTATATTTTTTCAAGATGAAGCTTGTGAGGTAAAATTGGCAAATTAATTTGAATAATAAATATAGCTTGTAGTTCATTTTAAATTACAAATTGAATACCGGGTTTTTTTATAACCTTGCTTACATTGTCTATTTTTTAGATTTTTAATGAAATTAAGCCATGAAACTGTAACAATTGAATTAAAAAATGGGACTCAAGTTCATGGTACAATAACAGGTATTTATTATATTTTTATAATTAATATAACATTTTAACATGTATATACATTTATAATGAATACGAAAAAAAATAAAATAAAAAAGCATTTATAACGGGAATTCAAATCCAAGTTTAAGACTTTACTTTAATATTGAGTTGAACATTATTATAATTTATTCACATGTACTTATTGATCACTAATTGTCAAACATTTTTATTTACCGCTCATCTTAGAATATAAAGTCAAATCTATGCTTTTTGTTACCCTACATAACTCAAATGGTGCTTTATAATTAAATGAAAATACTATTAGTATTTATAAATTATAATGAACTTGCAAATATTTAAAAAATCTATAATTATATAAACCTCTTTGTAAAAAGTCTAAATGGGACTATTTGGAGGTATATCATAAAAATAAAATGAAAAAAATAGCAAAAACGCTTTTATTTTTTTTGGCTACATCATAAAATTTAAGATTTCTTTTGGGGGATAAAAGTATTTATTTTCTATTTTTTTAAAAGTTTAATTTAGAAAATATTTTTACATGGATTTTATATCTATAAAAAGCAAAGTTCTGTTAAAATAATTAAAATATTGATTAATGATCATTAATGTTATGATAATTATATTTTCTCCTTAGCTCTTTTAGCAAAATATTTTTTTTACATTTCTTATTTGACATTATAAAGCCAATTCAAGTAATCTAAGAATTTATCTAACAAATTTTATAATTTTATTTTTTATTCTCATGAGTATAAATTAAATGATTGAAAAATATTTCTATATATTCATATATTTAGCTACGGAAAAATTCCTCTCTGAAGTAACTTAACGTACGTGCTCGTGACATATACGAGCGCGTACAATTGAGCCAATAAGAGGCGTTAAGCCTTAAGTATACTTACTAAATTTTTTAAGCTCAATTTACGCAGTTATTTCTTATACTATTCATATATAATTATTCTATTACACGTAAGATGTCTCTAAATCCACACTTTCATCGAAATATATTTTTTTCTATTATTGAATAGATGTACGTATCAGTTTTTATCGAATATTTCAAATAGAAATAGTAGCGTCTACAACGAGTACGAATATTAGCTTTCTTTACTCTTTGTTGTAATTTGTGACTTATATTTATTATAATTATTTAGTGAGTATTTTTTTTATTTATAAATTACATATTATATTATCTACACACACAAACACAAATATATATATATATTTTTCATTGAATTACTTTCGTTGTAATATCCTTTATTGTATTATTTTTATTTTTTTATAAGTTATTTTAGTAAAACCTTTTCGACATGACTGATAGTGAGTCAGATTATGCCAATCTATCAGAGAGTGGTTCCGAAGAAATTGAAAGCTACTCTGAGGAAAGTAGCGGTTATGACAATTTGGAATTATAAAGAAATTGGTATATTATTAGTTCAAATCATCCAACGCCTCCTCTACCAAGATATTAATTTATTGGAGCTTCTGGCTGCACTTTTGTACCGACAGATCAATATATTTTATCATATCAATTATTTTTAGATGATTTTCTGATCAATCTTATAATAACTGAAACGAATAGATATGCCCAACAGCAACCAGGACCAGCATCAAGATCATGGTCACCAATCACTGTTACAGAGTTGCACGTTTATTTAGCAATGAAGATTCTTCAATGAATTTTAGGCAAGCCAGTAGAAAGCATGTACTGGACATCGTCAGAAGGATTTGAAACACCTTTCTTCCCTAAGCTACTTCCTTTTCAGGCGATACTACGAAATTCAAAAGAATTTACATTTTACCAACAACGAAGAATACAATCCTGAAACACATTCTCAGTCCAAACTGAATAAAATATGGCCAGTTTTTGATAGCATAAATGATAAAGTAGTTCTCTATACATTCCCTAAAGGGCATGAAGATGTATTGTTAATACGAGTAAAAATCTGGTAATCTATATTCCAGTATAATTTATCCTGGAAAAGGTACAAAAATAACTGATAAATACTGATTTACCAATGTCTTCCCAAGTTATATTATCACTTATGGAACCATTATGGTATTGGATATTGCTTAACATCAGACAAATACGTCTCCTCAATTGGCAGACATTCTATTAGGATAAAAAACAGACACCTATGGAACTTTGCGTATGAATCGGAAATTACAGGGAATTACAGAAAAAAAAGTTGATAAAAAGAGAAATTATAGCATTTCAAAGAGACAAGATTATGGTACTAAAATGGAAAGATAAGAAAGACGTCTGTCTTCTATCTACAGTCCATAACCCACAAATGGAGGTAACAAAAAATATGACAAACATGGAAATGTTATTTCCAAACCAAAGGTCGTCATTGACTATAGTGATACAATGGGGCGTGTTGATCCAGCCGATCAACACCTTCATGACTATCTCACTACGAGGAAGAGGGGAAAAAAATATAAAAAAATGTTTTACCATTTATTAGATACGTATTTCAATGACTTTTTTGCTTATATTTTTTATCAAAAAAATGGTGGCCAAAAAAGTAATTTGGAATTTAGATAAACATTGATAGAAAAGATAATTGCAACGTTTCATACACCAACAAAAAAAACGGGAAGGCCGAGTTTTCAACCTGGTCCATTGCGGCTCACTGAGAACCTGAAAATGTTCCACCAACTGAGAAAAAGGTTATTGCACTGTATGCTGCAGCAAAAAAGGGAAAGAAGAAATGCAAAGAGACGAGATATTTTTGCAGAAATTGCAATGTGGGATTATATGTCGAGCCATGATTCAGGGTACCATACGGAAATAAATTTTTAGTTTCCTTTTATTTTTGTCTATAAAAGTTACTATAATCCAAAACACTATGATATTTTTTACCTTTTTACCGACCGACGATAGTAAGGGAGGTATTGTTTTCACACCAAATTTCACATGTGGAGATTTTTACATATCTCCACGAATCATGCATTTTCTTGACAGAAAAAAGTATTTTTAGCATGATGTCTGTCCGTCCGTATAGATGTGTAAAGCCTGAACGGCTCAACGGATTTTGATGAAATTTGGTATATTTACTTAATGCATCAGTGGGATGAATTGATCAATTTTTGGTGCAAATCCGGAAACCAGAAGTGGTAGTATTAGCGATCGCCGATAGGAAGGGAATGGTTATTTTCACACCCAATTTCACATGAGGAGATTTTTTTACATATCACCACGAATGTATTGGTTTTATCCTCGGGAAAAATCATCTTCATTATGTTTTTCTTAATTTAAAATTATATGACGTCATCCAGCCCTTCATGACGTCACAGCCTCGGGTAACGCCGGCTACTTCAGCTATATATTATAAATAAAATAAAATTAAAAATATTTATGTTATATCCATATCTGTTTTTTATTACATTAATAGATATATTAAAATTATTTGAAATTGTTTCTGTAGCTGGAAATTAATTTATTTCAAACCGTCGGTCGGTTCGGACCTGGCTACAGGTCAACTTATTTATAATTACTAAAAGTTTTTGAGTACGCTATTTAGATTTGTAGTATAATTTGTAAGTAATGCATTTATAATTTTGTTATATATATATATATATATATATATATATATATTAGTGTATATATGAATATTCGACTAATAAACAATACTGTATATTTACAAAAATATAATTTATTAATGCCTCAACTCCAGGTAAAATACACTTGCTACTGAAAATATTTTTTTTCGTTTTAATTAAGTATCGAGACTTAATTCCAGCTAAAAAATAGGATCATTTTTTGACCGTTAATTCCAAAAAAACGTGTACGTTAAGTGGTTAACAACCGTCTCATGGGGGGGGGGGGGGCATTTTACACAAGCCCAATCTGTTTTTTTTTATCCAATAACCTACTAACCTATGTCGGGGTGTCAATGAGGATATTCCTCTTTCTCATAAAAAAATATATAAGTGAATGAAAATAAACTTAATATTTTTCAGGAGTGGATGTTGCAATGAATACCCATTTAAAAGCAGTCAAAATGACTATAAAAAACCGTGATCCGGTAACATTAGAAACCCTTAGCATAAGAGGTAATAATATTCGATATTATATTTTGCCCGATTCGATACCCTTGGAAACACTACTTATAGATGATACACCAAAAGCCAAGGCCAAGAAAAAAGAGGCAGCAAGAGGTAAAAAATATATTAAAATATAATAAATATTATTTTATATTTCAAAATTTTTTATTTTAGGTGCCACTCGAGGTCGAGGTCGTGGTAGAGCAAGAGGACGTGGAAGAGGAAGAGGCAGAGGACGAAGATAATTTAAATTATTACATTTTTTACTAAAAGTCATTGAAAAATTCTTGAATATTAATATGTATTTCATAATGTTCAATTAATCAATATGTAAAAATTAATTTGACTAATTTCATAATGTTTAATTAATCCATATGTAAAAATTAATATGACTAATTTCATATTTATTTTTATTTTTCAAATCATTTTTATAAAAATATAAAAAAAAATCTTATTTTAACATTGAATAAATGCCATATATCAAAAAACTAATAAATAATAATACTGCTGCGATTGCAAAAGATTTACTATTTTCTTTATGAAGAACCTTCAATTCCTTTTGAAATAGCTTTAATTCATTCTTTACATCTGAAAGTTCTTGTTCCAAGTTTTCCCTGTAAATTAATTTGTTTGTGTTAGCAATATTTATTTCTAAATAAAAATAATAAATTATATATTTTAATGTAATTATCATTTAGGTACAGGACTTATTTATTTTATTAATGTGTATATATAAATTGATTTACCTTTCTTTTAAATCCTTATTTTGTTCTAGAAGATTTTCCAAAAGATTTACTCTTAAGACAATTTTATGAATAGAATATTCAGTGTCCCTTATCTAATTATATGGGAAATATAATATATTAAAAGTTATTGAAATAATTAGTTAATTTTGAAATAACTATACCTTTCGTATAATTGAGGTATTTTTTTTATATTCTGCCATATTAGTTTAGTACTATGGAATATCGAATTCGCATTCAAAGTCTAGAAATAAAAAGTAAAAAATTATTTCTAAATCTTCAAAAAGGAAAATATTGTAAAATCAAAAAACGAAATTAATTTGTATTCTTGATGTCACAAGTTCTAATTAAACTATTTTAATAGATTCACACATTCTCATAATTTCACCCTTTAAGATTACTAAATTCAAAGGAATTATCATAGCTAAAAATCACATTGATCGTTGCTTACTGACGCATAAATCCCTGATTACAAAGTTCCATGTTGTAGAAAACCAAAAAAATACCAACTCAAATTCTCAAGAATGATATAGTTAATAGTCGTTATGGTCAATCAGGCTCATAATTTATAAATCCCACTAAATATATTGCTTTTACAATCAGTTTTTAATATTGCGTATATCATATCGTTTTTAAACAACTATTTAGAAAAAATAATTTTATGAATAAATATATTATTAATTCATCGAAAGGGTTTGAATGATTTTTATCATTTAATAAACATTTTTAACTGATTGATTTAATTCAGAATGACATGTAAATTATCCTTAATTTCTATCGTAACAATTATTACTTGTTATTCAAATCAGATTAAATGTATATTCAACTAAAGTTTCCTTACTTATATATCTATATCAAAATTCAATAAGCTTTTGATGTCTAAAGCCTAAATAAGTTAATTTTCTCCATGTTTAGCACAGACTATGTTTAGTCACTTGAGTTGTTTTCCAGAGGGCTCCCTAACCTCAATTTTTAAAATATAAAGTGAACAGTTTCAATCATAATAGTAGTGATACCAATAGTGATTATCTTTATGGTAAAAAAAGCTTACATGTCTCTTATTAAAAAATAAAGAGATTTATTACGATGCATTGAACAGCAGACTCTGTAACAAAAAATCCTTTTGAATTCTGGAATGCGGCGAAACATAAGAGCAGAATCAGAGTGCTTGATCTCTTGGGAAGATTACTTTACCTCACTCAACAGGGCGCCTAGGTTTTTTGAGCGAGTTTTTTATATAGAAAGATAGTTCTGGGCGAGATTGAGACGGTGTATAAAGAGATCAAATCATCAAATGTGGCAAGGCACCGGGTCACACCGGGTCCTGTCCTTATGAATTTTATAATTACACTAGCCTTCGGCGCTCTTTAATTTAAACTTGTCAGTCATAATAATTGATGTACAGAAATATTGAATGTTCTTAGCAAAATTATGTTTGATCTAATGATATCCGATTTGGCCATAATTGATATTTTCCTAATACTAGAAAATATTTATAAGTTGAATCCTATCCCAATCCAATCATTTACCCATTCAAGTTGCATGAGAAAAGTAATAATAGTCAAAAAATATTTATATTTTAATATTATATAAATTTTAAAGTATTATAAATGAACTCATATTTCTAAATTGATTTTCAAAATTTTCTATTTCATTTGCTTATTCAAATATTCTAATTTTTAAATTTATATACAATTTAATATTATTTTTTATTAAAATGTTTAAATACAAAAAATTAATTTAAAATTTATTAAACAATAAATAAAAAAAGAAACTTTTTAATAAATTATAATAGAATATAATGATATGGATCACAGACCATGGATTTAAAAAAAATTAAAGTATTTACATGATTTTAAAAAGACAAAAATTTAAAACAACTCCTTTATATCATTTATGTTTTAAATCATATTTTAATTTTTATATAATCAATAAATAATGTTTGCTCTTAAAATATAGTAGTAATTAATAATTGAGTAATTAAACTAAAAGCAAAAAGAAAGGTAATATAATTAATCATTTTAATTGATGTTTTTTAAAAATATTTTTGACTTAATAAAACACGCATAATGTCGCATCTTTCTACTATATATAACACAACTGATTTTTAATTTAACTTCAATGAATTAAAAAATAAAAATAAAAATTATTATTATTGTAAAATAAATACAAAAATTTTATATTAAATTTTTTCAACATGTGCATCTACTCTAGTATATATCTTTGAAATTTCCACGCCATCTATCTTTGCTCTTGATTTCAAACGACGCTATAAGTTTTCATTACAAATATATCTTTATTAATAGCCAAAATATTCCTTCATTTATTATATTTTGTAAAATAACTTTTTGATTTGTATGTTTTCTTATAAATAATAATATTCGTTTAAATTTTTTTAAAAAACATATTTTTATCTCCAGTTATATTATAAAAGAGGAAAATAAATTACGATTAATAATGACGGAATTAGCTATGGCTGCTACTCAAATAAAAGGCAGTGGTTGGCCAAGAAGAACCAGTCAAACAAATTTTGATGCTAAATTTATTGCAAATCAATCAATTACAATCAATAGAACTATTAATCTGTAAGTTTTTGTTAATATATTTTTATTTAATTGCATATTAATTTGCTAATTTTTAGCTATCCTTTGACCAATTATACATTTGGTACAAAAGAGCCGCTATTTGAAAAAGATCCTTCAGTTCCTGCAAGGTTTCAAAGAATGCGAGATGAATTTGAGAAAATTGGAATGCGAAGAAGTGTTGAAGGAGTTCTATTAGTTCATGAACATGGTTTACCTCATGTTTTATTGCTTCAACTTGGAACAACATTTTTCAAATTGTAAATATTTTTTGTTTTATCTTTATTCTAAATAACATTCAGTTTAAACTTAAGATAAAATATATTTAGCAACTAAAGGAAAACTATCAACTAGTTATACTTTTTAATATTTAACCGAAATATTTTATTATACTATTGAACAACTATTATTATCATCATATCAAAACATTAGATTGTTCAATGAAATATAATTTGAAAATAATACTTATACCTGTTTATTCTTGGAAATTAATATAGTTTATAATAGATTTAGATAAAAATAATAAATAATTAATTCCTATTTGGGATCATCCAAAAAGAAATATAAAAATTAATTTATGTTTAAAAAACTGGTTCGCATTATATCATACAGTTGCATGGTATCTTAATATTTAACAACATTCTATTACTCATTTAGATGTTTACCTTTATTATATCTAATTTTTTATTTACATTTATTTTTATTTAAAGGCCTGGAGGTGAATTAAATCCTGGAGAAGATGAGGTGGAAGGTTTAAAGAGATTACTTACAGAGGTAAGAGTTACATCTTAAAAAAATTAATACAATTTTAATTTGATTTTTTATAAACTCAATGTAACTATATTTGATAATTTTATATAATTAAAATAATTAAATACTATATTTTTACAAGTTATGTAAAAAATGAATGTAATTTTATAAATAAGAAGAATGAAGATTGTTTTTGAATTTTTAAATAACTACTTTGTATTTCATGAGAAATATTTTGAGAAGAAAATTTATATGTAAAAAGAATTGAAGTATATATATATGAATATGTGTAGTCTTTTTATAAAACTCACAAAAATGTTTTATTTTTAAGTTTTTACACTGTAATTTCAATAATTGACTACTTTGAATATATATTTATATTTTGATTAAAAGATTAATTATCATATTTGAATTCGTAATCAAATTTTAATTAAAATAGTTTATGGAAAATGTATTTATCTAATAATATTTTATATTTTGAATTGTACTTTGATTAATTTTTTTTTTAATATTTATGTAATGGTTCAATGTAAATTACTATAGAACAAAGTGGGTACCTAGTTCATACTATACCAAGAATGGTAATCATTTTTGACCTAGGTAGACACTTGTTATAATTTTATTGATTCCAGACCCTCGGGAGACAAGATGGCGTGAAACAGGATTGGATCATTGAGGATACAATAGGAAATTGGTGGAGGCCAAACTTTGAACCGCCTCAGTATCCCTATGTCCCTCCTCACATCACAAAACCCAAAGAACACAAGCGGCTATTTCTTGTGCAGTTGGCTGAGAAGGGTAGGAATCAAAAAATTGTACAATTATTGTAGATTTCTATTTATATAATTTTATATATATCTCTATAAATATATTATTTATATATATTTATAAATATATATTTATTTATACGTTTTGAATATTTTATTTAGGTTCAACTATTTATTAATTATTCTTTATAATATAATTAAAATGTGAAACCATTTATATACAAAAACTTATTAACTTTAGATTAAGTACATTTTTTAAATAAAATACTCGTATATTTTATTTATATATATATATATATAAGAAACTTTATTTATATCCTATATTTTAGATATTCAAATAAAATATTTTTAAATTTGAAAATTAAATTGATATTCAATTATCTTATTTCGATTTTTTAAAATATAATATTTAACTAAATATATTTCATATATATCAAGATGATAATTTATTTTTTTTACTGTATTTTTCACAATTTTGTGAATTGTATATTAAAAACATTCAATTAATGTTTTCAATAACCACTAATATTTGGTTTAAAATAACATACTATACCTTTCAACTAATATTAATTATATATTGTCATAAGGGTTTACTGAATTGACATGATAATGTATGGGAAAAGTGCGAAATGTGGGCAGTCAACTATGCCCGGGCAATGCCCATATTGCCCATCGCTGCTGGGCAGAGTCCGAAATGATTTATAATCTGTATACTTTAATTTATGCATTCTTGACACTGTCCATTCAATGGTGGGCCTCATTGATTTCTTTGCGAACTTTGCCCAACATCAACGGGCATTGTTGACATTGCTAACTTTTGATGGGCAAAACTATCATGAACGAAAATTAGCAAAAATAAAATAAAAATGTTTTTAATAAAATAGAAATTTATTATTTTAAAATATTAATAAAATATATAAATATTATTTATAACTAAAACTATATAATGTAGAATAATAATGCGCTTAATTTATTTTACATATTATAGTTTAATTTTTATATATCTTAGAAAATTTATAAATATTTGTTTTTTAATATTATCATCAATTTTCTATCATTTATTTTGCTAAAACAAGACATAATTTTTAATACTAAAAATAATTTTATATTTTAAAATTTTGTTTTTATTTATTAAAATAAAAAATAAATAAAGAATTTAAATTAATAAATTGAATAATATAAAAAATATTCTTAATATGTTTGTAAAATATCCCATAAATATGCGATATGTATGGTTAAAATTAATAAATTGACAAAAAGATTTTTTAATAAATAAAAATCACAAATACCTTTAAGTTATTGTTAAATTGCAAACTGAGAAATTTAAAGTTTTTACATTATTTCTTGTAAAACATGGGAGTGGAGAAGAAATTAATTTTTTCTTTAATAATATATATTTTAAATTTTAATTTAATACAGTATATAAAAATTTTGATTTAAAAAATAAATTCTTCGCTCATATTTATAACAATAGAGTAGGTAAGATTTCTTTTCTACTCTCAAACCTTACTAAAATTATTTTTTTATAATTTTTTTTTTCTAGAAATTCACCTTAGAATTCGAAATTAACTAAAATATCCATTTATTAGAATTGTTTTTTTTTTAATATTTAATTTATATAATACAATAACAAATGAAATGTATATTATAACTTTACAGCCTCAGGTGCAATTATTAGTTAGATCATTTAATTAATTAAAAAACTTAACAACACACATTCTTATTTTCATAATATGTATTTTTTTAATTGCACAAAAAATAATTATCTTTATATAGAGATTCTTAATAATTCTATGATGTATATTTATTTGTTATTAAAAAAGAAACATTTATAAATATTTAAAGGAGTTTATATTATTTGAGGTAAGATAATAACACTTGGTTTCACGTTATATTTCAGTTGAACCTAAATAAATCTAACTGAAGAGATTTTTGTATACCTTATAATGCACTGTATAAGAAATGTATACATTTTTTGTAAACATTTTGTACCAGGTTTACTCACCCAGTTTTTTCTCATTAATTTAATTAAATAAATGAAAAGTTGAAAAAATAGTAAAAATACTAAAATACTTGTATATTGCATGATTGTATACATATTAATTTATATATTATGATTTTTTATAAAAAAAATTCAAATCATTGTTTTTTTTAAATGAAAAGATTTCAGACAGAACTGAAATCACTATAATTAAATTTAAAATATTATTACTGGTACTAATTTCTTAAAATTATCATATTTTATCGCCAAAAATAATATTTTATTTCAAATTTATTCAAAAAAATATATATTTTTATTAAAAATATTAATTAATATGAGAATAATATATATTGTATAAATTGTAAATTCTTGATTTCAGGATCTAAATTTTTTTTGTTATAAAGTTGTAATTGCAAAACAAATATATAAAATGATTTGATATTATTTTATATTAAATTTAAAAATAAATTAAAAATATTTGTTTTGCTAAAAATGAAGAATGTTACGAAATTTCTTATGTGATCCATTTGTTCTTTCAAATAACACACTTAGAATTAATTTAAAATCATCAAAGCAAAATGATTTTCATTTAGTGTGTTCCTTTCTTCACTTTTGAAAGAAATGAATATAATCCTGTGTATTTCTTTTACTACTTTACTGTTTATAGTTCAACTTTTTATAGAGTTAAAATTTATTCATACTATTTCATTTTCAGCATTATTTGCTGTACCGAAGAATTACAAGCTAGTCGCTGCTCCTTTATTTGAACTCTATGACAACGCCCAAGGATATGGTCCAATTATTTCTTCATTACCACAAGCATTGTGCAGGTACGATTAAGTTGAAAATATTAATCAGGTCTTTTTATTAACCGAATTCAGTTATTAATTTTAAAGAAAATTTACAAATATATAGTTTATTTAAATAATAAATTTAAATAGAATTATTTCTATTTCTAGGTATTTAGAAATTAATTAAATTACGAGCTAATATAAGATATTATTTTTTTTAGATTCAACTTTATTTACATGTGAGAATCAGTTCAGATGGTTCTTCAAGAGTGAGACCATAAGGAACATTGGTTATATGAAAACAAATTAAGTGATTTGAATTTTTCAAAACATTTAATATCATTTTGACAAATAACAAATTACTTGTTTTCTTATATCACCCTAAGAATGTATTTATAAATATAAAATTATTTTAAACTCTTCTTTAATTTAAATGTACAAATTTTTATATTTGATACCTTCTTTATTTTATATATTTAGTTATTTAATCATTTTTGATACTAGAATTATAAACCTTATTTGAAATAATGTGAATATAGATGTAATTTTCATAGAAGAAAAATATAATAGTCTTTCATTTAATGCATTTTATTATAAATAAATTTTTATAAGACTTTATTCCTATTCTATTTGTAATAATTCTAAGATGTATATATATTATATTACATTACATTATATAGTTTTATTTTTAAAAGACTTTTCAATTAGAAAGTTCAACTTTTGATTTGTGAAATAAAAGACAAAAAATGAATGAATTTATATTATTAACTACAAATTTTAATATATTGAAAGTTTTTGGTAAGTAAAATAAATTACGTTTTGATTATTTCTTGTTTATGCATTATTTAAATTAATTATTTTGAAAATAAATGGTTTATATTTTGTACTATATTTCTTCTAATATAATCTAATTTAAAATTTTTTCTTTTCATTATATAAATTAAAAAATATACTTATATATTTCTATAAAATAAAATTAAAAAACAAGTTATAATATTTTAAAAGTAAAAATTTTAAAGAATTAACTATATCTTAAAAGTTGTAATAACATTTACGAAGGAGAAATAATTTTGAATTGACTAATTTAATTTTGTAATGGAAATTTTTAAAGTAATATTGTCTAATCATATACTATGATTTTTTTATTATTTTGTAATCAGTATTATTTTATTCATTTTTAATATGAATCCGGTTTTAACTTATAATGTTATAAAATGATAAATATTGTAAAATAAAATTTGAAGTATAATCAACATTAAAAGATTTAATTTTCAAATGACATAAAATAATAATAATAAATTATTTTGAAAAATAGCTATTGCATCTATATTCTAGTGATATTTATTTTTTTTAAATTAAACTTTATAAAATCTTTTTTTTTTAATAATTTTTATCTATATCATCTAAAACTATAATAAATTAGTATTGAGAAATAAAATTTAAAAATATTAACTAATCTTTATATAAGATTCTTATAAAAGGCATGGCGGCTATTAGTATTTGTGTAACTTTATTTAGTTACACTGTGAAGTAAGAACCCTTAACGACTTTCCCATTAAAATATAAATGGATAAAAAAATATATTAGAGGTTATAAAATCTAATTTGACCGCGACCCGGTTTGATGTCCTAAAATTTGTCGTGACCCACTTCATTAAAAAAACAAACATTTATATAGAACACAAATTTTATTTTTCAATAAAAATCAAGTTGTTTAATTCATACTCAAAAATTGCAAAATAATATATATTTATCATTATATAAGAAAAATAAGATGTAAAAAAATAATAATTTCTAAAAATTTTTCGCGACCTACACTTTGGGACACTACTATACTATATTCATAAACTAGAACATGTTTTCGTATTTATTGCTATAATAATGTCCCTAATAAAATCATAAGAGAATAATAAATATATAAAAAAATATTAACGGAGAATAGCGGATATTGCATATCTTGAGTGGAAATAATAAATCGGTGCAGGACACTGCTCAAATGGAGGGAGAAACAAGTTTTCTTAGAGAAAACTCAATTGAAATATGAGTAGACCTGTGTTTGCCAACCTTTTTTGTCATGCCCCACCTAAGCCCTTCTAAAATTCATATGCCCCCATATGTAACATATACATAATTTTTAATATTAAAATATTGAATTGTTCAATTAAGAAACTTAAATGGTAGGTTTTAGGAAGAAATCACTAGAAAATTGTTAACGAAACACTAAGTACATTTTCAAAACATAATGAAAAACTAAAATTAAATTTCTAAATAATTTTAAAGATTTTTCTATAATAATTTAATATTTTTTTTAGTGAGATCCTTGCGCTTGATGTTTGCTTTACAGAGATTTTGTTAGGTTTCAATTTGGTTAGCTTCAGTCTCAAGTCAAACTAAAGTTGCACATTTCTTTGTGGGCCAGAGACAAAAAAAACAATTATTAAACCTTAACTCTTTAATGAACATTACATAAGGTAAAAAAAATTAAAATATTAAAATAAACTGATTTTATTTAACTTAATTATTGACAGTCAAAATTAAATTCAAAATAAGAAGGATCAAAATGATGAACTCGGACATAACCATCCTCTCCTCCACTACTATAGCTTTTACCATCTGGGTGAAAGGCAACACTATTAATTGGACCAAAATGACCCTTTACTCTTCCAAATTCTTCTTCAAATATAAGATGAAAAAATCTTGAATCAAATTTTCCGATTCGAGTAGATGTCGTAGTTACTTCCATTGCATCTTGTCCTCCTCCAAGAACAACCTGTAATTCAAATGAATCTTTTTTAAAGGCGACAAATAGAGTTAACGCGTATATAAATAAACATATTTATTCTATAAATATAATATAAACAAATGAAACAATAATATATATTTAAAAAAAAATACTTACATGATCATAAATTGGAGAAATGGCTGCTGAATTGACGGGTCTTTCAGTTTTATAACATTTAAGACATTCAAGAGAATCGGAATCAAAAAGTTTTGAAGTATTATCTTTGGATGCAGTAACAAACATTGTACTATCCTTACTCATTTGCATATCATTAATAGCTGCTGAATGATCAGCTACAGTTTTGAGCATTTTTCCCATCTAAAGAAAAATGATATATATATATATATATTATTTTGATAAGAAATTAATAAATGAATTGAGATATTTACCCGAAGATCCCATTGAATAAGATCACCATCCTCCAATCCGGTAATACAAGTTTGGTCAAGAGATCCCCATAAAAGTGAAGTAACTCTAGGACCTTTTATAGGAATTGTTAAAATTGGACTGTGGCTTCCTATGAATAACATAATATTAAATATTTAAAAGAAATAATGAAAATATATATTAATTGAAACTAACCAATATTTTCATCAGCATTTCTAACATCTATTATATAAATTTCACATTGATGACCAAGCTGAGTGTCAGTAGAATAAGCAGCCATAGTTCCACTAAAACTAAATGCACATGTTCGTATAGATGTGTTCATTTTAACTTTCCCAATTTCAATTCCTGTAATATATATATATTTTATTAATATTCACATTTTTACAAGGTATTACATGAGTAAAGTATTAAGTAACTTGATCAGATATTTTTTTAAATAATGAATTTTTAAATTACAAGATCAACTACAATTATGGTAATTATACAGTTTTCCGGACATAGTTGTATCTAATTTTTTTAATTTTCCTATAAAATACAACTACTTCCTAACAAACGAGGAGTGGGATGTTAGCTAAAAGTAATATATATATATATATATATATATATATATATTGTATCTACTGCGAAAATTCATTACTATATAATTACCAACGATTTTTAAAATTTACCATTAGAACAGTCCCATATCCTTAGAAATTGATCGGCAGCTCCTGACAAAAATCTCGTAGTATCCCAATTTACATCAATTGTCCAAACAGCTCCTTGATGCCCATCAAAAGTTCCTAATCTCTCACCATTTACGGAGTACCAAACGTTTGGAGTTGCATCTTTTGCTGAAGAAAATAATAAATCACCTTCTCTATTATACTTTATTTGCGTTATTGAACGCTCATGACCATGAAGCATTATAGGTTTCTGAAAAAAGCCATATGCCATGAAAAATTAATAATATATATAATATATGTAACGTATATTTTGATTATATTATAAATATACCATTTTAATATGGGATTTTATCAAAATCTACATAAACTTTTAGATTTGCAAATTAAAAATCAAATAGTAAAATTATACTTTGGGCACTTTGGGGTTATGTTATTTATTCTTGTTAAAAATTGTGATAAAATGGTCTGTGGTTGGCATAGATAAAGTAATCGAAGAGTAGTCATTTCACATTTAATATAAAATTATTAATCAGCTTATAATTTCATCAATAAATATAATAATTTAAATAATCTTATTAATTTATAAGTCAATAAAGTTATTTTATTTTTATTTTTAATATTGGAATCATGTTGAAATAAAGAATTATTTTAATTTAGAAAATGCAGTAAGTTTTTAGTACAAGTTTTTGACAATAGATGCCTCTTTGCTCAGTTCCATCTTTTATTGTTGAATTTATTTAATGGATCAGTTGTGCGCCTGCGGCCTAGGCGAATTGAAATAAATTAGAATATATATATATATATATATAATATAGTCATGATCATTTATTGGATTTTTATACAAATGTTTTAAAATAATAATAAATAATTATTCAAGCACTCACTTTGATACTAACTCATTTAATATATATATTTTAAATTAAAATCAATAATTAATTAATCAAAATGTCTTCAATTTCTTTAAATCTTCGTTTTCGGAATAAATTTAACAAACAATTATCATCTTTCTTCTTTACATTCTACTGGAGAAACTAAATACAAACAAATGAACTCATAATGAATTCACCAAAACTAGGAGACAAAATTGTACGTGCTAATCGTTCCCTGGACCAAGATGAAGAGACTACGGTAATATATATTTATATATATATATATTATTTTAGATTTCAAATTTTTTTTATTTTATTTATTACTATGGGGAAATTTTTCTATTCATTTATTATGTAAAGATAACTTTATCCAACAAATGACCTTCACTTTTATATGCAGCTATATATATTTTTTATAATTAACAATTCAAGTTAAAATGACTCATAAACTTTTGACTAGATATGAAAATAACATTCAATCTGGTAATTTTAAAAATACAATTAAATTATATTATGTTGATTTATCTACACCTATATTCAAATTGTATATCCTCAATTAATATCTGCCTTAAATTTAATACAAGAGTATTTTATTTTATAATGTAAAAAAGAATATAATTATTATTTGTACCTATAAGGAAAGAATTACTAAGACTGCCTAATATATGTTTATATTGAGGGGTGGGATTTCCGGTTGGTAATAGTTTTGCATGTAGTTAACAAATCTTATCTTTAAATTCTGGTCATTAACCTTTTAATTAATTTTTTAATGGTAAATATAGTAATTATTTTTTTAAAATATAAATATTTTTTATACCAACCAATTAAATATTTAAGATATTTTTTTAAAATGAATTGAGAAAATATTGACTAAGTGACACATTGAATTTTAAAATATATTTTATTATTATTATTCTCGTAAAATCTTGTCTACATTTTCAGTTTATCTCTCAAAAATTACCTAGCAAGTAAAAATAAAATTTCACAAAAAGTTTGGATAATTACATCTAATTCAATTTTAAATTATTGCAGTCCTAATAAAAATTATAAATAATTAATTCTTAAATGTCCAATTAACTTTCAAATCAATCACTTAAAAATAAAATCAGATTATAAAGGTATTTTTAGTATCCACAGCAAATTTAAAAAGTATATAATAAAAAATAATCTTAAAATCTTCTATTCATGATAATATGTTATTTGGTATATGTCTTACAATTAGATATATTGGGTTGGGAAATAAGTTTGTTCGTTTTTTTCAAAGAGCTTTATTTAAACAAAAAACAATAATTATAACAATAAGATTAATCAATTATGGATTTGGTGTTACTGTTTACCATCTCCTCCCACCTCTCGACCAATTTGTTAATGCTATTCCGTCAAAAATCACCTGGTCTGGTGTCGAAGAAGTTGGTCAGCCACTTTATGAGGTCCTCTTCGCCGAAATGCAGATAATCGGTTGGCGCAAGGCCCGAAGAGCACGGTGGATGCTAAAGAACCTTCCGTTCGAACTTTTAAAGTGCGGTTTTGACGACTTGTACAACATGGGGTTTTCGTGTAACAAGATGACTTGGCCTTGTCGATCTCGTCGTTTCGCTCTCATAGCCTCATTTACTCGGCGAAATTGGATGATGTAGAGCTCCTTGTTGACTGTTGCGTTCTTTCCAAGCATTTCCAGCCTTCCCACTCCCACCAAACGAAGATCATGGTCTTTTTTCGGGTGGAGATCTTGCTTGACTCTCGAATTTGGCGTGTCTCCTGGGGCCACCCACTCCTTTCTTTGCTTCATATGGACTTACAGGCACCATTTCTTATCATCCGTGACGATTGGGTACAAAAAGCGCTGTTTATGAACGCGTGTTGCTCGTTGGCGTACGAGGTGTTGAGCAGCGATTCGAAGACGATTTTCTTTGTTGATTTCGTTAAGCTGGTGAGACACCCAGGTTCTGAGTTTTTCGGTAAATTCCATGAAGATAATTGAGGATCGTCTTATGATCGCAGTTCATTTTTTCGGTCAATTCACGACTTTTTTAGCGACCATCTTCCTTAAAAAGCACCTTGAGAAGCTCCTCATTGAATTCTGTAGGTCATCCGCTGCGAGGTTAAAGTCGCTGTTTTTGAACTTCGCAAACCATTTTTGCGCGTTCTCTTATGACACTTTCTTCTTATAGGTTGCACATGTCACGAGCAGCTTCTATTTCTAAGGTTGAAAAATAAGAACAAATAAAATTATATTAAAAAATAAATAACACAGTTTTGTAGAGTAGAAAAAGCACTTTCTAATGAATACAAACACTTTGCCAATCAACAAACAAATCACTTAAATAATGCTCTTTGAAAAAAAAACGAACGAACTTAATCCCCAACCTATTAGTTTAAGCTCCTCTTTCCTTCCTTAGAAGGAAAACAATTTCCTCTCCACAATGCTACTAATGATGTTTATTTGTTTAATAGTTATATATTATTTGGAATATAGATAAATAATTATAATAAATATAAATTAAATCTATAAAAATATTAACTTTTAAAATTTTCGAAAAAGTAAATTTTATTTACTTATATAAATAAATTAGTACGTAAAGAATATTTATAAGTATTATTCTTGTTTTTTATATACTAGATAGTATAATTGCACTTAACAATAGAATAAATGAATTGTTTTTTAACTTCTCTTTTTATAATAGGAAAATAGTTTTTTTTCTAATAATTGGTTAATTATTCCTACTATCAAATAAGAAATGTTTTCTAAAATTCTACATTTTCATGAGTCAGCGATTTTTTCCGAGGTCAGGTGCGATAATACAGGATGGTTTTAATGTTTAGCATAATTTAAATGACTTTGTTCTCTTTCGAAACTCCCAGGCTTTTCTTGGGAAAATTGATTCAACGACCCATGCGAAAATCTTAATCAGTCATGGTTCACGCAGAGACGAATATTTATTAAATATATATTTAAATTAGTTATCCCATGTACTATTTTAAATTAATATTTAAATAAATTAAGAATTATATTGTTTGGCTAACTCGACATCATGAAATATATACATTTTCTTATTTCTAAAAAAATGTCTTAGAAACTAGAACATATATATATATATATAAATTTAAGTAAAAAGAAATCTTTTTAAAAAATACACTTTACTTAAAATTGCACTAAAAAGTAAAAAATAAAATCACTGTAAAGTGTGTGCGCCCAATAGTGGAAGCAAATGTTTTACGGTGTTATTATAATTTGAGCGCACACACTTTACAGTGATTTTATTTTTTACTTTTTAGTGCAATTTTAAGTAAAGTGTATTTTTTAAAAAGATTTCTTTTTACTTAAATTTATTTTATACTTTTTAGTCGTACGTAAATAAATGTAGTCGTTATTTTAAATATTTCTTATTAATAACATGTGTAACATTTTTTTACAACCACAGAATAGTTTGACATTTTTTAGAAAAAAGGAGTGTACATTACCTTTTAGAGTGCGATCCGAAAACACTATACCATTTTTTTTAAAATAATGTCATTTCAGATCAATATGTACACAATAGACACTATCACGACACTGTAAAGTTAGAATCGCAATATCACGACACTATCAAGTTAGAATCAAGACTAACTACTAACTTTTTATTTCTGATAATATATATATATAATATGTATGTGTATGTTTATTTATATATGTAATATATATATAAGAAGACAACCGATTCCTGGAACTTCTAATCGACCAGAAGAAGAAATATTACGTGGTTAATTAGAGATGTTTTGACATTTGTAAATATAATGTGTGTTGCAAAAACTTATAGTTTAAACCAGGGCTACACAACGCCTCTAGAACTGCTATCGCCATCTATGATTGAAATAGTGAACTATTCCATATTCCGCATATGAAAGTTTAGTTAATTAATTACCACTAATAGATAAATAATTCAGTGGATTTTTCAATTGATTCCTGTATTATTAGCAGGAGCAAGCGCGTATGCAAAATTTCAAGTTGATTGAATGACGGGAAGTTGTTGAAATATCGATTATAAAATGCCGCGGACAAACAAACGGACAGTGTGAGTTAAATAAAGTGTATTAATAATAACACATATACATATACTTACTCACCTATTCATTGTTGAATACAAAAATGCTAAATTATTTCGAACTTGTTATGTTTTTGGTTTTTGTCATCTTTGTAACGTGATATTTTAATTTTGATTTTTGTAGCCTTTCTATACTATTTGAAAAATCGCGTATGGTGTTACCATAAACTAACAATTGAAATTTTTTGAATTGCGAGGAAAAAAGTTATATAATTTTCTAGAATAGCCTAACAACAGACCTATAATCACAAACTGAATATATCTGGACCAATATTTTTGTTCATTTTAATGTGATGTAGTTAACTAACCAATTGGACAAAATTAATTAAAAGTTATTCCCATTTAAAATTAATTTAAAATGGATTTCTACTCAAATCTATTATCTAAATTGTAATCTATAAGAGTTATTTTTTTAAGATCATTACCAGATTTTTTTGTTAGAATTGGAATAATTTTAGATTTTCCAACTTCTTCAAATATTTTTTAAATAAGTTGACCTGTGGCCAGGTCCGAACCGACCGACGGTTTGAAATAAATTAATTTCCAGCTACAGAAACAATTTCAAATAATTTTAATATATCTATTAATGTAATAAAAAACAGATATGGATATAACATAAATATTTTTAATTTTATTTTATTTATAATATATATGTAAGACCAGGCTGTGACGTCATGAATAGCTGGATGACGTCATATAATTTTAAATTAAGAAAAAAACTAATAAAAATGATTTTTCTCGAGAATAAAACCAATACAAAGTGCATGATTCGTGATGATATGTAAAAAATATCCTCATGTGAAATTTGGTGCGAAAATAACCCTTCCCTTCCTATCGTCGATCGCTAATACTACCACTTCCGGTTTCCGGATTTGCACCAAAAGTTGATCAATTCATCCCACTGATGCATTAAGTAAATATACCAAATTTCATCAAAATCCGTTAAGCCGTTCAGGCTTTACACATCTATACGGACGGACAGACGGACGGACGGACAGATATCATGCTAAAAATACTTTTTTCTGTTAAGAAAATGCATGATTCGTGGAGATATGTAAAAAACTCCACATGTGAAATTTGGTGTGAAAACAATACCTCCCTTACTATCGTCGGTCGGTAAAAATAACCTGTGATTTCCTTAGCAATTGATGAATATTTTTTTTTTACTGTAGGAGCCAATCTTATAAAAATTTTCATTTTAGACATCATTATTTTCTCAAATATTCTATCATATATTAAAACAGAAGATTGTCATCTACAAATAAATATAAAAACAAAATATGGTAATTATAATCATCTTGGTATTTCTTTTAGAATTCTATAATGGAACGTGTTAAATCGGACAGAATACCTTCAACAAAACCTGAAGAAGATAGGCGCAGAAGAACTATTATTGTAGAAAAAAAGAATGGCTCTTTCGGATTTACATTACAAGTAGGAAATATTTTTAATCTTTAATGATCTATTAAAATATATGGCATATAATATTTTAAATATTATAAATTAATAATTTAATGTTAGTTTTTTTAATTTAAGAATGCATATATATATATATATATATATATATATATATAAACAATAAATTAAAAAAATATGTTGAAACTAATAGCAAATAAAATAATCAAAAATATAATTATTAACGTAAAACGTAATACTTAAAAATAAGAAATTTGGAATTGAAATACTAAAAAAATCATAACTCATTCTTTCTATTTATCTCTTTATGTTATTTTTTTCCTTATACTTATGGCTTTTAAATATAGAATTTTTATATTCAAATAAAATTTGAATCAATAACACTTTTGACTAAAGTATAATCGCTAACCTTTCTACCTTAATAAATTAATTATCAGAAATCCCACTGATCATTAATATTTTTTTAATAGTCTGATATATCGATATTTAGTATTTATTAATGATTAAATTAATATAATTTTATTAAGAAAATAGGAATAAACATATAACAAATATGATGTTAAACAGAAATCAAAATTTCCTTTCTTTTTCATTAATCATAATAGCAAGGGCAACTTGTTACCTATTTCTTAAAAGTCCACTGATGAATTAATTATAAAATAAAAATTAATTAGACCTTATAAAACGTCTAAATATTTAATGACGTCAATTTACAATTCTAAGAGGATAAGTTGAATTTAATAAAAACAAAAAACTTCTATTTAATTGAAATCTAGGAAGAGGTGATAGTAGCTAATATATACGGTAGTTCACTGAGCGTGGTGATTTGAGACTAACGTTAACTAAATTGAAATGCGACATTAACAAATTGTTAAAACTCCACTAGCGTTAGATATTTCATTGATATTTATGTCTCTTATTATTTTTTTATTATTTTATTTTTTACTAATATTTTGATTAATCGCCTTGTATTTGCCTTTGTCCAATTCCCTATTGCGGGGTGCACCAGGTTTGAAATTGTCTTGCAATTGTTGGATAAGTTATAATTTTGTTCATAACACTTAGTCTGAATTAAATGTTTTTATTATAACATATTATAGTATTTTTAAATAATTAATAATCATCATCCATAACCACGAACACAACTAGCACGATTACGAAGAGAGAGAGAGAGAGAGAATTAATTTTTAATTTTTGATAATAGACAGACATATAAAATTGTATAATTATATAATTAACTATTATATAAAAAGGAGAGGGAGGTGGTTGAAATTTTGTTTTCTTGTAAAGGGGCAGTACTTCATAAAAGGGGGAAACTATGATTTAATACTTCTAAATTAACATTCGCATTTATTATTAAATTAAATGATACACCTACAATAAATTCATACAGTGCTATATGTATTAATTTATTTTTAATTAATTGTTACTTTATCTTAGTTATTATTTTAATCGAATTACGATCGGAAAACTGTCTTTTTTTAATTTATCAATTTTAAGCATATTGTATTTTTGTTATTTACTCTTTGTTATTTAATTTTTAATTATGATCTCTTTAGAGTTATGGAATTCATTATAAACGGGAACAAGAAATCGAAATGATAACTTATGTAGATTATGTGGATTATGATGGTGCTGCTTTCCGGGCTGGAATGCGAGAAGGTAATTAAAATTTACATTTTTAACTTTATATTTAAAATTTAAATTTTATTGTAATGAAGATTTATTTATTTTTTTTTTTGTTTGTTCGTTTTTGTTGATATTATACATATTTTTTATTTATTTCTACTTGGAATGGAAGAAATTTGTTTTACCTGAAAATTATTTTCAAAATAATTTATGAACAATGGTCTCAGCCGAACCCAAAATAATGCTTTCTATCTATAAGGTAAAAGAAGCTTCTTTAATATGAAATATATATACGTATATATATATGAACACCCTCTAAACTTGAAACGTTCGAACATTGTCATCTCTTTCTTATTTTGTAATAGTTAATTTTATTAAAAATATTAAAATATTTTTATTTATTCATTTTATAATTATTGTTTAAGTGATTTTCAAAGTGTGAGCAAGAGATAATAGATATATCTGACTAAGAGTTGTTTTGGGTTCTACTTGGACTATTGTTCATATTTTATTTGATTATAGACATCAATAAACCTTAACGTCTGCTAATTAGCCAATTTTTATTTTCTAAATGTCTCGCTTGCTTATAATATTTTTTATAAATCTAATTATCTAATTTTTTTTAAAAAAATTAAAACTACTATTACATTAGCCCGCAAGTTTAAAAGTGAAAAATATTACATTAATAAAAGATAAGAACACTTGAATGGCATATGGGTAGAGATAAAAAAAATGGTTTCCAATTATTTATGCTTAAGATATTTATTTAAATTCAAATATATATCAACTGTTAAATAAAATTTTTCTAGCAGATTTTTAGCATAGTATCTATAACCTTTAACAATTTATAATATTATATATAAAGTCTTATAATTTCATCTTTTTAAAAGATATTTTAAAATTTATTGTTTAATTAAAAAGAGTTATAATATTTCTTTTATTTATATAGTTCATTTGCGGGTAGTAAAAAGTTTTGGATCAACAGAAGATAATTTTTTACTAATTATATATTATTTATATACTCCTAAACATTTTTAAATTTTGTTATATATATATTTATTATATAACAATTGCACAATTATAATTATAATTTTCTAATTATTTTAAAATTTTGTTTTATTTTCAGGAGATGTGATTCTTTCAATAAATGGACAAGATATGGAAAAAGCTGATCATAAAACTTTAGTAAATTTTATAAAAAACTGTGATTCTCGAATGAGAATGGTAGTCCTTTTTGAAGACTGTGTGCGAAAAGTAAGATCAATTTACTTAAATTTATTGTTATTTTATTCCAATACTCCACTTAAATAAAAAAAGAGTGATATTCTTTATATATTCTAGAATATTTTATTTTATTTTGTTCTGAATTATTTATACATTTTTTTTAAATAGAATATAATTATTTCTTTATGCATATATATTTATCTAATAATTATTGTAATCCAATGGAAAATTTCTACCTTCTATATTAATAAATAATTATCTGTATAAAACACATAAATATACTGGTGGATTATTTTTTTTAAGGTTGAACTTCACATGAGATACATTCAATTACAACGTGCTCTCCAAGGTAAAATGACTGAATTAGAAAGATTATGTTTAAGAGAACGGCAACTTCTTCAGGGAAAATGGAAAACTCATAGCCTTCCTGCTCGAAAAAAGAATTCAAATACAAATGGAATGAATACAGGAAATAGCCAAGAACCTGGTACCCCAACAGAGGTTTCAGAATATGCTTATTGCCGACCTACCGTTTCTACAGAAGATGTAGCAAAGGTAGATTAAATTATATTTTTTCATCATCAAATCTAAAAATAACACAATACGAGTAATATTTATACTTTAAGAAATATTAGAAATAATAGAAACTTCATATATTTTAGGTTCAACAAACGCAACAAGTTGTTGTAGGATATCAATTGTTAGATCCGAGATATCGAACATATTTACTCCACGCAGCTCCAGGTGGCACTGAATATTTAGTAGGATGGCCTTCACCTATAGCTGCGGCTGCTGCAGCGGCAGCTGCAGCTGCACTTCCAAGACACGCCAGTGCTACAAGGGGGTATCATCAAACAAATGGATTAGCAGCGGCTTCAACTACTGGGTCATCTGGTCAAAACATTAGTAATTATTTTCTTTTTTAATAAAAAAAAAAACAATTTTCAAATATAACTTACACATAATACTTGATAATATCCCTTTCATATATCATCTGATTATGAATACAATTTAGGAATAAATAAATTTCTTTAAAGCCATTATAGCGAATGTTATCTTTTAATATAATCTGCTATGTGTAGCAACATTTTGAGGATTTATATTTATTGCTTAAAATTTAATCAAATAGTGAAAATTTAAAAGCAATTTCAATTAAAGCATATAACTTAATTTAATTATAGCTAATAAATTTTTAGATGTTAATAGTGGGGGTGGAAGTTCAAGTGCGAGTTCAAGTTTGAAGAAAAATTCTAAAGAACAACAATCTCAATATCAATCCACTGGATCTCATATATGTGCACCTTGTGTTGGAACACAAGGTAATCATGATAACACTAGTCTAGAAGCTTATGATCTTGCCAGCCCATGTTGTGAGCCTCATTGTGTACCATCATCCCGACGTCGCTCTCGTCATAAAGACCAAAGAAATTCTAAAAATAATCAACAATCTACCAAAGGTGGGTTAATTTAAATAATAATTTAATATTATTTTTAATTTTTTTTGTCTATATTTCCAAATTAAAGTAAAAACTTCACTTATTCATAATAAATTAAAAAACAAATGTTACTAACACTAATTTATTTTAATTTAGGATGGAAAGATAAATCTCCTAGAGCAAGTTCTCAACCCTCCTCTGCACATCAACAACCAACAACTGTTTCTACTAATATAAGAACTACTGCTAGTGGTAGTGCAATAGTTACTGGCAATAGATACACTAATTTGGCTGGATCAGGTCTTGTGAGTCAATGTAGTCTTCATTCTTGTACATCAAGTGAACAAGGAGTCCACGGAGGAGAAAGTAGTGCAGCCTCCTATACTACTTCATTAAGTACAGACACCTTATATTGGGATGATACAAGTGCTGGAGGATGTGGATCAGCATCTCGGTCACATTCCACTAAATCAAAACATTCTAACCATAATATTCAAAAACATCAATCTCATGCTGCTGTAGCAGTTGCATCTTCGTCAGTTGCCTGTACGTCAGGTTTTGGTCAATATGCACAAACAAAACCAGCTAAGTCCTGGGATAATCTAACAACAAAATCATTTGGTGGATATGGTTTTGGGTATGGATATTTGGATACAAGCGCATTAAAGGCTTCTAATGGTGAAAGGGCAAAAAATCATACACGCACTCATAGCACAAAGGTATTGGGTTCCTCTTTCTGCTTTCTATTTATTCTTTTATTTATTTTATACTAATAAAAATGATTTATTACTTTCTATTTCATTTGCACGTTTTAATATAAATTATTAATTGTAATTTTGATATTTAAAATCTTTGTTAATTTTTGATTACATTAAAATTTAATTTTCTTTAATCAAGAATTTTAGAATAAATATTCATTATCGATTATAGTTCACATTTTTAGTAACATTTTTATATGAAAATTATATTGAGACTTATCAAATTAATTTGAAACTATATACTTTTAATATTATTCTATTTCAAGAGACATCATTCCAATATTTTTCAATTTACAACTTATTAATTATTAAACATTTATTAAATATTTGGATTTTAGACTTAAATCCTTAACCCTTATAAAAGTATATAAAATCCTTAAAAATAAACTGAAATAGTATTTTAAATTACTAAAACTTCAACTTTCTTTAGAAATTATAGGTCTTAATCAAATTAAAAAATAAATCTAACCTTTATTTATCTAACATTTCTGTAGTGTTATTGAAATATTATGAATAAGATACTTTTCTTATTTCTTTTATTCTATTCTATTTAGAAAAATCGTGAAATATTTCTTCTAATTGCCAATCTATTTGATAAAATTGATGAGATCTAATGACTGATATTTTCAATTATTAATATAAAACAAGCATCTGAATTATTTATATATAAGCCCCACAGACCATATCCTAAATGATTAAATGAGATTTAATTAAACTGAAAAATACATAATTACTTTTTAATCTCATCTAATCGTTTTTTTTTAATTTTAAGTTCTCTATTTTTCATACAAAATTAACAAATTATTAATATGTATTATTAAGTATATGAATATGAGGAGATGCTAAAAAGTTTATTTTTATTTCAATTTTTCTACAAACTTCATTTGAATATATATTTTTATGTTATTCATTATTAATACTTTAATAGAGTTATACTTATTTCCTAATCTAGAACAATTTAAAAATTCAAACAAGGATAACAAGATTATCGTTTGAAATTTGTTTCACAGAAATAAAAATTAAAAATAAATTATTTTCATTGAAAATTATTGTAAATTAATATTTGTTTAATTGATTTAAATAATTCTTCTAGACATTTTAATAATAAATAGAATAATTTAAAGAAATTTCAGATTTTTAAATTTTTCTATGTAAATAGGTATATTGTAATATGTAATACATATAATTAAATATAAAAAAAATAAAGTATGATTTTTTGCATTTCCTTTGAGCTGTGATAACGATTAGTTTAATAAGATTGGGAAAAGATAAAAATAATACACCCTCCATTCCAAAAGAAACCGAACTTTTTAAAAAAACAAAAAACCAATGTACATTTTGGAACAAATCATTTTTATTAATCAATGTATTCCCCTTCTGCATCCATACACTAATTTTCACGCTCCAACAAGTTGTCAAACTTTATTGGAATGGTCTTTAGGACGTCGGTCGTTCTCAATGGCTTCAATCGATGCGTGCCACTTTCCTTTCATCGCCAAATGCAGTTTAGGGAACAGATAGAAGTCGCACAGAGCCAGATCTGGTGAATAGGGCGAATGATGCAAAGGAATAACGTGATTTTTGACCAAAAATGCAGTTACAAGTCGCGAACGATGTGATGGTGCATTATCGTGCAAAAGTGTCCAACTGCCGATTTCTCGATATTCTGCCCGAATACGACAAATTCTTGCCAGCAAACGCTTCATGACGCCCAAGTAAAACTCTCCAGTGACTGTCTGACCGGGTGGAACAAATTCTTTGTGGATAATTCCTTTTGAATCGTAAAAATCCGGTTCTGGGACGGCATGTTCTTTCGTCATCATCCAGCGTCTCTACCCGATTTGAATCGCCCGATCCACACGTAAACTTGCGTACGGGATAGACAATCATCACCATATCCATTTTGTAGCATTTGGTGCGTTTCAGTAAAAGTTTTACCAAGTTTAACACAAAAATCAATTGCAGCTCTTTATTTGAAACTCATTTTCCGACTGATGTACAAAACGCAATAACTTTTGTTCTATGCATCCAAATGTCATGAAATTTATACCAGTTGTCAATGAGGGACTAAGCCACCTACGGGTAAAATATTACAACAGATGCCATTAGTGGTACTATTTTTTTTATAAGTTCGGTTTCTTTTGGAATGGAGGGTGTATATTATTAATTATTTTCTGTCAATTACGTTATTACAACTCTCAACTTGCTAACAAAAGACCTGTTAATGTGAATTACAAATTAAACAAAACACACTAATTTAAACTAATTATAAAGTTATACTATTAATCCTTTCTATTAGTTTTTGTAGTTTAGGCATTTGCTATATTTTAATAATATTTGCATTCTTTTAGTGGTTGCTTTTTTATATCTTTTACAACTTTGTTCAATTCCGCTTTGCTTTATTATATTAACATTTTTTCTTTCGTTTCTTAAATTAATAATTTTTTATATTTCTATTAAAATTAATTCTTATTGTAAATTTAAATAGAATATTGTTTTTTATTCAGTGTAAAATAAAGATAAATTTTAAATCGAGTAAAAAATTTATAATTAATTCATTATGTATACGAAGTATATTTAGAATGTATTTAATTTTATGTTGTTTTATATTTATTTATTTATATTTATTTATAGACGTGGAGGGATAATTGATTTATTTAAAAAACAATTATGAAAAATTAAATTTTAGTTTATATTGTCTAAATTTTAATCAATATTAATATTAATTAAATTATAAATTGATAAAAATTAAATTACAATCTTGATACAAGTGTATCATCCAATTGTGTTCATTGCATTGACCATGATAATACTAATATTTTAAAAAAAATGATTTCATGATTTATTTCAAATGTATATGTTCACAGATAAAAACTCGGAAGATAATAATCTTATAGATTTGAAATTAATATTTAAAAAGCTCAGTACAATATTCTTAGCCGTTTCTAAATCTCTATTTTTATATAAGGTCCATTGATAGACATTTGACAATTTTAAGGTAATAGAATGAAATAGAAATCAACTATAGAAAGAGATTAAAAACTCGAGTTTCATTTTAATCAACGAAGAAATATATATTAAAATAAGTATACGTTATAAAAAGGCTTTTACACTAAGAAATAAGCTGAAATAAAATACTTCGTATATTTATAAAGTTAAATGAAAAATCAATCCAAATAATTATTATCTTAATAAATAACATATTTTTTTCAGCTCAACTGCCACTCAGGATCTACGAATCAAACAGCTCATCTGAATTATGGACACGGTCATTCCCACCACCACCATCATCATCATCATCATCACCACCACCATCATCATCGACATCATAATAATTCTAGTGTTAGTGGTAGCAGTGCATGTAGTGGTCCACAGAATCATCAACATAGATATGTTCAACCGACAAAATCTAGTGAAAGTCTTCTACTGCTTCCAAATCACACAGAACCAGCACTAAGTGATTCTAGTTTGAGCTGTGATTGTCTGGATGCCCAATCTCCTGCAGCAGAGCAACCTCAAAATTCACATTTTTTTCCCACTTCGAGTCCTAATTTATTTTCAGATAAGCGAGCTAGTCACGGAGAAATTACTCGTCTTTGACCATTAGATTAAATTTGATATTTATATATAACAAATTTAGAATATAAACGAATTTATAAATTTCTATAGTTATTTACATGTTATTAAGTAAATAAACAACGATAATATATATTGCCTAACATTAAAAAGTTAATCTAAGAGAATATTGATTTATAAAAAGAACGTAGAAATATTTAAAATTTGTTTTGAATTTTTTTTTTAATTTATTCACATTTTAATTATATAATGGCTGTGTTAAAATTTAATATTGTTAATTATTTTTTTTACTTTATCATCAATTTATATAGTTTATTAAATAATTATATTAAAAATAATTCGAACATTTTTTTTTATATTAACAATATAAATGTTAAAGCTTTTATTATTATTTTATTAAAAATTACAGAAAATTAAAGTTATTTTTTTTTATAAAATAAAATTGAAAAAAAACTCATTTATAAATGTTGAAGTTTTAAACTTTACTTATATTATTTTTTCATTTTTTTTACTAGACAGGTATTTTATATTTGGAAATATATAATAATTATGTGATAATTTTATATTTATGTATAAAATCTTTTTCTAATTACTAATCTTCCATATTGTTATATTTTAATTTATATCTTTTTTTTGTTTATTTTTCATATAACTGCAATCCATCATCTTTTATTATTTCTCAGTCTTATAATTTAATTAAAGTAGGAATGATTTTCCATTTAAAATTCAGCTGATTAGAAATAATGAATTTTTATTGTGGATTTGTAACATTTAAACTTGAAATTTCTTGTAATTTTTACCAGGAAAATTTCGCCAAGCATAAATGTTTTCTGACTAATTGATCTTCGATTTTAAAAAAATAATAAATATTATAAATGAAAAGTGATGAATACATATCTATTCTTTTACCGAAATAAATTCGGAAATGGTATATTGATATGATATATATTAAGTACTTAATTTATATTTATATTTCTTTATTGATTTTTTAAATATAAGAAATGATAATTTTGAATAATCTAAAGTTTTATTTACACTGTTAGAACTAGAAGGGGTATATTTACTATTCATCAAATGATATAAACCAGGTTATAGGCTATGTGACTTGAAAAGTAACACATGCTATTTCTTTTCAAATAATAACATTTTAAAGATCTTTATCCAAGTCATTAAAAATTAATTATATACCATTGAAACCATATAATCATCCTTTTAATAGAAAGTGCATTTTTACTATTAATACTATTTACAAATAATTAATTTAAATATGAAATCTTATTTATCTCTAAAAGCATAATGACTACTTTATTTTGAATAATATAAATTTATTACTATATAGCTTTTTTTGAACCATTGATTGTTTATTTCAATAGACATTTTTTCTAAAGGTCTACAATATTCATTTTTTCATGAAATATGTTATCTTTGAATACTTCATTTTAGATTTGTATGTCAAAATATGCCTTAAGTAGAATTCACTTTCATATTCCTATAAATCTAATATATAGCATCGTTACGAAACAATGGAAATACACTTTGGTCCACCCTATTTTTTGTGTAATCCCAGATCAATAGACCTAATAGTATTAATTGTTATAATGTAAATTTTTGTTATTAGTACTTTTGAATTTTGTTGATACCAAAGACTTAAATTATTATATCAATTGTATGAATATCTTTAAACAACTATATTTTCTTTAAATTTATTTCAAATAAATATTATTATATTTATTTCTTAAATATAAATGAAGAGACTTTCCACTATAATAAAATACCAAAATTGAAAAAGTAAAATCATAACTTACACTGGCACAGGTATAACAGAATTAATTTTCAATATCAGATTTATGAAATAAAGAAATTCAGCAACCTCTAATCTCTCAATTATAGTTTTAATGATAATTTTAATTCATACAATTTTGCTTGTAAGAAAATTATCCACATTTTCAATTTAATTATTAAATTTATATATTAATTAACAGGTAATTTAGATTAATTTAATTAAAATATAAATTAAGAATTTATAAATAATTATACTTTTTTTTATAAAAATATTCTTTTGTTTATTTAATTTTCCGTTTAGAAGAAATTATTAATCATGTTTTGATGTATAAATTTATCATACACATGAAATATCAATAATTAAAATTATTCAATTGACATAGCATAGTTAATATATAAGTATTATTTATATATATATATATATATATATATATTTACAAAATCGATATATATGTAAATATATTATTTCTGATTTAAACACATATTATAAATTGAATAATAGTCTTTGAATTAATTAAACTATATTAAAACAATATATTCGAAATATAAACGAGAATTGTAAGAAAATTATGCAAAATAAAATATAGAGATTTATCTTTTAAATACACTTAATTTAAAAGAATATATTTTTATATATGAGCCATTCATTATTTGGATATATTTGATTATTTTCTTTATTAAGCTGTTTCTAAATTTCCAATCTAGTAGATTTCATAGAAATATTATAAATTCAATTGCATATGCAGATAATTTTTTTTTTAAATTTCAATATTGAATTTATAAAAATTGTACGAAAATCCCCGTACTCGTAAATGTAAAACAAATACACAATTTTAAATACATATACAAATACAAATAATTTTAATATTTTCATGGAAAATTGAGAATAAAAATACAAGAAGCAAAATAGATAATTAAATTGCACGCATGATTAGAGTCTTAAGAATAGAAGTCCCACACAGTATTGCCAATTAGTAAATGAGGTGAATACCCGAACTAATAGTTTTCCAAATCAAGAAGGGATCTATATAAAAAACAAATGAATGATGAAAGGTAACAGGCTTATTTAATTGAAAAGAAAATGTAAATGATTCCTTAAGATATGTTTTACCTCTTTTTAATATTTCAATTAGATATAATATATATACAAATATCAATAAATCAAATATAATTATCATTTAAGGCGCCAATAACATAGTTTAAATGTAAATTTAAAGTTTTGAAAACCAGAGGGCAGCAAAGATGGATAATTTAAAGGAAAAGTCAAATAGACAAGAAATTCTATTAAAACCAATATTCTTAATTTCATTAATATAATCAATAAATTAAAAATTATAGAAATATTTTAAATAAAAAAAAATAAATTACAAAGAGAAATGAAAATATTAAAAAAAAAATATTTTATATTATTATAAAAAATTTATTTTATTACAAATTTCTAGGCTGAATTTACTTTCTTCGCAAGCACCTATTTCCTCCAAATCGTGCACCCCCTGGTGCAACCGGTTATTCATTTCCGCTGTCTGCGTTGCTTTTGTGCTATCGTGTTATCTTAAATTTTTCTTTTTTATAGAATTATTAATTTCCTTCCTTTTAATTCGTAAACTGTGAGTTTATTTTATGAATATGTTATTGTGATTGTAAATTCGTGTTGAAAAAACAAAAATCCAATCTATAATATTTATATATATGTATATAAATATGTATATATACATATATATATATAAATAAGTTCCATTTTTCTCAAAATGTGTTAATTTATTATTGTTATCATTTAAATAAAAATATAATGCATGTACGCATATAACATTAGTAAAAACATATTTCCAAATAAAAGTGTCATGAATTATTTATTTATTTTTTATAATATGAATTAAAGTTATGTCTAAAAGAAATTCAGTATCATATATCAAACCTGAAGAACCAAATTTTATCAAAAATTTAAAGCAGCAAATTGGATATAAAGAACCTGATCAAGTTGAAACTAAAGTATGTTTTAGATAAATACTTTGACATAATAATTTTAAAATAAAAAAAGGAAATTAATATTTTTTTTATCAAATAGAAACAAATTCTCCCTCCTCCTGATGAAGAGGATTTGAGAGATAAGGAAGATGAACAACCAGTTGTTGTTGTATTAAAGCCTGGGGACCTCACTGCTGAAGAAGCTGAAGTTTTTCAAGTTGAAAAAAAAGAAGGTAGAATTTTATCTCTAATTCCTATAAAGGAATCTTTATCCATAATGTGCTTATGTCCTATATGAAATTTCAATTATTTCAACCAATGTTTACACTAAATTCACATTTGACAATTTAAAATTTAAGAAATTCAATCTTCCAACTCACTAAATATTAAAGTAAGTCTTAATGTATTGCTTTTTATATATAATTTCTAATTTATTATAATTCCTATCACTTACATATATAATTATATCTTTAGTTTACAAATTTATTTCCATTACATTCATACTCTAGCATCCATTTACTTAATTTAAATGACATTACTTTCTTTATTAATTTACTTATTTAATGTTTACCATTAGGCTTTCATCGTTTTTGCTAATTTATACTTTGGTTACTTATTAAATTTTTCTTTTTAAAAGCAGATTTTGTTATATATTTACAGTTATAATAAGATGATTTGAATTATTGGTTTCTAAATTACGAAATATCGTAGCGTTCAGAAAATAAATCCAGGAGCAGGAAATTTCTCTACTCTTAATCTTTTATAAATTTTCCAAAAAACAAACAAACTCTGAGAGCTTGTATTTTTAAATAGCGTATATGCTGACTATATATATTATATAGAATTGAGTGATTTCAACTCAAATTGGTTTAAGGTCTTATAAGGCGTTAATAGTTTAGTAATATTTAAATGAAATTTTGCCAATTGTAAGTTCTTGATTTTATATGCTCAAAATATACCATAATAGATTCTACTAGCTGTCAGAATAGTGTTTATTTATTTAAAAGAAATTTAAAAAAGAGATATTTTATTAATTTTTATAGAAGTTTTTAATTAAAAATTAAAAATTATTATTTTAAAGTAGAGGTAGGAAAGCCTTATCTTAATTGATAGACATGTTTCTAAAGTATTAAAGTAAATAACGCCATTAAACAAACTCCTCCAAGTTAATTCTTAAATATGAAAATAATTTTAAAAATATACAATAATTATTGCATTTATTATACTTTCATACTGTCACACTATCACTCAGATAATGTGAACTTAACGCTACAGAAACTTACCTATTTTCAAAATTCTAAATTGAAAAAATACAACTTAATTATTTTCATTTTATGTTCATTTATTTTATTATTTTCAATCAGTAGTGGTATCTTGATAATTAATATATCATATTTAAATCTGAATCAATAGACGACTATAAATATGTCTACATTTTTTATTTAATTAATTTTATAACACGAATTCAAATCAGAATGTATTTTTTCGGTTTAATTTCAATAGGCCAGGTCAAACCCCCTTCTAAAAAGTAAAAAAATTAATTATAACCTACTTTATCATTTGAATATAATTATAAAAGGTAACTGATAGTTGGTTTAAAAAAATTATTCGTTACAAACTTAGAATATTGTTTTAAAAATATTTCAGGTCTACCTGGATATATTAATTAATTACCTAGTCTGATTTTTATGAATATCCTTCATTCTACTTTACTTATCTTATAAATACTTATATTTGTTAACAAATAGATCATCAATCAGTTTATTTTTTCAAAACTGGGATTATTACTACCATATCTAGGGCTTACAATACCGAACTAAAATCTGAATACCGGTATTTGGTATTTGAAATTTGAAATACCGGGATACCGGTATTAATACCGGTATTATTAATAATAAATTTACTAGCTATATTTCTTCTTACCTCAGTTGTTATATTGACTTTTTAACAAATAATATAAGAAATCCAATAAATATTGTTCTGAAATGAGTAGATATTATTTATTTTATTACATAGAGTAATAGTAGAGTAGGAGTAGATAGATACAAAAAAACGTGCAAGTAAAATAAAGTAAATATTAAATTCTATGTTACATTTTACATATAATAGGCTCGTATGGTATTATATAATTAAAGAATTAAATATAATTAAAGAAGTAAAAAATATAAAAATATAAATTGAAAGTATTTAATATTAATAACTTGCGTTTTGTTTATTAAAGTTTGCTCTTAAAAAACACAACGAATCAAGCGTTTCATCATCAAGCGAGGACCGAATTTTCGTACAAATATAACCAGCGGCCGAAAAAGCTCTTTCTGATCCTACACTTGTCGGAACTATTGTCATTAAAAATTCAACACATTTTGTAAATTCGTAATACCAAAATACCGGTATTTTTACATAAATACCGGTTTTTAATACCGGACAAAAATCGTCCAGGATTCCGGTATTCGGGATCCCGAGATCCCGGTATTGTAAGCCCTAACCATATCCTTGATAAAAATTTATGTAAAGCCCCGCGCATTACATCCGATGCTTACCTTGGTTCACAGAATCTATCCTTAACTGTTCGGAATAAATAATACAAAAATATTAATTTCATCAATCCCTCACCCCCAGAATTATTATAAATATATAATATACATTTTAATTAATTTAATATTATTAGATCATAATTATTGAATATTTTAATAAGATATTCTTTAATTATCAATTTAAAGAATATTAATTAAATACATTGTTTTTCCAAATCATATATATATACACCTAATTCTGTTTTTACACGGTAATTGGTGTATGACAAGTTCAGCTACTAAAAACAGTAATGTAATGCAAAACAGCTATGTTGTTGGTTAGTTATTCAATTTTCAAGACAAAAATAAATTTAAAAAAAAATTAAATGATAATCATAAGGACCATAAGTTTAATTGCTGTCATCATCAGTCTTTACCAAACAGGTGTGATTCCATTGATAGTTCACAAAATACTAAAACGTTTCTACATATTGCTAAAAGGGAATTCCTTTAAATTTTTGCCAATTAGAATTTCTCTGACCAGTGTATTTGCTTGAATGTATGTACACAATGTATCCACAAAAAAAAAGAAAGAGAAACAAATATGTATATACATATAATCTTTATACTCTTTCTTTTTTCGTATGGATTCTAGCTTTATGTAAGCTGTGTGTATTTTTATTTATGTGTGTTGTGATAGTTTGAACCGTGCTAAATCGAATAAAATCGTGTAAAAAAAAATATAATTCTTGATTTTCAAACCGTGTTAAATCAAATTCGTGTAAAATAAGCTGGAGTGTCTCCACTCAACTATCTCGCAATTTGAATTGGATTAAATAACATATATTATATTTAAATCAAATTTAATTAATTATAAATTAAAATTAATAAATAATATTTATTAAACCAGAGTATGTTGATGGCACCACGTCACGTATTGGCGCGTGAGACTTGCAGTATTAAAAAATTAATTCTGGTACTTTCAGCAATTCAATCAAGCTGAAATTCTATATATAGCAGTTTTATACAATTTTTAATCTTGAGAAAAACTATCAAACATATATCTTTATTTTTACGGGCACTTTAGAGGAAAAAAGTATAGTTGGAGTGTCTCCACTCGACTATCTCGCAATTTGAAATGGAATAAATAACAATATATTATATTTAAATTAAATTAATTATAAATTATAAATTAAAATTAATAGATAATATTTATTAAACCAGCGCATGTTTGGCTCTTTGTTGATGACACCACGCCACGTGTTGGCGCGTGAGATTTGCAGTGTTAAAAATTAATTATGGTACTTTCAGCGATTCAATCAAGCTGAAATTCTATATATAGCAGTTTTATACAATATTTAATCATATGAAAAACTATCAAACATATATCTTTATTTTTATGGTCACTTTAGAGGAAAAATATCAAAACGTTGTAGGTAATGACCCTCTTCCGGTTGAGCTACATTTCTTAAAAGTTGATAGAAAAACTACGAATTTTGAATAATGACCATCTACCAAATTTCATGATTCTAGCTCAAACCGTTTTTGAGTAATCTTGTCTACATACATATACACACACACACACACACACACACACACACACACAGACAGACACACAGACATTTTTCTCAACCTTAGTGAAAATGATTCAGGAACCTTCAAAACGTATAAAAACATCAAAATCTCAACATCGAAAATTTTCGTGGCGAGATAGTAAAAAGACAATTAAAAACAGAATTAGGTTTATGTTAATAGTAATAATAATAATAATAATATTATAAATATGTTTTCTGAACCATCAATGATTTAATTAATTAAGAAAAATTAATTAAAGTGATTTTTCTCATAATTCGATTATACTCTTGTAAAACCTCCTTATACTTGAATCTCATATAAAACTGCACAATTTTCACGATAAGAAACAAATACATAATTTCTATTTTTGATTTTTTTACAAAATAAATTTGATTTGTTAGATAAATAGATAATTATTTGTTTATTTTTTTAGGGCTTAATTATAAAAAATAATTTATTCTTTTTATCCTCTTTGAAAAAAAAATTTTTGTCTGAAATTTATAACAAAAAACATATAGAAACAAGTTTACACCTGTTGGCTCAGCCAAATAATCTGCAATAACTTTAATACAACTATAAATTGTCTAAATTTTGCTTTTCACAAATATTGCTTTTATTTTAATTTTAATTGTTTTTATTTTAAATATTGCTTTTCATACATTTCTTTATAATTTTTCATCTACTAAAATATCCAGAGTTCATCATCAATATATCTTATAATTAATTCTTTAGTGAAAACCTGACTAAATACAATATTTATAAAAAGAGTAAATGTGTCAAAAAAAGACATTAGACAATCGAAACATAGTATTTTGTTAGACTTATTATTACAAAGTCATTCTGCCAGTTTTTCTCTCTTTAAAATTAATTTCGAAATATCTACCATTTTTATCATGATTTTCGTTTTTTATATTTTGATATTATTGATATATATAATTTATATTATTATGGTATTAAAGTTGGCTATTTTGACCTTCAAAATCTTATACCAAGTTTTAGAACTAACTTCGGCGCTGTTCACTGCAATAGTCCGAGAGACGAAAGTTGGTGCGTGAGGGGTGGCGGCCAAGAGAGGCGGGGTACCCCCTCCTAGAATGAATTCCCCTCCACCACAGTCTTCTACTCAAACTAAACTATAAAAAAATGTGATATGCGCAACAAAGTTGCACGGTGTGGTTTCGTTGGAATGGTGGGGGCAAGCGCGGAAACTGGTTGGCCGAGGGTGGGGGTCGGCTCGTGCATCAACTTTCATCTCCCGGACTATAGACAGGGACAGGGGCTCTACTCCCTCACCCTATGTACCCCCAAGTGATACATATGTAGTATTTGTTTGAAAGTCTGTATGTAAAAGGTTTTCATCCATTTTGTTTCAATCAGTATATTACATAAATCATTCATTTTTTTGTGTTCTTCCTGGCAGTTGCGTACCGTGAGGTTCTTGCGCCTGGGGGCAACTGAGAAATCAGCGCCCCCTTTCGTATATATATATAATTTAATTTTTTTTAAAGAATATTAATGACGAATAACGAAACAGGTTTAACAGATTTTAATAAGCGTATAAATAATATTTATTGACTTACACTAAATACAGTTTAACTTTAAATATTAATTCTTCTTTTGTTCCAAATTGGCTTCCCTAATTTTGCGCCCCCTAAATTTGGCGCCCGGGGACATATGTCCCCCCCTGCTCCCCCCTAGTTACGCCACTGCTTCCTGGGCTCTGACTCTACGTTACTCGAAAGTTCTTGGCCGCAACTACCACATTTCTCCAAGTGTCCCTATTCTGAGCTATAACCATCTAACTCCTACCCTGTCCCATCTCTCTCACGTCCCTTCCTACATTGTCCACCCACAACGTCCTTTGTCTTCCAAACGGACGTTTTCCAATCGGTCTCCCACCAATATCTTTCTCTCCCATTCTAGCCACGTGCCCTGCCTATCGCAGCCTTTTCGTTTTATAACCCTAACTATTTCTGGAGATGCATAAAGGTCATACGATTCCTCGTTATGCAGTCTCCTTCTTTCCTCAGTGTCCTCATCTTTCTTTGGCCCATAAATGCTGCGAAGAATTCCTATTCTCCAATACTCTGAATCTACTCTCATCTCCCAGGGTCATAGACCATGCCTAACGTGATTTATTTTTTCCTAAAAAATGGAAAATTTTTTAATTTTTGGTAATTGTTTGGGGAGGCTTTGAAGAAAACGTATATTTTTCATTATTTCTGTTTATTATAATGAAAATAACTCAAAAATATAGAAATAATATGACAATAACTTAGTATAATAATATAATAATAAATTTAAAGCTACCTGAAAACGGGACGTATGGTAACAATGCCTCACACCCATATAATACAACAGGCAAAATAATTGTTTTATATATTTTAATTTTGATCCCCTTTGATAATAATTTTGATGAGATAAGCCTCTTTACTCCATGATAACAGGCGTTTCCCAATTGCAACCTCGATTTAAATTCTCAAATATTATTATCCTTCGTGATTACATTAAATTTTTCTACATATTCAAATTCTACATTTTTCTAAATTAAGATATTGTATGTGAATACTGTTCCTCTCTGTTTCTAAATATTTTGTCTTATCACTATTAATTTTAAACCCCATCTCTTTTCCTGCCTGATTAATTTTTTTAGGCTACTTCAAATGTTATTAAATTATTTTAAAAAACAACAAAAAGTAAACAATACAAATAAAACAAAGAAATTTATATAATAGTAAACTACTATAAAAAATAATAATAAAAAATATATATTAAAATCTTACGTGAAAATCCAATCATGAGATCAAATTTTCTCTTAATTAAAATTATTTATTCATATAATCTTAAAAATTAATAGAGGTAATATAGTTGTAATGTGAATGTTTTCAGTGTGTTAAATAAATTTAAAATTCCAATATGATCAATTGAGATATTGTAAATATCAATCTATATATATATAAAAAGGATTTTGTCTGCACATTGCTCAGGATTTAAAATTTTTTGTATATATTCGCGTTCCAAAACTGACTTTAGAATTTTTAATGTCATAGGCTATAAATTTAATTAACCACAGAAATTAATTTTTAAAAATTTGATATGAACATGTTGTCATTTAGCAGCGCAAAGAATACAATACAAAGAATGTTTATAATATTTTTATTTTTCTAATATTTACAATATTTCAATTAATCATATTGGCCTTTTTAACTTATTTATCACACTGAAAACATTCACATTGCGACTACATTTTCTCTTTTAATATTCAAGATTATATGTAAATGTTGTCATTTATCAGCGCAAAGAATACAATACAAAGAATGTCTACATATCAAATTTTAAAAAATTAATATCTGCGGTTATTGATTAGATATTAATAAAATTTATAGCCTATGAACAAATAGAGGTATGTAAGAATAATTGTGATGTAATTTCATCGAAATCGGTTCAGCCAATTTTGAGTCTATAACGTGAGAATTTCCGGACACATAGACAGACATGGAAAATTCTCAAGTCACTTCTGGATACTAGAGATCATGAAACGCGAAGATATGCAAAAATAGTTCAATTCTGAGCAATGTGCAGACAAAAACCATTATTATATATATAGATTTAAGATTATTGTGATTAATCAGTTTTTAATCATAATTTTTTATTATACTTTACGCGTATTCCTTATTGTTATATTCATGACCTTCTAATTAGTAAACCCCTTTATTATGCATTTGCCATTGTGATCATTTAGTCTCTATATACTCTGATTCTCCCACCCGCACTCGCTTAATCACACCCAAAATTTTTTCTTCAATTGAGATCAGACATTTTCCACACACACAAAGATCATATATTTTACTTTTCCTAGATAAAATGTGAAATAAAAATCCGATGGAAACTCCCTTAAAAATATGGTAACAAATTTTAAATATAAAATATTATAAATTATTATTACAAACTTTTAAATATACATTTATATAGAACTTATATGTTGGTGTACTTTTTAAAAAACTAACTATAGTATATATATATGGTTTTTACATTTTAAAATTGACTGTTTTATTGTCTATTGTATGAAGAATGTCAAAGGACTCAATACTAATTATTAATATTAATATAAGGTAATGGCACCAATAGATGACATTTTAAGCGCTCTTGTTCCTATTTTCTTTTATAAAACTGAAACTATACGTCTCACAAAAAAAATCTTTTGGTTATTATAAAGCTTATTTTACCTTTTATCACCAGGATAAATATTTTAAACTTTTATATGAGTTTAAGGGGAAATATAATTTTTTTTCAAAATAATCAAATGGCACCTATAGATGACACCAAAACTTTTGGTGGAACCTAATGATGACAATTATGGAACCCAAAGATGACATCTACTTTTTTTCACTTCGCTTGCTCTCTTTATCTTCAACTTATTTATTTACAAAGTAAAACATCTTTCCAACACCTTGTTGCTGCTTTAACTTTAGTTATAATAAAAAAATCAGGTTTCATATAATGATAAATTAGATATATTTATTGTGATTGATTTTATTTTTAGCTGATTATTATAATAAAATAAAAAATTGATTTTAAACAAATCTTGTTTTAATTATGCATTTTTAATTATACATTGAGAACAGAGTAATTTAAAAAAAATTTCAAAAAATAGTGTTTGAAGTTCTGGAATAGAAAAAAATTTTCTGACAATGAGAAAACTAAAGATAAAACACAGTTTTAGGTAGGTTCCCATATTAATTCAGACATGAAACTTGGTTGAATTCTATAAAATTATCTCCTCTTTACATCTATTAACATAATAGACAATTTTTTTAAAAACCTACTTATAGCTGACATTGCTGTCATCTATAGGAAAAACAATTTTTAGGGGCACCTATAGATGACACGGTTGATAAAAAAGATACTTTTAAAAATTAGGTGTTTAAATTGAAGTGATTTATATCTATATTAAGTCTATTTTATAATGTAGTTATTAAATTCTTGATAAATATGAAAATAAAAATATAAAATACTAATTAAGAACATTAGTTACCTTAAGGTTATATTTAAGATTTGTTGAAAAAATCAATTGTTGACGATTCGGTCTGCTTTTCAAGTTAAAAGAAAAAAAATAGGGCGACTTATTGTATTGTTGTAGGATATCTCAGGTGGTGGAAAAGCATAACTATCATTTAAAAAAAAAAATTTCCGCGTATGTTTTAAAATTTGCTTATTTTTTTAGTTTAAATTCAAAAGTGTCATCTATAGGTGCCATTACCTTAATTAATTAATTTAAAACAATTTATGTATAACAAATTACATAACATAACATTTTCATTAAACATTAAATAATTAAAATTTGATCAAACATGGTTCATATGTAAATTCATAACGGACTACCTTTACAAGTCTTATTTAACATTTGGCCATTTGAAGGTTAAAAGTAATTATTGATGTCTTTCTATTTTATATATATTCACTGAAAAACGTCTAATATTTATTTTGTCTATATATATATTATTTTATGTATTCTATTTATTATTAAATATAAATGCATGCACGCATTAAGAAATTTTTCGTGTGAAAGACTTTAATAGACCGTTATATAATGTAATTTAAAGAAAAGAAGGGGCTTCTGTCTCTGATTTCTTGAGTTTAACACCTTTCCCTTCTTAGAAGAAACAATTTTCTTAGAAAATGATTTAAAGTATTTGAGATATATTTAGTTTTTTTAGAATTATAAAATTATAGACAACTAGTACAACTTGTTTTAAGATTGTTTTTAGGACCAGAGAGTTAAGATACAAATGTCTGACCTAAATTTTTTTGATAAATTACACCAATACTAATTTTATTTGCAAAATAGGTATTTTAAAAAATCATAGAAAAAAAATTAATTTAAACTGTCAAAATTATTTATTTTTTCTAATAAATAGAATAATATATAAGTTTTTTATAAATAAGGTAAATTGAGTCTTAATATCCATGTACCATATACCTAAATTCGTTTTGGCTTGTTTCTATTCTCTATCTTTGAGAAAATTATATTCTATTTTTAGTAATTTGTGATTATATTTTGGATAAACATTTATATGAAATTTGCTTTTTTCTCATTTTACAATATTTTTAAAACATTTATTGATAAAAGAATATAACTAATATTAATCCCAAAAGGTAAGGAGGAGAGGGAGTAACGTGGGGAAATACCGCTGTAAGCATTTTATTTTTTTAACCCTATTGTCATGGTTACATGTTGTCTAATAAAAATGGAATTTTTTTCGTTTAAATAATCAATTAGATTTTTTTAATTTAAATTAAATTAATCCTATTTTACTAATCATTCATATTTTATTTATGTAGTGTTCTAATCACTCAAAATCAATAATAATTATAAAATTTTAATTTTATTACTAAATCAGTATTTCCTATATCATTATTCTTTTAAATTTTTTTTTTTTTTTTTTGTTAAATTTTGTTAACTCATTTTATTATAATTACATTTTATAAACTTTAATTTAAAAGATTCTTAAACTAGTAAGAGAAAAATTTACTGGTCCATTTATATATATATATATATATATATATATATATATATATATATTATAAGCTTAGCAATTTAATTATATTGAAAAACGGAATCATGGCCTCTTTTATCTATTATATAGTAAGGTTTCAAGTTGTCTAGTGCATTCTGCGTGACATCAATTGCTCATTTCTCGCAGGTAGCTTTCATCGCGGTTGGTCGAATTCTTATAAGAAAATAGAGTTAAATGAAAATTATGTATGTATATACATTTATATATTCATACATACCTGGTATTGTTCTTTTATTATTCATTAAAATCCAAATCTCAAAATAATTGTGAAGCTTTTACAAAATAATATTTTTTTAATCTCCTTATAACTTGTCGAATTTAAACATTCCCTTTGCCTTGATATCTGATACAAGTTGATAAGTTTAAAACCAGAAAAAATATTTCCATAAAAAATCTGATGAAGGTAGTGTATATTTAAAATAAAATCTAGATTATCCGGGAAGGGGTTTTATAAATAATCTAAAACCAATAAATGATTTGTTATTTGTTATATATATATATACATAAATATTTCTTTAGATTTCCGGTTCTACTTCGTAACAACATATGTTAATGATAAATAATGTTATTGAATGAAATAGTAAATAATTATTCAATTTTTCAATCCCGATTAATGGGAGTTCTACTGTATATGAGTATGTATTCTATAATTATATCTTTAAGGTTGCGGTTATACTAGATGTGTATATGCAAAGTCGTCAGAACAAACACATAATGTAAATAATATAAGTGTGGTTGCATTAAAAGCAAACAGAGTCAGGATGTTCAAATTAAATTGTTTTCTCATCCGAATTTTAATTAAAATATAATCTGTTTATATATATATATACCCTAATGTCTGCTAGTGTATTTGGATTTGATTTAAAATTTTATTACCCAGTGAAAATTATTTTATCCAAAACTGTGTGATTTTTACCGACCGACGATAGTAAGGGAGGTATTGTTTTCACACCAAATTTCACATGTGGAGATTTTTACATATCTCCACGAATCATGCATTTTCTTAACAGAAATAAGTTGACCTGTGGTCAGGTCCGAACCGACTGACGGTTTGAAATAAATTAATTTCCAGCTACAGAAACAATTTCAAATAATTTTAATATATCTATTAATGTAATAAAAAACAAATAGGCATACATAAATAATAAATATAAACATTTTTAATTTTATTTTATTTATAATATATATGCAAGACCAGGCTGTGAAGTCATGAATGGCTGGATGACGTCATATAATTTTAATTAAGAAAAAAAATTTTCTCGAGTATAAAACCAATGCAAAGTGAATGATTCGTGATGATATGTAAAAAATCTTCTCATGTGAAATTTGGTATGAAAATAACCCTTCCCTTCCTATCGTCGATCGCTAATACTACCACTTCCGGTTTCCGGATTTGCACCAAAAGTTGATCAATTCATCCCACTGATGCATTAAGTAAATATACCAAATTTCATCAAAATCCGTTCAGCCGTTCAGGCTGTACACATCTATACGGACAGACGGACGGACGGACAGACATCATGCTAAAAATACTTTTTTCTGTTGAGAAAATGCATATTCGTGGAGATATGTAAAAATCTCCACATGTGAAATTTGGTGTGAAAACAATACCTCCCTTACTATCGTCGGTCGGTAAAAAGTATTTTTAACATGATGTCTCTGTCCGTCTGTCCGTGCGTTTAGATGTGTACAGCCTGAACGGCTCAACCGATTTTGATGAAAAAATTAAAAATTAAAAAACCTTTCACTTTCAAATAGAAAAGAAGAAATATTCAAATATATAGAAAGAATAAATAAAAATTAAGTTAATATAAATATGATCTAAATATTTTATTAAATTAATTAAAATGGGAACTTTTAGAATAAATGATTTAATTGAATTGATATTTAAATATTAGAATTTAAAATTAAAAGTGAAATATTATAATAATTCTTCGATTGGGAATCGCTATGATAATTCATTGTTTAAAATGATTCCGCTAGAGCCAGTGGGCCACGCCAGGCTCTTGAATGAACAACACGGAGAATTATATAAACTTTAAAAAATTAATTTCTGCGGTTATTGTTTAGATATAAATGAAATTTATAGCCTATGTTACTCTAGGGGTATATAAGAATATTGTGATGTAATTTCATAGAAATCGGTTCAGCCAATTCTGAGTCTATAAAATAGTAATTTTCCGGACAGACAGACAGACAGACATGAAAAATTCTAAAGTCACTTTTGGATTCTATAGGTCATGAAACGCGAAGATATGCAAAAAATTTTAAATTCTGAGCAATGTGCAGACAAAAACCTTTTTTATATATATATAGATTAATATATTTACTTTTTAATAACTTTTTAAAATTTAGTATTCTCATATTTTTTTTAATTCTACTATATATTAATAGGGAAGTCTGAGCATTTTTAGGTTTATTGTCATTATTTTTATTTTAATTTGCTTTAAATTAAAATACAAAATAAGAATATTCTTATATTCAATACAATATATATGAATTGTATATATTTATGTATATTATTGATATATAATCCTTTGTCATTAATAAGAATCTAATGTATAAATTTATACGTTAATTAAATAATGAAAATAATATTTATTTTAAAAAAGGCAGCAAATAATCTTTTACGTAGTTCCATTGGGATAAAATCACTACACCTTTAATAAAATGGTATTTAGAAGATATTTATAAAATTTAATCAAAATTTTAATTTTTTATCAGGTTTCTAAACATTGAAATAAATTAAATAAACAATAAACAGGAAAAACAACACAAACTGTTTAGTATAATTTTCAATCGTTATTAAATTTATCTAATTATAACATTTTCCGGTAAAATAAATTTGCAGTAATTTTAAGTTTATTTTCCTATATTACTAGTGAACCTCTTGAATCTTTTTACTTTTACGAAATCGTCAGTTTAAATCAGGAGAGAATATAAAAAGAATGAGGGGGGGGGGTCCAGAGAACTCAAAAATATTTTTTATATTCGTCACTTGTTTAAATGACTTTTCTTGAAACAACATTGGAAAAATGGCAATAATTTCGTTCTATCTATCTATCTTTGTGGCTCTACGGAATTCGAAAGTTCTTGGCAGCAACTATCCCATTTGTCCAAGTGTCCCTATCCTGAGCTATAATCATCCAACTCTTCCTTCTACCTTCTCTCATCTCTCTCATGTCCTTTCCTACATTGCCCCAATAATTACGATATTTTATAAATATTAAATGTTAAGCTATTGTGCTGAGATACAAAGTAAATCAATTTAATCATGAATCAAAATTTTTTTAATCATCTAGATAAAAATAAAACGAATATATCCCTTATTTACATCATCACTAAATTTTTGTTAACTCTTAAAAAATAGTTATTTTTATTTTCTATTGTATTTATTATAGAAATTTTTTTAAAGTCTAAATACTATAGCTCATAATGACTTATTTTCAAAAAATATTTTAAATCTTGTATTTTTTAATATTTAGAAAATAGTTTAAATACTTTAGAGTAAGAAAGGATTCGTAGAAATATTAATACTTTTTATTTGAAACAATTTTATAATTAAACAAAATAATATTTTCTTTATTCAATCTTCTTTCTTTAATTTAAGTAAAGCGATTCATATTTTCAATTTTATAAATAAAAAATTTGTAAAAAGAAATCATAAATACTATTTTGTAGAAAGATATTGCTTATATATTAATAGTTTTTTCTGCCTCTCTGCCCATTTATATAAATTATAAATTATTATTTTTAATTATTTTTGTTGTTTTTAGAAGAATTAAATACTCCTGCTGACTTAACTAAACCAATAGTATTCCGGGCTAAAAAACGTAATTCAGAAACTGACCTACCAGAAAAAAAACGGAAGCTACAAAAGAAAAACGATCGGTCTAAATCTCTACTCTCATTTGATCAAGATGAAAATGAAGACGATTAATAAAGGTTAGTAATTTTACAACAATTTTGAGTAGCCATTTTGAAAATACTATGATTAAGCAGAGTGGGAGAGTCTGTTTAATCATTTTATTAAATTAAGACAAAATAGTTAACACTAAAATATTAGCTCATACCTAGTAATAGTATCTTACTATAATAGTATCCTAGTTGTAGTAGTAATAGTTTCAAACATAAATAACTTTAGATGATCAAATGAAGTAAATGAAATGAAAATAAATGATTATGATTATGTATAGTGTCATTATTTAATATTTAAAAATGGATATTAAAAATTTGAATTTTTAAATTACAATCACAATTGGTAGAATTATCATATAATAAATCTATATTTATATTCACACGAAAATATATAAAGTAAAGTGAATAAAGTAATGTCATTTAAGTATTTCTTTCTTTTTTAATTAAAACAATTTTATCAATTTTTTCCTTAAAAATTTTGAAAAGAAATTTAGTATTAGGATTTTGTTTCTTAGAAGATGAGTTATACTCATTGGCAACTGTTATTTTAAATTTACTTTAACATCTTTATTAGGAAATAATTATGTGTAAGGTAAAACCGAGGAATATGATGTGTTTTCTATATCTCTCAAACTAACCCTTTTGGTGTGGGAAATATTCGGGGAACGAGAGTATTCACATTTATATCCAGATGAAGTGTGTCTACATTATTTATAAGTGAACCTTCGTGCAAAGAGGATTTGTTTTGTCGCCATCTTGAAGATCAACACAAGCGAAATTTGATCATATTTATTTTAAAGGCTTGTAATTAGTTTCCTTTGCAATTTTTGCAAGTATAGTGTATTCTACGTTTTTTCACATTCTTTAATATTAAGACTTGAAAAATTGAACCCCCAAACAATTTAATAAGACGAGGGAAATATTCATAGTATTAATATATTATTTAAGTTATATACTTTTTTAATTCTTAAAACAATTAAATAATTAATTAAACAATTAATTAAATATTTAAACATTTCAACTTTTTGAGTTTTTATTTTTGTTTTACATGTAATTTCCCATAAGCAATATCCCTCAAACCAGCTCCGAAATATCACGACCCCTGTTAAGGCATTGCCAAAAAGTTGACATTTTTATTTTTGTAAATTTTACTAGTTCTTATTTTAAGAATAAAGCTGTAATTTAAACCATGAATGCCTTATAGTCCTAGGTACCATTTACACCAGAGGTGGGCAAAAGCTGAATCCGGCCCGCAGGCCCGTTGAAATTTCGATCTTTCATTAAATATGGCTCTACTTTTTTACACATGTCTTGTGTTTTCGAAATATGGTCCTCCGGTCCGGGAGACATTTTGAAAATTTCATTTTGGCCCGCGTTTAAAAGTATTTGCCCACCCCTAATTTACACCCATAAGTATTGGCGTTTAAGATTTAGCATAAAGCCGAATTGTGCATCATATCTCTCGTGTTTACCTTATAGTCGGTGAATTATTTATTAAATTTTTTTGTTTTTTTTTTAAACTTAATTTTAATGAAACTTATACTCTTATTTTTCTCTATCTTTATTTCATCCTCAGTTAAATATCCTTTTTTTTTAAATATTAAATTCTTTTCAATTAATATTACATTAAATGAATTACAAGAATCAAGGATAACCAATCGTCCCGTTTGTCCGGGATTGCCCCGTTTTTAGGTGCTCTGTTACGGTATCCCGAAAAAGTCTTCGGGACAGCTTATTGTCCCGTTTTTTAAACATTTAAAACATTTAATTTAAAAAAAGCGGGAGTGTCCTCCCCTAGACTTTCCCGCATATAAATAGGTAATTAAGTTATTATTATTATGTTTTAACAACAATAAAAATAAACAAACTAATTAATTTAATTATAAAGTAAAATGGTTTAACACTATTATATATATTTATAATTTACACCTAACACTACTTGTATAGGTAAAATGTCACTTCCGGTAGTCAGTTCATGATGAAATTTGGTATCTGAATTTTTTCATATTTTTAAATCTATATACAAAATATGAAGCAAATATCTCGAAGCAAACTGGTACTTTACTTGAAAGGTAAACGCAACCAGTGTAGGTAAAGTACCACTTCCGGTTAAACCGATTTTGATGAAATTTTGATAGAAATCTACAAACTGTGAATAATATCGGTGTACCAAATTTCGAAGTCCTAGCTTGATTAGTTTCTGAGTAAATTTGCTCACAGACAAACATTACATACATCCATACATACACACACACAGACATAATTCGAAAAATGGTATTTTCCAACTCAGGGAGGTCTAAAACGTCAAGATCTATCGAAATCTCGAAGTCGAAATTTTTGACGATTCCAATACTTCCCTTATACGAAGTATGCGGGAAAGTAAAAAAAGGTAAAACGTTTTCTGGACTAAGCTCTTAAACATTTCTGAACTTTTTTCAATTTGCTTCTAAACGAAAATAAGTTGACCTGTGGCCAGGTCCGAACCGACCGACGGTTTGAAATAAATTAATTTCCAGCTACAGAAACAATTTCAAATAATTTTAATATATCTATTAATGTAATAAAAAACAAATAGGCATACATAAATAATAAATATAAACATTTTTAATTTTATTTTATTTATAATATATATGCAAGACCAGGCTGTGAAATGCTAAAAATACTTTTTTCTGTTGAGAAAATGCATGATTCGTGGAGATATGTAAAAATCTCCACATGTGAAATTTGGTGTGAAAACAATACCTCCCTTACTATCGTCGGTCGGTAAAAAAAAAGGTAAAATGTCCCGGTTTGGTGTTTTTAAAATATGGTCACCATCCATAGGCAGGGTCGGACTAAGGCCTAGGCAACCTAGGCACCTGCCTAGGGCCCGAGAATTACGTATCTATAAATTAGCTTCAAAATAATAAATAATGTAATAGTTTTAAATATAACACAGTTAACATTGACCCATCTGAGGCTGATTCATGTCTTACTAATTTTTTCATTTAAAAATCAAAACAAATCGGAGAGTGTTTTTGTATATAATTTTTTAATCTATATTCGACTTGCTTATAAATGAATTTCATGAAAAGATATTCCTGCTAATCCTAATTGAATTACTCTTGACTGAAAATTAACCTATATTTATATTTCTTCTTAATAAATCTTTTGAAAAGAAATATGTGAAATGTGAAAACTTGTTATCTTCTTTCGATCGCCACTAACAAATAACTATATCACTCATTTAACAGCAAACCTTCTATGGGATTAACATTGAAAATTAAAAAATATCTCAATAATCGTGTATTATCATGATTAGACTTTATAGATTAACATCGACCAACAACTCTCGTAAATTTGAACCTGTATAGCATCGGTCGGGGAACTTTTTTAATCATTATCCCAAAATGTTTTTGTTTAAGTTGATATTACTCCATGGTGAAGACCAAAAAAAACGAAATCGCCTCTTTTTAGCATCTTTCCTATTAGGGCCCCCTTGATAATTTTGAAAAGAAAACAATAACTAAAAATTTAATTTGTAAAAATACTAACAGGTTTATAAAATAGCAAATTAAAAATATATACTTTTTACTCACAAAAGTTTCATTTTTACCCCATTTGGTGTAATTTACCCCGGTTCCCGGTCCGCTTTATAGCAACGAAATAATTAACAATAACAAAACAACTTGGATCGGAATACCATTTTTAATTCATTTAACTACTTATGAGTCTACACAGTTGATTATACTATAATAATAAAAACAACCATCAAAGCTTTAATAATTTAATATCTATTGATTATACTTGAATTTATTAAAAAATTGAGAGTAAATTTTTGTATTAGATGAAAATCTAATCAGTTGAAATTCATAGATCTAATTGAATAGGATCAGAAACAATGGGATATTCTTGCATTAATTGGAGGAGAATCTAGTTATAGTAAGATCCATAGAAACCATTTTACAATAAACTCACTATAGTAATCTGTATTGTATTTTTTTATCATTGTTAATATCAGATCTGACGTCAGTACCCACTTAGTATCCTTTTTCCCTACTCGTTAGGCAAATTTAATGTTAGTCTTCTATCCTTGATCTAACTGAACCCAATATCAATCCACCCTTATATTGAGCATGTAATGAAGGCATCATACTTGAGAGCTAAAATTAAGTGTCATGAAAAGAAAATTTAATTGATATCTCTTATTTCTTAATTAATAACAATAAGTTATTAAGGTTAAATTAATAAATTGGGATGTATTTATATAATTTAGTTCTCTAAATTTAAAAGAAAGCTAATTTTTTTTAATAAATATTAGATTACAGATATTGATTATGATTATGAAATAAACACTATATTTATTAAATATTTAAATATATATTAATAAATATAGTGTTTATTTTTTTAAATTATTAAAATCACTTATTTTAAGGAGTTTTATGTATTTAAAATATAAAAAGATATGAATACGTTCTCGTGAATTATAAAACAATTTTCTAGTTATTTAATGAAATATAAGAGAAATAGAGAGAGAGAGAAGAAAATACAATATAAAGTACCTTTATAAACTAACCAATTTATTCCCTAATAATGCGGGTTTTTTTCTAACAAATGCAGATATATCAAATTTGGTTTTAATTACACATACAAATTCATTCATTCAATACATACCTACTTAAATACACCATTAAATTATGAATCACCAAAGTTTAAAAAGCATAAATCTCTTTTTATTTTAATTAAATATCGAAAAAAAATTTAATAAATATATATATGACTGACTTATCGAAAGTGCAATCGTTTAAAAGTGAAAAGAAGATTGATTATATTGATATTGGACATATTATATCAATCAACGACTACAAACTCGAATTTAAAATTTTTCAAAAACACTAACTTAAGAATATTTTTCGTGGTCTCATGACTTTCGTTTTTATTCACACTACGACTTTATAATTCTTTAAAGTTCTGTATTTTTCTAATTTTTCGATAAATGGAAATAAAAAAGTGTAAACTATTCGTCGCTTACCTCCCTCCCACACAATGAGAATAGTCCGCCTGGTGATTATGCAACGCTAGTTACTATGGTTTGTTTAAATTTCATACATATTGTTTCAAACAATTTTCATTAACATTTATTATAAATGTTATTTCTTTTGTATATGTAGTTTGATATAATTCGAATTTGATTGATTGGTCTTTAGGAATAATTCAACAATGATTTCCTAAAAATATATATTTTATTTGAAATTAATAATTATTTATATAATAATATAGGTATGTTAAAAAATTATAAAAAATAAAATTCGTTTTCAAAAAAACGCCGTAAATGTATAACAAATTATTCTTTTCCAAAAATAATTTTTTTTAAAAAATGAATCCACGAAAATAAACTATAATTTTTTTTATAATGATCTTTTTTTCTATATTAATTATTTTCAATTTTTATAATAAATGACGCTATTATTGATTATTCTTAAATAACAAAATATCGCTGCAGTCATACACGATTGGTAAAATTGGAAGAATATAAAAATTCATTGATAATTATCTAGATAGGAAGAGATGGGGGAGAGGGTAATTGCTGATATAGCAATAATATGGAAACTTATGGAAAAATTAAAGATTTTATTAAACTTTACATTTGGGTTTGTTAATATGTAATTTTATATAGAGAATAAAATTATTTAAAAAATGATTCTTTTAAGCCCAAAACACTTTAGGAAATCAATAATGTTAAATTTAAATTATTTTATTTAAAATCGATGAATAATAATTTTCAACAGAAACGAATGAATGAATTTATTGATAATAATAATATAAAATTCAAATATTATACCAAACTTAAACGAATTGTTTATTTCATTTATTTGATAATTTTGAATGAAAAGAGAAGCTTGCTATTCGTCACTTTCGACAAGGTGTGACACAAATGGTTTGGGCAATAGTCTATGTGGTAACCCAAAAATGTTATGAAGGCTACATGATGCTTAAGTGGAGATTTTCTGGTGTATGCTATTAATAATAAAGATTTTAATAAGATTAAAATTTACTTTATAGTTTTTTATACCATATAAATTTAGTATAAGATGTAATATTAACTAAGTTGATAGATAGGTAGTTTATATAAAGTTCCTTTAATCAGAATTAATCATCTTAAGAAATATAGTTTTATTTCTTTTCAATCTTAATAAAAGGGATTATTTTACCAATTATATTCCTATATTTCAAGCTATGCAATATATATAGTTTATTTAGGATTATTAAAAATTTTAAATTACATTAATATAAAAATAGGTGTTTTTATATTTTTTGATCTTTTATTGATTTTCATGTGACCCTATCATATATTTGACCCTAGTTTATTAATAAACATATATTATTTAATAACAAAAAAATTTTAAAAGAAATTTCTTTAAAGATTGTGAAAAATCCATTTTCTAGAATTGAATGTTCATGTGAGAATATTGTATCTGTATTAGTTTAGGAAGCAATGTTGCCAAGTAGGGGCTTATGTGCATTTCTACGATGTTATGTGTATAACTGGGTAAAATTCTTTTTGTATTAGTGCTTCGATTCTGTATGTGTGGGTATATAAGCTGAGTTGCCAGATTTTCATGTTTGTGTGTAAGTACTTTTTTGTATAAGTGTGGGTCAGACCATGGTTGCCATTTATTATTAATTTTTCCGTGATAGAACCAGTGTTGCCAAATTTTTATTTCCTTATTTTCAAAGATCATTTAAATTAAACAATATAAAAAATAAAATTAAAATTAAAATTTGCAAAAAACTTCTTATTCAAGAAAAATCCTTGACCTCCTAGATGAACTCTTACGTTTAATTTAATTAATATAGACATTCTAACATATTATTCTAAATAAAATTATGAATGGGTTGTTCTATAACTAAATTCTGAAAAGAAGCTAAAAATATTATAAGGAAGAACGAGAGCGCGAAGAGAAACTAAGAATATTAGCTTTGCTCTGATTGGTCGTTTGTTCTCCGGTTTAGGTTAGATTGCGGATGTGACGTAGGGAAAATCGATAGTTATGATTGCAATGGATTGTCATGTTTTTTGGGGTGTTGGGTGCTCTTACCCAATTTCATCAATTAAAAATTTAAATTTTCGTGGCTTAATTGTTCTTTAATATCATTTTAATGTACATGTATTTCATATATTTCATTGATAATTTATAGCTTTACTAAAATCTTTCATTTCCTTTTAATTATTGTTTTATTTTAAAAATAAATTTTAAAAAAGAAAAAAAGAAAAATAAAAAAAATAACTATCTAAATACCAGAAGCATCCAAAGCTATATTTTACACGCCCTTTATGTTGGCGCTATCTAGCGGAATATTTTCTTGGTTGGAAATAATTTAAATTATATTAAAAAGCTACTCTTGAAACAAATATACTATATTTGTAAAATTTTAATTATAGTTTTATAAACTAAAATATGATGCATTTCATTTTAACTAAAGACATTTGTTTAAGTTATATTAATATGTAATTATATTTACTTTATTTGTATTTTATATAAAATTTAATAAAATAAACATTCTATTTTGTATCAAATTTTTTAATTTTTTAAAAATTTATTTTTTCTGAAATATATATATATGTGAAGTTAGAGAGAGAGAGATACATAATTAATATTTAAACTAATCAATTTAAAGAAATTAAAATTAAACTTATCCCATTTTTCCTAAGTATTATTAAATTATCATATATTCAAAGCTTTTAGAATAATTGCATAAAACTCAAAACCGTTATAACTGAACTTTCTTTACTCCATTTCGACTTTTCACATTTCCGTTATTTCTTTTAGAACAGAATAAAAACATTCATTCATTTTAATTTTGATATTCATTTTAAAATATTTTATTTTATTTAATAGTTTTAAGAAACAACAGTTATCTCTTTCTAATTAATTTCAAATTTTTATTTTTTTTATTTATATATTTAAAAGTATTGATTATATATATACATATATTGTTAAGGTCCTAACATTAAAAATGGCTTTGGTTGTTTTATTACAGGTTTATTCAATATATTTTCAAATTAGTTGATTGCAAATTTACAAAATAAAATTATGTATATATTTTATTCGATTCTAAATATTTTGAGTCTAATTCAGTTGAATTTCAATCACTTAATTTACTTATTTAACACGTATTATTTATATATAAAATTTTCAATGTTTATTTTAATATTTTTAATATTGATTTACATTATATAAAAAATTGATAACAAGAATATATCACTTAATATAATTTTTCTTTAAAATTTTTATTTTATTTTTTTTAAAGATTACATCGTTTTTTTATAATTTAATAATTTATATGAATTTTACAAATCTTTACATAAACTATTTTTTTATAATTATCACTCATTTCTATAAGTTAACTACTACTTTTCTTTTCATTAAATTAATTGTTTAAATAATCTTTTCCGTTAATATGTGTTTATATTCTTTAAAAAATAGTAACTAAGTTTTCAATAATTTTTAATAAAATTATTACTAATTTAATTTATGATTAATGTGTTCGAATTATTAAAGCCAATTCTATTAGTGAATATGGGGCCTTGGCAATTTTTAGAAGAGAATTTTACTAATATTCTAACCTTCACCTCTCCAATCAAATCCATTGGGACACTCGCCTTGAATTACTACCAGGGGTGGGAGTGTGTTACCGGGGATCATCTATTACCAGTACCTGTATCTCCAGTTTTCCAAGTCAGATGCATTTAATAATAATAAAAATTAAATCTTTTAAATTAGGATAAATTTATATTTTCTTTAAAAAAATTAATAGTTAAACCTCAAAATGTTAATTATACAGAATTTTAATAAAGAATAATGTTTTTGTTATCTTTACTGTATTTTTTAAATATACTTATTTTAACTTATAAAAACAAATACATCAAATATTTTTTTAATATAGAATGATAGAATAATAGTGGTTTGAAATTTTTTTATTTATTTAGTTAATATACTATAATCAATATAATCAATATATTTATATCAATTTTTGTATTGTTTTAGACAATTATTAATGAAAGAAATCAAAGGCGCCATTACTCATATTAGTGGTTATGATTAAGATGATATATAAGTATGGCGACTACTATTTGTTCATTTCATTTATAAATAATATTCTTATTTTATGATTTTAAATTATATTAAATGTATTGATCATAAAAATTGAATTCATTTTTTAAATTAAATATACTTTAATATTAATAATACATTTTAATTAAGAATTCAAATGAAAAAAGATCAACGGATAGAAAATGAATGTATTTAGGGGACAATATTGAAATAAAACTGGAACCAGGCGCGTGATAGACTTGTGAATGTGGTACTTGGTGCCATTAACTTTCGATTGTATTAATCTCAAAGCTATAGAATTATAAATTACAATTCTATCTATTTGTAATGAGCATTAATTGAAAATTATTTTAGTGTTATTATTAAATTCTTTAATATATATTTTTACATTAAATATAATTTTAAATTATTTTATTTTAAGTTAATCTAAAAAAGTTTTATAATTTCATGACCTGTTATAAGGTATAAATAATAGTTATACATACTATAATTGATTTATTCAGATTTTTATAAATATGGAAATTTGATTTAAATTAATTTTTTAATTATTAATGTTATTGATAATATACTTTTTTATATAATTTAATATAAATATATTATTATATATATATTAGTGAATTATTTAGCAATATTTAAAAGACCTTTTATAAGGTCAAGTTCGTTAACTACACTTGGCGCCTAACTAAGAGGTCAATAACACTTTACTTATGGCGCCAAACTTCTTTATATTTAAAACCATACGACATAAGGAGTTAAAATAAATTTCAAAAATTTTAAAGTATTAATTTTACTTTTTATTTATGGAGGAGGGGCTCTAAATAAAGTTGAATTGTGATTGGTTAATGAGGAAACCGAGTCATGTGACTTAAACTATCCTCTTCTATTGGATGAACGCTGCCTTCATGTTGATAGCGACGTCACCGTCTAGGTCACGTGATCTCTCAGCGCCATCTTAGCAAGTTCCCTGTTAAGGGTTAGTGACGTCGTCGTCCAACAACAAAATTTTACTTGTGCAATATAATACATTTATTTAAAATGTGAAAGTATCCTTTGACTTTTAAATATTTTCAAAGTAATCACCAAAATTTTTATATAGGTTGGTGAAAAAACTATAAATTACATATATACATATATATAAATATATGTATATATATATATATATATATATATTGTTTAACCCCATTTCTGGAAAAATTCTTATTTGCTTAACTCAAATCCGAAATACGACCTCTGAATATGAAATGGCGGGAGGGGAGGTCAGAATTAAGTTAATTTTATATTTAAAAAAAAATTAGTCAAAATTAAATTCATAATTAATAATGAATTTTTGTCTCTTAATGCCTTTTATTATTATTATTATATATATATATTATATATATATATATATATATATCATTTTCATTCAATTTTTATAATTATATTTTAATGTAACCTGAATTTAAATCTACCTAACAATTATTTAATCTACTTAAATGTGATGAATATAAATTATAATAATTTTGTAGAAATTTTATACTTATAGAAATTAATATTATGATTAACAATTACTTTTTTAAAATTATTTTATATTTATTTTCTTTAGATACATAAATAAATATAAATATAATCAATCTAAATATATTTTAAAAGAAATTTGTAATTTAAAAAAAAAAATGATGTTATCTATAAACTTAATTTTTTCGTAAAAATTACCCCGCCATTTTGATTTCATTCCTTGAACTTTTTCTTAACACTAATATTAACTTCTTTATGTTATACTTTAATATGCTATTTTGTTTTTTTTTTAGCAGTTTTTTAATCTTAAAATTTATCATTACTAAAATGGAGACTGTCAATGGCGATATTAAACGTCAGGAAATCAAAGAAAACTCACTTCAAGATAAAGGTAAAAACAACAATCTTTTTTTTAATTTAATATGAAATAACAAGCTTTTAAATTTTTAGGTGTTCATTTAAATGGAGAGATGAATGGTTCAACTGATATAGATTTATTTAAAACACAGAAGACCAAACTAAAATCATGTGATGAACCAAGTGATAACAATTTAGATAGCATAAACACCTCAAACAAAATTAGTGATTCAGAAACTGAAGAGAATGTAGTGAAAGTGCCTAAAAGTGCAAGTGAAGTGCCTAGTTCTAACGATAATATGGAAACAGAAGAAAAGTCTGATAAAGAACAAGACAAACTTGATATTATAATGAAAACTAGTGATGCATCTGAATGTGTAAATAAAGATATTAATTTGCTCGAAAAAGATCCAGATACTTCTTCAAAGATTATTGATGAAGAGATCCCTTCAAATAAAGATGACTCATCTAAAAACAATCAAGAAAATACAAATTCTAAAGAAAAGGTAAAAGAATTTGATGAAACAATTATTCTTGAATCTTCTCAGGAAAACGGTGGTGATTTAACATGCAGTAGTCCAGATATTGAAGAAATAGAAGAATTTAAGAAAAATAATAAATCAGACGATGATGAAGACGAAAAATCAGATTGTACACCTTCAAAATCAAAAAAACGAAAAACTTTGCCTGCTATAATAACACCCAGAAGAAGTTCAAGAAATTTAAGCAAAGTTCAAAAAAGTTATATTGAAAAAGAAGAAAGGGATGAAGACAATGTAGATGATGATGATGACGATGATGATGAAGATCCAGATATTGAGGAAATTCCAGCCGAAGATCCCTTAGCTGTTCCATCTCCTGAGAAAGATATTTCTAAATCCGTCCATCGATCTTCACGAAAAACTACAATCGTTGTCAACGACACAAAAAGACTTGTTGAAATTGCAGCTGGGACCAAAAATGTTAAAGGGGGTAAAAAAGAACCTACTCTTGTTATAATTGACACAAATTCAATACTATCAGGTAGAGGTCCTGTGCCAGTGTCTTCAACTAGTGTAAATTCCCCTACATCGTCTTTTTCTGTATTGCCTGTTAATCTACCTCCACAAGGAATATACTCAACATCTAGAAATTCATCTCTTCAAGTAACACCAGCACCGAAACCACCACCTCAAATTTTACCTTCTTTAACCGATGATATGTATGTGGTTGAAGCACCATCATTTATAGTTCCCTATGTATATGAAAAACCTCCAATTAAACCTTTAAAAGATTTTATAACCAAACTAGGCGAAGAAATCAAAAAAATGGAAATTGAAGAAAAAAAATTGAAAAAAGATGCTAAAAAAGAAACAGATGAATCAAACCAAGATACAGAAAATTCAGAAGATGACAAAGATAAAAAAGAAAAAATTTCTGAGGATAAAAGTGAAAATAGTGATAAAGATGAGAAGGAAAAAACAGTTTCAGAAAAAAATGTAGAAGCATTTGAAGATGATGATGAAGGAAAGACTGATAAAAGTTTAAAAAATTCAGAATCGATAAAAGAAAATGGTAAAAGTGATGATAGTTCTGATGTTAAAGAAAAAGAAGATAATAATGAAAAATTGGGTAATTATTTTGAAAATCCTTTAGGAAAGTTTTTTATTCAAATTGGAACTAGTTTAGTGCAAGAACATGTTCAAACAGATCTTTTAAGATCTCAAAAACGTAAAAGAGATAGAGAAATAGCAAAAGGAATCGCAGTAACTGATTTCCCTATTAATTCTCTAATAAAAAATCTAGAACTAAGTAAAGAAAATAATGAACCTTATCACCTTGAACAGAAAAAATGTGAATTTTGCAATTTTAAAACTGAATCATCATTAGTTATGGCTCAACATTTAGAAACACCACACATGCGAAATTATGTATACCGATGTAATTTTTGTCCATTAGAAGTTCGAAGTCCTCATGATATTCTTTTTCATATGGAAGCTGAACATAATGTTCGTGGGAGATTGGAGCGTGCACCAGCTTACCATCAATGTTCTAGTTGTTTATTCGAGGATAATCAAAAAGGAAAGCTTACTCGTCACTTATTATCCTGTAATAAAAAGTTTAAACCAGAACGTAATCTTGAACCTCCACTTGATTGGGAACCTCCAGCCAAAATTCCAAGATTAGCTCGCAATCGACCTCCTTCGGCTTTAGCTTCAACTGCTTATCAAGCTTTGGCAGCTGCGGGAAAATCAACCCAAATGCCACTTTTACCAAAATTAGTCCCCTCTCCACAGGCAAGCAGTATACCTGGAATTATGTCTCGAGGAAGAGGAAGACCACCAATGCATAGTCGATTATTGGCAGATCCAAAAATGATGAATAGACCAATTGCACCTAACCAACTTAAACAAAGTATTAACCCTATTTACTTACAAATAATAAATTATTGGTATAATATCTTGTTTTTATGTTTTTAAGGTGGTGGATTACTTTATCGACCCTCTACTCCTAATAATCAACAGCAACAAGTTTTATTACCTAACTCTTATCAACTCACAGCAAACCAGATGTACCAGGCAAGTTTCAGAATTTTTTAATGAAATATAAAACAAGTGGTTGACCTCTATAAAAATGTTCGATTAATAAATCACTTTTACCAATTAAGTTAAATTTAATTTTTTTAAACATTTTAATATAAGTGAGGAGATTGACAAGATTGAAACCTGTGTACTAGGCTTTATCGCCCGTATTATTAGGTTAAATATTCCAACAAACAATAATTAACATAATACAGGTATTGGCGTATCGTATCATACTTATCTTCAAGGCTAATATATGTATTAATGTGGCCAACCACTACATTTGATTTTTTTTATTTTGATCTAATAAATATATTTTTTCATCTAACAGAATTCAAACAATAGTAAAAGTAATCCAGCAGCCAAATTGCTTCAACAACCAAGTATTTCAATTACACCATTGCCTAGACAACCTGCAGGCATTGTTCCGCAGCCAAGTGGCTCAAATAAACCTCCAGGCTCCTCAAATAAAACTACATTCGTTATTTGTGAAATATGCGACGGTTATATAAAGGTTAAAACATTTATTATAATCAAATGGAAAATTAATATGAGGATGTGTATCTCAAAATATTTTTCTTCATTAGTCATAATTCCATACTTTTCAATATTTATATATATTTCTTATTGTTTATTACTTTCTGGTAAAAGATCAATGTCGTGATAAAAAAATTTGATAAATTTAGTTTTGAAATGCACTTTCTCATATATTTTTTAAATAATATTTTAAATAAAATGATTATAATTTTTAAAAATATTTGAAAAGTTATTTTTATTTGACTTTTTATGATGTTTGCTAGATAGTATATGATCCATATTTTTAAATTGTAAAATAGTATAAAAAGTTTTCAATATCTTTAAAAGTAAAATGTTATTTTTTAGGATTTGGAGCAATTAAGAAATCATATGCAATGGATCCATAAAGTTAAAATTCATCCTAAAATGATTTATAATAGACCACCTTTGAATTGCCAAAAATGCCAATTCAGATTTTTTACGGATCAAGGTCTTGAACGTCACCTACTTGGTTCTCATGGACTTGTAACATCAAGTATGCAAGAAGCTGCCAATAAAGGGAAAGATGGGGGAAGATGTCCAGTTTGCGGCCGGGTATCTATTTTCACTCGTCAATTATTAATTTAAAATAGACTCAATTACTTAAATATATTTTATATTTATTTAAATATATTAAATTCTAGGTATACCAATGGAAATTATTAAACCATGTAGCTCGTGACCATAGCATGACACTGAAACCTGCACATCTTTCGTATAAATGTACAGTTTGTACTGCCACTTTTGGGATGTACAAACAATTTGAAAATCATGTTTATTCTGCGCATAGTATTGTTGCAAAACGTGTTATGGATAAAAAAAGTCCTCCAATGAGTAGTAGCCGTAGTTCCTCCGAGACATTACTTAAACCTCTTAAAATCAATGATGAAATTACTATCATCCCACAACCAGCACGACCACGACCAGGATCAACAAGTCGTTCAGGATCATCCCCTGGATCAAAACCGAATTCGTTAGGTAACATTTTATTATTTTATTTATTTTTTAGATCTTTTATCGCTATTTAGAATATTTTGACATGGCCAATTTTTTAATATATTTATATAATAAATATTTATTTTGGTCATACAACTTTTATTTTCATTTTATTAATTTTTTTTGAATCAGAATGTTTAGATCCTTATGCAAAAGCTGCTGATTTATTTTCTTTCTTCCATCATTTACGTAAAGTATTTTCGAAACTAGAGAAACTTTTCCAAATTCACTAAATAGCGATAATAGTTACAACAGAAGCCAAAATTGTTTTACAGAACCGTAAATTAAATTGGATTGAATAGATGACCCTTCTACGAAGAGTGCAGATCCTTCGGCCAGAGAATCCCGCGAAGAATCCTTGTCAGAAGTTAAGGCTCGATTGCGACGACGTAAGAGTCTTGAAATAAGTCAAGTAGATGCACCCGAGGAATCCCCAGTTGAAAGTGTGGCTGAAGAGCAAATTTAAAGTGTCTACTGCTTGTTTAACAAAACAATACCACAAGAATTTTATTTTGCTATATGTATTTAAAATCTGCCATAAAATGATATTGTTGGTTTGGTGGTTACATTAGACAATTAAGTGTACAGCATACGTGAAAACATTTTAAAATCCAAAGTGGACAATTATTATGTACAGTTGAAATATATATATATATATATATATATATATATATATATTCATAAAAATATATATAATATATATATTGAACTTAATTTATATATATATATATATATATATATATATGTATATGAAATGGTAAGGATATATATATATATATATATATGTATATTATTTATATAATATATAATATGTACATAATATATATATACATTTTATATATATATATATATATATATATATATATATATAAATATAAAATGTATATGTATATATGTCTAGAAGTATGACATTTAGTAAAAATAAAAAAAAATGAGGATCCAGTTTTGTAAACTTTGTGATCTAACACAAGTAAAGTATTATGTACTCATTTCTCTTATATATTTTTTTAATAATTCTCGTGAGTTCATTACTACTTTTTCAATTCCATTAACAGATTCCTCAAAGTAATGTAATTACATTAATATAATCTCCTAAAAAAATACATTAAATTCACATTTTATAACTTAATTTTATTCTTTATTTATTTATTTTTTATTTTTTTATATGCAATTTCATAAAAATCTAAAATAAAGATCATTTTTATTCCGTCAATTTATTGTTAAACTTAGTTTTAATAAATTGTAAAAAGATTTAATAACCCAAATAGGTAAATTGTATTTTATTTAAGTCCCAACATTCTTTGGTATCATAATTAAGATTTTCTTAGATGTGGGTAATTTATCTTGATAAATTTTGAAATTGTAAAAATGGAGAGAAAGTTAAATCTGTGTAGACATAACTTATAGTTTATAGAAAAAATAAAATATACTGCAAAAATTTGTAATGTTAATAATTTCAAACTTTACCAAATAAAATCTTTAATTATATTATTTATTTAAAGGTGACCAGGGTTCATTTGCTTTCTTTTAATTTTCTGACAATCACTTGAAAAAAAAACTATTTAATTGTTAATATTTATTTTTATGATTGCAATCATTTATTTATATAGTTTATTTTATGAAATTTAAATCTAGTTAAATTTCAAATGTGGAATTTCATTTGAATTGATAATTGAAGTTGATTATAAGGAATAACTGAAAATAAATTTTAATGATTGGATAATTTCTTGGGGTGTTGAGAAAATTCTCTTTATATGTACGATAAGCCATAAAATAAAATAAAATATTTATGAATGATATTTAAACTTTTTCCCTACTTCCACTTTTTATTTAAATTAATAAAATTAATATTAAAAACATTTCACCCATTTTAATTTGTAAAAATTCATTATTTTAACATAAATATATCTAAAAAACAAATTAGTTATTACCTCAAAAAAGCAATGACTTTGAATTAAAGCTAAATAAATAAAAGTAATAATTTTAACTTGAAAAGAAGCACCTAATCTAAATTTTACCATTTATAAATATAAACAGATTAAATATTTGATAACAAAGTGATGCCATTTCTTTAATATATTTTATATTTAATGATAACTTGAGTAGATTACAATGACTACATAAATTAGATGAAAAAGTAAATACAATTTTTTAAAAAAAACAGTTTTTATTTTTGAAATCTTTAAATTAAAATTATTAATTAATTTTATAAATGTTTTTTATGTTAAAAATTACAAAAGAACTGACTATCGAAATAATGAATTTTTACAAATATATAAGTTTAGAATCCATTTGCATTGCAATATCTTCATTCATTCATTATGCTATTATAACTTGTATACATAAATATATATATATAAAATAGATAAGTCACTATTTAATTTTTATTGTTAATAAATTTAAGAAATCTGGATGACTTGAAATTATATTTTTTCATTAGGTGCTTCTGATAACATTTGGATTACTAATTTAATAAATATATTATAAATTTCAATTTTTAGTCTTCCATTTTAACTTTATTTAAATTCACTAATCAAAATTTTAGAAATTTCTAAATGAAAATTAAATATTCCAAATCTAATATATTTTTCATTTATTTTTTCTTCTATCTTTTAGACATTATAAATAAATTGATTGAATAAATATTTTGAAACATTTGTAGAATTTTGAAAATGAATCCAAGAAAATATTAAATTTATGTTATAATTGAATATAATATAACTGTCGTTTATTTCTCTTTTATATTAAATCAAATTTCTAATCCGAGTCATTCAAAACAAAAAGTAATTTGAAAATAATATTTAGAAAATATATATTTGTTGGACTATATATATTAGAATATACAAAACATTTGTTATGAAAGGTATATACTGGTCGCCAACAATTTTCAACATGGTTAATAAAATTAAACAAAACAATTTGTCTTTTTATTCCTAACTCGAGGGTTGATGAGGAACCCTACTCTAGGGTGACCATTTCTTGCGGATTTGAGGAACAGACCTGCATTTCAGTGGCCCTCTTTAATCATGCATTTTATTTGTAACTCTTATAACATACATATTATAATCAATATTATTTTGTGATATTTTTATACAATTGTTTTTTTTTTGTCATATTAAATGAAATCATGTAAATATAATCTATTTTCATTTTGTAACTTTCTTCCTTATTTAAAAATCAAACATTTTTGTTAATGGATATTGGTCTGGAGAAAATATGGTCACCCTATCCTTCTTTAATTAAATAGCATATGGTAGGTAATGTGTTTTTAGAATCCGAAGTTAAATCTCAGGATTTGTTTGAAGTTGTATTCTATAAAGATGAAAATGAATTTCACAATATTTACATTTCCTTTAAAATTCTCAGACTTATTAATAGTAATGAATACTTAAACTTTGGTTTAAAATTTCTTATACACTTATTAAAATAAAAATCCAATTTCATTGAAAATTTATTTTCACTTAATCTTATTTTCTATTTAATCTTTTATAGAAACAAAAATTCTTTTTAACTATATATATTTGTTTTTTGATTGTGAAAACGGTTCTGATTAAAGTCATACTGAAGAGGAAAGGGGAGTGGGAAATGCATTAGTCGGTAAAACTCACTATCATCCGCAACATCTGTCAGATAGTCCTATGAGGATTTTCCCCCTCCCCTCCTTTAAAAGAAAAAAAATTAAGGGAGCAAAAGGATGGTAACTAACAATAGACACAGGCACTATCCTAAAATAACACATCGACATTTTTTCTTTTATTTAATAAATACTTAAAACCTCTAGCATTTGTTTCTTTATGCTTTTGTATTAAAATATTTCTTGGCATCTCTGTTATCAAATTGAAGTTGTTTTAATTTTTCTTAAGCAAATCAGAGATATTGTTCTTAAATATTTTTTGTTTGCTCTATTTCTTAGAAAAAGAAAGAAGGGATGATAAGAGAATAATTAGGATCAAAAAGATATGTAACATTATATCACAATTGACTTTAAAAATTATAATTTGTTTCCAATAGGTTCAAAAATAATTTCGCGATAATATTAAGTCCTCAAATATTTATTTACTTATTCATCTTAGTCACTAGTTCTCTAGTTCAGTTTATTTAAAAAAAATTTCGGTAAAGACTCCGAGATGAAAATGATTGGCGCCAAGAGTTACCCCCGGACAAGGAGATGAAGCCTCTTGAAACACACTTTTGCAGTTCAGAGATTACATTCAGCGGTGCAGATGCCCAAGAGATGCATGTGTTGGTTTAAAAATGCGTGACAACTTGAATGGGAAAAATCCAAAATATTGTATGCGCCTACAAATTCTTGGTATAAAAATGTATGGAAAAACCCCCACCCCTGAAACGGCCCGATTTCCCTAAAACAAGGCTTCATAAATTAACATTGTGTTGATAATTCTGATAACGGATGGTCTGTGATCCGAATCCAGGGATTATTTTAATATAAAACTTAACAAACATGGTTGTAAGTAAAATTTTAATATTATACAAATTATTTTATTATTTAAATTTTTAAATATATTCACATATAAAAAATAAATATATATTAAATAATAAAATAATTTCTATAATAAAAATTTTACTTACATATAATTCTTTGTTTGCTGGGTATGATATTAAAATAATTGAAGTGCATTCAGGAGATGGTCTGTGGTGGTGGTGGTTCGTGTTTTGCGGGCCCTTCATCCTGTGAGATCTGTCGGGCGTCTTTAGCGCCATCTATCGTGGCGCCAAAAACTTTGTTACAGCAAAGACCAAACACACACACACACACACAAGCCCGATTTTTTTTCAATTATTCACTACATACGCCCGCATCAAAAACTTTGTTTCAGACAGTTTCAGACTGTTTCAGACAATTCTAAAGAGTTTGGGGCAACCCCCCGACACAGGCCCAGAGCTTTCGAAAACATGTTAAGAACATAGGGGCCACAAGAGGCGCTGCTGGCACTAATTTAAATCCGAAAGTTTTTCATAAACCAACCAACAGATGCCGCACCAGGCTCATTTTTAAATTCATGAAATCCATTTGAATCATTTTAAATATTGTGAAAGTGTCGTAAACATCTGATCATCTGATCCATCTGATCTTCAAGCGTCTAACATCTTAAAACAATTTGAAACAATTGTAAATATTTTATACTGATCCGACGCCCTCCAATTGCGATCAATATGTATAATGGTAAAGTAAGTATAATTAATATAATTTTACTATTATTGATGATTATTTTTCGCGATAAAGTTATATAATATCTGTACATATAAATAAATTTTTGATGTTGCAGTTTGTAGATTGTATTCATAAGAATTGTGTTACAAATTCTCAGCCTGGAGAAGAACGGGGACACATGTTCTGGTTGCCAACAAATGATTTTTTAAGAGAAAAATGGTTAAAACAAATGGGCAGGCTTGACTTGCTTGCCCTACCTTATAATAGTCTAGCAAAATATCGTGTATGCAACCTTCATTTTAATGATTATGATTTCTACACACCTGAAAAGAAGAAATTAATTCGTGGAAGGATACCCTTGGATATAAATCAAGATGGTAGGTTTTGTGATATTTAATAATTTAATATCCATGGTTGTGAAAAACAGAGGAATATATGCCGGAGTTGTATAAATTTTACAAATCTTTTATAATATTTTTACAGCATCACGTGTTAATACTACAAGTGATTTTGGAATGACCTCAGAAGAGCCAAATCTTTTTGAATCCAGTTCTGGAAGATGTACGTATTATATTTTTAATGTTTTAAACTCAATTCAATTTTCTTAATCTATATTATGTATCCATATGCTTGGTGCAAATTTATCTTTTAAAATTTACTGTTGTCGTTCATTAAAAAATGTATTAATAATAAAAGAAAATAATTTCAATAATTTTTTTTTATATTTTTTTTAGCAACACCTATTACTCCATCTGTTAGCTTGGCCTTCGAGGAGCCAAATATTTTTGAATCCAGTTCTGGTAGATGTACGTATTATATTTTTAATGTTTTAAACTCAATTCAATTTTCTTAATCTATATTATGTATCCATATGCTTGGTGCAAATTTATCTTTTAAAATTTACTGTTGTTGTTGACTTAAAAATGTATTAATAATAAAAGAAAATAATTTCAATAATTTTTTTTAATATTTTTACAGCCCCACGTGTTAATACTACAAGTGATTTTGGAATGACCTCAGAAGAGCCAAATATTTTTGAATCCAGTTCTGGTAGATGTACGTATTATATTTTTAATGTTTTAAACTCAATTCAATTTTCTTAATCTATATTATGTATCCATATGCTTGGTGCAAATTTATCTTTTAAAATTTACTGTTGTTGTTGACTTAAAAATGTATTAATAATAAAAGAAAATAATTTCAATAATTTTTTTTAATATTTTTACAGCCCCACGTGTTAATACTACAAGTGATTTTGGAATGACCTCAGAAGAGCCAAATATTTTTGAATCCAGTTCTGGTAGATGTACGTATTATATTTTTAATGTTTTAAACTCAATTCAATTTTCTTAATCTATATTATGTATCCATATGCTTGGTGCAAATTTATCTTTTAAAATTTACTGTTGTTGTTCACTTAAAAATGTATTAATAATAAAAGAAAATAATTTCAATAATTTTTTTTAATATTTTTTCTAGCAACACCTGTTACTCCATCTGTTAGCTTGGCCTTCGAGGAGCCAAATCTTTTTGAATCCAGTTCTGGGAGATGTACGTATTATATTTTTAATAAAATTCATTAATCTTCTCTTAACTTTGAATAGATTTGCTAAAATGATTTAAAATAAAATTTTAGTTCGCTTAGGCTTTTCTGTATTAATTCATTGGAGTTTTTTATTTTAAACTTAATTAATTTTTGCAGGTGATCCGCGGGACATACACCTACAAGATCTCGGTGTTTCTAGAATAGAAAATTTATCTCCCAGGAAGAAAAGATTGTACCAAAGGCTCAACGAGGTCAAGCGACTATTGAACCAAGATAAAGAGAGAAAGAGAATAATTTCACAAGAATGTAAGCGATCAAAAAAACTTCTTCATGAATCATTTCAAAATATTAATGATATCCATAATCTACCTGCTCCTCTCTCAACTTTTGTTTTATCCACCCTTAAAAATTTCTCTGTGGTTAAAAATTCCCGCCGGTATACCCAGGAAGAAAAAGCCCTTTTCCTCTCCATATACAAACATGGCCCTAGGTGCTATCGATATTTACAAACAATCTTATGTCTTCCTTCGGTGAAAACTCTTGAACGATCGCTAAGCAATTGTCGTTGAGGGATATTAAATTTTTTGAAAAGGATACGCGCAAGGAAGCTACTTACCCTCCATTTATGAAATTATTTATTGCATCAATCAGCAACGTAGTGAATTTGTGGAAATCTCTAAAGAAAATTGGTTTTGAAGAGCTTGCTTTAAGATCTTTTAACCAAGATCCTTTAGAGAATTTATTTAGTGTTGCGAGAGGGTTGTGTGGGGGCAATACGAAACCATCAACTTTACAATTCGCCGATGCCTTTAAAACTGTTATTTTGCAAAATACTGCAAAAAGCAGTTCAGGTACGAATTGTGAAGATGATGGTGAACGTATCCTTATTTCCTACAAGCATCTATTAAATCCACAATTAACTTCTCCCGAACCAAAACCTAACAATCCTTTCCCTCCAACACTCCTATCTATCCCCTTGGGTACTCCCGCACACCCTGATTGGAATACAAACAACGTTGCTGGTACTTTGATAAGACAACTGTTGATAAATGAATGTCGTTTCTGCGTGAATTTCGCATGCGGGGAAAGCAGAAATGATATTCACAAATCAACAGAATTGCGGCAAAATGAGGGATGTTTTGAAAAACATCCCTCAGATGATTTCAAAAAACTAATATCTAAAGAGATGGGCAAGTTTTACCATAATATCCCTAGCATCATCCATCTTTCAAATATCCTCTCTTCTTCCTTTTCAGATCCCTTCTTCGAAACTGACTTTTGTCCCTTGCATGGTGATGATTTCGCCAAAAGATGTAGCCTTCTTTTACATAAAAAAATGTTGCTACATTTTATTAAATTGTGTAACAATATGATATGTAAGAAGGATACATCTTCTACAGAAATCATCAACATTTTCGTCAAATACATTCTATATTCTCGATCATCTAGGTAAATCAACGTCCTTGTGTAATTTTTATTTAAGTGAGAAATTTAATATAATATGTTTAAAGAAAAATATGTATAAAAGATTTGTTTACAAATGAGATACACATCATTATTGTTAATGATATTTTGTAATAATCTATTTTCAAATAAATATGTCACATACAACATAATTCTTTTCTTCTAGACATGCAAATTATGAAATTTTTCAGTTAAGTGAAAAATTATTTATTTGGGGACAAGACATACATTTCAGCAATTTTTTTAAAAAAAAAAAAATTATTTCTGAAATGTCAGTTTTAGCTCTAAATAAATAATTTTTCACTTAACTGAAAAATTTCATAATTTTTTCATTCTTCCCGCTCCTCTCATTCAAATGATTCAAAATGGATTTTAAAAATGGTGCCAGGCCGGTTTTTTCACATCATAGTTCATATAGGGGTCACTTTTTAGCAGCAGCGCTAAACGCTGTTTCACGAATTTAGCATTGCGTGTCGGGGGGTTGGTTTGGGGGGCCTGGTCCGCCTGGTCTCGCCCTCTTGTCATCATAAGCACAGACTATCTTTATCATAAGTTATACTCAGTTATACTATAACTGCCAAAACATGGCCCAACCCCCAATTTATATTTAATAATTTTTATCTCGTAAACCCGGAGCTTCCACCAAAAATTTCATAAGAAAAATCTATTAGAATAATAAAACGTACGCACTGATATTTTTTTTATCCAATTCGTTGAGGGATGACCAAAAGATACCATTACCATATCTATTACAAAAATCAATTTTTCATTTTTTCCATTATTGGCTATTATTATTAAGATTACAAAATTAACATTTTTTTTTTAAATTTCATGAAAAACAGTTTATTATAAAAAATTTATTCTTCAAAAATCATTTAAAGTGACCTCTTGAGAGTAATTTTGAAAACTTTGACGTTTATTATAACCTTACAAAATATCTGACGTCATAATTTTTCATACATTAATTCAATGATAATAATATGAACTTTAAATTATATTTTAATATTACTTTAGAATATATATTTTTATTCATTAATAAATATTAACTTTTTAATATATTTTTTCAAAGGATTTTAATCAAAAGAAGTTACAAAATAAATAAATGTTGACCACCCGGTGTTATAAATAAAATGTATTATTTTGACCTTTTATATTAAATCTATTGTTTATATATATATATATATATATATTTTCTTTGTTAAACATAGAAATTACGGAGATCATAACTGTTATAAATATTTCAATTTCAATATGTCAAAAGAAGAACTATCTTGGTCCAATATTGCTATTAAGCTTGCAATAAATACCGCAGCACATCCTTTTGAATATGCAAAAGTTCTTATTCAGGTCAGCAATATTTTCCTTTTTTTTATTAAAAATTTCTCTATTTTAATATATTTTAAACATTTTTTTTCAAATAGTCTCATATTTTAATATTTTATTTTTAGACATTTTTGTCAAAATTTACTATTATTTATATAACTTATTTTAGCAAAATAAATTTTTCTAAAAGTAAATTAAAAAAAAAATGAATTCCAAGATATATTTTGCTTTTTAGATAAATGATTAAAATAAAAATAAAACTTTTGTAGACTAATCTTATAATATATTTATTTTCTTAATTGATAAAAACTAAATTGACATCTCCTTAGTAATAAATAATAAAAAAATTACATATCAATATTAATATTGTAATTATGCAATCATTATAAAAAGTATTGTTACTGTTGACACCCTCGACAACTCATATCAAATCATTCGTTTCATCAGATCGTAAATTATTATTTTAAAGATAAATTCTTTGTTTAAGAATCTATCCCCACCTCTATGACACTACGGTACTCGAAAGTTTTTGGCCTCAGCAATAACACTCCTCCAAACGACCCTATCCTGACCCACCTCCATCTAACTCCCATTCTGTTTTTAAGAATAATAATTACATTTAATAATAAAATAATATTAATGATTTTCAAAAACCTTTGTAAAAAACTTTCCATTATAAACTATTTTCCCTATTTTTCTAAAAACAAAAGAAAGAAAATTTAGAATTATTACTCTCATATTCAGATCTTGAAATCACTTAAAGAGAATCTAAATTTGTGCAGAAGTCTGCCAGAATCCAACTGTTCAAATCCACTAGTCTCACTCTTTAACCTTAAAAAGGTGAGGTAGAAATGGACAATAATTTCGTCCAAAACAAGAATCACAAAATTGATACCATTCAACTCACTTTCATGACAAGCTCAAAACGGAAATGTGGGATAAGAGAATGGGAATTAGATGGAGGATAAATTATTAGTGACATAGTTTGCTATGTTACAATTTCTTGTTATGATTATTTTCCAAAAAAATTAATAACCTAATAAAATCACCGAATAAATGATCATAAACAGATAAATAATATTCCTCTATATTTATTTCATCCTCTAATCATTACTTTGTATACTTTTGTAGTTAATAAGATAATGTTACGTGACATTTTTAAATCTTTCACATTAATTTTTAATTTAATTGTTATATAACAATACGAATAATGTAAATTATTTGAATAAAAAAAATGAATTTATTTTTAGATTGGACATGAACCAATGCCACCTTATCTTACTAAAACATTTTTTGGAAGACCAGCTCTTGCTTTACCTAATATATTTCGCTATGGTAAGTTTAATTTAAATTTTAAAATATAATTAATATTAACCATATTAATTTAAATTTTAAAATATAATTAATATTAACCATATTAATTATATTTTAATTTCAGTCGGTCATATTAGGCAAGTAGATGGATATTCTGGATGGTACAGGGCTTTAGCTCCCAAATTATGCGCTAGCTGTATTGGAAGCTATACCTTACAAAAAGTTTCAGATTCATTTAATTTAGAAGGTGAACAAAAAGAACAATTAGATGATTTGAATGAAGAAGAGAGGTATTTATCACTATTTAATTTTAAATTTATCTATAAACAATAAAAGAAGTAAAAATTTGCATCCCCTCAATCGATAAACCAACTAACCCTTCCCACTTTCTTTACAAAAATTTAGAATGTGTTTTTATTATCCAATAGAGACACAATTTTATTTAAGTATTACTTTTAGAATTAATTTTATCATAAGGTAAAATGCTCTCCTTCCACATTTGCAGTCTAAATGAACCGCCTTATATGTACTATCACAACGCGGACTTTGGAGACCACCGATTAATTTTTGAAAACTAAATAGAATTTATTAGACTATTATCAAACCGACGTTTTTAATTTTAGCAAGGTTCTCCTCCCTCCTAAATTGAATTTTAAGATATTTTTAATATTTCAAAATTCTGATTTAATTAAACTAATCCTGAAATATTGTTTATTAAAGTTATATTTATATACATATTTATAATATTATGGAAAATATTGGCTCAGGGCAATTTATTTGAAAAGAATGGAATTTGTACGTACCTTAACAAGAGATATTTTATCGAAAGCTGCTGCTGTTACTGTGAGTCAACCATTTAATGTTATAGCAATAAGAATGATGGCTCAATTCGTCGGGAAAGAAACAAAATATGAGTAAATAAAAACATTTATTTATTTAAACATAAAATTATAAATTTTGATATGATGTTATTTGTTTATTTTATTATAGTGGCTTATTTCAATCAGTTCAAGAAATATTCAAAGAAAATGGCATTATGGGTTTCTTTAGTGGTTTAATACCAAAATTAATTGGAGAGGTTTTAACAATATTTATAGCTAGCACCATTACTTATGCAATCAATTCTTACCTTGAAGATGATTATGATTTGCGGGCATGGACTTCTGCATCCACATCCGTATGTTTCTTTTTATTTAATAATTTTTTTGTTAATTTTAAATATATATGTATATATATATATTTCTTAATTAACACAGTCCAGAACAATTACTTTAAGAAGAAATGATAAAGATGAAATCAAAAAAATCAAAAAAATAATTTCTTTTTCGATAATGGTATGAATTTTTTATAAAATAATTATATATATATATATAATTATAAAATTAATTATTAATTTTATTTCAAATACAATTATTTTAATTTTAAAAATATTCATTCTAAAAAAATATTTTATGAAATATTAAATATGTATTATGTTCAAAACTAAAAATAACATTAACATTATTTATTATTATTTATTTTATTTATAATATAATTTAAGTATATAATTATATTATATTATATATTTCAGTATATTGCAAGCGGAATCACTTATCCTTTCCAAGTTGTTTCTAATTGTATGGTTGTTACAAATTCTGGGTAATTTTTGTTTTTGTATTATAGTTATATACATTTGAATCAAATGCTTAATAAAGGCCTATAATAAAACTAAATTTGAACTAAATTTTGATTTCAGTTTGGCTGCTGGATCTCCTCCTCAAATGCCAATTTATACAACATGGCTCGATTGTTGGAATCATTTACGTCAAATTAATCATTTAAAAAGAGGATCAAGCATCCTAATTAGATATTATACTGGACCAATAATGTTTGAAAATAGAAAATTGCCTCCTCCGAAAGGAATTTATTATTAAATTTTTAATCATCAATCTTTAAAAATAATTATTTGTATCTTCTTATTATATTAACATAAATTCCTACTGCCATATTCTATAGTAATGGGTTAGAGTCTTAAAAAATAAGTTAATTAAATTTAAAATTATAACAAAAGCAACCGTTTTTTTTATTTTTTAAACCTTTTAATCCCTTAAGTCTTACAAAATAATAATTTATATACTAATCGTTTTAATATTTTTGGATATAATACTCACTTTCTTTTTATTTTATAAATAATTTAAAAAAAAAAACAAAAATAAAAATATTTTTCAGATTAAGGGACCATTTCATATCATTGAGCACTTTTTTTAAAATAATTATAATGAATGTATTTATTTTATTCAAAAACAAAAGAAAATAATCGATATGCAAAATATTTAGTTTAATTTATATTATAGAAAATTAGAACAAATCAGTTTATGCAATACTTTTTATATCTGTGAATAAGGGCTTTGTGATTAAATATATAAAACATTAATTTATTAAAATTTTAATTTTATTATTGATTTTAATTATACTTATTTTATTCTAATTCCCTTATGTATAATAATTGATAAATAATTTTAAATATATTTAAAAAAGGTAGTAAGATAGAATGAAGTCGAAAATAAAAGAATTGATTAAGAGTTCTCAATCATTATCTTTATTATTATTATTTTAAAATAGAAGAATCTTTAAAAAAAAATTCTTATAGTTAAATTATTAAATTTAATGGGGAGAGTAACTGCATACTAGTTATTTTTCTCCACACTACTCCACTGTTAATAACCACTATTATAAGGAATTTGATTGCATATCTATAGGCGCAAAATTCTGAAAGAAATTTAAACATGTTCCTTCATGGATTGGTATGTTTCAGTTTATACCATGGAGAAGAAGGTATTGAGTCACATTCGTCTCGGATTTAGGCAATTTTCCGATTTTACTAACCCATTCACAAACTGCATTTTCTTCCTTGACTGTAAACCTCCCTGGTCCTTTTAAAACTATAAAAATATAAAACTGTCCATCATTTAAAATTCAATTGGTATTAAAAATTAATCTCTTTTATTCTGATTCACTTATTTATATAATAAGTTATTTTTCGAATAAATAGGAAATAGAATTATCCAAATTCTGTTCTAAGAAGAATTTTCAATTCAAATGTCTTCTAGTGAATATGCCAGCCGTGTTAAATCCAACATTCATTAAAACCCTTAAAAATTAACATAGAATTCTTATTAAAAAAGTGATTATGTTGTTTTTTATAATTAAAACTTTGGAATTATTTTAATAAATATATGAATCAAAATTAAAGACATTAACTTTTAATACCAATTTAATTTTAAATCATTGACAGTTACCGATAACGATAGGAAGGGAAGGTATTGTTTTCACACCAAATTTCACATTTGGAGATTTTTACTTATCTCCATGAATCATGCATTTTGTTAGCAGAAAAAAGTATTTTTAGCTTGATGTCTGTCTGTTCATTGTGTGTCCGTTTAGACGTGTCCAGCTGGAACGGCTCAACGGATTTTGATAAAATTTAGTATATTTACTTAATGCATCAGTAGCATGAATTCATCAACTTTTGGTGTATATCTGGAAACAGGAAGTGGTAGTTTACAAAGTATTAATTTTATATTCATTGTCGGAGATTTTTCACTTAAAATATAGTAGTAATTAAACTAAAAATAAAAGCAAAGGTAATATAATTTAGTCATTTTAATTCAAGTTTTTCAAATGGTCGGTCGGTTGTGTGCCTGGCCACAGCTCATTTTTTATATTTTTATGGCTTTAAATGGGGCAAAAGGAGAGGTTTACAGTCAGGTAAATAAACACAGATCGGATTGTTGCCTAGAATCAAGGCGAAGGTGGCTCAATATATTTTCCTTCCACACTAAAAACAGAACAAATATATTTAAATTTATATGATTAATTTAACAATATTTATTTTAACTTTTCATATTTTCTATTAAATTAAAATACTGGTATATTAGATGAATTTTTTTTTTCTTTATTTAGAAGATTTAACATACTTTCAGTGGATCCTTAATGTTGGCAGTAATAGTTATGTGCTAATTAAATATACGATAAGAATAAAGGAAGGAGTGCTTAGGAAATAAAATTATAACTTATTCAATCATTGATAATAAAGTTATAAAAATTATTTTAATTTTTCACATTTTTATATTTTCATTAAAATTTAATTCTTTAAGCCTTCAATCAATATTATTATGATGATATAAGTTGAATATGTAAAAAAATTACATGCATCATCATTACATTTAGAATAAACAATTATTTCATTAAATATATACATATAAATATTCTCTCTATCTCTCCCTCTCTCTATATATATTACTTTTCTATAATATACATCTTATAAAATAAATTTATAATAAATATATTTAATATGAATATCTAAATTATATATTTCTGTTTTGATATATGTATATATACCTATTATATCTAGATAAAAAAGGTGCTATTAAAACGATTTAAGCGCCCCAAACGAATAGTAGGGCAACCATCCATGCAAATTGGAACCTGTTCTGTTTGCATCGCCATTACTTGAAGTAAAATAATTTTAATTTGAAGGTATTTATTATTAATTTAAAAATTAATCTAATTTAATATTGTACTCTTAAAGAAAATAACTATATTAAAATTATAAGAACATTGATTTTTCTTAATTTATAAGAGACTGACTTTTTTCATATTGAATCATATTTATTACAAAAGAGAAACGAATATAATTTTGAGGAAAGGAATATCTTTTATATGTACTATATATTTGTTGTATCTTTCTTATATGTACTCTATATTTATTATATCTTTCAAGTACATTTATTATTTTCTTGTTATTTAATTTTTTAGTTAAATTTTGTATATTTATTTTCTATAGATTTTTTTTAACTATTGTTTTTTAGATTTATTTACTCCATTAATTTCTGGTTACAATGTTTTGGAAATTTAATCACACAACTTCACCTCATATAGAAACATTATTAAATAAAGATGTAAGTATTAAATATCATTGAATCTAATATTTGACACTAAACTTCCATAACACTTTAAGGATGTCACCCTACGAGAGCTTATGGATCAAGAAGATGTTCTTCAGGAATGTAAAGTGCAAAATAAGAAATTATTAGATTAGTACGAAACCAAATATAACGATTATATATTATTGTTAAAAATATACATGTATTTATTTATTTATTTTATTTTATAGTTTACTTAGACCTGATATAATGGAAGAATTAGTCACACTTACTATCAGTGAGCCAACTGATGAAAACGATGAAAAATCCAAGTATAAATATCCAAATATAGCATGTGAATTATTAATATGTGATGTGTCTGCTCTTAATGAAAGATTAGCTGCTGATGAAGCCCTTTTAGGAAAACTCTATTCATTTCTAGAATGTGAAGAACCATTAAATCCCTTATTAGCATCTTTTTTTAGTAAAACTATTGGAATGCTTGTAACTCGAAAATCAGACCAAGTAAGATTAATTTTATGCATTATTTCATTTAAAAAATTACTATGTTTTTTTTTCTAATTTTAGAATTGGTATTCTTATCAGTTTACTTGTTTACAAGTTCTTGAATTTTTGAAATCTAAAGAAAATTGTGTTAATTTAATGCTTAAACATATAGGAACTTCTGCAATAATGGATTTAATGTTAAAATTAATCACTCAAATAGAAGGGTATCAAATGAAACTAAATATTCTTAGTGTGAGTTAATTTTTAAATTAATAAAAATCAGAAAATTTATACTAATAATTTTTATTTTATTTTTAGTGGTTAGACAGTCAACAAGTTATTCAAAAAGTTGTTGCTTTACTTGATCCTTCAAATGATCCTGATAAGCATTCAAACGCTGCTCAGTTACTCTGTGATATTATTAAAGTTTCTAGAGAAAATTCTTTCTCCGAAAAAATGGAACCAAATCCTATTCTTAACACAATTGAATCGTAATTTATTTCGTTTTTATTTAAAGATATTGGTTGAACACTTTCTTATCTAAATCATTAAAAAAATTTTTATAAAATTCAATTGACTAAATCAAGATAAAATAATATGAATTAATATTAAATTTAATTAAAAATTAAAATTCATTTTTATATAGAGAAAATATATATTTAAAATTAATTAAACAGAATTAAAAAGTTATTTCATTCGCCGAATCAATATCATTAATATATTTATATTGTTAATTTAAAAAATTCTCAAATAATAAATAAGATAATTTATTTTAGGTATGAAACTGTTACTCAATTATTAAATCATATTTTGAATTCAAGTAAATGTGAATCTTCCATTGTCGGTGGCATATCAGTTCTTCTAACTTTATTGGATTTTAATAAAAATAAGTAAATATTTTAATTTTTTTTTAATTCGCTTTAATGATTTTCAAATATGACTGGATATTTTTATAATTTTTAAAAAAATAAATTTTATTTATGATAGCCCTAATGCTACCAGTGGGAATGTAGCTGGAGGAACAGCAGGAGGTGATGGTCAGAATGAAGATAGTTTCCATGCAGAAAATGATCATAGTAGAAAAATTATAATAGGAGCTACATCGGCCATACTCCTTAGATTAAAAGATTTCCATGAATTGTTAATTAATCCTCCACCGGTAAATTTATTATTCTTTATTATTTTTGTAATATTTTATTTAATTATAATTTACATTTATTATAATATTTAGAAAGCTCCTGTTCGTACTACTGTAGGAGTTTTGGATGTGCCTTTGGGCAATACACGGCTTCATGTTGCAAAATTGGTAGCCGCTTTAATTGCCACTGGTCTCTCGGAATGTGATCGTGAACTAGCGTCCCTTGGAACAGTTCAAGTATTATTGGTACGTATATTTTTAGTATTCTTAAAAGAAATCTTTCTCTCTTTATATATATATATTATGAAAAATTATTTCCATGTTTATTGCACGTTTAATTGTGAGATTTGAGTCTCGACGTTTCGGCGTTCATTTTGACCCTATTTTCAAGAGAATTTATTTAGGAGGATTTTTTTTGGGATTCTGGGTTGTAGTCTATGTGACCAAGAGTCTATGTTGGGATTTGGAGTTGAATTGGTGGAAGATTTTGGACTTGTGTTTCGAATCCCCGAAGAATCATTGGCACTAACACCGCTGACACACGTCTGCTTCTGTCGACAGCCCGAGGTCGAATCTGTTGTTCATAATAATAAAAACGAAAACGAGCAAATATATATATATATATATATAAATAATTTTATTTTTAATTTTATTCCTTATTTATTCTAGGACTTATTTTTCAAATATACATGGAATAATTTTCTTCACAGTCAAGTCGAACAATGCTTAGCTTTTGCATTAAATACGGACCATCAAACTAGCATTAATGAAAATGGGGAACCTAATGAGTATTCTCTTCTTAATAATGTAAGATATATATGCATTTACTCTTGATAAACTATTTTTTTGTAAATATTGCTTAACTTTTAGATTTTTGTAAATTGTCGACTACTTCAAAGAATTTTAGAAGCTTGGGATGATAATGAATCTCAACAGTTAGTATATAAATATATATTTTTTACATAGATTACTTTTTTAAATTCAATTCTTTATTATATATGATTGTAGGGCTCAAACTGGAGGACTTAGACGTGGTTATATGGGTCACCTGATAAAAATGGCTAATCATGTTGCTCAGAATGCAGATAAACTTCCAGTAGGGCAAATTCTGAAAGACCATGTTCCTGCTGATACTTTGGCAGCGTGGGAAGCTTTTGTAGCAAATGTTTTGTCAGAAACAAATAAAACACATCAACTTTTCCTTGTAAGAATTTGCTTTTTAGATTTTATTTTTCTAGTATATTTTTAACTAAAAATAAAATAATATTAATAGGGAGGACATCATCCAGGTCATTCTAGTTCTGAAGATGATGAGCCTGAATTTCGAGATGCATCATATCCTCAAGATTCATCTTTGCAACAGGTAATTTATCACCACACTTTGAATTTATCTATAAAATGATAATTTTCCAATATGTTCATAAAAAATCTGAATTAGAATCTTTTTAATCAGCCAAAATAGTAATAATATTTGAAAATGTATAGAGTTCTTTAAATATATATGGAATATTCTGTATACAATTATAATAGATACTTGATTGATCTTTATGTATTTCCTTTTCAACCTTTGGTATTTTTACTAAGGTCTTGATCGCTTTCATATCCAAAGAATTAACGCAATTATCAACTTTTTAAACATGAAAATACTCTACTTCTAATTTAAAAAATTTAATTTAATAATTTAGAATATTTCGACAGTTGTTATCTGTATGTAGCAAGTATTCTACAATAGGAATATATATTTTGAATTTAATTTAATATAAAATAATTTAATTAATATTATTGATTATGATCAGAATATCAGAACTTAAGATTTGATTCTAATTAAAATTTTTAATTTAAATTTTTTAAACTTATTTCATATAAATTTATTATTGTGTCTACTTTAAAACTATACAAAATATAGATAGATATATAAATGTATATATCTGTACTTGAATGGATAATCATAGTAAGTAAATATTTAAATGTTTAAATGTAACCATAGTTGTCGCTCAGATATAAATGGATTTATTTACTCTATAATCAACTTCATAATTACTTCCTCTAAAGTGCCCGTAAAAATAAAGATATATGTAAAAATTGTATAAAACGGCTATATATAGAATTTCAGCTTGATTGAATCGCTGAACACTGCAAATCTCACGCGCCAACACGTGACGTGGTGCCATCAACAAAGAATCAAACACTTGAATTTATAATTTATAATTAATTAAAATTAATTTAAATATAATATATGTTAATTCATCCAATTCAAATTTGCGAGATAGTCGAGTGGAGACACTTCAGCTTATTTTTTTAATAAATTACACTCATATTATTTTTCTGTTATTTATGAAAGGTGTACACTGATTACCAAATGCAACAGATGGCTCCACAATTTATCGAGAGTTATGGATTTCAAGACGACGAGTTTACTGAAGTTGAAGATATACTACATGGTGGTTCAAGTGCAAGTGGTCCTGATGGCGGATTAGGTGCCATGATGTTTGATTTAAATGAAGAAGAAATGGATCGGCGAACTGAAGTTTTTGAACAAGCATGTCAACAACATTTACGTACCTTTGATGATCCTGAAGAAGATCTGTGGGATGATCGTGATCAAGATTTGACATTCCAAACAGTTATAGAAGCTAGGACTAGCGAATGGCTTGATGGAGGCAATAATTCAACAATTGCTCGCCGTAGCAGTAGCTCGGATGAAGAAGATAAACCATCTCAAGAAATTCATACAGATATGGATACAGTTGATCGTAAGTATTAATTTTAGCATTTCATAAAGTTCATAAGTATATATATATACGTCTTTATATATATAAAATGCAGTGCAAAATTATCGCATCACTTATAATTTTACTAATAAATACTAACTTGAAATGTATTTCATATTAAATTGATAAAACTTAATAAAAAATAATAAAAACTCAAATTAATAACAATATCTTTATCTTTTAATAAATAAAAATAAAAAAATAAGGAAATCTTTTAAAATTACTTACATTGATGCAAAAGAAGAAAATTTAAAAATTGAAATTTAATTAATTTTATTAAATGTTTTGATCAAAAAACAGTCTAGCATTATCTTGTAACTCCCCTTCTCTTGCTCTTATTACCTCTTGAATTATTTTTAGCATTGATAGAATTAATATGATTAAAATTTGTCAGGAAGGTAGTAAAGGAAGAGTAAGATGTGGGAATTAATTCTCAAAAATTTTCAAAATTCGAAATGGGTTAAAACAAAGAGACGTATTATCTCCAATTTTATTTAATTTAGTAATGGAATATGTAATTAGACAAATTGGGGAAAAATCAAACGGAATCTAATTAAACAAAAAAATTAAAGTATTAGGTTACGCAGACGACTTAAATATAATAGGAGATTCGGCAATTACAATTAAAGATAGCGTAGAAAAATTAATCGAAGCAGGGAAAGAGGCGGGGCTGGAAATTAATAGTGCTAAGACAAAGTATTTAGTAACAGAGAGGAATTTAAAGCGAGGTTGCAATCGGGAAGTGCCTGTTATCATGCAGTAAAAGGGCTTATCGCGTCAAAATTATTATCAAAGGGGATCAAAATTAAAATATATAAAACAATTTTGCTGGTTGTATTATATGGGTGTGAGGTCTATGACCTTAGGAGACGAGAGTAGATTTAGAGTATTTCAGAATAGGATTCTTCGCAGCATTTGCGGGCCAAAGAAAGATGAGGTCACCGGGGAATGGTGGAGACTGCATAATGTTGAATTGCATGACCTCTATGCATCTACAGATATAGTTAGAATTATAAAATATTGCTCTAAGATTTCTCTTATGTACCTGTTAGCATTCTGGAAATCTTCAGTTATTCTAGGAAGTTCCGTACGGTCATCAAAATTTATTGCCCTCCATACTTTCATGCAGACGTCTTCTTACTTAGGAACTAGAAATTTGAGTGCTCAGAGTATTTTCCAACTTACCACATAACTTGATGCTTGTAAAATGCCATTTCTTAAAGTAGCAAGTTCAATAAATCTGTGATTCCACTGATTTGTACTTCTTGGGCGGTATTGTCCTGGTTTTCCTGAACGATTTCCATTACCTTTGAAGAACCCTGGAAACACTTCATTGATTAATCTTTAGGCGTCTTGTAATTTCACATTTGTTCAACCCTTCTTCAGATAATGTTATGATCCTAATCCATGTTTATTTATTTTTAGTTAAGAAATCAATATTTGATTATTTTATGAAAAAAAAAATTTGGAAGACAAATTATTTTTAAAATCTTACTTAAAATAAACTTAGACGAACCGATTAGTTTAAAGGATTTTATTTCAATAAAAGAAAAAATTTAATTTAATTTATATTTATTATTTGAGTATTTTATTATTTTTTTTATCATTATGATATTTAGATTTTATAGTTTAGTAAAATGTATTCATTGATAAAATTAATAGTGATGCGATAATTTTGCACTTCAGTTTATATATAAAGATGTTTAGAATTTAAAAATTTTTACATATTTTTGTTTTTTTAATTGAAGAATCTAAATATAATCTTATGTTCTTCATGTTCGTTATCTTTCTTTAATTATCATTTTAAAAGAGTATTAATTAAAAAAATGGTGTGTTTTAAAAACATTATTAATATTATTCTTTGAAGGTATGATCAGCTACAATATTTATATAATGAATCGTGAAAAATAAATTGAAATAGTATATATAAATAAGCTTCTGAATAAATGCTTAAATCTCTGCATTATTTTAACAATAAGAGTTAACGCATCTAACCAATGTAATTTTTATTATACCATCAATGATATCAATCACTTTTGATTCTTGTGATTTCATGAGAGAATTTGAAAAGGCTACCTACTTATTTTTTTCCATTTTTGAATCGGAGATTATTTACATTATTGATATTGGTTTTAATTTATTATTAAAAGAGAAGATGATGGTCATTTTAAAGCTTTCGATACATATGAAATGATTAAGATAAACCTAAAATGGAAAAAGTGTGTTTCATTGCTTATTGAAGAGATTTGAGTCATCTTAAAGCTAACCAATAATAATATCTGTATATTAATGACTAGATATATTTATTTTAGTATAAAAATAAAAAAATGCCATTTCATGAAAATTAACTAATTAATTTTAAATAGGTCGTTCTTGTTATAACAAATAATAGAAATTTTATATAAAATCTTATTTGATTCATTTCACTTTTTTAGCTTGGGGAAATTCAGGGGAAACATCATCTTCTCCCATTGCTGTGGATGCTGGAAATCCTTGGGCTAGTTCTGGAGGTGGTGGTGGTGGAGATACTGATCTCACACCTACTGAACAAAATTCTTCAGTTGGCTGGGCTAATTTTGATTCAGCAGCATTCCCAACAAATTTCGAAAGTACAAATATTACAGAGCCTTCTATGAATGATAAAATCACATCTGATACATCAAATAAATCTAGTGAAAGAAATCTAGAACTGCAAGGTAAATAATACGATAATAAAAAATATCTTTTTAATCATTATCTATATTTATAAAATTCTGTGGTAGCTTATACACCATTTTTACTTTAAAATAAACTATTATTTTCAGGTGAACAAAACTTTGATCCATAAAAGTTACTTTTTACTATAAATAATTAGAGTTAACTTAAATATAATAGAATATAAAAAAATTAATATATAAAAATCATAATTTATTTTGGCTTAGACATAGTATATTTGCAATTACGTTATTTTTTAAAAAGAATAATTTAGTTTTAGTAATGAATTACAAAAATATTTGTAATGAGAAAGTTGTCATCTAAAATTAAATAAAATCTGTTACTTTTACATATAGTATTTTTTCATATAATTAACTTACTACAATCGTTTTATCATTTTTTTTTTTTATTTTTTAAATATATTCATTTTCTTTTCCAGGAAATAATGATGTTAATTCTCAAACAAATATTACTAAAATGTCAGATATAATGATTGCAGTTACCGAAGTTGCACAACAACTTTTTGCTTTGGGTACAAATGATGATGTAAAAGTTTTAGAAAATCCCCAATCGAATCAATCTTTTGAAGAACAATCAAGGTAAATTTCAAAATATATAAATATCTTTATATTCCTAATAAATTTTTTATTTATTAAAATTTATACTTCAGTCCACAAGCACAGGATGTCTCCAATGCAAATCCTTCCACACCTTCGCTTGATATCCAAGAAAATGAACAACTTATAGATAATTTTAGGTTTGTTTTGTTTTCTTTAATTTTTTTTTAATCTTTCTTTTTTATTATTTATTCATCAATTATATTATGAACATTTTTTTAAATAGTAAAATTATATCATTTTTTATTACTCTTTCCTAAACTTTTGATCTCATTTTATATTTTAAGTATTAAGGATTATGGTTATAATCCTGGCTGGTCGAACTTATAGGCAAAGGAGTGAACTTCAAAAAAAAAAAATGAAAAAAATTCCATAATTAGCTAAAATGGGTTTAAATTTCGATGACACTTTTCATATTCAATTTACTATAAAAATCATTTACATATTAACTAAATAATTTTAAGTGAACATAACTATTTATATGGAGCATTTTTGTTTTAGGTTTCTTTCTTCTCAAGGAATGATTAATAGTTCTTCCAATTCAGAAGAAACCAATTCAGCCAATAGCACAAAGAACGAAACAATTGAACCTCCTGCCAAACCATTGTGAGTTGTTAGACACACTCATTGAGTTGCCTCCATTTGTGATTACATCAAGTTTATAGTGTTAAAATAAACTATTAAAAAGACAAAATGTTGAACCTTAAGTGGTCACATCACACATCCTTTAAATTAACGAAAGGTTCATTACAAACAAATTTCAACCATATCAATATAACAGACATTTCAATTTTCTTGTGTGAGGTATATTATCTAACCTTAATACAATGCATTCAAACTCTAAGTTTATCTTTTTCTTTCGAAGAATACTATAAATCTATATATAGATATATAATATTCCTCGAGAGGGACTTAGAGGGTGAATGTTTATATTTATTAGCATGGGTTTTTCTAACAGGTGCTATTCTGACAAATACTTTTGATCAAGTTATAGCAAAAAAAATTATTACTTTATATAATTTTTTAATTTTTATTTTATATATATTTAAATAAGAGCATTACAAATGTAATGTTTTTTATATATTTTAAAAATATTTTCTCTGATATTTATGGTAAAAAAATTTCAACAAATTTAACAGTTTATCTTATGCCAAAGAAGGTTTTATACTTATATATCCTATCATGAAAATTTATATTTCATATTTCAAACCAACTTGAGATTATTTTATTTTATTTTATTTTCTCATTTTACACATCATTCCAAAAACTACAGGAGAATATAATCATTGAATTATTTTCTGTTATTTCCAAGATGAAAATAAATTATTTAGATTTTTTTTGTTTATTTTAAAATTTTTAAAACGTAAAAGATATTCAGCCTACATTATAAATCTAAGCTTTTTCTATACTGTAAGCCGAAAATCTATTACTTATAATATATATATATTATTTAATGTAATATGTCATAGAAAAAATAATTTCTAGAATTATATGAAAGCTGAGATAATGATCGAAGACTGCAAACAAAATACATATATGTTTAGATATACCTAAGCATATAGATCATATTTATAATGTATTGATTGTTGCAAAGAAAGCAATATAATAATTAAAATGTTAATTATCGACATTTTATGCTTCTCTTTTTAGAAGCAAAACCAGTTATGTCTAATATAGACAAGTTTCCATTTTATTAATCTGTTTGCAGTATTAAAAGATTTAATTTTAAGATTTCACTCATTAAGATATTTTTATTTGATATTATGCTTATAAATTTCAAATTCTTACAAATGAAAAATAAGTTATCTGGAATCTGCTTTGAAAATATAAATATGTAAATTATTATATACTTAATTAACATTCAATTTTTAAATGAAATAGTACAAAAAATATCTTTAAAAAACGAATTAAAATATTTTAAATTATTTTTCTTCAGATAAAGACTTCTTTGGCTTAAAAGCTGACTTTTTTAAGCGAAATTTTCAATTTACCAAAATCTTTATTTATTGCTATATAAATATAAAGTGACTATTTTATATTTATATAAAATTTCACTTAAAGAATATGCTTTTTTTCAAATACTTTATCTTAAGGAAGATTGATTTGAATTTTTAAACCTTTTGGTAAAATGTGCCTTGTTTATTTATTTATTTTTTTTTAAATATTCATCTACTACATATATATGTATATATATTTTGGATAGTAAGTCATCCCATTTAAAAAATATAAATAATTGAGAATATTTTTTTCCATCTAATCTATTTTGTCTCACTAAAGTAAAATTTATTTAAACTCTTATTCCTAATGTTTTATATTTTTGTCAATTTTATTCAAAATTTATGATATAAATATTTTTCTTTAAAAAGAAAAGTCTTTAGTTTTATTGCAATAATAAATTGAATAATTTTAAGAATCTTTTCTATAGTGCAAAAACATTTTGAATTAATTAATAGATATTTTTTTGTTTATATATTAAATATTATATGGATTGTATTTAGTTCTATTAAAGGGACTTATGGTGCTATAATAAGTTAATTCAGGGCACTAAAATATTAGTTTTAGCGAGAGCTTTCTCTTTCAGAGATATTACAGTTCTCTTTGCTTATGTGATCAGCAGGCCTTGTATTTAATATAAATTGTCCCTCCAAATCGTCTTCTTAGCATTTTAATATTTTCTTCTCTAATTTAAGTTTTTATTTAAATAAAATATCTTATTTGAATATTGTTTTATATATTTTCCTAACTTGTAATTATATGAAAATAAAAATTTTAATATATCACATAAAATAAAATCTGTGCATGCTAAGGAGGCGAAAATAAAAAAAATCTTATTGATTATATTTATGTTAAAAATAGAATAATTTTTTAATTTATTCTAAAAATTTGTTTAGAATTGATTATTTAAAATAAGCCGTTTCATTCATTAATGGCATCAAAAATAAAAGAATAATTTATTATTTTGATTTAAATTAAATATTCTTTTGGAATTGAAAGCTTAGCTTCTATGTTATCAAAAAAAAATCCTAATTAAAATATAGTGCTTAGTGTAAAATATCATACTTAAGATTTATTATATTATATAAAGTATTTTTTTTTTGTTTATAATTTCATTTTTTTAATTCCACACTTAAAACGTTATTATTTTAAAAATAAAATTACAATCTAGTCATTCACAAAATATCAATAATTTTCAAAATACTCCATAATATTTAAAAAATTATTTTCCCTTAATTACTTTATCTTTAAATTTCATATATCAATATATTTCTCAAACAATTATATATTTTATATACGTGATCCTATATATGAAAAATTAAAAAGTATATATATATATATATATACATATAATTTTATTTGTTCATAATTTAAAACGGAATATAAGATTCATATAAAAATGGTTTCACTTATTTTCTTTAAATTTATGATTAATTATTATATCGAAAAGATAAATTCATATGCATTTTTTATATAAATAACATGCTCAGAATTATTCCCATCATAGATCGTCTAGTGAAAAATAGACAATTAATATATTTAAAAAATATATATATATAATTTAATTTCTGACCAGTCCGCCGAACTTTAGGTAGACATTTTTTTTTATTGTTTTATTTAATATTAGTAAAAGTTAATATATTATATTAATCTAAATAAATGCAAAGGCTGGATGGAGTGAGTTTAGATCTTGGTGGTCAATAAATAAATAAATAAACAAAAATTAAAATTTTTTTTTGAAAAAATAAATTTTTTTTAATTTTAATTCAATGGTTCTTATCCATTAATCTGATAAAATTTAATTGAGAGGGGAGTTAGCAAATGTAACATGAAAAATGTATAGATATCTTTTTACAACTTTCAACACATGAATTTTCCTAAGATTTCTCGTAATGGATCTATATTTCAGAACTATCATTTATTCTTAATCTATTTATTTAGCTGTCGGTTTAATAATCTTTTTTTCTAAATTGAATTAATGCAAAAATTTAACAAGTCATAAGAAATACTTTTTCGTTATAAAATAACCTTAACTTCTTTGAACTAGAACATTGCAAATAATTATTCCTTCTAAAAATTTAATAGAGTAGTGTTATAAGTATTATGATTACGTAATAATATTTAATGAATCCATGCGACCATTAATATGACTTATTAAATAAAATGAAAATAAAATCCAATATATAAAATAAATAATTCTTAATAACAGCATTGTCAATCTCAAGGTTTACAAAACAATATATTTTTTGTTTTTTTTAAAAAAAAAATCTTATATTTTTTTTCAATTAAATAATTATCTAGGTTCTTGGAATAAGAATCACTGATTTAATATAAATATACTTAATAGTTGTTAATAAATAATACATATATATATTAACACGTCAGAATATTTCATCTTTGGTTTGATGATTTAAATACTTAGTCTAAATAACTGCATAATTTACCTATATCTATATCTAGTTATAGATATAGTATATACAAATAAATATATTAACAAATATGTATGAGAAAAAGTTTCCTCATCAATGAATTTTCAAATGTTATTTTATCATAATTCTTATTTAAATTGTAAATCGCACTTAGAAGTTAAAAAAAAACATTAAATTGTTAGTTAATACTATAGATATAAAATCTGTGAATGGATTTATATAAATAAAATATATATCCAGTGAAAATTTACGGTAAAATATCGTTATATTTTTTTATGTGCTTAACATTGTTTTTTTTTAATTTTGCATTGAACTGCTTTTTAATAAAATACAGAGGTTATGAGAAATTCTTGTGATGAAATTTATACATTCTCTTTGGTTGGCCTTATAACTGTAAAAGTAAAATAAAGTATATTCTTGAAACGATTTTGTTTTATTAATATATAAATACAATATATAAATATTAATAAATTATTATATTTTTAAGGAAAATTTATGAATGAAATTAGTATATTAACTGAAATGAAAATTAATAAGTATATTAATTAGCTTTAATTAGCATGATTTTTAGAATCTATTTATTCTTCTTGCATATTTTGTTTTTTTTATAGATATAAAGAAAAAATAATTAAAAAAATATTTTTATAAAAGAAGTTTTGGAGTTTATTAAGTTCTGGAGGGGGGGGGAAGTATAAGTATCCCCAAACCATTTCTACTTATATCAGTGTTTTCAATCTTTCTGTATGTGTGTCCCAACTTTGAATTATAATTTTCATCGTCCCATCCTCTCAAACAGGGCTGATATAGGGCAAGATGGGTGACTGCCCAGGGCGCAAAATTTTGTTTTACATGGGGCACTTAAAACCATAGAACCAGCCCGACTTTTATACAAAAACAATACAGGACAGTTCTTTTATTCTTTTATCTACACTACAAAAATGAACCAGAACGCTAATTCAACCATTGGATATTTAATAATAATTGAGACAAAAGTCTCAAGTCAAATATTTTTAGTGGTATTTGTAATTGGGTATTTCTAATTGTTACTTAATATAATACTAAAGATCTAACTAAAATAAGATAGATATCGACTTGTTGCATTGGAATATTTGTAAAATTTTTAATTTTTAAGAAATGTCCATAGAAAACCTTTTATTTTTATATAGATAGTTGGTATATATTAAGTTGACGGAGTATTATGCCATATGAAAGCAACTCGTAATAAATAATTCCTTTTCAGTCCCACCAAATACACAGTAGAACCTTCCTGGCAGGCAGTCCTCGTTTGGCTACCGTTTGAGCTGCTTTAACCACGATCGTTTTCGCACAAATTTGTCGTATGGGACTGAGTTCGGAAGGACGAGGGTGAAATGAAAAGCCGAAGCAGATTTTATTGACGATTGGTTTATTGATATAAATATAATTATTTGTTTGTTGAAATTTCGGGAGTGGAGAAGATGTATGGTAGGCGCTCCTGTAGTCATTGAGAGAGGTTCCCTGCGGACTGCGAAAGTTGGAGGAAGTGCGAGTGGATGATAAGTTTTGAAGCCCCTGAAGACAGCCCAAGGCAGTGTAGTGTGTCACCCCAGGTATATGATCGCATTCTCCGTTATTTTGGCCACATCATGAGGCGAGATAACGGCCTAAAAAAACTTATTGTTGAAGACACAGTCTTCTCAGTTTTTTCGAGACTATTTTTAAAATAATCATTCTTATAGTTATATTTTGGAACATTATATTGTACTCAATATTTGATCAAATTCCATTTATGGTCACAATATTAATACTCACAATATTAGAATATTGTAGTGCAGAGGTTCTTAAACTGTGGTCCGCGGAAAAAAATATCGTAAAAATATATACATATATAAATATTTAAAGTTCATTGTTTAACTATATCCTCCTAGAGAATTAAATTCTCTTTAAAAAACCGTTTTCACTTTTACGAAAAACTATGCATGTATGTATATATATATTTATATATGTACGTAAATAATGAAAAAAAGGTTGCCGACGCCTGTCCTATGCCTATGGCGTCACTATATAGGCGCCGTAGGCGGCAGGCGCAGCGAATTTGCTCGAAGCCTACCGAACGAAATATGAATACGCACGTGCTGCATCGACGCTGTACGCGCTACGTGCTACGAGCTAGTGATGTGACAAGTATATTTTTCATATTTGTGCGATTCTTACTCAGTTTCGTTTGCTTGGAAAGCAATTATTGGCGTGACCGTTACTATAGTCTTTTCTACCTTTTATTATAAAATGATCGTTATCTACGAGACACAATTGTGATTTGCCAGGTAAATATAAAACACCACTGTGTATTAATAGTAATACATTTAATAAATAATAATTCGTTATATTTATATTATTGTAGTTCAATGTTAATAAATTACTCCATAAAATGGATCGTTGGCTACAAACTGGTTCAACACAGAAACGGAAAGAATCAGATGATGAGGCATCAACAGCAAACTCTACCAAGAAACGCAAAACTAGAAAATATTCGGATGATTATTTATCATTTGGATTTACTTATATTTGCAACAATGATGTGGAAAGACCAGTCTGCGTTCTATGTCAGGAAAGTTTATCCAATGAAAGTATGAAACCTGCTAATCTCAGACGTCATTTACAAACAAAGCACAGCGAGCATGTTAGTAAGTCTATCGATTTTTTTAAAATGAAAAAACAAGAACTTACTTCAAGTCAGAAATTGATGGTAAAGACGGGAACTGGTGGTATGAATAAGAAAGCAGTAATGGCATCATATCAGTGGCGTACCTAGAACTTTTGCCGCCCGGGGCGATCTCCAGTTTGCCGCCCTTTTTATTATAAGTCAATCAAATAGTGGTTTTTATAAATTAATACACATAAATAAATTATTAAGTTATTTAATCAATATTAATTAATACACAGAGTAAATTTTTTTACACATATTTGTATGCACTCGTAAACATATTAATATAATATTTACTCTTCTAGCTTTCATACTAGAAAAATCGTGTATAATGCTCTCAAAATTAATATTTATATTTTTTTCCGCCGGTCCTGCTTTTCAAAAGAAAAATCGATGATTTAAAAAAATATTGGTATATCACTTCAAAGTAATCATATAAACTTTTCAAAAGAAATGACATTTATAAACTGATATCAAAAAATTTTAGTTAGGAAAAATTGCTGATCAAAATCGTAAAGATGCGTTTACGAATTCAACAAATTTTAATGAATACAATAAAATAAAATTATTATCCTGTTCTTGGAATTAGAATTCAAAATTTACACTAAAATGCATTTATATACACCGAGGAATAATATTCGAAATCATATAGTTAATCATAATTTATATAAATCAAATAGTAAACTTATAATAATCATAATAATCATTTATTATTCAAGAAAGAAAAAAAATAAATATGAAATGAATAAGTTGCTTTTTACAACTATAACTAAATATAAAAAATGCCGCCCCAAGATAAGTGCCGCCCGGTGCGGACCGCACCCACCGCACCCCCCTAGGTACGCCACTGCATCATATGAAGTAGCTCTACTTATTGCTAAAGCAGGAAAGCCGCATAATATAGCAGAGCAATTAATTCTTCCTGCTACAAAAGTAATTACAAATATAATGTTAGGAACTAAAGCAGCAAACGATATAAATTTGATTTCATTATCAAATGATACGGTTAAGAATAGGATTGAAGACATGTCATGTAATATAAAAGAAGAATTAATATCGAGAGTGCGCAAAAGTCACTATTACTCATTACAATTGGATGAAAGTACTGATGTCACTAATAATGCCAATTTGTTAGCTTTCATTAGATATGAGTTTGAAAATCAAATACAAGAAGATGTATTGTTTTGTGATTCACTACCTTCACGAACGACAGCTAATGACATATTTAACAGTTTGAATAATTTTATAACCGAAAATGAAATAGAGTGGCCAAAATGTGTTGGAATTTGCACTGATGGTGCTCGTGCAATGTCAGGTACAAGAACTGGATTGATTGCTCTTATTAAAAATGTTGCGCCTCAGGTTGTTTGGAATCATTGCTGCATTCACAGAGAATCATTAGCAGCCAAAAATATGTCACCAGATTTGAAAAGAACATTAGACGAAGTAGTTAAAATTGTCAATTTCATTAAGGCTCGTCCACTTAATTCCCGAGTTTTTAAAATTTTGTGTGAGGAAATGGGTAGTCAACATACACATTTATTATTACATACAGATGTACGTTGGTTGTCCCGCGGGAAAGTACTCATTCGCCTTTTTGAGCTTCGAGATGAAATACGATTGTTTTTAATAGATGCGCATTTTGAACTGACCGAATGTTTCAATGATTTTATCTGGTTAGCTAAGGTGGCTTACTTGACTGATATTTTTACAAAATTGAACGAACTTAATTTGAGCCTGCAAGGTACTGTTGTAAATATATTTAAAGTTGAAGATAAAATAGAAGCAATGATTAAAAAAATCGACTTGTGGTCGAAACGCATCCAGAACGGTGTATATGAGTCTTTTCCAACTCTCAATGATTTCATAGAAAGCTCCAGTGAAAAATTGCTTATTCAAACGCGTCAATTATTTGTTGAACATTTAATTACTTTGAAAAGCAACTTCAGGAAGTAATTTTCTACTCCTGATCCTTGCAATAACTGGATCAGAGATCCATTTAAAATGGAAATTACAAATGCTAAACATTTATCTGCACCTGAACAAGATATTCTCGCGGAATTATCATGTGATACAACTTATAAACTAAAATTTAACAAAACTGAATTTAGCAACTTTTGGTTACTTCTCAGGTCAGATTATCCTGCGCTTGCAAATAAAGCACTTCAACACTTGATTCCATTCTGCACAACATATTTATGCGAACAAGCTTTTTCGGTACTATTTTATATTAAGTCTAAATATAGAAACAAATTAAATGTAGAGCCGGATCTTAGATTAAAAGTTTCCAATATTAAGCCAGATATTGAGATTCTTGTTTCAAGAAAACAACTGCATCCATCTCATTAAATATGTAAGTTATATTTAATGAGATAGGTGCAGTTATTTTTTAAAATATTTCTTATTTAATATTTTCTGAAAAAAATTATAAAATATTTATATGAATTTAATGTAAGTACCCATTATAATTTGTGAGATTTGTTGCTATGACAATGTTTGTATTTTCTTTCTTCAATATTATAATTTCTAATAAAATGTGTTCTACAATATGCAAAAAAATCGTTATTCACCAATCACTGTTAGAAATATTCATCATATATCCTTGTCCTTATGAGATCGTAAGCCAGAAATTAATTAATAAAATGACGCAAAGTACCTAAAGTTGTGATGGGGGTCCGTCAAAAAAAATTTTTTCAAGTGGGGGTCCGTGGAGTACATAAGTTTAAGAACCTCTGTTGTAGTGTATTATGAAATGAATGAAAAATCTAATTAAAATTATATCTTCAATTGACAAGAATGTTTTTAGTAAAGTATATAATGTAAAGAAAAAGAAAAATTCTTTATTAAATTAATTTCTTTAATTTTTATTTAAATTTTCTTTAGGCCACTTTAATAAAATTTCAAATATTTGGCTTGTGAATTTGGAAAAGCTTTTGGTTTAGGCATGAAAGATGGAATTAGAGTTTCTTCTTGTATATAATTTTTAGGAAAATGTTTCAATCTACAAAAAAAGATAAATTTTTATTTTTAATTTATCAATGATAAGTAATTTTTTTTTTAAATTTTCTTAATTTTTTAAAGTATCATATTCATTATATTAAATTATAAAAGCATTAATAAAATTACAAAATCATTTTAAAAAGTACTCAGTTAAACCTAGTATCAGCCATACTGGGTCATACAAATGAATTTCGATCTTCGTGAAGAAAAATAATCCAAAAATTATTATTCATTATTAATCAAGATTTATGATTTTTATTTACTTTCAAAAAATTTTAATTGAAATTCTAATTAATTCAATAAATTATAAATAATATAATTTTTTTTTTTTTTTACTTTGTAGGGATAATAGCAACCTAAATAAGTTTCTTCACCGCTGCTTTAAAATATCATCTGTAGTATCATCACTTATTTTATTTAATTATTTATTTTTAAGTATTAATAATATAATCACACATCATAAGTACATAATACATTTTTATCAATTATTTTCAAATTTTATTTTTTAGTACTATTTTATTTATTTTGTAAACTCAGAATAACGACTTAAATTTTTTTTAAAATTAATAACTTACATGAAATTGTGTTTTCTGGGATGATACAAATATTTTTTACATTCCTCATCTTTATCTAATTTCTTTTTTTTAGAGCAAAAACAAATCATATTCGGATGACTTTCGCATCTTTCTGATTCATTAAATTTTAAACATTGACAAAGAGAACATACTTTATCCTGACAGGAATTATTATTAAGATTTTCCAATTTCGATTGTTCTTGTGTTAAGATTTCATTATTATTTTTCAATTCTTTTTCATTGTGAATTGTTAATTGATTTTCATTTGGCATTTGGCCACTTAAATTTCCAGGTACATAACGTGTTGGTTTATCGATTTGAAATATTTCCTTAAAATTGATTGGTTTAGAAAGTTCATTTTCTACATAAGATGGTCTTAAAAAACTATAGTCATTTGCATTTCCCATTGGCCGTAAACAATCCGTCGATTTGGTTTTCCACCAAAATGGAGGAGGTTGTTCTTTTTCCAATTTTATCCTTAAAAATGAAAATTTTAAAAAACTCAAAAAAAATATAAATTAAAATTTTTGAAGATTATTAGATAAATACCATATCATATTTAATCAGAAAAAGTATTTTAATTTCAAAAAAATTAAACTCGCCTTTTGTTATTTATTGGTTAAAAATTAATTAAAGATTAATGTTTATATGTTTACTTGGTTTTCAATCACTCATTGGATTAATTAAGAATTATTAACCTAAAGCAGAGGTGACCTGCGGTTCACGTGCCACATGTAGTTTTTTCGATGTGGTTCCATGCGCAAATATTAATCATTATATTATTTTATTTTCAAAATTCAAAATATTATATTGAAGAAAAAAATTCTCAAGTAGGATAAAAACCCTCAACAGAGAATAGTTTTATTTATTTTAAATCAAAAATCAAATCTATATACCTAATCCTAATCAAATATATAAATATATATATATATTAGTGGCTCTTTAAAAATTTGGAAATTTTGTAAATTGTAATTGTAATTTTGGCTCACAAGATTGTCGACCTCTGGCCTAAAAATTTAACAATTTTGTTTCACAAATCCTTCCAATCGATTGAGGAAAAATGTTAAATTATTAGAGAAGTTTAGAACAAACTAACGAGATGAAGGAGATATAATTGAAACTGTATTTGTTTAAATTTCGTGAATATTTCCATTTTTATTTTTATTTATATCTATAATTATAGAGTGGTCCATTTACAATTAGGAATTATTTCGCTGTAAATAAAAAATATATGCATATTTAAAAAAAATTATGGTTTTATTAGAAAAATCACTGCAATTAAAAATGATATTACAACTTCTTTCAAAACTTTCAGCCAGTTTTTCAGTACTCCAATATTCAACACATTTTTGATAATTTGGGTTTCTATTTCATGAATAATAATTTTGAATTTCTGTTTCAAGGTTTGAATCAACGCATTTCCAATAAAACTTTTGCAAATACTCTGTGGTAATGTGGGAGGTACTACCACTATTTGAAAAAGTTTTATTGGAAATGCAATTAAATACACTATTCAGGAAATCAACGTTTTAAAAACAATTAATATTGTAAGGTGAGTAACTTGGCGGCCGCCAAGCTTTGATTTCACTAATTTTTTTGAAAGACAACTTTGCGGGGCCCTAACTTTTTTGATTTCCTAACTTTTTAGGGCTCACAACTTGCTGAGGAACCTCTACCACGAAGTGGTTTTTTGGGATAAGGGGTGTAAGGGAGGGTGTTTATAATGAAGAGGTAGATAGGAGAGGATAGGTAGGGAGTGGAGGGGGAAGTGTGTAATGGCGATGCGCGGACTTAGGTGCGCACTGATCCTCGATTATGTGATTGAAGAGGGGAAAGAGGGGAGTAAGGGAGGGATGGTGTTTCAATTAAAATAGAGGTTTTGGTCCATGGTGTAAGGTAGCAATTAGATAACTAAGATCCAACGTGGAATGAGAGATAGAGAAAGCTGTAGGAATAACACAATTAATATATACAAAAGAGAATAATAAAAATTAAGTTTATTGATTTCCAATTTAAAAGAAAAAATTGCAACTAGAATTTATTTTACTAGATTTAAATATTTTATAATCGACAGGAAGCAATTTAAATTATACAACATTAATATTAATGAAATTAATATTTGGATAACATAAAGTAAGGGAAAGAATAAAATAAATTATAGTCTTATCCGTGTGTGTGTTGTATTCGTTCTTTCTTTGGTTCCAATTGAGTTCCAATTCGTTATAAAGACCAAGACATCCTTCTTTGGGGGCTTTTCGATAAGGTTCCTGACTTTCTGGAGTTTCTTTCAATTTTTAAGAGAATTATTTAATTAATAATTCTTTTTGTTATGGATACGTTCAAATACACTGCCCCGCAAAAAAAGTGACGCACCTGCAAAATTTCAATTTTTTCCCCGTCGTTCTTTTTTTTATACTTTAAATCTTATTTATATTAAAATTTATCTAAATACAGATAATTTGTAATAGCTTTATAAAGAAAATAACATTATTTAAATTAAAAAATAAATTTATTAAAAAAAAAATACATTTTTTTGCAGAAACAAAAAATCATATTTTTCAATTTATTTTTTTAAATTAAAAATTTTAATATCGAGTATTACCACCTCTTGTTCTTATTACTTCCTCTAATCTTCTTGACATACTCTTGACTAAGTTTGCCACCACCTCTTGCGGTATTTCTTCCCAAGTTTCCACTAAAGCAATTCTTAGCTCCAGCAAGGTGGTGGTAGGTGGGCTAATTTTTCTTTTTATGCGCCTTGAGAGCTCATCCCAAACGTGTTCGATTGGATTTAAATCTGGACTTTGTGCGGGCCAGTTGAATCTTAGTATCCCGACTTCCTTCAGATAGCCAGTGGTAATCCTGGCTCTATGAGGCCGAGCATTATCATGCATAAACAGGTAATTTTCGCCAATAAAGTAGGCATATGACACAACATAATGTTCCAAAATATCATTACAATATGTTTGGACATTTAGCGTTACATTAGAGAAAAGATAAAGATCTGTCTTTGCCTCTAAAGATATGCCACCGCATACCATCCCTGATCCAAACTGAACACTATGGGCCATGTTACATTGTGCGTAACGCTCACTGGGTCTTCTGTAAACAAAAAGACGGCCATCTGGTCCGAATAAATTGAATCTGGACTCATCTGAAAACAAAATGTTTTTCCATTGAGTCTCTGTCCAGTGGCTGTATTTTTTAGCAAAGGCAGGGCGGGCTCTTCGGTGTTCCACAGAGAGCAATGGTCCTGTCGATGGTTTTCTGGAATGAAAATGCCTGAGCTAATCTTCTTCTAACTGTATAAGCACTTATAGAAACATTTCTTACTGTACGGAGGGTCTGAGCGATTGCGCAACGAATTTATGACAATAAACAGTCTCTCGATATCTTTTGATAGCTCTACGGACGGTGGCTTCATGCAAACCTAAAGTGCGAGCCGCCTAGCGTATACTTTTTCCATCATCCACTAATGCTAACGCTCGAGCCACTTGTTCTGGTGTAATCATTTTTTTTTTAATTATTACAACCCAGACGATGTATTCCATAAAGAATTTCAATCGTAAATGAGATAAATTTTATTCAAAAGGAATAAAATTTAATAAAAATGTTATTTGAAACTTTTGTAATTTGATCTTCGATTTGATTAATAGATTAATAGATTTAATTTCATTGCATAAATGATATTTTCTTCTTCCGCTATTACAAATTATCAGTATTTTGATAAATTTTAATATAAATAAGATTTAAAGTATAAAAAAAAGAACGAAGGGGAAAAAATTGAAATTTTCCAGGTGCGTCACTTTTTTTGCGGGCAATGTATATAAGGGAATGATAAGTGAACTTTGGAAGGTGAATTCAGCATCCGGAACGTAAAAATTTACAAAAATTGGGGAGGGAAAAATTAAACCTCCTCACTATTTCATGGTTTAGATAAGAATGAATCTTTAACAAAGACTAAACAAACTCCCAACACAGACACACGTCACGATTTTCCTCACTCCAACACAATTACAATCTCTTTTATTATATTATAAATTATCAAATTACAAAACCAATTATAATTTAATACAATTTATAATAATTTTTAATTGGTTGCATCTCTATAGAATATCTAATTACAAATTAATATTAAATTAAAATAAAATATTAATTTATGCAAAAATCAAGAATACCAACAAGAGAGAAAGAGATAGACAAAAAAACTATCTTAAACAAAAAACAAAATGATCCACAAATAGCACATATAAAAGGAAATATCATTTCAATATATATTGATATTAAATATATTTTTCTGAAAAATAGACATTAGTTCAACAAATTTCTTACCTGTTAGGCAATTGTAAAATTTCATTTCTTATTTTATACGTAACCGATTCTAATGGTTTTGGTTGGTGTAAATGGGGACACAAACATTCATGTTGAGGGTTTTTTACACATTTGATACCATCAATATCAAGATTTTTGGAATGTTTTAATTTACATACCGAAGTAAAATCTTGTAATTTATTTGTATTACATTCGCAGGGTAATTCATTTTTATTTATTTTTTTATTTGAATATCCTATTTCCAACAACCTATTAACATATCCTTTTTCTTTTATATCGTTGTATTCTCCAACAAGACAAATTTCACCTGGAATATAACGTTCAGGCCTTTCTATTTCTAAAAGCCTAATATAATCTTTATCTGTTTCATCGACATCAAATTCTTTATGATATCCATAATCATTGGGATTGCCAATAGGGCCTATAAATCGAATACAAGAACAAATATGTGATTTGTTTGAATTTGATTTAGATTCTTCACTTTGCTTTTCCATATCAACTAAACTGGTATTTTATTATATAAAAACAAAATTAAAATAAAAAACATTTTTATATATATATATATATATATATCCAAATATTGTTTAAGGATCTAGTTGGTCTGATCCCTTGTATAATTATCAAATATAATTTCGAAACAAATATACGGAAATATAAGTATAAATGAATATAAAATAGTTAATTATAATAATTAAAATGTTAAATTAATATTTATAGAAATAATCTAATTTCTAAATTAAAAAAAAAAAATTTATTTATTTATGTTAATTATTATTTATTAATAGTTTCTTGTGGAACGGGAAAATGTAGGAATATTTATTAAAAATTTACTAAATAGAATATAAATTTTAAATAGTAATATCTTTAATTTATTGTCTCTAAGGTAATATATCATAAAGGGATACAGATAAAAACTCAAAGTATATCTATAACATTTATTATTAAATAAAGATTAACAATTTTTGGCAATGAGTAAATTGCAACAGTTTTAATATGAATAGAATCAAATATAAGGCCTTAGGAGACATTAGAAGTAAATAATTTCTATGATAATAACATTCACATTCTACAGTGTACATTATATTATTTGTTATGTACAATCATCATTCATAAACATAAAATGATAGTTGGCCTAAAAATTATTTTATTTTAGAAAGCAATGGAATGGATTAGCTTGGCATGGAATGCAATCGTTTAGTTTTAAAGATCATTTCAGATCTATTTCTGGTGATTCAATCTGAAATGGTTTTGGTGAATCAACCACAGGAGTTTGTTCATCCAAGCGTTCTTGGCTCGTTGCATCAATACGAATTCTTATTTTATTCTGATCTGGACGTGAGAGAGGCCTTCCCGGAGGTTCTCCATTTTGGGGCGAAGGTGTAGGCGTTGGAGAAGTTGATCCAGAGGCGCCTGAGGCATATGGGACGTAAATTCGAACTACATCAGGAGTGGGGGCGTGAGCGCGTGCCGCTGCAGCGGCAGCCACTGCTGCTGCAACAGCTGATGAGGACGTATTAGGTCCTCCAAGACGAGGAAGCACTCCCGAACCGCCAGAACTTGCGTCAGATGCATTAGAATGAGTATCCAAACTATTATCTAGGGCTTGGGAACGAGTAGTTGTAGAGAAAACACTCAAATCGGCTGTGGAAGTTACACTTGTGTCCGCTAAACTTCGACGGGAACCACCATGTTGACAGTCTAACAATGAACTTGCATCATCTACATTTGGATCAAAGGAAAATTTAGAACCTAAAAAAAGATAAAAATTATTTTAAATTCTTTAAGACACAATATAAAAGAGAACATTTTTTTATATATAATGAGATTACTAGACAAAAAAAATTTACATAAAGAACAAAAGGTAAGTATTAAAATAACTATTTAAGATTAATCTTTATATTATAATTATTTATAACACTAATAATAATACACAAGAATTAAAAAAATAATTTCTAATTTACTACAGTATAAAGAGACAATTTCAAAAAAATATTTATCAAATAAATAAAAATAATCATGCATTTATTTAATGGGTGTTATAAAGAAATTATTCACTTACCTGAAAAATTATAAGTTTAATTAATTAATTCTGGGATATAAAATGAAAGAATATAAGTGATTTAAATCACAAAAAGAATAATATATTAAATTGTAAATGTTTAATTAAAAAATAAATAAAAAGTATTTGCAGACAATATCAATATATAATAAATATATATAATTAAGTAAATGAAAATATCACAATAAAATAAATGTTCGATGAAATCATATGAAAAAATTTTAAGATGGAAACAACACCATATTCATGTTAGAAGAATTAAATCTTAATGAAGAAAAAAGTATTATAGAATTATAAGAGTAAAATATTCCAATACCAGTGTGCTGGTGATATATAATTTTACAGTTTTTATTTAATTATTTATATAAAAATAATAATAGGAAGTTTTATATTACTGTGCACATTAAGCTAAAAAAATATAAAAGCAAGTTCATTCCTCATGCTAAAAATATTACATAAAAATAAAATTTAAAATAAAAATTAATTTATTTAAAATATTCTTTTTATGATAATGTTAAATATAAATAAAAGTTTATTTATAAACTCAGAGTATATTTGAGAAGGGTTACAGAGAGATTATTTACAATCAATATTAAAAGTACATTCAAATTTTCAAAAATAATTGACTATTTTTACAAATATCTTGAGTATAAATAAATGAGTTTTAATATTACTATTTCTTAAAATTCTTTTATGGTTAATAAGGATTTTAATTCAAAAAAAAATATTTTTATTCATAAATATGAAAGCATTTTACAAAGGAGTAGGTATATCATCAAAGTATTATTACATCATTAAAAAAAGTTTATATTTCAAATTGCTTTTGACTCTTATTATAAGTTTATCAAGCTGGTATAAATATATTGTGCAGGAGAATTTAGCATTCTTTAATTAATCACAGTCGGGTGACCTGGATTAACTTACCGCCTAAGCCAGCAGTATCACTCCCTGAAGTTCGGGAATCACGTTGTTGGGGATTTTGCAATTGTTGTTGCTGGGGTAATTGTCCACCATTTGCAGTAGTTGGAGAATTTATATTCACAGCTGTAGCTGCAGCAGCAGCAGCGGCCTGAGCAGCATCTCTTCGCATTTTAACTGATTCCCTAGTAGTGCGTTCAGCAGCGGAAAATTCAGCACTTCGTCGGCCAACTTTTCTCTCAAAAGAAGGATCTTTAAATACACCAAAAGGTTGGCTTGGTAATTCATGTGCTCCTGGGGGTCCAGCAATGTCTAATTTAGCACGTCGTAATTGATCCATTAAACGTTCTAATGTAGAGATTGCAAAATCGTCTTCGAAACCATAATCTTTTTCAAGTTTAACCTAAACAAAATTATAAACACAATTTTCATAAATAGTCATTTATATTATTTATTGTAATAAATATTAAATAAAAGAATTGTAAATATCTTATTTCATAAAATGTTCTAATATTTAATAAGTTATATGAGACTGATGCCAACTAAAATCTCTTAAAGAAAACAATTTTACTTTTGGAAATGTTTTTCGATTATTTATCTATCCCTAATTAACAGTAAAATAATTATATAAAAATTAACGATTAAATGAATTTTCTTTAATTAGCACCATTGTAAATTACTAAGAAATAAAAATGCATATGTTAAAATATTTTTAGACCAAGTATCAAAATAGAATCAAATAGATAATTGATTTGTAAATTAAAATGAAATAATTTAAATCTAAAATATGTTAATATATACTGTTTAGTTAAATTTTACAAAATTGTCAAAAATTATTTATTAATGATAATTTTGGATAATGATTATAAATTGGTTTTCGATAAATTTTAAAAAATTAGTAATTTGATCATTCGTTAATTAACCATCAAGCATTTAACAACTTTTTAAGTGATCTTTAGTTTTCCCAGTAAGGCGTTTAGGCCGCGAGTGTGTGAAGTCCACCCCATCCTAGACCTCTCCTTTCCCGCCACAGTTTCATTCTCTCTCATTCATAAAAACTATTAGAAACTAACAGATCCCAAAACCTTAAAACTACAATTAATAACAAATTGTGAATCTACTCAGAACTGAAAGGAATCAAAGCATTCAAAAGTATCTAAGACCTCACCCCTACTCATTTAACTGAAAGTAACTTAAAAGACCAAGTGATAGAATTCCCCCACTACGTAGACAAAATAATGGTTGGGGAAGAGTGACATCGATAAGGTAAATACCATTTGACACTCAAGGACAATTGAGAAGACTCAAAAGACTCAAATCATAATGACTTGACAAGAGACATTACCAAATAGACCCGACGATGGTGCCCTGACCAGAATTAATTAATTAATTAATTCAGTGACATTCCCTTCTCCCTCCTCGACTATTTTCCTACCCACATTTCCAAAGATTCTCTTTCCTTAACCTCCTCTTTATTTCCCTTTTACCTACCCTCCCCCTTTTTGTTTATAATTGTATACCATATATTATTGACTTGGGACAGATAGATGTACAATGTCAAATAAAGAAAAAAAAAATTAATTTGATCGAAATTTTTTACTTTACACTTAATAAACATTGAAAAATGAATTAATAAAAATTTACTTGAATATAATGCATTATATCATCCATCGAAAGTCGTACTATAGTACGACCATGCATTTTTAACAAGGTAAAAGCCATTGCTGTAAGAACACGATCCCCTTCAAGAAGATAAATATCCCATACTCTTAGAGTCAATGAGAAAGGAATCTAAAATTAAAAAGATTAATAGTTTGTAATTGAACAATTCTTTAATTGTTATTCCATACTTACCCTATCTAAAAAACATTGAAAAAACCATTTCAGAGTATAAATTCCAGTATCTACATTATTTCTATCGAGATGTTGTTTTAATTTAGGAAGATATTTATTCATAATTTTGTCATGATGCTCTTGAAAACGTATTAGTTTTGGAAAACCAGGAATGTAGAAGCCTTTAAAAATATTGAATGAATGTTTTTAATTTCAATATTACTTATACATTAATCTACTTTAATGAATAAATTATAATTTTTAGATTAAATAAGTTAAGTTTTCAATATTTTATAGTTTGAAGATGATTACCATGCATTCCATATTTCTTATCGGCAAGTAAAATAGTTAGAGCCCAAAAAGCATCTTCTTCGTTCATATACATGAGGAGTAAAGCGGCTATTTGGGACATGCCTTGACAATATCCAACTTCCAAATTATATACACTATAAGCAGCGAGAACATTGAACAAAGCCCGTTGTTGAAGTCCATACCTTTCTCGAAACATTATATGATCTCTATAAGTGCGATTGACATCAAGATCAATTTGTCTTATTTCCGGAGACCATTTCCAAGCTAAGGTTCGCATTTCCTAAAAAATAATAACTTAAAAATAACAAACATATATGGTATAAAAATAATTATTGAAATTCACTTAAAAATTTTAAATTATGAAAATGAGTTTTCTTTATTATTAACCAATAAAATAACTTACTTCATATTTTCCATATTTCTCTTTTAGTTTCACAGCATCAAGATCTAAAAGTTTTGACCAAACTTTGCCTCTTAAAGAATCAGGAATGCCTTTGTATATTCGGCGTTTTAGTTTATCACTTGTGGAAGTACTATTCCATGCAGAGAGCATTTTAAGCCATTTTTTGACTCTTTCCATCTCAATTTGTTTAAGCCGAACCTCATGAGAATCAGCTTTCTGAGAAAGTCTCTTGTCATGGATAAACCCATATCGATCAGTAACATGGTATATTTCGAATGCTGGATCCTCCCAAGGATCAATTTCCGCACCTTCTCTTCCTCGAGCATAGCGGCTTACAATATTCGCTCGTTCTTCCGCCGCTCTTTTCAATAATTCTTCCTCTTCATTCATCCCGCACGAATTGTCAACTTTCTGCACACCATCCCGCTTCTTCCGTTTTCAAAAAACATCAACTGGATTTAACTAATAAATTTATGACTTAAATATAAAAAGCAGCATAATTTATTTAAATAATACATAAGGATCTTTAAAACTTAGAAGTTTCTCATATGAAACAGAAAACATCTAGTATAACATATCAGATTATTAATTAGGTTATTTTAATGAACTGTCAACGAAAATTGATACCGTTAGAAAATATTCAAGTTAAATTAAAATGGGCTCGCTTTACCTAAAAATAAGATATAATGCCTTGTAATACTTTTATTCATTACAAATAAACTAATTATTTAGAATAACTTTTATTTTCAATGTTTATAATACTTTATAAGTAAAAAAAACAGATGGTATTAGAATTTAGAATGAATGAATCAAGGAAGTCTATGAACATAGCAAGGGTTATTTTAAATAGGTAAAATGCTTTAAAAAGTTTTATAAAAGAATTATTAATTTAAAAATTAAAATAGAGTAATTTTAAAAATAAGTATCATATCTCTAAAGAAATCTTTAAATTTGAAACTATATTAAATATAAAATAAATAAATATGCATTGCTTTGTTACTAGCTTAAGTTGAAATTTTTTCTAACCAACATACACCTACATTCATCTAACCTTATAAAATAATTGGCCACGTCAAAATTCAAAAATGGTATTTCTATTAAATTACTTTGATAAATAACCCTTTTATTTTATTTATTAAATTAATTAATTTAAAATATTAATTGGTATATTTATTTATTTTTAAATATTAGCTTGATGTCAGTTCGATGGTTCGGCACGTCAGCCCTGTAAATCCGGCAGTGTTTCCTCATCTAGCAATTGTTCTTCTTGGGATTGGAATATTTTTTACTGCCTGGTTTTTTGTTTATGAAGTAACAAGTAATAAATTTACTAGAGATATTTTTAAAGAAATACTTGTAGCAATTGTTGCGGCAATCTTTTCCGGCTTTGGTGTGTTGTTTTTATTACTTTGGGTTGGAATATATGTTTAATAAAAAAAAACATTTATAGATTTATATTTCATAATAATTATATTTAAAGATTTTTAAACCTAAAGTTTATACATTATAAAGTATAATTACAATATGCTTCATCTATTTGTAACTTGAATAAAAATATATTATGTATAATTTTTTTTAATATTCATACAATAAAAAGATACATGTAATTTTTTTTAATAAAGAAAAAAAATATAAATCTCAATGTGAATTTCTTTAAAATATATTTGTTCATCCAGCTAATCCAGCTTTTTGACGACATTTTTGCATAAGTGCACGTAACATAAATTGTTTCCTTGACAATTGTCGAATTTGTTTTAAAAAAACATCTAAATCAATTACACCTCTTCGTAGTGCTTCTCCCATATAATAAATTGCATCTTCAGTAGCAGCCTCTTCAGTAAATGCATTTAATAATCTATGGAAAAATTAAACAATGATAGAATAATAATTTGAATTTATTAATCAAAGTAATTATGGCAATGAGAATGATAATGTATACCGATATAATTTTTATTTAAAAATTTAAATTAAAAGTAAATAAAAATAAACCCTGGAAGATGGCTCCATTGAAAGAAGTAAGTATAAGGGGCAAGAATTCTACAAGGGCAATTTACAAAGTAGGTTACGTTTTGGAATTAAGACAAAACTGGTACAGGAAAATGTTTTTTATTATATACATTTGAAAGAGCAACTAAAATAATCTTTTTCTACATAATCGCCAAAAAAATTGAGACATCTATCGTGAGGTTCGAAATTCCTTTCTCATAGAAATCCGCCGCCTGAGTGTTGAGCCAGTCAGTCACCATAACCGAACTTTCCTTCAGTTTTCCGCAAATTTCACGCACTTTGTCATTTTTGGAGGCCTACGAGAACGACGGTGATTCATTCTTTGATCGAATCATAACGGGAGACGATACTTGGGTGAAACACGTGATGAGTGAGACAAAATTGCAGTATATGGAGTGGGGGCATACACATTCTCCCCTGGCTCAACACTCAGGCGGCGGATTTCTATGAGGAAGGAATTTCGAAGCTCGTTTATTGCTACGATAAATGTCAAATTTTTTGGCGATTATGTAGAAAAATAGTATTTTAGTTGCTCTTTCAAATGTATATAATAAAAAACATTTTCATGTACTAGTTTTGTCTTAATTCCAAAACGTAACCTACTTATTGAATTGCCTTCGAAATTAGTGGGAAATATTAAAATTTAAAGAAGTTATTGAATATACTTGAATGTAATAGGTGAAGATAATTTTTAATGTTTATCATTACGCACTGTTTGTAAAGAGGAGCGGTTGTTGTTACGGCTTCATCTACATCAATTGGTTCCTGATCTGAAAGTTGAGCTATAGCCTTTTCAAGTTCTTGTTCTTTGTCTCGAAGCATTGCTATACTTTTGTCAAGGTCGATTTGTTCTTGTTCCAATCGTCTTAACATTTCATCAAGTTTTGTTCTTCCTTGAGTCAATTCTTGTTGAGTTCGATTCAATGTTTCCAATTCTGCCTGAGCTTGACTTAAATGTTCTTTCATTCTTCTTCTAAGTTTATCTTCAACTGCTGAAAGTAAAGATGCTTTAATGTGTTCTTCACTAATTGTTCCTCCAGCAGAATTGGAATTTTGCTAAAATATTAAAGAATTTTTATATATACTTTTCAATATATACAGTGCAATATATAATAGATAAATTATCTTACCGGGGGGTATGGATCACCTGGAATGCCATATGAAGGATATGTAGGCATCGATTGAAATGGCATTGAATTATCACCAGGGAAACGAAAAGTTGGATATCGTAAAGGAGATCCAGATCCAGTTGGGATAGAAGGGAAATTGGCATTATAAGGGGGGTAACCAGAATTAGCCGGTGTTGGATATTCTGGCCTAGGAGGATATGGAGGATAGGATGTAGTTTGTGAATTCACTAAAAATGCTGGAAAAAATAACAATTAATTTTTCATTAAATAACAAATTAATTTCTTAATTAATCATTTACATTGAGTAGGATAAGGCAAGTTATCTTTGGGTTTAGCATAAACAGGGGGTTTTTCGCCAAATGTACATATCATAACTTGAATAACACCCAGTAAATCAGAATTAGTCTAAAAAAAAATAATAAATTATTATTATAAATAAATAAAAAAAATTAATATATAAAGCATTTACTAACTGGATCCCAATCATGAAGATAAGGTAAATAAATTTTTCCATTATGATCGACAAACATTGAAATTTTGATTTCCATGTCAGATGTAGGATTAACATAACAAATAGGTGCATTATATGGATGTGTATCCATTAGCCAAATTATAACAGGTATATTGTATATATTTCCTAAACGATAAAATATGGATTAAAAAAAGTTTAAATATATCTTACGCCATTATAAACATTAATTCATTTAAATTATTTTTTATAATACAAATTATTACTTACATTTAAATTCACATTTAATATTTAACTTAAAATTGAATAAATATTTAAAATTTTATTCATTCATGAGATTTAAACTGAGTACTTATAATAAAAATAAAAGTAAATATTATATATTGTATATGATATAAAAATAAAGAAAATATGAATAAACTTCATTTTTTTTATTTAATTAATTCTATCTATCTCTCTGTGGCTCTACGAAACTCCACAGTTCTTGGCTGCAGCCACAACACTTCTCCAAGTATCCCTATTCTGAGCCACAACCCTCCAATCCTTACCCTCTCCCATCTTCTCAAGTCCCTTCCTACATTATCCACCCACTGCGTCCTTGGTCTTCCAAGCGGACGTTTCCCACTCAGTCTCCACACCAATATATTTTGCGCCATTCTTTCCTTTCCCATTCTAGCCACGTGCCCCTTCTCTTTTATAATTCTAACTAGACAGAAGAAGGTCATGCAATTAGATTAGATTTTCAAATTCTATATTTTGTATGTTAAGACTTTGTGTGTTAATACTATTCCTCTCTGTTACTAAATACTTTGTCTTAGCACTCTGCGTAACCTAATATTTGAATTTTTGTGTTTAATTCGATTCCGTTTGATTTTTCCCTAATTTGTCTAATTACATATTCCATTACTAAATTAAATAAAATTGGTGATAATGCGTCTCCTTGTTTTAACCAATTCCGAATTTCAAAAGTTTCTGACAATTGATTTCCGCATCTTACTCTTCCTTTACTACCTACAAGACAAATTTGAATCATACGTAATGTACTGGTTTTTTCGGAATTCCCATTAAGATCAAAATTTTAAAAAGTTTTCCCCGGACTATTGAGTCATATGCTTTTCTAAAGTCTACAAAAAATTGGTGAACGGAAATATTGAATTCGCATTATTTTTCTAATATCTGCCTTAATGAAAATATCTGTGCGAAAATTGATCGATTTGGCCTGAAAAGGCATTGATATTCTCCTAATATTTCCTCGGCATATGGTCGAAATTTTATTAAAATAATATTCGAGAGAATTTATACGATATCGTCAAAAGAGATATTCCCGTGTAGTTATTGCAGTTGGTTCTATTTCCCTTCTTAAATAGAGGGATAATAACTACCTCCTGCCATTCTAATTATTCTTATTTAATTAAATAAGATAGAAAATATTTAGACCTGAGGTGGCCAATACAAATGATCTTGTGGGTCATTGTAGAAACAAAACAGCTCAGCGACGCATAATTTTTGAGTTAGTTTGTGAAGTTTGGAATGTTAAATTTGTAAAGTTATATCATATAAAATTGATATAAATGTTTTTTGGATTTAAATATATTTTGTTAGAGTTATGAATTTATCGGGAGGATTGACCACCGCTTGTTTATTTAAACTATCATAAAATTGTAAGAAATTCAAGTTTTTAAAAACCATATATGCTTTTATGGAGATAAATAAATAATGCTTATGATATATAAAATTAATAAAAATAAATAAATGATTAACTATTCAAAGATTCTGGTAATTTCAAATTTATTTTAGAAAATTTTGTTGTGCATTGATGATTTATATACAAAAATGAATTTATTAAAAACGAACAAAATTGTGTTAAGTGCAAGTGTCTAATGATATCTAATTATATTCATTAATCCAAAAGAGAACTTATCGAGAGTTTATATTTAATCTCGATAATAATAATTAATATTAAAAATTAGATTTTTTAATTATATATATTAATTAACTTTAACTATTAACTTTAATTAACTATATATTAAATAATTTATTTATAAATTAAAAATTTACCTTTGAATGGGACTGGAATTGTTCCACAGAGTTGACATAACTGCTTTGTAGTTCCATTGGAAAATACTTTAGCAGAGAATGAATTCAATTATTATTCATTTTATTAAATGAATTGAGTTATAGATAAAAATTCATTCAAAGAAAAAAGAAAACCTAGCATCTACATCAATTAACAATTCATGCATTTACAAGCTTACCATTGATTTTCCTCCAGGCGTTTTGAACTGAACTTTCATGTATTTTTATTATTTTAGTTTAATTACCTTTATAAGATACTGGAATTGTGCCTTGGACATTTACGAGGTCCTTAAAATTGCCATCATTAAATACTGATTTTTAAAAGAAAAAAAAAATTAAAAATTAAAAATACATGTTAACCATTCCATCTCAGCAAGATTAATGATAATAATGTATAAATATTTTAATTTATGAAAAATATTTTATAAAAATCTTTAATTGTATATTTAAATATATAATAAATTTTAATTGATAAGTTTAATAATTTGGATTGATTTTAAATTTCAATCTAATGTTAATGATATCATTTTCATATTTTATACTAAAGTAATTTTTCCAAATATTTTTATTTAATAAAAAATATAGCCATTTAAAAATATTTGGAGTTTGTTATATTCATATGTCAATTTGCAAGATTTTAATTTAAGTATTCTACATACAAATATTTTTAAACAAATTGTAATAAAAAATCTTTTATAATTATAGATTTTTAATTTCGAAATTAACTTGCTGATTAAATCAAAATGAACACATTAAACATACAAAAACATAAAAAATAAAATTCCACATATATATATACTACAGGATATATATTAATTATATTGGGTATAATAAAGCTTTATATATTTACTGAATTGTTCAAGTTTTGCTATAAGTCCTCTATATTGTTTTAAAGTATTTATTACATCTTTTCTTGTCGATTCTGGATGTTGATACTAAAATGTGAAATATAAAATTTGAATTTTATAAATATACTACTACTTTAATTTTTAAATAACATGATAATTAATAGAAAATAATAGATAAAAATTATTACCTTAGAAAGATATTGTTTTATTTTCATTTCTTCTGCAGAATTCATTTTACAAATCTAAAATAATAAAAAACTGGTAAAGAAATAATATATTTAGTTAATGATTTAAAATTATAATTTTTGTAAATTTGTTATAAATAAATTAACTAAAGTTTCTGTCTCTAATTTTAAAGCTATAATTATTAAATAGATTTAGATTTTAAATACATATAATAACAAATAAATAATTACTTTATACCTCTATGAATTAATTTTGAGCTTTGAGTTTTGATATAATTCTAGGAAAGTAATTTTAAAATTTATATTTTCTTAAATATATATTAAATGTTAAAATTGATAAAATGTCATGAATGACAAGAAAGTGATTTCATCCTTATCATAGATATATATATATAGATATACAACACAAAGTAAATTTAAGAAGAAAAACACAAGTGGCGCTAATTTCATGTTTTAAACAATTTATATATATTTATAAAAACATAACAATAATTTATTTATATTTTATGAATATAATAAAAAATTATATATATATATATTTATATATATATACACACGTTTTTTTTCTTCTTTTTTTGTTTTTGTTAATTGATTGTACACTAATGGGACAAGTTGTACATGTATTGTTAAAAATTGTAGTTACATACATCAGAGGTTCTTAATCTTATGTACTCTGCGGACCCCCACTTGAAAACATTTTTTTTGACGGACCCCATTCCAACTTTAGGTACTTTACGTCATTTTATTAGTTAATTTCTGGCTTACGATCTCATAAGAACAAGGATATATGATGAATATTTCTAACAGTGATTGGTGAATAACGATTTTTTTGCATATTGTAGAACACATTTTATTAGAAATTATAATATTGAAGAAAGAAAATTCTGCTAAATATGAAGAAGGAAACGGTAGCAATAGTTTTCTTGCACATTTCGTTGAATTTGGGTATTTGATCTCTGTTTCCTCACAAAGCTATGCCATCGCTTCTTTTATATTAAATAAAGTTTTAACCGATTCATCATTTTCTCGTGCACCTGTACGATGGCTTTGCGGACCCCCAGTAAAGGCTTCGCGGACCCCCAGGGGTCCGCGGACCACAGTTTAAGAACCTCTGACATACATTTTAATAATTCGGTTTGGAAATTACTAGAACTAAAATTTTTATATTCATTGACGAACATGCATAGACAGATTTTTTGTCTGTACCAGATAGGGATCCGTACAACACCAGGCTCTCTGTAACTTCATGAATCGAATCTGATCGAATCGTCTCTATCCAGATCATCCAGATCTACGAAGTATGCAGAAACTGGCAGAAACATGAGGGAGTTGGGAAAAATATAGTTGGACAGAGGTGGATCAAGATAAAAACAATTGGGGAAATATGCGGCAAAGAACTTCCAAGTTCCGTTCCGCTACAGAAATTAATTAGGGAAAAGATAAAACAAAAACACCATAAATAAATACTCAAGTCTCTTTCTTTAGATTTCCTTACATTTTATTATACACCATACGTAAAATTACATTAAAAAAACTATAATAAAATAAATATTAAAGATTATTGTATTCCATTAAAAATATACAATTTAGTATATAATTATTTTATTGATTAAATTAAAAAATAAACAAAAAAAAAAAAGAAAATAAAGGTTTTAATGTACTGATTGAAATTAAGATATTTTATTCAAATTTAACAAGACAGAATGCATATTAATAATTGTTGCATCAATCACTACGAGGGTACAGATAGCCTATATATCTATCTATAACAATGAATTTTTTAAAGTAAAAATAAAAATTGAAAATAAATGATCTCCCTATAAGATGGAAAAACTCTCATAAGGAGGTTGAGCAGCTAGTTTAAATATAAAACAAATTATTATTAAGAGTTAAAAAAGTAAAAACAAAAATTAAATATATTTTGTGTATACATTATTATAAAAAGTTATCTTTCCTAAAAATTGTTTATAATTAAAAAAATTAATTTTGTCCTTGTGCGTTCCATCAAATTTTGCAAACATACCATAAATTCATCACACACATCATTCCTGACCTAGATGTCCCAGATAGTTTGTGGCAGTTTGTGGTGTCCATGGTTATGGTCTGTGGTGTCCAATAACCAAAAAAACATTTTGATTTTTTTTTAATTATGTTTTCTTTGGTGAGGCTAGAGAGCGCTGTTACATTTAGGAAACTCGTTTTGTGTGAATTAACATCTATATTATTTAGTCCCTTTGATGCTATTATCATTTGAATTTTATTATTATTCAATTTTTCAATCATCTGTTCATAATATTAACAATATTTTTTGACAATTTTTAAATTACCAGTATTTATTATTAACAATTTTTCAATCCTAACAATTTTTAAATAATAATATAGACAATAATGCAAAAATGGAACAAATTATAGGTAAGTTTTTCATAATGTAATCATATTTTCTTATAATAATAAAATAATTTATTTCTAGATTTTATTGATTTGACACGTGATTCGCCTGAATTATCAAATAGATTAAAAAAATCAAAAAGAAAAAGAAAAAATGAAAACTTGTCAGAAAATATAAAAGAAGTTAGGTACGAATTTCTAAATTTCATTTAAATATATATCATAATCTTATAACTTTTTATTATTCTTTTTAAATTTATAATCACCACATATTTTATTTAAAATATTTGGTAATCGGCTCGGTAATTAAGTTAAAAAAATGATTCTTTATTATCGAGTTTGGCTGATTATATTAATACCTTATTCACCGAATCGCCTTTCAAATAATAACATACAAACAGACAAGTAGGCTTGTTGATATAAAATATATCGCTCGACCCTTTAACAAATTTATACAATTTATTATTATATACTTTAAAATTTTTACAATTTTCAACGAACTATTAGTTCGTTTATAAAATCTATGTCTGTCGCCAAAAATTTTCGATTTTTTAAATTTTGATTTTGGATTCGAGTAGAGCTTAAAAAAGTTTAAATGTAAAGTGGTCTTGGTTTTTTTAAAATTTGGTTGGGAACATGGTCAAATCGGCGGTCAAAGTTGAAAATTTCACATATATTAAACTACTGTAATTAGTGTTATTATAATGTAAAATTATAAAGAAAAAATATTTAGACATTATTGTAGACATGTTCATTCTGTAAAATAAATAATTTTATTTCATTTAAATAAATATATTTTTAAATATTTTTTGCTGTCTACATTATTTATCTAATTCTCACAATATATTAAGATCATATAAATTGGAATTATTTTTGCAATTTTGTGATAAATATGAAAGTTCGTTGATAATATTAAATGCTTCCTAGCATTCCCATATGTTTAAATTATTTATTACAATTGGGTTTGGCTGACAATATTAATACCCGATTCACCAAATCGCCATTCAAATAATTTATAAGAACATAAATTAAAAAAAAAATAGTCATAAAACATAGGTACGAGTTTATTAGGTACTAGTAAATTTTTTTCTATGAAGTCTGGGGTTTTCTTTGCGGCTAAATTTGAATGTTTCAAATGGGAGCTAAGATTTCTCGGTACCAGGCGAGTATTGTTCTAAACTACTACTCATTATGTGGGTATTCAATTAAGCTTTTTATGCATTTGAGAAGTGACCTTCATAGGAATGCCTATAAATATCACAACGAACAACGCAAACATTTAGTAGAAATATGTCTGCATTAACAACACCCAGTTGTTGGTCAATATCATCTAATAATTTTGAAGAATTGCATCCGGAAGATCTATATATTTTAGTGACTGGGATTTTTTATCAACAGAATAATCGATTTGAACGAAGAGGTGATACAGTAATATTAAATTTACATTATTCAACTCGAGTTTCTAACATTTTAGAACGATTTGGAGATTGGCAAGAGTTTATTAATATTACTCCTTTATCACAACACCATACAGAACAACAGTCACAACGGTTTTCCGTACTAACAAGAAAACGAAAAATATCATTTATAAATAGCAATTTGTATGAATCGGTCCAAGGACACTCAAGGAAAAGGTATTCAAAATATACTAACTCTCCTTAGAAAATATAAAGTAATAAATCAAAGTAGCCTATTTGATATTTGCTCGACAAATGAATGGCAAGATTTAATAATTACTCACGGACAAAATTTGAATTCAGAAATTAATATTGCAATATCAATTTACATTAAACAGCGTTTGGATTTTGAAAGAAAAAACCGATTTGAATATTTTTTATCTTGTAAAAATGGCCATAGCAACAGCAGAGATGCAATATTTAATGCCATTATAATAGGTAACAGAATAATAAGCCCTTGTTTGAACATCTATTTATATGTATTATAAAGAATGCAATATCGAGGTCATCTTATGCATATTTTTGCATTCTACTCTTAAGGATGTTTTTGCATTCTAACAACAAGGTCACTATTCTTACGTACATGAGTTAATTGAATACTCACATAATGAGTACTAGTTTAGAACAATACTCGCCTGGTACCGAGAAATCTTAACTCCCATTTGAAACATTCAAATTTAGCCGCGAAGAAAACCCCAGACTTCATAGAAAAAAATTTACTAGTACCTAATAAACATACCTAAATACCTAAACACTGAAAACATTCAAGATTATATGAATAAATAATTTTAATTTTGATCTCATCTCGCAGGCGGTGGCTGTGACGTCACATATATACATTTAAATTAAGAGAAAACTAATGAAAATGATTTTTCCCAGAGATATGATCAATAAAACTCAATTTTTCTTTATAAATACTATCTCTGGTGTGAATTTCAAAAAAATCGTTAGAGCGGTTTCTGAGAACCCATTTACATATATATATATATATATACAATTTTTACTCGTATAATAAGATAAGATTTGCACATAAATCTATAGAAAACAATATGAAATATGTTTGTAAATAATTCCGTAATTAAATAAAACTTGCATATTTTAAAAAAACAGCTCTCCAATCTGAAAATGCTATTAAATTAAGGAATTTATTATGGAATATCGGTATATTTTACTTTTTCATATAAATTTATTTATCAAATACATTTATTTGGAATTATTAATTCTTATGATTTTTATTTATTTCTATTAGTCCTGAAAAATTTACTCTTCTTTAATTTTAATCTTTAAAATATAATCTTGAACAATAATTAATCAGTCTATATTTAATTATAAGTGTCTTCATTTAATTAATTTACATATTATTAAATTCTATAATTATCATAAATTTAGCTATTTTTATTTTTTATTTAAAATTTCTTTCAATATTCATATTTATATATTTAAATTTTTAAATATTGATTTTTATTTCCAACTTTTATAGAGTATGTTAGTTTTATATTTAAAGAGGTAAATATTTTAAGATATTAGATGTATAATGTATACATCATGTATACTTTATATATATATTTTCCCTGATTTGCTAAATGAACTAAAAAAAATGTTAAAAGAAGTTCGTTATTTTAACCTTTAAATATTTTTCTTTTAAAAATAATACATAAATATATATAAAAAAAAATCTTTTAATCTCTTTTTAATCATTCAATTGTAATAATTCTTTATAAATTATTTTTTACTTTTTCAGACTCGACGGTAATGAAAACAAAAGTATTATAGAAAACGGCAGCACCCCTCTATGTCCTATATGCTACAATAGTTTCAATTCTACTTTTACACAAAATAATGATATAATTTCTATAAAATGTGGCCATATTTTTTGCCAACCTTGTTTTTCTAAATTAACTGAAAAAAAATGTCCAGTATGTCGAAAGAAGTTCACTGTATTTTATCCTTTATACTTTAATTTTTAATTTTATTGTACAAATATTTTATATAATAATAAATTACTTATATGTTAATCAAATAAAATATAATATAATATAATAATTTAACTTTTATAAAACTTATCTTTATAATGTCAATAAACTTATAATGACAATGGAAGTCTATAGCCTAATAATTTTTTTCAGAAAAATATCTTAAAATAATAATTTGTTTTATTAATATTACTAGAAAATAAAGCAAATGAAATGTTTAAAAAAATTAATCTAAAATAATTTTATTACAAGTGAGATTTAAGTTGAAAATTGAAAAAATCACTGCGATTGTAAGTTATAGCAATTTAGTGTAGATTTTGTTTAAAGAATCTATAAAATTGAAACCATGTCAATAAATTTATTTTATGTTTAAAAAAAATCAATTTATTTAATGCTCTAGAATAAACTATTAATTTCTTCCTATTTATTAAATATTTTTTAAATTTAAACTTTCTTCACACTAACAATATATCTTGTCAAGGAGAAATTTAAATATAGCCCCTGTAATTATTACATTATTTTCTCTTAAAGGATCATTGTTAACAGTCTGTTTTTCGTAATGACGTCTCTCGATTTTCTTTCAAATGTCCATCAATGGATTTGATCGCCTCCAATACTTGAAATAAATTTTCTTTGAGTTTTGTTAATACCATATTTAAATCTTTTTCTGTTTTGGTAATCACTAGGACATCTGTAAAACATTAAAATTATAAATTTGTATATATATATATTTAAGTTACATTAATGAATTAAGAAAATATTCATACCGGTTTTTCCTGTTGCTAAATGTCTACAAAGTGCATTAAGGGCAGCTGCAGTTGGATCCTCATCTTCTGGAGCAGTTCCTCGATGAATTCTAGCATGGCGAAGTGCAGCTGTCCAAGCATCAGCTTGGAGAAGATCTAAGAGGCTTGCTTCAGTTTCTCTTGGAGAGGCTGTTGGGGTTCCTGAACCACTTCCTCCCGCGGCATTAAGACAAATTTTTGCTCGAGCTACTTCTGAACTTAACTCCTATAATTATGATTGGATTAATAAAATGTAAATTAGTAAAATCTTATTATATCAAATATTTTTTGTTTGGATATTTACTGAATGTGGTGAAATCGCTGATGTTAATGAAATTAACATTTTATTATACGCATCTAGAAGAAGTAGTAACTGGAAAAGTAATTTATATATAGCCTTAGCAAGATCGAGAGCTAATTCATCACTACCAAGGTCACTTGTTGGCTCTCCCATTAAATTAAGCTTGATTGTATCTTTAACACTATCTATACACTAAAAAAAAAAATTAATGATTTTTAATATTCTTTTATATTAAAATTGATTTATCTACCTCAGTTGCATGATCACATCTGTCTAGATAAGTCTCCCAATGTTCTTGAACTTCAAGTAATCCAAAGCGTAGAGATTCATTAAGCTTTGTAGATGAAGATTTTTGTAGATCAGGACTTAGCCATACATGTGGTGCTTCACATTGACCACATGTAAGAAGTTCGATAACTTGCGAAAGCTGATATCCAAGTGTGGATCCAAGACAATCAGCAGTGTCATGACAAATATTTACTACTTTATTTACCACATCCTAAAACAAATTTTGACTAGTGTGAAATTGATTTGGTATTAATTAAATATATTGTGCCATCTCATGAATAAAATTTAGAAGTTTTATTCATTAGTTTCAAGTATGAAAGAATTTTAAAAATCTAAATTTAAATAAAAAATAAATTATATCATAGAAGAAGAGTGGGGCCGAAAAAAGTGAAGAATATTAGATAGTAATAATAAATGAAATTATATTGAAAATGAATATATTTTAAAAGTGAAAATAAGAATTTTGTATACTAAATTTCACTAAAAAAAAAATCCTCTGAATTGTGTACATTGCGTAGTCTCTCTCTCTCTCTCTCTCTTTATATATAAATATATATGTGTGTGAATGTATAATTATTTATCAGGCCTGCGACTTGTGAACAGGGTGCCAAGAGGTTGAGAGTCAAGTGTGTTTTCACTCAGTCAACACTATACTACATAATATTTTTTTTTAAATTCGGCTCTAAAATTAATTTAAATTGTAGATCCAAAGTGAATTATTAAAGATTATTTTTTTAAAAAAAATAATAATTAAAAATATTAACTTTCAGAGAATAAAATAGTTTGTTTTTTTTTGGTTATTTTAGGCTGTTTCACATTGACCTATTTTTAACAAATTTCTATTTTATTTTTACTTTGATTAGTCTTTGAAGCAGTGCAAATATTTCATTCGGACATGTTCGATCAAGTATGATCTGTAATTGAAGACGCCAGTTATCTTCAGCATCATCGCGAGAAATGGGTCTAAAAGACGATGCTAAAGATGAAAGTACATTTGGAGAAGCATTGCATGGAGTCACATCACCAAGATCTCCACCCGTAGACGAACCTCCAGAGGATATACATCTAATAATAAAAGAAAATAAAAAAAATATTGTCAAAATTTTTAATAACAAATTCATTAATTTTAATAATTAGTTTAACTGGGCTAGAAAGAAGCAAATAAGAATAAAAGTATATTTACGATGTGTCTGATCGTGTTCCACTATCATGCCGGGTTCTATGATGTTCTCTTAATGAGAGCGAAGAAGGAGGATAAACATTTGTAGCATTTCCTCCAACAAGGGCACTCGAAATATTTGATCCACTTCCACTACCAACATGAAGTCCTGACCCTAGATATTCAGGAGCTGCGACTACTTCATCGAGGGGGGATTCCGAGCCCCTTTCATCATCCGATGATTCAACAGGATCATTTGTTTTAATTCGTTTTCCTAGAATAGGTGTCTTTTCACTAAAACTTTCTTCTAATTGTTGGCGTAAACTATTTGGCTCGGTTTCCCCATCACTTAATGGACGTCTTCTTACGCCCCAATTAAAATTATCCGTACTCTCACCCTGAAAATTATATAATTAAATATTAATATTAGCAAAATGTTTAAACTATAAAAATAATAAAATATTTCTCTATTCAAAATTCCACAAATTCAGATTAGACAATTTCTATCAAATTTGTGAATATTTATAGATCTACTAAGAGATAAATATTAAATAGTCAAATTATTAGTATTATTTATTTTCATTTGACCATAATCAAACTTTTTAAAAATTTTTAAAATTTTTAGATTAAAAAAAAAGTGAAATTTAAATATTATCTTTATTTTTATATTTCTGTTTATTTTAATATCATTCCACTTTATATTTTATTAAAACCTTATTTCATTATGGTCATTGTTTCTATACAATCATTCTCAGAAAGATAATTTTTATATATCACTAGCTGCTCAGAGCGCCTTCGGCGCTCTTCACACCTAGACGGGGGCTCCGCCCCCTGTACCCCCGAGTTGTACATAGTATTTGGTGGTTGAAAGTAGTAAAAGGTTTTCATCCATTTTGTTTCAATCCGTATATTACAAAAAACATTCATTTCTTTTTGTGTTCTTATTTAAAAATATATTTCAATTTAATCAGTAAATTAATTATATTTATTATTATTGTATATGTTATATCTATCTATCTATGTGGCTCAAAGATACTCGAAAGTTCTTGGCCGCAACAACCACATTTCTCCAAGTGTCCCTTCCCTGAGCCCTTGTCCCATCTCTCTGTCGTCCCTTCCTACGCGCCATTGGTTTTCCAAGCGGACGTTTTCCAATCGGTCTCCCCACCAATATATTTTTCCTCTCCCATTCTAGCCACGTGTCCTGCCTATCGCAGCTTTTTCCCTATTATAACCCTAACTATTTCTGAAGATGCAGAGAGACCATGCAATTTCTTGTTATGCAGTCTCCTCCATTCCCCGGTGACCTCATCTTTCTTTGGCCAATAAATGCAGGGAAGAATCCTATTCTCAAATACTCTGAATCTACTCTCATCTCCCAGGGTCATAGTCCATGCCTCCCACCCATATAATGCAACAGGCAAAATAATTTTTTTATATATTCCCTTTGATAATAATTTTGAAGAGATAAGCCTCTTTATTGCAAGATAACAGGCGTTTCCCGATTGCAACCCCGATTTAAATTCTTCTCAAATATTATTATCCTTCGTGATTACATTCAATTTTTCTACATATTCAAATTCTTCTACATTTTGTATCTTAAGATTTTGTATGTTAATACTCTTCCTCTTTGTTACTAAATATTTTTTCTTATCCCTATTAATTTCAAACCTCCATTAATTTTTCCTCGCTATCTGCAATTGCAATTTCCTAATCTCCCATTATATTTAAGTCGTCTGGGTAACCTAATATTTTACAATTGATTTCCGCATCTTATTCTTTCTTTACTACCTTCAAGACAAATTTGAAGATCAAAATTTGAAAAAGTTTATGCTGATTTATATTGAGTCATGTGTATGTTTTACTAAAGTCTACAAATAATTAGTGAACAGAAATATTGAATTCGCGGTTTTTTCCTATTATCTGTCATAATTTAAATATCTTAATTAATGTTGATCGATTTGGCCTGAACCCGCAATGATATCTCCTAATATTTCCTCCGCCTATGGTTCTTAAGTATTTTCTATGTTATAATAGTGAAATAGAGTATAATATTTCTTGATCATTACATTTTGGTATTTTATTTTCATTGCTTGATTATTATTGAATATTTTTAATTTTAATGAAACTTGAGAAAATGCAAAAAAAGACTTGAGACAATTTATAAAAATTACCGGTATAAAACTATAGATAAATTATCAATATATACATTCATTAATAGTATTAATTTAAATTAATTGATTTATTTGTTTTTTTTATTATTAAGTTCATTTATTAATTTTTTTAGATCATTGTTATTTTCCTCCCTTAAAAGAAACTTATCTAATTCTGCGGTGCTAGGGGATTTGAAAATTGAAGATTTCGCTTACAGTTTCTGTCATGTCCGACCTCCGTCCAACAGTTATTTCCCTCAAGTTTCTTGCATCTCTTAATCATGTGATCTATATATTTAATTTTTTTTGATTCATTGTAATAAAATTTAAACAAATAAAAATTTTCACTTTGTTAATTTATATAAATTTCAATTTACACTGATTGTGAGTGATACGCTTTGCCAATACTCTGAATAATTTGTGTATAGAAATATTGAATGTTCTTAGCGAGATTTTTTAACCTTTCACTTTCAAAAAGAAAAGAAGAAATATTCAAATATATAGAAAGAATAAATAAAAATTAAGTTAATATAAATATGATCTAAATATTTTATTAAATTAATTAAAATGGGAACTTTTAGAATAAATAATTTAATTGAATTGATATTTAAATATTAGAATTTTTAAAATAAAAAGGGAAATATTATAATAATTCTTTGATTGGGAATGGCTATGATAATTCATTGTTTAAAATGTTTCCGCTAGAGCCAGTGGGCCACCCCAGGCTCTTGAATGAACAACACGGAGAATTATATAAACTTTAAAAAATTAATTTCTGCGGTTATTGTTGACATATAAATAAAATTTATAGCCTATGTTACTCTAGGGGTATATAAGAATATTGTGATGTAATTTCAAAGAAATCGGTTCAGCCAATTCTGAGTCTATAAAATAGTAATTTTCCGGACAGACAGACCGACAGACAGACAGACGTGAAAAATTCTAAAGTCACTTTTGGATTCTAGAGGTCATGAAACGCGAAGATATGCAAAAATTTTTAAATTCTGAGCAATGTGCAGACAAAAACCTTTTTTTATATATATAGATATAAATATTTAAAGTTCATTGTTTAACTATATCCTCCTAGAGAATTACGGCTATAATTTAATACTATTAATAATACTATTTTATTTTATTAAATTGATAATTATGTCAATTAATTTTTTGTGAATAAATAAACATATATAAAAAACTATATATAAAATTTGAATTTTCATCCATTCATTCATTTAAAATCATTTTTCGATTGTTCCTTTAAAATAACCCCTCTTAGGGGCTCGGAAGGGGAGGCATATAAGGGAATTTTCTTTCACTTTGTTATTGGGGAAAACCAGGGGAGGGGACAGTCTTACCCGGAAAAACCCAAATTGTCAGCGTCCACTCTGGGGTTTTAAACAGTTTTAAAGCAAATGTTAATTATAAGTTCATTTCTCAACGAGTTGTATCTTTAAATTATTTTTATTAATGTTAATTATAAGTTCATTTCTCAACGAGTTGTATCTTTAAATTATTTTTATTAATTTAATTAATTATAATTAAATTATAGCTAATAATAGTTTATTATAGCTAATAATTTTTTTTAATTTTTAGTGTAATTTGCATGATCATTATTTTATAAAAACACTAAACACATTTTGCAATTTCCCAGAAAGGCTGTTTTTGAGAGTAAGTATAAGTTAGTTTTATGAATAAAAAATATTTATTTTAATAATATTTTAGAATCAAATTACGAAATTAATAATATTTTAGAATCAAATTACGAAATATATTTATTATATAAATTAATATTCATTTAAAATGATATTAAATCATTTATTTAAAATTATTTAAAACATTTATTAAAATGATTTAAAACATTCATTTAAAATGATATTAAAACATTCATTTAAAATCATATTAAAACATAGCTAGTAAATAATAATTCGTTATATTTATATTATATTTATATCATATTTATATTATTGTAGTTCAATGTTAATAAATTACTCCATAAAATGGATCGTTGGCTACAAACTGGTTCAACACAGAAACGGAAAGAATCAGATGATGAGGCATCAACAGCAAACTCTACCAAGAAACGCAAAACTAGAAAATATTCGGATGATTATTTATCATTTGGATTTACTTATATTTGCAACAATGATGTGGAAAGACCAGTCTGCGTTCTATGTCAGGAAAGTTTATCCAATGAAAGTATGAAACCTGCTAATCTCAGACGTCATTTACAAACAAAGCACAGCGAGCATGTTAGTAAGTCTATCGAATTTTTTAAAATGAAAAAAGAAGAACTTAATTCAAGTCAGAAATTGATGGTAAAGACGGGATCTGGTGGTATGAGTAAGAAAGCAGTAATGGCATCATATGAAGTAGCTCTACTTATTGCTAAAGCAGGAAAGCCGCATAATATAGCAGAGCAATTAATTCTTCCTGCTACAAAAGTAATTACAAATATAATGTTAGGAACTAAAGCAGCAAACGATATAAATTTGATTTCATTATCAAATGATACGGTTAAGAATAGGATTGAAGACATGTCATGTAATATAAAAGAAGAATTAATATCGAGAGTGCGCAAAAGTCACTATTACTCATTACAATTGGATGAAAGTACTGATGTCACTAATAATGCCAATTTGTTAGCTTTCATTAGATATGAGTTTGAAAATCAAATACAAGAAGATGTATTGTTTTGTGATTCACTACCTTCACGAACGACAGCTAATGACATATTTAACAGTTTGAATAATTTTATAACCGAAAATGAAATAGAGTGGCCAAAATGTGTTGGAATTTGCACTGATGGTGCTCGTGCAATGTCAGGTACAAGAACTGGATTGATTGCTCTTATTAAAAATGTTGCGCCTCAGGTTGTTTGGAATCATTGCTGCATTCACAGAGAATCATTAGCAGCCAAAAATATGTCACCAGATTTGAAAAGAACATTAGACGAAGTAGTTAAAATTGTCAATTTCATTAAGGCTCGTCCACTTAATTCCAGAGTTTTTAAAATTTTGTGTGAGGAAATGGGTAGTCAACATACACATTTATTATTACATACAGATGTACGTTGGTTGTCCCGCGGGAAAGTACTCATTCGCCTTTTTGAGCTTCGAGATGAAATACGATTGTTTTTAATAGATGCGCATTTTGAACTGACCGAATGTTTCAATGATTTTATCTGGTTAGCTAAGGTGGCTTACTTGACTGATATTTTTACAAAATTGAACGAACTTAATTTGAGCCTGCAAGGTACTGTTGTAAATATATTTAAAGTTGAAGATAAAATAGAAGCAATGATTAAAAAAATCGACTTGTGGTCGAAACGCATCCAGAACGGTGTATATGAGTCTTTTCCAACTCTCAATGATTTCATAGAAAGCTCCAGTGAAAAATTGCTTAATCAAACGCGTCAATTATTTGTTGAACATTTAATTACTTTGAAAAGCAACTTCAGGAAGTATTTTTCTACTCCTGATCCTTGCAATAACTGGTTCAGAGATCCATTTAATATGGAAATTACAAATGCTAAACATTTATCTGCACCTGAACAAGATATTCTCGTGGAATTATCATGTGATACAACTTATAAACTAAAATTTAACAAAACTGAATTGAGCAACTTTTGGTTACTTCTCAGGTCAGATTATCCTGCGCTTGCAAATAAAGCACTTCAACACTTGATTCCATTCTGCACAACATATTTATGCGAACAAGCTTTTTCGGTACTATTTTATATTAAGTCTAAATATAGAAACAAATTAAATGTAGAGCCGGATCTTAGATTAAAAGTTTCCAATATTAAGCCAGATATTGAGATTCTTGTTTCAAGAAAACAACTGCATACATCTCATTAAATATGTAAGTTATATTTAATGAGATAGATGCAGTTATTTTTTAAAATATTTCTTATTTAATATTTTCTGAAAAAAATTATAAAATATTTATATGAATTTAATGTAAGTACCCATTATAATTTGTGAGATTTGTTGCTATGACAATGTTTGTATTTTCTTTCTTCAATATTATAATTTCTAATAAAATGTGTTCTACAATATGCAAAAAAATCGTTATTCACCAATCACTGTTAGAAATATTCATCATATATCCTTGTCCTTATGAGATCGTAAGCCAGAAATTAATTAATAAAATGACGTAAAGTACCTAAAGTTGTGATGGGGGTCCGTCAAAAAAAATTTTTTCAAGTGGGGGTCCGTGGAGTACATAAGTTTAAGAACCTATGTTCTAGAGGTCATGAAACGCGAAGATATGCAAAAATTTTTAAATTCTGAGCAATGTGCAGACAAAAACCTTTTTTTATATATATAGATATCCTATTTGAATAAAATTTTACAAAATTCCTGTGACCTAAATATTAATATTAAAATAATTTAATAATTTAAACAATAATGGCAGTGAGTAGACAATATAAAGATGTGGGAAACCTATTGTGGAATGTCCGATGGCTAATAGATCAAGAATGAGGTGGGCTCACAATATAATATAGATATGAAGGAATTAGATGGAAGTAAGTCAAGGTGGTTGGAGAAATGTGGGTTACTTTTGTGTTCAGTAGTGTCAACAATAATTGTTTTATTACAAGTACATACCTCAACACTTTCGCTTTCATATTCAAGAAAGTCGAAATCTCGAAATACTCCAAATTGTTCAGTAGCTGCATCGTCTCGTCTCGACCCACCACTAAGGTCATTAGGTCCAGAAACTTCTTCCGTACTAGAAGCCATGGAAGATTGTCGTTCCATTAGATCTGAACTTTGACTAAAGATCACCTAAGGAAATGAAATGAAATAAATTGAATATAAAAACATAAAAAAATCATATAAGAGAAAACTAGTTAATTATTAATAAATTAGTAAAAAAACGGGTGTGCAAAATTTTATTTAGTAAACTATTTTAAAATATTCAAAACAAAAATTTGTTTTAGATTATTTTGAAAGTGTAATTTATATAAAATATCTAAAATATATGATACAAAATATTATTATAATAATAATAATAAGTCTTAATAATTTGTGCTCAAGCATAAACTTAATTTCAAAATATTATTTTTCATTAAAATTAAATTAAAAAACTCTTAAGTGTTATTATATTTAGTAAGCTTTTTTAGTTTAGATTAACAAGCATAAACACATAAAATAAAAATATACAGAAAAAAGACATGCCAAAGGATATGTCAAATAAACAAAAATTAAAAAAGTATTAATATTTTCTACTTTACTTTTCATGAGTAGTGTGGTGGATTTGAACATATAAAAGCATCACAAGTGAAGAACCTCTTTTAAAGCAAAATAATCCAAGAATTAAAAAATTTGGAAACAAAACTGTTACCTTGCTTATCGAGTTAATATAACCATCCTAGATATTTTGAAGACAACCACCATCACATATGGAAACAAAGGAAAGAGAATCAGAATATAATCTAAGGAGAGTTAAGATACTATTTAGAGGAAAAGTTAATAGAGTTTATATAATAAAAATAGTTGAATTCTATTTACTCAAATCCAAGCTAGAAACTAATCTACCAGGAAATGGGTCTGGCATATCAAAATAGATAAGAAATTTATTAATGCATACTCTTTAATATTTCATGCCTGAAAAGAATAAAAACTCATTTAGAATTATACTTACCGAAGGGCTTTTAGGTAAACCAACCCTTTGACCACAAGTAGTTAATAAATTGACAAGACATTCTCGTACACGACCCTAAAAAAAATAAGACAATTCAAAAATCGAAAAAAAAGACAATCAAAATCTTTAATATATAAAATAGAACCTGAGACATCCATGGTCTTTTCCATCCGGCAACGGATGCACTATCAGCTGGTGAAAGTGAAACAGATCTACGAGGTGATGCACCTAGGCCAGCCAGCAAGGAACTTCCACTAGTATTTCCTGGTCCATCTCCAGCTCCACTACTAGGACAAAGACTAGACACACTTGTAGGAGCGGAAAAAGTTTTCTCATCTCCACTTCCTCCAATATTAGTTTTTACAAGAAATCGACGTCCAATTACAGGTGTTTGTGATAAGTCAAAAGTAAAATCCATAGTTCGACCTAAAAAGGAATAATATATATTAAATATAGATTCAAATAAAACATTTTAAACTGTAAATTTAAATATGTATACCACTACTGTATATATATATACTACCTGGTAATTCTTTTTTTGTAAACACCTCACTATCTGAAAATGAGGAATGGTCCCAATGAGATGCTTGAATTGACGTAGGAGGAGCAACTAAAGTAGAAGATCGAGTCACAACTAATTTAAGGATTTTTAAAGCTTCTTTATAATAGGGTCCCTGAAAACATTAATTAGAAAAAATTATTCTTAATTTGATTAATTTAAATAAATGTCAATAAATATACAATTCAGATTATGTTTGAAGACTATATTAGTGATACAAATTAATAATTTTTCTTAATACAATTTCATAAATATCCACATATAAAAATATTGTAATTAATATTAGCGGTTTTGGTCAAAATATGAATAATTCTTACAAAATATTTAATTCATTTTTTTAAATAACATATTTAAAATAATGAAAATTTAATATTTTTATTTAAAAATGTTCGTAATTTTTCAATCATTTATACTTTTGTCCTTTCAATTTCAAGATTTAAGATATAAATTAATTTATAAAATATTTACCTCTATATATTTGGCTATTACTCGTAGAAGATCAACATTAATTGGCTGAATTTGGGTATTGGTCCCAAAATCAACGTAGTGTAGAATACAATGAATAATGCTTAGAATAGGTTGTTGACAAGATGTTGGGCCCTTTTCAAGAACTTCAACTAAAAACGTGAGCATATTTAAACTTAAGTGTGCATAAGTATCGTATAGATATTTTACTACGCATTTGGTCCACTGAAAACTTTCTTTACTGAAAGTACGTCTACTGTACAATGTCATAACAGTAGCAAGATTTTCAAGTTTTTTGCTTTTTTCAGTGCTTACCTTAAAAAAAAGTGTTTTAAAAATAGTAATTAATAAAATATACAAAAATAAAACAAATGTAGAGAAATTTTACTTGGGCGATATTTTCGGCACTGCGAATGCATAATTCATTGGCATCTTCATAATTGAGAAGCATATATGGTAATAAAGCTACTACATTCATTGGAAAAGCTAAACTTTGAGTTGGATCTACAACAGGTAGATCCAATAAAGGCGTAAATTGAGATAAAAGCGTAACTACTGGCTCATAAGTATTCGGGGATGTACATCCTTTTAGTAAAAGAGCATGCACTCCTGGAAAACCATTCCATTTTAATTGAGCCTAAAAGAAATAATAATCATAATAATTAATAATAAAATTATCACATCTTCTAATAATACATTTTTATAAATATTTATTTAAACTCTTATATAAATGTTAACTTTCCAAATATTATTAGAATATCAATTAATATTTACCTGAAGTTTTTCAACCTTATCTCTTGCATCAGGACGATCTAATGGTAAGCGATGCATTACTCGACTTAATAATCTTAAAGCAAGAAGAAATTCATGTTCGTAATCTGACTCTAAGAGAGAAACAGCTAACCAAAACAATTGGGCTAAAATGGTCATTTTATCATCTTGAGTAGCAGTGTCTCCCAAAAGTTTTAAAGATTGAGCTGATCGAGATCGAGAAAGATTTGTAGAATATTTAATACTTCTTGCTTCTAATTCTGATGAAGTACGTCCTCTCATTAATTCTTTCGGATCAGCATTATTAACAGACACTACGGCAGAGGAAGGTGAAGCCGTAGTTTTTCTCATACAATAAGATACTGAGTAACTTGTGCTTCTCGCGTGTCCCGTTTGTGTCATGTTAACAAATGCACCAGTACCCATTGGAGAACGCTTTCCTCCAATATTGACAGCCCCACAGCCTGTATTACTTATTAGATTATTCCCATTTAGCCCAGACGTATTTGAACCTGTAATAATCATTGATCCGTCTTTATTATTTAAATTTGGTGTGGATTTGAATATTTCTTTCATGAAATCCAAAGGACGAAAGTCAGATTCTAGGGAATCGACAGCAGCTTCTAAAGTGAGCAAAAGTTCTGTGACATATCCCTGCATATCTTCTCCTTGTTCAGCGACCGTTTCTACTAAACGTGACAAAATATCAGAGAGCATTCTTGAGGTGATAGGCATACGAAGGGCACGAAACAATTGAAGAGATCTTCCTGCATAATGTCTTGAAGAACATGATAAACCTAAAATAAAGTGAATTAAAATTATATAAAACATTATGTATAATATTTTAGGTGTATATTTTGTTTACATCTTTTTAAAAGTTCAAAAAATTACCTAATTGAAGAGCAGTTTGCGACCATCTTTCAGAAATAAGAGCGTGAGGTAAAGAATCGCGAAAAACGCGAACTACATGTTGTAAGAAAATATCTAATTGCTCTACGCTTCGAATTGACCATACTTTTGCTGTTATATCTTCATAATTCCAGAGAGGCTGATTTTTCCTTTTGCAGATAACATAACATTATAAATTTAATTTTAATTATTTCCAAATGAAATTTTTTCGTATTTTTTTTTGAATTCAGAGGCTTTTATGATCTCAAGAATATAATTATAAAATTAATAGAAAGTTTACCTGGCAGCTAAAAAGTCAATAAGAGATTTTATAACATCCTGAATTGGCATATTTGGCCCAGGTTGAGGCCCAGTCCAAGAACTTCCATCATCCGGAGTTATAATAACTGATGGTGTTGGTGTTGAACTAGACACTGTTAAGCTCTCGGTGCCATGACCAGAAGAATTCATAGATGTCTCAGCAGAATTATCAAAATTATTAATATTAATGTTATTTGAAAGATTTCCTGAAGGAGAAGAAGGGCATTGATGACCAATAGGATACGTTCCTTGAAGATAACTATCAAATTCAGTTTCAGGCTCTAAAAGCATAATTTATAAATAATCAAATTGGCATTATGTGTAGAAAAAATAATTAAAATTAAATCAATTTTAATTGTACCTGTAAAAATATGCTGGAGAACTGGAAGAGGAGGAGTAGCAATCCCTAAACCAAGTTGAATGGTTTTACTATTAAGAAGAATTTTGGCCACAGTTAAATGATCACGGTGATCGGCGAGTACAACAAGTAGATTGAGTAATAATTGTTTACAATGCTCATGTACTATGGAACGATTGTGATCTAGGCCAAGGAATAGAATATGAAGCATAAGGGGGACGTGAATACTCCAATCTAGATCAACTCCATCAACTACCACATCTGCCAAAAGCATTACAGCAACATTGCATCTAAAAAGAAATATTAAAACATGTGATTATATGTTTTTTTAAAAGATAAACAAAATAAATATAATTAGAAAAATAATATTTAAAAATATATTATAATTATTTAATCTTACTATAATTTTAACATCATTTTAAAAATAAGAAAAAAGAATATTAATATGATTAATTATATTATTTATATATATAATAAATTAATAAATAATTAATAGCTTGGAAATGTAAGAATTTAAAAAAAAAACAAATTAATTAGTGTGAATATTTAACATATTTCTATGTTTTATTTAATTTTAATTAGAATGGCAATGCATTGTAGATATAATTTTAAGAGATCATCAAGGTAGAAAATGAAAATTAGATAGAGGTGTAGCGAGACAGGTGAACGTTTAAGATCATTAGCTTGGGATACAAAATATTTGTCTAGGAATTTTTTCCACTGGGATTTGAACTTTGATAATGAAGAATATTAAAAATAAGTGAATAATAATGATAATAAAGGTTGCTTAAAATATTAGAATAGATTTTAAATACCTGTGAAAACCTGCTATTGGTTGAGAACTATCAGGTAAAAATTCAGTCAATGGAGCGAAATAGCCTCCATATTCAGGCATTGGCAATGGATGGGGTTGAGGAATATCAAAATTTCGGACGTTTGAGACAGAAGCATTTCCTCCTGTTGGAGAAGGCATATGTATGATTGGATTTCCTCCAATTGCTGGTGATATATTTGTTGGTACAGTAGACGTTGTTGTAATATTAACTGTAAGACAAGCTCCTGATGCTGACATGGACGACGAAGGCACATGAATGCTTCCATGGGCTTCATCAGTTGTTGAAACCTGATTAAATAAACATTATAACATTAATAAAAATAATTATTTGATTCTTTAAATAAATATACCTCTGTTTCGGCATTCGAAATTAAAAGTAAATCTTCTTGTAACATTGGAGGACCACTTGCAGTTCTGCCCTTTTCATGCCGAGATCCTAAAGGGGGGGTATAACCACCAGCAGCTAATGCCCGAAGAGCAGAATCAGACTTCGAAGTTCTTAAAGAAATAAAATATTAAAACAATGAATGAATGATTAAAAAGATTTTAACATGAAAAAATAACATGAAAAAAAAATTGATCACAATTTATATTAAAAAATTTTCAGTTTCTTATATATATAAATATAAATTATTAGTTATTGCTGATTTTATGGCATTTTTATATCCGGCTCACCACATGAAACAAAATCATTTTTCTTAAATTATTTTTAATAATTGAACAATGTTTTCTATTTAATTAAATAATTTATTAAAGATAAAATAAAGAAAAATTGTTTCGAAGTTTTATTAAATTTTTTTTCATTTTTCGATCGTTTTAATATAAATGTCAATTTTGTCTTATTTTTAATAAATTGTGTTATGGAGGGTGATAAATTTTATGATAATATGTTAAAAGAGCGAAATTTGCTGAGTAAGATTACCTCATACAAAATTTTTCTGTCATCTGTGGAATTAGTATATTTATATATAATAAATTGTTTTTATCATATTACTTTTTTATGAATATATGATATTTGAAGAGTTGAGAATTAGAACCATTTTTTATAATTTTTAACTCTTAATTTTATAACACAGTCCCGATTTTTGAAATAAGAATGTCTCGTTTTTGACATTAGAAAATATGGTCACCTTAATTTGAACCAAAGAATATATTTATTTTATTAATTACAGTAAATAAAAATACCCGGTTTTTCCTGGATCTTCGCCGCTATGTCTCTTAGTATGAATAGTTCCTTTTTCAACGGTTAGTTCTGAACCTTTGCCTGGAGTTTCACCAGAAGGGCATGTTGCTCCCCCAGGTCCTTCAGAATGCGATGAGGCCTTCCTCATACTGGTTAAACGATAGAAAGGTGGAGTTTGAGTTCGCTCAATTAAGCAATTCAATGTTTCAACTGTCTGTAATTCTGTCATCATTTCATCCAATAAACGATCAGGTCTATATCGGGCCAAGTAAACAACTACCCGTTTTGCCTGAAAAATAAACAAATATAGAAATAAATTGAAACATTTCAATGGAAATTTGGTCTATATCAATGCAAGAAGACATAGGTATTAAAAATAAATGTAAGTTTACTTAGAATAAGAGAGAAATTTATTTATATTCAAGAAGATTTAAGTTCCGATACGGATTTAAAGGTTTTCATTAATTTTTATTATAGATACTTTTTACAATAAAATCATAGATTAATTATTAAATTATAATTATTATAAAAATAATAAAAGAAAATAAATAAAAACACCTTATTCATTATAAAAATAACATAGGTTTATTAAAAAATGTATCATGGATTAGTAATCAAAGGGTATCAAGCATTTCAAAAATAACAAAAAGATGTCCCGGAGAGAGTTCTGATACGAATTAGTTGAAAAAGACGTTTGAGAATTTCATTTCTAAACCTTATGTATTCTTGGCAGCCCTCTAACCTCATAATCCATTAATAATAAAAATCACAATAAAATGTAGATAGATGGATTAGAGAGAAAATAGCAAATGGATGGAGGTAAGTCAGGATCAAGGTGGTTGTATGAATAGGGTTGCTGCGATTAAAAATTTCAAGTTCATAAGAGCCTCAGATAAATTTGAGACATAAATTAACTCAAGATACTTGAATAAAATCGAAATACTGTTATATCATTTTATTTTACCCTATAGTAATCATATAAATCATCAAAATAAATTTTTCTTTAAAATAATTTATTCACTCACTCATGTTACTTATTTCTTTATAAGAGATTATAAGAATAAATTTATTTTAAAAAAAATTTTAAAAATTAAATTGTACTCACATAAGGAAGAAGTTCTTGAGGGGACATTCCTGAGACAATAATTAGGTAACGAATAATTACTTTTAAATTATTTGGCCAGCAAGAACAAAGTGTCGCCCATAATTCTTCAATTTCCTTTGGATGTGAATCTGCAAACTGGAAAAAAAATATAATTTTTTTTTATAAAAATAGCAAAGATAACATCTAATAAAAGTATAATTATAATTAAGAAAAAAATATCTTATTTTTTATGTTAAAAGCGTTCCATTGATAATAATTAAAAAATTAAAATTTCAACAGATGACGGAAATAATTTTAGGATGTCATTTTAAATAAAAAGTTAATTATGGTATTTTAATTTCAAGGAGAAAAAAGCATTTTATTATTATTTTTGAAGATATTTTTCAACTACGATATTTTCTGAATTTATAAAAAAATAATGTGAAATATCTAAGCGTAATATACGTGTATAGAAAATAGTATTATTCGAATAGATAAAGGATTATCTATTGAAATCTCAAAAAGATAGTAAATATGTTATCCAATAGTAAATGAACAAATGTATAATTAAAATGCATATAATAAATAATAATTAATATTTAAGGAAAGCTTAAAAAAGTAATTGTTACCCTTGATAATGTTTAAAAAAATGTACAAACGATGGAGGGGTTGAAAGCGATTTGATAATTGAGATAAAATAAAAGATGTCGATTTACAGTATTAATTACATAATAATTGACTGTAGTAAATAGGTGTAGATATTGTTAATTAATTAAAAATACTCTATTCAAATATAATTATTCTTAAATAAATATAGAAAAATTATATAGTAATTTCGTTGATATATATATAAATGTTTTCATTTGTATTTTTTTTTCTTAATAATTATTATATAATTTGGTTTAATTATTAAGAATAATTAATTTAAAATACTATAAATATTTTCAGAGAGAATTTTTTTTTGTACAAGCAATTTTTTGAGCGTTCGAATCGATTTGAAATCAACAAGAAAAATAAATGCTGTTTTCCCTAAAATGTAAAACAAAGGCAGTTGTTGAAAAAATAAGATTGCTTTGTTATTTAGATAATAGAATAACGAAAATAGATGTTGTTAGTCAATGAATCTTGTTTAATTTAAAAGTTAATTATTCAATGATATTGAAATCGGAAGAAAACAGGATATAAAGAACAATTAATAATGGTGAGATTCTTTAAGTATAAATGATCTCTATAAATTCTAAAAATATTATTTAAAATATTTAATATAGGTATTTTTTTAAATTGTATTTTAATTAGTTTTATTATCTCAATTTTACTTAATTAAAATCGAATCTTAGAATTCTAGGCTAATATTATTGTTCAAAACTTAAAAAAAACAACAAAAATTTGATTTCAAGTTTCAATGTAATAAATATGAGATTTATTCAACATTATTTTGAAAAATTATTATTTTAAAAATCTAAGACTTTATTATACTTATTGTGATATATTGTAATTAATGAATTTAATTACTGCTAGTATCAATAATATTTGACAATCTTAATGTGGATTAATGTTTCTAGTTTCTACTATGTGAAAAGCGATAGAACCGAGTATATCAAATGCTAAACAAATGTTTAGGACAGCTCGTCGTCCTCCGTGAATAAAATAGGAAGGAGACAATCAATCGACCACAACAGCCAACCGCTACATCCAAAATTGTTTTCAATTATTAATTGAATAAATGGATAGTCCTCAAAAGATTAAAGCACTAAAATGTAATCTGATATGAGAAAATCACAATACTTTCATTCACAGTATACGCTTTAGGTTGTCTCAAAGTTTTCGTTGGTTAAAAGATTATGTGTGGAAAAATAATGTTCAAAAGTTTTAATAACTCGCCAGAAAATTTTCGATGTTGAGATTTTGATGTTTTTATATGTTTTGAAGGTTCCTGAATCATTTTCACTAAGGTTGAGGGAAAATGTCTGTCTGTGTGTGTGTAACCAAGATTACGCATAAACGGTTTGAGCTAGAATGATGAAATTTGGTACATGGACATTATTCAAAATTCATAGTTTTCTATCAACTTTTGAGAAATGTAGTTCAACCGGAAGAGGGTCATTACCTACAACGTTTTGATTTTTTTTCTTCTAAAGTGACCGTAAAAATAAAGATATATGTTTGATATTTTTTCACATGATTGATAATTGTATAAAACTGCTATATCTACAATTTCAGCTTGATTGAATCGCTGAAAGTACCAGAATTAATTTTTTTATCACTGCAAATCTCACGCGCCAACAAGTGACGTGGGGCCATCAACAAAGAGCCAAACATGCGCTGGTTTAATAAATATTATTTATTAATTGTAATTTTTGCTTTTTGGTCATTTTTTACAACTAAAAACTACAAACTAAAATCTATTAAAGAATTTCCATACAATAAAAATAAAAAAAAAATTTTAGGAAAGATATATTTTTACCAAAAATAAATTCCAAATTTTTTAATAATCATTTTATTTTTTTGGAATAAAGTTTAATATTTAAAATTATAACACTTTTATACAGGATAGTTAGAAGTTATACAAAAATATTCGATTATATATTCAAGCTAAAAGGGGTACAGGTGGTATAGAGAAAAAATGACAATTTTGTGGCACGGACATTGAAAAAGGTTCGCCATCCGTGATATAGAGCATATAATTATGATTAATTTATATTTAAAATAAACTTTTAAAAATAATGGCACTTTTATGGCAAATAATGGCAATTGATATTCATTTAAAATGATAATTAAAGAATTTTTAAATCTTATTTCTGTTAAAATCTTCAATAAACATAAATAAATCTAATAATTTTTATTGATTTTTAAATTATATCTTTTAAGATATGGTATTTGATTGATAATGTGAGCTAAAAATTAATATTAATTTTCCAATATCCTTATTAAGAATGTTATACAATAATTTATTTACCATTTTTGAATATTTAATATTTATTGTTTGCATTAATTACAATCGGGTAAGATAAGAATAAGAGAATGATAGCTATATTCATAATAATCGGCCCAGCCAATTTATTCTGAGTTTATAGTCACAATATTCCTGGACAGATACAGAATTTTCTCAAAACAATATATTTAAATTCATGAAAATAAAGAAGCGAAAATATTTAAATTTTAAGTAACGTGTTATAAATACATATATACAAGAGATATCCGAGATTTACTACATATATATATTTTAGAGGCCAGAGGGAGTGCTCGGTGAACCAAGTACTTAAAATTATATTAACTGGAAACACATTTTTTTTGGAGATTTATACACACATAGATAATGAAAAGCAAGAGAGGGGGAGAAGGAAAATGTTTTGACCAGATTTTGACAATTTAGGGACCTCTACTTGGAATTTAAATAATAATATGGGCGTAGTCATTAAGTTTATTATAAAAAGGTTACTTTGATATATATATATATATATATATATATATATTAGAATTATATAATTAGCGCTATAAAACAAAAGAACCAAGTTTTTTATTTTTAATTATATGACTGGTATTTCTCATTTGAAATTATAAATATTAAAGGGTTAGCCGTCATAAATATTCATATATAATTTTCTTTTTTATAATGAAAAAACTTAAAAATTTAAAAAAGAAGAATGGCTTACCTTTGCAGTGAGATAAAAGAGATTATTCAAAACCATCTCTGTGGCTTCTGCCGAACCCCATCCTTCACGTCTGGAACCTGATCGATTTGGTTCATTGGCATAATACTACAGGAAATAAAAATAAAATATTATAAATCATCTAATAATTATATAATAAAATATTTTCAATAGATAAACAACATTAAAAAAAATTTAAATTTAGGTATTTACAAGAAGAAGGTTAAGTAATGTTATACTTTACTATTAAATTTACTTTTACTTAAACCAAATAAGTCTTAAAATTAGACAAGCAGACTCAAATTTTGGCATTTCTAATTTTTTTTATAAATACATATACGAGGGTGGACTGAAAAGTTTCCGACCTGACCAAGAAATTCGATGTTTTTCAATAAACTTACCTGAAAATAAGAAAGAGGGTTGCCTGGGGGAACATTTGGATCGACAAGTTCCATATTATTAAGCCATGGTAGCAAGTATTGAAGAAGTAATTGCCTTACTTCAGGTCGAGCTGTTTGAAATCTGTGAGTAATTTCTAAAAAAAAATGCGTAGCAGACAGAAATAGATTAAATTCTTGGAACCTTAAAACATAAAGGTAAACTAAAATTTTTTTAAAATGCCAGTTTAAGTTATCTTTATGATGCAATCATTTCTATTAAATTACTATACATCTTTATGGTGGGCGTTAGGTGTATAATAATCTAAATTAGTTTTTGACTTTGATAAATTATTAAGACTATGCATTATTTATATTTATCTTCTAGTTTCTAAATATAACTTTGTCAATTTCTGCAGAAAGTAAAAAATAATACTAGTTTAAAACTAAAATACCTGAAAACATCGGCATTGTAAGCTCAGGGTGGATATTAGCTAATTGCCTGCTTAAATACATTTGACTTCTACAATATGTAGTTGAAAGAAGAAGATCCAAAGTATCTCCACTCTTATCACCACCTATAAAAGACAAAAAAAAATTATTATTATCTCTTATTACTTATACAATCTCTGACATTCCTGAAATTTCTTTTTTTGTTTTAAAATGAACAATTTATTCACTGCAATTGTTCTCCTCTCCTAAAGTCATGAACCATGCTTCACATTCATAAAATACATTATCGCTAATTTACATATAATAAAATTATGTAATAATAGTTTTATATATTTTAATTTTGATATTCTTCGTAAATAATATGAAATAAGTTGACCTGTGGCCAGGTTCAGAACCGACCGGCGGTTTGAAATAAATTAATTTCCAGCTACATCAACAATTTCAAATAATTTAAATGTATCTATTAATGCAATAAAAAACAGATATGGATATAACATAAATATTTTTAATTTTATTTTATTTAAAATATATAAGTAGGAGCTGGCTGTGACGTCATGAAGAGCTGGGTGACGTCATATAATTTTAAATTAAGAAAAAACTAATGAAGATGATTTTCCCGAGGATAAAACCAATAAAAAGTGCATGATTCGTGGAGATGTGTAAAAAATCTCCTCATGTGAAATTTAGTGTGAAAATAACCCTTCCCTTCCTATCGTCGATCGGTACTACTACCACTTCCTGTTTACCGATATACACCAAAAGTTGAGCAATTCATCAGACTGATGCATTAAGTAAATACACCAAATTTCATCAAAATCTGTTCAGCCGTTCAAGCTGTACACATCTATACGGACGAACAGACGGACAGACGGATGGACAGACATCATGCTAAAAATACTTTTTTCTGTTAAGAAAATGCATGATTCGTGGAGATATGTAAAAATCTTCATAAGTGGAATTTGGTGTGAAAACAATACCTCCCTTACTATCGTCAGTCGGTAAAAAGAAGCTAGCGGATTGAAACACCGATTTAAATTTTCTAAATTAATTGGAAAAAATAAATCAATTTTAACCATATAATTATTTATTAAAAAAATAAATATTTTTTTTTTGTGAAAATAATTCAGTCAACAGGGTATATATACATAATTATGTAATTATGTAAATAAAAAAAAAGCAACGAGTGTCAATAAAAGTTATTAAATTATTTTCATCATTAATCGAAAAAGAAATTAAAAATATAAAATCAAACAGAATATAATAAAAAGCACTGAATGATACAAATATTTATTTTAATGTTTATAAGGAATGAATATTTATTCATTTTATATCAATAATTTTCAAGATATTCAAAATAGTTTCATATAGATCCTATGTTCCCAAACTTTACCTTTACTAAACCCCTTGCCATGTTTTTCGGTTTTGGGTAAACCCTCTAAATTGATTTTGATTTTTTATAAAAAAATTTTACCCTTTTTTAGAGCCTTATTGAAAAATCAATAAATGTTTGAAAAGCCATGTTGGAAAAACAATTTACCTTTTTTTTATAGAGCCATCTCGGGAAAACACGTAGACCCCCATAGACCCCCAAATTTTTTATTCGCTGCAGTAGACACCTTGCAGGTTGCCATAGACCCCTAGGGGTCGATATAGACTACTTTGGGAACCTCTGATATAGAATAATATTTTTTCTCTGAACTTATTTTAATTTTTATATATAATATATATATAACATATATTTTATTTTTTTTTAACTTTCGATCATAATTATTTCTTAAGATATTTTATTTAAAGAAAAACGTTAGAAAAAACAATAATTTATCAATCAATTTTTTTTTATAATTTGTTTGTAAAAACATAAAAGATATTTTTGGATTAATCACTGAAAAAAGAGACAATAAAAAAAGAAAGAAAACAGATGAAATAAACAAAAATTATTGGATTTCTTGTGTATTGAGATTTATTTTTTGATGACTTGGATAAACAACTATGAAAAGTTTCCCAATATTTTCTTTCAATTTGCCATTTAATACTTAAAGAGAGAGAGATAGTATATATCCAGAGATTTAATAATCTATACAACCTGGAGAAAAGATTAAAGATCGTTATGTCAATGTTTTTTCCTAATACTGATTCATATGATAATTTGCTTTTAATATATGTTAAAATATAGATAATTATTAAATAAACTTATTATGTAAATCGATTTTTTAAATATGTATATATATATATAAATATATATATAGATTAGTTTGTAAATATTTTTCAAGTTATATTACCCAATCTTTTAAGAATAAATAAATTTGTAGGTATCAGGTGGTAAATAATCGATGTCTAAATAAAAGCATTTTATATCCCGGGTTGGTGAGAAAAAGCACTCCTGGTAGAAGTTAGATAAGGTGCTATCCCCTAAATGTTAGAAAACCATTAATCGTTCACTAAAAAAGAAAAATGGGCACTTTTGTTCACGAGAAATACAACTATTAATATTTGAAATTCAATATAATTAATTATTGTTAACACCAAGAATAATTCTGCCATAATTTGTAATTAAAATTTTAGTTTAGAATTCTGATAGTAAATTATTATTAAATATTTATTAGTTATTCAACTTAATCTGGATTAAAAGTGAAACTCAAGGAATGTTTATCCTTCCAAAGGGTTCAATAGTCTCTCCATCCACTTACTAGTCCCCCAAAGGAATAATGCCTTTATCAGATCCTTGTTTCTTGCTAGGAGATGAGGACAGCTCCATGCCACTTAGCTTTACTGGTCCACCAGAAAGGAATTTCCATTTGAGCCAAATAATATCCTATACAATATTAACTCCTATTCTAAAAGTTCTTGATGGGTTTGATCAACATCCTTGCTTTCCAATACTATTAGCATATTTTTACCGACCGACGATAGTAAGGGAGGTATTGTTTTCACACCAAATTTCACATGTGGAGATTTTTACATATCTCCACGAATCATGCATTTTCTTAACAGAAAAAAGTATTTTTAGCATGATGTCTGTCCGTCCGTCTGTCCGTCTGTCCGTCCGTATAGATGTGTACAGCCTGAACGGCTTAACGGATTTTGATGAAATTTGGTATATTTACTTAATGCATCAGTGGGATGAATTGATCAACTTTTGGTGCAAATCCGCAAACCGGAAGTGGTAGTATTAACGATCGACGATAAGAAGGGAAGGGTTATTTTCGCACCAAATTTCAGATAAGGAGATTTTTTTACATATCACCACGAATGTATTGGTTTTATCCTCGGGAAAAATCATCTTCATTATGTTTTTCTTAATTTAAAATTATATGACGTCACCCAGCCCTTCATGACGTCACAGTCTCGGGTAACGCCGGCTACTTCAGCTATATATTATAAATAAAATAAAATTAAAAATATTTATGTTATATCCATATCTGTTTTTTATTACATTAATAGATATATTATAATTATTTGAAATTGTTTCTGTAGCTGGAAATTAATTTATTTCAAACCGTCGGTCGGTTCGGACCTGGCCACAGGTCAACTTATTATTTTTATTAAAAATATAATATGATTATTTTAATAAAAATGATAAACTCATTTATCTATCTATCCCTGTGGCTCTACGGAACACGAAAGTCCTTGGTCGCAGCAACTACACTTCTCCAAGTATCCCTATTCTGATCCACAACCCTCCAATCCCTACCCTCTCCCATCTCTCTCATGTCCCTTCCTAGATTGTCTTCCAAGACGGCTTCTCCCGAACCACCAAAATATTTTTCGACATTCTTTCCTCTCCCATTCTAGCCACGTGCCCTGTCCATCGATAGACTCATAATACATAATCATGTTAGAGGTTACAGTCGATTAAAGGATTCTCAATTTTGCCAATTTCAAGACAATAGATAGAAAGATTACTTATAAGATTCATATAGCAACCATTAATTGGTTAATTTCTTTTTTAACTTTGTGTTCTAAATATTTATTTAGTTTTGAAGATTATGATATAATACAAATATTAATTTTATACTTTTTTCGCAAATATAATTATTATGATATTTACTGTATAGAAAATTATTCTTAAATATTTGTTTACTTGAACTAAAATCTTATTGACAAAGTAAACATTTACTTTTTTTCTGGTATAAGCATTAATTTAGATTTTTCTGGGTTAAATTTCATTTTGTATTCCAAGATTTTGTTCATTTCTAAATTTACCTAATTTTCTGCTTCTTTTATAGGTTATCCTTTAGTGAATTTATCAAATCTTTTGCAAACGCTGCAATCTTTGAATGGGCTGTGAAGTTTAGATTTAACAAAGAGCTATATAGAATGTTTCATAATCTTGGTCCACATCATGATCCTGTGGACATCTTTTGCTAATTTTCTTTTTTGTAGTAGTGTTAATTTATTTACGTATTGGAGTTATATGTGTAAAATTAATACATATTTTACATATTACATTTGTTCATATAATATTATTAATTGTTCATACTAAAATTACTATGATAGCATATATAATTATATATTATTTGATCAAAATTCACCATTTGAAATTATTTTGAAAAGAACTTAGATTTTTTTAATATATATATATAAATTTAAAATAAATAAGGCAACGAAACGAGATTATACAATTCAATTTAATGAATTAAGCGGCATAAAGAAAAATAGCTAATATGTTTAAAAAAACAATAGAGAAGAGGATTATACTCGTAAAGGGAGAGAGAAAATAGATTAATAATTAATCAATTAATAGAGGATAAACCCAAGACACTCAATGAATTTAAATTCTCTGAAGAAAATACAACAATAACATTACAAGAGAATTAAAAAAAGTAAAATCTTCACAATCGGAAATCCTATTAGGAATGGTTTCTTTATATTTCAGAATACCAGTAAATTTAATTGTATTCTTGAAAAAATAAATATCTTAGTTTCTTTTTTAATTTTTTTATTAAAACAAATGAATATATACATAAAATGAAAATTTAAAATAAACTTCATTACTTTTCATTAACTAATTTGATATTATTTATTCATAAAAATAAGTATATTTGTAGAATATATATATAACTATATTAAATTTTTGATACGATTCTAAATTATAATTAATTAAATAAATGACAATATAGTTATATATTTAGTAAGTTTTTAATTTTTCTCTTTGATAATTAAAAATCAAAACGAAATTACATAAACATGTTTTGTAATTTGATGTGTATATGATAAAAATTAATTGATTCGATTTGAATGGGGGCAAAAAATATAAAAAACGTGAAAAAATGTTAAATAATGTAACCTTTAGAGGCAATTACTTAGATAAGCTTTAAACTAGAGCCCTAAATAATACTATTAGTGCGGGCAAATCCCGATTCCCTTTTATTTATTTCGATATAAATTATATTATTTTGAATTTCTAATTTTATATATATGTATATCTAACTTCCATTACAATCATTAAAGATCTAAGCAATTTTAATAATATTATAAACTTAATCATAATTTAATCATTTTATTTGGAGTGAGAGGTTGATTACGAATATTCAAATATAATCATAATATCTTGTCGAATGAATCTCGGTTTAATTTAAAAAAAAAATACTTTTTGATAATTATCAAAGTTCTTTAATAAAAGAATTGATTTGTTTTTACTTAAGAAGAGTTGTTCACATAATAAAAAAAAATAACATTTCAATAGTTAAATAAAAAATAAAATAAATTACTGAGTCGCATCATTAAATATATCAAATAACATTTAAATAAACATTTAATATACATATAATAAATATTATTTATTTACACGTTTTCATTTTTTTTGAATATTATTTATTTTATGTACATATTTCAAGTTTGATCGACCATAAATAGGTGGGGTAAATTTTGATAACTTTCTCATTAAACCATATTTGAAAACTGATACTGTTCAATGAACAATTTTAATTAAAGAATATCACAGAAAAAAAAGTTGCAAAAATTTTTTAAAATAGATCACAAATTAACAGCTGAGCAAATATGTTCGAGAAAACAAGTAATTAATATATATATATATATATAGTATCATCATTAAATCTTCATTATTAATAATATAATGGATGTTATTAAAATAACGAATAAGATTTTATATTATAAATAAAATTAACTATACTACTTCTTATTAGTCAATTTAACGAGAGTTTTAATTATCTCTAGATTATTCAATTAATCGTATATTATTATTATTATTCTTTATTATAAAAATAAGTTCAATTCAAAATGACAAAACTTTTTTTCCCAAAAGATATATAACATAAATAATAATTAAAAAAAATTGAGCAACTTTTTATATTAGAATTTTCACTTGGCTTCACTTTCATTTCGTATGTTTTTGAATAAATATTAAAATATAATATATAACTTAAATGTATATATATATATATATATATATATATTGGTAAATAATCGAATAAATTTTAGATTTAATCATAATCTTAATCTCTCTACATATAATGATTTATTTATTGCTTTAAACATGTATGTATGTCGTTATATATATTTTGAAATAAATTAAAATAAGAATTTGTTCGATATTTCATATTTATTATATTAAAATTTGTATGAAAAACAAATTTCATAAGATTAGTATTTATAAAATATTAATAAATGAATTATTTGTGGTTCTCTCTTGACAATCATACATTTCATATTTAAGGGTAATATTTAATAAAATTTTATGAAAATAGGGATACGTATATAACTACATCGATATAAAGAAAATTTTCAATATTAAGTTATTATTAGAATATCTCATTTTTTCGATAATTTTCAAATATTTTCCATCCACCATCCAATATTTACTTATGTTCCGGAGAAAACAATCTCATTCTCAATGCATTCGAACTGCTATTCAATGACAATTTTCGAGATCAATATCACCTAAAAGCTTTCAAGTAATGAATTGGTCCTTTGGAGGCAAGAAGTGCAGAAGATGCCTACAAGGATGCTCTTCGAATAAGGTCTGATAAAGCTTTTGGATGGTGAAGTTGATTAGCTTTCTATATAGTATTGGGGCTATTTATTCTTGCGTAGCTTCTGGTGTGCTGTCAATAAATGAACTGACATGGTTCGAACCATACAGTCTGATTGACCAAGTACCAGTTGAACAATCTCATCAATCAAACTTCTCTAATCGCATATAGAATTCAAATACTTTAAATTTTCATCCATGCATTAATCCATAGCGATGCATGTCCATGAAATCAACAAATATTTATTTAATAAATTATCTAAAAAACGAGAATGAGATAATAAACAAATCCTTGGAAGTAGATGAAATAATTAAATTAACCCAAAGTGGATTGTCCGGCAATAAAAAAGTTGGTTAATTCAGGGATCAATGTGAATCTAAATAATTTACATTGATTTGTTTCTTTTCAATATGTAATTCATATATAAATGCATCTAAATTAAAAAAAAGGATAAATTATACAAACAATGTAATTGAACTATTAAAATGGAGATGTTTTTAGTAAAAGCATGTTTTATTATATATTATGTCAATTTCATCTCTAGATACTAATTTAAAAATATATTATTTTGAAAGTATATTTTGTTATTTATTATTTATAATGATAATTAGATTAATTTTAATTCTAATTTGTATTTAAATTTATTTTGAAATTAAATTAATACATTTTTTTTATATTATATAATACAATATACTTATTTTATTAAAAAAATCACTAGTTTGGGAAATATTTTTTTCATATATTTTTTATATCCGCTATCTCAAAAATTACCGGAATTGACAAAAAATTACAAAATCATATTTATTTGAAATATTCTTCCTTCAATCAAGATCATATGAGTTGAATATAATCAAATTAATACCAAAAGACCCCCTTTTATTACCAAAAGCAGCTTCTAGGAAAATTATCCGCATGGGGCCCATTTTTAAAAAATAAATAACAATTAGTCTTTAATGAATAGTATTATATCCGAACAAATTTCAGTAAATTAGTTATCGACATGCATAATAACATTTCTCAATCGTTTTAAAATAATTATTTGAATTAACAGTTATACCATTTGTTATGGATTTTTTTTTAATAAAAATGAAGAATATAATAATAATAACAAATAAATAAATAATTCCCTTAAATTTTTCAAATTTAAAAACTTGTACTTTTATCCATTTATTCAGGATCAAAGTGAAAATCTCCTCAGAGAATAATGTTTTTTTTAATATTTTATATATTTTTCTAGGGACAAAGTTTTATAAGAATGCTTCAATAACTAAACACCACATTTCTCGCCCCTCGATCATTCATTTCCCATGAAAGGCCTGTGACATATATGTACAGGTAAGCTTTAGAGATGTTCCACTTTTTAAATTATCATTTTGAACATTCAGTAATTTAAATTTAGATTACAGTATATAAATAACAAAAAATTTATTATAAAAGAAAGAAAACTTAGAGTAGTTATTAAAGATTCCCATCTTAAAAAAAAAATAATCGAAGTTAAAGTCTAAATTAATAAATCAACATGATTTATGTTTTTATTTTTATGCATTTAAGTTAATAGCCATCTGAGGATTCAAAAATAATGTGAATATAGAATGTTATGCTTTAAACTTTTGAATCATAAAAAAGGTGAATAAATTCACAGGTAAAATGAATAAACTTTTAACTTCAAAATAGAGTTATATAAATATTTCTTTAACATTTATAGATGACATCAAAAAGAATTTTGGATGGATGGATTGGAGAGAGATCTCTCTCTATTCCTCTCAAAAATATATGATCGAGAGTTTATTTCTTTATTTAACTGGAATATCCTAAAAATATTTACACTACTTATATAAAGTGTTTGTCAGAATCTCTCCCTTCATGCAGTTCCAAGATAGGAATAGTAAGTAACCCAGTAACATAAATCAGTGCCAGCCTGTTTCGATTAGTATCTCCAAAATACATGATAATAAAGAGAAGGGAATTAAGAGGTTGTCAGGTTATAACCAAACCCAAATATAATGTTCCTTAAAGTTAATTTAGTATAAATTTGATAAATGATGAGCACATATTATAAAAGTATAATATTCATAAGTGTCTGAATAAAATCAATAATTTAAATAATATTTTTATTTTAGAATTACTATTAATGAAAATTTATTTATTTATTAAAAAAAATAGATAAAATAATATAATTTCAAAAGATTGATCACAGTCTAGAAATTCATTTTGAAATAGTTTTTAAGATATTTTTTTTTTTTTTTGATAAATCAATAGAAAAAAAGAATTATAACCGTGGAAGTGTAATCAATAAGGAAACACCCGGGTTTGATTAATACACAGAGCAACTAATTTCTCATAAATAAATGTTTACTTGGAAAAAAGTTGGAAAATTAATAATTAATTCTATCGGAATTAAAAATAATATAGAAGGGTATGGTAATTTTTGATAATATAATTTAAATATTGACGAGTAAATTAAATAAAAATCCATTATTAAGCTTTTCAATAAATTGTTACATATAAAAAAAAAATCCAGAGAACAAATACAAAAAAGTTAAAAATCTATATACTGAATGTGATTGAATGTTATAATTTATTTTTTCCCATTCCCATGGAAAATTCATGAGTAAAAATTTTCGATTAGCCAATAATGGCAGATCTTGATGTTAAGAGTTGTCGGTTTCGTTTGTGAATTTTATTAAATGCCAAGAGCTTTTAGAGGAAAATGTTATGAATAAAATCCTTGTACAAAGTTCCAATTAAATGTAAAAAAACACTTTATTCAAGTTAATTATTAATTAATTAAAGTCCAGATTATCCTTTTGGGACCTTTTAAAAATATAAATATCAATTACACGATCTTTTTCCAGTAGCTTAAAAATTTTATTATAGGTATATATTTAAAATTTCATATATAAAATAAGAAAAAAATAATTCCTCTTAAAAATGATTTCAATATTTAAATATTATGTTTAATTATTATTTTAATTGATATCTTATATAAAAAAATAAATCATAAAATGTGTTGCTAAGGCCATCATTCAATAACGCTTGTACCAATTTTGCCATTCTTTTTTTAAAATGTTCGTTGAAGTCCAAGGAAATAACGGCCAGAGAAATCGAATAATTGCCGGGAAAACCCTAAAAACAGCCCTTTTTTTCCCATACATATTTTTCAATATTATGCAATATGTGATTACTAATTGATAAAAATAATACCTGATAATAATGACCTGGGATGAACCAGAATATTGCATTGTCATCGGAGTTACAAATGTATGCGAAATTTCGGCTTATTCGAACATTGGGATGTGGTTCAAATTCATGTTGGAAGATTTGACGACAGGACACGGGTTGAAACTAAATAAAAGCTGTGTAAAAAAGGTTTTGTCTGCACATTGCTCAGAATTTAAAAAATTTTTTGCCTATCTTCGCGTTTCACCTTTAGAATCCAAAAGTGATTTTATAATTTTTCGTGTCTGTCTGTCTGTCGGGAAAATAAGGATGTTATAGACTCAAAATTGGATGGAAAATTCTATGAAATTATATCACAATATTCTTATATACCTCTATTTGAATATAGACTATAAATTTTATTAATATCTAATGAATAAACGCAGAAATTATTTTTTTAATATTTATATAATGCTCCGTGTTGTTCATTCAAGAGCCTCGAGGGGGTTACTGACCAAGCGGATTCATTTTACACAATGAATTATTAATTTATAATTCTAGCAATTCCCAAACAAAGAATTAATATAATATCTATTTTGATATTTTAAATTCTAATATTTAAATATCATTTCAATTATATAATGTATTCTAAAAGTTCTCATTTTAATTAATTTAATAAAATATTTAGATAATATTTATTTATTCTTTCTATATATTTGAATATTTCTTCTTTGCTATTTAAAAGTGAAGTATATAAATTTTATCAATGTCTAATATCGGCTAAATTAAGAAATTTAGATGCCTTATGCAATATGGATAGGTAAATGAATTAGACTGTAAGAGGAGACAAGTAATTAGACAAATTAGGGAAAAATCAAACGAAATGCAATTAAACAAAAAAATTCAAAGAATTAGGCTACGGAGACGACTTAAATATAAATAGGAGATTCGGCAACTGCAATTAAAGATAGCGTAGGAAAATTAATCGAAGCAGAAAAAAAGGCGGGGTTAGAAATTAATAGTAATTAATAAGACAAAGTATTTAGTAATAGAGAGGAATAGAATTAATACATAGTCTTAACATACAAAATGTAGATTTTGAAAAAGTATAAATATTTAAATATCTGTATCTGTATTCACGAATGATAATAATATTGGAGAATAATTTAAATCGACGTTCTAATCGCGTAACGCTTGTTATCATGTAGAAAAGTGGCTTATCTCATCAAAACTATTATCAAAGAGGATCAAAATTGAAATATATAAAACAATTACAGCTATTTTTTTCTTTTATAAAATAATAGATTTACAGATTATTCATTATTTCTTTTAAAAATTATAAAGAAATTATAATAAAATTTCCCATTTGTCGAAGAGTAAATAAGTGATAGAATTTAAAGATTATGTATATATGTAATTTATTTTTATATTCAGACCAAATAAATTAAGATTATTTACTAAATCGTTAATTTTTATTTTGGCTTGCAATATGTTAACTAGAAAATTTACTAATCGTGATTATTAGGTTAGGTGGACAACACAAATAAAATATTACAAATAAATTAAACACAACAACATCTAACAAGAAAAATCAATCGATGAAAAAGAAATGAATTTAAAATGCTAATAAACAACATGAGATCTAATTTAATCGTAATAAGTATATAAATTGAAAATGATGCTGATATGTAGTTTATTTTGTTGGAAAATTTGATCTAATAAAAATTCAATCTCAAAGTTTGTTAAAAAGAAGAAATAATTGCACTTGATAAATGAATTTGAAAAGCACAATTAATGATAAAAAAAAAATAATATTTATTTATGAAATATTATCTTTTAAAAAATTCATCTATTTAATCGCAATACTAATCATAAAATGTTATATAATGGAACCGAACTAAATATGTTTATTTAATATCAATGTTTTTTTTTTTGCAAATTTACTGAAGGATATTTTATTATTAATAATAGTTTCACAAGTAAAATAGTTAAAAATTGATTATATTTCTAAGTTATAAATAAATTAAAAGGAAACATTTCATTTTCTTATTTACAATGAATAATCTTTCGTTTTCATTATATAAATTAACGATTTTTAATTATTTCTGGTCTTAATTCTTAATAAATCTATTAATAACTATAATATAATATATTTTTATAGGATTAGAATTTATTTCATAAAATACTGGAGATAGTGAAAAATATACATAAATAAGTTGACCTGTGGCCAGGTCCGAACCGATCGACGGTTTGAAGTAAATTAATTTCCAGCTACAGAAACAATTTCAAAAAATTTTAATATATCTATTAATGTAATAAAAAACAGATATGGATAGAACATAAATATTTTTAATTTTATTTTATTTATAATATATATATATGTAAGACCAGGTTGAGACGTCATAATTTTAAATTAAGAAAAAACTAATAAAGATGATTTTTAAAGATAAAACCAATACAAAGTGCATGATTCGTGGTGATATGTAAAAAACGTCCTCATGTGAAATTTGGTGTGAAAATATCCCTTCCCTTCCTATCGTCGATCGCTCCGGATTTGCATCACAAGCTGATCAATTCATCATACTGATGCATTAAGTAAATATACCAAATTTCATCAAAATCCGTTGAGTCGTTCAAGCTGTACACATCTATACGGACACCCAGACAAACGGACAGACATCATGCTAAAAATACTTTTTTCTGTTAAGAAAATGCATGATTCGTGGAGATATGTAAAAATCTCCATAAGTGTCCGAGTCACATAGGAGTTATCAACAATCAAAAAAGTGGACCAATTGTTTCAATAGATCCAACTTTTAAGATTGTACTAAATACTTACTAGTTAGGGTTATATAGTCGAGAAGGCTGCCATGGGCAGCAATACAAATTAATAATAATCATAATATCATAATCATCTACTCTTAATCAGGGATGAGCAACCCACAACTGCCCAACTTAATAATACAATATCATTTATTAGTATCCTAAACTTTTTGAGGGCCACTTCATTACTGTGGAAAGCTAAATATCTATTAAAATAATCGCTACAAAGAAAAGATTTTCTGAGACCTTGAACGAGATATGTATTATGAGAATTGTTCATTAAATATTTAAATGTTAATAATTTATTAAGTTGGTTTTTTTATCTGTGGCCCACCAAGAAATGTCGAACTTTCGTTTGACCCTTTGATAAAAAAGGTTGCTCACTCCTGAGTAATAATATTTCCACTGAAAAAAAAGACAAAACGAATTTACATGTTTAGATGAAAATTTAATTTAAATCGATAAACATTGAGATTTTGTTAATGAATTCATTTTGAATATTTATATTCAAATGATGGAAGTTAATAACATTCATCTAAATAGTATTTTCGAGTAAGCTTTTTATTAAAAATTGTTGTTTAATGCCTTTTGATATAATTTTAAGAAGTAAAATGAATAAACATTTAATAAAACATAATCTTAAAGAGAATCGATGGACTTAAAAAAGAAAATTTATTATTAAAGAGAGAATATCAAAAATCATTCCTAGGTGCTTTATTAGAAAAAAACTCTATATTAAAAATTTATTAAAAAATATGAATTTCGACTTTAGAGATTTAAAGAGATATATTTTTAATATCTAGAATCTTGAACTAATTAAATCCAAATCTATTGGATAATTATACTAAAAATCTGGAGTGTCTCCACTCGACTATCTCGCAATTTGAATTGGATTAAATAACATAATTTAAATTAAATTAAATTAATTAAATTATAAATTACAATTAATAAATAATATTTATTAAACCAGCGCATGTTTGGCTCTTTGTTGATGGCCCCACGTCACTTGTTGGCGCGTGAGATTTGCAGTGATAAAAAATTAATTCTGGTACTTTCAGCGATTCAATCAAGCTGAAATTGTAGATATAGCAGTTTTATACAATTTTTAATCATGAGAAAAACTATCAAACATATATCTTTATTTTTACGGTCACTTTAGAAGAAAAAAATCAAAACGTTGTAGGTAATGACCCTCTTCGGGTTGAGCTACATTTCTCAAAAGTTGATAGAAAACTATGAATTTTGAATAATGCCCATGTACCAAATTTCATCATTCTAGCTCAAACCGTTTTTGCGTAATCTTGGTTACATACATACACACAGACATTTTTCTCAACCTTAGTGAAAATGATTCAGGGACCTTCAAAACATATAAAAACATCAAAATCTCAATATCGAAAATTTTCGTTATCTCTGGCGAGAAAGTAAAAATGAAAAATTATACAAATATTCTTTACCACAAAGAATAGATTTATTCGATATATCCCCCACTTGGATGAACGACCACCTCCAATCAGTGGTGTTGTGGAGCCGAAACGCACCGGAACGTCGTTCCGGTACTTCCTTTTGGGACAGAAACGCGTTCCGGAACTAAAGATGATTTCTGATAACAAGAATTGACTGACGTATTGAAAAAAAATTAAAAAGAATTGCTGATTTTTTTTCTTCTAATTTTTGACGAATTTTTATATGTATTATTATAAACAAGGGTTTGAACCGAACCCGAACCGGAACGAACCGGCTTGTTTTTCCGAACCGTGAACCGTCACCCTTTCAATAACGCTCCATACGTAGAGTAATCCAATGGATTTAAATCTGGCCTGCACTTTTCTCGCGGGTGTTGCGGAACCTTCCTACGACTTCTCAGACTCCTTGTACTTTGCCACAACAACGTAAACTGTGGATCTCGGGTATCGAAAGAACCGGATAATCTCTGTCACTGAGCGACCAGCACGACCACTTTCAATGATCGCTGCTCTTCGGTTGTACTCCTGGCTTTGTCTCAACATTGCGACTGTTTTGAGGTTATACCTGCTTAGTAGATGCGTACACGATATTTAGGAGCCAATTGCGACATCCGTAGGTGGTATAGAAAAGCGGAAAATTCAAATCAAATTTTGTCCGGATTTTGATTGCGCACCCTGTATATATATATATATTGTATTTTATAAAAATTTTGTCTTATGTAAATTTCTTATTTTTAATTATGCACCCATATGAGTGTAAACAATTTTTTAATTAATAAATAAATAATGTTATTTTGCTGCTAATCGATAAAATACATATATAGTACCAGTAGTACTCTTATTTTTTCACTTTTGTCCGCTTTTATCAGATCAAAGTAAATATGGTTGGCCTGATATTGGAATTGATGTGTATTGAAGAAAAAAAATATAATTTGTATACGATATATATTATAATACTTCGACGAGTTTGCGAAAACATAGGATCTTATAAGAGTTCCAAAGTGAGAAAAATATTACGTTTATCGGACTCTGTTTTTATTTGATTATATAATAAATTTAAAACAACTTAATAAATAAATGAATCTAATGTAAAATAAATAAAAACCTAAAGAATCATGTATATTAATATATACCATAAAGTTATTATTATTTTTTAATATTAAAATGAATTATTGATAATAATATATTTTATATAATTGAATGACTTTTTACCCTATTGGTTGAAATATATGTAGATAATAAAGGATGATTGAACACCAAAGAAATCAAAAGAGTTTTTTTAGTTCAACACACACCGCCTCCCGTTCGTTATGTCAATAGAAATTTGTGAAAAGCCAAAACGACAAGTATCATCTGATAATACATACATTCATGGAAAAATTCAATTAGCTTTACAAAGCATTCAAATTTTATTGATTATAGTAAGAAACCAAATTATTTGATCTATAATAAATCCTATTTTACTTGAAAATTATTGAGGAAATAAATAAGCATTTGAATTTTTCTCAATTATAAAAAAATGAATATATACATAATTAGTATCCTGATAAACTAAAACATGTAGGGATAAGATGGATAGAGATCTTGAATAGTTTCTTTGTTATTGGTATTATTACTGAATTTCAATTCCAAAAAAATACCCTCACCTGATTTATAATCATTATTTGCATGTTTCATCAAAAAATGAAATGATTGCAGAAACAAACGATTATTCTAAATTATTAGGCAATAATTACCGACCGACGATAGTAAGGAAGGTATTGTTTTCACACCAAATTTCACATGTGGAGATTTTTACATATCTCCACGAATCATGCATTTTCTTAACAGAAATAAGTTGACCTGTGGCCAGGTCCGAACCGACCGACGGTTTGAAATAAATTAATTTCCAGCTACAGAAACAATTTCAAATAATTTTAATATATCTATTAATTCAATAAAAAACAGATATGGGTATAACATAAATATTTTTAATTTTATTTTATTTATAATATATATGCAAGACCATGCTGTGACGTCATGCATGGCTGGATGACGTCATATAATTTTAAATCAAGAAAAAACTAATAAATATGATTTTTTTCGAGGATAAAACCAATACAAAATGCATGATTCGTGGTGATATATAAAAAAATCTCCTTTGGTGTGAAAATAACCCTTTCCTTCCTATCGTCGATCGCTAATACTACCACTTCCGGTTTCCGGAATTGCACCAAAAGTTGATCAATTCATCCCACTGATGCATTAAGTAAATATACCAAATTTCATCAAAATCGGTTGAGCCGTTCAGGCTGTACACATCTATACGGACGGACAGACGGACAGACGGACGGACGGACAGACGGACGGACAGACGGACAGACATCATGCTAAAAATACTTTTTTCTGTTTAGAAAATGCATGATTCGTGGAGATATGTAAAAATCTCCACATGTGAAATTTGGTGTGAAAACAATACCTCCCTTACTATCGTCGGTCGGTAAAAAGTATTTTTAGCATGATGTCTGTGCGTCCGTCCGTCTGTCCGTCCGTATAGATGTGTAGAGCCTGAACGGCTCAACCGATTTTGATGAAATTGGGTATATTTACTTAATGCATCAGTGGGATGAATTGATCAACTTTTGGTGCAAATCCGGAAACCGGAAGTGGTAGTATTAGCGATCGACGATAGGAAGGGAAGGGTTATTTTCACACCAAATTTCACATGAGGAGATTTTTTTATATATCACCACGAATCATGCACTTTGTGGTGGTTTTATTCTCGAGAAAAATCATCTTTATTAGTTTTTTCTTAATTTAAAATTATATGACGTCATCCAGCCATTCATGACGTCACAGTCTGGTCTTACATATATATTATAAATAAAATAAAATTAAAAATATTTATGTTCTATCCATATCTGTTTTTTATTACATTAATAGATATATTAAAATTATTTGAAATTGTTTCTGTAGCTTGAAATTAATTTACTTTAAACCGTCGGTCGGTTCGGACATGGCCACAGGTCAACTTATTTTATAATTTATTTTATTTTTATATAAAAACAAATTATAATTTTAGTTAATATTAGAATTAACTTAAGAATTTAATTTAATTTGAAAATAAGAAAAAAAAAATGCTAAGAGTGCTTTTAAAAATATATGTAAATTTACAAAAGATTATATTAGATATTTATTATTATTTTTTCAAAAAATATGTGTTTTATATTAACAAAGCCATTTCTGTATAATAGTGGTAGCTTTAATAATGAATGGGTCGTTTTTATGCAAATTCACGACTGTAAAATGTTCTGTTGGACTTAAAAATAATCCTCAATGCTTCTCATTTTAAACATTTGATCTCTCTCTAACATCTATTGATTTATGTTTTTAACATATGCTATAAGGTAATTGAAGTAATGATTTTAGCAACTAGGTATATTTTCAAAAATTATTAAAATGAAAATTCAATTGACAATAAGTATTACTTAGACTTCAAAATATACTTTTAAATTTGAACATTTAAAGAATTATCTTCATTTAATATTATCTTTGAAAAAATATAGTTTAGAAATTAAAAATAAAAATGTTTATTGTGGATATTAATACTGCATTGATATTGAGAAAATATACCTTATAGTGTAGCTTTATAAGTATTTTAAATATAATCTAGTACAAAATTAATACTTGAGAATTTCATTCTCAATATAATCAGATTTTAATAAAATATTATAAATTTTTCTTCATAAAATAATACAAAATTATTTTAAGAGGGGGTTGAAAATTTATTACATTTAAAATATATTTTAAGATAGAACAAATAATTAATTGTCTCAATATTTTTGAAAATAAATAATATAATATAATATAATATAATATAATATAATTAAAATTTATAAATACAATATAATATTAAAATATCTAAATTTTTAGTGATTTTAAAATTAAAAAAAAAAATCTTGTAAAGAGGAAAGATTAGGATGGCTTCTAATTCTCCATTAATCTTCTGTTTTTTAAAGTAAAATAATAAATATTTAAATATACTTATATTGTTTTTGTTATTTTCAGAGATAATAACGTTGAAAAAGTTTTTAAATGAAATTAAATTTAAATTATCATCGAATTATTTATGAAACATTTTATTAATTAACTTAACAAAAGGGAGAGAGAACGATTCATTTAAAGTCTCAATTTCTTTGAAAGAAATATATTTCTCAAAGAAAAAAGTTTTCCGTAAGTCTTGCGCGAGACTTTCTGACTTTAGATTGGTATAAATGTAGATCAATGAATGTCTTTACGGGATTTCTCTCTTAATTTCATATAAAAAAAAAACTTTCTTTTTATATTATATTTCATTTAATTTAACTGAAAAAATGTACATTGTATAATACTCAAAATTAAAAATCAATGTATTATATAGAAATACAATAATAATAATTTATAAAAAAAAATATATATATTATGAGTATAAAATGATTGATTTTGATAAATAAATGTATGATTTAAAATTTAAGATAGTAAGATAGAATTCGCTCATTGAATAAAAGTAATATAATAATAACAATACAATTTTAATTTATATATAATGTAATTTGAAATTTAATTTATTATTGGTGGAAAAATATATGAAGGAGGGAGGTGGGAGTTTATGGATCCCTGTGTAGCTTGATGTCCCCTTTATACGTAGTTGGTTAGTGGTTTCATTTCAATCGCATGCTCAGCTTCTTGTCATGTTTTTGGCTACTTTTTCAACAGGGCTGGAGGTGAAAGCTCTTTATCAGACCTATATTACTTGAAACATCAAACTCGCCAACACTTGAGCTACCATGTTATATTTTAGTCATATATAAATAAATTAGAAAGTAAATAATAATTTTGAATTTCAGTTTTTACTCGTAATAAAGAATTGATTTTCATGCTTTTTTTAAAACTAAATTTCAATTTAATAAATTCTAAAGAGAAAAAATATATAAAATATAAAAATAGATATTTATTTAAGACAATATTAATTTAAAAACAAATGGTACATTTTGGCGATTTTTTAACAAAATGACTGTAATTCAGATAAGCAAGTATGGTTGCCTAAACATCAGTTTATTGAATATGTCTTTCAAAAAAAATAATATTAATGGAATTTTTTTGAAAAATTATATTATAAGAATTTAATTTGCTTACAGAATACATATTTTTAAGTAAAAGAAAACATTCTTTTGTTGTGATTTTAAATCTTGGTGATGAAAAATTATTGTTTTACGACTTCTTCCAAACATAAACAAGTATACGAGGATGGTCTGAAAAGTTTCCGTCCTGACCAAGAAAAACGATGTTTTTCAATTTTTTGTTTTGTTTTATTTTTCAAAATTCAAGATAGCTGAGACCTGTACGATGTCAGCTGAACGTGTGCTAAATATTTTGCAAAACCATTTGAATATGGAAAGCTGTGTGCAATGTGGGTGCCGCATTTCCTAACGTTAGACCAAAAATTGCTTCGAAAAACCATTTCTAACGACAATTTGGCGCTGTAGGCGTAATCCAAACGAATTTTTGCGTCGATGCATAACTGTTGATGAGACTTAAATTAAATTAAATCAAATTTAATTAATTAATTAAATAATTTATTAATTATTTAAATTAATTAGAACACCGTTATGAGAAATGTATCAGTGTTGATGGAGATTATGTTGAAAAATATAGCAAAAATCAAATTGAAAAACATCGATTTTCTTTGTCAGGTCGGAAACTTTTCATCCCACCCTCGTATATTATAATTTGAGATATCAGACAATCAGGTATTTCACAACGAGGTAGATATTTACCGAAATTATTATACCCATTGAAGACGTTCCCAAGGAAAATGTTGATCCTAACACCAAATTATTTATAAAAATCAAAGAATTTTATCATCTTGTGTCCATTAGTTAAAGAGTAACTTCGTGTTGGAAGTTCAGTATTAAACCGATCCGCATGCATGCATTACTTAATGAAACAAATTTTTGTTGGTGTATTGACAAAAATGATTTTTAAACATTTATATATAAATATTCAAAAATCCATTTTTTATAAAATTATTTCATCAATAATCAGTACAATATTTGGTCAAAGAGACAGCGCTTTTACGTCACAGACCCTTGTAACTTCCAACCATTTAAAAAAATCAAACATATTTTTTTTCTTATTTTTTTATATACGAATATAAACCCCCTTTGTTTATATGTTAGTATAGTATTTTTTCAAATTTTCCAACCTTTATTTTGACATTTTATTTTGACACAAAATCACAATTTACCATTTATAATACCATTTTGTAAAAATTTTTGTCGATCGAATTGAGGAGTTTGGAAACATAAATATATAATGTCTATAGGTCCCTAAACACATTCGCCATTTCAACTTTGTCGTTGGTTCAAATACATCAAGTTTGTACGGGCTTTTTCCTCTGGTCTCAGTGGGGTAGCTTGAGGCATTCCTGTGTTTACTTGGTGAATTGACAACGATTGAAAGCTTTCGTTTGGACACACACACACACAAGAGTAATGGAATTCTTTTTTTTTACTTCGTGAATTTTTACAGTTTGGTAGTGTTTTGAATATTTTGAAATATTGTAATGTCTAACTTGTCTAACACTTAGAAATTAGAGGAGTAATATAGTTGAGAGGATTGTAGTAAAATGATTTTTTTGGCCAAACTTTAGAATAATAACTCTTAATAACTCCAACTGTTATAAGTAGTTAGATTGGAATATTCTACATTAGAGAGCTCACATTATATGGTTTAACTTAACCCTTCCAAGTGTTTGATGATGAAACGTGTAAATCTGTAGATGAAGTCGCCGTTGTGAATAGACAATTAACTATTATAATAAAAATAGCTTTATATTTTTTCTTTTCTTTAGATCATACAAACATTTTTATTCATATTTTTATAATTATTATAAAAAAAGGTCACGCTAAAAACAACCTGCCACACTTCTGTGACATAAATGCTTAAATGACATTGATTGCCTGGATTCAAATGAATTCAATTTTTTACACGATACTATAGAAAAATATTTGGAACTTTATAAAAATACAATAGAATTTCTAATATTAATATTAATAATAGTAATATAATAATTATAATATATTATATAGATTTATTATAAATATAAATGCTATCATTTCTTCTTAATTTTAAAAGAAATAAATTTTCTCGGCAGATTATTTGAAAAAATTACTTTCATCTTTCATGGTGTCAAAAGATAAAATATCTTAAAATTCACCTGGGTGAATAAAAATATAGAGATTTTTTTTTTCAAACATTAGTGGATTTTAATTTTATATACATGTTTATTCGATAATGAAAAGATCTGGAGTGTTTCCACTCAACTATCTCGCAATTTGAATTGGATAAAATAATATATATTATTATATATTTAAATTAAAGTATAAATTAAAATTAATAAATATATAATAAAACCAGCGCGTGTTTGGCTCTTTGTTGATGGCACCACGTTACCTGCTGGCGCGTGATTTTCAGTCGTGTTAAAAAATTAATTCAGGTACTTTCAACGATTCTAAATATAAAATAAATTCTATATATAGCAGTTTTATACAATTTTTAATAATGTGAATTTTTAATCATGTGAAAAACATATATCTTAATTTTTACGTTCGTTTAGAGGAAAAGAATCAAAACGTGGTAGGAAATGACCCTCTTCCGGATGAGCTACATTTCTTAAAAGTTGATAGAAAACTACGAATTTTGAATAATGCACACACACACACAGAGAGAGAAAGAGACATTTTTCTCAACCTTGGTGAAAATGACTCAGGGACCTTCAAAACATAAAAACATCAAAATCTCGACATCGCAAATTTTCATGATCGCAATACTATCTCTGGCGAGATAGTAAAAAGAAGAAATTTATTTATAAAGCACAATAGTTTTTTTATATAAATAATAATTAATAATACATATTAAATAATTTATTTTAAACTCGAGAAAACTCTTTGGTAATTAAATAGTAGATGGTTACTAAACTTTAGATCAAATATTAATTTAAATATCTCCCTCATGTTTATTTGTATTTTCTAAATATTATAATATTATACTATTATATCAACCCACGAACAATCATTTATTCCTGTTTATTTATTGAATATAATCAAATTAGTTACCTGTAAAATTATAATATGATTTTTTTTGTTTATGGATTAATTTCATAATCAACTTTCTTTTTAATAGGATTGGAGATATTAATATTGAACAAAAGTTTAATTATCAATATAATAATAATTCAAAATATTTGCAAAATTATAAAATAAATGTAATTTTTATATCTCTCTCTTTCAAATATTAAACCACACAGAATCAAAATATAATCAAATAAATTTTAATGTTTCTTTTTAGGAATATTAATTTTTAGATTAAAATTAAAGTACAATCCTTTTCTAATTCTAGAATATTTAATTTATTTAAATTGCATTTAGAAATTTTACACAACTATCAAAATTGATATTGATGTCTAGTGAAATTGTCGAAATATAAAAAGCAATAAATTCAGATACCGGACCTAACTAAATAAAAGAATAACTTTTAGGTAAAATTCAACTTTATTCATCAAAAACCTTCCTTCAAAGAAGATATGGAATCTTTTTCTGTCTATAGTTTCAAAATATTTATATTTCAACTTTGGTAATCAATTATTCATTTGAGTCAAATTTTTTTTAGCATTCTTTTAAAGTCCGCTACTACCACTGCCCACAGGGGATAAAGAAAACCAATTTTATCTTCTTTTTCATTAACTTGTGGCAGGCTACAACTTCTTTAAATATACAATAGTAGCTCTTCATTTAAAAGACAGTTACTTTTAAACTAATTTCCAGTTTATAATTTTACTAGATTAAGTTTATGAATCGATAAGTCAAAACCGGGAGTTACTAAAAGACCCGTATATAATAATAAACATTTTTTTGATCTAATTAATGATTTTGTATATAACTTTTTCTTTGAAGTGAAAAAATTGTCATTGATTCATATCTTCATGTTTTTTTTCTAAAATTTCACATATTTTGAAATAAATTTATTATTCCTATACAATGAAAATAATTTCAGTATTCGGCACGTTGTTAATTTTTTTTAAATTAATTTCAAGGTAATTTGATTCGAAAGTATTTATTAAAAGCTTTTTGTTTTTAATTTCATTTAGTTGATAATTTTTTCAGGTTATAAAAGAATTAGGTAGAGATTATGTTTAGAGTTTAATTTATTTACATATTTATTTCTGTTAACGTTTAAACTAATTATAATTTTAATTAGAAAGAATCTATACGAAAAAAGAAAGATATTGTATATTGTTAATTTTTCGTCATAAATATCTCAGTTTTAATTAAAGAAAATAATATATTTATAATTTCATGTAATATTTAGTTTACTTCGAAAATAATTGAAGAATTTTCAGGTATCAGGAAAAAAATAAGGATGAATGATTAAAAAGATCTCTGAGGACATAAAGATAATAATTTTTTTATTGAAATAAAAAAATAAAATAAAAATTTTAAGTTTAATTTCTATCTAAAATGAAATTTGGATTCACAATTTTTAACGATCAATGCACAAATATGTAAATTATAATAAGGATGGAAAATGATGATAAATAATCAAATAAATAAATAAACATTATTCTTAACATGACGAGAATTTGAATTTATATTATACGAGGTTATATACTAACATAAACAAACAAATATACAGATCAAAGGTTTAATAGTTTCAATGACCCAATTCTTACTGGTTAAACTCACATTAAAACTATGGTAGATCAAATTACACTAGATACTATTTCTAATAAAGATATTTCTATATATATATATACTAGCTGCTCAGAGCTCCTTTGGCGCTCTTAACACCTAGACTGGGGCTCCGACCCTGTACTCCCGAGTGGTACATAGTATTTGGTTGAAAGTAGTAAAAGGTTTTCATCCATTTTGTTTCAATCAGTATATTACATAAAACATTCATTTCTTTTTGTGTTCTTATTTAAAATATATTTTAATTTAATCAGTAAATTAATTATATATATTATTATTGTATATGTTATATCTATCTATCTATCTCTATGGCTCTTCGATACTCGAAAGTTCTTGGCCGCAACAACAACATTTCTCCAAGTGTCCCTATCCTGAGCCCTTGTCCCATCTCTCTTACGTCCCTTCCTACGCGTCCTTGATCTTCCAAGCCGACGTTTTCCAATCGGTCTCCCCACCAATATCTTTTTTCTCTCCCATTCTAGCCACGTGCCCTGCCTATCGTAGCTTTTTCGCTTTTATAACCCTAACTATTTCTGAAGATGTATAGAGGTCATGCAATTCCTTTATTTATTATTTAAAAATTTAAAACATCTCGTTTATATCATTTGTCTAAAAAATCATATTTTAATTTTTATAAAACCAAGAAATCATTTTTGCACTTAAAATATAGTTGTAATTAATAATTGAAACAAAAACAAAAATAATATAATTTAGTCATTTTAATTGACGTTTTGAAAATATTTTTGTATTCATAAAACATTAAAAATAATATATTCTGCTTTTTTAACCTTTCACTTTCAAATATTCAAATATATAGAAAGAATAAATAAAAATTATGTTAAAGATGATCTAAATATTTTATTACATTAATTAAAGAGGTTTATAAGAATATTGTGATGTAATTTCATAGAAATCGGGTCAGCCAACTCTAGTTATTTTCCGGACAGACAGACAGACATGAAAAATTCTAAAGTCACTTTGGGATTCTAGAGGTCAAGAAACGCGAAGATATGCAAAAATTTTTAAATTATGAGCTATGTGCAGACAAAAACCTTTTTTTATATATATTGTAATATATAAGCATAAAATGCATTTTAATATACAATGGTGCGGCAATCTTCTAGAGATATTTTTTAACACATGATATAAAGAATTTTGCTATATTGGAGAATGAAAGACTTTTGGTCATAAAACATCTGATCTCCAGATGTACAGAGACCCATCCGTGTATCCAAAGTGGGGGAATGGATTAAGAGTTTTCGTTATTGGTGTAACAAGAATTTTAGAGTCAGTCTTGATTAGAATTGGAGGAGACACCAAATCCCTTGAAGGAGTGACATCCCGGTCAACCCCCTGAGGAGCACCGCCGCGAGAAGAGATGTTCAAAAGAAATCGTCAAGATGAATCTCAAGGCTCACGTCTCTAAGAATTCTCCATTTATTCCTACCAATCATACAGCTAAGTGGTCGACTCTTGCTTATTAATATAATTGCAATTGCTTAATGAAATTAAATTTCATTCCATTTATAATATTTCTAACGGTACCATAATAAACAAACAACTCTTTATAACTACTTTGTTATCAATTACTATAATATCAATTCTTATAATATTAATTCTTTTATTTTATTAAATATTTAATTTTAGTTTAATTTTATTTCTGCATTTTTAATCTGAACGAATTCAATTTTATCATTTCCCTTATCAACCTTCGCGGATTCAATTCCCCATTTATTCTTCAAAATTAATCCAGATGGCTACCAATTTAATAATTATTAATTTTCAACCAATTTTTCTCATTAACCACTATACCTAAACCATCCAATATACGACAATATAGAAGATATATCGTAAATAAAAGGTATTATATGTATAAATCGGTGTAGTTGGTGAAGATTAATTAAAGTAATTAACGTTTGATTCAAGTATAAATATTACGGAACATTGAAGATTTTTTTTTGTTAAAAGTGAAAATGTATTATTTTAATTTTTATAAAATTCAAATACTAATATTTATGTCGAATATAGGTGGTTAACTTCTATCTCCATCAGGACATGTTTGACAGTTTATTTAAGATACTTGCTCATGAATTTTATTTTTTTAACACTAAACCTACAACAATTGAAGGGTTTTCAATTTTGATTACATTTTTTTAAATACAACTTTGTTAAATCTCCATTTTATAAAATACACAGACAATTGTTTTGAATATTCTTATTTTTACTGTTATTTTTATTATTTGTTTTTTTTTTTTTGAGAAAAATTTGTAGTTCATATGAATTAGATTTTCAAATGAATAAAATTTCAAAACTATTACTTGTATGAAAAACAATTAAAATTAATTGAGGTAAATTTGAAAAGTCCCATAGTCCAATTGTTAAATTTTTATTAAGGTCACAAAAATTTATATTTAATATTTAATGTGATAATTATCATAGAAAAATTTATGTAAACTGGCTTAATGGGCATAAGAATGAAAATAAAAAAAAATCATTAATCAGATGTATTAGGTACTTTATTAACTCTCAATATATATGGCTTAATGGGCAATAGTATCAATAAAAAAAATTAATCAGTTGTATAAGGTACTATATTAATTCTCAATACTTATAAGTATATACATATATTAATATTATAATACAGCACAATATCATACAAAGGATGGCATATGATTTCGAAACGTTTAGATGAAAGGCGAATTATAAAATGATTATATATTTATTTCCATGATTTTTGCATGAGTAAAAAAATCTTTGTTTAGCCCGGACACTCGATTATCATCGGTTTCAAATTATATCAAAACATTAATATTAAATGAACTTCGAATTTTTCTAAGAAATTCAATGAAAATGATAATTTCATCTGAATCAAACGAATATATTAAAAAGTATACAATATCCATATATTTCTTACATTATACCTGCACGTATAATCTGAATATATTCTTGATAAAAGATAAAGATAGTATATATACTGTACCCATAAAAATAAAAATAGATTATTTTCATAGACCTAGTGGTTTGCTTAAATAAATATTGAATTTTAACATGACCGTATTAATTTGTTAAACTTCCATTTTGACTCTTTTATCTGATTATTATGACTCACCTTGAAATGACATAATAGTAATATAAGAGTAATTTATTGAAATCACTAGTAAACCATATCTACTAATCTCTAAAATTTGTATTGAAATAAGTTCTTAGTATTTTATAAATGTTGTAAATTAAATGATTAGTAAAGACTTTAAATTTAAAAAAATTTACTTATCATCAAATTAATCTAACGATATCAAAACTATAGTCACATCTAATCATTCTATTTAAAATAGAGGAAGATATACTAATATTTATTATAGTAACTACTTATAAATAAATAATAATTGTATATTCAGTTATCAGTAAATTATAATCCATATAAATAATATTTTCTTATTAATATTCAATTTGACGGGAGAAATAGTGAAAAATATAAAAATGTTTTATACAAAGAATATTAACTTTTAAATTATTTCATTTCATTTTAGATATTTTATAAGTGATCATATGCTAAGTCAATTTCTTTAAGTGTCATAATCATAATGGAAAGATCTGATGAGAGAAGTAAGACAAAGTACTATTACTATTCAAAATAATTTAGAATATAACATTCTAGGTAAGTGGATTGAAAAGTTTTGTGGTGCCGGTAGAATGCTATTACTTTTCATAAATGTTAATTTTTACAAAGCAATTTCAGAGAAAAGGACTAAATAAATTAAAATAAATAAATAAATTTTTATTCGTATATAGAAGGTATAGTTGTAAAATAATATAAAATTTCTTAAATTTTGAAAAATTATTGATTTTTTATTTAATAACATTTTTTCTTTATTAAGAGAATTTTTATTAAAAGACCACATTATTTGTATAAAATTATTTATTAAATTAAAATAATTGTACAACGTTTCAACTGCTTATTCTGCAGTCGTTTTCAAGTAACCGTACGCTTGCTCCGATTCAAGCGGACTGATGATTTTTTCTAATTGAAAACTAAAATTAATAGTTATTTTTTTAATTAAAGTATTAAAAGTATTTAATTATACAAATTAAATATTGAAAAATCGCTACTCCCAAAAAACTTGAATTATTATTATTAATGAAAAAATTATTTGAAAATTTTACAAATTTTAGAGATAAATATATTTTTTAATTTCATTTAAAATAAATATAATTGAACTTTGTTCAATTCAATTTTTTTATTTCATCATTTTATTTTAAGTTTACGAAATATGCTTTTATCATTACATCTATTAAATATTAATTAAATTAATATTTTAGCTCACTTTAAATTAAATTTTTGATTCATTTAATTACATATATTTTGAATATTAAAATTATTCCTATTTATTAAATACATTAAAATTAAATTACTATGGAGAGTATTAGAATCTTTTATTAGCCCAGTTTTGTTAATATAATACTTTATGACTAGATCTAAGTAGAATGAAAAACAAAATATACTATAAATTTACATATAAGTTGTCTACAATGGGATTTTAAATTTAAATAGAGATAAAATATTTTAATCTAATTTTCATATTTTATTTAGTTATAACACTTTAAGTTTTCTTTTTTTGATATAAACCTTTTGGAATTTTTTTTTTTTTTTTTTTGCAAAAAGTATTTAGAAACCTAGGATACATATTACAGGAATATCATCATACATTTAAGAATATTGACAAATATTTATTAAAAATATTAAATATATTTAATTATAATAGTTGTTTTTCAAAGTTTTTCAAAGAGTATGCTTTGATCCTCTATGATCTAATACGATGCGATGGGCACACAAAAATTGAATTTTTATGATTTTAGATAACCTTCTTACACATATAGATTGTTTTTTTTATAACCTATTGAATTTTTCAATATTCGCCAATTTTTTATAAATAAGAAATAAAAATAAATATGAACTATATTCTTTATAGAATTATAAGAAAGAGAAGGAGATAAATGCTTCAATTATATGGTATCATTCTAAAATATAAATTCAATTCACGCCTAATCATTCAATCAACAGAAGATCGATTTTATTTAATTAATAATTAATTAAGTCTATATTTCAGGTTGTAGTACAAAGTTTTACATGATCTGTTTTTATTTGAGAATATGTTATATCTAAATTACTATGGACGAAACACGTGCCACGAATAAGGAAAGAAATGTACGTAAGAAATTTATTTACGAGTAATTGATCGGTGGCTTGAATAATACATGAGAGTAGAGTTGAGATAAATAAAGATGGCTGATGGAATTTGATTTCGGTGATACATACAGATAGAATTTTCTTTTTCCTACTTATTTATTACTTCAATTTTTCAGAAATAAATTAATTTGGCATGATTTTAATTTTTTTTTAAAATTAAATAAGAATTTGTATTTATAGTACATCTTCTCTATTTCAGGCTCGAGGAATGTGATTTCAAGTTCAGAGACGATATATAGTGTATACAAATACTTACGTATATACTAATTTTTCAATTTATAATTTTTTTTTTTAAATTTGTATATAAATTAAATAATTTAAAAAAAAAAATTTATATTATATATATAAATATATATATATATATATATATATAATTGAAAATGTTAAAAATTTCAAAAAGTAGCTCACAAGAATATTTTTAAGCATTTTAGTGACGGAAAAAAGATAACCCCAGTCTAGCTAGCGTAGCCCCTTTCTCAGTAGCAGTCTCTTATTAAGATAATCTAAATAAAGATTGCAAAGATCCGTTTTACTGATCATACAGTACCACTTAGGAGACAATCGACTTGAAAGAAGCTATCCTTTCATAGGATGTACAAAAGTCAGAGGCATGAAATGAGGCAGAGTTTTACATGGGGAAAGCTCTCGTCTTAGGTAAATTTTATATTATTTTTGAATAAGCAATATCGTGATTATACTCTAAAATCAATGAATATATATATATATATATCTAAAAAAAACCTCAAACTTTGTACGTCCTACGCAAGGATAACGCCTATCAAGTCGGTTATATCAATTAAGTGTCCTATGATCCTATCAACCTTTACCTTGATTTTCTTGATCGGAGCTGCTATCAAGTAGCATTCCCAATTTTGATCCCGGAGGCTGGGTTGACTCCATCCCATAGACACCGGTTAGAGAAATTCCCTTGCCAGACCCGGGACTTGAAACCGGGACCATGAAAATGTGAGGCAGCTTCGCTATCCTCTCACCCTGTGGTGCCTTATATATTTATTTATTTAAATAATATTAATATTAAACATTAAATTTCACAGAATATAGTTTATCAGGGTTCACAATTCTACAAGTCTTTATATAATTATAATATTTTAATTTAAGTTTGTATAAGGAGGGAAGCGTAATTATAGAATCTACTGTGCTAAAAAAGGATAATTTGAAAAAAAAGTTTTTAATCTCTTAGTTCAATAATTAGAAGCTATTCAAATCATAAAGTTTAATATTTCAAATGAAAAAATCATAGTTTATATTGTGTAAAAACAATAACAAATTGAAATTCAATATGGTTATTTATTATAAAAAAAAATACCATTGAACGACAAAATCAAAACGAACAAAACAAAATATATTTTTCATGTATAAACCAATTCTTATAAACTTGTAAAAATTATTGTATTCATTGTAAGTATAGTGTCAGCCACAAATATCTCCTCATTGATTTAAAATATTTTAAATCTTTTCAAAATTAATTTTAAAATACAAATGTTTATCGATAATAATGAAAAATATTTTTCTAATAATTATAATGTAAAAATAAATATTCAAATTTGAGTTTGATCTCACAAATGGAATATGGAAATCGACAATTGATGTATGATTTGGGATCGAAAACTGATAAAAGAAGCTCTCTCGAAAATTTGCAATTCATTTTTTTTACTGTGATTATTTGGTAAAGTGAAGAGGGACATTAACTAGAAACCATGCAGACCGTTTCTTCTGATTGTAATTGCTAATTCATTTTCGGCAGATGGCTGTTTTAAGTGCGTGGCGGTGCGTCGCTGAGGTGCGCACCTCGGCGGAGGCATCGGCGATGACGCTCCCGCGTATCAGTTTGTGTCCGACGATCATGTTGATCCCGAGATGAACGTGTCTGAGAGCAATGCCACGGCGAAAAGCCTTTCGGAACAGGTACTCTTTAACATCCAACTTTATTACACGCCGGTTCTCGTTATTCTCGGCACCTTCGGCAATTGTCTCTCTGTCTACGTATTTTTTTCAACCAAATTACGAAAATTGTCTTCATCATATTATCTCGCAGCCCTTGCCTTGAGTGACACCGTATTTCTTTTATCTGTTTTTTACGTGTGGCTTAATTTAATTGATGTGGCTGATTTTAATATTCCAGTGATGTGTCAAATGATTGTTTTCATTACTTATGTATGTAGTTTTCTCAGCCCTTGGTTTGTTGTAGCTTTTACTGTTGAGCGATTCATCGCTATACAATTTCCATTGAGGCGACCCAGCATGTGTACAGTCACCCGGGCCAAAATTGTACTCCTCGCTCTAACTAATTTTGCAATTTTAGCTTATTCTCCCTTTATAATCATTGCTGGAACAGTGAAAAACTCGGATGGACAAACAATCTGCCAGCCATATCCACATTATAAATTTATCAATCGACTTTATAATCACTTCGATATGCTTGTTACGTTCTTACTCCCATTTCTCGTGATTTCGGTTTTAAATGCGTGGATCGGGCGCACTGTTCTTCGTGTAGAGAGGGACAGGCGTCGCCTAACTACCAGGGGACGAGGAAGCCACGAAAGTTTGCGACCGGCACCGGCACACACCAAAGTAACCAAGATGCTCTTGATTGTCTCTACATGCTTTTTGCTACTGAATTTTCCAAGTTATGTTATGCGAACAATCGTTTATTTTACGGTTAGTATTCTATACAGGCATCAGTTAATAAATATACCATTTACTTATACCAATATAAATGTATATAGCTAGAAGATATAAAACATGATTAAAAAATAAGGAAAGAAACGATCAAAGTATTTTTATATTCGGGTGTTATTCAATTTTTATTATCGAAATAAATAATAAACTGGTCATCGGCCCGGTTGACAAATAAACTATGTTTAAGCTCTAAAATGATATTTTTTATTTACATTTAAATTTTAATTTTATTTTTAACCATTCAATTTTATAATTAGATGACCAGAACAATTGTTTTTATTTCAAATGTAGTTTGAATTTTTTTTTTTAAATTTCAAATTTTTGGTAAACATCTTATAACAAATTATTTAATATATGTATATGGATTTAAGTAATCAATTTAGAAAGTCTACCATCCTATGTCAAATTCTTGATTTAATATAAATAAAAAATATATAAATATATAATATATTGTAACATATAACTCTTACCTTCTTTAAAATAAATATTATTATTATAAATGATATTTAAAAAAAAATTACTAGATAAATATTCATAATAGAAAGATTGTTTATAAGTTAGTTTGAAAGATTGGGGTTAAATTTATAATTAATTTTAATTTTATATATTATATTTTTAATATTAATTTATTAAAAGTTTAAAACAACTAGATAAAAAAATAGATTGATTAGACGAGAATACTTAATCCACATCAAGAGTCATATAAAAAGATATCTATTATTAATTATTTGAATTAAATGAGTAATAGATGTACTAATGGATAGGTGGGTCAGGAAGAATGCGAAAGTGACCGGTATCACTAATATTAAACAATAATAAATTAATCTCAAATAAAATAGCATCATTTATTTAACAAAAGATATTAAATAATAAATAGATATTAAATTTATCTCTTTCTATTTCAACCAAATCACCCAAAAGATATTTTAAATAATTGTATTTTAAATATCCATTTTTTTTTTATTTTCGAAAAAATATATAAACCATTTAAAAAAAAATAAATTTATAATCGAATTAAAATAAAATGAAAGAATAAATTTTAGTAGTAATAAAAGTTTTAATCAATTGATTAGTGAAATTATTATTAAAATAAATATATATATTATTTATTAATATTTTAACTTTTAATATGTTAAAATATTCTTTCATGTTGAAATAATAAGAGTTCATGCAGAAATGTAACTCATTGATTTAAAATTATATTAAAGTATATTAAAAACATATAATATTATAATTCATAATTTTTATAATTATAAAATTATAAAATTATGAAAAGAGATTAAATGTTAATTTTATAAAAATAATTATTTTTTACAAATTTAAAAATTTAGTATAATTTAATACCTTAAAAATATTAAATTTTTAAAAACTATTTTAGACTTAATTAATAAATTAAAAATTAAATTAAAAATATATCAGTTCATTCTTTAAAGGATTTAGTATTTGATTGTTTTATAAATAAAAATAGAGAACTGAAAGAAGGAAAGAAATTGGGCCCTTGACAGAGAAATTAAAGGTGAAGAATTCAATTTATTTTGAGTGAAGTCCCTTGAGTGTTGAAGATTTTATAATCAAAAAAAAAATTGTTTATTTAATCTGTTGAATCTTTTTTGATTAACTTGATAAGTAATTTTTAAAAAAGAAAATTGAAATCACTAAAAATTTTTTTTATCGATATAAAGTCTTTATATTGCTTTCTAAAATCCTTTTGTTTAAATTATCAATATATTTATTTATCTTTCAATGTTAAATAATCCTTCTCATAAAGACTAATAAAGTCTAGCGAATAAAAATATACAAGTTAATTTTAATGCTTAATAATTTTTAATAAGATGTTTCTAAATTAAATTTTCAATTAATGCAAATTTTATTGATATTTGAATAATGATTTTTGATTACTATTCATATAATATATTTCAATCATAATTCATAATTTCTAATTTTAAAATATTATATAAACATGAGTGACTGTTTTTTTTTTTTAAGTATTCTAAAATTTTGATGATAGATTGTCCCAAATGAATTTGTGATGAATATTAGACCAACTATTCAAATGCTCAAATTACATTCATTGTATCAATAAGCAATTCATTTATAAACAAAATATGATGCATATTAGAGATTAATTTTAAATCACCTGGGATGGCTGCTGTTAAACATTTTATACAGCTAAATCATCACGGGAAATTTTAAGTTAAAATTTATAAAATAAACATAATTAATTTCAATTTCATTTCATTTCACTGAAAAAAATAATAAATATTAATAATAATAATTCAGATGTTCTGAACAAGATTATTGTCCAACCCAAAATTTTGGGTAGAATGTTTTCTATGCATTTTCTTTTTAGATGAAATATAAATGAAATGTATATTTTATATACACCTAAGTCCAGAAAAAAGCTCTGGTAGAGAATAGAATTGACGAAAAATCAATCAATGTTACTAAATAATACTATTTAGTAAATATTTTGAAAAAGGTTGAATCACACTCTGCCATTATGTATTCAAAATCTAGAGACAACGCCTGCCTAATAATAGAAAGCTATCTTTTTATATTTGATGAAATAATAAATTTGCATATTTTATCTGTAATTATAACAAATTTATTTTGTTGAGAGATAGACCCTCAATAGATTAGATTTCAAAATTACAAACTAAAATATCATTTGACTGCAAATAACTATTTGAATAGAACCATTTTCATTATTATTTATTAGATCAAACATTGAATTTTGAAAGTATAATAAAGTACCATCCTAATTCACTCGTTTTACATCTGATGAATATAATGTTTTTTTTTTAAAAATCGTTTAAATGAATAAATCTCTTAATTTTGATTTTTTTTCTAATTTAAAAGTATTTAATTAACTTGGCTAAAGTAATAAGTGAATGAATTCAATTTAAATGAATCTAAACTAGGCATTTAATTTCAAGCCTCATTTGAAGATAGGATTTTATACTTGGTAAAGTCTGAAAATCTGATTACTTCACGAGGTAAATTGAAAACCGAATGTAAAAGTGTAAAGACCGCTAGACAAATAGAATCCTTACAAAATATATTTCTTTATTTCTTGCCAAAATAATTAAAAAAATTCAATGAACGATTTGTGATGTTCATTCATAAATGTGACGTGCGTTTAAACAATTAATTGATTTCGATAAATACAAACAGAGAGATTATCATCTGACTTAATCCAACTCTAAATATTTAAAGATCTTTAATAAAAATAAAAAGAGCGTTGGGATGATGTGAATTGTTATTTTTAAACAATTGTCATCTAATCTAAACTAAAGATTTTCCATTTTCTAAACATAAATTAATTCTATCGTTCAGTTTATATATATATATATATATATTATGAAATAATTCTGAAAACACAGAACGCATTACTAGAATAAAGGGGATTTATTTAAGCTGTCAAAGTTTGGAAGATAATTTCCTTCTTATCCCATAGATTTATTTATAGTATTCAAAATTTAATAAATCGAATGGAAATTAAAAAATTATATATACAATATATGTATATATATTTAAAAAGGGAGAGAAAAAGAGAGAATATTGAAAATTTTCATTCTTATAAAATAACCCATACAATTTATTTTTAAATATGGTTGAAATATATTTTTCTAGTTTTTTTTTTATAGTAATATAATATTCACTGCGAATATATAAAATATGATTTATGATGAAATATGTAAATTAATTTAAAGAGAAATTCAATATTCAATAAGAAGGAAAATGTGGATTATAAAAATATAAAAACAAAAAGAGTAAATTAAAAAAGTACATAAAAAGATTTATATCTAAATTAAAAAGACAATAAGTTACATTATTAAATAAATAAATAAAAATGATTTGAAAAAAAAGGATGTTTTATATTCATTTTTTGTTTATTTTATTCATAGGTTAAAATATTAAATGCACTTTATGCGGAATACATTAAAATTTGTTATGGTTCAATATTAATTTACTTTTAAAATGAATAAAGGAATTTCATCTATCTCAGTTGCAAGACAAATATAGGTTATTTTGTTGGGTTGCCTATCTGATAAAATAAATTAAATTGTCATTGTGTTATATTAGAGTGTGGTTAGAATAAATAAACATATCATCGTTCTGGATAATGAATTGGGAATCTCTTTTAAGAATATTGAAGGATTGAATTAAATTCATGATCTTTAAATGGAAGGACGATTTTGGATGTTTTAATTAAAATTGCTGCGGTTCAACCGCTTTTTTAAAGTAACTTTTTTATTTAAATATAAAAATGTAACATACTTAGTTAAAAATAATATTAATAACAAATATAAAAGTTTGCAAAAAGATTTAAAAAATGATAATTTATCATGTTTAAATAATATATTTATTAAATTTTATTTATATAATACTTATACTTCAATCAATTCTAATCTAGATATATTTTTAATTAAATGCAAATCTCTAATTCATTGAGTGAGGGATTAGCATGAATAAAAAAAACACTCTAAATAATCATATTTTTATTTATTAACAAAATAATAATAATATATATATATTATTAAAAAAATCGCATCAATCTGTTGAAAACGAAAGCTGATTTAGCTAATTAATTCTGATATAATGAAATTTATTTGTGCTTGATTATGGAAAATGCAAATAAACAAATTTGCAATTTTCATCAAGAATTATTAAAGCACTTGTTAAATTAAGTATAAATTCAAATTTAAAATAAACAAATTAATAGGAATAAAAAGTAAAAAGAGGATTTATTATTTCTCAAGAACATTTGAAAACGCTCAATTCTTAAATTTATTCAGGCAAAAGGGAGATTACAGTCACAAAGAATATTTTTTTAAATAAAATAAAAAAATAGAACTATTTTTAATGTTAACAACCTACAACAAGTACCACTTAACTAGACTTTGCAAAATAAAATAATCTACAAGTCATATTTTAAATTATATTTACTGAATGAGAATAAAATTATATATTAAAGTGAATCAATTATAAATGAAATCTGGCAAATCTAAATATTCTCATTATATTATTACAGGAAATAATAAGAATGTAAATAAGTTTGAAAAAATAAATTACTTCATTTTGTTTGATGATTGATAAAAAGTTTCACAATCATCGGGAGGCATTCATTGTGTAAAGGAAGATTACACTATAATAAATATTCAATACTATTCTATTTAAAAATAAATTTATTTGATCAGCAGCTATTCAGACCTAGTCGGGGGTCTCTTTTTCTCTCCCCACACCATTCAGGGGGTGTAAGGTAATTTTGTTGAAAGTATGTACTTTCCATTCATTTCTTTTCCTTCAATTTATTAAAACCCTTTTCCGAATTTTACCACTGATATATAAAAAGATCACATCAATTCTTAATCTTCATTTATATATTGATTTTCAATAGGATTTTTACTACGAATGCTATATAAGAGAAATAAGAAAATCATTATGATAAAAATACAATAAAAATAAGATAAGATTTTTTACTAATTTGAAAAATGATGTGTGTATGTGTAAATATATGTGTACGAGTATATTAGGTAGTAGGTAAAAATTGCTAATAATTTACATCTCCATAATTAGTGTCAATTTGATTTCTTTATTAAATATTCTACAAATACAATCTTAACCTATATTGTGTGTGTATGTGTTTAAACGATTAATTATTGAAAATGAATTTATCTACAAAATTAACTGAGTTAGTAATGATTTTAGTTGATAAAAAAAAACAATTTATAAAAGATGTAAACATGTTATTAATAATTAGAAATAATGTCATGATTCCAAGTTTTGTTATTAGATATTCTGAGTTATAAAAGAACGGGGTAGATTAAATTAATGAGAATTTAAAATATATTTTTTTATCCATTTTATTTTTTAAAATTATTATATTTCTTCCTAAAATAAAATCTACATTGTTCAACGAATATAATTGTTCTATAATCTATTTTAATTTAAAAATATAAATAAATTACAATTGGGGATCAAATGAATAATTAACCCTTAATTGAAGTTTATTATTCTGAAAAACAAATACCAATCAATCATTAAATTTGACTAAATAAATCGGAAGAAAATATATTTTTCTTTTATCAAATGGAAAAAAAAAATGATAAATCAAGGGGTAATAGAAAAACAATACTGTTTAAATTAAAAAAAATGTCAAATATAAAATTCCATTTAGAAATGTGGTTTTTCTATAAAAAGAATAATGGTAGAGCTTTAATAGAATTACAGATCGCTTGAAAAGTGAGAGATAGATAACAGTTTGAAATAAGAAGACTCACTGTGATCAAATGAAATCGGAGATGGAAATTCGCAAAACGAAAAGTTTGTCACATTGAACGGCCACATTCAACAATTTAATTATTTTTAGAATGTCATAGAACGATTAACTATTAAACAATATTACCATAAAAAGGCATTTTTTAAAATAAATATAATATGATTAATAATTAGTTTGGTATAATAATAATAAGAAAAATATTTTCTTAATTAAAGTAGCTAAAAAGTAATAATAATAACATAATTAAAGTTAAAATTCTTAATTTTCTCCTAAATCTTTGTACAATATAATAATAGGCAAATTTAATCTATTGACACAAATCAATATTTATAACTATTTAATCTTAAATGAACTAATCAGATATATATAAAGTCCGAAAGTGGTACTGATATACTGATCCACATATGTTGAAAAAAATGACATATACATAGTTCGATTGATAATTAAAAAAATATTTTATTTATTGATTTTTTTAAATTTGTTATAGAAATGAATTGCGTTGAAAAATGAATTAATCGAATTAATAATTATTTTGTGAAAAAGGGATTAGGTAAATCGAAAAATAATCATAAGCACAATTAAAGTATAGTACAACCTTGGTATGCGTCTTTAATCCATTCCTGATGTTTAAAACGTATAGGACAAATAACAATATCACATTTTACATAAGAACTATTGTAAAAAGGATTCATTCGTTCATCATATTAATAATTTAAACTCTTTTTGACCGGTTTAATTAAAAAAGCTTTTTTTTAATCATTATAGTGGGTATTAAATTATTTCAATTATATTTCAAATAAAATGCCTTTGCTTTTTAATAAAATAAAAACAAGGATAAAAAATTTTTTGTTTACTGAAAGAACACATTCTTGATTTTTTGCTTTTTCACTCTTCTGTCGTTTTTTACTAGGATTAGGAATTTTTATTAAGAATCTGTCCATAGAACATTTTGCAAATAACTTTCCACTTCTTAAATCACATAATGTTTCATAAGGATTCATTTTCAAATATGAAGTAACAAATTAAAGAATATAATTCAAAAAACTGTTTAATAGGGTATATCATATTGTTTTTAATTTATTAATAATTTTCTTTTTTTGGTATTAAAATGATGTATATTCATAGATCATATAAATATCAATTTTATTTTCTTATTTTAGGATTTTTTTAAATTAAAGTGAAAGTAATACTGGAACTAGAATTTGTCAATAGTTACTTATTCATCATATCATATTTCCATTTTAATAATTATTTTTTATTAATTATAATATGTTTGTCTAAATTATGAAGTTTTATTTTAACTTTTTTTAGAGTTTGTTAGTATGTTTAAAGTTTAGTTTTTAAACATTTTAAACACATTTAAACATTCTATAGTTTATTAGAGACATTCGATTAAAATACCTTGTAACATTTCTGCTTCACTACAACAGATAATGGATATTGGATGATATTGAATATAGTGTATAGGAGGTTGTGTGAATGATTCATGAACTATTCTCATTATACATTATATATACACTTAAATAAAATATACTTAAATAAAAGCAATATCTATCTCTATATATATGTATCTATATTATGCTTGCTCTCTCTCTCTCTCACACACATACACACAAGTAAACATTATATTTAAAATATTAAAAATATATGGAATCGCATTACTTGCATTTTTATATATTCATGAAACTAATGTATTATATGTAGTAAAACCGAAAATGAAAGTTTAAGATTATATTCTTTTTCATGTATCCTAAGTTTTTACCGCTCTTAGATTTTCCCAATAAATCAGAGAGTACATAAAATAACATTTAGAAATTACAAACTTTTTTTTATTTTAGTTTTATTAGCCATCGAGTTCTAAAGCGATCGATGATAATTTATTATCACTGATTAAAGCTTAATTCTTAAAGATAGGACAAAAAATACATATGTTTTACCTAAAAAAGACGGATTAAATAATCGGAGTTGGGGTATATGTTGAGATTAGGTTTGAGTCAATCAATTTCATTTTTTCAAATAGAAATTATTTTGCATGGTACATTTATTTATGTAAGATAGATATATATATATTTATGATGAAATTACTAATAAAATTGAGCTTTAGAATGATCACAGAAGTATAAATACAAAACGAAAATAATAATTTAAAAGATAAAAGAAACATTTTATTAGAAATAAAAGAAAAATTCAATGATAATGATTTTCCTGAAATATTTTGAAATTTAATTTCACTCTGATTGTATGAGAGTGGAAATTGAAATGATTACCATTTTTCTTCAGGAAATGGCTATTGATGTTTTTTAAGGGTAGAAATTGAAGCTCTGGCGGACGATAGCCATATTCAATATAATATAATAGTTATAACCAGAAATGATTTTTTTTTATGATTTAGGATATTTATTTCGCTTTTTATATGTGTATATTGAAATTCAATATCCATAAATGTAGCTAAATCTAGAAATATACTTAAAGTTATGTATTAGAAAATTAAAAATGTATAAATATCCTTGATAAGAGAAAAATAGAAAAAAGAATTAAATCTAATTTTATGTATTTTTATTCAATATTAAAAATTTATTTGCAAAATGAACTCGCATAATTTAAAAAGTCTATATACCTGAGTATTGATTAAATTCTGAAATATATGTTTAAAAAAATTATCAATATATAAATTCATGTATAAAATGAAAATAATTATTTGAATTTTAGTAATAAAAAAACTATTACTAGCAATCCATTATGTATTTGAGATTAATTCAGTTGGAATAAAAGTATTTGTTAATCGGATGATTTGAGAGATTCCACGATTCCATATAACGTTCTTTTTCACAGAATTTTTTTTTTTTTTTTTTTTTTTTTTTTTTGTTAAAGTGAGTGATTTAGATAATGTACTCTGATTTCCATCAAATTTATAAATATATTTCTCTTAAAAAAAGTAAAAATTTTTTTAAAGAGAAAAATAAATAAATTCTTATACTTTAAAAAGGTTGACAAAATACCTCAAGTTCTTTAAAAAAAGAAATTTAACAAATAATTCTTTAGAAAAGAAATTTAACAAATATTTCTTGTTGATGACAATGACAAAAAAAAGAGAGATAATAAATTAATTTTATGTCCAGATTATAAATGTTCATCAATTCTATTTAGGTCAGGGGTTATGAATATTTGTATAATTTCCATAATTCACTTTTCAACTCGTTGACGTTAAATTGTTAAGAAAGATGATGAAAAAGTGTTATAAAAAATAAAAAAATACCGCCTTCAATAAATAGTATTAACTAGTATTTAGAGACCATAAAATCAATATAAATTGAGTATAATTTTGTTAAAAATATACTATTTACCCAGTTTGAAAAAGTATTTTTCATTGATCAATTCTAGGTTAGAAAAAATAAAGAAAAATGGTCAAAAAAAAAGAAAGGGTTACTTCCTCCATTCTTATACATATCAAGTCAATAGTAAATAACAATTGTGATTAGAAAAAATAAAATTAAAATTAATTTTACATATAATTATGTATATATGTTATAATCCTGTATTTTTTTAGTAAATTAAAAAATACAAATTAATAGATTAAATAAAATGCAAATTCGGAATATATATATAAAATGTAATAGATCAAAAGATAGTTAAACATTTATATACATTAAAATATAAATAGGTACAAAAGAAAAATTTCAAAAAATAACTTTTTACTATCTCGCTAGAGATAGTATTGCGATCACAAAAATTTTCGATGTCGAAATTTTGATGTTTTTATACGTTTTGAAGGTTCCTGAATCATTTTCACTAAGGTTAAGAAATATGACACTGTGTGTGTGTAGACGGAAGACTCAGCAGAAATTAATCTCGAAGAACCAACGTTACAGGAGGTAGAAATGATTATGGGAAATTTCAAAAATAATAAAGCAGAGGGAATAGATGGGATTTCAGCAGAATTATTAAAATATGAAGGAAAACCTTTAGTAGAGTGTATGCATAAATTAGTTCTTTCGATCGGGCATAAGGAAAAGATTCCTTTAGAATGGCAGGAGGCAGTTATTATCCCACTCTTTAAGAAGGGTAATAGAACCAACTGCAATTACTACAGGGGAATTTCTCTTTTGACGACATCGTATAAGATTCTCTCGAATATTATCTCAATGAAATTACGACCATATGCAGAGGAAATATTAGGAGAATATCAGTGTGGGTTCAGACCAAACCGATCAACTGTAGATCAGATATTCTCATTAAGGCAGATATTCACCAAATTTGTGTAGATATTACAAAAGAAAAAATAAAGAAAAATGGTCAAAAAAAAAAAGAAACAATCAATGTCGATTTTAAAATTAAATCAATTGCAAAACTTTATTCTAAAATTGTAATATCATTAATTAAAATATAGATAAAGGATTTTTTATTTATGATAAAATAAGTTTATATACTAAAATTATTGAAGAATTTTGATATGAATGGGTTACTTCCTCCATTCTTATACATATTAAGTCAATAGTAAATAACAATTGTGATTAGAAAAAATAAAATTAAAATTAATTTTACATATAATATGTATATATGTTATAATCCTGTATTTTTTTAGTAAATTAAAAAATACAAATTAATGGATTAAAGAAATAGATAAGACTGTTAAAAACAAAATTTAGTGCATAAATAAAAAAAAATACATAAGTAAAATTTGATGATAAATATCTGTTAAAAAAAACAAATAAAATAAAGTCATTAATCATATTTGGAAAGTTTTTCAATTAGATGAGTGAATCGATTTTATTGTTTGTCGAGTGTTAAATTCTGGATATGTTAGAAGTGTTGGGGTGTTTTAATGATAGAATCAATTGTTAATTTGATATCAGGTATAAATACTGAAAGTGATCAATCTTATAAATAGGAACATTTTAAATAAAAAGTTCTAAGGATTAGTCATTATTTTTAATGAGAGTGATCATATTTTTAACAGGAATAATATTACATTTTGTCTTGTTAAATGAAGATTTATTTAAAAAAAATAGAAATTATATAAAATAAAGATATTCAAACATAACTTTTTTAAAATATTTGTTTATTGGAATATACTTCCCTTTAAAATATTTATTGTACGGTGAATATATTGAGAATTTATTATCATTATTAATTAATATATATATAATATAAATAAGCTGAGTTTAATATCGAATAAGATAATCTTCGACTTATTGATTTGAAAAATTATTTTTATTTAAAAAACAATAAATCTTTTTCCCTTAAAAAAAATTATTTTATGAATAATGAATATATTTCCTATTATTTTAATCATTATTATTTTTATATCATTAATTGTGTACTTTATGATCATATTTATTACATATAAAACAAGATCCTTTAATTTGATTCTGATGTACTTTAATAGCTTTATTAGAAATTAATTTATTATTATGATCATTATATTTTAATTTATATCTTATTATTTTTTTTTTCCATATATCATAATTAGTATTAGATGATATGATACTGATTACCTCCTTATAATTGATTTTTAATCTGAATTCTTAATTTTAATTTCCTAACGTATTGTATCGAAATTGATTTTGAAATTAGACTATCAATACATTTGTTTTTATTATTTGACAAAATTTAGACAAGATTTTAATTCCTCGCACTGAAAGACCTCTGGAGAAGAATATTAAAACAATAATTGAACAAATCTCATAATTAATTTTATTTCATTCGTTTTAATTTCTTTAATATTTTCTCTTTTAATAGTTTCGAGTTCAGTTATATCATATAAATGCTAATCAACGCTCTACTACCAATTTGTTAAAAGTGAAGAGTTGTGATCATAATTTTTAATACAAATTTAATAATAAATTATTTATATAATAAATTTTTACAAATAAAAACAATTAAAACTAACTACACTCGACTCCTTATTTCACTATTTCTACGAATCTATCACTATAATTAAATTATTAAAGCTTTGGTGGTTGTTTTTATTTATAACGGAATTTTGTAAATTAAACCACATATTGATATTTGTTATTGTAAATTTATTCAAAAAATACAAACACATATACACAACGTTTCGATTGCTACTTCTGCAATCGTTATCACTACAATATTGAATACAGAAAGACTTCATGATTTAGTGAAGAAGATGCCTTCTCAATTAATCGCAAAATACAAATCTACAGATAATGATATTCCTGCATTACCACTTAATTACAAAGATTCTTCTCAGAAAACCCAAGAGACAAATATATAAAAATATTATAAAAATCATAAATTTGTTCACTTAAGTAGACAATTATTGATAGAATTCTGATGACATAAATTCAATTGTAAAGGGATTGTTCATTATATATATACATATATATATATTATATATATAGTACTTATATTGATTTGTGTGACATATACTATTCTAGGTTTAGTAATATTGAAATTAATTATCATTCAAATATTAATAGCAAAACGTGATGAATAAATTACCAAAATAAAATAGAAATAATAATAGTATAAAGATACATTGTTTATTTTTTCATAAATAGAATTAGGAATCATTTTAGTAAAACTTAAGATAGAATAACATCAACAGTAGCTTATTTTTAAATTTACATTCTGGATATTTTTCAAGAGAAATGAAAAATATGATATGACTTTTATTAGCGAAATCCTTTTACGTGGTGGATTTTTTTTTCCTTGAAGTTTAAACTCATCACTAAATGAAAGTTTATATGCTTGCTTATAAATACAAAAATATATTTGGGATTAAATAGTTTATTTTACTATTTAAGAATAATAAATCTATTTATTTATTTTATTTTTTAGAAATTTTATATTATTAAACCATATATCAAATATACAAAATATTTTTTACTATAATATATCTTTTTACAATTAATGTGTTTTAGATGATTTTCTTAAAATATATTTTAAAAGATAAAATCGAGGATAGTAATATACTGAACTAATGAACTTGAGGGTGAAGGTTTAAATATTAATAAATTTACAAAAATTTAAAATTTATTTGGTGTAATAAATTCCAAAAGCCTATAAAAAATAAAGTATTGTACATTTAGTTAAACACACACATTTCTGGGGGTTTTCCTTTGAGCAAAATATGTATATAAAATATTTTTGTTAGAATGCTCTCTATCTGATAATAGATAATATTTTAAGAAATTCTTCCTTTTGGAAAGTGAAAAGTTAGAATAAAATTTGTATTAAAAGGAGATCTTTTTAGTTAAATGAGAAAGACCAAAATGTCTCTGATTAAAAGTTGGTGAATACAAAGAAAATAAATATTTATTTTTAACTTTTCTTATTTTAGGTGGAAAGATGGAATATGATCGTTTGAAAAAATTATCAAAATGTAAATTGTTCATTTTTTTAATCATTTTTAATTTTATAATAATTTTTTTTTCATTTTTATTCCTATTTCCTCCTTCCTTGAATATTAAATGCGAGACGTCACTGATTTGAAGTAAATTATTTTTTCAAAAACACTTTTTTGGATTAATAATATATATCCCAGTAGTAGTTTATCAAATATAGAAAGAACGATCTTCCCTCAGAGAAAGTTCTTTAAATTAGTAAAAGATTATCAATACTAAGGTAAAAGTAAAATTTGTTAATGGATAGAAATATGCATTGCCTTTGAGGCTCAAAATTTTATATTAATTATTTTAACATAGATTAAGTTTTTGCAAATATTTTTTTTTTGTGAAACTATGCCAAAATAAATTAAAAAATTATAATGCGATTTAATTAATTAAAAGAATTGTACAATCATATATTTCTAAAACTAAATATAAAGAAGTCAAAGAAAATTCATTGGTGCGAAAAATTATTTATGATATTATATTATGAATTTATTCTAAAATAAGCATTGAGTTGAAAATGATGAAAGAAATATTGAAATGAAAGGAGAAAATATAATTAAGAAAATGATGAAAAAGGAAAATTCTTATTTTCATTATGTATTTAAAAGTTTTATTTTCATATATCTAATTAATCTTCAAAATTTGTATAGTTTATTTTGCTTTTATAATCGAATGATGGTTTTTATTTCCGATTGATTAGAAATCTTTGGGATTAAATAGAAGTGAAAAAGGTCTAAAAGGTGAAAAAGTGTCGGTGTTACAAATAAAGTATAATAAGAAAAAAAATAATGAAGGATTTATGAAACATGAGATCCAATAATTCTTTAACTAATAAGCCAATAATGATGCTATTACTCAAATGCTCTAATGCTCTTCACAATAATAATATCAAAGGAAAAAGTCGTAAAATCCAATTTTCACATTAGTTCAATATATTCAATCAAATGAGACTCATAAGTGTAAAGGCTAAATAAAATTCAATTTAATTTTATTATCAAAAATTAATATCTAAATTAGATATCATTAGGTTTAATTAAGAGAAGGGTAAATTAGACTATCACAATCCTTTAAAATGAGTATGTCATGGATTTATTTATCATATTTATCAATGGAAATTATAAAAACAACGGTATCATTCTTTCCAGTAAATTTAATTTCGTTTAATCCTTACCAGATAATTGGAAAATAAAATTAATATATGAAATAAATAAATAAATAAAATAATTTCAAAATGATGATAAATACAATGATTACTGATAAAACAGGTATATAAAATCTATATAAATTGTTCTTTAAAGATATGAAATGTACTATTTTTAAACAACTTAAATTTTAATAACTAGTAAAATTAATAGATATCTAATACTTAAATATTATCATACCTCAGTATTAAATTATAATTATATTTTGTTCATAAAATTTAACTTAAATTCGATGAAGAATGTTTTCCCTATTTTTTTCAAAAATATTTTTCAATAATTTGAATAGATTTTTTTTTTTTCAAAGAACAAAAATCATGGACGAGATTTATTCTCTTTTGTGAATTAAAATCAGTTCTATTCAAAGTTTTGAAAGGTCAAATTTTGGTATAAATTATCCAGACATGTCATCCCCTAAATAAAGGTTGTTTTCAGTCTTTTCAAATGATCAAACAAATTTATTAGTTTAATAGGAATTCAGTTAATATACATGTCATTTATACTTTTAAGTATAATTAATAATTTTTTTTTTTTTTATTAATATTATTTTATTGAGTTTGTATTCAACTATTTACCCAAAAACGATGATGAAAATTTCTCTTTTTGGAAGGAGAGGAGCAAGTATCAATAGAAGGATGAATAATTTTTATGTAATTAAAAACCTTTTGTTCAATTCATTTATCTTAGATAATGAAAAAATGATATACATTAATCTGATTCAAAGCCGAGTCATTTTTATTAAATTTCATTGCGAGGTAGAAAAATGTTAATATCAATCAATGTAATAATATTCAAAATCAAAAGATATTAAATTATTGAATAAGAATTAAGTAATGAGATTTTTTCAAATTTTTCATTACGTTTGTGTTATATTTTATTATAATTTGTTTTAATGTTATATAATATAATATATTTATAATTATATATAAAAAATTAATTTTACAATTAAATAAATATAACATTTTGCTGAAAGTTTAATATAAAGTTTCTAAGTGTTAACTTTGATCAACTTTAATTTCTTAATCATTTGTTTAATAAATTTAAAAAAATTCAATTAACGATATGTTTTTAATATCAAATCGTGAAAACAAATAAAATATTTAATAAGTAAATAAAAGAAAAAATATATTATTTAGCGATAAATACGCTTTGTGGAGCCAAATATTATGATATTTAATTAATTATACTTTTATCTGTTATTAAAAATTAACTTTGATCAATATGTAAAATTTTAAATTAAACACATTTATATAAATATATACCTACACATATATTTATATTTATACTGATAAAGGATGGTGGACTGAATAAAATAAATAATCATTTTAATTATATGAATATGAGTTATTTTATTTTAAATCATTTTTGGCAATTTGAATAGTTATTGTTTTCTTAAAATGGAATATCATTCAATTGATATTACTTTATTCAATATTTAGTAATATATATATATAAAGATAATATATTTATAATTTTTAACATGTTAGGAAATAAATAATTTTATTTTTCAGGAAGATCAAACAAATGTTAATATTTCTCCACCAGCAGATATAATCATTATCCAACATGTAACAATGATTTTATTTAATACCAACTTTGGAATCAATTTCGTCTTATATTGTATCAGTGGTCAGAATTTCCGAAGAGCTCTAATCTCATTATGGTGCCCAAAATCACTGCATGTTCGTAGAAGACATGATACAACACAGGTCACTGGTAAGCTTTTAATTAAATTAATTATTTATTAAATATTATATTATAGAAAAATAGGATAATAACCCTAAGAGTAGGTTTGTCATCTTGACATTTCTTTATTAATTGTATTTCTAATTTATAGGTGTATATATATATAGTTTTTAATATAAGTTAAGTTTCTAATCCATTTTTAATAATTGTTTAAAATAAAAATAAATTCAAGATAAATCTTATGTTCATTTTTAAAAATTGACTTTTTCTTTTTTAATAAGTGAATTTTTATTTTATCAAAAATTTTACTTTCAGCTGATTTTTTAGATTTATTCAATTTTTAATTTCAAAATTTGAAGAATAATTTTTCTAACAAGAAATTAAATATTAGGAAAATGAAATTCATTTATTTGGAATAATTAAATATCAAATTATTAATAATTCTAATATCAAAAATCAGCATTGAGAAAAATTACTTTCTTTTTTTTCAAACAAATCAATCAGGTCAGTTGGATCCAATAAGAAACAAGAATTCTTTCCAAGTTGAATATTTCCATGCAAGATTAAATACAGAAAAACAATATTAAAAATTGTAAGTTGAAGATTTATAAAGGATTAATTAACAAATTTTTGCACTAAATAATAAAAGAAGATGGCCAAAAACAGATAAGATTACATAAATGTATAAATAATTAAAAAAAAGAGTAAAAATTATAGATTACTTCGAAATATAACATTTCAAATTAGATTATGTACAAAGTATTAGAAGAATTATATGTATGTGTTTATATGTATATACTATGTATGTATATTATAATTAATATGATAAAAATTTCATAAATATTAAAAAAAATTTATAATCTCCATCTCAGTTTAATTTATTTAATTTCAATACCTACAAATAAATGTCTTTTTTGATAAACAAAACCTCATCACGCGTTTTATAAATTAACTTGGATATATCTCAGTTTTTATTTTAATTTGTTAATTATGCATTTTAGTTTAAAATATATTTATGAATATTAAAAAAATAATAATAATAATTTGAAATGTTTTGAATTATAGGATAATAAATCTTTAATAAAAAACTGTCAGAAAAATAGACAATTCTAGGGTGATTTATTGGATGTGCATATTGTTAAAAATGTTTAGAAAAAATTTAACAAATATTTAAAAATATTTATTTTTTGTCAAAAATATTTTATGAAAAATAATTTATTAGAAATATAAAATAAAATAAAAATATATTATTTATCTTTAATTTCTAATTAATAAAATTTTAACCTTTTGTTTAAATATTGTCATCTAATTAAATATTTTCTAGGAGTAACATATAAGAGAACAATAGTCCGGATATAAATTAAAGATTTAAATAAAATGCAAATTCGGTATATATATATAAAATGTCATAAATCACAAAAGTTAGTTAAACATTTATATACATTAAAATATAAATAGGTACAAAAGAAAAACTTCAAAAAATAACTTTTTACTATCTTTTTTCTTAAAAAAGGAAGAGTAAGATGCGGAAATCAATTGCCAGAAACTTTCGAAATTCGGAATGGGTTAAAACAAGGAGAAGCTTTATCACCAATTTTATTTAATTTAGTGATGGAATATGTAATTAGACAAATTGGGGAAAAATGAAACGGAATCGAATTAAACAAAAAAATTCAAATATTAGGTTATGCAGACGACTTAAATATAATAGGAGATTCGGCAATTGCAATTAAAGATAGCGAAGATAGGGAAAGAGGTGGAGCTGGAAATTAATAGTGCTAAGGCAAAGTATTTAATAACAGAGAGGAATAGTATTAACACACAAAGTATTAACATACAAAATATAGAATTTGAAAATGTAGAAAAATTTAAATACTTAGGTTCTGTAATAACGAACGATCATAATATTCGAGAAGAGTTTAAAGCGAGGTTACAATCTCAATGAAATTACGACCATATGCAGAGGAAATATTAGGAGAATATCAGTGAAATTTGGTATACGGGCATTATTCAAAATTCGTAGTTTTCTTCGTAGTTTTCTATCAATTTTTGAGAAATGTAGCTCAACCGTAAGAGGATCATTACCTACAACGTTTTGATCTTTTTTTCTCTAAAATGACCGTAAAAATAAAGATATATGTTTGATAATTTTTCATATGATTAAAGATTGTATAAAACTGCTATATATAGAATTGAATCTGAAAGTACTGGAATTAATTTTTTGACACTGCAAATCACGCGCCAACACGTTCCATCACCAAAGAGCCAAACACGCGCTGGTTTAATAAATATTATTTATTAATTTTAATTTATAATTTATAATTAATTAAATTTAACTTAAATATAATATATGTTAATTAATCCAATTCAATTTGCGAGATAGTCGAGTGGAGACACTCCAGATTTTTATTAAATTTGGTGATTTTGATGAGCTCCTTCAAGTGCGGGACCCAATCCGAACCTGGTAGTGATAAAACTATTAAGAGGGTCTCTTAATTTCTGTTAATAATAGAATTAAATTTTTAAATCAGTAAAGTTAATACCATATACGTTACTATCATATTTTCATTAAATTGTCACTCTAGTGTCAACACCGGTTATAACTTTAAAGGAGAGTATTAATATTAACATGATTTTAACATTATTGGCAAACATAATTAACTCTTAATATAATGATTTATTCATTTTCCAATGATGAATTGTGGAATTGAGCCTACCAAACAATTCTAAGCATAAATAACAGGTATCTCGATTTCAATAAAACATAAGATAGAGATTCCGCTTATGAAAATATAAGAATTATCACCATATCCAAGAAAATTAAATGAAAATTAATGAATAAATAAATAATAAGTTAAATATTACATATATCTCTTTTTACCGACTGACGATAGTAAGGGAGGTATTGTTTTCACACCAAATTTCACATGTGGAGATTTTTACATATCTCCATGAATCATGCATTTTGTTAACAGAAAAAAAATATTTTTAGCATGATGTCTGTCCGTCCGTTTGTCCATTGTGTGTCCGTATAGACCTGTACAGCTTGAACGACTCAAGTGGTAGTTTACAAATTATTAATTTTATATTCATTGTCGGAAAATATTTCACTTAAAATATCCTATTAATTAATAATAGAGTAATTAAACTATAAACAAAACCAAGATAATATAATTTAGTCATTTTAATTCATGTTTTAAAAATATTTTTTTTTGATACTATATATATAATGTAGTTGGAAATTAATTTATCTAAAATCATCGGTCGATTCTGTGCCTGGCCACAGCTCATTTTTCAAACTAATATTAAATAAAATATTAATATATATATTATGATCGAATAATCATTTTGTATATTTATTTATATAACTTATAAATAAAGAAAATAATATATTTTTAAATTTTTTAAACATTTACGGTCTATGAAATTTGAATCATCTTAGTTATAATTATTACCCAATTTTTTAGTCATATGGACCTAATTTTTTAGTCGTATAGATATTATGAACTTTTTCTTTTTAAAGATTAACTCATTAAAATTGAAAGTGAAATTAAAAAAATGAGCTGTGGCCAGGCACAGAATCGACCGACGATTTGAGATAAATTAATTTCCAAACAACATTATATATATAGTATCAAAAAAAAAAATATTTTTAAAAATGACTAAATTATATTATCTTATTTCTCAATTATTAATTACTTCTATATTTTAAGTGAAATATTTTCCGACAATGAATATAAAATTAATTAATTATTTTATAAACAACCACTTCCTGTTTCCGGATATAGACCAAAAGTTGATGAATTGATGCTATTGATGCATTGAGTAATACCAAATTTTATCAAAATCCGTTGAGCCGTTCAAGCTGTACATGTCTATACGGTCAGACGGACAAACATCATGCTAAAAATACTTTTTTCCGTTAACAAAATGCATGATTCGTGGAGATATGTAAAAATCTCCACATGTGAAAGTTGGTGTTAAAACAATACCTTCCCTTCCTATCGTCGGTCGGTAAAAATGTTACAAATTATTTTCTTTTTAAGCTTTTCATGTGAATAAAAATTTAAACATTCATTTTCAAATTAATATATAAATAAATAATTAATATTTTCAAAATCTCGTAATACATTTATTATCTCGTAAATTAAATTTAACTAAATCTTCTCATCTCACGTAATTAAAATCTTTAATACCAATTTCGGTCTAATTTAAAGATTATTTATATAAGCTAAGTATTAATAAACATTCAAAATTAATTAATATTGAATTTATCTAAATAATAGTATAAAATACAATGATAATTAATTATCTGAAGACATTAATCGATATGTCACTTTTTACTAACAAAAAATAAATTTTAATAATAAAATAATAATAAATTCACTATATATTATTAATTTATACATAATTAAATAATTAACATTTCATAATCAAATAAAATATTTTTTTCTTATATAGAAGACTGATTAGAAACTGTTAAAATTAATTTACCAAGAAAATTTATTAAATAAATTTGTTTAAATACGAATCTATTATATTACTGCAAGTTTGTCATAAAGATATATTGATATGAAAGTTGTTTTCATTATATTGTAATTTTAGATATCAAAGTTATTACATCTTACAAGATCGTCTGGAAATGGTTCTAATTATTTAAATTTTATATAAATCATCTCGATATAGAATTATTATATATATATATATATTTAAATTAAAATTCTCAAATTCTAAAATTAAATGTCAAACATTTTCTAAAATTTTTAATAAGACAAATTTTAAAAAAAGAGAAAAATTATTTAAAATTTAAAAAGCGGAGTCAAGACCAAAGTGAATTTAATTAATCTAAATAGAGATAGAATTTGTTGGTGTGATGTTTCATTTCAAAGCAATATATTTTATTTATATGTTTCCATTTTCCATCTTGATATAATTACTGAGGTGTAAATGTGAGAAATATTCATTACCTTATTATCTCCGAAATAAAAAATTCTTTGAATTAAATTTGTCTTTGACCTTTCGAATCTGTGTATCCCCAATAGAAATTAAAAATATTAACAGAGTTTTATATATATGTTTGTAACCAACAAAAAAGGTGCTTAATTACAAATGATATTGTAAAATCTTAACTAAAGTCTCTATATTTACAAAGAGCACCTTTATACGAATATACCTATATGATAATTTAAAAATGTCATTTTTCATCGCTTTTACAAATTAGATACATGCTGAAATAAGAATTTAAACAAATAAACCTAAAAAACATTCCGATCTATTAAAATAATTACTTTTCTATGCGTTTAAGAAATTTTGAATTCTTTATAATTATATTTTTTAATTTTACATACATATTAACACACTAAAATAAATAGATTCCAAGTGAAAAATAAAAATTCATTAATAGAAAAAAATCAGTATTTCCTCATTATGACTAAAGCCCAGGTACCTACAGGGTTACAGCCACTTCCAGGGGTTGTCGAATTAGACTTTAGGTATACATATTCAGAATAAATCCGAATAAATAATTTTGTATATTTTTATATATATAATGTAATTTATTAATAATCAATTAACATTAAATAATATAATATAAATTAAACTAAATTCAACCTCCTCCTCTACCTCTTAAAAACTAAATCTTAGGAGGATATAATTCTTCTGAGTAAAGATAATAATTAAATATAATAAATATTATATATTAATTAAGTGAAATAATTTTTTTTTAACTTATGTAAATTTATCCAAAATTATAATTAAAAAAGTTTTTTAATATTAAGACAAAGTTTCAATTTGTAGATTCATTGTTATTTTTTAATAAAATTATATAGGAAATTAATTTATATTTCATTCATAATATATTAGTTCTATGTAAATTTAATTTAATTTAAATTTTATATTTAAATTGAAAAAAGAAACAATTTTTTTATTGAAATTTTCTCTTAATGAACCGAAGAGATTAAATATAAGACACATTAGAATTATGAAAGGTTTCTGGAACTGTTCTATGAAAACAAACGAAGATTGAGGAAGTAACTAACGGATGGTGAATATTTATTTTATTTAGCAACTAATAATGTGAAGAATGTTTGTTGTCTTTGCAGGTCGCAGGGACCTGAGTGTTTCATCTCGGGCAAAGTTGCTGTTCTCCCAGTTGAACGTACATTTCAATCACGATTCCCACCCAAGATCTAGGTGAGACGGAGACTTCCTGGTCCACGAGCAATTTCCCAGCTGGCCTGGAGCAGACTCACCCTCTCTTACACAATTTCCAGCTACGCTTACGAATGTTTCTTTAAATAAAACTCACTCAGGAAATAACCAACCAGCTTACTGGAATTGTTTGCTTTCTAATCACCAAACATATAAAATGTATTGGATTTTTTTTTTTTTTGGTTTTTTGTAAATAAATTATTTATTAATAAATGATTATAATATTTCACAATAAGTATTAAAAATTAAATACGATTATGTTCATTATATATATGTTTGAATATGAATAAGAAATAGTGAAATATTATATCATACTATATGTTTCAATCCACATTAGAGGCGTAGCGAGCATAATTGGCGCCCGGGGCATGTTATTTTTTTGCGCCCCCTCCTTTGACCCTTTACTCCTCTAAGACACATAATATTCGTCTTATAGTCCATTTGGCGCCCCTTTGCATGTGGCGCCCGGGGCATGATATCCCCACTTGCCCCCCCCCCCCCTTGCTACGCCTCTGATCCACAGGATTTAAATCCCAATTAATTTTCTAATATTAAGTCTCCGGCCTTCTAATTTTATATTGTTACACTCAACTCCAATATATAATATATTCAATAAGGAACTAATAAAAGTAAGTTCAGAGAGAAGTCAATTATTTTTTTAGATATCTTACATTTTTTATAGTCTCAATTTTTAATTTTTCAATATATTTTTTTTTTGTTTATTTTTTTAGAAAGAATACAATAACAAATGATTATTTGTTTGAATTATTTTTTAGAATTATAATGTTTTTGTTTGTTTGAAATATTTGCAAGATATTATGTTAAATTGACTTAAAATGAAAAAAAATATAATCCTTTTAAATTGTATTCTCAAAAGAAAAAAAAGCTCTGATTAATTTACTTGTTTAGAATAGAAAATAAAACAGAAAATATAATAATTCTTTTTTATCGGAAATAAGAATTTTCTAAAGTAAAGTCTTGGAACATCCGTAACTTGTACTAATTCAAAGGGCAATCTTATCGGATTGTCATTAACTAACTGTAACAGAGGCTGGATATATAACAAGCAGACAGTATCTCTGTTTTCTTTTCTAAAATGCACATTTGTTTACTGGTGGCGGTGGTTCAAGCTTGTCTGCGCTTTCAACGCGCTCAGTAAATATTCATTTATTATTGTATCATTTGTTTGTTCTGCGACGTAAAATAAATTTATTTAAGAAGGATCTTGTCACCTTGAGAAAGTTAATGAGTAGATTAAGAAAATTAAAGGTAAGAAAGCTCATTAAAAAAAAACTAATTAAATTGAAGAATCATTTAGGAATCTGATGAATATTATATTACATATTTTATATAAACATAACAAACATTAAAAAGTTCTCAATTACAACTTTAATTTTAATTTAAATTATGAACAGAATATGAAGTTTTTAATAATCTAAAAATATTTTATTTTCAATATTTATAAAAAGAAAATAACTAATAGGCAAAAACTGCGTTACTGACATTGCCCCTAGTGAAGCTCTATGCCTTTGATGGAATTTCGATGAAAATGAATAGGGTTGAATTATTATATATATATATATATATATATATATTATAGATTATTGACAAAAGGCATTAGAGGCCTTAGCAGCTGATGTGCTCATAACTCTTAAATAAAATTAATAATAAAAGAAAATAATTTTCAAAAATAAATATTAATTTTAAATTTCATATTATAAATGTGAAAATCTAATAAAATAGACCAGAATGTGCAAAATTTGATTGAAAATTTGTTGAAACCTGTTACAGTAGTGTCCGAATACCTTCGATCGACAGGGTCGAGACGTACTTTTACACTTAATGGTCAACAAACGAACAGGACTCCTTCATGGAAAAATGCACACGAGCTACTGCCCCTTGCAGAGATTAATACAGACCGCGGGGGCATCTAAAAGGACCCAACCAGCATATTCCATAATATTATTTTGCCTTTAATCAAAAAATCATTTTGATTATTTAAATAAAAACCTTACACGAAATCTAATGTAACTTTCAATTGACATTATTTATAAATAATTATAAAAAAGAAAATACTTAATTAGAAATTAGATTTTTGCTATCTTTGCAATATGTATATATATATAGTTTAATCTATTAAAAAAATCCAAAATATATTAATCATTCCTAAAATGGCCAAGTAGTTTATAAGAAATCATTTTTTTAAATTAAATAAATTATTAATAAAAATAATAAATAAATATTAATAAAAATAATAAATAAATAAGCAATTTAATTTTTATTATTGTTAATGATATACTGTATAAAAAATGTATTTGTAATATTGTTTGTTACAAAACATTTTATTGATTATATCTTTTGTCAATTAATTTTAAGAAAAAATCTGGATTTAAGCAAAATATAGAATAAAGAAATTAAAAAGGGGCTATTTTACAAATTTACCATTTGTGACAACGTTTAATAATATTCAATATTTTTAAAATTATTGTTAAAAAAAGCCTAATATTCCTTTTATTTGTCAAATTTGGGAAATAAATTATAATATAAATACATATATATATTTAATTCAACTTTATTATTTCGAAATAATTTTTCTGAAATTTGTCTAAATGAACATTGGGTTCATTTTAATTTCATGGTGCAGATTAATAAAGTAAATAAATAATAATTTAACCTTTAGTTTTTTTAGTCACTCACTTTAATACATATTAAGTTTATTATAAAAGTTAAATCCTTTATAAATCAATTCTTTCAGAATCCTTATATATATATATATATATATATATAAAAGACATCTGCTCAAACCCAATAATTGAAAAACTTTTCCAATTTTTTAAATTTAAACTTATTCTCTCGATGTAAACTAAATAACAAAATTCTCAAAAATTGTTTAAAATATACTATAGGTTTTTATAAATTGTTGTAAACATGAAAAATCAAAAATTCTTAATTTTATGTAAACCACAAAACAACATAAACCATGAAGTGAAGATATTCATATAAAAACGTTACTTTTCAAAAACTAGGTTCTAAAGTCGAATTTGTTAAGTACAAGCTCATAAGTTAAATAGAATATAAAACGATGCGAGTCAATTGATCATTCATTCAAAAGTTATTCATTCCAATTTACTTTATTTTAAACTTACTTCAATCAATTGCAAATGATTTGAAAGTTTTAATTCAAAGACAATTATTAAGTTTGTAATGAATATCCAAGAGAATCATTCTTTAATAAATTAATTAATTTCTCAATAGAAATTGTAATTAAATAACTTTAATTTATTCACATAAGATAATTTAGATAATTCATCCTATTTAGAAATATTTTAAAAAGTTTGTCATATTCCCAGACTACATTATTTTAATATGTATATATTACATTATATCAGGGGTGAGCAGCCTTTTTAATCAAAGGGCCAAACGAAAGTTCGACATTTCTAGGTGGGCCGCAACATTTTTTGGTGGGCCGTAGATAAAAAACAATTTAATAAATTATTAATTCTTAAATAATTAACAATACACATAATAATACATGTCTCTTTCAAGGTCTCATTGTTGTAATACATGTCTCTTTCAAGGTTTCATTGTTGTGATGATTATTATGATATATATTTAACTTAAAAGTAATCAATTGGCCCGCAAAAATTTGAGGATGCCAATAAAATGATATTGTACTATTATGGCTGGAGGCCCGCACAAACCTGTTTGGTGGGCCGCATGCAACCCGCGGCCCGCGGGTTGCTCACCCCCGCATTATTTAATACAATATATAATATATATAATTATATATTACATAATTATACAATACTAAATATATATAATTATATAATATTAAATATATATAACTTACTTCAAATTAATAAATCAATTTTTATTTTTGAAAAATAAAATTAATTAAAATCTAGGAGTATATATATTATATGATATTTCTGTTATATTACATTTTCTATAAGTGTAAATTGTAACTATATATTTATGATGCATGAAATTTAATATCTAAAGAAGACCAGCCAATGATAAGATGATTCGTAATTGAAAAATAACAGTAGTATATTATATGTTTAGATAATGAAAAATGGATAAATAGAAATTATAATCTTAACAAATATCCCCAAATTAAATTCAAATTGATCCATCATCCAATCTTAGCTAATATAAAATGAGTATAAAATGTATGTAATGAATAAATTCATTTTGAATATATGGTATTTAAAAAATTTAATACTTCCTTAAGATCCGTTTAAATATTATCCCTCCAAAAAAATTTATTTAGAGATTACCTTCCCTTGCCCCTTTATCTTTATTTCCTCAGGTATACCATTTGGTTACTACATAATTTTTTACTATTCCGTACAATTCTATTTAGTAATTAAGTACAATTTTTCTTTTTTCATTATTATATTTGAGAATTGTTTAAAGAATTGACAATCTCTAGTTCTATATAAACTTGAGCACTTAGGACGACTTCAGAACATACAAAAATAAAAAAAAATTGATCCGTGAGGGGAACCAGCCCACTCGTCTGCAACCGGTATCCAGGCATTGGGATTTTGGGAGATCCGATTTATTATTAAATCAAGAGAAACAACGTAAAACTACATCAAAAGATCTTTAATTAATTAAAAAAAATTTGAATGATGAAAAGTTATACTAGAGAGTAAAGTAAAGAAATAGTTGGGCACGAATTAGTTTAAAGAATGTAAAAAGATCCAGAGAGAAAAATCAAAATATAATCTAGTACCCGAAAAGAATCAGTATGGCAAATAGAATGAAAAATGGATAAAGCTACGTAAGATCCTCAAGGATCCATTCAGATAATGATAATAATAATAATAATAATAATAAACTCATTTTTGTATATCGTATCAAAACTGGGAGGACCTCATTCTCCTAGTCCTAGACTCCGGCTAGAGAAAAATTCCCCCGCCAGGCCCGGAAATACGAAATTGTAAAAGAAACGTGTTATCTCCCAGATCTTATTAATAATAATAATAAATAATTATGTTTCATTTTAGAACATAATGAATATTTTTTAATTGTATTGAAAAAAAATAATGGTTGAATTTTTTGATTACAAGACATCTCTGAAGTTCGTCTATTATGTAAACAACATGGCTAATCGTCAAATAAATTTTTATTCTTTCATAGCGATAAAAATATACTTAGTAGAAAAATAATGAAAACTTACCAAGATCAGAAAGTGGACCGACTGTTCCGAAAAATCGCTTGTCCAAAACTTGAAGAAGCTGAAGAGCAGTTTCGTGGACTTTAGTTCGAGGACAACCAGTACACATAAGTGTAACGTTAATCACAGCAGTATAATGATCACATGGATATTCTCTGTAAATTTAAATAACATTTAAATAATTTATAAAATGAATACAAAACATAGATGTATATAATCGAAAATCTTCATATCTATTATAAATATATCTTACTTAGCGCTGAATACTGTAGCTAATGAGAGAAAACAACCGTCAGCTACTCGAGGTGATCCAGTGTAACATTTGTCAACAACCCAATCAAGTAACTGTCCAATATCAGGGTTACATTCTAAGAGTAATACAACAGTTTCACGGCCAAGTTCATACAGCTAAAATGTATTAAAGTATATATGACTAAAAGTAATAAATAAAATACTCAATTGACAACTTACTCGATCATCTTGGGAGGCCAGTAACATGTTTAACCATGCATAGTAGCAGTCATCCTCAGCCAGACCATTTGGATCAAAACACGGCCCACAGCAAAGAACAGCTGACATAGCCTGAAGTGCTGAGAGTTGTAATTCAGAACATTGAGGGGTTGATTTATATTCGTGATCACTATTCGCTCCTACACCTACTAAACCCCCAATCCAACTATTTACACCACTTCCTCCAGTAGAAGAATAAAGTTCAGACCAACCAGCAAATAAAGAAAAGAGATGTTTACGTAGAGTTCTTCCTAATAATGTTGGCCATGTTTCCACTATAAAATAAATAAAAAAAAAATATAATTATCTTGTGTTTTGCAAATTTCTTAAGAAATATTTATAAAATATGTTAATAAAAATAAACTTTATGCTTACATGGGAAACTTTTAATCATTTTGCGTATGAAATTACAAAAATGTAATTTTGTATCCTTAATCCCTTGTGCATCTTTGTCTGCTTCACTTTCCAAATACAGTCGAGCACCATCAATATATTCAACTATTGAAGGATGGAGTGTATGAGAATCATGATCGAGAACACAGGGACTGAAAATAAGGATATAAAGTTTGTAAATAACGAGTTATTTTAAATAGTATATCAAATATTTTTTCACGTTCAATTCTATAAAAATTAGATAAGTAAGAGTCCTTACCTAATTCCAAATGTCCCGTATTCTGCTACTAGTTCAAGGACACGAACCAGTTGTAATCTTAGAGCATCTCTTCTTCTCCGGCGTCTCATATTTTCCTGTTTCCGATCAACGGCTTCTCTAATATATACAACTAATTCTTCTAAAAGATCTCTGTATGTAGAAATTTAAATATATTAGTCATAATTGAAATATAACAAGGGAATACTTTTATCAATGACTTACTTAAGAGCATCTGGATTAACCTTTCCTAAAGCATCCACTGCAGCATCACGAACGTCAACAGCATCTGATCGTAATAACGGCACTACACGTTTATATAATTCACTTGGTGAAACCGGAGTTTTTGTGTCTGTTCGTTCCATAGTTAAACTATCGGGGGAGGAACTTAAACTTAAATCAGGGGAAGCACATCTAACTACAGGACTTGGAACTGGAGGTACAACTCGAAAAGCTAAGGTAACATAATTTTTCCAAATATGTAAATAAATATCTCTTTCATTTACAGGTTTTCGAGTTGTAGCTGAACTTCTTAGAAGAGATGCTCTATTATCATTTACTGGCCTAAAAAATAAGAATTAATAAGATATAAATGAATTGAAGAAAATTATAATACGTTTTAAAAGAAAATGAAAATAAGCTAATTAAGATTTTATTTAAATGTATTTATTTGATTTTTATTTAATTAATAAAGGTTAAAATGTATAATTTAAATAGATAAAAATAATTACGAAGGATCAATGACTCCAAATAATGAAATAACTCGAGCATAGACAATAGGCCAGGAATGGGTGACAGCAATGGTACAACTGCCTAGTACTCTTTCCCGTTCCAAAAACCCAAGTAAACATGAACTCCAAGGATCTTGTCCAGAGAGATTTAATGAAGAACCAGTTTTAGTAGAATTTTCATCTTGAAATCCTAAAAATATGAAATTATTAAGAATTATAAATGAAATAATTCAAATAATATATATTAACCATTTTAATATTTATATGAAATTGAGTGTATAGTGAATTTAAATATGTAAAAGAAATTTTAAACTAAATAAAATTTAACTTTTGTTTTCTAAAATTATGATAATTTTCTATTAAAGCACAATTATTTATTTGGAATAAATAAACAATATAAAAATATACTACCTGCAGTCCAAACACAATTATTTCTATCTGCCAACCACTGTAAATCAATATTGCTCATGGAAAGTACTGCTGCTTTTTCTGCTGGAGGTAGCATATGTAGACATTTATCGTGAACAACACGCACACATGAACGATCAATAACATCAATTACAGGAGATTCTTCATCAGAAGGTGCAAGAGATCTTAAAAGTGTTTTTGCTTCTCGAAGTATATGCACAGCCAATCTTCGAGGATTAAGTCGACAGTTGCAAAGCATAACAAGCGCAAAACCTTCCACTTGATGCAAAACACCACTTACTGGTTCCTAAAATAAGGAATTTATAAATGGATTTATTATTAAAAAAAAAAACGAAATCTGAACATTGACAATTTTAGATCAAAACTAAATAAATAAATATAGATTAAAAATATTACCTGATTTAAATCCGTTCGTTTAGTAGATGGAATTTCTCGAATATGAAGATTTAAACCAGATTGTAAATTTATATTAGGAGGAGTAGTTCCGCTAGCAGATAAATTAACAATAGGAGAGCTTATGATGGCATTTTTCCAACTGGTTAGAAGTTGAAGAAGCATTCTTAGTCCATTATCAACTAATTGAGGAAAGGTGTCATGAACATCTCTTGTCAAAAATTGTGTAAATCCACTAACAACGTCTTGTCTCCAATCAGGAAAATCAAGAACAAGAGTTTCCAAACTTCTATAGGCAAGTGCACGAAGTTCTTCATCCATATGTACTGTTAATCGAGCCAAAAGATCAACTAATTCTGCTCCAGTCATACTATCAGGAATAAGTCTAGGAACTGCAGCAACACAGGTTCGAAAAAGATCAATTCGAGGTTTTCGTTCTCCAGTAATCATTTCATCAGGTTCCTATTAAATTAAATTAAAAAATAATTTATGTTAAGAAAAAAGAAGATATTTGAAATATAAAATATCTAATTATTAATTATAAGATAAAATCTTAAATTACTTTATTAACATTCTGAGTACTTGTCATCATCAAAGGTCTACCATAATGAACGTCTAATGCTCGAAGAATATCTACAAAAACTCTTCTTACATGTGGAAAATAAGAAGACATACCTATGCTTCGAGCAGTATCCTCAGTTAACATCTAAAATTTAAATTATAAGAAAGTTTAAAAAATATCTTTTTAATTATTATATATAATTAATTTAAATATTTTTTTTAATATTATGAGAATAAATAAAAATAGAAAATATATTATAATATACAATTATTTAAAAATTTTTAATTTGTAATACATATTTATAAAAAATATAATAATAATACAGAGAAAATTTAAATAAATACCTTATTAAGATAAGTTTTTTTAACACGTAATGTATTTCCTGAAGGCAACACTCCCATAGTTCGAGGCATCGGAGGTTCTCCTTCTTTTTGTTGAAGACTGTCAGCAACAACTAAAAATGCTCTCAATCCAATACTCATTCTTTCGGGTGTTAAAATTATTTTTATTGTACGTCCAACTAATAACAAATCAAAAACTATTTCTCTCATTGCAAAATCTAGCCGTTCCTAAATATTTAATAGAAATTAAAGAAAAATTAATAAAAAACAAATTAAAATAAATATAATATTAAGAGTTATGATTATTACCTGAGCTATAAATTGGATAATTTTAACAAATATATTAAGAGGTGAATCTCGAGGAACTACTGCTTTAGAACCCTTAGGGAAAAGGGAATTAACAATACTTTGTAATCTTGATTGAGTAGCTGAATTACTTTCACATTTAATTCGAATCATATAAACCCAAAGAAGACGATATAAAGATTCTGGAATAAATAAATAAATATATTTGAAAATTTTTTTATTTTCATTTACTTGAAATTAAAATGAAAATTACCTAGAGCAACTCGACACATTTTTGGATCTCTATTTTTTAAGTTCGAAAGACACATAGCTAGGAAACAATGCCAATTTTGCAAAAAAAATGTTTTTTGACTCACACATAATAAACAGGTGACTAGGGGAAAAAGAGCAAGTCGATGTTTAGATTTTGTACACATATCTAATGTTTGAGAATAAAGTAATTCAACAAAATTCTTCAAACATGGTACATTGACTTCATTTTTTACCGTCTGTAACAAAATATAAATAATATTGTAACGAATATATTAATATTAAATATTTTATATAAATTAAGATTTACAGCAGCAACAGGGACTAGAATTTCAACAAACAAGCCTGCTAAGGCATGTTTGATATCCTTATCTTTAACTTCTAGGAAGAATTGGGCGCATTCTTGCATAAATTGGAAACTAGCTTCAAATTCTTCAATTGGTACCATCTTGACCCTAAAGAATTTCATTCCCATTAAAAGGGATATAATACTTTGAGTAGTATTTGAGCTAGGTTCTTTTGCCCTTAATTCTTTGAGTTCAGCCATGAATCTTTTTCGAACTGATTGAAAACGTGATTGCGCTAATGCACCTATTACTTCAGCGTATAAATCAGCGATAATATGTATATTTGCAGCATTTGGGCCACTTTGAAGCCTAAAAATAAAAATTGATTTAGTCTAATTAAAGTATAGTAATAAAAGAACAATATTAGAATATTCTAAAAAAATTTGGTATTTTGTAAGTAATATTTATTTTATAATCTGAAATTACATTATAAATGAAATGCTAGATTTTTTAAAACTCTTTTTAAATAGAAATTAATAAAAATTAAATTATAATGTTATCTCAATCAATTAAGAAAATTTTAGAAATTTGTTTTAATGTTAATGGATTTGTATATAAAATTAAAAAATAAATCAAAAGGTAGTTGTAACTAACCCTTCACGGTATTTGAAATGCTTAAAAGCAATATTTTCTATATGTTGAACTAAATCGTCTTGACCAGGATGGATGTGTAATTGTTTTAAAACTTCAATAATTACAAGGCAAAAAATAAATTCAACTGCAAGATCTCGTCTTTCATGTAAAATATCTGCTTCTGAGCGTTCAGGTACTTCAGTTGATGAAGAAGGAGCAACAGATACCAAAGAATCAAAATATCTTTTAGCCTTTTCTTGAGTTTTCCTTTGTTCTGTAGCGCTTGTTTCAGCTAATTGTCGTTCATACCAGGCAAATAAAGCTCGGAGTATTGATGGTAAACAATGTTCTGCTACAGTTCCAAAAGCGGTTAATAACTGATCAAATTGGGGATCTTCTCCTCTTTGCAAAACCTTAAAAAATAAAAAACATTTTAATCATAAAAAATGTATATTATATATAAATTATCTTATCTTTTAAACTAATATTAAGATAAGTATATAATGTATGTGAAATAAAGTGTTATAATAGATAGTTTAGTTTGGCAATGCTTTTTATACATATATATATTTATATATATATATTTTTTTTATTTCTAGAAGCAAACTGGGACCTAACCCTTTGGATTCATCCACAATATAAATCCCGACATAAAGTTAAGCACCGCCCACCAGAGTACACAAAAGCCCACTGCGCATGCGCAGGTAGCAAACTCAGGTAGAATCCAAAGGGTCAGGTCCCAGTTTGCCTCGGGCTATTGTCCAATATGGACGTGTGCCAGTCTTAGGATTGCCCAGGATTTTTCGGAGCTCCACAGCAACGCAGAGAGTACAAAACCATCCAACCTATCAACCCAATCCCGATATTAACTCATGGTCACACAGACTAGGGCCCAAAATCCCAAAAATATTCCCACCTAAATAATCTTTTGAAAACGGTGCCGAAACGTCGAGAAAACAATCTCACAAAAATACCCCTGATAAATCTGATAGTAATAATAATATATATATATATTTAAACCTTAGAAAGTGGTCTCTCTGGAGGTTCTGCCATCACTGTTTCCATTTTCTTTTCTGCTTGAATAGTGAAATCTGCAAAAAGCGTCCTCATAACATATTCCCCGGGTCGGATGTCCATATCAATATTTACAGATGGAGGGTAAGGCGAACGTTCCTTATGAGCACCCCAAGGCAAAACTGTTCCCACAGAACTATTATGACTTCGAAGGCTATCACCACCTGCTGAATTAAAATAAATAGTTAGTAATATAGTATTTTCCTATTTAAAGTTTTTAAATTTAAAAATTATGTTTATTCTAAGTTTTAAAATTAATTGAAATTACCGGATGTGGTAATGGTGGTAAGGCTATATAATTCTGACGTGGAAATTCCTTCAATTCCTGATAATGAAGTAGAAGCCATTCCAATTGTTTCTCCAATTTCATTTAAACCATTTGAAGCATGACTTTGATGATCTTCAATATCTTCAACGTGATTAACTGGCACGGAAGAACCTCCAGAAAATGATCCAAATTGTTGTTCCCCATTATCCTCGGAATCTTTATAAATAAAAACTATTTATTAATATGGTACAAAATAAATAATAATAATAATAATAAAAATATATAAATAAATAATAAAAAGTAGAATATAGGTTTTAAAATAAAATGTTCTAATGAGTTATAAATAGAATACAATATTAATAAATGAAGCCTCATGTAAACTGTATAACTATTTAGATGTATGGGATCTGTGTATTTCAATAAGTGAATCAATGATTTTCAATGTTTGAGATTTCAAGTCTAAATTTTAGTATATTTTAATGCTCTCTTGGCATTAAGTTTATATTTTCTAGTTTGCTAAATTGTTAAATATTTTGTGATTATGATTATGATACTAGTTGTGTCAGTTCATCTTTTTGAAAAAAATATTAAACATTTTGATTACTTTTTGTTTAATAAAGACAAGTCGTTCTGATAAGTGTATTTCAATATTTGACATTTCAAAAGACTCCTAAAGCTGAATGTTTTATTCCAAAACTTTAAAAAAATAATCTATAATTTTTATTCAATTAAAAAGTTAAATTATCACTTTAATTATTTAACAAGCAAGTACATACTGTCATTGGTTTCAGCATTGTCATTTCCATGGGTAGTTTGTTCTTGGTTATCTAAAAATATAATAATACATTTTTAATATTTATTATATATTGTATTTAAAGTAAATAAAGAAAAAATATATTTACTTCCTTGAGATGATTGCATGTCATCTTTAAGAATTTCTTCAAATTCAGGTATCATCGTTAATTCATTTATTTGATTTCATTATTCAATTTAAATTTAATAATTCAAAACACATATATTTATATATAAATATTTATATATTGTCATTTTAATATAAGAAGACTATATTTCAAATTTTCTATAATTTGACAGTATAAAAGTCAAGATTGAAATTTAAACAAAATAAATCTAAGATCAAATTGTAAGATGATAATTCAAACGTTTTGAATTTAAGTATAAATGTCATAGAGAAGTAGTAGCGCTATCTGGAGGGAAAAGGATATAGTTTAAAAAAAATAAAATTTTCTCTAAAATATATATCATAGATGGTCTGTAATGCATATTTTGAAAATCATTTTCCGAGAAAATTTAGTTATCATTTCAATTATTAATGAATTAACAAATAATTATATATTTGTTTTATTTTGAAATTTTATAAATTGAACGAAAAGATTTTGTTTATAAATTGAAATGTAATTTTATTTTAATAAATTTTTAGTTCCTATTTAATTTTTAAATTAAAATTAAATAAAATTTTTCATTAAATTCTTTAGGGTGAAAAAGTTTTAAAATATAATTTGAAATAAATTATTCAATCGTGTTATTATGACATGGATTTGGATAAAACTTTACCAGTGGGTTCCTTTTTTAATTCCAAATAAACTTTTCTTATGCAATTTTTGCAGGTCGTATCTAGTTTAAGAGATAAAAATGATTAAAGTTTGCCAGATTAGCTTATTATGAAACTCTGATATTCTGTCATTAAATAATGTTTTATTGACTAATTAACTAATTATTCACTTATTTCTAATTTTCGGTTCGGTTTGGATATAGAAAAATTATTTAATTAATTATTTTTTTAATCTTCTTATTTACAAAGCATACTTAAAAAAAATTTAAATTGGATTAATTAATACATATATTATATTTAAATTAAATTTAAATAATTAAATTATAAATTAAAATTAATAAATATATAATAAAACCAGCGCGTATTTGTCTCTTTGTTGATGGCACCATGTTACGTGCTGGCGCGTGATTTGCATTTGTGTTAAAAAATTAATTCCGGTACTTTTAGCGATTCAATCAAGCTGAAATTCTATATATAGCAGTTTTATACAATTTTTAATCATGTGAAAAACTATCAAACATCATCAGATTAGAGGAAAAAAAAAAATGAAAACGTGGTAGGTAATGGTCCTCTTCCGAAATAGCTACATTTCTCAAAAGTTGATAGAAATCTACGAATTTTGAATAATGCGTCTAGATACACACATACACACACACACAGCCTGAGCAGCTAGTTATAAATAAATAAATAGAGAAGCTATAAATTTTCATAAAATACTCTGAGTGTACCAAAACAACCTGTTTAAATTATAATTTATAACAATGATAAGGCGGAAATTTAACAAAAAGTAACAGGAATGAAGAATAATGTTAAAATTAAAAATAAATTTAATTTTAAAATATAAAAAACTTTAATAAATATTTCGTACTTTACATATCAAAAATATTTAGAGATTAATTGATCACAAAATAATTGTAATTTATTCGTGCTTTTGACGAATAGATTCATTTAAAGATGTTTGGGAAGTTGATACCTTTAAATTATGATTTTGCTCAGTTGATATTTCTTCACATTTTTTTTTTAAAATTCTGCCTCCTGTAAATCCTACAAAAATGAATTAAATAATTTAGAATAAATGCTATTATATTTATCCCGAAAAAATGAAATTAGAAGTCGAATACAAATAAACTATTTGTAATTGAATTAAATTTAAATTTTTCAAATATCAATTCCTTAAATAAATAATATATTCAAAACGCAACTTCGAAAAAGATTACCAGAATAATTTAATTTTAAGGTAAAATTATAATCCTTTTCGTTTCTTGCATTCAACTTTATTCTATTGAAATTTTAAAATTGTTAATTTATCAAAATCTATAATTTTTCTATATAAAATTTAAAAGTACACTAAAGAGAAAACATTGAAAAATTAACTTTTTTATTATCAAAATGAACTAGCAATTGAATTTAAATATACAATGATCATCTTTTCACTTTTCCTATAAAGTAAGATGTATGTATATAAGAGATATTATCAGGTCACAGTCGAAATATGAATTTAAAAAAAAATATAACATAATTATAATTAAAATATTTTTACCTAAAGCTCCTAAACCGAAAGCAGCAAGTCCACCCATTTTTAGTCCAGCCATCAAACCTATAGGACCTCCTAAACAACCACCTAAAATTGCACCCGCCATTGGATACATTGCAGTTTTATATTGAACAGCTTTATTTAGGATTTTTGTTCCATCATTAATATTGTAAAGAGAAATTTCAGTATTTTCTTCAATTTGATCAATGTTTTCTTGTTGAAGCTTAAAAATAGATATTAAAGTATAAAAAGTAAATTAAAAAAAATATGTAAAAAAATATTGTCTATTTTTAAGTTACTTTGACAACTTTAGCAAATTCTTCAAATAATTCTTTAGTTTCATGGATTTCTTGCTGCAATTCTTCAAATGACTTTAAACATTGCTCTTTGCTTGATAAATTTAATTCATGTAAATCCACTTGTAAAGATATTAAATTAGTATCGTCTTCAACTTCTTCCTCTTCATGTAAATTGATATTATTATTAGGTATTAACTCTAAAATATATTATATTATAATATATTAGTGAAAATCAAATGTTTATTCTATTTGATTCTCTATATACTTTATATATAGATTGATAAATAAAATTAATTAAAATAAATATTAAAACCTATATAAGCTTTGATGGCTGAAAGAGCACTTTGTTGTGAATCATAAGTTAGTTTATCAAACTTATCTAAATCTTTGTCATCAACCTGATTTCTTAAAATGTCAATTTCATAAAGTAAACCTTTAAGTTGTTTTACAAGCCTTGTTGCATTAATTTGTTCATGATTTACTTGGTCCCACTTACGTTCCTTTTGTAGCTAAAAATAAAGAATTGTCACATCAAGTTTATTTATATTTGAGAGTAATCTTACCCGTTGGATATTGCTTTTGTGTTTTTTCAATAAATCAACATGATAAGGTATTGCCACTTCATTAAATTTATTTAAAGGGATTTCTAGTCGTTTAAGAGATTGTTTTTTGCCATGGGAAAATTGTGACATTATATTATCAAATTAAATGTTAGTTATTTCCTTTATACATATTTTATTGCGTCAAACGATGTTTGGCATTTTTACACAAAGAATTTAATTCTGGTTCAAAATAATTACATGAGCGCGTTATTTTAAAATTATTATTTTGTATAGTATTTGAGCATAATCAATATTTATTGTAACTCCTTTTAAATTAACAAAATTACAAAATAAATTAGATATTGTTTATATTTAAAGAATAATATTAATAATTTCAAAATTGTATGATAAAATAAGATTAATTTATAGAATAAATATAGTATATTAGAAATTCCCGCCTTTAATTTTATATTTGTCTCAACAATAATTCAAAAAATTCGAAGATATGATTTTAAAGTATATTCTTTCTCTTCTTGTATCGTTTTATATTTCAATATAATTTTATATAATATACATTATATTAAAATGACAACCGATAATTATTTTCAAGGTAATATTTACTCCAAATACTTCCTTAGAAAAAGAAAATCTTTAAATTATAATGAAAATGCAAATTATAATAAAACAGTTATTGATAAAAACATTGAAAGAAATTTTCATTGTCGACCTTCTACAAGATATAATTTACGGTCTTTAAAACAAATAGATTATTCTTATAAGAGATATAATAATGATACATCAAAGGAAGTTAAAATAACAAGATTTAATAATAATAAAATTTTAGAAATATTTGAAGAAAATAATTTAAAAGGAAAAACTAGAGAAGAGAAAAATAAAATGCTTATTCCAGGAATTACAATTGAAATATTTGGAAAAAAATCCTCTTTTTCTGAAAAGGAACTAAAACATAGAAAACAATTTATTATAAAAAATGCTTATAAAATTAAATTAAATATAGATAAAAATATATTTTCAAATTCATTTTCAAATATCCAAAATTCAAATTTGATTGAATATAAAAGTTTTATATTAAATATTCTTGAAACGGATGATGAAGATGGATCAGATGTTATACCACCTACTCCAAATGCTTCCGAAATCAGCGAAAGTGACTTAATGAACATTACTTCTATAAATTCTTCTGAAGATTTTATATATGAAAAAAATATAAAAACAAAAAAATTGTATAATTTTATCTGAATATTATTTGATACTTTATAAATAATTAAAACTAAAATTATATAAAAATATTGTTATAATTTATTGAAATAAAAATAATAATAAATATATATTTTTATTTATTTTTAATGAAAATTATTTTTTTCAATTTCCACTTAATTGACTTATTGAAAAATTAATAATTTATTAATTAACTGTAAAATAAAATTATAAAAAGAGATAATAAAATGAAGTATATTTATATTTTATTTTTAATAAATTATTATTCCCTTATTTTGTTTGATTTCTGATAATTATTTATAATGTTTATAAATTAGTTAAATATTTTTGAATACTATAAAACTTATTTTCTTTCTTAATATTTAGTTCAGTGGCACATGAACCACAGTTTAAGAATCTCTGGTTTAGAGTATTTAGTAGATTCATTTTAGCATTCTGAATGTTTAGCGAAAGTCATTTACTTATAAGTATTCGAAAAATAATATATAGTTTTACAAAATATTGACTTGTAGAGTATTTTTCACATTAATTCTGTAATAACAAATGCACAATTGTAATAGATAATATTGTGATAATTCCAAACATTTTTTTAATAATATTTTTATATTGGTAAAAAAACCAAAGAAGCTAGATATATTTTTTAAATTCCTTTTAAACATTTAAATTAAAATAAAATTAAATATATATTAAAATTTCGTCAAAAAATTATTATTTATTACAATTTTGACCATATTTAGAGAGATTTAGAAGCATATCGAATGGGGATTTAATAATATTTGTTCAACAGTAGATCAAATATTTTTGATAAAGTAGAAGAAATGCGAATTCAATAGCTCAATTATTAATATTTTAAGTCCAATCAATTTTAATAATTTAAAAATTTAATTATTTGGATATGATTATATTTAAATGTATTACCAAGCTCAAGTTTTTTTAGGGTAAACTCTTATAATGTATGTATCTGAATATATTTATATATTAAAATAAAACAATAATTTTCCACAAATTAATATTTTTTAAAAAATTTATTTGCTTAAGAATTAAAAAATATATGAAATAAAAAAACTCCAGCATAACATACAAATAATTTAGTTTTAACTAATGAAGATTTTAATAGATTTCTTTTTCTTAATGAATTGTAATTGCATATACATTTCGAATTTAAAAATTTGTTTATTGTCTGTGTTGAAATAGAAGTTTTGGTTTTCTTCATTGTTTTATTAAAATGATTGACAAATGGAGTGGTATATTCTGAATTATTTTTAAATGGAACTAAATAATTAACTGATTTTGTAGATACTGTTGTTATGGATGGAATTTCTTCACTTGATGTAGTTGATTTAGAATCTTGGCTAAAATTCCAAACCGATACTGATTTTTCTGATATTGTTTCCGAGGGAACTTCATCAAATGGAATTTTTGAATTAACTTGTTGAATATATCTCATACTACATATATATTAAAATATATATTAAAATAAATACATCAAAAATAATCTTATAATAAAGATAACATGATTATTTATTTTATTTTATCATTCTTATAATATATAAATAATTTCTCAAAAAATAATTATGTTTGTTTACCTACAATTTTAAGCATCTTACTTTTTTTATGAAATTGTAATAAATTACTGTGGTCATTTTAAAACTACATTAGACTCTGAAGTATCTAGCATAATGTGCCAGTATTTCTTTGTCCCACAAATACAAGAAGACAAATTTGTTTACAAAAACTCACTGTTATAATAAATATTTTCTCTCTTCTTACTTAATATAAACTCCTCAAATTTTATCATTTAAATTCTTTAATGGTTAACTTAAATGATGAACCAAACAATAATATATATCATAGGTCTATGATTTATCGATTTTCGTTTATCAATCATTTATTTAGTTAATTTAATTAAAATTAAAAGTTTATTTTCTAATTATTTAAAATTAAATAAAAATATATTTAACAATACGTACCAAAATTTATGTTTTTTATTTTTTATCTTTTTACATTTAATTTTGTTTCTCGCCATTTTTGTTTACAATTTGTAGGATGGATTTATGGATCTATCTATTGTTTATGATTATTCGTTACTAGGATATTACTAGATTATATTTTGTTAATAATTTTCTCTCTATACGGTTAAAAGATTAAATAAAATACACCGGCTTAGTGATTTAGACATTGAATATAAACCATTCAGGGATAATTCTTCAATAGAGGGAGACTCATCACCTCCTCTTATGCCTAACACGATTACGAATAAACTGAAAATATATTTATATTGTATAATAAAGAATCAACATCATATATATATATATATATATATATATTGTCGTATAAAGTATGGTTTAGTATGGGTTGGTTAATGAGAAAAATGGGTTGAAAATTAATAATTAATTAATTGGTAACACTCTGGGTTAATTTTGAAGAAGAATTGGGTTCATGAATCAGCGACGGTTGATGAGAGAAAGGATAAAATTGAACTCGTTCAGAATAAAATGCAGATATAAAATTATAATAAAATCGAATATTTAATACTAAAGAATTGATATTATAACAATAGATACAGAGTAATTATAAAGAGTTGTTTATTGATAAAGTATTTGTGAATATTATAAATTAAATGAAATGTTTAAACTTAATAAACAATTGCAATTTTATAAGTAAGCAAGGGTCGACGTGTTGTTCATTAATAACGAAAACTATTCATCCCTCTCCATTGACATCTCTCGAAGATTCTATCACTTCCCTGTTCTCTCCAAGACCTCTGTTGATTGGTCACCTCTTGCCAATATCTCTGGCAACCAGGGGTGCAGTATTTGATGAATTTTTATAAAAGAATTGAGGAAACATTTGTCTTTATCAATAGAAAATATATCCTTTTGAGTCTCTTTGTTCTCTCAAAGTATTACCTATTTAATTTATGAGGGTGAGTACGTGTGGATGTCAATGGTTGTTAGAAATGTCTTTCTAAAATGTTCCCTATCTTATGCGAATATGTTGCAATATTTATCTTGAAAACAAAATTTTAAACCACATGTGTCAATTATTAAGTACTATAGCTGCCAGAATTATAAAAATTATAAATAATTTAAGAATTAACAAAAATTTATAACTACTACTAAAAAAAGTGGTATATATATATATATATATATATATAGAGAGAGAGAGAGAGAGCAATTGTAAAGATAAATCCTAAAAATTTTTAACTCACTAATTTTAAATTTCAAAAATTTATTCATAAAAAAATTAAAGGTAAATACAGGTATTTTTTTTGTATTACAAAAAAGGAAGGATTTTCGTCACAATTTAAAAAGAAACTTAAATCTACCCTTGGGTTGTATCATATTATGTAAAATAAAATTCTATTAATATTTATTAAAAATTAATATAAATCGATTCTAATTAACAATTTAAAATATAGTTTATGAAGATATTTAATATGAAAAAGTTAAGACTGAATGAATGATCCTATTATCCGATTCATTGGGTTCATTCATTTTATAAACACTACCATTGTATTGTATAATTAATAATAATAACATATTTAATAATCCTAATTGGTTATACATTATTAATTATATTTATTAAATTAGGAAACAGAGTAATCCACCTAAGTTGGTTATGAGATATGTATATTTTGCACTTAAAATTTAAATATTAAATCTAAAAAAATTATTAAGATATACATATAATTTTCATCAAATGTCTAGTACTAGTAGGATAAACATGATCTTAAATCTAAGAAGATTTACTAAATAAACAATAAAACTATGTGTATAATACTTTGAAAGATCCCAAATATTAGGAAATGTATAATATATGTAGATAATTAACTATATCGGTAAAAAAATAAATATTATATTAAGACATTAGGTTAATTAAAAGAAATATATTTATTTAACGAAATTGTATTATGAAAGATAATCCAATATGGAAAGGGTTTCGTGGTAGACCGCGACTTAAAGGGGAAATATATATGGATTTCAAGAGGTGGTTTGAATATGAAAAGCATAGACAGATGTAGGTCATGAATGTATCCAAGGGATTGATGTCTCTTATTATATAATAAATACATAATCATAAGTATAAATATATAAAGAAACAATTAAAATTGAGAAAAATTAATGGTATGGGTAAATAATTCATTTATCATATAAATAAAGTGTATATTTCATATATGAAAAATTAAATATATTTTTGATAAAAAATAATTTTAATTTGTTTTCCTTTTTTTTCCTATTTATATTTTGTAAAATATAATTAGTAAATTAAGGAACAGAAATAGATGAATACAGCAAGGATAAGAATCCAACTTTTATACTACTTAATCAATAAAATATAGATACATATATAGAGATACATTTCTCTACCATTATTTAAGTTTATTTTCAATATGGCTAGAGGTTTACAACAAAGAAAAAAACTAGAGAATTTATTATTATTTAATCATTCAATAACATTGTCATATTATTTATTTAAAATTTATTCAATTTTAAAACATAATATTAAATATATATTATTTTGTCATTTTAATAATTATTATTTTTAATTTCTTAATTTAAGTGTAATTAATTTTTTAATTTAAATTAATCTAAAATAAAGTATTCAAATTGAGTCAAAGCTTGGAAGCAAAATTACTAAGTTTCCTTCTATGCCACAAGATGACTTCAGCAGGCAGTGCTCAATGAAGATCCATAACGCGCTGCTGGTTGCTATAGAAACGCTCCTGCAGGAGGTCAATGGACCGCGCTCACGCGCACATTCTGCATTTCGTCAACCCCATCGGAGTTTCTCCTCTGTTCCATTTCGAATAATTTTATTTATTTCTAATTTAAGTCATTATCAAATTTAGGTGGATTTGTTAAAGGGTATAAGATAATTATGATGATAACTATTACGGGATGATTATTTAAATTCTATTTTAAAAGGAGTGTTTTTCCTATTCAAATTGTTTTTGAATTTAAATTGTAAAAAAATCTTAAAACCAACTCTTCTATATTAAAAAAAAATGAGCTGTGGCTAAGCACAGAACAGACCGACGATTTGAAATAAATTAATTTCCAAACAACATTATATATATTGATATCAAAGTATTAAAAAAAAAAAATTAAAATTTGAATTAAAATGACTAAATTATATTATCTTGGTTTTTATTTTAGTTTAATTACTAAATTATTAATTACTACTATATTTTAAGTGAAAAAATTCCGATAATGAATATCAAATTAATTACTTAGAAACTACCACTTCCGGTTACCGGATATATACTAAATGTTGATGAATTCATGCTACTGATGCATTAAATAAATATACCAAATTTTATCAAAATCTGTTCAGCCGTTCAAGTTGTACACATCTATTCCAGTGATTCCCAAAGTGGGCACTACCGCCCCGTCGTGGGTGCTGGAGCGATCCAGGGGGGCGGTGATTGCCACAGGTGCATTTAGGGAAAATTACTTGTATATTAATTTTCTATTCTGAGGTCAATAAATTCAATGTTTTTAATTTTCACCTTTATTTATAATACTTTGCAAATAGGTACATTTATCTTTCTGTTTAATTGTTATTATAATTAAAAAAAGTTAATTTCGAAGTGGGCGCTGAGTAAATTTTTTTCTGGAAAGGGGTGGCTTGGCCAAAAAGTTTGGGAACCATTGGTCTATACAAACACAGAACGGACGGATGGACGGACAGACATCATTCTAAAAATACTTTTTTCTGTTAACAAAATGCATGATTCGTGGAGATGTGTACAAAATCTCCACATGTGAAAGTTGGTGTGAAAACAATACTTTCCCTTTCTATCGTCGGTCGGTAAAAATTGTAATCTTCTCTATTTATTATGAAATTGATATATACCAGATTTCAAAAAGGCTTAAAATGGATTTGTAAAATGAAATAATTAAAGAATGATTAAAATGAGCAAAATGAATCAAGTGGTGGTCAATGACAACGTTTACTTTATACCTTACAGAAAAAGTTACTTGACTCAATAATTAAGTATTAAACTGAGCTTTGTTGAGAAAATAAGAATGGGTTTTCTTGGAATTCGTTTAGGCTTTACCTGAGCTTGGAAACCTTAAATCTTATCCCAAGCTTGTTTAGATATTATGTTTTTGTATGTATAGCTGGCATACTTATTTCATTTCATTCCTTACTTTGAACCTAAGTGGAAAAGTTCTTGTATCTAAAGCTCCCTTTTCCATTCCAAATTATATCTGCCTAAATCATTACTGATCATTCACGAGTCAATGCAACCCATAAATTAGCTAATAAGCAAAACATACATACACATATGTAGATGAAATCTCCAAACATTTTAAATTGATAAAATTTTATATAAATCATTTTTAATATAATTAATAAATTAATAAAATAAAATACAACAGGGACCATAATACATTATAAATAATTATTTTTTCCTTTTCGGTATATCCAGTTATATCTTTATTTCTATACTTTTTCCCAATTAACATAACAAATATTAAAAAAATATATAAATCATTTTAATTGATCATTTATTTCACAATTTAGATAGGTTTTTAAGAAAGAAAATATATCTTATGATTCTTTTTTCCAAAACCCACTTACTCTCTTTGGGTTTGTGATAGAGATGTTTTATGGCTCTTGATTGGGTTAGCTTCGAGAAATGTTCTAAGAGCAAATCAATTGCTGAGATTAACCAGTAAGATGAAAGCCAATTGGTAGACTTCTACAGGAACAAAATAAAAGCCATCAGCAGCCGGCACATAATTTAATAAACTTTCGATGGATGGAGAACTAGTGATAAGAACAGTAAACCCTAAAAAAATACTATAAGAGGAAAATGTCAAATACATTTCGTCTTGAACCAATGAATTAAATCAATCTCTTGTTCCGGTCACCCCAAGTTTCATTAACTTGTCAGATAAACCCAAGACGAAAATGAACATTTCAGTAATCTCGATGTCTCTATTGAACTCGAATTCAATTCAATTGGTCTAGAAGGCAATGTAACCACATTAATGTTGAATTCATTGCAATCCCTGATGGTAAAAATAATCATTATCGTTGCAAGCGGATGGCGTCTGTAGTAGAAGGAACGTTAGCTTAACTGTTATGCTTCTAGCTCTTAGCTGTGCAATGGTAAAGTCGTTACACTACACTTTAATTAGACCTTAGAGTAATTATTAGAACTGGTTTAACGCGAGCAAATACTACTCTAATTATTGACTGTACTAAAAGCCCAGTATATTTTATTTAAAATTTAAAAAAAAAAATAAATACTTATATATATTTATTAATAAAATTTAATTTATTGATTGATTCATATTTTTATATAATCTATATATATAAAGGAGAGTGTTTGTATGTATGTAATTTGTTTACTTTTTTGCTGTCTCTCTCTCTCATAGAAACAAAAAAAAAAGAAATTATATTACAAATTATAATTACAAAGGATAATAATATTGGATAAGAATTTAATAGATGTCGCAGTCTGTTATCATACAGCAAAGAGGCTTAACTCATCAAAACTTTTATCAAAATGGATGAAAATTGAAATATTTAAAACAATTATTTTGCCTGTTGTATTATATGGGTGGTCGATGTTCTTGGGAGAAAGTAGATTTAGAGAATTTGATATTAGGATTGTTTGCAGCGTTTAAGGACCAAAGAAAGATGAGATCACCATTCTATGGCAGACATGGCATAACGAGGAATTGCATGACCTCTATGCATCTCCAGATATAGTTAAGGTTATTAAGGTTATAAAATAGAGAAGGCTGGGATGGGAAGGGGTAGAATGGTAGATTAAAGATCGGCGAAATATATTAAGAAAAACCGATTGGGAAACGTCCTGTGTGATTGGGAAGACCAAAAACGTGGTGAGTGGACAATGTAGGAAGGGACGTGGGACAGATGGGACAGGGTAGGAGTTAGATGGTTATAGCTCAGACTTGGGGGTTACTTTCGAGATCCGTAGAGCCACAAATACAATAGTAACATATAATTAATTTACTGATTAAATTAAAATATCTTTTAAATAAGAACACAAAAAGATATGATAATATAATGTAATATACTGATTGCAACAAAATGGGTTAAAACCTTTTACATAGAGACTTTCGACGAAATACTATGTATTATTTCGGGGGTACAGGGGGCGGAGCCCCCGTCGAGATGAGAAGAGCGCCGAAGAATTACTGTAGATAATAGAAAATTATTACTAAATATAAAGAGTATTTTTTCTAAAATAAAAAAATACCACAGAAAATTGAATGTTCAAGTATTCTCAAAAATACTAGGGACTATTCTTATTTAATTTTTTAATTTTCAAGTAAATACGAAACAAATTTTTATCAATAAATTACTAATATTTATAAAACTACAAAAATCAAACCTTAAAATTTATGAGACTTTTTTTGACTTTATATCAACATTTATTTATTTAAATTATTAACTTTGTATTACATTAATCATCTAGTTTACCTACGAAACATATTTAATTTAATCTAAAACATTAAAAAGAGTGATAATGTTCTATTGTGGTTTTATTTATTTTACATTCAGTGATCTGACACCATTATAATTGATGCGCATTTCCAAAGGATAATATTTATTATGGATTGTATACACAATAAAGGAGAACAGTACAATTAAACTAGAGCTAAGCTAAATACTGTTAATCATGATGAGGTTGTAGTATTATACTATATATTGGTTTGAGACAGAGTTAATTAATATTGTCATTAATTAACAAGGGTGAAATGCATGCATAAGTAGTATATAGTAGGTATACATAATCGGTTACCTTCCGATAAATTAAGAGTTAGAAGGTCTTAAAAATTTTATTGATTCTTAGAATGGAAGAAAGACATTTACTTAGTAATTTATACTTACTCAGAGAATTAGAAGTATAATAATTTAACAATTTGGATTAAGGTTCCCCTTATTACCAGAATTAAAAACGAAACTTTTTATCATGATATTTTGATTTAATGTTTTTATACGTTTCAGATGAGTAGAATACTTGAAGTTATCTAAATCCCTTAACTAATAAATTAATTATTTTTATGTAATATATTTGTTTTATTTTGTTGAATTTTAATTTTAATAATTATAGTTTTTCAAAAGAGATTGAAATATAATATTAAATTAAAGTTTTTATAGTTGTTGAAATTAGAATGTTAATAATTGTAATGATAGGTTGATATGAAATGTGTGACCACAAAAAATATTTATTTACTATAGTTGTGCGTGAGCCGCCATTCAATGCCTTTCTGCCAAATACACTTCAGTCCCATAAAATTATCATATCTTTAATGGCTTAGCTTTCTTGAGACTAATGTACGATGGAGGTTCGTGAGGCAGGGGACGGTAGAAGATTGTCGTTATTTGCCTGGACGGAAGCACCAGGGGTTTTTGCTAATAATTTACCAAAAGCAGCCTTGGTAGCTCTAAGTTATGTTTAACAATCAATCAACACCCTTCATAAAAGAATGTTAATAATATTTTATGGTGAATTAAATTGTTCTCTCTTTTTAATACTCTTCAACCTAAGAATTTTAAAATATTAACTAAAACATTGTTTTTCTTATTTTTATATTGAAATAAAAAAAATTATACTAGGTATATTACAAGAATAAATAAAAAAAAATTAATATTAAATATAATCTATTTATTTCGATTTAATTTATTTAAGTAAAATAAAAACAAAATATTTAATATTTCACTTTTTTAATAATCAGAATATCATATATATATATATATATATGGTACCTGGTTCGATAGTTTAAAACATTTAAAATGATTATATTGTTTTAAGAATAGGGTGAAGAAGAACATCCTGGTTGAGGAATATAAGAAAATAAATGGGGGCATGCAAGGTGTCATGCTCTTTCTTGCTGCAGAGAACAGAGAAGTTTTCGCCAGAGTGATCGCTAACTTCAGGAAGAACGGACTTTGCACATAAGGACCATCAAAAAATGAATTTAAACGATTATTATGACTATCATTCATTTTTTCTACTATTCTTATCTTATAATTATTACATCTAATAGTATTATCTATAGATATTCAATCAATACCAACATAAAATAATATGAATAATGATAATATTAAAATAATAATAATGCAATTTCATAATGATATGGGCTGATTAGATAAGATATATTCATTTCTAACATTTTGTTTTCCATATGGTACTCACTGACTCCTAATCCATTAATAATAAGTACCTGGTTTACAAAGCCACCACTCGGTCATTAAAAAAAATATTCCTTATTAATGGGTTTCGGCTGGTAATTCGTATTAATAAATTCGTTGGGGCGTTGATAATCCTCTTTTATACTATTCTTATCTTATAATCTCACCTTTGTCTCTATTTATACATAGAAACTATCAATCAATTTCTTTGTTTTAATTTAGGTATAAAACATTTTATAAGAATTTATTAAAAGCTGTGCACTGTTCATTTGAGACTATTTTCTCTCCATTTATTCATAAATGTTCAACACAATGAATACAAAATTATTAATATTAATTCTAGCAATTGACAAACAAAATTATTCATATATAATTTTTTTAGTTTTTTCTTAATTTAAAATTATATAAATATAAAATTAAAAATATTTATTTTAATAATATTTTGTAATCAAATTACTAAATATGTATTATGTTATATCCACAGGTCATACTTTTCTGTATTTCAGTGCATTAATACGTACTTTTATGGGATTTTTTTTATCATTAAAATTCTTAATTTAAATTAAGAAAAAACTAACAAAGATGACTTTTCCCGAGGCTGAAACCAATATGTAATGTTTTGATTTAGATATTTATTGACATTTGTAAAACAGTTTAAATAAGAGAAAAACTAATTAAAATTATTTTTTCTCTTTAAGAAAACCTATGCAGATCGATTCTTCAACTAAGAAAAACTAAAAAAAAAAATAAAAAGATAACAACAATCTATGTATTTTTACTTATTCATTTAGTTTGACATATTTTAAATTAACTTTTATAAAAAGAGTATAAACAAATTTAATTTAAATTTAGTTATTAATTTTTTTATATATAAAAATTCTATTCTCTAACGACATTAACTTTTTGCCTTGGGCTCTTGTCAACAAAATGTGAAGGATATAAAGAATTCTTATTAAGACATTGTTATTATCAAAATGTGGATTTTTTTAATAGTAAACCACTAATGAATATTAAATTTCTAAAGCTAACATTGAGGAAAATTATATCAAGTTAATTTATTGAGGGAAATTTTATTTGTATTGATTACAGTGGCGAAGCTTAGGTTTATGCCGCCTGGGGCAGATGTCTCATTTGCCGCCCTTCCACCCATTAACACTTTCAATTTTCAATAAAATTTGTTTTTTTTATTTATTTGACATAACCTCGAAGTTTTAAAAAAATTAATAATTTTTTCTAATATCTCACTCACTGTCAGAGAACCACACTGAAATTCTTTATTTAAAAGTCAATTTTCTACATTATATCTTATTAGTGTGTTAATGAATAAATAGTTTTTACTAATTTCAACAATAAAATAGAATTTTACCTCTATTTAGATATTTTTTAAATAAAAATAGAATTTTTGAACATTTCTGAGATCAACAATGTATTTGACGTCTATGTCTTCCTTGGTATCAGCAACGATAAAATATGTTATTTATCGATTCCGAACTTAGCAATCAAAATATAAATTATTTCTCTAGATTCCTTTCTGACTTCTTACATATTCATTCATTCATTCATTTTAAAGGTAAGCATATTGGAAATTGTTAATTTATTAAAATATATTTAATCTAAGAATTTAAATTAAGTTTAATCGTAAATATGAACATATCTTATTATTTGTTTTAATCTTTTTGCATTAATCAAAATTAAAATTATCTTATTTCAAACATTTATTACCTTTTAACCTTTTAAATTTCTTATTTTATTCTTATTATTCTTATACCATATTTTTTTTGGATTGCTTTATAATTATAATATAATTTGGTAATTATGAACAAATGTTATTATTGCTTTAATCTTTTTAAATTAATCAAAATTAAAATTATCTTATTTCAAACATTTCAATATTCTACTTTTAATTCTGTAAAATTTTTAGTTTTTATCAGATATTCTTTTTACAGTTTATATTCATTATTATTCAATTAATTATTCTATTCTATTTATTTATTTTCTTTAGCTTGAATACTAATTTGGTGAATATATTAAATCAGATTTTTTTTTTTTTAGGCATTTCTAAATAAGCTACCTCTAATGTTAATCATTAATTTTTTTTTTTTGGATTTCTTTATAATTTGCAGTTAATTTGGTAATTATGAACATATGTTATTATTTATTTATTTATTTATTTTCTTTTTCGTGGGCAAGGTTTGTGTATCAAATTATTTTGGTTATTTTTTATTTACCAACTAATAATTATTCTTATATTAATTAATTTTTTTTTTTTTTTTTTAGAATGTCCTCAATGTATATCCCTATCTTTTTTATTAATTTAGTTTTTCTTATCCTTTTTATCTCTTTCACTGTTATTCTTTGGTTATTAGACGGTGTCATTTCTTACCCTAGAATATGTCAGAAATGTTACAAGATTTACCAAAACAGGAAAAGTTTTTATAAACATAAGTTATTGGGCTGTAATGTACCTGATAGCGGTCTAGGGCAATCTATTACTATATCTATTCCTTCTTCTTCTAATTCTATTCCTTCTACTTCTACTAATTCTATTCCTTCTGCATCTATTTCTATTCCTTCTACTTCTACTAATTCTATTCCTTCTACTTCTACTAATTCTATTCCTTCTACTTCTACTAATTCTATTCCTTCTACTTCTACTAATTCTATTCCTTCTACTTCTACTAATTCTATTCCTTCTACATCTATTTCTATTCCTTCTACTTCTACTAATTCTATTTATTTTAAATACTCGAAACACTCCAAATGTTTGTTCCCCGATTGCAATAAATTTTTTTATTTTAAATCACAAATGATAAAACATTTGCAATTAGTACATAATTTAAAACCTGCTTGGAAACTTTTAAAATTTTCTGATAAAATTGAATTTAACAATTGGTTTAATAATGAATCAAATAGCAAATATATTTATTTTAGAAAATTATGTGGATCAATAAAAAGACAAACATATTATGTTTGCAATTTCGACAATAAAAATTTAGCCCAAAAAAGAAAATTTTTAATAGTAAAAAGCATATTTCTAAGGGTCATTTAATTAATACGGGTTGTCCTTGTAGGATTATAGTAAATGAAAAATTCAACGGGGCTATTATAGTAAAATATTATTCGGCTCATAACCACAAATTAGGAATTGAAAATACTAAATTTCAACATTTACAACATGAGACTATAAATTTTATTAAAGCAAATTGTTCGTTGGGGGTTAATATCGACAAAATTCATTCTTATTTAAAAGGAGATTATGGTAAACGCGAGGGGAGGGAGGTCTCCTTTCCAATTGGGGAAAATTTAATATCCAAATCTCATATTAGGTATTTTGACAGAAAGGCAAAGTCCTTAGAATGGGAGCATCATGATGATACAATTTCAATTTCAATTAAGGTACACAAATTAAATCAGGAAACTTATAGTCCCATATTAATATATAAACCCCTTGGGGAGGAATTCATAACAATTGGGCCAAAATTTTTAAGAAAAAAAGCTTTTGATAAAGATTTATTTTTTTTGGGCTTACAGACCAAAGAGCAAGCCGAAATGATGAAGGAAGGTTGCAACAGAATACTATGTATTGACGCAACCTTTGGTACTAATAGTTACAATTATAAATTAATTAATTTAGTTGTCCCCACTAAATTTGACAAAGGTTATCCCGTGGCGCATTTTATTTCTGGACGTTTAGATTTAGATACAATGACCCATTTATTTTCTTCAATTAGGGCAAAAATCCCCGATTTAAAAATAAATGCCCTAATGACAGACGATGATAACACGGGATGGCGGGCTATATTTTCGGTATTTGGGAATATTAGACACCTTCTTTGTCACTGGCATTTAATTCGATCTTGGAAACGTAACATTCCAAAAGATATCCCCAAAGAATTACAAAAAGGTATATACAAATTTTTGATAACTCTCTTAAAAACGAAAAATTCTTTTCATTTCGATAAAATTTTGAATACTTTTTTGGCCGATATTAGAATCAGATGTCCTAAATTTTACCAATATTTTAAAAATAATTATTGTAACAGAATACACATTTGGGCTATGGCTTATAGGAATTTCCCTCATGGGCACACAGATACAAATATGTATTGTGAATCATTCCATAATATATTGAAGACGCATTATTTGAATCGAAAATTTAATAAGAGAATTGACGTTTTAGTAGAGGTTTTATTAAATATCGAGAGGGATAATTATACAAAGTATAAATATAATGAATTAATTTTAAATCCTGTTCCGAAACAGGCCGTCAATTTCATCTCTAGACACAATAATGGAATGAATGTTTTATGTTATAGATTGTTTGAAACAAAATGGATGAAAACCTTTTACTACTTTCAACCAAATACTATGTACCACTCGGGGGTACAGGGGGCGGAGCCCCCGTCTAGATGTGAAGAGCGACGAAGGAGCTCTGAGCAGCTAGTATTTATTATATGAAAAAAGATGAAAGATGAATTATAAATAAAATTGAATCCAACTTTTCTGATTAAAATAATTAAAATAAATGTACATATATTTTTAAAAGTTTTTATATTATTTAATATTTTCGTTTGTGATTTCAGATGTGAAAGATACATGCTTACTATTAATAAGGAATTTTATCCCTGGATTGCTGTTTTCATTCTTTGAAGAAAGAAAATAGAAAATAATGAATGGATGCAATTAATAAAACATGTTTAATCGATTTAAAATATAAAAATAAATACTTATTTAATATATTATACTTTTATATTAATTTTTTAATTTAATACATATTTATTATTTATTTTATCCAGAAATTACAATATTTGAAATATTTTGATTATGTAACAATATAATTGTCAATTGATTTGTAAATTTTGAAAATAAATTTTTTAAATTAATATTTATATGTATATTGTGTTACGTATTTAAACTTAAATAGCAAATAAATTACACTTATAACATTTAAAAGCAAAACTTTATTCCTGTTGTTTATTTATCGTGTAATCTATATAAACAGAATGCCATGATCCAACTCTCCTCATTCCATTCACTCACTGCAAACCACATAAAATACATAACAATTCCTCCCTTTATCAGAATTTTAACAAACAGTTCAATAAGCGATTAGTAAACAATTTGCACAAAGAACAATACTTTAAACACGAAAGTTTTTATAACAAACAAACAATTAGTAAACAATTTGAACATAGTCTCTGATTCTCTTTTTCAGTTCTGTAAGAAGTCTTGTTATCTTTGGTTTCAAAGGTTCAGGCCTATTTGGTCTTGACACTAGTTGACAGCCGTGGCAGGTTTTGCACCATTTCTCGATGTCCTTGTACATAGACTTCCACCTATATATATATAAATTATATAAACATAAATACAAATATATATATATACTTATAAATCGTCTTCTCTTTTTTCTTGGATGTACTTTAGCAAAGTCTTGTCTTGCTTTTTCAAGATATTTTTCTTATGCTTCTCCTTCTAATACATTCGAGGATATTTCTTGATCTTTAATTTTTAGTTCTCCATCAGTAAATTTTTCTAAAATCTTCTTGGCTAAATCTTCTCTTAATAATCGAACAGAAGCCTCTGCATCCCCTTGGTTAAATTCTATAAGAGCCACCTCGGCGCTATATTCTGAAGTTAACACTTCTTTGATATCTATTCGAGTGATTTCTTCTCCAGTAAATCCAGTTAAATAAATAATAGCATTCTTTGCTAAGTTTGGAACCGATGTTTGTTGTTTTCCCTTATTCTTTAGAGCATGCTTGTCTAAAGTGCGGCCCAAAACCCTTTGAGATATAATTTTATAAATATTTCTATAATTCAAATAAAAAAATTATAATAAAAAGAAGTTATTTTATTTTAATAAAACTATATATACAGTAATAACTCTCTACAAGGACATTCTCAAAATACTCTTAAAAACTATGTTTATTGTGAATTAAAATGAATGAAGTAACTATTAGACGTGTCCTTATAGAGAGGTTTTACTGTAGTTAATTTTATTTCCATTTCTTGAAAAAATATTTATGTGCGGCCCAGCATAATTTTTTTTGCAACGTGGCCCACGAATGGTCATAGTTTAGACACCCATGCTTTAGAGCATTTTGAATTAACTTATTCTCCATTCGTTCTTTTCTTTTCTTTTTCTTTCTAAGCTTCTTTCCATTTTTTAATTAACTCTTGTTCATTGTATTTGATTGAATCTATTTTTAAAAATTGATTGATTGATTGAATCTATTTTTAAAAATTCTTCGGCTTTTTCTTTTTCTTTAAATATTACAAAAACGGATCCTTTAAAAATAGTTTTATTTGCTGCATTATCAATTTAAGTTCGCATCTGAATATTTTCTATAGCTCCATACCGAGCAAAAAATTCATAAAAGTTATCTAAGGTGAGACCTTCTTGTGGAAAATTATTCTAATCATTATCTCTTTGCGCCTTTCCTCGTTCCATTTTAGATAATATTAAAGATATATCTTATTTATAATACTTATGTAAAATCCTGATCAGTAATTTAGAATTTCTAATAATTTAATTAATATATAATTATTTTCAAAACTTTAATCAAGTAAAAGAAAAACAATTTTTTACTTTCCTCTCATTTTTGTATAGTTAAATTAAAGGGAGATGTATCCAAAAATAGAATAAAGGGCCCTATTGAGAGAAACAATATACATCTACTCATCACTAAGAAAATTATTAATATCAAAAATATATTTATATATATATTCAATATTTGAATTAAATCCTTAACAATTCTAATATTAGGTATTACAATTAGAAAAGAATTAGTTTTTTTGAATTAGAATTTTTTGGTTTAATTTATCTACCTAGTTGGTTGAAAGATTTTGATCATTTCTACTATATATAATTTTATTTTGTATTTAATTAAATAGTTAAAACTAAATATTTAGTAGCAAGGAGGAATAGTATTAACATAAGAAACTGTAAGAATTGTAAAATGAATAGAATAAATACTTAGGTTCAGTAATTACGAAGGGTAATAATATACGAGAAAAATTTATTTAAATTGAGGTTGCTATCGCGGGTAGCGCCTGATATCATGCAAAAAAGGGGCTTCTCTCGTCAAAATTGTTATCAAAGGGAATCAAAATTAATTATATAAAACAATTATTTTGCTGGTTATATTCTATGGGTGTGAGGTGTGGTCTATGACCTTAGGAGATGAGAGTAGATTTAGAGTATTTGAGAAGAGGATTCTTCGAGGCGTTTATGGGCCAAAGAAAGATGAGGTCACCAGGAAATGGCGTAGACTGCATAACGAGGAATAATTGCATGACCTCTATGCATCTCCAGTTAGGGTCATAAAATTGAGAAGGTTGTGTTGGCCAGAAGAAAAATATATTTGTTGGGAAATGTTCGTTTAGAAGACCAAGGACGAGATGTGCGGTAACGGATGGTCTGTGGTGCGGACAATGTCGAAAAGAGCGTGAGAGAGATGGGAGAAAATACTAGTTAGATGTGTGCAGCTCAGAATAGGGACACTTGGAGAAATGATGTTACTGCGGCCAAACAATTTCGAGTTCCGTGGACCCACAAAGATAGATCTTTCAATTTTTAAAGATATCACTATTAAATATAACTTAACAGTTTCTATAGAATTATCAATTAATTAATTAATAATTTTAATTAATAATTATTCTATACAAATTCAGATCTATGAAATAAAAGAACAAATAAAATTATTATATTTATTATAAAAACAAATATAATTTGAATTTAAATAATGGCACACATAATTTTTTTAAATTCGCACCTCTTGTGGATGCAAAGAGTACTAACACTAACACACACACATAGGGATAGTCGGTGAGACGAATATCGTTGCTGATATCAAGGAAGACATAGACGTCAAATACATTGTTAATCTCAGAAAAGTTGACTATTCTAAAAATAGAACATTTAATATGTTAAATAATTTTGTTAAAAATAGAACATTTAAAAATATTAAATAATTTAAATATGTTTCCACAATGTATGGAGTAAAAAATGATTTTATTTACCAATAAATTAGAAATGATTATTCTATCTTTAGTTTGTCCATGACACCTTTGTGGAAACATTTTAAAATAAAAATAATAGATATTTAGTTTATATAAGAGTATGATTTACATGTTATATCATTGAAATTAGAGAAAATCTCTTTTGATTGAAATAATAAAAAATATATTTTGCGATTTATAGATGGTGACATAGTTATTCAGTATAACTTAAAATGAACATCCTTTATACAAAATAATAATATAAAAAATAAATACAATATAAAAAAACTCTATCTAATTTGAAAAAAATATTTATTAATGATTGGAAATTTATTTTTTTTATATTTTGAACTTTAATTTCATATAAATTAATTTAGAATAAATTTATTTACAATGATAGATGGTAATTATCAATCGCGTGCCCAAGCAGTCCTCTCAAGCATCTGGACCTTCTTCTTTGTTACAAGGATTTAAACTAGCACAATAGGATTTCAGCACTCGAATAAGAAACAGCAACGATACAATGGGTGATGGATGAAGCAACTGCAAAGCACAATCCCCTCTCTGTTTACTTGCTCTATTATTCGGGGTCCTTCCTTATATTATTTTATGGGACGTTCATGATAGGCTTTACGTATAGAGAATACACAAATACTTCTAAAAAGATGATATAATACAATTGTTGATTATCAATAGATATAACAATTAGTCTCATTTCTTTCAAAAATATATTTCACTATATAAGAATTAATATAAATTTGCTTCAATATTTTATATTCAGTTTCAAAATTATTTATATAAATTATTTTAATTTAATTATATAGAAAAAAAATTACTAATTTTTATGAAAATTATCAAATCAAAAGAGTTAAGGTAAAAAATTACATACTCATCTAACACTGAGATTTTTTAAATTCAAGCAGAATTTTCATATACGAATTGATCCATCAATACATAAATTACCATAAGAATAACAGTACCGGGACCCCGAGCCTCGGCTCGGTACTTAAGTTAAAAAAAATGATTCATTATTATTGGATTTGGCTGGTAATATTAATACCTGGGACACCGAGCTCTCGCTCTACCCTTTAAAAAATATTGATACACAATTCTTTAATTATTTATTACAATTATTAAATGTTACACATTTGCATCAATCTGATTAAAATTAATGAACTTGTGCTCCTCAATAATACATAAATATATAATATATAGGTACATATATTTTTTTTCTATAGTGTTTTTTTGAAAAACTGTTTAGCGCCCCAAGTGGTTATAAAACAAACTAAAGACAAAAAAACGTGCTTTGCAGCTTTTCGGAATTAAAAAAGCAAAATTGGCAGTCGTGGGACTGGCCGACAGAAGTGAAAACTTCTGCGTAAGAAATTTTAAAACAGACGAAATTCGCGCTATTTCACGAGAAAGATGAATTTCATATGCATGTATATATATATAACTTATATATTATTTTAAACATATATTTTAAACAAATTTGTAACTTATATTTATATATATATAAATACACAACTTTGTTTAAAATATTGCAATACGAACTGTTTTATAATTCTTATCTCTAACATAAAATATATATTTATTATGTGAAGTTCATTTCGTATAATTTTGATTATATATGTATATATGAAATGAACTTTACATAATAAATATATATTTATATGTTAGAGATAAGAATTATAAAACAGTTCTAATGACAATTCAAATTTCGCGCTCTGTTATAAGAAATTTGAAAGCAGACGTAATGTGCTAGCTTCATGGTGTTGGTCACGATCACGCGAGTTCTATACTTTTTCCCCATCCCGCAAAAGTGCTCAACGCCGCTAAAGAAGTTTTCACTTCAAAAATTATTTAATATTTGGAAATATATCTGACTTATAGAAAAAATGAAAATTAATTAAAGAAAGAAATTGTTTTTAAAATATCCTGAATAATATGTAACAATTTTCAAGATAGAAATTTATTACAATATTACAATTATTAACTGTTGCATCATTGCATCAATCTGATTAAAATGAATGGAACTTCGGGTACTCAATAATAATAAATAAAATAATATTAATAAATATATTAAATAATATTTTATTGAAAAAATATTAAAAATTATAAAACTATCTAAAACTTAATTAATAAAAGAACAATGAATAAATAAATATAGAATAGTAATTTATTAAAAAGTAAACAATAGATAAAAAGAAAAAAAAATAACAAAATCATTATTTTCATTTTTAAATAACGATTCACCCGGCGAGTTTCGAACCGACGAAATCCACTCGTTAAAACATCAGTCCAACCTCTGGACTATATGTATTTAGATAAAAAATTGTCATATTTTTACTGTCTTAGCAGTATTTGATGTTTTTTATTTATTTTTTTTTTTTGAGAGAGATTAATAAATATCTATATATATTTTATTAAAAATAAATATTTTTAATTTTATTTCGAAATTAAATAATAAATTTTAAAATATTTTAAATAAAAAAAAATATTAATACAAATAAAAATGGATGCCAATTTTGACGTTTTCCATATATAATTTTCAATTAAGAAATTAATAATGAAGCTGTATGTTTCAAGAGATATCATCAATAAAACTTAATTTTTCTTTATAAATACTATATCTAGTGTGAATTTGAAAAAAATCGTTAGAGCGGTTTTTGAGAACCAATATATATAGATAAATAGATATATACAATTTTAGCTAGCATAATAAGATAAGATAAGATAATGTTATTGGATTTACTGTAAAGGGTTACATCGGACTAATATAAATAAATATTTTAGCTAATGACCATTGAAAATCACACTGGACGACACAGAAAGTCAAATTTAATTAAATTTAATCACTAACAAATAAACATTTACTATTTCTCTTATAGATTATTAAATATTTTTTTTTATTTCTGATGGACAACTTAATATTATTATCATTAGTAAATCGAAAAATCTAACGTTATAAACCACTTAGGAACTTTTATAAACTATTTTTTTATATATAATAATATTTAGGTTATAATCTGATCAATAAACATCAATCAATATATTTTAATTAAAACTAAAAATATTTGATTAAAAATTTTTATAAAATAACGTTTTTCCACAATGGACTAAAAAGAATAAAATAATTTTTCTATAAGCTTGACAAAGTTTATGGATGAATTGCTTCATATTCAACGTAAAGCGTTGGGCGCATTTAGTTTAATTTATTTATTTGACAATCAAGTCAAATTTTTGTAATAATAAAAATTTTATTAAACACATAAACTGACAAATTTTTTTATTATGCAATAAAATTGATAGTTTAAGAGCTAAGAAATTAATCTTTTATTATTTTTCACTGTAATATACTTATATCAAAGTATGTATCAAAATTTAAAAGAATTTTTATTAAATTTACATATTATCAATCAAATCCAAAATGCTTGATAATATTAGAAGAAATAGTGTTACATGTTAATTAAGTGTTTTAGTGTGGTATGTATCTTAGAATATATATATATTAATATATATGAATTGTAGCTCTATAAAAGAAGTTAATTGCATAGAACTAAATACGCCCAACGTTTTTCGTTGAATATGAAGCAATTCATCCATAAACTTTGTCAAGCTTATAGAAAAATTATTTTATTCTTTTTAGTCCATTGGAAAAACGTTATTTTATAAAAAAATTTTATATTTATATTTTTTTAATTTACATCTATTTATGTTCTTCCATCTCTTTTACGTGCCTTCCTACATTGTCTGCCCAACGGACCTTCCAGTCTTTCCTTTCCTATTCTTGCCACGCGTCTGCCCAATAGATTTTATAGTATGGTATAGTATAGTAATAGTGTACATATATATATATATATAAAATAGAAGAGTCGCTAAAATAAGCTCATAAATACGAAGGCAAATCAATAAATCCATGGCTTTTTGAATTTCCGGTCTCTTAAATAAAATGGCAACACTGCTCCTATCACTATCAGCTGACCCCTGTCGAAATTTCAACCAGCTGGGCCTTTTAGTTTTTGTTTGACATCTAATAGCAGCAGCGCCAGCTCTAGAATTTACGCCGCTCCGAACAATAGAATAAATTGCCGCTCCTATGTTCGTAAAATTTATTACATTCATAACCAAAATACCGCCCTTTACTACCCCGTACCTCGTGATTTAAGAAGAAAATGAAATAAGTGAATTTTCATGAAAATCTATGAATTGGGATACGAATTGCTCTCTCATCCGCTCTATTCTCAGGATTTAGCCACGAATGAATATTTCTTGTTTTCAAACCTGAAGAAATGGCTCGGCGAAAAGAGGTTTGACTCCAACGATGAAATCCTCTCACAAACAAATCTATTTTGATGTCTTCGACAAATCTTATTTTTTGAAAGGGATAAAAAAATTGAAGAAACGTTGGACAAAGTGTATAGAGCTCAAAGGAGACTACGTTGAAAAATAAAACAAATTTTTATCCAAAAACCTGTTTCATTCAAAAAGTCACGAAGTTATTGTCCTGCCCTGTACTATTGAAACATTGAGTGTTCGTTTAAATTAAACTAAATTAAGTCTCGGACTTATTGACTTGGCCTCGTATTTTATAACTTTGGATAATGGATAGTTGGATAAATGCACAAAAATAGTGTAATATCAAAATGATAATAATATATATAAGAGCAATATCATAGATAGATCATTTCAAAACAGTCAAAACATAATAAAATTCAAAAATATACAATATTTAAATAAATAGTGGAAAAATATTATATCTTATTAAAGGAAAATATTATATTTCAAATAAAATAACAAATAGGAAAATAAATAAAATATTATTACTTGTTTTTCATATTTTGTTGAAAATGCATGTCATTTTTATACACATTCGCATGGAAACATATTTTTCCCAATGAATATTTTACTTTGATATTTATTATTATAAAAAAAGTGAGTGGTTTGTGAAATCTATGGATAATTAAGAGTTTAACCCCAACCTTGAATGGATCCCAAGTCAAGCAAACTTTAGTCTCATTGTGTACTATCGTATATAGATATATCTGTGATTTGTTTTGATGATTTTGCGGACTCTCGACCATCGATTCCAGAACCTATTCTTATCTGAGTCGGTGGACCACACTTCCTACTCTTTATAACGTGCAATTATCAGATCATAGACTGCCAGTACTCATTGATTTCCAGAATATTTCACTCATTATTTCTCTGATTCTTTATTTCTTGTCAAATAATACCTTGAATACCTGAAGATCTACTACAGTCTTTTAAAGAGCATTTAAACAAATATTTCTTCAATCTTGTATGTTATTTAACTTTCGACTATAGCCTTGTATATAGTTTTTTATTTTGCTAGGGTGAACAACTCTTCCTCAACAACATATACTCCCGATTCAGTGCTAAATTGAGTCAAATTTTTAAATTGTTCTAAAATTATGTATATATTCTACATCCAGAAATTTCTTAAATTGGTGTGATCTTAGTTAAAAACTGTTGTTGTCATTTTCAAGGTGCTTTTGAATATGGCGAATGTTATCTCCAATCATTCTCAATCTAAAAAATAAAAATAATTATTTTACATAATCAATTCTTATACATTTAAATATTATCCGAATGACGATTTAAAATTTACACTTGTTCATAAGAATATGTAATATGTTTACCTTAAAATCATTAATTTCAGTTCGAACAATGAAGTTTTCTCCCTGAAACAGCTCTTTCGATATTGATTAAAAAAAAAATTCAGAACTATCTCTTTCTACATCAAATGCTAATAATTTCTGAAAGATTTAAAATTTTGCTGAGTTTTATGGAATCAATTTTTACTGACAGAATATAAATATAAAGAAATTAGAGGTTTTTAAATACACTGAACTCTGTATAATTTTTTTTTTTAGTTTGTATGTAAACAATTTACAGAAAAAACTATAAATATATTAACTATATTATATATTATTATTTAAATCACTTATATAATTAAAATTTTTATTATTATTAAATTACATCGAATTAAATATTATTTTTTTTATTTGATTAATTATTATTCTGGATTAAAATTAATTTATATTTACAATTATAAAAGTTTGATATTTTATTATATAAACTACTCTAAAGGATTTTCCCATTGATTACCAGAAATACTGGTGTACACTTTTAGTTTGAAAGTTTTCCTTAAAATTAAAGATTACCAATGTACAGAAGTGAACTTAGATATTTAATTGGAATTCAAATGTAAACATTTCTTCTTCTTGTTCTATTAACTTTCCTAATGATTATGAACATAATGTCTTACTCATATTTAGCAATTTTTTTATAACAAGTCCCGAATATTTAACAAATATCATTGAAGCACATTTAGAAATTGAATTTAATCGAATTGAATGAATGATAGGACTGATAATATTATCGATTATTTAATTGGATATCAATGTGTCTGAACCCCATGGTTAGTCAAGAAAGAGAAGAAACTATAAGTGCGGAAAGGCAGAAGGCACGTTGCCATGGCGATGGTGACGGCGACGCGGCTCTGTAATCAATTCGCGAACGGAGAATGAACCCATTCCCTTTGAAGGCCCCCGGTGACCCGCAGACCCTAACCAGCCATCTCCAACACGAATGGTCTTGGACCCTTCTTCAAAGGGGGTGTCGTTCACAAACTCGTGCATTGTCTCTCTGTATTTGATCTGGTCAGTTTCTTGTCCAGAAATTTCCAAACTTACTTTACTTAACTCCATCTAAGTATGTTAAATTTTGTTGATTCTAAGCTCAAGTTAAATACATCTCAATATAGAATAATTTTTTTTTTGTTTTTAATATGACAATTGATAAATATGGTAACTTTGATAATTGTTATTTATTATTATAATTATTATTATTTTTTAATATTTTTAGTAGGATAATAAATAGGTGTATATGACGAATTAAAATAAAATAAAAATACTTAATATATGATATGAATAGTACAATATGAGTCCTGTTCCTAATTAGTGTATTAAAAGGTTTTAAGCTGAAGATTCGATAAACTTAGGTCTAATTTTTTGATAAAATCATTTTAATTTATTTTTTCTTAATTAAAGAAATTAATGGTTAACAAGTGTCATAAAAAAATCAAAAAATTACAATTGTACAAGGTGATATTCTTTTAAAATAATCTCTCTTATCCCTATAAAAATATTTAATAAACATTTTTTTAAAATATCATTAAATTAAATTAAATAATATATTTTTATTATATAAATAAACATGTAAGTATATATTTTAAAAAGTAAGCCAATTGTAAGAATTAATATTATTTTATATTCATTCTCGAATACTGTGAACTAACGGAATTATCATTCGAGTAGATTTCTATTTTGTGAATATTATATAATACTAGCTGCTCAGAGCGCCTTCGGCGCTCTTCACACCTAGACGGGGGCTCCGCCCCCTGTACCCCCGAGTGGTACATAGTATTTGCTTGACAGTAGTAAAAGGTTTTCATCCATTTTGTTTCAATCAGTATATTACATAGAACATTCATAGAGATATGTAAGAATACTGTGATATAATTAACGTCAAAATTTTTGGGTCAGACAGACAAATATAAAAAATTCTAAACTCACTTTTGGCTTTCAAAGATCATGAAAGGTCTGCAAAAAATTTTAAATTCTGAGCAATGTGCAGATAAAAACCTTTTTTTATATATATAGATAATAATAATAAAAAACATTTTAATAAATTTAAAAAATATACCCAATTTAAAAATGTCAAAAATTTAAAATAACTTTATATCATCATATTTTAATTACCGACCGACGATAGTAAGGGAGGTATTGTTTTCATACCAAATTTCACATGTGGAGATTTTTACATATCTCCACGAATCATGCATTTTCTAAACAGAAAAAAGTATTTTTAGCATGATGTCTGTCCGTCCGTCTGTCCGTCCGTCTGTCCGTCTGTCCGTCCGTATAGATGTGTACAGCCTGAACGGCTGAACCGATTTTGATGAAATTTGGTATATTTACTTAATGCATCAGTGGGATGAATTGATCAACTTTTGGTGCAAATCAGGAAACCGGAAGTGGTAGTATTAGCGATCGACGATAGGAAGGGAAGGGTTATTTTCACACCAAATTTCATATGAGGAGATTTTTTTATATATCACCACGAATCATACACTTTGTATTGGTTTTATCCTCGGGAAAATCATATTTATTAGTTTTTTCTTGATTTAAAATTATATGACGTCATCCAGCCATTCATGACATCAAAGCCTGGTCTTACATATATATTATAAATAAAATAAAATTAAAAATGTTTATATTTATTATTTATGTATTCATATCTGTTTTTTATTACATTAATAGATATATTAAAATTATTTGAAATTGTTTCTGTAGCTAGAAATTAATTTACTTCAAACCGTCGGTCGGTTCGGACCTGGCCACAGGTCAACTTATTTTTATATATTTTCACTTCATAAAATACTAAATAATATTTTTTTTTTATTATTCAATGATAAAATTGATATATTATTATATTATATATATTATAGAAAAGAAGAAATATTCAATTAAATAAAAAATAATTTATGATAAAAATATGATCTAATAAATATTTTATTAAATTAATTAAAATGAGAACTTTTAGAATAAATGATTTAAATGCATTGATATTTGAATATTAGAATTTAAAATAAAAAGTGAAATATTATAATAATTCTTTAATTGGGAATCGCTATGATAATTCATTGTTTGAAATGATTCCGCTAGGGACAGTGGGCCACGCCAGGCTCTTGAATGAACAGCACGGAGAATTATATAAACTTTAAAAAATTAATTTCTGCGGTTATTGATTAAATATTAATAAAATTTATAGCCTATGTTACTCTAGGGGTATATTAGAATATTGTGATGTAATTTCAAAGAAATCGGTTCAGCCAATTCTGAGTCTATAAAATAGTAATTTTCCGGACAGACAGACAGACATGAAAAATTCTAAAGTCACTTTTGGATTCTAGAGGTCATGAAACGCGAAGATATGCAAAAATTTTTAAATTCTGAGCAATGTGCAGACAAAAACCTTTTTTTATATATATAGATTGTGAATAAGCTCTGTACGTACAGGTATATTCTTAAGTTGAAAATAAGAGACTGGGATTTAATAAGAATTCTCTGAGACGGTAATATTTTATTTTTTAAAGATAGACTTTTTAAAAATATTTATTAAAATGCTTAAGTTAAGATAAAAATCATAAATTTTAATTTTAAACAATATATAAACAAAATCTTTGTCAATTGTCAATCTCTCTATATAATATAATATTTACATATAATAATATAATAAAGATTATATTAAACAAAGAGATATTTAACATAATTGTCTCCCTGCGTCATTTGTGTAAGAAATTCAGTTCTTTAATTTGCGCAGAGATATTATAAAGGTGAAGATTATAAAGGTGAAAAAACAACTAACAAGGAAAGCACTAAATTATATATTTATTATTAATCTTAAATACCAGCATCTGAGAATTAAGATTGAATGTGAAAATATTCACACTTAGAAATTAATCTTTCACTTTATTGTTGAATGTTTAATCCATCTTTTAACTTATGCTCTTGAATATGAAAGAATTAAGTATACAAGTTAGAAAAAATAAAATTATAATATAGTACTATAACTAAGTGATAGAACAGGATATTATTAGATTTACATATTATAGTAAAGAAAAGTTGAAACAAAAGACCATATTGATATAATCTATTCTTATTATTTTTATGTAAAGCAATTTACAATATTTAAATATGATTAAATATACTGCAAACTCTTTTTTATATAATTATAAAATAAATGAAATTTTATTTAAGGCTGATTATATTTTGCTTTTAATCTGACTCGAATATGATAAAACTCCATAAAGGCTTTTAATTTGGATTATGCCACATTTTTATTAATTTATACATTATTTATAGATGTATAAAATCATGGAATAAATTTCTTCCCTTTGAAGATTTTCTTTGTTAACATCTATTTTGTTAATAAATTATGTAAATTAATTTTGTTTATTATTTATTTGTTTTTTTAATTAATTATGTAGATTTTTCTTTAAGAATAAGATGAATTAAACATTAAGATGAATATAACTAATATATAAGTATCAAAAGTTTTTTTTTTTTTTTTTTAAATAAATTGCAAAGTAAACAAATTTAATTCTAGTATAGTCAGGGAATGTGAATGGACATAATAATAAAATAAAGAATACAAAATTATTTGATACAACTGTTGAATATAAATCTAAATATTCTTTATTCTGAGCTAAGATACTTTTATTATTTATTATTGCATTTTAAATAATGTTTTTAAATTTCAAATTGATAAATATCGATTATATAATAAAAAATAAGCATAATGATGATATATATGTATATATTGTATTGGGAATGTAATATTATTTATGTTAAAAATACTATTTTGGAATTAAAAATTTTAATTTGGTAGATAGAATTTCAGGTTGCATAAATACAAGGGGCTTCTTTCAAATTTATTGTGTTAGTGAATGAGTGCGCACGCGTGGTAGCAATGCACTATCAAGTAAATTATTGAATTATCTTATATATATAATACTAATACAAAATTAACAAATAGTTTATGCAAATGTTTATTATCAATATATTTTTCATATATACAATTAAATATATATATATAACTGTCTGTTTATATTTTTGATAATGTTTTAATATCATTAATTAAATCTATAAATGCATATAAAAATGAAATTATTTATTTTAATGATAAGTTTGGTTTATTTATTACTATATTTTATAAATAAATTGAGAATAAGTATTTGTTTAATTTACTTTATTAAATCAGGTGAATTAAATATTTATCTTCTAACTAAAAATTTGATTATTAATAGCAAGAATTGTCTAAATAGATTTTTTTATTATTAAAGGGGACCAGTTTGGATTTACTATCTAAACAGTCTTTTTTCTTTCTTTCACTCACTCTCTCTCTCCTAAATTTTATTCTTTAGAATAATAACATTAAATAATCTCTGAAAATTTTATCATAGCTTAATGACTCATCTCATTAAAGTCCTATATAATAAAAGAATAAGTTTGAAGGATTTTGGAAATATCTAAATATATTTTGAAATCTGTCACATTATATATATGTCATTTTAAAATTCAATAGAGACAATCAATTGAGGTTTTTTTAAAAAATTAAAGAAGAACCATTATCATATAAGAGCAAAAACATATAAATATATTATTTTTACAAAATAAATACCTCAATAAATCTAATAATTATAAATCTATATGGTAAATAGTGAAAAGTATAGACATTTAACCAGGATCCCTTGAGAATTTTATTTCTTTTCTTTTCTTTAAAAAATTAATACAATAAGTTAAAACTAACAACTTTCATTTTATAAAATAATTATGTAAAAGTGCGCATATAACCCAAGCCCTTCATATTTAATAAAAAAAATGTCTTCGATTCGCCCACACAAGAATGAATAAAATATCATGTCCAGGAGTAAAAAAATGCTCTTTTTTTACATCTAGTGTAAAGTTCAAGATAAGAGCTTCTTGAAAAGTCTTTTATAAATATAAATTATTTACTAGTATAATAATGTCTGGGTATATATTGAAATTACATAAATATATTCACTAAGTAATAAAATGTAATTTCTCTAATATCAATTATTATCGAGATCGTAAAACTATCTTAGCTGAAATGTAATGATTTAGACAAGAATATGAATAAATATTATTAATATGGATACTTTCTATTAACGACAAGAAACAAGATGGACAACCTACATTAGGGTTTAAGTAGTTTGTTTAAAAGAACTTGGAGGAGTATTAATGTTTATTCTCTATTATTCATAATGCTCATGATAAGTTAGAATGGGAAGTTTCTCCATCATTAATTAATAATCAAACACACAATGTGACACTTGGGTTTAAAAGCATCCAAATAGTCTTTTTAACTTTTTTTTAAACATCTAATTAATTAATTTAAAATGTAAAAATAATAAAAAAAAAAACTTTCAAGAGATTAAATAAAAATAATTATAGATTATTTAATCTAGTCAAGATTAGACAATTTATTAGAAATTCTATACTTAAGTCTGTCTTATCCTTAGAACGTTGAGATGTACCCAGGGGCCCTTGGATAATCTAACATTAAATATGAATTTACGTAAGCATTTAGTGATAAGTGAACTGAACTACCCTGTCTTACTTTGTGCCCAGAGGCCTATGCTTTTATTAATATTACCTTCTTCATTATCTTTATATGAAATAAAACTTGGTTGAGTTTTTCTGAATAAGCCATACGATATCATTATGATGAATAGTGATATAACAGGTTGATAATTTCATTTATGATCACCTAAATTTTTTTAATTTAAAAATTGATCGAATTTGAATGATAAAATTATTTATTTTTATGGGCTTAAATAAATAATGATAGTATGCAATTCTGATAATTTGTGAAAAATTTTATTTTCAAGGTCATTGTATTTATTATGTTATTTTATCTTAAAAAATATACAACTTAAAACGAATAATTTTTAGTTAAGCACTTGGTGTGTTTATTAATATAAATCTTTTATTCTTCATCTCTCAATTCTCAGTGTTTAATTAAAATTATATTTATTAAGTTGTACTTTTTTAAGTTTGAGTTTACAATTTAATAAGATTTTTCATTTAGTGCCTAAATCTATTAATTTCATACATCCTCATTTAAATTAAATCGTAACTAAATATCTAACTATGAATTCATTAAGAATAATTTACTTATTTAATCAATCATTAATATAAAAATCTTAAAAACTCTATTGTTTGTTGAGACTTCCAAGGAACTAGATATCTTTCTTTTTATCAATTTAGTACATATTGACGAACAACCAAAATGTCAACACTTCATCTTATGGTTTTATTAGAAGGGATCCGAAATTGGTTTGTTCTGATCTATCTATCTATTATTCTTACAATAAGAATAATTGCTATAACTCGGGTTGAGGATCATTTAGATGACTTTTAATGGGCTTGGTAAATTAAAAATAAAGCAAAAAGTAAAATTTTATGCAATATTTATAATAATAAAAAGAAAACTTATTATAAATTCCATTGAGTTCTAATTATAGTTTTCCATAGGGTTTTAATTTCGATTAAAGTTTAAAGTTTAAAATTGAATATTTCTTTTTTTTAAATAGCAATTTATTAAATACTATTTTATTTTCATACAAACTAAAATTATATTTAAATAATGTAAATATTCTTTAAAAAATTGTGTTTTCATTCTATTAATTTTTTTGAATATCTTAAAAACTACTGTTATTATAAATAGTAATATTTTTTTTACCGACCGACGGTTTGAAGTAAATTAATTAGCAGCTACAGAAACAATTTCAAATAATTTTAATATATCTATTAATGTAATAAAAAACAGATATGGATACATAAATAATAAATATAAACATTTTTAATTTTATTTTATTTATAATATATATGCAAGATCAGGCTGTGACGTCATGAATGGCTGGATGACGTCATATAATTTTAAATCAAGAAAAAACTAATAAATATGATTTTCCCGAGGATAAAACCAATACAAAGTGCATGATTCGTGGTGATATATAAAAAAATCTCCTCATGTGAAATTTGGTGTGAAAATAACTCTTCCCTTCCTATCGTCGATCGCTAATACTACCACTTCCGGTTTCCGGATATACACCAAAAGTTGATCAATTTGTCCCACTGATGCATTAAGTAAATATACCAAATTTCATCAACCTGGTCTTACATATATATTATAAATAAAATAAAATTAAAAATATTTATGTTATATCCATATCTGTTTTTTATTACATTAATAGATATATTAAAATTATTTGAAATTGTTTCTGTATTTATTTCAAACCGTCGGTCGGTTCGGACCTGGTCACAGGTCAACTTATTTATATTAGAAAATTCAAATATATAAATTTATTTTAAAATTTTTGCATGCTTATTAAAATTTTTTATGGAAATATTATATGCAGAATTAATACGATTAATAATTAATAATAGAGTATACTATTTAAATATTTCAATTTTAAATTGGGTGGCTTGTATTGCTGGTTGCCTAAATGCCAGGGGCTCCTAGTCAAGTTTACGCTCACTCAGTCAGTCAGTCGATTTCGTTGTGTGAGTGCGCAAGCCAACTCAAACCAGGCGGGCGGCGTTGACGCTCTTTCTCTCTCTACTATATCAAAAGGGTAAGTGTATTTTCTATTGAAATTATCATAATTCACCAATATAAAGCGATCAATTATCATCACCTCTACCATCATTGTAATACTGATTTTTTTTAATAATTATTTTAATAGAAAAATATCACATTTGTTTTTTATTTCATATTCATATTATGAATGATATTTTATTTATTAATATATATATATATATATATATATATATATATTTAACGTGATATATTTGCACATTACTCAAAATTTAATTTAAAATTATTTACACATTTTATTAGAATTTGAAAATGTATATATCTTCTTTTTTCTTCTAATTAATCTCTTTTCTATTTCATTTTTCTCATGTCATTTAATATAATCGGATATATTATATATCGTACCCTATATATATATATATTGGTATATATATTTCTATTTATTATTATTATTCTATTTTTTAATATTTTCTACTCAATATGAATTGATTTTTTTAATATATATTTGGATATTATTATTCATTTAAGTTAATATAATTTTTTTATTTTCAATTTGAAGTGGCATTTATTCTAGAGACGCCCAAACCGCAGGGCTAATTTATTTTCTTTTTTTTCTTTTATCTTGTAATTTACTGTTTAATTTATCTAAAAAAATGATAAATTCTGATAAATATTTATTCTTTCAATATTAATTATTTTCTGAGAATTCTACATGATTATCAAAGTCAAAAATCAATTGAAATTTAAATAGAAATCATTTTAACATTCTCTTTTAATTATAGATAATAGAAAAGGTCAGTTTTTAATACTTTCATTTATTAAACAAGAATTTTATTATGTGTCTTTGAAATATATCTAAATATTATTATTTCATTAAAAGTTATAATAACGAAAAATTAATATGTGATACATTGATTAACAACAGTTTCAAAGTATTTTTAATCTGCATTAAAATAAATACAACTGATTATAAAGGCAGATATTTTATTAGAATGAATTAATTATAAATTTGGAAATAATTTTAAAGCTCGAAAGCTTCTATTAGCTAAACAGCGTAGGCGTTACGTTATATATATTATATATTCTATTGTATATATCTCGAGACAACTCCCAATATATTTACTTGTTTTTCTTATTTTGATTTCAAGCAAGAACTATTGAACTAATATATATATTTTCATGTTATCTTTTTTATAATTAAACACAAAAAAACATCTGATCAGTTAATTTATAAAATATTTCAGTTAAATAGAATTTCTATGCAGAATTTAAATTTGAATATAAGAAATAGAAAAATTCGTAATTCTTAATTGTTATACCATTATGTATTGCTAAATATACTTTTAGGTAATATTTTAAGTGTTTTATTTATAATTTTTCAATTATCATTTGTAAGTATATTGAATTTCTATTTATACACAGACAATTATATATTATTTTTTTATTTAAATACTAGCTGCTCAGAGCACCTTCGGCGCTCTTCACACCTAGTCGGGGGCTCCGCCCCGTGTACCCCCGAGTGGTACATAGTATTTGGAAATTCATTTACTTCAAACCGTCGGTCGGTTCGGACCTGGCCACAGGTCAACTTATTAAATTTACAATCTGTTACTATTTATATAACAATGAGTAAATCTTTTGATTGATTAATTAATACAACAGTACCAATAATAATATTACAGACATTTAGGAACAACCCAATGGTTGCTTCTTTTTATTTCTTTTTAAAAATTGTTTTCACTATTAAAACGTACTATAGAATCACTGGGTAAGTTTTTTTTTAATCTTCTTGCACTTGGGGGGGGGGGGGGGGACCATCAAGTCTTTGACTAGGTTACTTGGGTGGTGTTCAAGTTTGTTTACATATTTTACACAACGATTTGATATCACTTTTTTCACTGATGGGATCCCTAAGTCATTGGCTATCAGCTTGTTTGGCACGAACCAGGGGGCGTTCACTATCAAACGTAGAATTTTTGCCTTGAATCTTTCTACTATTTCAATGTTAGAGTTGGCGGCTGATCTCCGAAGTTCTAACCCGTACGTCCAAACTGGTTTAAGCAATTTACACATTGTTATTTTGTATTTTATTTTATTAAAAATCAAATTAAATTATAATTTTATTATTATGATTGGATAATTATTTTTGAATTATTTGGGCAACAATTTTGACCATACATTTTATTTAAATTTATAAAAATATAATATCATATACTTATATTGTTGATTTTAATTATTTTGCTTTTAACTCCTATAAAACCTTGCTATTCATTTTAATAATTTGTAATGCAATATTTGTATCTTTGTAAAATTCAATTTGTTTAACTTCAACAAAAATAAATTTAAAAGAATTTTAATTGGAAAACACTAAATAAAATGAAAAAATTTTAATTCTTCAGCATTTTGTTCTTATTCCCTATTGATAAGAACATTGTATTTATTGTCTTAAGGGATAATGAAATATAGTTAATTTCATTTAATGAATATCCTAATTGTTTTTAACAAGAGAAACTTATTTTGAAATGAATACATTAATAACTTCTAAATTGTTGAAGTTTAACTCAAAACTTCATTTGAATACTAGTATTTGACGCAAAGGATGTTTGAATTTGTCATTTCAACTTATGCCTTACGATATAAAACTTAGCCTTCTAACCTGGAGGATTAGAACGTTACCATCACCCTCCCTTCTACTTTTCCAGTGACCTAAATCAGGATCATGTCATAAAATTAATATTTTGTTTATTTATTTATAGTATAATAAACTTAACCAACTTAAAGAAATAATTATTATTATTTATAATTTATATATATATATATATATATATATAATAAATTTATAGGTACCTTTAGAAAATTAAACTATTATAAAATATATTTTTTGCATTAAATTGGACGGATGTTAAAATTTTCAAATAGAGTAATTTATTAAAAATTTCTAAATTATTATAAATTGTGAATTACTTATAAATGCTTATATAGATCATTCATCGATTAATAATATAATTAATATTCAATGTTTTATGAAATGTGAACCTTTTAAAATTTTTTTACAAAATTTAAATCACAGCATCAATCTCATAAATTGATTGAATTAAATAAAAGGAAGATAAAGGATAGCATAGCATTAAAATTCAACATTTATCATTAATTTCAGTTAGATGACATTTCTCTTGGGTTGATGCCTATTCTGACGACTAGTCATCTTGGTGGTGTTTAAGCCCAGCAAGCATCTAAAGCAAACCAACTGCCTGGAGAGCGCTTTTGGAAATGTTCGTTGTAAGCTCTGTAAGCTCATTTCCCGCTGTAAGAGATGAGTTATGTAGGATAATCGTTCTTGGCTTGGATGGCGGTGACTTGTGTCTTTTGAATTATGCACGGCCATTGCTTGGACAGCAACGAATCGTCCTAGACCAATTGCTTACGACTTGGCTGAAGAGAGTGTAGCTTTACTTCCATTTGGCCTCTCACCCCTCACGCTCTCAAACGAACCCTCGTTCCCGGCTCCGACTCCTGGTCTGCTCTCCTGAATAATTCAACCAAGTCGAGACTATATCGAGCTAGGTTAACCAACAATTGACCCTTGCTCATTTGCCTGAAATATTTCAGCTCTGCCGCCATCACTTTTTGCATTCCAATTTAACGAGAAAACTTTCCTATTCGTTAAATACTGAGTAGGGGGTTTACCTTTACTTTTCATTAAATTATTTAACATTAGAAATCTTTATAATTGTACGAAAAATGCTTTTAATTATATATATATAGATCACCTGCTCAATCACTTATATATAAATTTTAATATTTATCAAAAAATGAAACGTGGAATATGGCCTTGTGTATAAAATTTCTGAATTTTTACATAATTTCAAGGACTTAGTTATGTTGTGGCCAATAGGAATACATTCATTTAGTAAATTAAATTACTCTCATGATATGTGTAATGCATAAATCGAATTTCAAAGTCACTATACACTGATTAGTAATGTATAATAGTAATGTATATGAATACGATATAATAATATTAATAATATAATATATAATAATTCATTTAAAATAGTTGAAGGAATGAATGTACATTATATATTTATATTATAAAATGACTATTAAAAGAATCATGCGAATATAATGTTGTAATTTGGTTAAATTATTTTTTAACAAAAATTGCATTTGTTTAAATGAATTTAAACAAAAGTATGTAATAAATTAGATAGATAAAAAATAATAATATTAAATAGTTTCTCCTAATTTAAAACTATTACCTAAATCTTAAATATGAATTTATCATTTGATCCTCACAACTAGACAATAAATTTAATAAATTAAAGTTATTTTATTTTGAAATTTATAAAAATAATGGAATAATTTATAATATATCTTATTTCTCAAATTTTATATATATATATATATATATATATATTTATATATATACCTACTCAATCAATTATATTTAAATTTTTATATAATAATTCAATTTATTTAAAAATAATATAACATATCTTCTATATATATAAAAATGTTTTTGTCTGCACATTGCTCAGAATTTAAAATTTTTTGCATATCTTCGCGTTCCATGACGATCCAAAAGTGACATTAGAATTTTTAATGTCTGTCTGTCCGGAAAATAAGGATGTTATAGACTCAAAATATGCTGAACCGATTTCTATGAAATTACATCACCATATTCTTATATACCTCTATAATAACATAGGCTATAAATTTTATTAATATCTAATCAATAACCGCAGAAATTAATTTTTTAAAGTCTATATAATTCTCCGTGTTGTTCATTCAAGAGCCTTGGCTGGCCCTCTGACTTTAAACTTTAAAAAATTAATTTCTGCGGTTATTGATTAGATATAAATAAAGTTTATAGCCTATGTTTCTCTAGAGGTATATAAGAATATTGTGATGTAATTTCATAGAAATCGGTTCAGCCAATTCTAGTCTATAAAATAGTTATTTTCCGGACAGACAGACATGAAAAATTCTAAAGTCACTTTTGGATTCTAGAGGTCATGAAACGCAAAGATATGCACAAATTTTTAAATTCTGAGCAATGTGCAGACATAAACCTTTATATATATTATATATATATATATATAGATATAGATACTGATTGAAACAAAATGGATGAAAACCTTTTACTACTTTCAACCAAATACTATGTACCACTCGGGGGTACAAGGGGTGTGAAGAGCGCCGAAGGCGATCTGAGCAGCTAGTTATATAATAAATCTATTTCAAAATGGATATATTATAAATAAAATAAAAAATGGTATTCAAAAATGTTATAGCTTCTTTTAAAGAAAATTAGATAAAAGTGAAAAATTTCATGAATATAAATAAATAAATAAATAAATCACTAATAATTAAAAAATGAGATTTCTTCATTCACCTATTTAATTAATTGAACTTTCTAATGTAAGACTTCACTTATTTTAAAGATGATACTTATTTTAACTCAGATTTAATCCAAGTATTTGTATATAATTTTTAAAATTTAATTATTTTACAATTTTATTGTTTAAGCAAGCATATATACATATTTATTTCAAAAAAGTACAATACGAAATTTTTTGGATACTTAAGAGGTTTAATAGATGTATAACCAAATAAAAAAGTTAAGGCAATTATTTTAATTTCTGGCTAGAGATTGCAGTTTATATTCAAATAAAGTCCCATTTACTTGGGTAGGATTATTAAGTGGCCAACACTTCCGTTTCTCTACTATATAAGGGTTGAAAGTTGCTCTATTGGTTCCCCAGGAAGCAGACAAATGGCCTTACAGAGCACGGTGAGGCAGTAGTTTGAAATATTGTGGTTGAAATCTATGGTGGAAAAATGTATGTATGTACCCACACTATAGCCTGGTCCCTTTACACCAAGAGGTTAAAAAGATTCTATGCCATATTTCACCGGAGACTTGTGGGCACAAATCGTGTTGTAGAGTGTGCCGAACAAGGGTCAAAGTCCCTTAGCCCTTACCCTTCCGCACACCCTCTCATCGAATCTTCTCCCTCTATTCCTTTTTTTTTACGATTGTTTTCCTATCGATGTCTTGGAATCTCGGTTGAAACTTAGAAATTCGGAAATTGACAACACTTCTTTACAAATTTTCATCTCCATGTAGATGAAAATTATTTAAACTCCGTTTATACAAGATGATGGATTTATAGAGTTTTACGTTAAGTGGCCCAAAAGATTTTCAAACACGCCTCGATTTAAAGGAAAAAAAAAAACATTGGGAAAAAAAAGAATAAGAGAACTGTGAAAGGGGGATGGGGTGGGGGGATGAATTAAAAGGTCTTCGAAAGAAACGATTTATAAAGTTCCCAGGACAAACGCCTTTGTCTAATGGGCTTGAACGTGTTTTTGTTTACGTGCAAAACTCTTCATTAGCTAGGCACACACAATGGCTCGCAAGTGTTAAACTTAAGCGGTATTGTATCCATGGTAATTAATCGAGGCTTATATGAACGGACTGGGGCTAGTCTGTCTGTCGCGGTTGTCTTTAGAAGAACTTTGTCGAGTCTTAAGCTTGAGGTTTACCAACCGCTACAAGATTACAAACAAACTTGTCTACACTTGGATTTACTCATAGACTTATATATCAAATATTTGTTGTTAAATAAATATAAAAAAAAATTCTTTTGAATATTATTTATTGTCGATAAATTTATAACTTTGATGTGAATTTATACAATTATAAAATGGAGAGAAATTTATAGTATATATATATATTCCAAGCTTTTTTTCCTAACTAGAAGAAATTGCTGACGAGAAATTTCAAAGCCTTCGAGTTAATGATGTTAGAGAATTGAAAACCAAGTTTCTTCCTTCCCCCTTCTTTCCTCTTACTTTTTTTCTTTTTATTTCCGTAAGATTCGATCTCAAGAGAAGATTCAGAGATGGTGGTATTTATTTGGGAATCAATCAATAGCTGACTATCGTCGGCCGTTTGCCCGAGTAATGGAGAAAGGCATCAATCAGCCGCATTTCAAGAGAATGCGTCAATTGCGTCGCAGCTGCGTTTCCATTTGAGAGTCTCACTTATTCGTCTTCCCCTTTGCCATTCATCTCAACAAACATACTCCTTTATCACTTATCAGAATAATTTTTTACAAGGATCTTACAAATAATCAGAATGAAAATAAATCGACATATTTTTATATCGATTCCAAAAATTAAATGATGTTTTTTGAAATATTGTATTATTTAAATTTTATAAAGTTATAGTATTGTTTAAAGTATAAATTAAATATAGTTAACAGACATAATGAAAAAATTTTCAATAAATGAATAACAATTCTAAAATAAACTTTTCATACATATATTTTTACTTTCCCGCATACTTTGTATAAGGGAAGTATTGGAATCGTCAAAAATTTCTACTTTTAGATTTCGATAGATCTTGACGTTTTAGACCTCCCTGAGTCGGAAAATACCATTTTTCGAATTATGTCTGTGTGTGTGTATGTATGGATGTATGTAATGTTTGTCTGTGAGCAAATTTACTCAGAAACTAATCAAGCTAGGACTTCGAAATTTGGTACACCGATATTATTCACAGTTTGTAGATTTCTATCAAAATTTGGTCAAAATCGGTTAACCGGAAGTGGTACTTTACCTACACTGGTTGCGTTTACCTTTCAAGTAAAGTACCAGTTTGCTTCGAGATATTTGCTTCATATTTTGTATATAGATTTAAAAATATGAAAAAAATTGAGATACCAAATTTCATCATGATCTGACTACCGGAAGTGACATTTTACCTATACAAGTAGCGTTAGGTGTAAATTATAAATATATATAATAGTGTTAAACCATTTTACTTTATAATTTAAATTAATTAGTTTGTTTATTCTTATTGTTGTTAATTATTTATGTTTTATCGTTCTCAAGATAATGGTTAAAAATAACTTGTAATTTAATTTATTCTTTTAGGTATTGTATTTCTCTAATTATTATTTTATTATATGCGGGAAAGTCTAGTGGAGGACAGTCCCAATTTTTAAAGATTGAATTTGTCGATAGAAACAGAATTTATTTACATGTACTAAAATGATAGAATCTTTTGCTGAAAATTAATTTATTAGCTGAGATTTTGAAATCATCACATGGTTGAAGTTAAAGTCAGAAATATATATAACGGAATGTCCTGGAATCTATTTTGTCGATTATTTATACTATTCGCATCACCTTTTATTTAATATATATATATATATATATATATATATATATATATATATAGGTGTATGTATATGTACAAAACTTTTCGAATCAGATGAGCTTTGTGTATTATAGAGGATTTTGTATAATAAATATTTATACGACGGATTCTATTTATATTTCTAGACTAATAATGAAAAAACAAATACTTATGATTAAAATTGGTTTTATTGAATTTCAAAAAATTCTCCATCAAGATGTGTACAGGAATTTGAAACAATTTTCTAAGAACTTTTGTGGAAAATAATTCCAAAATATTTTTGAATACATTAACTGCTTTATAGAGTCACTTACTGTTTTGTTTCGGACTAATATGCATATACATTCACATCATGATTCGCCACCTGTGCAGATGTTATACACAGATTTTGACGTGCTTTGTACATATTTTTGTCAAAATTTCCTTGAATTAATGTAGCAAACGATGGCGAAGATTGACTTTGTTAAATCGATTTTTTTCAGTGCTATCGTCTTGTAAAAAATTAATTAAGTTCATCGATGCGATCTTGGGTTGATAATCCACATCGAAAGTTATGAAAAATGATCGGATTAAAATGTTCACGAGTTTTCAATTTTTGGTCGAGATGAATGTTTCAAGTTACATTGATCAAATAATAAATTGATACATTGATCAAATAATAAACCATTCTAATCACAATTCCATTGTAAACAAAAATGGAGCCTACAATGTCTAGTTTCTTTTAAGTTCGAAATATAAATAGCAAGTTTGGTTTTAGGGTTGATTTTAATTATATGAAATTTTAAAAAAATTTGCATATTATAGGACACAGGTTACAGAACTAATCTGGATATTAATAACTTAAATATTCATTTTATATAAAATTAATAGCATTTTTAATAAATAGATAATTGCAACTTTAATTAATGACGTAATCATTTTAAATCAAGGGTTTTTAGATCGGAATCAACCCTCTAGTTTACGAAAATAATTGAAATGAAATTAAAGACTGGTTATCAGGCAAGAAAATATTTTTAATAAAATTCAAAATGTTAGAAGAAATATTTATTTTATTAAATAATAATCTGTTTTTTTTAATATATAATTATTTATTAGGATATTTTACTTTCATAGAATTAGTAAAACCACTTTTTAAAATTTATAAAATAATAATTTTCTTGGATTGGTATTACTCAGACATAATATAATATAGAAATGGGTATATGAATCATAACTTTAATTAAGTGATATAATCTATTATAGTGATTAAAATAGTCGATATAAAATTGTTTGATTTGGAATGTTGAGTATGTTTAAATTATTTCCATAAAATTTTAAATGATTTTAAATAATTAATTATTATTCTTATAAGAAAATTCGTATATTGGAGGGGATTTATATATATATTAAAATAAATTTAATTTCTTATAATTCACATATTAATTAATAGGAAAGCCAATAAAATATTATAAAAACCATACAGAAATAATTTGAAGGGTCTATTGTCTAAATTTGTTATAGAAATATAAAAACTTAAATATTTCATAAAATTCAATGTTAATTTTAAGTTCCAGAGACTAAACTGGGTATCAAGTCCTATAATTGATATCATTTCTTCTAAAAAAATACTAATAAAATTGTAAACCTAATATTAAAATTAAAATTTATTAAATTTAACATTTCTTAGGCATATTTTATAAAATATTTATTTTTTCATAATATTATTTTTTATTTTATTAGATTATTTTTTGTTCTAAGATCTATGTTGAACTAATAATTTGGAATTCTAAACTATTCGTATTGGCTAAGAAAGATTCAGATGAGCTTTGAGCATTATAGAGGATCTTTGTGTAAATATAGCGACAGATTGACAGAGACAAGTTGGAGAAGCAAAGCGAGCAAACAACAAATGGAAGAAAGATGGAAGGTAGTGTTCTTTGTCCCAAGTCAAATACCACGTGACGTCCCATTCGAACAAGTTCGTGTAGGAAAACTTACAAAGTTATCACCACCTCGAGCGTTTCTGTGGTGTGCCGGCGGCAACAAAGCTCTGATAACGAGTAGCAAACTTACAAGATGTATTGACAAACAAATAAGTTGCCAACTAAACGTCACGAGATTTTATAAAGCCATATGAGGACATGATAAGCTAAAACTATCAATTTATAAAGAGAAGAAGAAAAAAAAATGTAGATATATCGAAACTATTTTTTCTACTAACTTTAAAAAACAAAAAAATAACGGAATCCTCTTTAATCATGCAGAAATCCATTATATGACATATACAAGGGTGGTCTGAAAAAAACGATGTTTTTCAATTTTTTTTTTGTTTTATTTTTCAAAATTCAAGATAGCTGAGACCTGTACGATGTCAGCTGAACGTGTGCGAAATATTTTGCAAAACCATTTAAATATGGAAAGCTGTGTGCAATGTGAGTGCCGCATTTCCTAACGTTAGACCAAAAATTGCTTCGAAAAGCCATTTCTAACGACAATTTGGCGCTGGAGGCGTAATCCAAACGAATTTTTGCGTCGATTCATAACTGTTGATGAGACTTAAATTAAATTAAATCAAATTCAATTAATTAATTAAATAATTTATTAATTAATTAAATTAATTAGAACACCGTTATGAGAAATGTATCAGTGTCGATGGAGACTATGTTGAAAAATATAGCAAAAAAAATATTTAAAAACATCGATTTTCTTGGTCAGGTCGGAAACTTTTCATCCCGCCCTCGTACATGTATGCATATATTGCTAGAGGAAGGTTAATTTACCCTCTAAAACAATTATTTTTAACATTTGGCATTTTTTTGAGTTTGAATTATTTTGAGACCACCATCTCTATATGAGGAGTGTGAAATATTTTCTCTTATGCCCATTATAACCAAACAAACAATAATTAAATAAACTTTATAAAATGGCTAATATGCTAAGTAAATCCAAAGATAAAAAACTTAAATAAAATATAAAAAAAATTAATCTATCTCTTTGACTCTTCGAAACTTGAAAATTCTTGGTCGCGGCAACCACTTTCCTCCAAACATTCCTATCCTGAGCTATTTTCATCCAACTCCTATTATCTCTCCACTCTCTCACGTCCCTCATTGTGGCGTTCTTTCTTTTATTGCATAATAGACGTTACTCCTTTGCAACCTTAATTTAAATTTTTCTCGAATATTATTATCCTTCTTGTTATAGAAACTTAGAATTTCAATTTTTCTATATTTTCAAATTTGGTGTTTTATACGTTAAGATTATGTGTATTATGTAACTCTATTCCTATCCTTTTCGCGTCTATTAATAATCTATTTGGATTTAACCAATCTCTTATTGTATTTAAATCATCCACGTAACCTAATAACGAATATTTAATTTTTATTTTGAAAAATAAAAATTAATCTAAATTTAATTTAATCTAAAGACTTCTATCTAAATCTGCACTGAACATTATAAAATAAAATAATTATTTTAAGGAAAGAAGAAATAGGGATTATTATAGAAAATTATATTTGTACAAAGCTTTTTATACACTATTAGTAGTTCTCTTAAAATAATTATTTTATTTCGTGCTTTTTACTAGAAACCAAGCAAATAGAAATAGCCTTTAGGTAAAATTTTTTATCATTCTTAAATTAATATTTCCTTGTAACAAGAAAAAAAGAAAATTCTTATTCGAGCCATCAAACATCATGGCTGATGTTCAATATTCTTTATTATTAAGTTTTTGAATATAATATTAATATTTATAAATATAATAATCGAAAGGAAAATAAATTTATACATTTTTTACTATCTAGCCAGAGATAGTATTGCGATCACGAAAATACGTTTTAAAGGTTCCTGAATCATTTTCATTAAGGTTAAGAAAAATGTCTGTGTGTGTGTGTGTGTATGTGTGTATGTATGTAGACAAGATTACGCAAAAACGGTTTGAGCTAGAAACATGAAATTTGGTACATGGGCATTATTCAACATTCGTAGTTTTCTATCAACTTTTGAGAAATGTAGCTCAACCGGGTCATTACCTACAACGTTTTGATTTTTTTTCTTCTAAAGTGCCCGTAAAAATAAAGATATATGTTCGATAATTCTTCACATGATTAATAATTGTATAAAACTGCTATATCTAGAATTTCAGCTTGATTTATTTGCTGAAAGTACCATAATTAATTTTTTAACACTGCAAATCTCACGCGCAAACAAGTGACGTGGTGCCATCAATAAAGAGCCAAACATGCGCTGGTTTAATAAATATTATCTATTAATTTTAATATATAATTTAATTAATTTAATTTAATTTAAATTAATATATGTTATTTAATCCAATTCAAATTCGAGTGGAGACACTACAGATTTTTTAATCAACATATCAATAAGTGTGGCTCACCTATCTATAAACAAATTACAAATTATTCATAAAAAAAAAATAATAGTTGATGACTTAAATTTAAATACACTACAAGGCCAATAGATTAATAAATATCTTAATGAAAATTTAAAGTCAAATGCATATTTTTTTACGTTATATATTTATATACTCTAATTATATTGAAATTATTTTCATTGTTAATTATTATAACTTTTTTATTTCACCAATGTTAAGGATTCTATTTAGATATTACTTTTTAAAATTTAATCGTCATTAATATAACATTCAAATATTATTTGATCTGATAATCTTAAATAATTTTTAATACGATTTCTTAACCCTCCTAGATAGGCTATTATTGGTGCTTAAATGTCTCGTTTTGAAGGGCACCGATAGCCCACTTGGAGGGACTATCGCCCTCTAGAATGGCTAGTTTCCCTTCTATGCTATGACGCCCGCCAGGGTTGTATCCATCCAAAGGCCTATCCAGTTACCCTTAATGGCCATTGCGCTGGTGGATATCACTTTTTTCCATTAGTGCCTTAAGACCAGCTTCGTCCAGTAACTATAGTCACGATGTTTCATCATCTGCTTTTAGAATTATAATTAAACAGTATTCAAGAGTCGACACAAACATTTATTATCTTCCATGATTACCCCTCCCCTCCAATTAATTTTCCTTTCTTTTTCATTCTCACAAATTAAGTTTTTTATAGATAAACTATAGATAATCTTTCTTTAAAAAAAGCTCGCAAATTTGAATTGGATTAAATAACATAATATATTATATTTAAATTAAATTTAATTAATTATAAATGATAAATTAAAATTAATAAAGAATATTTATTAAACCAGCGCATGTTTGGCTCTTTGTTGATGGCACCACGTCACGTGTTGGCGCGTGAGATTTGCAGTGTTAAAAAATTAATTCTGGTACTTTCAGCGATCCTATCAAGCTGAAATTCTATATATAGCAGTTTTATACAATTATTACTCATGTGAAAAATTATCAAACATATATCTTTATTTTTACGGTCACTTTAGAAGAAAAAAAATCAAAACGTTGTAAGTAATGACCCTCTTCCGGTTGAGCTACATTTCTCAAAAGTTTGTAGAAAACTATGAATTTTAAATAATGCCCATGTACCAAATTTCATGATTCTAGCTCAAACCGTTTTTGCGTAATCTTGTCTACACATACAGACATTTTTCTCAACCTTAGTGAAAATGATTCAGAAACCTTCAAAACTTATAAAAACATCAAAATCTCAACATCGAAAATTTTCGTGATCGCAATACTATCTCTTACGAGATAATTAAATTTAGAATTTGATATTATCGTATGTAAAAATGTTTGTGAAATTTCTTTTTCAAATTTTTATCTAAAGTTGTATACTTATTATGTATTATAGAAAGTCTGGAAATATAATTTTATTTCAAAATTTATACTCTGTACTGAGGGATTTTTTTTTGGAAATGCTGATTTTTGCATAATTACTAAATATTATTAAATTGTGAAGGAGAGGGAAATTTTCAGGCTTGTCAAATGAAATAAAATATTCAATCATTATGGAGGACATAAATAAACTTATTTACATTATAGTTTATAATAATAATACAATTTTGAAAAAATAGTAACTGACTACTTACATATATTTATATACAATTTCGGGCGCTTTTGGAAGAAACTGAATAGTAGTATAGAATATAGAGATCTCTTATTGCACACAGAAGTGAGGTAGCTAAGCCGTGGTGCTTTATTTAAAAAAATTTTGTATTCTGTTACCAGAAATAAAAACATTTCAACAAATGAAAGGAGAGCACATTACTGAATTGGAAGATGAGAAATGGTTTATGAAACTAGCTTTTCTCTGCAAAACTTAACGACCTAAACCTAAATCTACAAGGAAAGAATAAATGTTTAACAGACATGATGAGCGCAAAACTTTCAAAGAAACTATAAAAAGCTATTAAGAAAACATGAATTGATTAACTTGAAAAACATCGAGGAAGTGGGCATCTAACCGAGACTTGAAAGATTTCTCTGAACACTTAGATTTTTGGTTGAAGAATTTGAAAGAAGATTCGCTGACTTAATTAGGTTGGAAGAAATACTCAATTCTCAAAGTTCCATTTAATGAAAATGTCAACATTGATGGAGCATCTGAAAAAATAGGATATTTAATAGATTACACATCAGTCGCGTTCGAGAAAGAAATTATTAAATTAAAATGCCAATATATTTCTAACGATACTGATTTTTGGAAATTAATTTCTGAGGAAACCATTCCCTATATTTACAAATTATGAAAATTATGTATTTGAAATCATACTTTGGATCGACGTATCTTTACGAATCTGCCTTTTCAACCATGAACGCCATAAAAACCAAACATCGGTCGCGTTCAACATTTAATTTTGTGTTTATGCATTGCAATAAGTTCGTGCCAGCCACAATTTGATAAACTTGTCGCAGATATACAGTGCCAAATTAGTGAATAGTATGGTCAATTTTTGATATATGAATACTTTGATTATTTTGGTCAGTAAATTTTTATTTTGTAAATATTAATATATTAAGTTTTTTTTTATAAATATTAGATAACACAGGCCTGCAAAAACAAAGTTCAAAAAATTTGTTTGAAATTTGGTAACTTTTCAGCGCTGAAAATACAATCCGTTTTTTTCTATCACGTCAGGTTTTCTTACAAAAAAGGGAATATTTTTGGGTATAATAACAACATTTAAGCCATTTTTCCAAATTTATAACATTTTATTTAATTTATAAGTCAGGTTCTAAACTACATTTCCAGTATACTTCTATTTCTCTTTAAGTTTATAAGTCATTATAAAAACGTTTTCTCTTGCTGTCGAAGCTGTTGCTTTTCCGGCTGTGGACTTGTTGAGAACCATCTCTTTTTAACAGCCAGCAGTAGTCCGCTATCTTGTTGACGTTCCATCTTCCTTGGTTAGTTCTTTCCATTTCCTTTATGTCTTGGTGGAATCTTTCACCCGGCCCTTCACTTACATCACCAATGATTGCAGGGAAATAGTCAAGATGTGAGTGGAGAAAATGAACTTAATGCTCATATTACTACCAAGTTTCTCAAAGTTGTTGAGCATGTCTGCGACGATTGTCTTGTAGTTTGGATCTTTTTTGTTTACTAGAAAACCGATAACAACCAATTTAAAAGATGTTAACGCTGATTTTTCTTTTGTTTTCATTTTGTCCCCAAAGATGAGATCTCTCATTAGTTTTCTAATGTCTGGTCCGACAAAGATTCCTTCCTTCAGCTTAGCCTCGGATAAACCAGGAAACTATCCACAAAGATATCTGAAACACTCTCCTTCTTTAGGCAATGCCTTGATAAACTGTTTCATCAGGCCCAAATTAATGTGAAGTGGTGGAAGTAAGACCTTTCAGGTATCCACAAGGCTTTCCCTCTCAACATTTTTAACCCCAACCTGTAAGGTTTTTCTCAAGGGCCAATCTTTTGTTATGTAGTGATGCTTTCTGTCTCTGCTGTCCCATTCACTGAGAAAGCAAGGAAACTTTGTTGCCACGTTGACCAAGCAGCATTGAAACCAGTTTTAAATCACCACAACCATGTATGAAAATATCGAAAAAAGCTAAATCTATACAAACAATTTGTGAAATAACTGTACGTGATGGAATTTTTTAAATATTTTTTCTGAAATCAGCGTTGAAAACACCATAAAAATTAATTATTAAATTTGAACCAATTTTTAAGTCACAAATTATAATTTACCATTTTTTCTTGTTACCAAAAATAAGTAAATAAACATGTACGTTAGCCCTGCTGTATAATCTTTAAAATCATTTATGAAATTAAAAAAGTTTTATTTCAAATCAAAAATATTTTTCTTTTTAATTACGAATTTATTGAGATAGAATGTAATATTTTAATTAATCTGGTTACGTTTTATTTAATTTATGAGTTAAAGCTTCCTGTTAATGCCATAAGTCGATAAACTTGATAAATATTGATGATTCTGTGGTGCTTATTTCCTTATAACTTTATAATAAAGCTGTACATAGATAAAATAATTTTAAAGTATGTCAAAAGTAATTCAATAAAAAAAGTTATTTTGGACTATATCCAAAACAAAACGTAGATTTAGTCTCTTAGATCTCAAAACGAAAAAAACACGTTGCTCTTTTAAAAACAATCATAAATCAATAATATAGTTGATTAGATATATTGTTCAAAATAAAATTCTAATTTGTTTTAAGGTGAAACAAATCTAATTATATTAATATAATATATATATATGGTATTTTTGAATTATTAAATTACTTAAAATTTATAAACTCTTTATATCAAGGACATATTTTAAGTAATAAATCGGTGTGAATTTGTTGATGATTATCAATCTTATAGTAGGTAAAAATTTTATATTTAAGATTAATTTCGTTAAATTTAAATTTGCATTCTAATTTACTCAAATAATATTAATAAATTATTAATAAGAGAAATAAAAACATGTCTTTCTTTTTATTTATTTTTATGAAATATATAAAATAAATATTATTAATAAAAATGTTTATCTCGATCACCACAATTTGATTTATTATTGCATTATTTAATAAATATAAATAATACTATATAATAATAATATAAATAATATAATTTATATAATTAAATTTCTACCTGAAAGATCATTTGGTTCTTAAACAGAAACAGTTTCATGTCAGACATTATTCATTAGATATTTTACTAAACTGCGTAAACTAACTACCATAAGTCTTTTCAACCCATTTAATATAGGTGGTGTTCTTGAGGAAAGGGCCCAGGAAGCCGCTATAATTGCATTTATTTAGTAGAGCTCAGTAGGGAGCCCTTTAAAACACGCATCATAAAATACCTAAAATGTTCTATATTTGTAAAATTTAAAGTCATATATATATATATTATTTGCTATAAATATACGACTTTTCAAAAACTATTTCATAAAACAAATTCTAAAAATAAATAAATTTCTTAATCTATTAAATATTACTTAGGAATACATTTTTACTCAAAATGACCTTAGACATAAAAAGTTAAATTTTATTTTCGTATAATTTTTTTTTACTATATCGCCAGAGATAGTATTGCGATCACGAAAATTTTCGATGTTAAGATTTTGATGTTTTTATACGTTTTGAAAGTTAATGAATCATTTTCACTAAGGTTGAGAAAAATGTCTGTGTGTGTGTGTATGTGTGTATGTGTGTGTGTGTGTGTATGTATGTAGGCAAGATTACGCAAAAACGGTTTGAGCTAGAATCATGAAATTTGGTACATGGGCATTATTCAAAATTCGTAGTTTTCTATCAACTTTTGAGAAATGTAGCTCAACCGGGTCATTACCACCTAGCTTTCCCATATATTATAACCAAGACCACTTTACAATTACACTTTTTTAAGCTCTACTCGAATCCAAAATCAAAATTTAAAAAATCGAAAATTTTTGGCGACAGACACACAGTCATATAGATTTTATAAACGAACTAAAAGTTCGTTGAATATTATATTAATTCTTTGTTTGGGAATTGTTAGAACATGAATAGAGAAATTAATATATACACATTGTGAAAATGATTCCACTAGGGTCAGTGGGCCACCCAAGGCTCTTGAATGAACAACACGGAGAATTATATAAACTTTGAAAAATTCTGCGGTTATTGATTAGATATTAATAAAATTTATAGCTTATGTTACCCTAGAGGTATATAAGAATATTGTGATGTAATTTCATAGAAATCGAATCAGCCAATTTTGAGTCTATAACATCCTTATTTTCCGGACAGACAAACAGACATGAAAAATTCTAACGTCACTTTTGGATTCTAGGGGTCGATATATGCAAAAAATTTTAAATTTTGAGCAATATGCATACAAAAACATTTTTTTATATATATAGATAGACTACATTAATGATATGATATAATATATATATAACATTGAATGAACAAATTAACTAATAAATCAATTTCGCATATTTTATGAAAAATAGATGAAACAGAATTCAGCTAACATTTCACAGTTTATATCATTATAAATAATTTAAACATAAATTAATTTTGGTTAACAAACGTGTTAGGCTTATAATTAAAACATGATAGCTTATGTTATTTCCAACGAAGTTTTGATTAAAATTCAATTACAAATTCATAGCTGGATCAAATCCATCTATTATTATCACATTAAGAATTGCATTTAAAAACAATCTAATTTAGATTATATATAATTGTGAAAACTCTAAATCAATAATGATATGTATTTTATAGTGACATATGCAAATGGTTTGTTTGTAATTAAAAGTTGTAAAAGAAAATAAAATGTTTAAATTCCTTAATTTCAATAATATTTGTAATAATTTTATAAACAATTAGATTATACAAGCTGAGAGACTATATTTATCCAGGATAAAGAAGTTCTAAGTGGATACTTAGATACTTGACTCCAAATTTCTGCAAACACATATAACATCGTAGTTCTTCGATTTCTGGATGGATTAATAAATTTAAATTAGAATTATTATTAAATAATTATAAGAAAAGAAAAATATTCTGACGAACTAAATTTTTCTTTACTTCTCTTCTTAGATTAAATGTTTTTTTTTAAAATATTACAAACTTAAGGTACTTTTTCTGGAAGGATTAATAAATTTAAATTATAATTATTATTTATTATAATTATTATTTATTTTAAAAAAACTTATATGTGAAGCTCAAGATGTTTTTGTAAATTGATTACCTTCTTACATATGTGACACTCCAATTTTTTTTAAAAAAATAACGTTTTTCAATTTTATATGTTTTTATAAGTTTATATTATGATTTCTAATTTATCAATATTAAAAATAAAAACAAAAAACCTGCTTTTTTGACCTCATTTCGCAAAAAAACCCTATTATTTAGTGGTTAAAGCAAGTGACTGACGATTTAACATCAAGTCAAAAATAATTATAAATGAAGATAAAATCGTCACACTGACGAAATTTAATACATCAAGTTTTCTGGTTGTAGGTATTATCGTCACCCCCCCCCCCTAAAGAAGTCCCAAGCGTTTATAACTACACTGTTGTTTGGAATAAATAGTTAAACACAGTTAGATTCTAAAAAAACGCCCCGTTGTGAATAAAGCTTAAAACTTGAAAGAGTACTAAATTCTTATGAAAAATGCTAAAAAATTTAATAAAACAAAGAGATACTCACCAATGCTTAATTCGGAATTTTTTGAGTCCGTCATACTGAAACGTGGCACCATAATTTTTGTAAATAGGGGTTCCAAAAGCCCCAAATTTCAAAAAGTAAATTTCATTCAATACTGATGGGTCCTATAATCTTATAATTAAGGGTTTTTAAAAATAGTGACGAAATTACCTTCAGTGACGAAATTACCCACCTCTATCTTATATTACTTTTAAATATAGGTTAACTATTGTTAATTATAAATAATTTTTGAAATTAACTTCCAATTTATCAAATAAATTGAGTTATTAATAATCACGTGAAATTATGTATTTTGGGTTCAGTTGAAATTTATTTTTTATTTGATTTGATTACTTTTACAAAACAAACATTACATTAATAAAGAAATCAAGTAATTAAGATTAATATATAATATTTTTTCTCTTAATTAAACTGATAACTATCCCATAATTTAACCAAAAGTAATTCCAAGTTTCCATTGAGTATACAACCGATCTGTAATAATATGTTTATGTAATTATAATGAGTAAGGATATAATTTATTTAATCCATTTGGGATATTCAACAATAGAACTATAATGATATATGATATGTAATGTATATACCTATAATTGAGTTTGTCCTTTTAACGACTCAATTTAAGTAATAAATCAGAAACACTCGAATGAAAATTTTGATTCACCATCAAAATCAGGATGGATCAAAATCAGTGATCTCGCGATCATGTCATCATAATCCTTCCCCTATGAGTCCCCCTTTATTATGATTAAGCATTAATCCTGACGTCAATCAGATTTTTTTATTTTGGAAAAAAAATTTATCAAAAACGAACGTAGACAGGTCATTAATTGAAAAGTGAGTTGAGGCAGTTGACACCAATGACAATAGTAGTGAGTCAGTGAAAGAATCTTTTTTGAATAATGGTATGTTTTTCACTTAATCTACTCGATTCAATTATCATTTTGGTAAATAACAAAAAATCATTTGTACCAATACTTTATTGATAGAACACAAACAATTAATATTCATTATTATATTTATACCCGATCAAATTTATATATATATATAATTCTGAATAGAAGAATATTAATATTGATTATATCGATATTGAAAATTACAGAATGAACGACAATGAAATAAATTTTTAAATAAAAATTCAAAATAAAAAAAACACAATAACATTCGTTATATTCATTGAGGTATAAATTATTCAAATTGTGATAATCCTTTTAATATTAATAAAATATCTCATATAGTCCTTAACAAAAAAATAAACTATTTTATATGTTTTATATATATTCGAACATATTCCTTTTATAAATTGTATTGTATATAAAAAATACTAGCGGACCCGGCAAAGATTCGCTTTTGCATGTGTGTCTGTATACATATATACGTATGTGATAACTGAACACTTAATAATAATAATAATAATAATAATAATGTATTAAATGAATATAATTGAAATTTTAGTTTTAATTGCACTTTTTTGATTTTTATTTTTATTTATTTTTATTGGAATTATTACAAATAATAATAATAATAATATACCGTTTAATACGTGAAAATAATAATAATAATAATAATAATTTATTAAATGAATATAATTGAAATTTTATTTTTTATTATTACATTTATATATTTTTATTTTTTACCGACCGACGATAGTAAGGGAGGTATTGTTTTCACACCAAATTTCACATGTGGAGATTTTTACATCTCCACGAATCATGCATATTCTTAACAGAATAAATTGACCTGTGGCCAGGTCCGAACCGACCGACGGTTTGAAGTAAATTAATTTCCAGCATCAGAAACAATTTCAAATAATTTTAATATATCTATTAATGTAATAAAAAACAGCTATGGATACATAAATAATAAATATAAACATTTTTAATTTTATTTTATTTATAATATATATGTAAGACCAGGCTGTGACGTCATGAATATAATTTTAAATTAAGAAAAAACTAATAAAGATGATTTTTCTCGAGGATAAAACCAATACAAAGTGCATGATTCGTGGTGATATGTAAAAAATCTCCTCATGGGAAATTTGGTGTGAAAATAACCCTTCCCTTCCTATCGTCGATCACTAATACTACCACTTCCGGTTTCCGGATTTGCACCAAAAGTTGATCAATTCATCATATAGATGCATTAAGTAAATTTACCAATTTTCATCAAAATCCGTTGAGCCGTTCAATTTTTGTACATCTATACTGACGGAATTAACTTAAAAAAAAATATTTTATTAAAAATTACATTTTATAAAATGCATTTTATATAACTTTTTACTGATATATTAATTATATTTATAAATTTTTCATTAAAATCTTAAAAGAATTAAATTTAAATATTGTTTCTATCGGTTCGATTTAAAATCTTTATAAAAACACCATTAATTATAAAAAAAAATTAATATTTATGTTTTTCTTTAATTAATATAATATTTATTTGTAATAAATTGACCTCCGCTCGACCCCGCCCGCCCCTCTCCTGTCTCCTCCGCCTGACCCCACCTGCATGCCTGCCGGCCGATGCGCTGCTGCCTCGAACGCATTCAGTTCTCATTCCTTTTGCAGTGCAAGACGCTCGCCGTCCTATTCACCGAAATCATCCTTTGAATCATTCACTAATCAAGAATTAATTGAAGATTTATTTATTTTATTAATTAAAACCCCAAGATTTTATTAGTAAACTTTAAAAAAAAACAAACAATATTTCAATATTTTTCATTGAAAAATTATATATGTATATATATGCATTGCACTACACTGCAACATCAATCAATCAATCAGTTGGTAAATTACAATTCAATTTTAATCAAGTTAATATTTTCACTTACCAACATCTCATCCTCTTTAATAATAATTTTTGTTCTACGATTCTCGTATTATTATTTTATTGGAGTTTCTATTAAAAAAAACAAAACAAATTTTGGATAAATTGAATGAAAAATTTCTCAAATCAGTTTTATTTAATCTCAATTTATTCCAGTGGCTTTATCACAGACTTTGTTCGATAAAAATGCTTCGAATAATTAAAATATATTTTTTTTTAATTTGAAAATAAAACATTTTAAATCTATTATAGATATTTAAATCGATTTATTTATTTTAACATTTGAAATATCTTTGCAATTTTCAAAATTTAAATTTTATGAATATATTAAAGAACATCATTGCTTTCAATGTTTCAATATAAAATGATATTCTCTCAATTTGTAATCAATATAATAATAAGATTAATATCATATAAAAATAAAGTGAAATAGTATAAATAAGCCTTTATCATTGATTGTCATTGATTGACACAGGTGATTAGAATAACATTATCAAAAAAAAATATACAATACTACTTTAAAGGGCATTTATATACCTATTCATACTTAATAACATCAATAAAAAAAAACAATTCTTATAAAATTTCTTAAAATAAATAAATAAAAGCAATTTAATAAATTAGAATAGAAATATTCAAATGAAAAATGAATATTATTTTGTCAATTTATTATTATTATAATATAACACTTTTGGAAAGTAAATTAAGGGTATTTCTATTATAAATGTCAATTACACAGAAAAATATCTTCATAAAATTAATAAGATAAATGTAATTTATTTCCACTGTGCCATCCCATAATCATTTTAATATTTAAGAAAGAAGAGATTTTTAGTTTTGTGGTGTTTTGTAGGAAATTTTTTAATGACTATTAATTGAGTATAATAACTTGTAAGTATTTCTATTAAAATCCACTCAAACACTTATGAATTTATTCATCCATTCATAAAATGGAGTGGCTCTAGGATAATTCTAGAATTTTAGTATTTTAATGTAATATTACTGAAAAAATAAAATAATATTTTTTTAAAACTTACACCTCTTCAATCATTATAATATTATTTATTTTATTTTTATATCTATTATATTTTTCTTTTTCTTAAATGACATAACTAATCTTATTTAACTTCTTTTTTATCCAGTCGAGTGAGATGGAATATCAATACAAGTCTTCGAGTTTAATCTGCGAGTTATATCAAATTTTATTAACTTCGAGGTCAGTATTTATTATTAATTTGATTTTTATTCAATTTATAATTATCTATTTTAAAATTTTATAATCTAATATGTTATTTTTTTTCTTCCATTTCATGATTTAATCTTCGTTCCTTCTACTGGATGTTGATTCAAATTCTTGATTATCTTCTCCATCTCTGATGATGATGAAATGACATTCATACAGTTCACCAAATGTAAGTAATTATCGTTATTTATTTATTTAGCATGGCACAAATTCAAATAGGAATAAATTTTATTAATTTCAATTTCTAAATAAAATATTTCAAGTAAAATTTAACTTACATAACAGTAATTATATTTGATTTATGATTGATTGATTTTCTTTATTTTGATAATATTAATTAGAAAATTATAGGGAAATATATTCTAGAACTTAGTGAGATTAGGGAATTTCAGATTACATCTCTCAAGAATGAGTATCATTGATAAAGGAAGCAGAAGAGAGAAAGGTAATTAGAATTGCGTTACACTGGGGGGAGGGGGGCTAATCATTGGAATATACTTATATTTTGTTGTTAGAGATTTTCAGGAGGTTGCTTCCTACTTCCATCGAAGGATGCTGGTTCTCATCCTACTAATCCATAGATTAGTTTGGAATTATTAAATAGAAAAGTGTGGGTGGATAAAGCAAGTGCCATGCCAATATTATAAGAGAAGGGTTGTATTAATTGCATGCCATGTCTGAATTGTGCCTTTTTGTATTGCTGAGAATGTATTTGAGGTGGATCGAATGAACGAGCATTCGGGAAGGTAATTCAGCACAGTTCCGAAATGGGACTAGCCTGAATAGGAACAAATTGTTGGATGCCTTTTGAGCGTAGGATGGATTTGATTAGCATGGGCGATCCACTCCTAATAGTGGAGACCATGCATCTTCTTAGGTAGGCAGGTTTTATTTCAGGTTGCCCCGAATGTGGCGGTTTCATTTCGAAATCCAAAAAATCAAAGGCATTCTCAGCTGATTCAAAAAGGCGTACAGACCAAACGCCTTATTTTTTTAATATTTTTTTTTAAGGCGAACTTTCTTTTTCATTACTTTTTCCAAATTCCGTAAGGAGAGGCTTGGAAGGGCTAATTTATGGGGATAGGAGGAGGCCCTATTAAATATTCAATTGTTTTTTTATTTTATTATGAATTAAAAAAAAAATAATTGAATATCGTGATTATTTTCTTTAATTTTTTATTTTCTTTTTGAAATATTCAATATATAATTTAATCATTTTTACATTTTAAAGATTTTACTATTTAGGTAGAATCATTTATTAATTAGAATTAAAATTGTAAAATTATTGAATTTAAAATGAAAATTCAAACACATAATATATTATATATATATATAAATATTGTATTGTAATTTTATGTATATACCTACTTATAAGTCACCAATGTAACCATGGTAACCATGAATAGACTTTTACCAAAAATTACTAATTAAATTAATTTTGGATTACAATAATTAAATCAAGCTTTCTGACATTTTGTCCACATAAATATATAGATATTAATAATATATATACAATATAATTTTTTAAATTAAAAATTATGAAGGAAGGGGGTGGCAAATTTAAAATTTGCCAAACAAATGTTAGAGACATGCGCAAACAGGTTGGAATATAAATATTTTCATTTCTCCAAAAAAAGATTTATCAGAATTATCTCATAAAGTCTTTAAACTAGTCGGTTAATTTGATTGTTGTATTTGTACTTTTGTAAATATTTCTATTTCTGAGGCTTTATTCAATTAGTAAATTCTTGGCTACAGTACTCGCATTGTTCTGACTGTTTCTATTCTGGACTATTTTCTTTATTCCTTTAATTAAATTTACATTATAATCAAATTTCTCAGAAATCTTTTTTTATGCATTCCAGTTACATGCCATATCCAGGTAACCTCCATAAGCCCCCTAACTTTCAAACGTTGCTTTCATGGGATCCATTTTTACTATCTCGCCAGAGATAGTATTGCGATCACGAAAATTTTCGATGTAGAGATATTGATGTTTTTATACGTTTTGAAGGTCCCTGAGTTATTTTCACTAAGGTTGAGAAAAATGTCTCTCTGTGTGTGTGAAAACGGTTTGAGCTAGAATCATGATTTTGGTATACAGGCATTATTCAAAACTCGTAGTTTTCTATTAACTTTTGAGAAATGTAGCTCATCCGGAAGTAGGTCATGACCTACCACGTTCTCATTTTTTCCCCTAAACTGACTGTAAAAATAAAGATATAAGTTTGATAGTTTTACACAGGATTAAAAATTGTATAAAACTGTTATATATAGAATTTCAGCTTGATTGAATCGCTGAAAGTACCGGAATTAATTTTTTAATACTGCAAATCTCGCGCCAGCACGTGACGTCGTGACATCAACAAAGAGCCAAACATGCGCTGGTTTATAAATATTATCTATTAATTTTAATTTATAATTTATAATTAATTAAATTTAATTTAAATATAATATATTATGTTATTTAATCCAATCTCAAATTGCGAGATAGTCCAGTGGAGACACTCCAGTTTATTTTTATTTGTTGAGATTTCGGTTTTAATAATTATACTTTCCAAAAATGTTTGAAATATTTTAAATTCAATTAACTGGTTGATTGAATTGGAATGGAATAAATTCTAATAAGAGAGTAAATGAAATGTGTAACCATAAATATTTATATCATCTATTTATATTCTGATTTAATCCCGTGAAATATAATATTTGATAAATAATACATTTTACATTAACAAATTATCAAACGGAAGTTCTATATAAGAATTTAGTGATTAGTTTCACATGCATAATAATTTACAATTGATACATTTCTATTAGTTAAACGACAAACAGAACATATTTTCAATCTAAATCAAGCTTCATAATTTATAAAAAACATTATCTGTACAAAAATCCAAAAATGTTATAATTTAAATATATATTTATATAGTCTGTTTATATATACTTAAATCATAATTATAACTTTTCGTTTAAAGGATAATATTTGATGAGAAAGGCAAATGTTTATTTTTCATTGGCAAAAGAAGAAACCTGAATAAAAGACTACTTATGGTGACCCCTCTGGCAATCCATCGATGCCATAGTATTCAATTAAATAATTAAAAATAATATTAATTTAAATCTTTGAATCTTTCTCTTAATGCTTTTCCTTCCTTTCCTCTTTTTAATGTTTATTTACTTATTTAAACGAAAAGAAAAAGAAATTTCTTTTAAATGGTACAAGTTTAAAGTTATATATTTATTATATAATTAATATAAATCAATTAAAATCAATAATAATTAAATTGATACTTTTAAAATATAATGTCTAGTCATTTCTCCTCAGATGTAGTCTTAAAAAGTTCCTTCTGAGAAAAGATAGTATATCAACTTGAAATTTTTGATAGAATTCAAAGAAGATAAATAAAAAAAAAATGAAATTAAATGAAACCCTGCTCAAAAAATGAACTTAAACACAAAAAGATGAAATTTTTTAAAATAATAAATATGAATTAAAAATTTGCATCAAATATAATTTTCGTATAGATATGAAAGTCATTATGAGATGAAAGTTTGCACTAATTCTCAATGTCTCTTTATATTGGTGTAAGTGGCTTTCGATGCATATATATTAATTTATAATTAATTTATAATTTATGGTCCATATTATATGTATATTCCAATATAAAATAAACATGAAATAAACATTTATATAAACAATAGTACTTAAATATGTAACCAATATGACTATTTCAGGAGTTTAGACAAAAAATAAATTACACAATTGAGACAGAAGTAAGTGCTTAATTCTTTAAAAAGAATGGAGATGAAATCTGCTTTAATATGCATTTATTTTATCAAATAGTTCTAGTTTGTATGTTGGATTTTTATTCAAAATTACAACCAATTTTACAAAATCTACCAGACACTTATTTTAGTTAAAATTAAATTTAAATGAATCTATTTTATTTCTTGGGTCAAAATGAATAGTTAATCGATCAACTTTGATCAAATTTCCTTGTCAAAACTATTCTGAAACCTTTAAAAAGTTATACCAGCATAGAGAAATATCAATATTTGAGAAGGTAATTACTATCAATGAATTATTTATGAAATAAATATTTATGTTAATTATCTAAATGGACATTGATATAATCTAAATATTAATATTTTATAGTATATACAAATATATTTTATATTATATATGTATGATATTTGTATGTGTTATATATATATATATATATATATATATATATATATATATGTATAAATGAGACATTATACTAATTCATACACTAATTTAAAGTATCAAAGCATTTTTATTTAATTAAATTTAAATAACTAAGTAATTAAATTCTCTATTCAAATGTAGTTAATCAAATTTTCACTTTTCAGTTAATGTATGTACACCTATATACCAAATAACGTTTTGAAATTTATAAGATGTAATATAACATTAATTAATTAATGGAAATGACTATAATGACAAAATAAATTATGGTTTGAATCCATTGCGTTTACATAACAATATAATCATAAATTAGCTATTAAGATTTTAACAAGAAAAATGGCAATATCTTTCACTTTCGAAAAAATTTAAAATTGTTTTTATATCTATAATATAAAAATATAATTTATTTATTTTATAAATATTCAATGAGGATTTATTATAACTATTAGGTTGTTACGAAAGTTTTGTCCGTTTTTATGAGTCTACCTTAAACTTTAATATCTCAGTGAATACTTATTCAATTTAATATAAATAATCGCCATTTGAATCAGCACACTTTTGCCAACGTAACACAAGTCGATTAATTCCGTCAGCATTAAAAATTGGGTGCTCGGGATTCGATAAAGTCGACGAAGGTTGGCGAAGGTTCTACCAGTGAGAAAGTTGTCGAAGTGTTTGAAAACTTGGTAGTTGGATGGCGAGAGGTCTGGGGAGTATGGTGGGTGAGGCAGAAATTCGATGATCAATTCGTTTTTTCAATGCCATTATTAATCAAATGTATTTATAATATTAATAATAATAATAGTAATAATAAATAAGAATAAAGCACATGATTTAAAAACAAATAAACTCATAAAAGATAAATAAAAATACTTTATAAATGAAATAAGTATCAAAAAAAAGCAAAATGTGCAGCATCGTACACGTGGCGGAAGTGAAACTTCTTACAATCTAGAGAATAAGATAAATTTTAGTTGAGAGTGTGAGTGAGAGAGAAATAGAGAAAAATAAAGGGATCATTTCGAAAGACATATAACAGTATAAAATTTTCGTAACAAATATTCGCTTTATTATTATTATTATCTACTCTATCATCATATCTACATTGCCTGTACTATTGTCGGTTGGTGCTTCAATTGGTAATACTGATATTAATGGCTTGTGATAACTAAAATAAGATATATATGTTCGTGATTCGATATTTTCTATATAACGTGTAAAAACAGCATCTATTGTAGTTCCAGATTTTGTTGTTGATTCCTTGGGATCGTTATTTATAAGCAGACCAAATGTTTCTCGAAGAAAGTTGATCAACGGCAACGAATCATCAGATCCAAAATTTACATTAAAATCTCCCCCGAGAATTAGAGGGATTTTATCTTCGCCTCGTTCAAGTGCATTAGCACCTGTGTGGCTATAAACCAGTAGTGAAAGGTGTATGAAATAAATAATATCGTCTAAATTTTGGTCGTTATTTTTTTTCGGCATAGTGAAATCTGTGGAGTAGAGAAAAGCAGTTTTAAATGCAATAATAATTTTAAATTGATTTAGTAGTGTTAAAGTAATGTTGAGATTCGGATAAATAACGTGAATGGTCATCGACGCACATAACTGTATGTGTTGGCGTGTGAATCGCCGACCATGTTCACACACACAATTACATGCGTCGGTATGCGTGCACGCTGTATATTTGACTTGAGAATTTTAATTATTTCACGATATATATCTTATCTTATTATGCTAGCTAAAATTGTATATATCTATCTATTTATCTATAACCATTGGTTCTCAAAAACCGCTCTAACGATTTTTTTCAAATTCACACTAGATATAGTATTTATAAAGAAAAATTGAGTTTTATTGATTACATCTCTTGAAACTTACAGCTTCATTATTAATTTCTTAATTGAAAATTATATATGGGTGACGTAAATGGCATCCATTTTGAAATTTTACTCCCGCCTTTTTTTAATTTTGAATTAATATTTTTTTTATATTTAAAATATTTTAAAATTTATAATTTAATTTCGAAATAAAATTAAAAATATTTATTTTTAATAAAATATATATATATATTTATTAATCCCGCTTTTTTTTTAAATGATATTGTATTAACATTTTTTTATATTTAAAATATTTTAAAATTCATTATTTAATTTCGAAATTTTATATTTAAAATATTTTAAAATTTATTATTTAATTTCGAAATAAAATTAAAAATATTTATTTTTAATAAAATATATATATATATTTATTAATCCCGCTTTTTTTTAAATGATATTGTATTAACATTTTTTTATATTTAAAATATTTTAAAATTCATTATTTAATTTCGAAATAAAATTAAAAATATTTATTTTTAATAAAATATATATATATTTATTAATCTCTCTCAAAAAAAAACAACAAAACAAATAAATGTCTTTGAAAGATGGTAAAAATATCTTTGTAATTATCAAAATATCATAGACCAGCAGTAAGAACAATTGTTTTTACTCCCCGAGTTCGAAGGATCGAAACTCGCCGCGTGCATTTTTTTTTTATCTATTTTCGTGATTTATTTATTCATTGTTCTTTTATTAATTAAGTTTTAGATAGTTTTATAATTTTTAATATTTTTTCAATAAAATATTATTTAATACATTTAATAATTGTAATAAATAATTAAAGAATTGTATATCAATATTTTTTAAAGGGTAGAGCGAGCTCGGTGTCTCAGGTATTAATATTACCAGTCAAATCCAATAATAATGAATCATTTTTTACTATCTCGCCAGAGATAGTATTGCGATCACGAAAATTTTCGATGTTGAGATTTTGATGTTTTTATACTTTTTGAAGGTTCCTGAATCATTTTCACTAAGGTTGAGAAAAATGTCTGTGTGTGTGTGTGTGTGTGTGTGTATGTAGACAAGATTACGCAAAAACGGTTTGAGCTAGAATGATGAAATTTGGTACATGGACATTATTCAAAATTCATAGTTTTCTATCAACTTTTGAGAAATGTAGCTCAACCGGAAGAGGGTCATTACCTACAACGTTTTGATTTTTTTTCCTCTAAAGTGACCGTAAAAATAAAGATATATGTTTGATAATTTTTCACATGATTAATAATTGTATAAAACTGCTATATATAGAATTTCAGCTTGATTGATTAGCTGAAATTACCAGAATTAATTTTTTAACACTGCAAATCTCACGCGCCAACACGTGACGTGGTGCCATCAACAAAAAGCCAAACATGCGCTGGTTTAATATTTATTATTTATTATTTATAATTTATAATTAATTAAATTTAATAATAATTTTTAAATAATATAAATAATATTTAATTATAATCTAATCAAAGAAAATAAAAGTTTGAATCTATTTGATAGTTGATCTTTTTACATATAATTAATCTCAAATTAAATATTTTTTAATATTAAAAAAAAATAACAAATTTCATATGTATATTTATTTTTATAAATGTTTAGGCAAATTTTGAAATTAATATATATTTAAATTCAAATTGTATTTAATTGCGATATCTACTGGACAAGGTGGAGATCTCGCCCTCTTTTGATCATAAGTCATACTAATTTTTATTCTTTGACCCAGTAGAAGCTGAGAAATATTATTCCGCGTCAACGTACTACCGCGCATGCGCGCCGTGGACTTTGGACCTAGCGAGAGCGTAGTAGAACGAAAGACAGCACAAAACGAAGAGGCAGATAGCCTCTTTCTCAAAGACGAAAGACCGGACAAAAGAAAGACCCAGATAGCCTCTCTCTCAAAAACGAAACACCGCACAAAAGAGAGTCGGAGATAGAGGCTATCTCATTCTCACTCGTTATATCTATATCTTTTTTCTCTCTTGCGTTTCGTAACGCGTTACGAAATTTCAATTTTTCAATTCACTCTCCATTCTCAACCAAATGTCAGGACGCCGCTAAAGAAGTTTCACTTCAAAAAAAAAATATTGATCATTTTTACTATAAACGAGATCATCTGGGTTAATATTTATTTCTCACCACGTAATTAATAACTTTTCAAGAGAAGCGTGGATTTCATATCCGAAAATGTTACTGGATATCTCGATAAATAAACTTTAGTAAAGGCATGTTTCTCGGCTTCAATTGCCGGAGGACTGCTATGATAGAAAATCTAAAGCCAAAGGCGTTTGCGGACAAAGAGATGCGGCCGTGACACGCATAAACGCTACGCTTCATAGGATTGGATGTAACTAACGCTTGCGGCTGCCACCCGCGAATTCAAATGGAATACCTAGACGACTGCAATAGACACAAATTCTATCTGTCGGATTCATCTGCTACGAAGAGCGCTACGAATTATCATACTATTAGCTTTGATAATTACTTCATCTATTGAATTGATTAAATTAATATGATAATCGTACATTTTTTTTTTAATTTAAAATATCTTTTATATTTGTTATTGTTAAATAATGATTTAAAATCGAATTAATTAATGATTTTTATTGTAAAATTTGGGCTCCATGAAAAGGAAGTCCACCCAGCCTACTGGGAAGCTACTTGAAATAAAAAGTAGCCTCTCCGATCAAGAAAATAAATACATGTTGTGAGGATCCGTCGTACGGATCATACAACACCTTTACTTTGTTTAGGCGGCAGCGGACTTGATAGGCGATATCCTTTCGTATACTGTACTAAAGTTAGTTTTTTTTGTTTGTATAAAATAGGAATTCATTTTTTTAGTCTCAAAGATGAGCGGAAAATACTGATTTCAAATGATTTCTCTCTCTCTCTCTCTCTCTATATATATATATATATATATATATATCTGTAAAATTTATAATTTATATATATATATATATCTGTAAAATTTATATATATATATATATATAGAGAGAGAGAGGGAGAAAGAGAAATATTTATATAAAATCATCCATGTTTAATGGACAGGAGAGTTTAGAAAACATCATCCCAATTAACCATATCATTTGGCAAGAGAATTTCCATATCATTGCTTTTAAATAGTTAATTGGCAAACAGCGTTTTTTTCGCATAGCCATTTTGTTTCTCCATTCTGAGAGTTGAAATGAATGATTGTATACGAATCCGAATCAATGCCGATCGAATAGATATGTTTACCTTAGCTAAATCAAAGCTTGCTCGTCAGGGAAAACGGAAAGTCCAAGCAAAAGCCCAATTGCCATATTGAATTGTAAAATATAAATTACATATCAAAATGATGAACGACCGAAGTGAAATTGAAACGATGGTAGGGGATGGTTAATGCGGGTTCGAGGCCCGATAAATCAGTCGGCACAAAACCGGGTAAAGGGGGTGGAGCGACTGTCACGGGCCTCGCGTGGACAACAGCCACCCCGGGTCATATCCACCACCAATTCGACAAAATAAATACAAATTGACTTCCTGCCTGCATCCGTGTCTCTACTCGTACATTATAATTGTTTATTCTTTTCTTTAACTTAGAGAAAACTTAGAGAAAAAAGGGAATAATTGAGTCAAGAAATGTTGTTAGTATATATTTATAATATATATATATATATATATATATACTAGTATTGTTAAAGCCTCTCCCTGATTTATTTATTTTAAAATATCAATTTATTTTTATATAATTTTTATAAGTTTTTTTTATATATATTTTTTTTGTATATTTATATTCAACCACGTGGTGAGTTCAGTATCCGTTTTGACTCTATAAAGGGATCACATGATCCCTCACAGCCAATCACCTTGCTCCCTTTTGTTGATGGGCTTCTGCTATGAGCTTCGGAGTGGTGATTTTCTCACTTGCTTTTTGGACTTGATATTATTCACACACCTTTGGCTTTTTAGCTGTGAGTTCGCCATTTTTTGTTAACCACGTGCTTGGTAAACTGTGTTGAGTTATTATTATTGTTATTTTTTTGTATACTTGTTTTGTTTGAGCTGAGCATTAGCTAGCATTTATTTCATTTTATTTTTACCTTATATTAATTTTGTTTTCATTAAATATTATAACGTGGCAGCGAACCTTTTTCTCTTATTTGTAAAAAAGTGAATCTAATTTTTCCTTTGCAGATCCATATGTTAGCATCGGATATTTTGATTAATTTGATTTGTTATTATTTCTTTCCGATTTCGGTTCCCCAAGGCGAATCGCCTAAGCACTAATAGTCAAACGTACTGCACTCTTTGGTTAAGTTTATTTCAGGGTTCCTTTCCCAAATAATTTTATTTTACTCCCCGTGTGAAAGAGTTGAGAATTCTTTTTAACTCCTTCACTAGTGGCTCAGGTGATCCGACAGGCTCAACAATATTTTATTTTATTTCGGCTTGTCCAAGTATATATATATAGAGAGAGATTTCCTTCCCATTTTTCCAAGATTCAAATAATTTTTAAGAGTTTATAATAAAAAATGTTCGTTAAAATAAATTATTTCATAATTTATTATTTAGAATATTAGATAAATGTATAATAATGAGTGAAAAATATAAAAAATATTAATATATTTTTTCTCTTGGGTGTTATCAATTTTAATATATCAACCTATTTAGTTTTATATTAAAAAATATAATTATAACAAACTTTGTTAAGATTTTTTTGAATAAAAATATTATTAATTTCGTCTTTAAATATTAATTTATATTTTGTCATATTTTCTCGTGTTTTCCAATTTTAAATACTTTTTGAGTAGAGATAAATTTAATTAATAAATTAAAAATTTTTAAGAAAATTTATTTTTAAAAATTAGGGTAAAATGTATTATGTGTAAATGGATCCTTAGCATCGTTAAAAATGATATAATTATAAAATTAATTAAATAATCCTGAATATTTAATGCATATTTTAGAAGTTATTGGCAAAGTGCTTTTGTTGGTTGCGTGCGCGCCTCTACTCGTCCCCGAGCCTCTCTCTCCTACTCCTTCCCCACCACTGGCCTCTACTGGTAGGTGAACGACGAGCGCATTCAGTTGTCATTCAGAGTGCAAGCCAAGACAGAGTGGATTCTCTCACAGAAATCAATCTTCAAATCATACACTCATCAATTAATTTATTTTTATTAATTATCTATTAGTTAGCACATATTACTTATATAAATTCAAAACAAATTACCCTGAAAATTCGATTCAGTTAATTCAGTCCCCTTCCACAATCCATAAATTTAACTAAATTAATAGAAATATTTAAACTGAACATTATAATGAAACTTAAGACTATAATCATAATTAAACATAAAACAAAAACGTAAGACATTTTAAAATATGTTCTATGCGGGTATACAAGATTAAAATTAAAATTGATATTTATTTTCATGTGATATTATATATTTTAAACTTTTTTTGACGAAAATTCTGAAAATTGTACCTTAAATAGAAATTATACTTGAAATTGAAGCATAGATTATTATTTTATACATTACTTGTAAGGGAACAAATGAAAATGAGTTGAAAAAGCAGGTAAAGAGTTTAGTAATATTTTTATGAATTAATTTTTAATTTTAAACTTTTACTAGATTAAAAGCAACATACAAATATATTATATAATAAATAAGAAAAAAAGGAATATCACGCGCGCGTGTTAAATTATTAATTTTTTCTTTACAATTTTATATTTTCTATGCGTTCATATATACCAGATGTACAAGCTTAAATCCACTGTTTTGAAAAACACATTTTTCTCAATGGAAAGCAAAAACAAATTTATTCAAAGTACTTGCCCTCGCTATCTATACATTTTTCCATCTTTAGGGCATGAATACCATGCCAATCAAATTATTTTTCTTTTGAGACAAACCACTCTTCAAGCCATTTTTGGACGTCTTCGTAAGAACCGAAGTGCTGCTCAGCAAGCGAGTGGCCCATTGAAGAAAATAGATGATAGTCAGACGGGGCCAGGTCCGGTAAATAAGCGGGGTGTAGTAGCACCTCCCAGTTGAGTATTTCCAAGTAGTTTTTTACTTTTTTCGACGTGGGAAACGGAGCATTATCATGAAGAAAAATCAGCTTTTCATGTCTTTACTGATAATTCGGCCTTTTTTCACGAAGAGCACAGTTCAATTTGATTAAATGTTTATGATAACGGTGACCATCGACAGTTTCACCAGGTTTCAACAGCTCATAGTAGATAATACCCTGCTGGTCTCACCAAACGCACAACATCGTCTTCCGCCCGAAGCGAATTGGTCAAGCGGAAGACTTTGATGGCTGACTGGGACTTCTTCGTTTAGGATTTTCAAAATATATCCATTTGTCATCGCTAGTCATAATCCGGTTCAAAAACATTTTTCTTTTGTGTCTAGCAAGCAGGATTTCGCATGTGTTCTGACGTCGCTTCATTTGCCGGTCATTCAATTCATGCGGCACCCATTTTCAATTTTTTGAACCTTACCTATTTCACGTAGACATGAAGAAAATCGCTTGTTGAGAAACACCTAATTGCTCGGCAAGCATTTTTTGCGATTGGGTTTTATCTAAAAGAGCCTCTAGTTCGTGGTCTTTAACTTTCCTAGGCCGATTTTCATGTTTCTTGCCATCTTTAAACTTACGAAACCAATCTTGGCACGTGATTTCCGAAAGAGCATTGTCACCGAATGCCTCCACTAGCATCTGATGCAATCCGGCGGGTGATTTCTTTAAATTGAAGCAAAAAAGCAGAGGTTCCAGCAAATACTGTTTTTGGCACAAAATTATTCATACTTAGCGAAAAAAAGTAATGTTTCTAACGAAATTGATAGCGGTATTGACTGCTCATTGATGACAGACGTCGTACTCATAAGAAGAAAAGAAAATGGCGGGTCCACATGACCTTCACTTTCATACGCTTAATAACACCATCTATGAGCGAACAGCGGATTTATGCTTGTACACCTAGTATATATTTATATATAATTATCCAACTCTTATTTGTTTTGAATTGGTTTAACAAAATTGAATATTTTTTTTAAACCAATAAACAGTTTCTTAATGAATTAATTGTTTTTAATAAGATTTTTTTTTATACTTTTATATATTCATCAACCAATCATTTATTTATTATACTTTTTTACGTAAATTAAATAAAATTAAAAATAAAATAAAATTATCTTGAGATTTTCATAGTTAAATTCATGTATATTAATATTTTAAGTATAAAGGATAAATATAAACAATTAAAATGATAGTATTTAATTAAATAAATAAGCAGTAGTAAGAGATGTCTAATTCTTTTTAAGTGTTACTAGCTAGACGGGGGCTCTGCTGAAGTAATACGTATTATTTGGTTATAGTCATGAGAGACTGAATCAACAACACCGAGCATTATATAAATTTTTAATTTCTGTGGTTATTGATTAGATATTTATACAAATTATAAACAAATAACTACAAATAGAGGTATATAAGAATATTGTGATTTAATTTCATTGGTTCAGTCAATGTTGAGACTATAATGTCACAATTTTCCGGATAGACAGACAGAGAAACAGGTAAATTCTAAAGTCACTTTTGGATTCAAGAGGTCATGAAACGTGAAGATATGCAAACATTTTTTAAACTCTGAGCAATGTACAGACAAAAACGTTTTTTCATATATATGGATAATACTTGATAAAGATTTAAAATTAAAAGTTTGTAAAATTATAGTTGATATAAGAGATTGAAAATAAATATATGAGATTTTATATAATATATTATATTATAAATTTTTCCTATCAGTTTTAAGTACGTAGCCTTTAATATATTGGATTATATGTTCTATAATTCTCTTTTAAAAATCAAATATGTCATGTTCCCACGGCTACTTGTGCTCACATAACTAGAATAAGTTATTATAGGGATTGACAGGATCCACTATCTGTCAATCAACTTCGTAATTTAGTGTATTCTGACCCGACCTAACATCTGGTCAAAGAATGGTCCATCCTAACCCTTTCTTTAGATTTAAGTTATTATAGGGATTGACAGGGTCCACTATCTGTCAATCAACTTCGTAATTTAGTGTATTCTGACCCGACCTAACATCTGGTCAAAGAATGGTCCATCCTAACCCTTTCTTTAGATTTAAGTTATTATAGGGATGAACAAAGCCCAAGAAATGTCAACCCACCTAATTAATTTAATATCTGCTAGCAATTAACGTCATGACCAAGAGACGGCTAAGTGTCGTCCAGATGAATGTCTTAAATCACCCACCTAGACACTTTCTTCCCACAGCCCCTTCTACGAACCTCCATGTGTCCCCTCAGCTCCCCCGCCCCCTAGTCAAGTAATATATATATGGAGAGCAGAAATTGCAGACGATTCAATTGCTAGTCTTTAGTTCTTAGTTTTAGTTTTAAGAAACTCAACACACACCTTTTCGGCCTTGTATGATTTTGTAACAAGTTCACAAATAAAACTTCCATTTCCTTCTTTATAAAATTCGCCTTTTATTGTTACCTTTTAACTACCTACTATCCTAGGAAGGTAAGCACATAACTGGCACAGTCGGTATTTTTCGCGAACGTAATATTTTACGTAAACTTTTCTAAGTTTTATCGCGAACGGTGTTAAAACTTCAACATCTTGCTTCAATCTCCCGATCAACTGACGGCGTCTGATCATCGTCTTCAGCTATCAAGAAGCAGGAGAAGTCACCGCGAGCTTACGAGCCTACCACGACTACACGACACTGAGGAAAGCGACGTCCACTGCCTTAACGAGGAGCGGTTCAAGCAAATCATCCCAGGTCACCTATAAATACTAGGAGCGGTTATCATCTCTCCGAAGGGCGCAGTCATCAAGGAAGGAAAAGAAGAAGAAAAAACGTGAGCCATATAAACAATCATACACCAAAATTAATTAAGCCTAAATTTAAATAAATAAAATCAAAATTATAAATAAAAATTTTTACAATTAAATAATTTTTAAATTAATTAAAATAAAAAAAAAAATATAATAATAAATTGCCAATTAAATATAATAATTAAATAAAGAAAATAATAATTAAATAAAGAAAAATAATAATTAAATAAAGAAAAATAATAATTAAATAATGAAAAATAAATAAATGATATTAAACTAAATAATTAATTAAAATAAAATAATAAAAGAGAATTGATTGAAATAATTAAACGATAATAAAATAATCTTTGAATAGTTAATTAATAATAAATCTGAGAAGGAGCGGTCATTTTTACGCAGCTGTATCTCAGGAATATAACGTAATTAACAATAATAAAGATACTCCGAGGAAGTTTGATCCATTAATGCGACCAAACCTCGTGAAAAAGTTAGGAATAAAATAAAGAAATAAAAATAAAATTAAATAATTGATTGAAGTGTAATAATAAATAATAATTGAATAATTAATTAAAATAACAGTGAATAACTGATTAAATAAAAGAAATAATAATTAATTAAAAATTAAAATAAAATAAAATAATTTAAAATATAAAAATAAATAAAAATTAAAATTGAATAATTAATAAAAAATAAATATAATAAATAGCTAAATAATTAATAATAATAAACAAACAATTAAAATAAAATAAAATAATTAAAAATTATAGTAAAAATAAAATAATCTAAGCTTCAAAAATGAATGTAAGTGATTTATTAAATTGTATCCCCACTTTCACGGGCGACTCAAATAAATTGGAAAGGTTTATCAGTACAGTTGATGCGGTTTATAGAGGTATCTCCCACGACCACCATCAATTCCTCCTTTTGTTTGTTAGGAATAAAATTCAAGGCCAAGCCGACGAATTATTAACTCACGTTAGTCTGACCATTTGGGAAGATCTGAGGAAAGTGCTTAATGACTTATTTTTAGAAACAAAAGATGAGAGCACCCTCCGCCGCGAACTTTATGACATGGAGAGGTCTCGAGCCAAAATTATAGATAGGTATAAAAAAATTCAGGAGCTTATCGGAAAATTCGCAGCGCGCATCAACGCGTCAAATGAAACCTCCAGTGGCAAGGATGTGGCCAAAAGGCATTTCGAAACGGATGCTGTTAACATTTTCGTTAGGTCTCTCCCGGAGCCAGAAAGATCGCAAATTATAGCGCAAAATTTCAAAACAATCAATGAAGTTTTTAGTTACTTATCGAATGAAACCAGTCTATTAAGTAGGGAGAACAATGTCAATAATTACAATTCCGATGGACAGCAGAGGCCTAGACAATTCGCCCCCAGGAATCACTCCTATCATAATAATTACCATCGAAATTACCAACCCCCTCCCCGCCACCACAATTCACAAGGCTCCTTTAACCAATTCAACTCACCAAATTTTAACCAACCCCCCCAATTTAGAAACAATGGAAATCGCCAACATAACCCTCACCACAGCCACCCCCCTTGGTTCGGCAACCAACAACAAAACTTTTATCCCCCTTCCACCCCTATGAGTATTCAAACGACTAGATCAAGAAACGCTCGTTCTGACCGATCTAGAATGAACATTCATGAATTTAACAACATTAGGAACGAACAGAATAATTTTTTAGATATAAAAACCCAAATTAATAGCGAGAATTTAAAAAAAGAAAGTGTAAATTTAATTAATCAAAAAATTGATAATATAATTCCTATTCAAATAGAAAATAATTCGATTAAACTAGAAAAATTAGAACGAGATGAAAGAAATAAAATTAATATTAACTCAAAAGATAAAGATCTAGAAATTATTAATCCAAGTGAAATAAAAAATGAATCAACAGAGATCTTGTTAATATTAAACAACGAGGAGGAGTCTATTATAGACATACCTAGTAGACATGATAAAGAAAATGATTCTAAAAAATTATATGACAATGATTTATCTTTACAAATGCAATTGGAAGATGTAGGACTGAAAAATAATTCTTTGAATGAAAATTTAAATGAAATGGAATTGCTTCTAAAATCTAAAGACGATGAGTTAAAACTTAAATCAGAGATTTCCAATGAAGAGAAAAAATTATTAGAAGAGAAATTGAATAATGAAATGAAAACCTCCAATAAATTAAGGGATGATTTACAAAATAATTTATGTTTATTAGAAGAACGGGAAAAAGAAATTGATAATTTAAATGCCAAAATAAATAAAATAAAAAAAGAAATAATTATTACTAAAACCTCCGATTATGATAAAGAAAAACAATTAGTTTCTTTAATTGATGATTTAGAAAATTCTAAAAGAAAAAATTCACAAATATGTTCTCAATTAACAGCAAAAGAAACAGACTTAAAAGATTTAAATGATAAAATCGGCATTTTACAAAAATATAAAAAAGTCGAAGATGGGCAGCAAGCAATAAATAATACCCATCAAAGAACAATCGACATGATACCCTTCGAAGTTTTATTAGAAGTTAAAATGAAAAACGAAAAAGATATGCATATGCGTGAATTAATAGAAAAGGAATTGATAAAACAATTCGATAACGAGAGAGAAGAATTAAGAAAAAGTAGGAAAGAGCAAATATTAAAATTTCATGAAGAAATTCGAATATATAATTGGAAAAGATATCGAAAGGCTACCAAATACAAACAATTTGGATCTGATATAATAATTAAACAGAAATATTTAGGTCCTTATCGGGTTATTAATAAATTTATAAATGATAGATATCAAGTAGAAGTGTCAGGTAAGGAGCAGGGACCACAAACGACCTATACAGGAGCCGAGTATATGAAACCCTTTCTCTTTCCCTTAACTTTATTATTATTATTGAAGATTTATTTAAATATAATTTTGAGGACAAAATTTTATTTGACAGTACAGGATCTGATTAATCAAATCTCCCAGATGTCACTTTATATAAATTCCTTACCTCCTCGATTTGCTCAAACTATTTAAAATTAATATTGAAATCAATGATTTTTTTGAGAGGCAGCTAAATTCATCAGACCTTTCTGTAAAGTCCATAATGACATTATTGACATTGTCCTCGAAATACCGAACTATAGCGAGAAAGAATCTAATATAATTCAAATCACCCCCATACCTAGATACCAAGAAGGGCAACTCGTACTAATAAATGAACCGTTCCAATATATTGTAGCAGATAACTTAGACTTAAAGAAAATAACTAATTGTATAATTAATAATAATAATAAATACTATTGTAAGGTTAGCCATGAGAAGGCAAGTAATTGTACAAGAAACTTAGTAATTGATAATAACAGCAAAAATTGTAAATCTCACCCCCTAAAACATTTCCCACAGTTTTTAGTGATCCCTAACAGTGAAGTGGTAATCATAAATGTAATAGATAATAATAATGTAAAAATTAATTGTAAAAGTGTCAATACAACATTGTCAAGAGGATTGTATAAAATTGTAAATAATGAATGTATAATTAACAATAGAAAGATTCACACGATTTACAGGTCCAATACGGAAATTTCCATTCTCAATTTAAGTTTAAATATTAGGAAAATAGACACAAGCAAAGAAATCACTATGCATAGTATTAAAGAAATTAAGATAGATAGCCCCAGGCTAAAAGAAATTGAGGAAATTGGATCAGTAATTCACGAAAACAAAACCACATTGTTAATTATTACAATCATTATATTAGTATTAATTATAGTGACAATATTTGTAGTAGCATTTAAGAAACGCTTATTTGTAAGAAAAAACAGTCTCGTTGGAAATAACAGGGTTCGATTCATACCAAGCAAAGAGTCATGTAAAGAAAAAAACAGTTTAAATGAAAATAATAAAATTCAATTCATACCATCCAACGAAACATGTGGATGTATTCACTGAAAGTGGACAGATTAACTTCGCCCGCTAAAATTTGTTAGACAAATTTCTTTAGGGGGTGGAGGTGTCATGTTCCCACGGCTACTTGTGCTCACATAACTAGAATAAGTTATTATAGGGATTGACAGGATCCACTATCTGTCAATCAACTTCGTAATTTAGTGTATTCTGACCCGACCTAACATCTGGTCAAAGAATGGTCCATCCTAACCCTTTCTTTAGATTTAAGTTATTATAGGGATTGACAGGGTCCACTATCTGTCAATCAACTTCGTAATTTAGTGTATTCTGACCCGACCTAACATCTGGTCAAAGAATGGTCCATCCTAACCCTTTCTTTAGATTTAAGTTATTATAGGGATGAACAAAGCCCAAGAAATGTCAACCCACCTAATTAATTTAATATCTGCTAGCAATTAACGTCATGACCAAGAGACGGCTAAGTGTCGTCCAGATGAATGTCTTAAATCACCCACCTAGACACTTTCTTCCCACAGCCCCTTCTACGAACCTCCATGTGTCCCCTCAGCTCCCCCGCCCCCTAGTCAAGTAATATATATATGGAGAGCAGAAATTGCAGACGATTCAATTGCTAGTCTTTAGTTCTTAGTTTTAGTTTTAAGAAACTCAACACACACCTTTTCGGCCTTGTATGATTTTGTAACAAGTTCACAAATAAAACTTCCATTTCCTTCTTTATAAAATTCGCCTTTTATTGTTACCTTTTAACTACCTACTATCCTAGGAAGGTAAGCACATAACTAATAATAATAATCGAATAATAAATAAGTTGACCTGTGGCCAGGTCCGAACCGACCGACGGTTTGAAGTAAATTAATTTCTAGCTACAGAAACAATTTCAAATAATTTTAATATATCTATTAATGCAATAAAAACAGATATGAATACATAAATAATAAATATAAACATTTTTAATTTTATTTTATTTATAATATATATGTAAGACCAGGCTGTGACGTCATGAATGGCTGGATGACGTCATATAATTTTAAATCAAGAAAAAACTAATAAATATGATTTTCCCGAGGATAAAACCAATACAAAGTGTATGATTCGTGGTGATATATAAAAAAACTCATGTGAAATTTGGTGTGAAAATAACCCTTCCCTTCCTATCGTCGATCGCTAATACTACCACTTCCGGTTTCCGGAATTGCACCAAAAGTTGATCAATTCATCCCACTGATGCATTAAGTAAATATACCAAATTTCATCGAAATCCGTTCAGCCCTTTAGGCTGTACACATCTATACGGACAGACGGACGGACGGACAGACATCATGCTAAAAATACTTTTTTCTGTTAAGAAAATGCTTGATTCGTGGAAATATGTAAAATTCTCCACATGTGAAATTTGGTGTGAAAACAATACCTCCCTTACTATCGTCGGTCGGTAAAAACTTCAAATACAAATATTTACACCTAACAATACAATAAATTGAGAAAAAATAAATAAAATAAATTTTCTTACTCAAATAATAAACTCTCTGAAATTTCAAAAAAAAAAAAAAATTAAATTATTTTCTCTACATTATCTAAGAAATTATTTAATCGATTTTAATTTAATTTTAATTTATTATAGAATATATAAATTATTTGTTTAATTGATTTTATATGTAACTGTAGACAGGAACATAAATAAATGGCTAAATAAACACAATCTCTTTATAAGAAATAAAATAAACATTAGCTGAAAGTGAAAAAGGGTTGGAGGAATGTTTGATGAAATGTAAAATCGTGATCTACTATTTATTTATTTATTTATTTATTTATTGTTTTTTGAAATGTGGTTAAAAAAAGAATGATGTATTTGTTATCATTTCGCAATTCGAAAATACAATATCATTGTATACTTTAGGAATTGATATACTTTATAATTAAATAAAATATTAATTTATTTTTTTTTAATTAATGAATTTATTTATATTGATAAGTTTTAAGAAAAAAAGAGTAATACAAACATTTCCTACTATCAATATACCATTTTTATTGATGATTAATAAAAATAACTAAATTAATTTAAGTATTTTAGTTGCTAAATGGGAATGTAGATCTAATAAAGTGCTCAGTCATATGAATATAAAACCTTTTGGTTTTTCATCAAATATTAAAAATTAAGAAATATAAAAAATAAAAGAAATTCTGCTGTTTGATATTAAAATATTGAAAATTTTAAATTTTGCACTTGCAAAGATTAAGAAAATAAGAGAATCACCCTGTAATATTGAATATATAAAAAGTTAAATATAATCTTTTCTAATATTATATTAATTATATAAACAATCATTATATAACAATTAATAATAAAAATAATTATTTTTAACTAAAATTCAATTTGATTTAGATCTTTAATCGTTTTAAATTCATTTCTGTTAAATGAAATTTATTGGATCATTTTTATTAACGAGTTTGTACTTCATTTTATTTTTTATTTTTTATTTAACCAGTATAAATTATTTATACATTTTATTGTATATATTATTATCGGATATAATATGAGTATTCCTTAACCTTAATATTTATTTTGTTACTAGTTTTTTACTATAATTTATTTATTGAATCATTTTTATTATAATGAAATTTTTAGAAATTTAAAGTTAAGAGACTTTAGAAATTTTATAAAACTAAAATTAACTTTTTTACCCTTATATAAAACCATATAAATATAGATATACTTAAAATATAAACATTCAATAATAAAATTGATTGAAATTCTTTAATTTATTTCTTTGTTTTATTTTGTTTTTTTGCTTTTACTAATTTATCTAGTCTAGACCATAGTTGTCTTCCTTCTTTAGGAGAACTTATTTATCTATATATCTCTCTATCTATATGGCACATGGGGATTCGAGAATTCTTGACAGCAGCGATCTCATTCCTCCACAGCCACCTCCACCCATCTCCTGTTCTTTCAGAACTTCCTCAAGTTCTCCTAGATATAGTTTCTAGAATGTAATAATGAATGGACTCAATTTAGATGAAAATTATTGTATGTTTAGATTTAGTTTTAGTAATATAGAACGTTCAAGTTTTTGAACATTAAAGATATACTCGATTATTTTCATTTCGATATCATTATTTTTCACCATAAAAAATGTATTATAAAATGGATATAGTAAACAATTTACTTTTTAAATTGAAAAGTAAATAGAAAATGATAGTTTTAATATAATTTTAGACTTAATTTTATGATATGATAAGATATTACATACCGACTTTTCAATAACACACTATACTTGCATCACTTTGGAGGTTCAAGGTACAGGGTTATTTTTTCGGTGTATAGTTATAGTTTATTATTACTGTATATAACATTTTACCATTAGAGTATAAATAATATCTAGGATAATTGTTTAATATATAATATATATTATAATAGCAATTTTATTCTAAGTTATCTTACAAAAACTAGACCCATGATTCAATTGTTCACACGATTCTTTCCCCTTGACAGTGCATGAGGGAAACGAACCAGCACAACGGTTCAAACTTTGATTTAAACTTGTTCTGTTAAAAAAGGTGACATTTATAAAGTAAATACAATATATCATCGGAAAATATAAATTATAGCATGGGGTATAGCATCAGAAACAGGGACGAGAAGAGGAAGGTATCATTTATCATTAGGAATAAAGATATTACCATGATGCGGGTAAATCTGATGGTAATTAATCGCAGCATGTCGGCTGTTTTGGCTCGATCTGTCCAGTTTTCATCAAAGCTCCTTAAACTATGTCTATATCTATAAAATATACCAGAAATCAATAACAAGTCATTTTAAAGATATTTAATAGTTATTAATTGGTACAATAATTAACAATGGTGACCATATATTTTCATATAGGTACTTTCTTACTCCGTTCTATGCGTTCTGAAAAATTCTGAATATATATATATATATATTATATATAATATATATATATTGTATATATATATAAATTGTTTAAATTTAAAATTTAATTTTAGGAATTGTCAAAAAAGTAAAAATATACAAAAGGTGTCAAAACCAAGATATTGATATTAAATTCATATACCTCACCATATTAGAACTGTGAAAAAAGAAACCGAGTTTTTTTTCAAATTAGCGACCAGTCACTCGAGAGACAGAATAATTAGAGAGGAGCTGGGGGCACTCGAACCTCCCAGGGGCTGTAACTGACAGCTACGACCCGCTCTCCATTTGTCAAATCACCGATCAATTGACAACAAATAACGTACTGTGGGGTCAGTTGTCTATTGGTTTCAGGCAAACTCCATGATGGCTTCTCAAACACACCTCACAAAAAATCTTATTTAGTCTTTCCAGATATTTATATTTCACATTTAATAATTAATCTGTTTTTTCCAATTTAAATTCAAAATTTAAGAAATCAATCACAAAGAAAATAAATGTATCAATATTTTAGAGAAAATATTTATTTTTTAATTATATGATCATATTTTGTATTTTTTTTTTAAATAAAACTTTTATAATTTAAAATATAAAATATATAAAATATAAAATTTTAAAGGATTTTTAAGAGAAAGTACTAAGAATTTTTTTGAGAAAATCAAATTATCAAAAGTGATGAAGAATGCATAAAACGCACAACACTTAAAAACATCAATCTTGAAATGGAGAAGTTTTTTAAAATTCGTATTATACACACATTTCTATCAATTCAACATATAAAATTTTTAATGATATAAAGTGAATAGTATATCTATATATAGATGTAATGAATTTTCACAATATCATAAAATTAAGTTTAAAAAAATTTAATATTTTGAATAATAACGATAAAAAAGACAAACTTTAGAAACAAATCGGTCTTCTTGCAAGAAAAAACAATTATCTGTTGTTTTTCCTTGCTAAATATTCAATATGCATTTGTCAGATGAGTGAATTTCATGGCATAATATTTTTATTATAATCATAAAATTTAACAATTTCTTTTATTCTACTTGAACTAATACAAAACTGTACATGTGAAATGAGATGACTTTTTGAATTACATAAATTTAAATATTTTTTATTAACTTTATAAAACATAGTTTATAGAATATCTATTTAAAGTCCACTCTTAAATAAAAGTATTAGAAATATTTAAATAATATTGTATATACTTATATACGTATTTTTCGATTGAATATCCTTTAAACAAAAATTAATAATAAAGTTTAAAAAATAATAAAAATATTTTGTAATTATTTATATTTCTGAAAAAATCTGGTGCATTCATTATTCTAATTGAATAAATAAATAATAATTAAATTCTACGATGGTGTATCATATATAACTATGAAATTTTATTGATACTTTTTTTGGTTAATATTTACATTTACTTTTATGAAAATAGTTAATTAATTATCTGCTGATTTTTATTCATTTGTACTATACTTTTGAAATTTTATTGATGCATTCATCGTTAAATGAAGGTGTGTCTACCAAAAAAATTCATGAATAAGCCGGAAAATCTGACACATCACAATTATAATAAATACCTTGATAATTTACACACAAAAAAATAAAAAATATATCTAATCAAATATACAAATTTTTAAACAGATTTTTTCCAAAATATAATATGTTATTTTCCATTTAAAAATAAATACTCTAAATCAGTGGTTTCCATACTACCACCCCCTTTTTATAAAAAAAAAATTGCTCAGAACCTCCTTGAAATTAAATTTTTTAATAAACTTTAATAGGAATTAATTATAAAGATTCATTATGTATTCACTTTTCAACTTTTTTTGAAAAAAAAAAAATTAGTAAAGAAAGGTGAAAATTAGAAACATTGTTTTCCAAGTTATGAAACTATTTATTGAATTCAGAATTGAAAAGTATTATAATTTTTCCAAAATGCGCCAGTAGCCATCACCGCCTCTCTGGTTCGCAGCAGCACCCACCTGGGAGTAGGAAATCAGTGCTCTCAATTGGTATAATAAAAAATAAGTTGACCTGTGGCCAGGTCCGAACCGACCGACGGTTTGAAGTAAATTAATTTCCAGCTACAGAAACAATTTCAAATAATTTTAATGTATCCTTTAATGCAATAAAAAACAGATATGGATATAACATACATATTTTTAATTTTATTTTATTTATAATATATAAGGAGGCGCAGGCTGTGATGTCATGAAGAGCTGGGTGACGTCATATAATTTTAAATTAAGAAAAAAACTAATAAAGATGATTTTTCTCGAGGATAAAATAAATACCAAGTGCATGATTCGTGGTGATATGTAACAAATCTCCTCATGTGAAATTTGGTGTGAAAATAAGCCTTCCCTTCCTATCGTCGATCGCTAATACTACCACTTCCGGTTTCCGGATTTGCACCAAAAGTTGATCAATTCATCATACTGATGCATTAAATAAATATACCAAATTTCATCAAAATCCGTTGAGACGTTCAAGCTGTACACATCTATACGGACGGACGGACAGACGGACAGACATGATGCTAAAAATACTTTTTTCTGTTAATAAAATGCTTGATTCGTGGAGATATGTAAAAATCTCCACATGTGAAATTTGGTGTGAAAACAATACCTCCCTTACTATCGACAGTCGGTAAAAAATTACTTTATAAAACTTTAACACACGATTGGACATATATTATGTTATAATATATATTTTATATAGATGCAAAGAGGGAGAGAAAGATTTTAAATTAAGTTAACATCTAATGTAATTAATAGAACATGTAAAGGATTGAAAGATCCGGTGACCTACCAAACAATTATCATTAGGAAACCTAGGATTTGAATTCCGAGAATCAGAGTGTAAACGGAAGTAAAGGAAACATCCACTTACCAGTTCAATAATGAAGATGTCTATGTATATAATTTTATTCATAACGATATATGTAAATATACAATATAGAATATATCTATTGCCAATAAACAGAAAATAAATTCAAATTGATGAAGTTTTAGATAATTTTGTTGTTCTATTTTGTAACATGAAAGTAAATAGAATCTAAATAAAATAAACTAATATCAACGAAAATTCTAATTATACATACTTATATTCTAACCTAACATAATGAAAGTTTGTTTAGTTATATATATGTAGTATTATTTCGTTTATAAAGTTTCTACCCATCCAATGTTCAAACAATTCTAAATTCAAATTATTATTATAAATGAGAATTGTCCATTTTGTATATTTATAATAGTCTAGGAATGGTTTATGCTATTTTACCATTTTCATGTTTGATAGCGCGTACAATAATAACAACATGAATAAAAGAAACCTCAACGATTCTAGATAACCGTTTGTTGTGTTTTATTTAATCTGACGTAGTTTTTCGTTTTAAGATAAGCCTTTCCAAGAAAGTCCCCTCTCTCTCTCTCTCTTTCTGTTTGTAACAAACAAATTTTATAAATTATAAAAATAAGCTTTCTTTAAAGGCAGTTTTAATTATCTAAGGCATTAGAATTCTTCTCATTTGCATTTTTTGATACCTTATCAAAAATTCATGTGTGCTTTAGAGAAAACTTATTTTCATTAAATAAAAAAAAGTTAATATAGGGAAATAGGGGAAAGAATTCTAACAAGGGAGGAGAGTAGCATCGCTCGGAACTAAGCAAGTTTTACAAAGAGTATTAATAATATAATTTAATAAAAGTGCTAATGAGGACGTAGCAATCCCGACCAGGCTAATTCGTGGTGCGTGGATGGAATAGACTACGCTAGATCTACTTCGTAAGTCGATTACAAATGAAGCTCCTATTTATATTATCGAAAGGCTAATAAGAATTTCTAAACAATAGATTAACTTTTTCGATTATATATATGCTTCTTGAAGAGAATATAATTTCGTTTGGTGTATATTATTTCACATCAATAAACTAAACAAGAAATATAGATTAAAATAAATATCTAGTAAACATTTTTAAAATTATTTGATTGACAGATGCAAACGGAAATAATCGTGTTTGGCATTTAGTTCTGTTTAACAAATAGCTATAAGATCGTGGATAATAAAAAAAATGCTATTTTTATCAATCCATATCGTGAAGTGGTTAGTTATGTTAGGATAATACAACAAACAAACATCTATAAAAAAAATTGATGCCATCTTTGACATGATGAAATATAGTCATTTTTGGACATCTCTGATACTGACACTTTCCATCAAACTTTAATATTATATGAATTTGGTATTGAACACATCTATTTTAATTAATGAATAAATAAGCTGGAGTGTCTCCACTCCACTATCTCGCAATTTGAATTGGATTAAATAACATTAATTATATTTAAATTAAATTTAGTTAATTAAATTATAATTTAAAATCAATAAATAATATTTATTAAACAAGCGCGTGTTTGGCTTTTTGTTGATGGCACCATGTTACGTGTTGGCGCGTGATTGCCAGTCAACGTGTTTAAAAATTAATTCCGGTACTTTCAGCGATTCAATCAAGCTGAAATTCTATCTAAAGCAGTTTTATACAATTTTTAATCAAGTGAAAAACTAACAAACAAATATGTTTATTTTTAAGGTCAGTTTAGAGGAAAAAAATGAAAACGTGGTAGGTAATGACCCTCTTCCGAAAGAGCTACAGTTCGCAACATATGACAGAAAACTACGAATTTTGAATAATGCCCGGGTACCAAATTTCATGATTCTAGCTCATACCGTTTTTGCGTAATCTTGTCTACACACACACACACACACACACACACATACCCACACAGACATTTTTCTTAACCTTAGTGAAAATGACGTATAAAACCATCAAAATCTCGACATCGAGAATTTTCGTGATCGCAATACATAATAATATAATTATTAAAACCGAAATCTCAACAAATAAAAATAAACTGGAGTGTCTCCACTGGACTATCTCGCAATTTGAAATGGATTAAATAACATATATTTTTATTTAAATTAAATTTAATTAATTTAATTATAAATTAAAATTAATAAATAATATTTATTCAGCCAGAGCGTGTTTGGCTCTTTGTTGATGTCACGACGTCACGTGCTGGCGCGTGATTTGCAGTATTAAAAAATTAATTCCGGTACTTTCAGCGATTCAATCAAGCTGAAATTCTATATATAACAGTTTTATACAATTTTTAATCATTTGAAAAACTATCAAAGATATATATTTATTTTTACGGTCACTTTAGAGAAAAAAAATCAAAACGTGGTAGATAATGACCCTCTTCCCGTTGAGCTATATTTCTCAAAAGTTGATAGAAAAATACGAATTTTGAATAATGCCTATATACCAAATTTCATGATTCTTGCTCAAACCATTTTTACGTAATCTTGTCTACATACACACATACACATACTCACAAAGTCAGACAGACAGACATTTTTTTTCAACCTTAGTGAAAATGACTCAGGGACCTTCAAAACGTATAAAAACATCAAATTTTTATGATCGCAATACTGGCGAGATAGTAAAAATTAATCTGGACTGACATGTCATTAAGGTATCTGTTATCTTTCTAAAATGATATTTTGAAAGAATTACAAAAGAGGTACATTTTTAAATTAAATAGGAATTGAAGTTGTTTTTTGTAGAATATTATTTTTTTAGATACAATTTGAATAAATATTAAAATTATCTAATTTCTTACAATAACTTGTTAAACGGTTTAGATAAAATGGATTCGATTTGATGAAGATTAGAATAGCTTTGGGTAGCTAGTTGATATGAATGGGAGCCTCTATTTATTTTGTTTAACTGACAGTCTCGAAATAGAAATGCTCGAGCTGGGGATTTAGAAAGGCAAACTGCCTCGATGTAGGGCATGTTGTTTAGTTGAATGCGAATTCGGCAACCACACGCACAGACGCCATTGCCACTAGCAGGTTGCCTCCAACCAAGTAAAAGCTTTGTCAATTTTTGGCAAAGTTGCAATGGAGCTTTTGCTTTACGGGAGATCCACTGAAAGAGACCACCATTCTGCTGGAGCGGGTGGTTTGTTCCTCTAACTCGATTAGAACGTGGCTCTGTCGGACAAAGGATCGAGCCCAAGCAAACAGCCCATGCGACCGGACCACCCCCCAGTTGCTACTATACTCAGAACCAAGATCGCCGTTGAGTAAACACTGCCCCGGCTGTTTACAATCATTTATAGGTCTGGTATTAACGGCTAATTGCTCTCCCCTGCGACCCACCAAGCCCAGAATCAAATCCAATTAAACCTGGGCCTGATGGAAAGAGAAGAGAGGAGGGGTGGCAAAGGGATGAAAGCCACTGTAAAAATTCCAACTGCCCCAACGATGCGCCACCATCTCTATTGTTATGATTACAAATCGCTCCATTTATATGTATTGTTATTGTAATGTTGGTTTTTAATTATGTTTATTGCATCGAGTAAATATAATAATAATAATAAATAACGCATTGTTTTCCCAGTGCACAACAAAATGTCTATCTATATTTATGAAGACGTTTAATCAAACAACCAAATGATAAAAATGAATTCTGAATTATTTATAATAAATATTACACGAAAATTTTGAGGCTATCATAACAAACAAAGATCATGGCCCTTTGTTCTTGATTTATTGTCAAGTAGTGAAAGGACATGAGTATGCATTCAAATGTTAATCAAATCGGACAAAAGTAGTAAATTCCTATTGAGGGCGCTTAAAATATAAAAATAAATAAATAAACGGATTTTATTCTATAAATCTTCACCATTATACATAAATTAACTCAAAGCTTATTATCAAATTAAAAACAAAGCATAAAGATAAGGGTTATTTCAGACATATTTTCACTTTTATCAATAGGTTTAATAGTTTTTCAATTTTTAATTAAATAAAATCATAATAGTATTAAAAATGAGTTTACACAAATTAGAACCACACATACGGTTATCCGATTTCAATTTCATTAAACATATTTTAGAAAAGGGGGACCAACCCAGGGCGCACCATAACCAAATTCATCACACATTTATAAATGTACTTATTTTATAATGATAAAAATAAAAAACATTGAATTTTATATGTGATATAATTTAACAAATTTAACATTCTAAACTTTGAAACTAACTCCAAACAATTCTCATGTGACCCGCGAAGTTATATAGAATGGCCCGCAAGATCATTTGGTTTGGTCACCTTTATTTTTGAAGTTTAAATTAATAATCATGTTTTAATATAATAAACTTTTATTGAAATTAATAATTTCAAAATTTTTAATTTAATTAATTTCGTATATTTTTAGGAAATATTAATAAGGATATCCTATATTTTTATGTAATATAAACTCGAATAGATCTGATTAAATTTGTTGTAATTTGTAATCAGCTTCTTCTAAAAGGGCCATTAATTTAAATTTGATATATCTTTTTAGAACAAAATAAGTAATATATATATATAAAGATATAGATATAGATAATTCGAGGGTGGGTTGAAAAGTTTTCGGCCTGACCAAGAATAACTATGTTTTTAAATTTTTTTTTTTTTGTTTATTTTTCAAAATTCAAGATAGCTGAGACCTGTACGATGTCAGCTGAACCTGTGCGAAATATTTTGCACAACCATTTGAATATGGAAAGCTTTGTGCAATGTGGGTGCCGCGTTTGCTAATGTTAGACCAAAAACTGCTTCGAAAAACCATTTCTATCGAAAATTTGGTGCTGTAGGCATAATCCAAACGAATTTTTGCGTCAATTCATAACTGTTGATGAGGCTTAAATTAAATTTAATTAATTAATTAATTAAATTAATTAGAACACCGTTATAAGAAATGTATCAGTGTTGATGGGATTTTGTTGAAAAATATAGCAAAAAAAAAAATTTAAAAACATTGTTTTTCTTGGTCAGGCCGGAAACTTTTCACCCCGCCCTCGTATATAGGTATGTTATCAAATAATTTTCATTTTTAATTATTTAATATACAATTTAAATATAAAAAAATGATTATTACTTGTGCTCGAAATTTCAATATATGTGGGTATTTATAGTTATTACTATCTCGACAGAGATAGTATTGCGATCACGAAAATTTTCGATGTTGAAATTTTGATGTTTTGATACGTTTTGAAGGTTCCTGAATCATTTTCACTAAGGTTGAGAAAAATGTCTGTGTGTGTGTATGTGTGTGTGTATGTAACCAAGATTACGCAAAAACGGTCTGAGCTAGAATGATGAAATTTGGTACATGAGCATTATTCAAAATTCATAGTTTTCTATCAACTTTTGAGAAATGTAGCTCCACCGGAAGAGGGTCATTACCTACAACGTTTTGATTTTTTTTCCTCTAAAGTGCCCGTAAAAATAAAGATATATGTTTGATAATTTTTCACATGATTAAAAATTGTATAAATCTTCAATATATAGAATTTCAGTTAGATTGAATCGCTGAAAGTACCAGAATTAATTTTTTAACACTGCAAATCTCACGCCCCAACACGTGACGTGGTTCCATCAACAAAGAGCCAAATATCCGCTGGTTTAATAAATATTATTTATTAATTTTAATTTATAATTTATAATTAATTAAATTTAATTTAAATATAATATATTATGTTATTTAATCCAATTCAAATTGCGAGATAGTCGAGTGGAGACACTACAGCTAATTTTACAAGTTAATTTCATTCCCTCTCATTTAATTAATTCTAAGTAATATTTTCAATAGATTAGGAACCATAATCATATAAAAACATTCATTTTATAATTTTATTTTTTAGGTGTAGAATATAAATCTTGAACTCTAAAAATTGAAATATATTGGATAATTCAGAAAATAAAAATATTAATTTTCAAAATAGTGAATTTTTTGGTTTATAATTAATATTATTTAATTAATTTTTCAATCTTCATTTATTGAATTATAATATTTGCAAATTTTGATTAAATTTTTATTTAAATTTTCTTTATTTGATATTTAATGTTATGTTATCCATTGGTAAATCAATTATAGTTCATTATTAGAAAAATAAAAAAAAAAACAATTTCTGAAATAAATGTAAGCGCTAAGGTGTAATGGTCTCGTAATGAAATATATTGAAGTATATTTCTACACAGCAAGAAGCATGCCGTGATCTTTTAAGGGATTCGAAGGGATCTTGTTCATTCGCCAGTAATAGTTATGGATTATCGAAGCTTTCAACTTAAATCGCAGTGTTGGTGCTGGTGGTGTTTGGACTAAAAGGGGAGGCGTAAAACCCGTCATTACGTGGTCGACCGCTTCGGCAGCCGGTGCTCCGTTTTGGGTGTTTGCCCCCACCCAAGCCTGTCTCTATTTCTCGCTCGTGCTGAGATTGTATTAATGCATTCCACCTCGACGACCAACACCGCGTATATTGTCTACTTCCTTGTGCGCCCCACTAGCACCCCAACGTTCTAAGCCGAGTTCTCGTGACAGCACCCCTCTCTCCATTTTCCCATTTTATAGCTCCCTAAAAACGTGAGAAATGTGCTCGGTGCAACTGTTCAGTTTATTGTCTCCGGCTGTGACATTGGTTCATGGTCCAAATAGAGCAAGCGTGTCTTTCGGGAATTTATTTCTAAAAAATTATTCGTCATTTGTTATATCAACAAATTTTAGAGGTTTCGTTCTATAATTTGGGGAAGTGTTTGCAACAGGGAAAAGAAACCTCTTCTACAATATTTCATCCTTATCAATAGTAAACATTCGTGGCTTATCTTAATCTATAGAAAGCTTTAACATCATTCCCCATTCCCGAAAAAAATGAAAATATTCTTTAAAAAAAAAAATTTAATGTGTAAGAATATAAAACAATGTTTTTCTCAGATAAATGATACAATTAATTCTTATCCATTTGTGACAAAAAAAATATGAATGTAGTCCAATAGCGAATTAATTAAAATTCTCTATTCTATTTCTTTACTGAAAACTTACTAAAATATATCAAAAGTTTTTTTATATTCGAATTCTAAGTTTTATATCAACAAAAAATAGTTATTCGTACTTTGTGGGTTAAACAAAAAATATTTCTTCAAGTTTGTCAAATAATTTTTTACTAATGGATTAGAGAGATAGATTAATTGATTGGTTGTTTTCTAAAACATTACAAAAGTAAAAATTAGCTGGAGTGTCTCCACTCAACTATCTCGCAATTTGAATTGGATTAAATAACATAATATATTATATTTAAATTAAATTTAATTAATTATAAATTAAAATGAATAAATAATATTTATTAAATCAGCGCGTGTTTGGCCCTTTATTGATGGCACCATGGCACGTGTTGGCGCGTGAGATTTGCAGTGTTAAAAAATTAATTCTGGTACTTTCAGCAATTCAATCAAGCTGAAATTCTATATATAGCAGTTTTATACAATTATTAATCATGTGAAAAATTATCAAACATATATTTTTATTTTTACGGTCACTTTAGAGGAAAAAAAATCAAAACGTTGTAGGTAATGACCCTCTTCCGGTTGAGCTACATTTCTCAAAAGTTGATAGAAAACTATGAATTTTGAATAATGTCCATGTACCAAATTTCATCATTCTAGCTCAAACCGTTTTTGCGTAATCTTGTCTACATACACACACACACACACACACACACAGACATTTTTCTCAACCTTAGTGAAAATGATTCAGGAACCTTCAAAACGTATAAAAACATCAAAATCTCAACATCGAAAATTTTCATGATCGCAATACTATCTCTGGCGAGATAGTAATAATAAAAAGAATTATTGTTTCTTCAATTGTAAAACATGTTTTAATATTATTTAAGAATGAAAATTTAAATATGAGAAAAAATTAGAAATACAAGTATGTTTTATATTTAAAATTATTATTTAAAAAAATTATGAGCTGTACCCAGGCACAGAACCGACCGACGATTTGAAATAAATTAATTTCAAAACAACAATATATATATATTCGTATATAAAGTATCAAAAAAAAAAAAATTTAAAACTTGAATTAAAATGACTAAATTATATTATTTTAGTTTTTATTTTTAGTTTAATTACGCAAATATTAATTACGACTAAGTTTTAAGTGAAATATTTTGGGACAATGAATATAAAATTAATACTTGTAAACTACCTCTACCGGTTTCCTTATATACACCAAACGTTGATGAATTCGTGTTACTGATGCATTTTATCAAGCTGTACACGTCTATACTGACGGACATACATCATGCTAAAAATACTTTTTTCTGTTAATAAAATGCATGATTCGTGGGGATATATAAAAATCTCCGCATGTGAAATTTGGCGTGAAAACAATACCTCTCTTACTATCGGCTGTCGGTAAAAAATGTAAATTCATTTAATTTTGTTTTAGTTATTGTTAAAGCCTAATGCTTTAACTGTTTTATAAATAATTTATTTGAATTTGTCATTTTTTTAATTTAAAAAAAAAAAATTTTAAAATTAAATTGAAATTCCCTCCTATTGAGCAGCGGTCGCCAAACTTTTTGACCTCACGGTTCAGTTAATTCATAATTTAAATCCCGCGGACCACTAATAGGATTTTTTAAGTGTTAAATATATTTATAAATAAAAATTGTGATCAAAGAACACACAAACATTGAGTTTTGATAACTTATCAAGTATTGTTATGGATTGAATCATGTTTTAATGCATCTTAAAACATAACTTAACTTGATGAGTAAGTATATTCCACATTTTTCTGCGGACCAGCGAAATTTTCTCGCAGACCACCACTTTGGCAACCGCTGCTATTGAGAGTAATCAATAAATATTTTTTAATTGATCTGACGTTGATATTTATCTCAGGGCTTCGAACCGGAACTGAACCGAAAACCGAAAACCGAAAAAAACCGTTATTTTTGTCGGAACGAAAACCGGAGCTGAACCGAAAAAAATAATATCGGTTTATTTCGGTTCAGTACGTGTTCAATCCAGAGTTGCCACAAGAGGTGTTTTGGCAACACCCAAGCCCGAATTTTTTTCAATTAGTTATGCCTCGCACTGCATGGTGTCGCTAAAAACTTTGTTTCAAAAATTAGTGTCCTAGTCATACTCTCCCTTCGGTTGTGTTGGCAGCGTCTCGTAGTCGCAATACAGAATTTAATGTTTTCATCGTTTGTTTAATACTGATATTTTGATTTAATGATAGTATTAATTTTTTAAATTATTTATTCCATTTGTTACAGGGTTATGTATTGATATAAAGAAAATGATTCATAAATATAAATAAAATTATTAAATAAATTTAAACAAATATTGAATACCTTTGACCAAGTACGAAGATTAGAGAGTAAAAAACTTATTTTAGAATTTTGGGAGGAAAATAAAAATACATATCCTCATTTTAACAAAATTGCAATGGTGGTTTTAGGAGATACTGCAACACAAGTTAGTGTTGAAAGAGCTTTCTCTGGTTTAAAGTTTATTTTACGAGACAATAGAAATAGTTTAAATGAAAATATATTAGAAGATATTTTAATAATTAGAGGTATAATTTTCATCTTTTATAATTCTAGTTATAATTATAAGTAAATATATCCAAGAATCCTGTATACTTTAACATTAAATATACGAATTTGTTTCGTTTGTTGAGTGTTTGAAAGTAGAAGGATGTAAAAAAATATTCATACTTATTTGTTTCGTTTAATAAATTATATTAACATCTTATATTATATACTTCTAATTATTATACCTTTAATTAATTATTATTATTTATATTATATTGTATCAATTCATGTAGTATGATTTAGGGTGGTAGCAAGAAATATTTTTATATATTTATGGCAGACTCGGCATACCCCGACCTAAATTTCTAATACAAATAAAAGGTCTTTAAAATTAATTAATCGGAACTGAACCGAAAACCGAAAAAAACCGGTATTTTTGCCGGAACGAAAACCGGAACCGAACTGATATTTTTTTTTTATTGAACCGGAACGAAAACCGAAACGAAAAAAATAACGGTTCGAAGCCCTGACTCTTGGCTTGAGGTTACTTCTTTCGAATTGATTTGGTTTGTTTTATTTTATATTCAAATAAAAAAAACATAATTTTGGATTATATATAATCAAAATCGATTATAATTGAGTACCTATCTATTTATTATTCAATAGACTAAAATAATAAATATCTTTCATTATTGAAGTTGTTTTGAATAAATTCATATTTCATAATATAATAAATCATTGTTTTAAGAATATTTTATTTTTTCCCAAAAGAAACCTTATTTTTTGATTTATGTAAATAATACGCGAATCGATTATAGCTGCCCAGCTAGGAGATTGAGATTCTCTCCATAATCAACTCTTGTGAATATCTCGTTTGCCTCAAACTATAACATTCATTTGTTTCAGCCAAAGATTTGTTCTATTATTTATTCAATAGTTATAGTTTAATCTAAAGGATTTATTTTAATATTGAAATATCAGAATATAATAATTTTATTTTTATTGTCAATAATTTTTACAACTTTTTTGATGTAAATAAACAATTGAATTGAAATAAAAATGTAATATGTAATTACAATAATAATTCTATAAAACAAATGGAAGTATTATTTTATAGTCAAAAGGATTACGTATTCCTTTTCTAAAAAAAAATAAACAGATCACCAGACAAAACAAATTAAAAAATAAATAATTCGTTGCTGACTTGTCTTCGTAATTGTCTGTCCTTAATTAGAATTGTAAGAGTTTGAAATTTCAGAGTAAAGGTAGAAGACACATTAGTTAATGAGTTTTTAAAATAAAACTTGTAATATTAAATTGTAATTAAAAATATAACTTTTCAAAAGAATATTAAAAAAAAAAAATCTTTTTTGTCATTCCTGCCTTAAGATATTTTGTTTAAAGTTTAATTCTTATAATAATTTTCCAATGCCTTTCTGTCTTATTTGAAAAAAAAAAGTTTGCAAAATGTTTTTATAAGGAATCTTTTTTTTTTATCTTTTTTTATTTTAGATCAAGTTGGACTAAAAACATCCTAACTGAGATTTCCCAACTTTTATCGAAGAGGCGCCTAACTTGAAAGTCAGCCACACCTTCATTTATTTCTTATTTAATAGAGCTCCTCTTCTCTACAACTTGTCTCTCTTTCAGTGCCGCGCTCTTTATATGGAATACTTTGGGGCATACTTTTTTTCCTTTTTGCCCATGTTTTTACACACAACTCTACAAACTGTCAATAGTTTAGTTATGAACATAAATTAAGAACTTTGATAAAAGTTAATATATTACTAGAGTGAATTAACTTTTATTTCAAATATTATTTTTACTAAATTATACTTTTTTAAAATCTATATCTCCTTAATAATTCATCTATCTCAATATTGATATTGAACATGAAAGTTAATTTGATTTGCAATAACCACATTCCTACAACAATTTTACTTGTGCCATATCCGATTTCTATTTTCTTCCAATTTCCTTCACATCTATCATAGTATTATCTGCTAATACTTTAACCAATTTTAAGTAATTTCTCATATAAACCATACCTCTCATTAGTCTTTTATTACATACATTACATAATATTTTTTTCAAATATTTTATTTATATTTACTCTGGATCAATTGATTCTCCAATCTTCAAAAGTCATAGACATCGCTTAAAGATAATATACCTACTACTAGTTAAAATAAAATATTTAGGTAATGATATTTTTTTTTTCAAAAGTTTTAAGAATAAGAAAATTGGACAATACTTCCCATACTTTAAAATTAGTATTAATCCTTGATATTTATTTATTTTTTTAAATTTAATAATTATAAAAATAATTGGAATGGATTTTTGTTATATATTTATTTATCTATATATTATATTGTTATATATATTGTAATGATATTCCAAAAATATCATTAATCTGATAAAAATAAAATTTATTTTTTTAAATATAAATTTATTTTTATTGGAAGATTATAGTAATACGTTTCCCCTGAAGAGACGAGTTGTTGAAAAAGTCAAACAACGGCTGCCGTCGAGACCAGACGGACTTTATTGGAGGAAAAAAGGACCACCATTACACTCGGTCGTCCACGAACTATCTCTTACAAATCGACAGGCTACATTCTTAACAAAAAATATTGTTTTTCAAGAAGGATTGTTTTTTTTTAATTTTTTTTTATAAAAAATATAAAAAAAATTCTGTATATAAAATTATAATTTAAAAGATTTACATTTAAATATAAAGGTTTTAAAAGTTTATATTTAAACATTAAATATAATAAATCTTATAATAAATTTTTATTCTTAATGATAAATTTAATTTTTTTCTCTTTTTACCGACCGACGATAGTAAGGGAGGTATTGTTTTCACACCAAATTTCACATGTGGAGATTTTTACATATCTCCACGAATCATGCATTTTCTTAACAGAAAAAAGTATTTTTAGCATGATGTCTGTCCGTCCGTCTGTCCGTCCGTCCGTCTGTCCGGCCGTCTGTCCGTCTGTCCGTCCGTATAGATGTGTACAGCCTGAACGGCTTAACGGATTTTGATGAAATTTGGTATATTTACTTAATGCATCAGTGGGATGAATTGATCAACTTTTGGTGCAAATCCGGAAACCGGAAGTGGTAGTATTAGCGATCGACGATAAGAAGGGAAGGGTTATTTTCGCACCAAATTTCACATAAGGAGATTTTTTTACATATCACCACGAATGTATTGGTTTTATCCTCGGGTATAATCATCTTCATTATGTTTTTCTTAATTTAAAATTATATGACGTCACCCAGCCCTTCATGACGTCACAGCCTCGGGTAACGCCGGCAACGCCGGCTACTTCAGCTATATATTATAAATAAAATAAAATTAAAAATATTTATGTTATATCCATATCTGTTTTTTATTACATTAATAGATATATTAAAATTATTTGAAATTGTTTCTGTAGCTGGAAATTAATTTATTTCAAACCGTCGGTCGGTTCGGACCTGGCCACAGGTCAACTTATTTTTTTGTAGTCCAGTGCTCCAGGTCAGTTCACGCCGATTCAAAGTCCACCCTTTTCCAATACACATTTGTGACCAACCCTTCTTTTTCTTAAGATTTTCCCCTTCAATATCCACCCATATAAAAAAATCATTACAATATATATATATATTTATATATATGTTATATTATATATTATTTTATTTCTCTCACTCCCTTCAAGGGTCTGAGTATATCAATATTATTTTATATGGAATAATAATAATATATATAATCTGTATTATTCATTCTAATTTCAATATAACATAATTATTTATTTAAACATTTATAAATCATTTCTATATTATCTATATTCCAAAAATATATTATTAAAATTGAATTTCATATTAAGAATAGATGTTAATAAAAATTTAAATAATTAGAATTAAAGGGATTCATTAATCATTTTAGATTATTTTCATAATATATATATATTTACAGATATTCAAATATTCTGTATATTTTTTTAAAGACCTGACAAATTTAATTTATTCTAAAATATTCTAGTTTTTTAGATAATTAATTTTTGAATGGAAGATCTTGACGAAACGTTGATTCCTCTTCTGAAAATTTAATTAATTTTTAATTGCTCTATGGTGGTCTTAATCGATAAAATAACACACAGCATCCTTCTGTACGAAAGTTTTGCCAATAAAATCAAGATCGGTATCAATTCAAAAGGAACCGTAAAAGTTTTTTAATTATTTTTCACCAAAAGAATAGAATTAGTAAAAATAAATTGCATGGAGATCTCTTTATTCATATCTAATATATTTTCTTTTTTTATTAATTTTATTGTCTATTATTGATTTTGTGTAGTGATAATTTAATACACTTTAATTGTTTTCGTGTTGAACGATTTAACTAACGTATAGAAGGAGACGATGCGCAGAAAGGGATTTTCCTTATCGACAAGGTCTAAGGACAATTAGTGCTGACAGTAATAAAGCTCAGAAGAAGAATTATGCAAAGGAGAGACAGTTTGGAAACAAAAGGATCTGCGTTTGTGTGGTGGATAAGAAAAACCAGGTAGAGACATTTAGAAATTCAGGAGCATTGATCAAAAACCTTTATTTGAATTCATTTCTTTTAGGGTTAATAAAAATAAATATTTTTTATATTCGAATAACTTTTGGACAATTATTTAGTAAAGATTTTTACATAATGATTTTTGATTGAATTATTTAATCTTGACAAGGTATATCTTATCATTCTGGTATTATTAGTATTGATATTCTATATGCTTATAAATGCAAATATGGAAATGACCAGCCACATTTTGATTCACAAGAGTAGACGGTCTGATCGATCAAAAGCCTAATGCGTTTCTTCACAGAGAAGTCTTGACGACCGCAAACCTCCTGGTGAGCGACCTCATCTTCGGTCTCATCCCACAGGAATCCCTTCGCCTAGCTTGTTCCTCTTCCTTAGCTTGTGCATTATTCAATAGCGGTGGCTGTGGTGATTCTCCTTCTCTTCCCCGTTCCTTCGTCAGATTCTTTCACCGGTGTTCTTCTCGGACACTCGAAGCAAAGGCGGCATACGACTCCTTGAATTCAAGAGGAAGTCATTTAACTTGACCGAAACGAAGTGATTAGAGAAACGGCTTCTATTCGAGCTTTTCCTATTTTGAGAAACCTTCTCTCTTGAGTTGGGTTGCTGCATCCTTAAAGACCACTGCATTACCCATCGGATTCCCAACACGACCAATATCATCTTAAAAGATAAAAACGAGAGCACGTTAAACAGAAGAAAAACAGCTGAGGGGAATAATAAAAAAGGTGATATTAGAAAAACGCATTTTTTACAAAATTGCATTGCCACTTATGTTTTAATAAATGTTATTATAAATCTCTTTCTAATTCGAATTTAAACATATTGTCCCTATATTAACCATAATACGTTTTTTATTATTGAAACGGAGTTAAATTAAATAATAAATCAATTAAACATACATCATCTAGCTTACATTCACATCGGATAATAAAGATAATGTAAAATATTTATATAATATATAATTAATTTTCATCATGGAAAATAATTGCTATATATATAAATTATGAATTAATATAAACGAATCATATTATTTATAGCTAAAATTAAATAAGTATAAACTAACGATTACCGTTTTTTTTTGTGGGGACACAACTTAATTTAAAGTGAAGTTTTCTAATTATTAAAAAATGTGTATTATATTATAATTTAATGTAAAATATATAGAAAAATAAAAATTTCATAAGTAGGAGTAATATTTATGTAGTTGAAAAAGATAACTAACAAAATAACTAATTAAAGAATAAATAAATTCTTGAACAGGGTAGGGCAAGTTGCTGATTTAGAGAGTTAATAAAACAGAATTGGTTATAGTTATTGATTTATTTATTTAGGACATTTATTCTACAACTTTGGAAATTTGATTTTCAAGTTGTTTTAAATATTGCATCGGACAGGTGACGCTCTCTATTATCAATGCACTGATTTGCTCGATTCTGGAAAGAGCTTGAAGAATCTTGTTTTTAATTTCAGCGGGGCTCCTTAGGCGATTGGTATACACAATGGACTTAAAATAGCCTCATAAAAAAAATTGCAAGGGGCCAAGAGGCCGTTGAATATCGCCTCTCAAAGAGATTAGTCGCTAAGGGAGGTGTTTCCACAAAACCCCTATCACAGATATCGCCGCCTGTGCTGTGTCCCCATCCTGCTGGATCCAGATATATACATATATACCTTTCATTAAGAATTGTGAGAAAAAAGTTTTGGAGCATGTATATATACTACATGGGCTGAAAAGTCCTGGGATTTTTCAATAGGTGACGCGACTAGAAAATGAACATGACTTATTTCGAGAGACTCATCTGTCACTAGTTTATGTATGAAGTATCATGACATTTCGTCCATTCATTTTCAAGCTACAGTCGGTTGAATGACGCTACTTTCGCCTTTATAAGAAAAGTGGAAAAACAGGAATATCGTGTCTTGATTAAACATTGTTCTCGAAGGAGCATAACATTCCTGCAACTACTACAATGATTGTTCACAAGTTTTTCCCATTAAAAAAACAATGTTTAATCAAGGCGCGATATTCCTGTCTTTCCATTTTTCTTATGAAGGCGAAAGTAGCTCTTAGTTGGTATTTGCTTCAAAGATTATTAATTTGTAAGTAATTCTAATATTTTAATATACTTTCACACCCTAAAATTAGTTAATTTGTTGAACCTGTTTGCAATATCGAATATCTGTATTACTTAAATTTGTTAAAATTGAAAATGGATTTTTACATGCTCTTGATAATTCATCAAAAACTTAAGCAAAATGATATAATTGGCACCAATTTGGAAAAGTATCTTTATATAGATAAGGTACTTCAATTACGTATCACGTACATTTAAAACGAACACTACTTATTTTTATTTGCAAGAATATATATATTAATATTTTTATTATAATGTGTGAATTTTTATTATTAATAAAATATTTATGAGGCCATTAATACTAATACCCCCCCCCCAGTCTAGTTTTGAATTGCGATTCCCGATTACGTCACTCTGAAGTTGCACCACAGAAAAGAAAATTTTAAAATTTCGATTTTCTGTTGCTAAAAATGCCTTTTTAACGACGTTTTAACGACACAAACCGAGGCTAAAAATAATCTGTCCTTGTTTTGTAAATACCTATTTATTAAAATGTTTTGATCTATTTTTATTATTTTCATTCAACACAAATGACTATACTCCAACATTTTCGCAAAAAAATGAATGAATGAATATTTCTCTTTTATTGATTTTAAGTTAAAAAAAATTTCAAACATTTATACTTAATTTGTCCTTACCTTATAGTTTTGTTTTAGTTAACTTTTCCGCCTCTTTCTTTATTTTTTGTAACAAATTTCTTTTTATATCTTAAAAATACAAAAATATATATTAAATAATATAAATTTATAATTAATACAATATAATAATAATAATTTAATGTTTCAAGTTAATTTTCACCATATATTTTTTGTTATAATTGTGATATCATTAGTAAAAAAATTATAATTCTATTTTCTTAATAACTTCTCACTCAGTATAGGGGAGAGTGTTCCACAGGTGCATTAATATATTGTTAATAATAATTGTATGAAATAATAAACAGTAGCACTTCTAGTAATATAAAGTCAGTTTCTATTGACTCTCTGTTTTCCTTAATGTTCTCTTCTTTCTTACCCATTGACTTAAATTCTTTTTAGTAATTAAAGTACACCGCTTTCCGTTGAACTGACTATCAGTCTCTCACATCGATGACGGCTGGTCTGTTATGCTCATCCCCATCTCATCCATTCCTCTCATTTCCCTTCTCCTTTATCTTTCACTGTATATACAGTGCGACGCCTTTTATCGCTTCGAGATTTTATTGCATTATTCTCATAAGAATCGTAAAACGTTTTACGTTTGCATTAGTTTTTGGTAAATGTAAAGACTAACATCAGACCTATTAAAAAAATAGCTTTTATTTTTAAATTTTATCATCATATTAGATAAATTTATGCGTAACAACTTTTACGATTTTTTTTCTCGTGTTAAATAAGCGACACTATTTTTCAAAAGTGGAAAGAGTAATGGAAGTGTTGAGCATTGAACAACGATGATAAAATTTTACATACATTTTTTTGATTAACATCTGTGATCTTTTAATCCTTCTCTTCAAATAAAAATTTCACCAAACTTTTACTCAGTAATTAACTACAAAAAATTCATTTCCTCAATATGTAATTTAATTGTTGTAATTGAGAGAAATAAATAGTAAAATAATAGGATTATTTAGGTGGTCCGAGGAGTGAAGTAGGTAAGTCAATTTACTTGAACCATGGAATAAGTCGTTTTATCGATTGAGAGAGTCCATATCTTTGTGTGAAAGAAAATAGACCATTGACCCTGAATATCCCACTATTTCCACATAAGGGATATGGGTTTTTTCTCGACCGATAAAGCTACTTATTCCATAGACTTGGTAAATCGACATATGTTTCTATTTCTTTTCTACCACCACCATTTTAAAAGTAAATAATATCTAATTTGTTAATTTTTAATATTTTAATATCTTTTTTTTTTATCAAATACATTTTTTAAAAATTAAAGAAAATTTACTCTTATCTAGAGTAGTAGTTTTTGAATAAAAATCTAAAAGAAAATTAATTTACATTGGGCAAGTTTCCTATCCTTTTCCTAACTCGAATAATTTAAACGGCTCATCTTTATTCACTGGCCTTAAGATGGTTCTTAAGGTTTCGGTCGAATCACTCAGATTCACTTATAGTTTGGACTATTTAAGCTATTCAGACTTTACAACTCTCTATATACCAAATATATGTATATAGTTCGCTTCATAACGACATTTCTTGTCTTTTGGTGGTTTCTACCAATTACTAATTTAATCTTCACTCACTTAAGGAATCTTCTCATTTTATTAAAAAATAAAACCCTATTCAAAATTGATTTCTCTATAAAGTCATCTTTGCCAGATTCTTTCTCAATCTATTATTTAAGACGATATTCAACGAAATTAGTATTTCGATAATTAAGTTTAAGGTAGAAAATCTAGGCAGTAAATATCTTTGAATCTTAACATTGAATATTAGTAATAAATTAAAATGTATATATTATTTTATTATTTTCCTATATACTTTATTTATTATACTAGTAAATTAATAATCCAATTCATCATATATAGGGTAAAGTATACAGTCGTTGGCCCCGAGGCAGTCATTGGCCCACTATCACTAAAACACAAATAATAAGAGATTTTTATTTTAAAAATTGCGCTATATTAACTATGGTTATGTAAACCTTTGTTTTGTGGTTGTATAATCCCTATAGAATACCTAGGCCAATAACTATAACAGGGGGTCAATAACTGTATTTTTTAGGATTTTTGCGTGCTTATTGAAAATGTCATGAGAAAATGAATTTTTTTTATTTATCAAAATGCTCACAGTATCTATGTTCTGCAAACTTAATTTGACACAGATTGTTCCACAATTTGCCCAGATATGCATTAAAGACTGCTAGGAATTGCTTAAGGGGGTCAACATCTGTATGCTTTACCCTATATATATATATACTATTATATATGTATATATATATATATATGGGTTAAAAAGAGAAATAGCTTATTTTCTATTAATTTATATATACAATTAAATTCTCCTTTTAAACCTTAGCCAAATTAATGGTTCATGAATTTTTCACATACATTTAACAAATTCACTATTGATATTCTTGTTTTATTATATGAAATCCGGCCTCTATGCCCTTGCAACTCCATTAGCTAAACTTGTTGCTTCTGGCATTTTCTCCTTTAGATCTCAATTTGATTCTACCATTATTAAATAGTAATTAGAAATAATATTTGAAAATGTAAAGCTAAAAAAAGCTTTCGACCAGATTTGTATTCAGGAATTTCTTTGAAATAAATTGGTCAGTCGTATTTATTCTCTAATAGTATAATTATTCAATAGACTAATAGAAATGTTTTAAAATTTATTATATTTAAATATTTGTCTGACTATTATTTTAGTATTTAGCTCTGTCTATGGGTCGATAAATCGGATTGTAAATCTGTTATCAAATTTAAATCATTAATTTTTTTTATGATTGGGCTTTTAAAGGTCCACCAGCTGCAAATGTTATCAATCATTCATCATAAATTGTCTTTAATCAATTTTTCTTCCACTAAAAGGAGATCAAGCAGAAACAGAGAGTTAGGAAAACTGGAATCTGCTTCTTGGCCTATTCTGTTTCAGGCACTACGTTCATAAACATATTTTCCTGCGAAATTCAAAAAGTAGGACATTAACACCCCTAAATAAATAGGTAGATAAATTAATAAATAAATTATAAAAAGATATCACATTCGACAAATAATAGGAACAAAGATTAAAATATAAAATGAATAATAACAATAAAAATAAATAATTTATATATACGTATACAAATAAATAATTTAATTAGAAAATTCAACAAAAATTCTCAAAATTTTCAGTTGTTCAGTAAACTCTCAGGATAATTTATACATGAATATGGTATAATGGATTATAATTTTCTTTAATATTTATTTTGTTATAGGATATAGATCTTTATTATCATATAAAGTTTTTTGAATAATTTTGATTATAATAAAATTTTTAGGGAAATTAAAACAGTTACACTTGAGACATTTTATAAAATTAAAACTAACTATTTTAACTCATATTGTCTCCCCCATAACTAAATAAAAGTTTAAATAAATTCAAATATTTATTTTTTTAACTTATATAAATACAATTTAATTTAAATAGATTGGGAGTCATAATAATTGATGTACAGAAATATTCAATGTTCTTAGTGAGATTAGATTTGATCTAATATATAATATATATGTTTGGATTTAACCTGCATTGGTACTCTCCTAAGATTAGAATAATATAAATATAAAAAAATTTTATATAATAACGTTTTTCTAATGGACTAAAAAGAATAAAATAATTTTTCTATAAGCCTGACAAAGTTTATGGATTAATTGTTTTTTTTTTTTTGAAGAGAAAATCTTATTTGACACCATTCAGCTGCCAATCAATTTTTCATCGTAAGTTAAAATTAAAATTTTCTCCATCTTGTATAATTAACGCAGTGATGCTCATTTCCTGTTCGGAATTCCGGGGATCAAGATGGAAGGATCTTCCGAGGATTTTCGAAATCCCTTCCTCATATCTTTAATGATTGTTTGAATCCATCCTAATGCAATGGAATTAGTAATCAACTAGTTACACTTTAATTAGGGGAAAAATAGATATTTAATTCAATATATTTTGTTAAATAAAATAGAAAATATTATTATATTAACAATTACATATATTTAGAATAGTATGTAAATAAATGGAATCAGTGGCGCAACTAGGATTTGATCCTGGGGGGGGTTTTGACTAGCCGCTCCACCTTCCTATTGCGCCCCCCCCCCCCCCGGGCTCTCTCAAAGACAAATTTTCATTAAGATTTTTTTTATATTAAATATTTAAAAAAGTTTTGTAAATGAAACACTGTTTTACAAAATCTGGCAAAAAAATTTAATTTTGTATTTTATTTACTCGTATTCACAGTTTTAGAAAGAAAATATTTTTTCCAGCTATAGGTAAATTATTTTAGCTTTCTTCAAGAAATAAGGATAGCTTATACGATGATCGGAAAATTTTGAAAATTTTTGCTCCGAGATTCTTTGAGATTTTCACTTTTCAGACGGTTCTGAATCCAAAACTGCAAAAAAAAAATTTTGAACCGGCTCGTTACCGAGATTACGTCTAAACAAAATGAGATATTGTATTGAAATTTGATATTTAGATGTTTTTTTTTGGGAATGATGGGCGGGGATTGGATTGTTGTTGGACAAGATCGGACCATAAGTAAGGGTAGTTTAAAGATGTGTCAAAGCATATTTTATTGATTTTCTCAATAAATACCGATTTTTATGAGAATTATCATACTATCGTATTAAATTTATAGGGAATCGAATTTACTAAAAGTTTCATTATATTCATTTTTACCTAATCTTAATAATAAAGGAGTTATTTATAAAAAACTTTTAGGTTGTCCCATAAGTTTTTTCCGCGTCACGCTATGAATGAATCTAACTGCCTATGTTTATATATATATATATATATATATATATATAAACATGCAGGCTTATCTCTTAGCCGTTTATGGCATCTTATTTAATCATCCCAGAGCTTTTTCAGAATTCGTTTCGTTGGTGACAAAGTCTCTTTAAAATTTTTCTACTATGGAGAGCCAAAAGATCATTTGCGGCAGAAGAGATTTGCACCGTTTACGGGATTGGTGCTTCGACTATTAGGACCGTCCGCAATTGGTTTAAGAAATTTAGAGCTGGCCACCCAGCAACGACGGATATTATCAAGACTGTGCATGCTGAAAATCCACGATACAGTGTGCGCGAGATAGCTGGTGAAACTAACATTCCCAAAACAACGGCACATAAGCATTTAATCAAAATGGGATATGCGAGTCGATATGAAGCTTGGGTTCCACACCAATTGACGGAGACCGGCCTTATAAAGCGCGTCCCTACGTGCGATTTGCTTCTACAGCGACACAAAAGAAATCATTTCTTAAAGAGTCTTGTCACTGGAGACGAGACTTGGATTTTGTATCAAAATGTGGATCGAAAACGGATTTGTTCTAAAGAAAATAGACCTTCAACTGTTGCGAAGTCTGGGCTTCATCCGAAGAAGGTTCTTTTGTGCATTTGATGGGACTGGAAGGGTGTACTGTACTATGAGCTCCTTCCTGAAGGTGATATGATCAATGCTGACAAATATTGCAATCAACTGAATTAACTAAAAACCGCCATAGCAGAAAAACGGCAAGAATTGGCGAACCGACGAGGTGTAGTATTCCACCACGGCAACGCAAGGCCGCTTATTGCGTTGATCGTAAGGCAAATATTATTACAGTTTGATTGGGATGTTCTACCTCATCCTCCATACTCCCCATACCTTCCTCCATCCGATTATTTCTTGTTCCTCTCCTTAAAAATCTCTCTCCGTGGTAAATCTTTCAAATCCATAATCGAAATAAAAACGCACCTAAATGAATATTTTGAAAGTAAGCCTCAACTATTTTGGAAAGAGGGCATAATCAGGCTTCCTGGGAGATGGAAGAAGGTTATAGAACAGAATGGTTCATACATAACATAATAAATCAACCTTAACCAACAAATATCGTGTATTCATTTCGCATCAAAAAAAGCGAAGAAACTTATGGGACACCCCAAGTACTTTAAGATTTCGAAAGCTTTTCGTCCGCCCGTAGTGGCAGGATATTTTGAAAGAAATCATGTAAAAATCCCTTAGAAAAAATCCCTAAATAAAAAATTTCCCTAATATTTTTGTACTTATTTAATAATGAAAAGCCGAAGAGACTTGAATGAGGTAGTTATGCTTGGTGTCATCACATCTGTTCCATCTGGTTTTTTAGCGTCCCATTTTTCATGGTTTGCCTTCATTATGGTCAGAAGCTCATCATGCGAGTCGCTGAATCGTTTCCTTGGTGGATCAGGCTTCTTACCAAGAACATCACGACAGATTTCCAAAGAGATAAGGTTATGCTCAATATGGATTTGCTTAATCAGGTGACCCATACAGATGTCTTATAACCTTCTAATGCATTGTTTGTTCGAGGTAAACCCATCAAAGTGGCATCGTAGATGTTCCAATGTTCCAATGTTGAATTCGGGGTCATAAAAGCCAGCCAAAAATTGTTCACCTAGCCAAGTGCGCTCGAAGGAAGAAAAAAGATCACGAAGTTTTGCCCTGTTGGTCGTCCAGCTAATGCTTGGTAGGCTACAATGACTTTTGATGGTGGTACCAAAATCAAAGCTGCAAGAGTTTGTAAATGAGTGGAGTTGTCAGGATTATCTATATCATTATAGAGCTTCAAAACTTCTGGCATTGATTTGATGTTTCTATAAATGCATTGAGCAAAATGAAAAAGACAACCTCTGATGATTGTAAATTTCACAAATTGGGTTATATATTCCCTGGTGAAATATACGGTGCAAATGGTGTATTTTGTATTTGGAATCATTAAGCTATTAAAACGTATGCTAATAAACGAAATTTGAGTAAATTCCCTTTATTTTACATACGAATTTGACACCCCTATTTTTTTGGAAAAATCACGTGTCTGGGCCATATGTATGTATTTTTTTACCTATTTTTCCCTACTTTCGGTCCAGGCTCGATTACCTCCTTGGGAGCTCGTGTCTCAGGCAACTGGGTGTCATGCTCACCTTGTAATTAAATTTTCTTAATCACAATTAAAATTAATACAAAAATGAAAAATTTTGTTTTTAGTGATTTTTTCTTTTAGGGATTTTTTGAGTCATGGATATTTTTATTTAGGGATTTTCGGTTTTAAGGATTTTTCTTTTTAGGGATATTTGGTTTTAGGGAGAGAGAGTTTTGACTTTTATGGATTTTTTCCTTTAGGGATTTTTACCCGTTTCCATTTTGAAAAAATTAGTCTTCGCTTCATAATTTTTATGAAATATTTAGAATTTGAGTAATATTTTTCTTTATTTTATATTTAAATAATAGTCAAATTGGAAAATTTCACAATCATCTAGTAATCTTATATTAAGTCTTTTGTTTTTTATGTGATTTAGGAGAAATAATAAATAATTTTTTATTTCTTATATTTAATTCTGTACGAAAAAATAAGCAATTTTTATTTTTGTTAAAATTATTTTAAAATAAAATAAACTTACTTATTATACACTAAATTATACTTTATGAATTATTTTTTTTTCAAATAAAAAGAAGGATTATATTTTTTCTTTTCTATTTGTAATATAGTACATGATATACAGCAATGTATATTTTTTTCTCTCCTGGGGGGGGTTTTGACCCCCAAAACCCCCCCCCCTGGTTGCGCCACTGAATGGAATATTTAAAAAAACTTTTATTTAACATAAACTTAGTGAATGATAAAATCTTGGCAAAACGATCGATTTTGTTTATTAAAATTCAATTCTTATAAAATTATCCCCTTTTTCTTTGTAAAAAAAAATGTAAAATTTTATTAGCAGGAAATATAAAAAATATTTTTAATTATATATTTATATTTTTATATAAAATAAAATATTTCTCATTATCTTTTAGTCATAAAAAAAATTATAATTAAGAAAAGAGATAATTAATTAATGTTGAAGGAAATAACGACTTGCTAGATTCGAAATTAACTTTTAATGTTTATTATTATAAATTATTTTACAAATTAACAAAATATATTTAATATTTTAATTTATACATACTAGTTCAATTGAAAATTGAGGAAGGTAATAATTATTTAGATATTCTTCTTAGTCGCAAACGTCACGCAGACGTGTCGTGGTCCCAAGGTAATATCGCCCTTGCAACTGTCGACCGCCATTCCCTCCTATTCAGCGCCCTCATCGTGGTGACCCGAAGCGGACATCCCGTGAGTGATCTCACCTGGTCGATCCGTTATTTAGATATACCTAATTATAATCATGTAATTTACAAAATTTTCGATTACTCTCTTGGTTGAAAAATAAATAGTTGCAAAGTTTTTAAAATTATGTTGATTAGATTTGAGAAATCTCCATGACTCTACGGAACTCGAAATTTCTTCAAGTGAACACATCGAACTCCTATTTTCTCTCATAGTTCACCCACCTCGTTCTTTGGCTTCCAAAGGGACGTTTCCCGATCGGTCTCCCTACCAATATCTTTTACGCTATCCTTTCCTCTCCTAGTCTAGCCACGAGTCCTGTCTAAAAAGAATAAAATAATTTTCTATAAGCCTGACAAAGTTTAAGAATGAATTGCTTCATATTAAACGAAAAACGTTGTTCACTTTTAGTTTTTATTTGATTTCTATGCAATTAACTTCCTTTATAGAGCTATAATTCATATATATATATATATATATATACCACACTAAAACACTTCATTAATAAAAACGCTATTTCTTCTAATAAAATCAACCATTTTGGATTTGATTGATAATATGTAAATTAAATAAAAATTCTTTTAAATTTTGATATACATACTTTGATATAAGTATATTACAGTGAAAAATAATAAAAGATTAATTTCTTAGCTCTTAACCTATCAAGTTTCATGCAATTACTCGTTCTGCAGTCTTCGCTATTCTCCGGTGTCTTCATCTTTGAGAAATATATATTAAATAAATAAATAAAAGTAGACTTTCCCGCATATAAATAGGTATAAAGAGTTGTGAATGAATATTTAGAATGTGTAAACTTGGTATTGATAAAGAGCCAGTTCGTGTTAGTTTATTGGTGTCAAATTTGATATTTGGTAACATTTATATATATATATATATATAGAATAAAGTGCTACTTCCGGTTAACTGATATTTTAAATGTAAAATATCTGGAAGAAAACTGTAACTTTACTAAATAAGTTGACCTATGGCCAGGTCCGAACCGACCGACGGTTTGAAATAAATTAATTTCCAGCTACAGAAACAATTTAAAATAATTTTCATATATCTATTAATGTAATAAAAAACAGATATGGATACATAAATAATAAATATAAACATTTTTAATTTTATTTTATTTATAATATATATGCAAGACCAGGCTGTGACGTCATGAATGGCTGGATGACGTCATATAATTTTAAATCAAGAAAAAACTAATAAATATGATTTTTCTCGAGGATAAAACCAACACAAAGTGCATGATTCGTGGTGATATATAAAAAAATCTCCTTTGGTGTGAAAATAACCCTTTCCTTCCTATCGTCGATCGCTAATACTACCACTTCCGGTTTCCGGAATTGCACCAAAAGTTGATCAATTCATCCCACTGATGCATTAAGTAAATATACCAAATTTCATCAAAATAGGTTGAGCCGTTCAGGCTGTACACATCTATACGGACGGACAGACGGACGGACAGACGGACGGACGGACGGACGGACAGACGGACAGACATCATGCTAAAAATACTTTTTTCTGTTTAGAAAATGCATGATTCGTGGAGATATGTAAAAATATCCACATGTGAAATTTGGTGTGAAAACAATACCTCCCTTACTATCGTCGGTCGGTAAAAAGGTAAACGCTACTTGTATAGGTAAAATGTCACTTCCGGTAGTCAGATCATGATGAAATTTGGTATCTGAATTTTTTTCATATTTTTAAATCTATATACAAAATATGAGGCAAATATCTCGAAGCAAACTGGTACTTTACTTGAAAGGTAAACGCAACCAGTGTAGGTAAAGTACCACTTCCGGTTAACCGATTTTGACGAGATTTTGATAAAAATCTACAAACTGTGAATAATATCGGTGTACCAAATTTCGAAGTCCTAGCTTGAATAGTTTCTGAGTAAATTTGCTCACAGACAAACATTACATACATCCATACATACACACACTCAGACATAATTCGAAAAATGGTATTTTCCGCGACTCAGGGAGGTCTAAAACGTCAATATCTATCGAAATCTCGAAGTCGAAATTTTTGACGATTCCAATACTTCCCTTATACGAAGTATGCGGTAAAGTAAAAATTATAACGAGGCAATTGAACAAAGAGGGAGTTGAGAATTTTTTAATTTAAAATAAATTAATTGATTACGAGTTCCTAGGTTGAAGAATTCTTCCAACTTAATGTACCTTGTTAATTTCATGAAATTAATTAAAAATTAATTAAAATTAATAATTAATTAAATAAATACAAAATCAATATTAATGATATAAATTCCAATAGGTAATATAATTAAAATAAAACAAAAAATAACACTAAAAATTGATTATAAAAAAATATTAAATATTCTTTTTATTATAATACTATTAAAATAATTATATATATATATATATATATATAATATATTAATACTTACAATTTACATTATTATTTATATTATATAAATATTATTATAAAAAATATTAGTTTACACAAATTTATGTAAGTTTTGAATATATTAAATTTATTACGATATATATTTTTAACCAGAATCCTTAATGTCCAATGTATGCATTAAATTTCAAATGATCAGAACCCTTAGTGTGATTATTATAATTTTTTAATCAAAATAATTTGACTAAAGTGTGATTTATTTTTATGGGATTCAAAATAAAGCATCTTTGAATCTTTTTCTACTTCGTTGAATCTAATATATATTTTTTTTCATATTAGCACAATCGATTTTAATAGCGTGTGACTAGAATAATGAAAAGCGCTTCTTTGGAGACAATTTACATGTTTTCTAAGTTTGTCTTTCGCAGATGAAATAATACTCAGCTCCGTGTTTGTTTATCCTCAGCTCTGCTATGATTATCTTGAGCTGCTGAATGAGTTCGAGGCCTAAACTGAGTTGGGTGACAAATCATGCCAGGAAAGAGCATACCCTATAGACTTTAGAATACGAACGGCCAAGAACCAAATAATTAACACTTAACTACCCTAGCATGAATCTTGCATTTAAACTTTCAACAATCTACATGTTGCTGTAGAGATTTGTACGATTATCTCAAACTCTCCAACAATTAGATTAGATTTAATAGTTCCATAAAGTTTTGTTTAACAAAAGAAAAAGGATATTCTTCGTTAAAGACGCTGCTAAACTCATGACAATGACACTTGGAAACAATTTACATTTTCTTTAGAGGAATACATTTTCTTGTTTTATATATCAATAAGGAATTTAATTAGAACTAAATTTTTTTTAAATTCAGTTAAATGATATTTTATTGTTTTCAATACAATATTTATTACATCACTCACATTCACACATTATTTTTATTGATTTTTTACACATTTTTTTAACGTTTTTCTCAACTTCACTTGGCTCTCTGTCTGTTAGCTCTTTTGACAAATTGAAATCGATTTTTTATCGACTTTTTATTGAAATAGACTTTTGAAAATTTTTATAGATTTTTCAATTGATCCCTAGAAGGTATAGAAGAAATATAATTGAATTATAATTAATTAGCGAATAATTACTTTTAGTAACTAACTCCTTTTGTATTGATCCGATTAATTTTTTTTCAACGTACTCTGAGACATAAATTTTGATTTCAAGATAGATTTTCATAGCAATTAAATATATTTTATAGCATTAAAATTAGTGATGAATTCTTATTAATCAGCATTAGCGTCGATGAAGTAGGGGTAGTTTTCCCCTCAAATGGCATAGAGAAAATTCCTTATTTTATATGTCCCGGAGAGAAAAATTAAACAAAGGAATAAAAAATAAAAACTTTTTTTATGGAGACAATATGACTACAATATCCAATATACATTAATAGAATAAAAATTATTTATTTATAAATATAATATAATAATTATTATTCAATAATAACATTTACTTAACATAAATACATAAAATCAATATTATAAGAATAATATATTATTTTGTTTTATTCAATTTGCAAATTTTCGTATAACTTCATCTTTTCTATTTCTCTTGTTATATTAAATAAATTTATCAAATTAAAATTGCATTAAAAAGAATAAAATAATATAAATATAAAACTTCATTAACTCACAGGATTTTCACCGATCTCTTAACAAATTTTCCAATTATTTTTTGAATCAATATAACTTTTCTTACCAGCAAGAAAAGTAACATCTCAAAAAACACTGAAATTTCATCATTTATGATTATGTTAATTGGAAACAAATCTGCTGAATAGAACATCAACTAGAATTATATGCTCCAATATCTAATACCAATTTGTTCATTAATTATTTTAACACAACTTTTTCTTTTTTTCATTTATTTTATTCTCAAAAGTTTTAACCTTAGGGAATTTACAATTTTTAAAGAACAAGAAATTTGATTATTTTATAAAATACATTTAAAGTAATAAAAAAAAACAATTAGTAACTTTTTCTTACATAATATATAAAATGAATAAAATTAAATTTTAAAAATTTAAAATTAGTTTATTTAAGAATAATTGCAATATTATTGATTATTTTTTCTAAGATTAAAAAAAAAATTGAAAATCATTATGAAGTATTTGTTTTTAAATTTAAATGTAATTTAATTCTTAATTAAGTGTTAACAAAAAGGTTTCTATGAATAGGATATGACACGATTTCTTATTAATATCCTTCATGAAATACGTAAAAAAAATATATTTGTTTAACATCTCAATATTGAAATACGATATAAAGAGTGCTATCTTTAAATTAAATTAAATACTTTATATTAATTATTAGTTATTTATTATTTATTTTCAAATGATAGTTAATAAGAATTTAAGATAATTAATTATGAGATCTGCGTTTGAAATCTAAATTCTGTTTAATTAAATGTGCATAACAACCGAGAGCGAGGACGGTGTTAAACATAGTCATAATGAATCTCTTTATCACCGTTCACAAATACTTCAAAGCAAATGTAATTGCAAATAAATAACATAGCTTTAACAAAGGCAAGCATAAACACATGTGAAGGTACTTGAACAAAAACACCGGCCCAGTAGAGAAGGCCCTTTATCAAAAAGGGCCCTAATCACACTTGCTACATTCCCTCACACCCCCTCTCTCTTTTCAAGCTTCATGCCTATATAAATACATATAAACTCATGCGTAAAAGCTTTTCTAATATTTAATTCATTATGACATACCAAAATTCATCGGCATGTGAAATATATTTTCTCTTTATGATAGTTCACTTCGTTAATTTTAAGAATTTGTAATGTGGCAGATTAAAAACAATACATAATATATCGGTTAAAAAATTATTATTTAGACAACAAATGTAATCACTGTAAATTTATTAAAATAAAAAGATAAAATTGCATCATTGCCATAAAACTATTATTTAGTATAGTACATATTTTGTCAATAACTACTAAAGTTAATTTTAAACTAGGACTGTGTACAACATATTATAGAAATTTTAATCGTAAAGTTCATATTCACGATACTTTACCTATTTATTATTTACAATAAATGTTATGGGGCACATAGAATTATCAGAATAACTTTTTTTACATTTTGAATTAATTTTTATTTCTTTTTCCAAAATGTCATCGTGATGAAGAAGTAGCTAGAGTTGGTTTTATAATATTTATAATATATATATATATACTTTTTCTGCTTTTCAGAATTGTTGAAGATAAAATTTGATTAATTAATTAATTAATTTTGATCAGTGGTGTATTGAGAGGGGAATGCAGGGGAATGACGTTCCCTTACCTTTTTACCGACCGACGATAGTAAGGGAGGTATTGTTTTCACACCAAATTTCACACGAGGAGATTTTTTTATATATCACCACGAATCTCATACACTTTGTATTGGTTTTATCCTCGGGAAAATCATATTTATTAGTTTTTTCTTGATTTAAAATTATATGACGTCATCCAGCCATTCATGACGTCACAGCCTGGTCTTACATATATATTATAAATAAAATAAAATTAAAAATATTTATGTTATATGCCTATCTGTTTTTTATTACATTAATAGATATATTAAAATTATTTGAAATTGTTTCTGTAGCTGGAAATTAATTTACTTCAAACCGTCGATCGGTTCGGACCTGGCCACAGGTCAACTTATTTTAGAAGTACTTTTCCAGTACTTTTTCATGTTCCGACAACCCCCACATAAATCTACTGAATAAGAATAAGAAAAAATAAAAACTTATATGAAAAAAATAGTTTGCTGAAAATAGGACTTTTTTTAAACCCACTATCCGTTCCCTTACTTCTTAATTTACCAAAACATCACTGATTTTGATACTTATAAAATATCAGTTAAAACAGAAAATAAAATGTATTTTTCTTAATTTTTTTTACAATAGTGTTTAGCTAATTTACTTGATTGGCGGAAGTGAAAAAATTTTCTATTATAGTCATACTTAATAATATTATTGAAAAGTTTAATTTTTTATAAATACCAGTTGAACATTAATATATAATTTTATATTTGTAAAATAACATAGGAAAAAAGAATAAAAATGATGAAATTTTAAGTATATTTTTTTAATAATAAAAAAAATAAATAAATAAATAAAAAAACTCAATATATAGCCAACGGAGAACCAATTCATCTACCAAGTCTGAGAAAATTGGCTTTGCGAAAGGGAAAGAAAGAATGAAAACACCATGAAAGAGAAAAGCAATGGGAAGATTTCTTAAAGTAACTAACTTGAACGACGATCACTAAAAAAAAGTTATTTCTGGTTCTAGACTAGGGAAAATGACGACAACTATCAATTGAAATGGGGTTGTCACGCCGAAGGGCAATCCAAGCAGCGGTCACCAACTACAAAAGTGGTCTAGAAATAGGAAAGGAGAAAATAATACTTTTAAACAAAGGACACTTTTAAAAAATAAATTGTTCGAATAAGATTTTTAATCGTTTCTCTAATTTTATATTTTATTTTATTTTTTTTTTTTTTATTTCATAGTTCCTCCCAGTTAATTAATTTTATCGAAATTCCTTCAATAACGTTTGATCAAAATTTACAAAATATTTGGTTCAATTTCTCTTTATGTGCCATTTATTTATTTAATAAATACAAAAAACTTCAAGTTCATTGTATATAATTAATCAAATTAACAAAAACTAAACCTTTTCTGCGTAAGTAGAGCACAGTCATTAATCACAAGGTTCTATTTCTCTGTTAAGTGTTTCAGGAAATATAAATATATATAGGTATATTATATATACTTGAAAGAAAGATTTAATTTTATTTATTGCTATGTTATTAACAGCAAGAAAATAAAGAGACTCTAAAGATATAAACGATTTGTTAATTGGATGGCTAAGAGGTAAGAATGGAACAGGAGAGACAATCGGAAGCCCTCTGCCATCTAAATCATTCTAGAATGGATTATATCTACTTTACCTGCTTTAATCTAAACGAATCGAAGTAAAAATCCAAGCACCATATTTAATCTGATGAACAAAAAGAAAAAAAAAACATCTAAATGTCTTATCAGTGATTTAGAAATTTTAATATTAGTTCTTGATCTGACGAAAGTGTCAAATGGAAATCGTCCCCATGGAATACTTTTCAAACAATTCAACTATTAAAGATTCCTATTGTCAGATTTAACGTTTTTAATATAAATTCCATGAATGTTATCTGATTTAGTTACAAGAAGATTGATTAAAAATAATTATTGATTGTTTGAAAATGCTTCTTATATCTGTTCTATATATAGTAGAACCATTTGAAATGAAATCAATATTAAAATTCACATTGATACATTTTTTACTTAAAGATGTTAATGAACCCAAAGAAGAAGAAGAAAAATATGATAATTAAAACATTCAATAAATTCTTATAGCTAAATATATAAATATACATCAAAATAATATTAAAATAATTATTTAAACATTATGTGTATGAAATGCAATTTTTCCCTCGATATTTTAAAATGATCAGTGTGAATGGAGAGAGATGTTCCTCCCATTCAATTTAACTTTTCAAGTTTGACTCTTCAGAATTTAATTAAACATGCCTATTGGCAATTAATTTAAATTGTGCTCTTATTATATTATATTAATTAAAACTTGATGCAATCAATTCTTCTCAAATATGAACAAAAAAAATAAATATAATAACTCCTCTCGGATCCGTAATTTTAATTTCCCCTTTTATTAGAAAATTGATTCATTTAAAAACAACTTTAAAAGTATATTTATGTATATGTGAGTAAAAAAATACATATATGTCTATCAATATATTTATAAATATTTTTTTATATTAAATAATTTATTATTTTCAAAATTTTACCTCAGTTAAATGGTTTAGTTTTGAGCTAAGCAACTTAGGGAGAATCACACATTTTATGTATATAAATGTAGTAGTTAAAAAGTATAATAGTTAATAAAAGTAAATGTACAAACTGAACAGTACACGTAGAAGGGGTGAGAGAAGACTAGGAAGAAACTTGTTTTGAGGTTAGATTAATCATAGGTTAGACAGACAAAATATTAATGGAGTTGGGAGAAAATTGAAATTGAATGGAGGTGGGACAGGATAGGAAGTGTTGAAGGAATGTGATTTCTCCGGCCAAGTATAATATTCAATATAATATCTAATTGCATATTCATTCATGATAATGATAATAATAATAATAATAATGTTTTTGTTTATTTATTAAAAATAATAAGGAAAATATGATATAAAAATTCAATTCAATTAAGAGAAAATATTATTAGAAGCTAATTAAATGCCATTGATGAATTATTGTTTATAGAATATATGAAATGTTTTGTTTATGTTTTTTTTTTCAGAACATGATTAATTATTTATTTGCATATGCAAGAAAATAATTATTATTTCTGATGAAATGATGTCTGTTCATTCTAGTTTTTGAATTAATAATGTTAATTGAAAATTTTAAATGATCAATTCTCTTTAAAAGTGAATATTATTTATAATTTTAATTTAATGTCATTCTTTGATGTTGATGAAATACATTTTATATATAACTTTACCAATTCATAATATTAACATAAACTACTAAAATTAAAATGTGATCAAATAATATCCATAATTAAAACAATAATATTGAAACAACAGATAAGAATATATGCATTGAAGAATTTGCTATATAAATAAGTAATATATTACTATGTGGTGCCTAGTAACACAGGTAACGCGAGATGGCGCACAGCGATCCAAGCAATAATAATATATATAAAAAATTGTATAAATGTAAATAAGAACTCACCACTCAGTTGGATCTCAATAGGGATCATAGTTATATTAAGACGAAATAATAAACATATTATATATGTCACGTCTCGATATATCATTTTTGCAAACCTTCGTCCCTACCCCTCGAACTCCACACTGGTGACTCCCGACGTTCCTTTCAACATCTTTTTGTTGGAACCGGTTCAATAAACCCTAGGTGTGTCTCCAACAAAATCTAATCCTTTCCCTGCCTTCTCACCATCACCATCGACGACAGTAGTACGACATCGGCCTGCCATCCCACATTGGTGAAGACAACGCCAGAATGGGATCCGGACGATATCGAAACGTCACCGCCTCCGGTCCGGATAGCATCACGATGACACGGCTGACGACATCGTCATCATCTCTGACGTCATCATCATCGTCCGGCCTCGATTTTGACGCTGTCACCTACATCCTCACCCCTGCCTCAAGTCTGACACCATCCTCATCATCCTTCCCGCCTCGAACCTGACGCCACCTCTAAGTCTCCTTCCTCAGGTCCGCCGTCATCCTCCCCATCACAAGTATCCTTTCGCTCGACACCGAATCGTCGCTGAACATATCCAATTTCGCGGCACCGAAACGTCGCAGATTGCATCAGTGGGACACCGATGGAAAATCGTAATAGAGATGTCATCACAAGACACAATCCGTAAAGATTCCACCCATATGGACAAAAAACATGAAAATTTTGTTCCATTAAGTGGAGGCCCAATTTGAATCACGGCGGAGAAAACGAAGTACAATCATTTACTGTGCGCATTAGATGGAGAAACAATTGGAAAAATAGCGGATTTTTGACAACTACTAAGTAAACATGAGTGAAATTAAATACCAACAGATGACACGCGGTCGTTCGAGGAGTAGATCAAGGAATCGTTCAAAAATGACCCAATGTGACTGACCAGCAGAGTCAAACAACGCGTCGCCTATGTGTGTACGACAAGGACATTGGATTGAGATTTCTCATTGACACCGGAGCTGACATCTCCGTTCTACCGCCTAGGGGCCTAGCCAAATGGACCGCCAACGGATCGACAAAAGAAAACTGTACGCAGCAAATGGGTCAACAATCAACACATACGGCTAAAAGCTGCTACAAATAAATTTAGGGCTACGAAGGAATTTCACATGGCATTTCCTATTCGCAGATGTTCAACAACATATAATTGACACCGATTTCATCCACCACTATCAACTAATCATCGACCTAAAAAATCATCGCCTCAATATAAAACTAACATCCATTGGACGTATCATCAACGCACCAGGGATTGAATCACTCCACCTCACGCCGCCTCATCTCCGATACGCTGATCTAATCAAATGTTTCCCAAACATCACCTCGTCTCCTGTCGTTCCCAATGTTCGAATGAGCTGAAATTTTGAACACATATGTAGTTCAGATGGCAATGCAATGTTCAGGTGACCCCGGAGATATTATTCTATAACAATTACAAATTACTAGTATATAATACATAATGATGAAAAATAATAATTTTTATAAAATACATAATATTGAAAAGTAGTAATTATCTATAAATATATACGAGTATATTAATAAGAGCTAATTTAATTTTTTATCAAAAAACCTGGATTTCATTGAAAAAGTCACGTACTTATTGACCTGCCCTTGTAACTCATTTGAATTAAATAATTTATTCTAAAAGTTATCATTTTAGTTAAATTAATTTAAATCATGTTTAATCATTTTGCAAAAATAAGATACGATATTTTTTAATTTAAATGAATATCAATTAAAGTAATGGTCATATTGTTTTTGAAAAGATATCTTATCTTATCTTATTATACCAGCAAAAATTATATATATATATAATTGTACTTTTGAACTATTAAAGCGATCTAAGGATTTTTTTTTTTTGAAATTCACACCATAGGTAATATTTATAAAGAAAAATCGATCTGTTTTGGTTTCAACCTCGGGATAAATCATCTTTATTAGTTTTTTCTTAAGTCAAGGTAAAATAATTAGTGAAGGGAAGGGTTATTTTCACAGCAAATTTCACATGAGGAATATTCCTATCGTCGATCGCTAATACTACCACTTCCGGTTTCCGGATTTGCACCAAAAGTTGATCAATTCATCATACTGATGCATTAAGTAAATTTTTTACATATCACCACGAATCATGCACTTTGTATTTATTTTATCCTCGAGAAAAATCATATTTATTAGTTTTTTCTTAATTTAAAATTATATGAAGTCATCCAGCCATTCATGACGTCACATCCTGGTCTAACATATATATTATAAATAAAATAAAATTAAAAATATTTATGTTATATCCATATCTGTTTTTTATTACATTAATAGATATATTAAAATTATTTGAAATTGTTTCTCTAGCTGGAAATTAATTTACTTCAAACCGTCGGTCTGTTCGGATCTGGCCACAGGTCAACTTATTTCTGTTAAGAAAATGCATGATTCGTGGAGATATGTAAAAATCTCCACATGTGAAATTTGGTGTGAAAACAATACCTCCCTTACTATCGTCGGTCGGTAATAAAGATCTGTTTAAAGAATGAAACATAGAATCATTTATAATATATGTAGATGGTAATTAAAACAAAGATCATGATTAATAATCGACCTCTGATTTAGGCCAGTTTGAAATCAAATAATGGATATTTATTCCTTGAAAATGACCTGGCAGTACATTACATTAATATAAATTTTATGGAGTTAATCAATCTAATAAGACTATTAATTTGCTTTCAACTAAGTGATATAACTCAAAATGTCATCATTAGATTATAAAATATTATCAATGACATTGTAAAATTTCTATTTAATATATCCATAAATATATAGTCCTATCAAATAAAATCTATAAAACATTTTATTTAAATTTTATAAAATTGAGTATTATTTTTCATTATTACAAACTATATAATAAATAATATAAGTATCAAAAATAGAATGGAATATATAATAATAATTATCAAAATCAGATAAATAATACCTACTAACAATAAGGTTTATTATATTACTAGTTAAAATTGTTGGTATATATAAATTTACATATATATTTAATATTATATACTTAATATATTTAACATTTAATATATATTCTGATCTTGAATATTGTTTCAGGATTTTATTTTAAATTCACGTTTAGAATATCGTTTTTGAAATTTTAAAATTTAAATGCATATTTAAAGTTACCCATATTCTATTTGAGATTTATTTCTTTATCAAAAAAGTTAATTAAATTCAATTAATAATTCATTTTAATATTCAAATAAAACATTCTGAATATACACTGACGGTCGAAAAGTGAAACACCTATATTTATATTTCTTTAAAAATAATTAATAAAATAGAATTAAGTAAAATGCAATGAAATTGAATAAACTTTTAATATGTTATGTTTTTAACATTTCTTAATAAGTCTCACATAATTTTAAAACATCTTATTTAAAATTACAATAAAATACAATAAAAACAAATAATTTCATGTTTATCTTTCGATTTTAAACAAAATTTTAATTTATTCATTATGTCAAAATAGGAAAAAATATAATTAAGTTCAATAATTCCACCTGCAATTATACTTGTCATCCCCACGATTAGCGCCCTTATATTGTTCTGAGGAATAGCTTCTCATTCTTCGACAAGGCATACATTTAGTTCATCCGTAGTGTTGAAATTCTGTTGTCTGAGATGCTTTCCGATCTAATTCCAAACATGCTCGATGGAATTAAACTCTGGACTTTTTGCTAGCCAGTCCAAGATCACAATTCCAACCTCTTCGAGGAAGTTTGAAACCCAATAAGCAGCATGGGGCATGTCATTATCGTTCATATGTATAAAATTCTCGCCGATATGAGGAGCAAAAGAAATAACTTAAAGAACTTTCTTAATATATCGATTTTCTATGAAAGCTAGCTCTGTGCGAACTCTGTACCATACCATGTCCGAGTCTTCACGATATGCGGCCCTCCCAGAGAAGATACAAGGTGTATATCACTCTCTGGCCTTCTCCACACCTTATCACGTTCATCTGGAGATCGAATAGAAAAAAGAGAGTAATTACTGAAAAGGACATTACTCCAAAGACACCTACCAATCTTTATACTCGTTCGGGAAAGTGAAACCGTATTCTCCGGTATTATAATTGGCCTCGTAGCAGGTCTTCTTAAGACCTGGTTAACTTCATTAAATCTTCTTCTAGCAGTTATGACGCTCACATTTTTCTTCCGAACATCTTCAAGGTGATTCCTTGCTTTTACCGTAAATAAAGATAATAGATTTCATCAAAAATAAATATTATTTTTTTTATAAAATTCTAAGAGTTCTCTTTTTTTTGGCCGGGAATGTATTTATTTATATAAATAAATACTCAAACTTAGTGTTATTTTTTCTCAAAACTTTAGTATTATCAAAAAATATATTTTTCGGTGAGAAAGCATATGGCTATTTAATTATAACTCTATTATAATATTTAGTTTATGAATAAAATAAAGATTTAATTTTTACTTAAGTCAATAGTCAAATGTTTAAAATTACTACAATAATATAATTAACATAGGATCTATATATTATTTAATGAATGAGATGTATCGATGAGAGAGCACTGAATTTATTGGTAAACATCATAGCAGAGTTGTTGAAAAATTTTTACTATTCTTTATTTTTTTTTTGACTCTTTATCTCTTTCAATGTCAAGGAATTTATAAATTTAAATTAATATTTATAGTATGATATATTTATAGATCTTCATATATTTTCTAGAACAGACTTTTATGAAAGTTTTGGGAGTTCAAGTTCAGATTTTGTCAAACAATTTGTCACTTCTAAAGAAAATCTGTTGATAAGAATTTATTGGCACAAGAAAGGGATTCAATATTAAATAGAACAAAAGATAGGAAGGGATTTATACATAAGAATATTTGTGATTTAATGACGAAAAAAGCGAATTAGAATCTGATAAAGATTAGATGAAAATTAATTTTCTGATATTTCATAAGAATTCTCTTTACAAAATTTGGAATCAAATTCTATCAATATTATATACTTATATTTAAATAAATCGTGACTATTAGACGAATATATAGATTTCTGTTTTATATTGATGAAAGCGTAGCTTGAATGCTGATTGTGTGTTCATTTAACTAGAAATTACCGTTTCAATAAAGTAATATATTAGTATTAGACATTATATATACATATATATTTATAATGACAGTAATCAAAATTTGAATACTCAATAGAATATTTATTTTGTAAATTGACAAATTATTGACATTTGGCAGGAAATCCAAAACTTATTCAATATCGAGAAAACTTATATCCTTATATTTAGATAACCTTAAAGGCGATAGGGGATAACATATCAGAATAAAAACTGTTTATTATTATTTATTTATATAAATTTTTATTAGAATTTTAAATATATGCGTAATGTTTTATCTTTTTAAAAAATTTTATTTTATTTACCATTTTATTGATTAAATTCTATTACTATATAATAATTCTTAAATAATATAATATTTTTCCAAACGTTCCTAACCTGAGCTAATCCCATTGCTATTCTCTTCAACTCCCACACTTTCCTCCATTACTGCTGTTCTTGGCCCACCAATCGGCCACTTTTCAATAATCTCCCCATAAACAAGTTTCTTGCGAGTTCCACGCCCCTCCTATCGCGATCTCTTCGATCCTATCATGTTTGTAGATGCATAGAGATCATGCAATACTTCGATATGCAGTCGCTACCATTCCCCGGAGATTTCATTTTTCATGGGCCATTATCCGGAAAAATAATTGTTTTATATATTTTTATTTTGATACCCTTGGATAAAAATATTGACGTAATAACCCTTTTATTTTCCCTTTAGTTGAGTATTTTTTCAGTAGTTGTACCGTTCTCTATTATTCAATTTTTGAAATGATGTCATTGTTATCTGAAAAATAATAGCTTTATTCATTCAAATTAATGTAACGGAAATTCACTGTTAAAGTATTTTATGAGCCTCTATATGTTCTTTCACTCCCACTCATAATATCTTAATTGTCTGTCCCAACATTTTTGTTAAATAATATATATAGTTTCTTCTTTTTGACTTGATTTTTATCATTTTATCGAATGTATTGATTGTTTTAATTATTGTCTAAAAATTGAGCTTAATATTTTCTAAAATTATTATATAATCATATTTTTTTAATTGAATTAATAAATTCATTTTTTGATTTAGTACTAGCTGCTCAAACCGTCTTCAGATCTTTTTGCACCTAGAAAGGAGGCTGTGCCCCCTCGACCCCCGTATTTGGTTGAAAGTCTGTATGCAATAGGTTTCCATATCTAATTTATTGCAATCAGTATATTAATGCATTCATTTGATTCTGTGTTCTTTTTAATATTTTAATTTAATCAGTCAATTATAATTATAATTTATTATAATTTTATTACATATGTTATAATGGAGCATAATATATCCCCTAATCAATTCATTTTATTTTTTTTATATTTTTTAATTGATTTATTGAATAATTTTAATTATAATGAAATTTAAGGAAATCTAAAGTTAGAGATAGGAGACATTTTATAAAAATAAAATTAATATTTTTAACGTTATATAAACTTAAAATATATTCAATAATACTAATTAAATTCAATCATTTATTTATTTTTTTCATGGAGTTTTGGCTTTTATTATTTTTTCAAGAACATTTTTCTCCTCTCTCTGAAGAAACTTATCTATCTATGTGGTGCTAAGGGATACGAAAATTATTGAATATTTTGAAAATCAACTTGCTTCAGAAATATGAGTTCAATTATAATACTTTAAAATTGTAGTATTAAAATATAGGTATTTGACAATATTTATGTGCCCCATGCATCTTGGATCGGTAAATGAATTAAACTGGGGTAGGACTCAACTTATAAGTTTTTTCTAATCTTATGAGAATAGTAATGCTTAATTAAGGCCAAATCGGACAACAAATATAATCTCGCTAAGAACATTCAATATTTCTGTACATCAATTATTTTGACTCACAAGTTTAAATTAAGTCACTTAAATTTACATAAATTTAAACTGAAATAATATAAATATAAAAATTTTTTATAAAATAACGTTTCCCAATGGACTAAAAAGAATAAAATAATTTTTCTATAAGCCTGACAAAGTTTATGGATGAATTGCTTCATATTCAACGAAAAATGTTGGGCGCATTTAGTTCGGTATCGACATCATAATCAGCATGAAAAATAATTTGTTTTTTTCTCGAGAAATGGTTCGTTTTTTCCCAGGAAACGGGAAATAAAAATCTAAGACTTTTCCCTCTATTCAGAAGACTCATAAGACTGTCCTCCACCTGACTCATATTGTCTTCAAAAAAAAAGGTCAATACTTTGTTTAATTGTCTCTCCGGGGCATATATAAAAAAAGGTTACTTCCTCTTTTCCATTTGAGGGGAAATCATTGGCAGCAAACCTGATTAATAAGAATTCATCATTAATTTCAATGCTATAAAATATATATATTCTTAATTACTTAAAATATGAAAATCTATCCTAACATCAATATTTATGCTTCAGAATCCGTTGAAAAAAAAATTAATCGGAGCAATACAAAAAGGAGTTAGTTACTAAAAGTAATTAATCGCTAATTAATTATAATTCAATTATATTTCTTCTATACGTTCTAGGGATCCATTGAAATATCTATAAAAAATTTCAAAAGTCTATCTCAATAAAAAGTCGATGAAAAATCGATTTCAATTTGTCAAAAGAGCGAACAGACAGACAGACAGAGAGACAGACGCCAAGTGAAGTTGAGAAAAATGTTATAATAAAAATAAATATTTGAATTTATTTAAATTTTGTAAGGTTTTGAGGAGACCAAATAATTTAAAGTAGTGAGTTTTAGTTTTATAAATCACGTAAATTAAAACCTTTTACATACAGATTTTCGACCAAAACATATTTGTTCCTAGATAAAGGGGCAGGGCCCTCTGAGTAGGTTTGAAGGTGCTCAGCAACTAGTTTATAATAAATTTTACCTCAATCTTATTAATTTCACATAATTCCATTTTGAAATTTCACCTACAACGTATAAATAAACTCTATTTCTCTTTTGCAAACATTAATTAATCATCAGTTTAAAATAAATTCAGGTATTCCTTCTTTAAACAACGAATTATATAAATAATGAATATATTTTAATAATGATAACCTTTTATTATAACAGTTTAATCTTTAATTCAATATAATATGCGTATAAACATAGAAAGGAAATATGTTTAATATCATTTTGTTTTAATTTATTAAATATACATTTGATTCACTTATAAATAATATTATATATATATTATAATATGAAGTCAATTTAATCCATGTAAAATAATTTTTTTAAATTTTTTTATGACTTAGTTAATCCAAGTAGTTTTGCACGTACAAAAAGGGTTTCAATTTAATCTCCTTTGAAAAAAATGAGAAGTCATTTTATACAACCTGGATTCAGGATAGGTTTTAGAGATAATTCCCTAGAGGGGGTTAAAGAATTAAAAAAAAAATTAAAACAACATCAAGTAAGAATAAAAATCAGTTTAAGAATTTCTATAATTTCTCTTAAAATAACAATTTTTCTAAAGCCCTCATTTAGAATTTAGATTTAAAAAATATTTCAAGAACAAAAATAAAAGATTAGTTTCATTGCAGTATCTTGGAAAATTATAAATGTATTAAATGTGATTAAAATATAGAGAAATAAAAGAAATAACGTAAAAATGTTATTACTATTTCATAATTAATAAAATTTCTTATACTTATGAAAAGAGTTATATATATAAAATGTACTCTTATAATTTCAACAATTTTAAATATTATTAGTAAATAAAACAAAAATATTAAAAAAATATGTACTCTATTATATATAATCTTAAATACCTTATATTCATTTGTATAGGTATTTAATAATTTAATGAGAGTTCATTAAAATTTTATAATACTGTTTAAAATTTATGATGTCTGTATAATGTTTGAGTTTATTGTAGAGTATAATCATTTAAATTTGTTGTTCTGATAAATATGAACCATTTTATGATTAAATACCGATATACATAGATATTGCAAATAGATATTTTCAAATGGATTACATAACATAATATTATATATATATTTATAAAAATAAATATTTTTCACTTTATTTTAAATAAAATTTATGTATTGAATTTTATTGTTGAATATCATTTAATTTTATTTGATAATGAAATATAAAAACGATTTTATTAATTTATTAAAGAAAATTGATATTATTAGAAATAAATTGAGAGGATTATTATGTAAACATAATTATTACTGCTACTAAAATCAAAAATTTTCATGTGATAAATAAATAAATGTGTTTAAAAGTGAAATTTTTATCTAATTCAAACTGATTTGTAATAATTTTTAATATTAAAAAAAGAGACTTAAAAATTATCTAGTAAATATGATTGTCTATTCTGATTTAAATTCATAAATTGAATTTTTTCCGTTATTCTTTTAACAAAAATCAAATTCGCATGTTTTTATTGAATTATTTTGACATCTCACTCCTTGGGGAGTTTTTTTTTTTGGGATTTTCTATTAGAAATACAAATTGATGTTTGATACCAATCAATTTTTTAATAATAATATTTTTATATGACAAGAAAATATTCTCAGGTGATTGATTTGAATCTTTAAAAAAAGCAAATAAATAATATTTTCGGAAGAATTTCTTAATATTAATATTTATATTTGAGAGATAAGCCCAGTGGTAAAATCCTGAATTATTAAACTTGAAAATGAAGGTTCAAATCTCCCCAGGTTGACTAAAATTTTAAATATAATATTTAATGTGAAGTATATATTATAAATAAATAAATATGTAAACTGTCTAACTTGAGCCACTAGAAACAATAAAACAAAAAAAAATATCTAATGTTTCCTAATTAATTATAAGTTTATTACTATAAATTGTAGGTATGAATTAAAAGTAAATATTTTTACCGACCGACGATAGTAAGGGAGGTATTGTTTTCACACCAAATTTCACATGTGGAGATTTTTACATATCTCCACGAATCATGCATTTTCTTAACAGAAAAAAAGTATTTTTAGCATGATGTCTGTCCGTCTGTCCGTCCGTATAGATGTGTACAGCTTAAACGGCTCAACGGATTTTGATGAAATTTGGTATATTTACTTAATGCATCAGTAGGATGAATTGATGAACTTTTGGTGCAAATCCGGAAACCGGAAGTGGTAGTATTTGCGATCGACGATAGGAATGGAAGGGTTATTTTCGCACCAAATTTCACATAAGGAGATTTTTTACTTATCACCACGAATCATGCACTTTATATTGGTTTTATCCTCGAGAAAAATCATCTTTATTAGTTTTTTCTTAATTTAAAATTATATGACGTCATGCAGCCATTCATGACGTCACAGCCTGGTCTTACATATATATTATAAATAAAATAAAATTAAAAATATTTATGTTATATCCATATCTGTTTTTAATTGCATTAATAGATACATTTAAATTATTTGAAATTGTTTCTGAAGCTGGAAATTAATTTATTTCAAATCGTCGGTCGGTCAACTTATTTTATTATTGTTTTGTAATTCTATACAATATCATTCGTGTTACGTAAATTATTTAGTATAATATGTAGTATTATTTTATGATTTTATATATATTTGAGTGAATTTTCTATGTTAAGATCAAGAAAGTTTTAACCCGTTATTGATAAGGTTCTTTAGACGGTTAAATTGAATTAATTACCTCATTATACCCCCGCCCTCCTTTTTTCCAAAATCATTCCTTATTTTAACAAATGAGAAATAGTTGGGACCACCTATCCTTTGTGGCTACCTTAAAAAAAAAGTTATGAAATATTTTTGTAAATAAATAAAAATATTAATTTATAAAGTGATTGAAAATGGCGATTTCATGATCGAAAGTAAAATATCAACAAATTTTAATTGTTTTCCGATTTATTTTAATTCTAAATTAATAGTTTATATTTATAAATAAATTTAATAATATTCACTTTTCATATAAATAACAAAAGTGATTTTCATAATGCGGGAGAATTTTCTCCTTTGAAAATTTTCTCCAGTTCAATTCACTTAAAAATTATCCATTAGTAAATTTAATACAAAAAAAAAAAAAGAAAAATTAAAATATAATTAATGATTTAATTTATATTATATTCAACAAAAAGATATTCCTAATGGAATTCATTATTATTATTAGTAATATGATTTTTGTAATTTCATTAACTTTGTTAGAGATTTTCATATATAATTTATACAACACGAAGTAATTATGTATTTTAATATATAATTTTATAAAATTATTGATTAATTTTAAATAAGGGCTTAAAGCAAACCGCAAAAGGATTAACTGGAATGGAGCAGATGAACCACGAATTTCTAATTCAATAGTGCATTAATAAATCACTATTATCCAGCTTGAATACAATATTATTTTGGAAATTTTTAATAATTTTTTGGTAAATAAATTTTGTTTGCAGGATGGGTTATCCACTAATCCTTTTAAACTCATTTATAAGTACAATTGAATTAAAGAGAACATATTAATTAGGTATTTATCGAATCAAAGATTTTTAAATCAGTTTGATCTTAGTTTGAGAATAATGACTCACAAATTACAATTAGCTACACCTAGGAAAATTTATTTAAATTTTTCTTCTTCTTTCTCTCTTTATTCTCATTGGATGTTAGTCTGCTTTTGCAATTAAATGTATAGTTCTATTAAAAATTGTTTGGCTTTATATAATGATACAGATATATTGTGTATTATTTTAATTATTTAAATTTAATCAGAATTACTATTCCATTGCTATATAATATATTTAATTTAAATATTTGGGTAATGATACATAGTAAAATTTTTCAATTTTGAAATATACATAATATGGTCATAAGGGAAATTTTATTTTTAGTCAGAAAAGTACGTAAATCATATTTGAGTGAATTTAGGGTACTAGACACAAAGATAAAGCAACAAAATATACAACCAGAAAAGATATTCTTTCCAATGAAAAAGCGAAATTTTATCGAATGTTTTCGAGAGGAAATTTTTTCTGAAGAATACCTCGCCGAGTATGGTCATTAATCATAGAACAGGCGCCAAGAAAGATTTCCGAGCCGGGGAGGAGGGACTTTATAAACAAACCCCCGTTCAACCACCCTTTTGGCATATGCTTTGCTATTTATCTGTTAAAGCATTTCCACAAGACAAAATTAATCTTCTTTTTCATGTGAGTTGAACAAACAAATGAATGATACTCTAAATTGTCAATAAATATATTAAAAAAAAGTCTTTTGAAACAATTAACAATGAACGGACTAAAATAAATAAGTAAATAAATAATTTAAGTTATTAAAAGTGTAATTAGGTTGGCCTCCTGGTACAAACTGATAGGTTCTCTCTTTAAACATATTTTATCGGGACTTTATTTCGATGCCACACGTAAGCAGCTAGAATATAATAAAAAACAAACATGACTACTCGAGAATAAGCAGATAAAAGAGGTAAACAGTTGGTGGTGAAAATGAGAGATGAGATAGGATGATGGCTGCAACTCATTTTACAGATATCGACAATAAAATATTCAGTCGCTATGAAAATATCTTTAGCTCGTAAATTTGAAAATTTCAACATACAAAATAGATATTTTATTTATTATTTTCACCAATAAAATTCTAGAGAAGTCATGTCAAATGTATTTATTCATATTATGACTTTTTATTATGAAAATAATAAATTGTATTAGTCTAACTTTTACTATCGAATCATTAATATTCACATCCAAATAAATAAAAAAAAAAAATAAATACCTAAACATACAATAAAAAAAAATTTTTTAAAAATTAATATATATTAATGATTGAAAATTTTATCTCACTGTTTATAGATTTTATCAATTAGTCTAGGAATTAATTACATATTTTATGAAACCCTTTTTTGTTTTACAAAATGTCAATTAAAATGAGATCAGAGAAAATTATTTTCATTTTTGATTTTTTTCTAAAGTCGAATAAATGCTGCAAAAAACATCATATGGAATAAGAATTGTAAAGGAATATTCAATGTTGATAAATGTCAACATATGCAATCTGATGGTGGTGAGCATGAATGTTAAAACAAATGATCGAAGTTTGTTTAATCTCAGAATTTACCCTTAAATACCAGGAGTGCTTTAACTCCCCTAGAAATTTGTCTTAACCTTAATTTTGCATATATACAGCACGATTTGGCGGCGAAATGACGTTTCTAAACATGGGTTTCCATTTAAAATTTAAAATTTCAAACTACCCTACAAATTATCGCTACATTTCTAGGACCTTTTGTATTCAAGTATTTGTAAAAATTTAGAAATATAAAAATTATTTTCTGCTTAAATAAATTAACTCAATCTTTGCATAGCATTAGATTTAAATGTTCCTTAAATAGTCTTCCCATGTAGCTCAAAAATATTTTCTCTTCCACAAAGATATTTTTATATATAATAATAATAAAATTAAAAAAAAAAAAAAAAAAAACCTGGAGTGTCTCTACTCGACTATCTCACAAATTTGAATTTTGGATTAATTAACACATACATTATATTTATTTTATATTAAGTTTACTTAATTATAAACTATAAATTAAAATTAATAAATAATATTTATTAAACTTTCGCGTCTTTGGTTCTTAGTTGATGACACCACGTCACCTGCTAGCGCATGATTGGCAGTCAATCAGTTAAAAAATTAAAAAAATTAATTCTGGTACTTTCAGCGATTCAATCAAGCTGAAATTCTATATATAGCAGTTTTATACAATTTTTAATCATGTGAAAAACTATCAAACATATATCTTTATTTTTACGGTCAGTTTAGAGGAAAAAAAATGAAAACGTGGTAAGTAATGGTCCTCTTCCGAAAGAGCTACATTTCTCAAAATTTGATAGATATCTAAAAATTTCGAATAATGCTCGTGAACCAAATTTCATTATTCTAGTTGAAAACGTTTTTGCGTAAACATGTCTACAAACACACACACACACACACACACAGAGAGAGAGAGAGAGACACACACACAGAGAGAGAGACATTTTTCTCAACCTTAGTGAAAATGACGCAGAGACCTTCAAAACCTATAAAAACATCAAAATCTCGACATCGAAAATTTTCATGATCGCAATACTATCTCTGGCGAGATAGTAAAAATACACGAATTGTATTTTTAATCATATATATTGTAGACAGAAAGTCCTCTGTCCTCCCTCTACAAATACCCTACCTAGTTCTGGGAATGGCCTAGAAGGAATAAGAGGTCTATTGTTTTGCACCCATATAAAAGACCAGAAGTCAGGGTGAAAGGATATAGTTAGTGTGCACAAACTATTATTGAAACATCCCTTAACAAGATCTCTGTATCGTAAGCCTTCTACAAAAGATAATCATACTTCAGCAGTCCATAAGCCATTGTGTGAATCCAGGTCTTCCGATCTCAAGAAATCAACGATACATCTTCTATCACACCCACACTGGGGCCCAGTTAAGTGAAACAATACACTCTCTCATTCAGTGCTAGCTGGACACTTAGAACAATATTCTTAGTAATAATACTCATTAATATTAATTAATATCCATTTATATTTCATATAATTTTGCTGCAATTGATATAAATATATATACAACAAATATTGTTTTATTAATTAATTTCTTTAAATATTTTTTGGAAGGTTTAAAATATCTAAATTGATTTCTAATACGGGCTAACTTGGGACCCTTTTTGTTCACAACATGATCAACTTGTTGACAAATTAATTATCTTCTTGTCGGTTGGTTCTCATTGGAACACTTGTGGTAGTGGACTACCATCCAACCATTTCAAGTACCAAGGCTGTCAAGTAATCTCTGTTTTAAAATAAAAAATTAACCTGTTTGAATATAACAATATTTTATTATAATATTATAATACATATTAAAACTACTAAATATTCTTGAATTCTAGGAAATGCTTGAATTTATCTGGAAACTATTTATCAAAGTGTTAAAGTATATAGTAAAATTGTTATATTCAAACTGGTTTAATTTTTATTTCAAAGTATTTATTGAAAGATCTATTTAAATTAATATTGCATAATTTAATTATGATTTATTTAGTATTTATTACTATACTTACTGAAAATATGATACCTACAACAAAACAAGTATTTTCTTAAAACAAAAAATAATAATAATAAAAATGATTTTTATATCTAAATATTTTATAAAAATTCACTTATTTTAATTTAAAATTCTTCATTTATTTATTTTCATTTAGTTAGTTATTTCCAATACCATAATAAATAGGTGAAGTTTTTTCCTTCCTATTTACCCGATTCCCCCCTTCTCCTCCAACACTTCTGGTCAAAGTCCTTATCAATAATCCTTCCTCTCATTGCGCTTCCTTGCTAAGATTACTAACTAATACTTCTTCTATATATATTTGACATCAATTTGAAAATATATTGTATTAGTTGTTATAAACTTCTTGTGTTTCTGTGAAGGCAATATTTTTTCCAATCTTACCTTTAATTGAACGGAGATTTGAATTTAAGTTTAAATTAATTCTCATTCAAAATTTTGGAAATTTTTGTTTTAAATTTCGTTTAATTTCATATTTTTTATAAGATTGTCCATTGTTTATGGTCTTTATAGTATCTTTTTAAGAGCTTAGTTAACTTTATGAAAATTTCATCTGCACTATGCCTATGCAACTTTTTATGTTTTATATTTTTATGATATTTTTTTCATAATTTATATAGTATAATGATATATAAAACTATTAAATATTAAAATTATATGTTAAAGTTAATATTGTAATTGAAATATTTATTTGTATACTACTGGAAATCTTTAAAATTAAATCTAGTAAAGAATGTTTCTGTTGATATTATTCTAATTAATCATTTTAAAATAAATAGATTACCTTAAAAATTTATCAAATTACCCATATAAGATATAATTCATTTAATTTCCTGCTAAAAATATAATTTTATACTTTTATTTTATTTAAATCATTTGACTAATTTGATACATTTATCTAAACATATACTTTTTACCGACCGACGATAGTAAGAGAGGTATTGTTTTCACACCAAATTTCACATGTGGAGATTTTTACAATCTCCACGAATCATGCATTTTCTTAATAGAAAAAAGTATTTTTAGCATGATATCCGTCCGTCCATCCGTCCATCCGTCCGTATAGATGTGTACAGCCTGAACGGCTCAACGGATTTTAATGAAATTTTGTATATTTACTTAATGCATCAGTGGGATGAATTGATCAACTTTTGGTGCAAATCCGGAAACCGGAAGTGGTAGTATTAGCGATCGACGACGATCGAAGGTAAGGGTTATTTTCGCACCAAATTTCACATAAGGAGATTTTTTACATATCACCACACGAATCATGCTCTTTGTATCTTAATCATCTTTATTAGTTTTTTCTTAATTAAAATTATATGACGTCATCCAGCAATTCATGACGTCACAGCCTGGACTTACATATATATATTATAAATAAAATAAAATTAAAAAGATTTATGTTATATCCATATCTGTTTTTATTACATTAATAGATATCTTAAAATTATTTGAAATTGTTTCTGTAGCTGGAAATTAATTTACTTCAAACAGTCGGTCGGTTCGGATCTGGTCACAGGTCAACTTATTTATAATTTATTTTAATTATTCTTTATATTTACAGTTTGTTTCTATATATTTACAATTCTTATCCATTTAATCGAGTGGTTTAAATTGGAAATTAACCTATTTATTTTTTCAAATGATATATATTTAAAATAAATGTGTATAACTTTCTTAATTCATATAAAAAATTTAATAAATATGATAAAATGACATTAATTGAATGAAAATATTAACTTTTATGATAAATTAGATAATTTAAATTAAGATTAAAATTAATATAAAGTTTATATATTTTAATAATCCAGCTAATTGATAAAGCATGACATGAACAGTGTCTTCGAATTGAAATAGACATCAAATGAATTCTTATTAAATGTTTTATAATAAATATTAATTTATGGTTTATTCAATAAATATATATTTTGTATATATATAAATAAAAATTATTATTTAATTATAAGATAAAAATACCAGAAGAGAGTATAATCATAATAAATCAATATACTCAATAATTTACTAATTCAAATTTAAGAATATTAATAAAATTAATTAATATTATTAAAACAGTTAGTAAAGTATACATTTTTAATCTTCAGAGCGGATGCTGGATAATCCAGGTACTTTAAATATGAAAATTTCAAATTTGGAAAGTAGCGCAGCTGGTTGCCTAAATGCCAGGGGCCCTTCCTAGCCAGCAGCTCGAGTGGTAGTCAGTCTATCAGTGTTGGTGTGTGAGTGCGCACGCATAGCCAGGGAGCTCGGCGAGCGGCGCTGTTCCTGTCAAAATTCAACCTCGGGGTGAGGTTTATTATCATTTATTATAACTCAATAACCAATTATAACCCTCTCAACTCCTCCTCACAATTATCATTGTAAAATTGTCACAAAATAATTTTTCATTCCTTTCATTTAATTATATACGTATAATATAACTTCCATATGTATTTATTCTATTTAATATTAATTTAAAATATTTTTTAATTTAAATAAATAACAAAAAAAATAAAATTATATAGTTCTATATAAACTTATAAAAATCTTTTTTCAATATATTACATAAGAATAAATTTTTTTTATTTATCTTTTATATTTTATACTGGGATAATCTAAATAATAATATAATGTATTTTTATATTTATTCGAGATTATTCTATTATTATGGCACTTTTTAAGGGTTTTTATATAATTTGAATAAACCATGAATTAATGTACATTATAAAACATTTAATAAGAATGCATCTGATGTCTATTTCAATTCGAAGTCACTGTTCATGTTTTATCAATTGGGTGGATTATTAAAATATTTAATTTATTATAAGTTTTTAATTAATTAAATATCATTTAAAATATTTAAATCATACTAAAAATAATTATATTAATTTATTTCATAAATTAAGTCAAACTTATTTAATATTTTAATAGAAATTAAGATTTAATGTTTTTTAATTTTATCTATTTAAATGAATATCAATTTAAAAAATGAAAATTGTTTTTAAGAGATTATTATATAAAAAAATATATAGTATGCTACAAATATATATTCCAAAATCTAATAATTAAGTCACCCTGAAATAAATATTTTGATTTTAATATTTCAAATACTATTTATTAATGTATCTTAATTAATAAAAAATACATAAATTGAATTTCCTTATAAGACTTAAACAGTTTGATTCGCCTTTCAAAGTCATGTGGATATTTTTCAAGTTCAAAAACATATATCAGTATATACCGTATATATATATATATATATATATATTGTTAGTACTAAATGAGGTTCAAAACTAATTTGTTTAAAAATACAAATATATTAAGAAAATTATTATATGATTTTATATCATAATAAATTGGAATAAATTGCCTAAATAGTTTCTATAAGTATTCATTTTAATTGTATTAAAATTTAATTCAAATTAAAAACAATGATAAATCATTCAAATTAATAAATTAAATCCCTACTAAATTTTCACTGAGAAAACAATTAAAAATAACTTTTTCCACATTTTTTTTTAAATTAAATCTAAATAATATAATTACGAATTTTCTTAATTGAAAAAAATGGTAAATTTTATGCGCAATTTATTCTAAAATGCGGATGCCCAGACGTCCAGACCCTTCTCTTATGATTGTCAATATCGAAGAGAGGGAGAAATTCTATATACAAATTCAAATCAGTTATTTTGTTTAAATAGTTTCATTTGTGAAATATAAAGAAGTAATTAAAATAACAAAAATATAAAACAAAAAAGATATAAGTAAATTCAATTGAGCCAAATGTTATTAATTTATTTTATATAAGGTAAATGTACCAGTGGTGGACCAAGTTAAAAGAAATTTTTATTAAAAAAGACTATTATTCTGTAATAAAAGTGAGAATAACAACAAAACAAGTGCTAACATATTGTACAACTATTTTCAATTATCAGTACAACACAAACATTCAGTTAATTTATATTTAAATATTTTTCTTTAATTTTTTTCAAAACGTATTTTTTGTTCTAGTAGTGGGTCAAATGAAAATCGAAAGTTTAAGTAGTGGGCCACTTTTTGATCCAGTAATGGAAAATCAACCTAAAATGGGTTTAAAATAAATAAATGGATTAAAATGCACTAAGGATTGATCTTATTAATATTTTTTATAATTTTTACCGACCGACGATATTAAGGGAGGTATTGTTTTCACACCAAATTTCACATGTGGAGATTTTTACACATCTCCACGAATCAAGCATTTTCTTAACCGAAGAAAGTATTTTTAGCATGATGCATCAGAAAAGTCCAATTTATTTTTGTCATTGTTAGAACTTTGTATATAAAAAGGAACATTATGCAAGTTTAATTTGTTAAACCTACTAAAAGATTTGAATCTGGTGGGAGAATTCCGGAATTTAGTTCATCCAGCATAAATGTTCAAAATTAGCAAGCTAATTGAAATAAGAATTATCGGCCGTCAATCTTGAAATGAAGATAAAAGTTGAGAGAATCCATTGTACTTACCATTCATCTCTGAAAGGGTTATAACGCTTGGGAGTGAGTGACGTGTTTGTTACATCATTTATATATAGTTAACATCTCATTAATAATAAAATTATTAATAGAACGTTATTTAATTATGTTTACTTTTATACTGTGTAAATTTATTTTCTTGATTTTAACGTTTTTATATTTATATGAGTTTGATTTTTGTGCAATTTTTGTTAAACTGTGCGAAATTATGAAATTGTATAATTTTGCATGCCAAATTAGGCAAAGACAAATAAATATTTATTATTATTTATTATTATTACATACTGTGTAAATTTTTAAAGAAATTAAATAAGTTCAAACCTACATACTACTTGTTGGTTTATTATATTATATATTTATATAAAATATATTATGTTTTACAATTATTATATTTGGTCAAATATTAAAAAAAATCAAACTTTAAAATGTCAGATTAGATTAGATTAGATTTTCTTAAATAATAAATAACTTATCACGAATAGCTATATTTTATGGTTGGATTGAATACCAGAATTTACTCTTCCACTCTAATTTTAATTAATTTAATTTAGATTTTAATCTTTGTTTTTAATTCTTGATATTGCATCTATTATTAAATTATTAATTTATAAACTTAAAGTTATTTTCGATTTGGCGGACCTATAGTTAACTTATAGGCGGACTTCTTCTCTTCAGTATGAGTCTAAAACTGTTGACAACAATTAGTGTATCACTCTATTCTCAAAAAATAAAGTTTTTTAAGCCAGCGTTTCTCAACTTTTCAGTATTTATGGCCCATTTTTCAATCATTATTTCCATTGAGCCGCTCGCTTAAATGAAATAATAATGTATATTAATTATTTTGAATTCTGTTTGTAAATTATTTTTCTCTAAATGCCAAAACAATTGTTGTTCTATGTATATATGTCTCCATTTAGTCAGTAAAACAATTTTTATAAATAATATTTTCTCTTGGATATTCCACAAGTCCACATCACTTCCAGGGTACTCGCGGACCCTAATAACTTCATTTACCTGGAGATTTATGTTTCTTCATTGACATTAGAGGAAATTGTGAGTGAATATCAATGAAATACATGAAGAAAATTAAAGTTCATTTTTTTTTAATTTAAATAGATTATATTGCTTTCCATTTAACCATAATATCTTTAAAATAGATTGAATATTGTTTGTTTATAAATCTCTCTATGAAATTAAAGTGAAGTAATTTGAATTATAGGGGAATATTTGAAGTTGTATTACGACGAAACAACAGAAAGGCATGAAGTAGAATACAGGAGCAAAACAAATGGGGATATGTTTCGGATCGAGTAGATTCATGAATAATGGATGCTTTCTGTTCAGATACAAATATTTGAAAATTAAGAATTCAAAATTGAAATACAAATATATTAGCTTATATTTATAATTTTTTTTTTAATCAAGATAATAATTTTTTTTTCTCTCACATTATAATCATATTAAAGTTTTATATTTTCGAGGTATAAGTTTGATCTTCTAATTCAAATCAAATTTAAACTATATTTTATTTAAATATTTTTTTTATATTGAGTTAATCAGTTCAGTCGTGTTGGTATCTATAATCTATATATATAAAAGGCAATGTCTGTGTGTGTGTGTCTGTCAAAAACTCAAAAACTACCGATTTCGATGAAACTTTCAGGGATTGTTGTGGGCATCCCAGGGAAGGTTTTAGTGTAGTTAAATCCAAAATTAATTTAATTAGTAATATTTTGGTAAAAGTCTATTTATGGTTACCATGGATACATTGAAAAATTTACAATAAATAAATAAAAATAATTGGAAATCTTTTCAACTTATTATTTTGATAAATTTTATTAATATTTTTAATTTTTTTTAAACTGTCAAAAATAACATGCCCATAATAACAGTTGTAATAAAAATAAAAATATAAATCACAATGTAAGTAAAATATTGAATTGGTCAACTTATTATAAAAAATAAAAATAAAAATGTAATAATAAAAAATAAAATTTCAATTATATTCATTTAATAAATTATTATTATTATTATTATTTGTAATAATTCCAATAAAAATAAATAAAAATAAAAACAAAAAAAAAAGTGCAATTAAAACTAAAATTTCAATTATATTCATTTAATACATTATTATTATTATTATTATTAAGTGTTTAGTTATCACATACGTATGTATATATGTATACAGACACACATTCAAAAGCGAAGCTTTGCCGGGTCTGCTAGTAATTATATAAAATTTATTAATAGATAGTATGGATTAGAAAGTTAATTCAAATTTTCAATGTTAGTTCTTATTTAAAAATTGAATTAAAAAAAAAATCAAACAAAAGGGGATTGTCATTAGAACATTAAATCTCAGATTTATAATAGATTAAGATTTAAAATTATTAAATTCAATGTTTTTTGTCTTCATTTTCAAGAACTTTTTAAAAAGTTTTCTGGATTATAATAATGATAATCACTAGAATTAAATAGTATTAAATAAGTGAATGACTGATTTAAATAGGAAGGGGAGGGGTTGAAACGAGCAGGAAGCATCGATTTCTAGTCACTACTTCCAGTTGCCAATTCTTGGTGTCTTTAGTTCTCCAGGCAACCGTTGGCTAATCCTGCGAGCCACCAATGTATTCCAACCAGATGGTACTCGACGTCTGGCATCCCAATCTCCTACCCCCTGCCCCATCCCATTCGCTACCCTCTCATACAGCCCCTTTCTATTCCTTGTTGACATTATCACGTGACACGACCAAACTAAACTCGCGCACAAACTAGTCGACTTGATTTCGTATGAAAATACGAATACTGGTGAGGGGTTGTTGAATTTCAAATGAGATGGAACCCACTACCTATCAGCCTCCCAGTTGCATAGACATACCAACACTCTGACATTCTGACAGACACTCCCTCCATTCTCCCTGATATCCCTCCACCTTTTCACTTTCACTCTCTCTCTCTCGTTTGCTCGACTAATTTTTTTTTCCTTTCTTTTTTATTCTTTTTTTCTTCCAGGTTGCGCCGCCTTCGAAGCATTTCTGTCTGCTTTTATTAAGTTCACTTCGGTCATGTTTACCTCTGAATAGTTGACACGTTTTGTCAGCGGCAGCGAATTAAGCCCGGGCACGTTTTTGGCTGCAAGGGCCTGATTCAATCAAGCCAGCACTTTACTCCCTCTCGATCGTCTTTCGACGCTTGTTGGCCCAACGGCTGGGTACCATAAAAAGGGTTAGGCAACTTTCTTAAATGTTATTTATCCGTTAGAATTGATTTTTTTAATTCCCATTATTTCATTCTAGGTAAAAATTGTTTTCTTTAATCAAGGAAAATAGAAATAGAATTCACTGGCGAATATATAATAAGTTCAATGTTAATTTATATTTAACCAGCTGCTGAGTCCGCCTTCGGCGCTCTTCGCACCTAGACAGGGATCTCTACCCCCTATACCCCGTTAAATAGTATTTGGTTGAAAGTTTGTATGTAAAAGGTTTTCACCCATTTTGTTTCAATCAGTATATTACATGAAACATTTATTGTTTTGTGTTCTTATTTAAAATATATTTTAATTTAATCAGTAAATTAATTATACATTATTATTGTATGTTATATCTCTCTATCTATCTCTGTTGCTCTACAGAACTTAAAAGTTCTTGGCCGCAGCAACCACATTTTACCAAATGTCACTATCCTACTAATACACTACTAATTTTTTAAGTCTATAACTTATATTAAAATATTCCAATATTTTCTCTAGATAATTGTTTTAAATGTTGATAATAATTAAGTTAAAACTTGAGATTTCCTTCTGACATTGACAAATGAAATGTATAATCTTAAAATCATGAAATCATAGTAATTGCTAGTAGGCTCTCAATTTCTTCAATTTCAGTCAAGTCAGTCTTATGTGTAATAAGACAAATAACATTTATAGTTATATATGCAAATTAATTAAAAATTAATTAAAATAGAGTAAAAGTTGAGAAAGAATTTTAGATATTTTTTCTTTTTAAAAATGTCAAGGTTATCATTGAGGGTGTAAAACGATATATTAATAACAATATACCTACAAGAGTGTATTAATTATTATTTTCCTTTTTTTATAATCAACTCTTCAAAGAAATTCTGAAAAAAGATAATACTCATAACATGTTTTCTTAATTTTCACCTTGATAAAATAAAAATATACTGGTAAATTGAAAAAAAAAAATAATTATTAAGCTTTTATAACCAGAATTAAAATGAATTTTTACCAAAAAGCCGAGAGATAATTTGTCTAGTGAAATAGATATTGATTTTCTCGCAAAAATGAAGACTGTTCATGATTAGTATGCAAGCCATTCTGCTAATTAACAACCTTATATATATAGATGACTGTTCTCTATTAAATTGTTGCCCATCAGTTTCTCTTTGTGCGAATGAATTCACCACTCAGTATCTTCCCCAGCTGAATAGGATCAACGCTTATTTCCTCCGGGCTTAAAGCTCAACTTACCAATATAGATATTAAGTGTTCCCAATTATAATAAGTTACACCTCAAGGTTTAATCCAATTAAATCTCCAATTAAGTCATAGAGAAATATTAATAGTTTTTAAATAAAATATCCAACTCAGACCGATATTATATTTATATTATAATTTTATTTAATTTTTTAGAGTTAAAAGATTGATTAAATTTGTTAATTTTTCATTGAAAAATCTTTAGTTTAAATAATATTAAATTAAACCTCAACAACGAGGTGAAACATAAATGTTTAAAATATTTATTCGAAGTTTGAAAATACAATTAATATTAACAATTATATTATTAAATTTGAATGAAAATACTAATTACATTTACTTTCTACTTTTGTTTTATTTTTTTATAATTATTATTTTGGGTTGATTTAAATTCATATTTAAAATTTAATTCGATTATTTAGGAGGATGATGTTAAAATTTATATATTGATTTGACAGGAAGTAAATAAATCAATTATGTGGAATTAAAATCGGACAACAGGCTATTATACTTCAGTGATTTATTTTTCGCTTTATTTATTCAATATTTTTATTTTGAAAGTATTTCGATTGACCGAAAAATTTGCATTTAACCTTTTAAATGAGTTTGTGAGTAAAAAGAGTGGGTGTATTACAATAAATTTATTATAGCAAGCATACAATATTCTGGTTAAGATAATATTATTATCTAAAAACTCTATGGCATACAAGAAAAAATATTTACCATTTTTGTATATTTATTAATAAATTTGCACAAGTTGTATTGATTAAGAACTTAAAGTTATATATTAAATAATATTCTGAAATATATATAAAAAGTTATAAATTGTAAATTTAAAATTTAAACAGTGGTGCTGGTTGTCTATATCCAGGGGTTATCGTATTCAATGAATGGAAGTTCAATTGACATTCAGTGGCCTGATAGAGTTTAGGTGGCAGGCCACTCTGTCAATTATAAATCGGCAATAGATAGTGAAGATACTGTCTTTAGACCCCAGCAGCTTCCCATTCACACAGAAACATGATTATTCAAATATAATATTGAATTCTTGTTACTCTATACTCAATATGATGCTCAGAATACCACAGATTCCCAAAGTGGGCGCTATTGTCCCCAGATGGGTGTTGCAGCGATCCAGGTGGCATTGATGGTCACAGGTGTTTTTGGGAAATATTGTATTACCTTTCTATTTCTAGTCATACTAACTTCAATAAAGACATTTTCAATTATTTGTTTATAATTTTAAATGGCAAATGATTTATAATTAATCAACAGGTGTTAATAAATATTAAAAGATGTCATAATTAAAAAAATTTCAATGATTTATTATTAATATTTATATTATTATACCATGTCAAGAATATTTCTGACAGGTTTTATATTTTTATCTACCAAGCTAAGTAGCAGCTCGATGCCCCATTTATTTAAATATAATGACTAAAAAAACATTCAAAGTTGAGTTTATTTTAGTATAGAAATTATTGAGATCAGCCAGGTCATGTAAAAACAGCTTAGACCTTGTTAAGAGCTTGAATAGAGAAATATGAAAGGTTGATATAACATAATCTGATGGAAAAACGAGCACAAAAGTAACAATTCGAAATGTTATTTGCTTTCATGAAATTCAAAATTTTCCCTTCTTGCTCTTTATGTATGATAGTAAGCCCTTTGATTGTTATTAGTTTAACAGGTAATGTTCAATTGACCAGTTTCATAATTTTTTTTTTTTTGCAGAATGAATCAACATAACTAAAACCGTGGGTCACAGCTCCAATTGGTGTCGTGAAATTTGATACTAACTTATTGTCACAAATAATTGATTTCTAAGAAATCGAAAAATTTTATCTAATTTTATAAAAAAAGAATCAAAAATATGAAAAGAGAAAGCGATTAACACAATCTTTTTTTTATAAAAAAATCATTAAATTAATTAATCATATAAATAATATTTTACAAATAGATTATTTCAGGGACATAAAGGTTCAAAGCAAGGAATAGTTATTATGAAATGGCGAATGACGACAAATTTAAAGTGAAGATTTTTAGTTATTCCATCTTAATTTTGTTTCCTTTTCATCTCTTTATAACCATTTTATTATTATTATAGCTGATACTAGGGAGGAACCTGACCCGAGGAACATATATTATCATGAATTTTAATAATAAAATTTTTGAAAATATTATATGGTTTCTTCTTTAAAAACTTTAAGAACTCTGAACAAGAGTATATTAAAAGTCCCTAGATTAATCGTCCAAAACTATTAAAGAGAGACATACTTAATTTAAATATTATAATAATGTCAGTCATATTTACTTTAACATATATTTACTCATAATAAAAAAAAAATTACAAAGTTTGCTTATATTTAAACGTGTTAAACTTTCTTTTGAAAATTATTATAATATTTACTTAACTAGCAGAAAAATAAAATTTATACTGTACAGAGAACTTTATGATTGAAAATTAAATAAAGGTGCGTTGTCTGAGCATTGATTGCTTATAGAAAGAGACGGCAGGTTTACATTTAGACGGCTTGAAAGTCTCGAAAATTTCCCCCAGGAATTACGAACACTAGTTACCTACAAACTCTTAAGTCAAAATATTAATAAAATTTACTTTAAACAAAATATGGTTTGTTTATTATCTAAATTTTTAATGAACTAGATGAACATACAATGAAAATTTACATTTTATAGATATTGAACTGTGATGGTAATTTAAGATCATAAACAAACAGGAGAATATATTTATGTATATACATTATTTTATTTAGATATAGTGAAATTTTCGATAATATATGGAATGTTAATTTTTCGTTAAAATTCAAGAGCTCAATAATTATAAAATCAAATTTTTATATTAAGTAAAATGTTTTATTCAACATAATAAACTGATTAGAATGAAATTTAAATATTAAAAATATGTAATTTAAGATCACGATTAAGGCGGAGTATACGTTCCATCAAAGTAGTGTTTTTGATAACAATAAAAAAAATTTATTTATATCTGTGTCTTATCTTCTAATCTCTTGTATTTTGGTTTCAAGTGAAATGCTTTTTCTTTTTGCTTTATTTTCGCTTTAGTTTTATTATCAGCCATGATAAATACTAAAAATTGTCACTATATCAATCGTTATATTATATAAATTTATACTTCCAATAATGTCAACAAAAGTTCGGAACGACAAAAAAATACGTTAAACGAAACAGCTTTAGGCGGTGTCTTACTATATATTAAAAGATGATATTGATTTTAGTCAATAAATTGGATCGAATGAGAATATTATATTAATTAATCTACATAAATTAATTATTTTATTAAAATATTATTATCTTATATATAAAATTCTCGTGTCACAAAACTTTGAAAAACTACTCCTCCGAAACGGCTGGACCGATTCTTATGAAATTTTTTATGTATATTCAGTAGATCTCAGGGCATGTCAGACTTCCTTTATAAAGCCGCTAATTGGTAAGGTGTGTCCAGGGGGTGGAATTTAAATAAAATTAGTTTAGTTACAATGCTAGATCATAGAGGCGCTGGTGGCGATAATTTGACATGTATATAAATTCTAATAGGGTACTTGCAAAGAATACTGTTTCATGGCTAAGCGAGCTAGCGCGCCACTTTATGACTGCACCCTCAGTTCGAAACTCGCAAAGGCACATTTTTTTTTAAGTATTATATATTTTTTTTACAAATTTATTAATTTTTATTATTTTAATATTTTATTAAATTATTTTATTTTATTAAATTAATTTTATTAAATTATTTTATTTTATTAAATTTTATTTTATTAAATTAAATTTTATTTTATTAAATTAATAATTATGTCAATTTATTTTTTGTGCATAAATAAACATATATAAAAAACTATATGATTAATTGAAATATTGTAAATATTAAAAAAATAAAAATAAAAATATAAATATTAAAAACATCTTTTTTTATTGTATTCTTTGCGCTGCTAAATGACAACATGTTTATATCAAATTTTTAAAAATTAATTTCTGTGGTTATTGATTAGATATTAATAAAATTTATAGTCAATGAACAGAAATGAAAAATTCTAAAGTCACTTTTGGATTCTAGAGGACATGAAACGCGAATATACGCAAAAAAATTTAAATTCTGAGCAATGTGCAAATAAAAATCTGTTTATATATAATATTGATATTTACAATATCTCAACTGATCTTATTGGCCTTTTAAACTTTGAAAACATTCACATTACGGCTATAATTTAATACTATTAATTTTTTTATTATGTGAGTAAATCATTTTAATTAAGAAAATTTGATCTCATAATTGGATTTTCACGTAAGATTTTAGTATATATTTTTTAATATCTATATATTTAATACGATAGTGTCCGTCTGTACGCAAAAAACTCCAGAGTCTAAACTACAACCAAATTTTTCTGAGGTGAAGGGTACCTCAAATGAGATAAAAAATAAAAAAGAAATTAGAATCTTAGGTAACTCCTGAGCTGAGCTGCGGGTGTTCCATTTTCCAGAAATATATATAAAGGAGAGTGTTTGTATGTATGTAATGTGTTCACTTTTTTGCTGTCATAGAAACAGATATATATATATAATTAGAACCTCTCTCTCTTCCTCTATTTAAAATTTTAAAAAATGGAGTGTTCTAGCCAAATTAAGAAATTTAAATTCCTTATGCAACATTGATAGGTAAATGAATTGGACTGGAAGAGGAGACATATGATTAGAGAAATTGGGGAAAAATCAACCGAAATGTAATTAAACAAAATAATTGAAGAATTATGATACGTGTACGACTTACATACAATTAACATACAAAATGTAGAATTTGAAAAAGTATAAATATTTAAATACTTAAGATCTCTAATCACGAAGGATAATATTCGAGAAGAATTTAAATCGACGTTGTAATTGAGTAACGCCTGTTATTATGCAGTTAAGGGGCTTATCTCATCAAAGAGGATCAAAATTAAAATATATAAAACAATTATTTTTCATGTTGATCTAGTGCAGTGTTTCTTAACCTTTCTAGCGAGTCGCACCCCATTGAATCTGAAAATATATCTCCGCACCCCCCATTGAATCTGAAAATATATCTCCGCACCCCCATTGAAAAATGTGTTTTAATTTTTTTAGTCTAGAAAAATACATTTTTTGCGAAACTTATTGTTTATTGTTTATTGAAAAACATTGTACATTTTATATAAATACAAAACAATATTATTTTTATTAATGACTAGTCTGTTGTTGTTTGTTCATTATTATACTGGCGAAGCGAGGTTCCTTTTTTGAAAGACATACGCGTAAGTCATCACTTGCATTTTAGGTTCCTAGCAATTTTTATGAGCTTCAATATTGGGGACATTATTGCAGATTTCAAATATTTTATTATAAGAAATTTAATAAATGATATTTAATAATTTTTATGGTTAGGTAGGGGCTTCTCCCGCACCCCCAAAAATACATTCCCGCACCCCCAGGGGTGCGGGCACCCCCGGTTAAGAACCACTGATCTAGTGTGACCATATTTCGAAAACACCAAACCGGGACAAACGGTATACCTTTTTTTAGAACTAAATTGAAAAAATTTTGAAAAAAAAATTACGAAATGTCCTAAATATTGAAAAAACAGTAGGGTGTATCGAAGACATTTTTTTTGGGACAGAGCACCTAAAGACGGGACGATTGGTCACCCTATCGATGACTCTGGGGACGAGAGTAGATTTGGAGTATTTGTGAGATTAATATTGTTCGCAGCATTTATAGGCTAAAAGAAGATGAGGTCACAGGGGGATGGCGGAGATGGCATAACGAGAAATAATGTCCAGATATAGTTAAGGTTATAAAATCAAGAAGGCTGGGATGGGAAGGGGACGTGGTTGGAATTGGAGAAACTAGAAATTGTGGGAGAAACCGATTGGGAAACATCCGGTGGAAGACCAAGGACCAAGGTGGGTGGACAATGAAGGAAGGGACATGGGAGAGATGGGACAGGGTAGGATTTGGTTGTAACTCAGGATAGGGACGCTTAGAGAAATGTGGATGCTGCGGCTAAGAACTTTCGAAAACTGTAGAGACACAGAGTTAGATAAATATAACATATACAATAATAATACATAATTAATTTTCTGATTAAATTAAAATATATTTTACAAGAAAACAAATACATGTCTTATCTACTTATACTGATTGAAACAAAATGGATGAAAACCTTTTACATACAGACTTTCAAACAAATACTATGTATCACTCGGGGGTACAGGGGGCGGAGCCCCCGTCTAGGTGTGAAGAGCGCCGAAGGCGCTCGGAGCAGCTAGTATAGGTTATATTATTAAATAAAGCGTTAATTGTACAAAATTAATTTTCCAATATGTCTTTATTCACTCGTTGTACAACATAGGTGTCAAAACATAAAGCATCCCATATTTTCATATAGCTCTTCTTGAAAATTTATTTAATTATTTGTTAAAAAAAATAAATCTAAAATAGAAAAACATTACAAGTTAAAATAAGAAAATTTTTTTTTTTTCAAACACGATGCTAATTAAATAATCTTTATTTTTATGATTCGTTTTTGGAATTTAATTCTCAAACTTTATATATGATATTTAATGTTCATAATTGTTCAGCAATTAGAGGAGATTAATCATTTTTAGAGAAGTGTCCAATGGAAAAAACATCCACAATATAGATAGATAGATACATATTATTAGAATAAATGTTTAATAATTTAAATAATTATGAAAAACTAAAAAATTACTCAATTAATGAATATTTATTCTATAATTGATACCAATAATAAAAACATATTTTAGAAAAAAGGTTAAAAAGCTATTACGTGATTGAAAATATGAAAAATTCAAAGAAGAGAAGATATAAATTCAGTGAGATCAATTCAAAGGAAACCTACGTTTACTGTTTCTCTTTGTCTGTTAAACGGAAAATTCTCTCTAAACAAAAGTAGGTAAATTGCACTTTAAATCCAATGAAAAAAATAGTTCATTGTAGAAAGTTCCCTTTTCTGATCTTGATTTGAAGGGGATTTTGATAATAAAATCGAGAATTTTATATTATATTATATATAATATAATATAGATGTCCTAGGCCAGGGATATCCAACCTTTTAATTTAATGGGCCACATCGCAAACTTAAATATTTAACTGGGCCGCAAAATTACCAGAATATGTTAAGCCTAGCTAGTGAATGTCTCAAAACTTATGGAGATTTTTGGGGATAGAGGTGGTTTTTTGTTTTTGAATGTTGCAGCCTTATTTTTATAGCCTCGAAGTTATAGGTCGCTTGCCGGACTGTGAATTCTTTAAAATTTAACTCCAAAATGAGTCGATAGTGGGCCGCATCAAAACTTTGAGCGGGCCGCAATGCGGCCCGCGGGCCGCGTATTGGACATCCCTGTCCTAGGCAAATGGCAATTTTAGAAAAATAGCATTTGCCTAGACAAAATCCAGTTGCCTGATCAAATAGCTTCAACTAATATTTCATTTCAATTTGACTAGGAAAATATGATTTGCCTAGACAAAAGTCATTAGGTTAAGCTTTGTTGGGCAAATAGCTTTAAGCATAATAATTTCATCACACTTAACATTTTTCCTTTATTCAATTTATTTATTTCAGAATTTATTTATTCAATAAATTGATTGAGTTAGAAATTGAATAAAAATGAAAGATATTTAATTAATTAATAATTTAAACTATATTATCTGAGAGGATTTTTATTTAATCGGTTATTATTATTCAAATGTTCTTTTTAATTTGTTTGCTTTGAAACTCGAAATTTGTAAAAAAGCACGCAGATATAAAATGATTTTAAATTTTTTTATTATTGTTGGAATAAATAAATTTATTTTTATTTAAAAATAAATGATTATATAAGAGTGTTTGTAAAATATATTATTTGATTACCTTAAAAGAGTATGAAACCAAACTAACAAACTAAACAAAACTAAAATTTAAATTGAAAAGAAAATCGTAAAAGCAAACTTCTAAAATAAGTAGAAAAATAGATTAACTCTTTAAATATTATATATGAAATTTTATTTTATTTTATTTTATGTATGATTTTACTATTTCTTGGGAGTTGAAAGGCGTGTTGAGAATAGTGCGCCGGTAGTTGGATGCCTGGCGTAGAGCCCCGCCCCCCGCAAATCTCCCAGCCAACCGGCTTAGGCCACGCCCCTATCTTCACACCTGCCTTTGACTTAATGTCACAAATGAGAAAAGGCCTTCGTCAAACGGACCTTCAAAGGCCAACCTTTGATCCTATCCTGACGGGAATGGAAAAGCAATCCAAAGAGCTTATTTTCCTAGAATTTCAAACTGAATAACAATATTCTTTTCTTTGATTTTTATGGCATATTTTCTCGAAAACTTTATAAGCAAAGGACAGTTGCTTTTAAGAACAGAGTTTGGAAAATTAATTTTTTTTTTTTTTTTATCATTTTGTCATTGTTCTTTTTTCTTATATATTATTTTGTTTTTAAAAAGAGTATATTTTTCATTTTATATAGATAAAAGACTTCTTTATTTAAAATATATAATTAATAGATATATCTTACGAATTGATTTGTTGAAAAATGTTTGACAAATATTTACATATTTCTCGGATATAAAAATATAAAAAGATCATTCATATTATATTAATTAATCTTCTTTTTTTTTAAACTTTAATTCATATTAAGATAAAACAAAAATTGATTATAAAACATTTAATTTTGTATCTAAAAATTACATAAATTTAAAATAAATGTACCCAGAATTATTATGTTAAAAAGAAATCATGAAGTTAATAACGTAGTTCTCTCTCTCTTGACACTTTGTGTACTCTGCTAACTTGCCAATGAAATATCATAAAACTAAATTTACATTTTGTTCTCTCTAGTATAAATAATGTTTGCTTTATATTTAACTAGCTGCTCAGAGCTCCTTCGTCGCTCTTCACATCTAGACGGGGGCTCCGCCCCCTGAACCCCCGAGTGGTACATAGTATTTGGTTGAAAGTAGTAAAAGGTTTTCATCCATTTTGTTTCAAACAATGTATAACATAAAACATTAATTTCTTATTGTGTGATTATTTAAAATATATTTTAATTTATTTAGTAAATTAATTATATATATTATTATTGAATATGTTATATCTATCTACTCGAAAGTTCTTGGCAGCTACAACCACATTTCTCCAAGTGTCCTTATCCTGAACCTCTGTTCCATCTCTCGTACGTCATTCCCTCATCTTTCTTTGGCCCATAAATGCTGGGGAGAATCCTATTCTCAAATACTCTGAATCCACTCTCATCTCCTAAGATCATAGACCATGTCTCACACTCATATAATACAACAGACAAAATAATTGTTTTATATATTTTAATTTTCATTCCCTTTTATAATAATTTTGATGAGATAAGCCTCTTTACTGCATGATAACAGGCGTTTCCCGATTGCAACTTCGATTTAAATTCTTCTCAAATATTATTATCCTTCGTGATTACATTCAATTTTTCTACATATTCAAATTCTACATTTTGTATTGAATTCGCGGTTTTTTTAATATCTGTCATAATGAAAATATCTTAATTAATGTTGATCGATTTGGCCTGAACCCGCAATGATATCGTCTAATATTTCCTCCGCCTATAGTTTATAAGTATTGTATATGTTATAATAGAGTATAATATTTCTTGATCATTTCATTTTGATATTTTAATTTCATTGCTTGATTTTTATTGAATATTTTTAATTATAATAAAATTTGAGAAAATGCAAAGTTAGAGACTTGAGACAATTTATAAAAATTAATTTATAAAAATTAACGATATAAAAGTATTGATAAAACTAAAGATAAATTAACAATATATACATTCATTAATAGTATTAATTTAAATTAATGGATTTATTTGATTTTTTATTATTAAGTTCATTTATTAATTTTTTTAGATCATAGTTAATTCCCTCCCTTAAAATAAAAGAAGTATTCAAATATAGAAAGAATAAATACAAAATAATTTAAGTTAAATATGATCTAATAAATATTTTATTAAATTAATTAAAATGAGAACTTTTTTAGAATAAATTATTTAATTGAAATGATATTTGAATATTAGTATTTAAAATAAAAAGTTAATATTATAATAATTCTTTGATTGGGAATTTATTTTTTGTTTGTTTCTATGGCAGCAAAAAAGTAAACAAATTACATACATACATACATACATACAAACACTCTCCTTTATATATATAGATTAACTATTATTAATTCAATATATATAAAATTATTGTTGAAAATTCATTAAAAAAATTACTTTCAAAGTGCAATCGTCATTCCTAACAGGTATTGTCAGTTTGAAAAATTTAGAAAAGTCTTTGCTTCTAAATTTGTTACTGTTTCTATTTACAATATTAGTCATATTCTGAAAAATATCGGCAACGATTTAAATCTATTAAGGAACAGACAATGAATATACAAGGTAATAGAAAAATTGGTAAGCTCAATAAAAAACTGGGACTTGAAATGAATATTTCGAAGACAAAATATTTAGTCTCTGAGAGGAATAGAATCAATACACAAAATTTTAATTAACAAACATAGATTTTGAAAATGTAAAAACATTAAATACGACTTATGTTTTATATTCACAAAGAATTAATATTCGAAGAGAGTTTAAATTACGGTTGTAACCTGGAAACGTCTATTATTGTACAGTAAAAGTTCACATATATTTAAAATTATTGGACCGAAATTAATGGAAAAAGATTGATATTTCATAACGATGTATTATATAACCTCTATTTTTTTCAATCATAGAGTCATAAAATCAATGGATGTAAAGTGCGGGCATCTAAAATAGGTGAGAAAAGTGTATCAAGAAGACTATTTATGGGAAGACTAATTTGGATACGAATGCTTGGTAGACCAAGGACCAGTTAGATAGACAATTTAGAGGGGAATTTCAAAAAATTAGGAATTAGAAGGTGGTAACACAGATAAGAGACAGTTGAAAGAATATAAAACTTCCGAGTAAGTGTCTAGACAGTAATAACATAGACGTATTGATAGGGATACCAAATAAAATTCTACTTGGATTGGACAGTTATGGAGGGTTTCTATAAATGGGGTGATGTTTACATAAATGGATGTTAAAGGGTAGGTTAGCCTAAAAAAAAGTTTATGAACAGCTGTTTAAAAAATACCAATAGGATGACATATAATGCTGTTGAAAAAAAGCAATAAAAATTTGACAACCAAAAAAATCCTTTCTTGACTTGTGACAAAAAAATCGGGAGTGTCCTCCCCTAGACTTTCCCGCATATAAATAGGTAATTAGGTTATTATTATTATGTTTTAACAACAATAAAAAGAAACAAACTAATTAATTTAAATTATAAAGTAAAATGGTTTAACACTATTATATATATTTATAATTTACACCTAACGCTACTTGTAAAGGTAAAATGTCACTTCCGGTAGTCAGATCATGATGAAATTTGGTATCTGAATTTTTTTCATATTTTTAAATCTATATACAAAATATAAAGCAAATATCTCGAAGCAAACTGGTACTTTACTTGAAAGGTAAACGCAACCAGTGTAGGTAAAGTACCACTTCCGGTTAACCGATTTTGACGAAATTTTGATAGAAATCTACAAACTGTGAATAATATCGGTGTACCAAATTTCGAAGTCCTAGCTTGATCAGTTTTTGAGTAAATCTGCTCACAGACATTACATACATACATACATACATACATACACACACACACACAGACATAATTCGAAAAATGGTATTTCCGACTCAGAGAGGTCTAAAACGTCAAGATCTATCGAAATCTCGAAGTCGAAATTTTTGACGATTCCAATACTTACTTCCCTTATACGAAGTATGCGGGAAAGTAAAAAAAACAACTTTAATGTTATACTACTTAAATTATTATTGAATTGAATAATGATTAATAAGTGCCTTGATTTTTTTTCCTAATTAATATTTAATTTAAAAAAAAAAAATAAATCATTCTCAATGAACTGATGTCAATGATTGATCCATTCTAATAAATCTGAATATGATAATTGATTGAGAGTCAAATTAATTAACTTTTCAATTTCATTTATAATTAGAATATATTTAAATTTATAATATTTTATCAATTTATTTAAAACTTTTTAGCATTTTAAACATTGAGACCAAATTATTATTATTTTTAGAGATAATTTCAATCAGATAAATAAATGTCTGTCGATAATTAGGAAATAAAATTCAATATTTCTATAATAAAATGAAATGTTAGCTGACATCATTGTGGTACAATAATATTATTTAATTTTCACGCCTAATTATGATTATCCTAATTGTTTTGACTGGCTTTATTAATATCAAATGAAATTTGAAAATATTTTGAAAATTATTAATAATTAAACGTTTAGACAGTTCACATCTCATCAATGGATTCCATCCCCAATTAATCCTTTCCCCGCCCTCCACTCTAGTAAAGTTAAATATGGAGATGAATTCTTTCCACTTTTACAGTATACCTCTTAAGACTTTTCCTTGTTAGATTAATCACTTTGATGGTATATACTATCTTCTTCTTTTCATTTGGGTGATTTATAAGATAATTGAAGCACAACAAACAAAACCAATATTATGAAAATATAATGATTCTACAACAAAGTACTTAGAAGCACTATAAAAGCCGGGCCATACATGAAAACTTAAATATAAACAGTGGATTTGAGCCTGTCAAGTAAAAAAATAAAGGGTTACCAGGGAAAGATATAAATAATCTTGTATATAATTTATTAAATAAAACAGGAAATAAAATAATAAAGAGATATGATCAACTGAGAGAAAATTTAATTTTAATTTAAATGATATAAAATCTAATTTAATTTAATAGATATGTAAATAATCTAGAGTTTATAAACCTTTCATTACAAAACATAGTACCTTTATAACAATGTTATGTATCAAATGTAAAGTTTTAAAAATATGAAAATTGTGTAAATGAGGAATTATGTAAAAAGACATATCGTTGACATTTATTGTATATGTATAAATAAATATAAGTAAATATTTTTATACAAATTCTATTATACTATTGTCTAGATTTCAGAAAATTAGTCTGATTGTTAGTTTTAATAAAAAAAAAAAATATTGTTTCCTTGAGGTAAATTCTCTTTAAACTATGATTCTAAACTCAATACTGAAGATAATTCTTTATACTTTTTACAAATTACAGCATTTTATGTAATTAATGAAATGTCTTTGTTATTTAATCTTAATTTCTGGATTCATTAAATTTAACATTCAATTTTTCATATATTTTTTAAAATTTAAATTTTTAATTTTAAAAAACCATAAATATTATAAAAAAGCTTTATTTTAAATAATATTCTCAAGTTTTAAATGATTTGTGTTATACATATCAGTCAATTTATATAACAATATATTCCTTTAGAAAATTTTCTATATTTGTCAAGCCCAATTATTTTGATTTTGTCTTATGACTTTTCAAATATTATTTATATATCCTTTTTATCATCACTAGATATTAGATAATATCTTAATAAATTTTATTATTAAATTATAAATGATAAAGATTAATTTAATTTGTAATAAATCTTTAAGATAACTCCATTATTTTTATTTAATTTATATTCAACTAATCATAAATCATATATTTCTTCTTCTTTTTCTTCTTGTTTCTAGGCTGAGAGCCTGTTGTATTCTCACAGAAGAATATTACCATCCCTCAACTCTGAGACCATCTTTTCTTTGGTCTACCTCTCATATATTTGAAACTTTTAAAGTATAAGTGTTTAAATTTTTACCGACCGACGATAGTAAGGGAGGTATTGTTTATATTATTTAAGTTTAATGTGAGATTATAAACTTCTAAACATAAATTAATAATAAAATAGGTTATAATTATATAAAATGTACACGAATACCATATATTTATGAAAGGTGAGTAAACTACCAAAATTAACTATACTATAATGATTAGTTTATATTAGCTTTTTGATATTTATGATTATTATTTGAAAAAATGTATTATAATACAATCATCTTCGAAATAGTTTATTTTATTTATTCTAAATCAATTCTATTTTTCAATATGTTCATAATTTTCCTATTTTATATTTATACTATAATTTATTTTTATAACTTTTTTAGTTGTATTAGCGAGAAAATTATAGGTATTCAAGATTTCAAAGTTCCTCAATTTCTAGCCGCGAGAATTCAACTATTCCTCGAGGTTAGTATTATTTTTTAAATCGAATAAAAATATTTGTTTTAAAAAAAAAATAATATATTTGTTTATTATTCTTTTAATTGTTTTTTCAATGCTCTTCTCTGCTCACCACGTGTAAGTTTTCATGGTTCTTTTTTTAATATGAACCATTTAATATAGAAAAAAAAATTATTTATTACAAAAAATAAATTTTAACATAAATCTATAGAAGTCGACCTATTTCTAAATCAATATCTTGATCACATTTCTATTTTTCATAATGTATATAATTTTAATAATAACAAAGTCAAATAAAAAATTTAGATTTTTTCTGTATTGATATATTCTAAGTTTTATATATTAAAGTAGTGAATTAATGTATAGTATAGTGTTTAGTGATAACATAAATTTCCAGAAATAATAATCATCACTGATGAAAGGGAAACAAATCATTTCCATCAATTATTTCATATTCTAATATAAATATTTTTTAATATTAATAAATACCTTAATAAATATTCTACAAGCTTAATTTTCTAACTCAAAAAGTAAGATTAGTCACATTTTCTCTCTATATATTTATATATACTCAGGGACTCACACCTAGTGAGTACGTGATTGGCAAACACGAGGTACCCTAGCTGTGTCTGTCATTCCTTCCACTTACTCTTGTGACAGACTCCTACTCTATATCATTCCTATCTGGTCTCCCTTGACCAAACGCTTTTCCGATCCCTATCCAGTTATGTTGCGAGGGCTAGGGCTCAAGCTGCCAGTAGCTATATAAATGCAAAACCCTGGTAATGAATTGGAAAACAGAAATAAGATTATGGTTCCGAGATTTGGATACTCAGTACCTGGACAGGGATACTGAAGCAGGCCTCGCAGAGCCGTCAGCGGCTTCTTTTCGGTGGAACTCCAGGCCGGAAGGAGTAATAATGTAACTGGGTTAAGTGAAAGTAAGAAGAGCCAATTTGCAAAGAGCAACTTACTCAAAAGAACAAAAAGGAAAAACAAACTCTCTTCCAAACTTAAGACAAGATGATCGTGAAAATCCACCGAAGCTTAAAAATCGTGATAGTCTTATTGATAACATAACAAAACCCAAAATAAATAAAGGCCTTAATTATCAATGTATCTTAGAAAGACTTTTTTAGCAGTGCAAACTTCTGAACAAAATTGTTATATAGTGATAGTTACAAAGCTAAACAAGAGCTAAAAGAGTCCACTAGAAGAATTAGATATCTTGTTGAAATTCTTCAATGTATGTAGCAGAATGGATAAAACAAGCCTCTAGCGGATCTATGGATATAAAGACTTCGAATCAAAACAGAAATGTATCGGAGGAAACTCAAGATGTCGTTTCAATAACATCATGATCATTTCAAGTCAGAACACTAAGACCCCGTCGTATAGGAACACACAAAATGCGACATTATTAATGTCTTAATCTCATACTATTAGGCTAACTAGCATTGAAAAAATCAGAATAGGCTGAACGAATTGTAGAATTATTGAGAAAAAAATAGATCTTTATATTCTACAAGTGCTAGGCATATGGTCACACTAAGGTAAAATGTGAGAGACCTGGTAGGAAACACCTATGTTTAAAATGTATTAGAGAGAAATATCATACTGTATTCACTTTAAGGTAAAAACAAACCATTTGAATAACTTTTACTGATACGACTAGAACTAAAATTAGAACTGGAGAGCAGATCGTGGTCAATCATTCTTGAGGAAATTGAAAGGTGAAGTATATACGAGGAATTTATTAATATCATAGTTCCAAACCTATTCAAAAGAGAAATTGATCTGGATGCGGGATCATAAGGAAGAAGCTGCTATTATTATTATTGTTGGTAAAATGAAAAGAAAATTTAAAAATTTTTGATTACTTTTAGTTTAAAAAGCTAGAAATGAAAAAGATTTTGAAAGTATTCTGAGAATGAATAATTGAGTTGAAAATGATATCAACTTTTCTAATTTTCAATTATTCATTATAATACACTCATTCAAATAAATATTAAATATAAATTCATAATTATCTTATATATAAAAACACGAGAGATATTAGTTTTTATATTTTGATTTTATTAGAAATCACATTATTTATATTACAAGTATAATTAGAATGATCTCAAGGTCTTTAATTGAAAAATTATTACTAATAAGTTTTATATTTTTAAGTTTATTTTAGTTAACCTAATATAGAAAATATTTCAATTAGTCCATATGGTTAAATCTATTAATTGTATTAATTGAGATCTTTTTCAAGTATTCTAACTTATTAATAAACGTTCAATATGCATTAGCAGAGAGGTACCTAGAGTAAATGGTGCTTATGAAAATCATCGATCTTGGGTCCCTCTCGGGCGATAGGTATGCTGTTTTTATAGGAACAAGATATTATATCTTGCATTTATCCATTTCTTGTAGTTTCTCTTGGCTAGGAATTTTTTTAACACTCATTTTTATATCGATATAAATATTTTTAAGTTAGGAGCTTCCCATGTTACGCCACTGAGCATTAGTATCAAAATCCTTAATATCATTTTTAAATATTTGGTAAATTCTGATGTACTTGTAAGTTGCTCATATCGGACAGGAATTCCGAAATAGAAATCCAGGACATACTTCTTGAGGTACATTCTGGTCTCACATTTGAGATAAGTTAACATTTATTAACAATTAATGGTCAATTTAATATTCATTTATATATTATTGTTAAAGCCTCTCCCTCATTTAGATTTAATTATTTTAATATCAATTTATTTTTATATAATTTTTATAAGTTTTTCTTTTTATATATATTTTTTTGTATATTTACATGCAAACACGTGGTCACATTGTTTTGTAGTTAAGTAGAATATGCAAAAAGAGTCACGTGATCTCGTGCAACCAATCATTGTTGAGATTGTCCTCCCCAAAGGGCCAGCTTCCCTTGGCGTTGAGTGCGCGACTGCACTTGCATTTTGGACTTGTTAAACAATTGCTTTTTAGATTCCTTCTTGTGAACCTGCCTTTTAGACTTGTTGTGAACCACGTGCATAGGAAACTGTTAAGAGATTATTATCATTATTTTTACTATCTCGCCAGAGATAGTATTGCGATCATGAAAATTTTCGATGTTGAGATTTTGATGTTTTTATACGTTTTGAAGGTTCCTGAATCATTTTCACTAAGGTTGAGAAAAATGTCTGTGTGTGTGTGTGTATAGGTGTGTATGTGTGTATGTGTGTGTATGTATGTAGGCAAGATTACGCAAAAACGGTTTGAGCTAGAATGATGAAATTTGGTACATGGACATTATTCAAAATTCATAGTTTTCTATCAACTTTTGAGAAATGTAGCTCAACCGGAAGAGGGTCATTACCTACAACGTTTTGATTTTTTTTCCTCTAAAGTGACCGTAAAAATAAAGATATATGTTTGATAATTTTTCACATGATTAATAATTGTATAAAACTGCTATATATAGAATTTCAGCTTGATTGAATTGCTGAAATTACCAGAATTAATTTTTTAACACTGCAAATCTCACGCGCCAACACGTGACGTGGTGCCATCAACAAAAAGCCAAACATGCGCTGGTTTAATATTTATTATTTATTATTTATTATTTATAATTAATTAAATTTAATTTAAATATAATATATTATGTTATTTAATCCAATTCAAATTGCGAGATAGTCGAGTGGAGACACTCCAGCTAATTTGTAAATTGTTTTGTTTAGCTGAACACTAGTCAGCATTTATTCCTCAACATATTTGTATTACATTTGTGAATTTAAAGAATTATCTCCTTTCTAATTGTTTATATTAATTTTAATTTTATTTTTATTTTATATAATTCTCTTTTATCATATTGCATTAAATTTATAACGTGGTAAGAAACATTTATTCTTTTATTTGTAAAAAGTGAACCTAACCTTTGTTTTACAAATCCTTACACATTAGGATTTGATAGTTGCATTTATTCAACTTGTTTACTTCCTTTCTGATCAGGTTATCCAAGACGAAACTCCTAAGCACTGATAGTCAAACGTACTGCTTTCTTTCGGTGAAATTTGTTTCAGGGTTCCTTTCCTAACTAACTTTATTCTAACCCGTATGAAAGAGCTAAGAATTCCTTTTTTTTAACTCCTTTACTAGTGGCCCAGGTGATCAGACCGGCTCAACAATATTCTATTTTGTTTCGGCTTGTCCAATTATATTATAGATTTTTGGTTAGTTTTTTAATAAAGTTATATTCGGATAAATATTGTTTCTTTAATTTTTACTATCTCGCCAGAGATAGTATTGCGATCACGAAAATTTTCGATGTCGAGATTTTGATGTTTTGAAGATTCCTGAATCATTTTCACTAAGGTTGAGAAAAATGTGTGTGTGTGTGTAGACAAGATTACGCAAAAACGGTTTGAGCTAGAATCATGAAATTTGGTATACGAGCATTATTTGTAGTTTTCAACTTTTGAGAAATGTAGCTCAACCTGCCACGTTTTGATTTTTTTTCCTCTAAAGTGACCGTAAAAATAAAGATATATGTTTGATAATTTTTCACATGATTAAAAATTGTATAAAACTGCTATATATAGAATTTCAGCTTGATTGAATCGCTGAAAATAGCGGAATTAATTGTTTAACACTGCGAATCACGTGTCGTGGTGCCATCAACAAAGAGTCAAACACGCGTTGGTTTAATAAATATTATTTATTGATTTTAATTTGTAATTTAATTAATTAAATTAAATTTAAATATAATATATGTTATTTAATCCAATTCAAATTGCGAGATAGTCGAGTGGAGACACTCCAGCTTATTGTATTCAATTTTGGTAACAATTTGGATAAGTAAATAATAGTATATGGACGTATAATATTAATGTTTTGGCACTATATAAATTTCTTTCTTTTTAAATATTGTTGAAAAATATTCTAAAAACTATATTATATAAAACTAATTTATGACTTTAGTTCTTTTTATTTATGAGTGGATATATTTTTTTTTACTTTTTAAAAAATATATTAATCTTAATGTTTCAGGCTACTCGGAAAGTCATATGGTGTCCTGTACATACAAGTTAATTTAGATTCTGGCCATTCATAAATAAATCTAACTCCCCTATATACACATAATATAATAGTAAATGGAATTCACCTACCTGAACATCTTTTAACTCTTCTTAATATATCTTCTTTATTCTGAATTAGGACACATCGTTGATAATCTGTTTTTCTCATTATTTTTAAATTTAAATTTAATAAAAGTTTGTAACCAATTATAAAATTAGCAATAGAAAATAAAAAGATTCAAATGATATTATTTTTAGAAAAATACAAGTAGACGAAAATGAATACTAAAATCATTTTTTTTTTAAATAATTAGTAAAATAATTAATAGGATTTTGATAAAATTTTAACACATCCATTAAATTTAATACCATCTTTGTAAGTGAATTTAACATAATGTAAATATATCTCATCAATTATTTATGAAAGGTTACAAATTTTTATTATTTTTATTAGACAAGGGAAAATATGATTAGGTAAATATATTTTTTTCAAGGTGATAAATACTCTACTATTTTAATTCTATTTCTAAGAATTATTTTCTTTGCAGATTTCTATTCTTATTAATTTAAATATTTATTTCTTTACGAAAATTTCTTTTTTTTCCTAATAGAATTCCAAGAATATTTTTCTAGAACTAATACATATACTACTTTTATATAGTATTTATATCAATTAAAAATACTCTCTCAATTACTAGCTGGCACTAATTTTATTAATTAAATAATATTAGAAATTTAAATAACTAAATTATGTATAAATAAAAATTTAATTAATTAATTAAGTATTTAAAAATGAAATAATTTATTAAACTTTCTTTTGAAGAATTGAAAGACAGCAATAAATAAAAAATAAGAATATTTAAAATAATAATAATAATAATAATAATAATAATTTTTTGGATTACTTAGATTCTTATTAAATCAAAAAAAAAATAACAATAATAAAATAATTAAGAAAAATTAGGGCTGTGAGTGAACTATTATAAATAGGTTATTTTAAAAGTATAATCTCAACGAGTAGAAGAAAACTCTCTTAATTAGTTCATAATTCAGTTAAGTTAATATTTTTTGCAGGTGGGTGGATAATGGAAATTTTAATTAGCGCTCTAAATAGAATAGCGGACTAATTTTATACATTCATAAAACAATGATTTAATAAAGTTTATTTATTGAGAGAAAAAAACATTAGAAAAATGGCAAAATTAGATTCAAAGCTGTTATAACATAGAATTTATATTAAATTTCATAATTTATTAATTAAACAGTTTTTATAACAAAAATTTATTTTAATGGAAAAATGAATTATTAAATACACCCTGATATTTTAAAATCCAATCCATCATTTCATAAATAGTAGTTTCTTTTTTAATTCTTTAATCACATTTTTGTTTTGATATATTATAATCTTTTTCATTGTATTTTATTTATATATATATATATATTTATATTTAACATATATTTTAAAAATTCAAGAAAAATGAAGTTTTTATAATTATAAAATTAAAAATTTGCCTTAATTTAAAAATCTTTCATAAAGAGAAGATTTTCACAATTATTTATTTAACTTTTTATTTTTATTTAATTATTTATTTTTATTTTTTAATTTTTTTTTTTTAAATTTATTTTTAAATTTTTTTGTTGTTTTTCATATTATATTATCTATCAAATATTTGTTTTTATTTATTTAACAAATTTCCTCTGAGCAATTTGACTCTGCTCTATTCACGATATCTAGAATCTAGCTAAAAGTTAAAAACTTAAAAAGAGATGACTTCAATTAACTTAAATTAAATTTATTTAAAAAGTTAATTTTTAAATCTGAAAGCTAATATTTTAAATTTTTTTTTTTATATATAAATTACTAGAATGTCTTTGATTTTGATTCTATTTTTTTTTTTGTATCTTAGAATAAAATTAATAAATAAATACATTAAATGTAAACAGATTTTTGTGTATTTATATATATATATATATATAGATTTTAAATATACTTAAAATAAAATATTCTTCTGGAAAATTTTTTTATAAAACTGCAAAAATAATTTAAATTTATATTATTGAAGTTGAGAAATAAGAGGATACATTGAGAGTTGATTGGAGCCAATTCTAGTAGTAAATGACCAGTGTGGAAATAAGTAAATAGATTCCAAATAGCGTAATGCCTAATGTGGTCTCAGATAAAACAAATGGAAATGAAACATCGATTTGGATTCCAACTGAGTTGAGGAGAATTGTATTGAGTAAAATGGATTCAAATTTAACAGGAACGTACGTTTATTTTGCACTGAGCGGAAATACAAGCAAGAGAGTGTTGACGGAACTTGCCGAGATTCATCAGGGAATGACCCGAGTTCGATACTCGTCCAAGTCCCGCACGAACCACTCTCAGACAGAATAAATCAAACTTAAATCGATTCAACATGAACAATGGAATTATAGTTTGTATTCATTTAGTTGCTTTTTATATTTAAAAATTTTTTTTTTTTTTTAATTTTTTTTTTTTTTATATTTTTAATCTTTTTTTTAAAATAGACACGGAGATGAATTCTCCAAAAATATTCATAGAAATATAAATTATAATACGATGATAGCTAGGCAAATAAGCAATGGAAAAATTCCAGCGATTAAAAATTTAAACATGACAAATGATGTTCCCATAAACATTTATAGAGGAGCATAATAATAATGATAGTACTAATAATAGATAATAATAATGCTTGTTAAGAAACAAGAGAGTCCAGTGGCAATCACTGGTAACAACAGGAAGAACTCTCAGGCGTTGCCCAGGCAAACCAGCTTCCTGGTGGGGGGCAGCCAATTTCTCTCACATTTGTCCACGATTTTTTTTTTTTTTTTAAAAACATTCAAAGCATCTAAATTTGATTTTTTTTTTTTTTATGACAATTTACAAATCGATAAACACAATTTACTCGTGCCTCTACTCCCGTTGATAGCACAAAATATTTCATTTTCATCTTATTTTTTAAATATATTTTTACAATTATATATGATCGTTTGTATTTTTATATTTTTATTTTTAATAACCAAGCTGTACAAAAATCTACAAACACTAAAAATCCTAGTTATTGAGGTGTTTGAGGAAAAGAAATTGGAGGATTAGGAAGAGATAGATAGATAGAGAGAGAGAGAGAGAGAGAGAGAAAAAGAAGGAATGTGAATGTACTTTGGGTGTGTGCAAGACCAAAAGGTACGTTGAGGGAGACCACGTGGTGTACAAATATGTTACACTGATCGTTGCTTGCCCGCCGTCCTTCGGCCAAGGACACTTTACAACAACAACAAAAAAACAATAAGAGATATCGACAAGAGAACTTTTATGGAGTTTAGATTAGAGTTGACACATTAATCTTTCACTGCCGGCTTGGAAAAATGACGAACCCAGCAGAACGTAACACACAGATAAGAATCGATTGAAAAACATTTATTTAAGTCGAGATTTATAAAAACATGATATATCAATATTTAAAATTCCGAGAAATAGAAACATGATAAGACTGATTTTAAAAAGTATCAACTGGATTCGCAATTCATTATTCCAAGCTAGTGTATATATATATATATTTTTTTTTTTTTATATTTTATTTATATTTTATTATAGAATTAATGAATGATAAAGAAAGAGTTTTTCGCAATCACTCAGCAGTCAATGAGGCTGGCTTAGTCTTGTCTCTCATTGCCAGTCTTGATAAAAATACTGCCTCTTGCCTCTTTAGCTAACTACATGTCTCTTGAATTTGATTTTGAATCCCGAAGAGACCAACAGAATAAATGGAAGAAAAGCCAGTTGCAAAGTTTATCCTCCAGATGAGTTTCTTTGACACTTTTTTGGGGGGGGAGGATGCAACATGATTGACTAACAAATAAAATACTAATTTCAATTAGATTATTAACAGGTCCGTGAATGAACATGGAAAGTCTTCATCGAGATGCATGTAAACTATGTACATCTATCACTGGTAACATGATGAGGGCTGGGTGATCAGGTGGGTTCAGGTGCGTTGGCCCCGGGGTCACGTGGCAGTGATTCTTTGCGCTTCGCTGCAGGTCTCTCGTCTATGGCGTGGCGACATGTCAATTAGACTTGTGACTGTCCATATGGCGTTTCTTATGCAAAGCAAGATGATCACTTCGACTGAAGCATCGGTCACATTGGTGGCATTTGAAGGGTTTTGCTCCTGTATGTTTACGGTAATGCCTGGTCAATTCGTCCGATCGGGCGAACCTCCAGGTGCAGCCATCCCAGGAGCATTTGTACGGTTTTTCCCCTGAAACAAAACATTCATTGGCATTAGAACGAATAATTCAAATTTAAATTTTATTCTATTCTATGATACTATATGAGATTTTATAACTTAAAACTAATAATTTATTTTTCTATTATCCCTAAGAAAAAATTACACAAATTTCAAATTTATTGTTATTTTATTATCATTATTTGTAACAACTACTGTAAAGCTCATTAGTTTACACATCTTGAATAAAATTCAATTTTGAATAAGAAATAATAACCAAGAATATAATTTTTTTTTTTTTTTTTATTTATAACTTGTTCGTTAATTATAAATTTATTTGATGCTATTATTTTCAATAAGAAATTTTTTTACCTTTCTGTTTATTGTGATTTGAAAGTTGATTGAAATTATTTCCTTCCAAAACATTAATATATTAATTTGAAATAATACTTTCTTTATATTGATTTGTGTTAATTTAACTAATAATAAAAAAAATAATAAAATAAATACATTTAATTTTTAATATTAAACATTTTGACATATCTGACCATTTGATCAGAGATAACTTGAAGTTTGATGGTTTATTAGAGAGAAAAAGACAGAGGTATAATTAATCACAAAGAAAACTAAATAATTATTATTAATAAATAATTTTATGAAAAAATTTGGAATATTAAAAATTAAATTAATCTATTAAATTAAATTAAATCTATTTATAATCTACCTATCTATAATTATTTTATGAATACAGTATTAAAGAAAAGTTAAAACTCTTGTTTTGAAAATTCAATTAAAAATTGATTTTTTTTATCATTATAAGTCAATTTTTAGTTGAAGTGTATGTAGCGACAATCTCATAATTTTCAATATTCTAGATTTTGAAATTGGATTTTATATGAAAATCTCTTAACCACATCAAACACTTCCATTCAATAAAATTCTCAATGCTTCTCTTCAAGCAAAAGTGATGCTTTTAGAAGAGCTCGACTCACTCTTTTGAATAAAAAAGATACCATGCAATCAATAAGTCGATTTTTTTTTACAAAAAGGTTATATACTTTTCGTAAAACGACCATTACCTTATAAATATATATATATATATATATTCTTTCAAATTAATTTCAAATAATTTACTCCTCTTTACACTGAAATATTGGAATGAAATGAGCTTCCTCGTGTTTTCAATTTATTTCATAAGAACAAAAAGCAGGTCTTGTTAAAATAGAAATTTGAGACTAAGTCCCAAAGGAATAGATAGATCTTCTAAGTTATTCGGTAGACATTTGAGACGTGAGATTAATTTGATCGTAAAACCTTAATTAATTTGATCTGGCAGGTTGCTATAATCAAACAATTAAAGTCTGGCTCATTCTAGAGGCTATTTCGACCTGGGCAAACACATGCCAGCGCCCGAGGTTCATAACCCGAGCATTAATAACCTTGTTGAATAATTGTCAGGGATTAGGATTAATGAAGACACACGAACAGCAGCATCTCCCTTTGAAGGCGGAGAGCGGGGCAGGTTCGAGTTGATAACTTGGGATCATTAGCACGAGAAACAGGCAAGCAGGCAGGTCTCAGGGGCAATCCATCTAGGATACAGGAGCTGGTATCTGGAAGGCCATATGGGACCCCATCAATAAAACCCGCCCACGACTCCAACAATATCGTTTCCACTGCTTCGTTACCTTTTCTGCCTTCAAGAAGCCTTTCTTTCTTCTTTCTTTAAATTTGACTTTTTTTTCATTAACTTAATAAAGCTTCTTCATTCCATCAGTATATTTAAATTCTTCCATTTTTTCCCGTTTATTATAAAATCATTACACAAATTCAACACAAACTGCATCATAAAACCATCATAAAGAAAAATGTTAAACTCCAGTGAAGAAATATTAAAAAAAAACTACATTTTTACTACCCAACAATGATTATCTTAGATTAGTTAGTAAGAAAATGTTAGTAACCTGTAAAAATGATGAAAAATTAAAAATATTTAATAAAAAAGGCGCTTTGTTAATTCTGACGGAAAGTTCATTACTATTCCAAACATGATTTCTTTTAAAAATGGCAGTTAATAAAGGAAAGAGCTACAGCAAGCCAGTGTTAATCTTGCAGCATCATTTGTATTGGGAAATTGTAATTAAAATCCATAAAATAACGGTGAACAAATTGGTTCTTGGTTAATCTCACGACATTTGTTTTATGTAAAAGTCTAAAAAATATTGAAAAATTATAATAATTAATAACAAGGGGATGTCGTCGAAGCTGTTGTCAAGGGGGTGAGTTGCGACATGCGGCTAGACTCTGATTAATGCCTCAACGTCCCAGGCTTTCTCATGGATATTCATGTCACACCCCCGACGGCTCAGACATCCGCTAAGACGGCAGTTTTCAAATTACTTCTTACCCCCTCGGGATAAACAGCCGTTCCACGTGACCCTGGGTACATTTCGGAATTTGCTCCGATGAAAGAAATTGAGTGGTGAAGTGGGTGCAGGCCCGAGAAAAGAAGGCAGTTTATCAAAGCTGGTGATAAAGCACCAAGTTCTCGCTGTCCCTTCTGACAGGAATTAGTTTTATTATTATCAAAAGGGGGTGGTCGATGGCGAGAGGGATGGCCTTAGGGTGGCTACTGCTAATGGCGTCATTCAAGTAAAATTAAAATCAAATTTCGATTTGGGTGAAGTGGCTTGTGAATTTGAATGCGAGGAAAATAAAATAAAATACCCTTATGTGCACAGTCACATGACATTAAATTTGAATTTCGCCCTGTTATCTTAGTATTTTGCCTGTGCAGATGTTACTTCTCAAGATTTAGAACAGAAGGAATTTAATAAATAACCTGGACATGCATGGCCAGCAGGAAAGGAATTTGCTACGATTTATTCGGCTCATTACACGTACATTATAACTACTACAGATCCATCACTGCCGAAATATTGAAGAGATCTATTCATCTCATAATTATGTCTATTTATTTAGATATCAATGAGAGTACTTTATAGAATGAAACAAAAAAAAACATTTTAAGATAAATCCTATAACAAGTTAAATAATATTTCTTGTTGAAATAAACCAAATAAAATGATATGACAATTTTTAAAATAATAATAACAATGTTTGTTCGAATATATGATAAAGAGATAAATAATCAGCCATCTCTATAGATTAAATAAATAAAATTTTAAATAAATTATAATATATATATTATATATTAGATATATTATTAAATTTACTCTCTGTTATAATTAAATTCTAAAATAACTAATAAAAGATATAATATTGATTTTTTATTATATTGGCTTATACCCAAAATAAAGATGTAGAGAATTTCAAAGAAGATGGTTCAGAATTACTACATAGGGTCATAAAATAAATACTGAGTACGTGAATTGGCGAATCCCCAGAAAACGTATAGAGGAGAAATGACTTGGGTAGTTTAGTCATCTAATTATAGGAATTTTAGAAAATAACCAACAATGTTTAGAGTATTTAGGACAGTAGGCTAACCTCAAAGGTGTTTACCATGTCATTAGTGTGATAGCAAATGTCCAATGCTAGTAGAAGATTGATATAACTAGAAAAATTGAATAATGAAACATTCTCATTCATTCTAATAGATGAATGGAAAGATTATTAATAAAATAATCTCTCTAATAATAAGCCTCAAAAGTCAATTTTTATTAAAAATTAAAATATTCTAGAAAGGAAGATATTCACATAAACACAGGTTATGTCATCATGGATCAATTAATATTAAATTTCTTAGTAGAATTAATTATTGATTGGAAAATTAAAGAAATAACAATTAGCTGAAGGAAATTATTAAATTGAATATAACTAATGATAATATGTAATAATATAAAATCAACAATTTTCTATAAAATATTTCTAACAATATTAAATTTATTAATAACATTTTATTTGTTTTTTTATGATTTCATATACCGAATGCTTCAAACGAATATTTTAATATTGAAACGTGAAGGGTTGCTCCATTAAATTATCTAATTTGATTTTATTCACTCGCACATTTGATTTGTTTATGTTATTGTCTCTTTAATAAAAGAAAGTGTAAATAAATTCATAATTAGTATTTATTGATTTATCAGCTAATTCTTTCAACTTTTGTCCAAACCAGATTTAATTCAAATTCATTACAGTATTCTGTAGAGAACAATAAAAAAGAGAGAGTCCCTTAATAACTAATCCGAGGAGTGTAGGAAAGGGGAGGTGGGCTATAAAAGTGTTAGTTAACCTGACTGAATAATCGAAGGATAATTCATTTATTTCGTTTTAAAAGGGAAGAAGATTCACTAGAAATTTTTAGCATATTCGAGAATGAAGATGATAAGAGGGTTTCCTGGCCTCTTTCCATTCTAATTTTCATTTGATGCAAATTAGTTTTTTTTGGCAAGTGGGTGAGACGGGGAGCTGGAGTTTGTTTCCAAACAAAGTTGCTCCAGATTGGCGGAGGGCGAACTTGGAGGCTCAACTGCGGGTCAACAAGCCAGACACTCTTGATCGCACCATCGATCGTCACCCCCAAACGGAGGGTAATTAACAGGCCTTAAGGGCGCCCCTACTAATAAATCCGACATTTAAATTGTTCCGATAAATCGGTGTGGTCCTATAGTGGGAAGTGAAAGAGGGGTCTCTGGGGAACCAACGAGGGTCCAGCAGACAAGCAAATATAAACCTCTTAAAACGCATTACAAATTAATACTATTCTCTTATGAGAGGGAACAGAAAAACAAATAATTCTGACATTTATTACCAATATCAAAAGAATATACAAGAACACATACCAATTATTTTTCAATTTCTTTTGTTTTGTTATATATATTTGAATGTTTACATTTGTTTATAATTTTTATCATTAAAGGGATTTTTATTAATCTACCACATATTTGTATAAATTATTTATTTAGTTAAATAAATGTTCAACGTTTTACTGCTTATTTTCCAGTCGTTATCAAGTACCGTACGCTTGCTCCGACTCAAGCAGACTGACTCACAATGTTCGTTGCTTTTTATCAATTACTTAAATATGATCTGTAATATAGTGTTGTTCTTCATGATTTTTATAAAGATTACAAAATGAAAAAATAATATCTAAAATATATTATTTGTATATTCTTTTAGTAATAATTATTTATTTTACATAACATATTTAATTCAATAGATAAAGGGTGTTTCTTTTAGAAGTATAGAACTTTAAATTGCAATAAAACAACGATGAATTATTCAATTGACATGAATTTTATTTATACGAAAGATAATCTTGTGGCATTACATTTTATATATGATTTCTGGCATATGACCGCCACGGCTGGCTCGGATGTAGTCCAATCTGGACGTACAATTTTCGATAACTTTTTCCAACATTTGTGGCCGTATATCGGCAATAACACGGCGAATGTTGTCTTCCAAATGGTCAAGCGTTTGTGGCTTATCCGCATAGACCAATGACTTTACATAGCCCCACAGAAAGTAGTCTAGCGATGTTAAATCACAACATCTTGGAGGCCAATTCACAGGTCCAAAACGTGAAATTAGGCGGTCACCAATCGATTGTGACACGAGATGTGTGACATGTTGCGCCGTCTTGTTGGAACCACAGCTCCTGGACATCATGGTTGTTAAATCCAGGAATGAAAAAGTTAGTAATCATGGCGAATGGACTCATTCGGGTCTTCCTCAATGCTACGCTCTACAGTAGCTTCTTTTGTCGCACCGTACGGCGTCTCTGGGGATGCGAGTTATCAATAAGAGTAAACGTGGTGCGAAAAGGTTCCATGGTTAAACGAATTAACTGCTCTGATGGAGGACTTTGTCGACGATAAAATGGACGTAGTGCACGATACGTATTCAGCACAGAACCATTATTTTCGAAATAAAATTCCACTATTTGCAAGCGTTGTTCAGGCATGAGTCTATTCATGATGAATTGCCAAACCAAACTGAGAATAAATCACTTGACAGCTGTTAAATTGGTCGTCAACTTGAACAGTAATGCCAACTTAAAGTTCTATACCTCAAAAAAAAACACCCTTTATAAGTGATTAAAAGTGGATGAAAGATTTCCTACATTTGAAGATAAAATGTAATAAAAACAAAACCTGCAACCAATTTCTATGAAATATTTAATATAAACTAGAGGTTATATTTCTATACGATGTTTTAAAATTGTTCACTTATCAAATGTATTCTCATAAGTTATCTTGTCATTCTTTTGTTCTCGTTTTTATTTTCTATGGAGGCAGGCAATCATTTGATCAGTTCATCCCTAAACGTGAACTGACCGAGTTTTTATGGCATGCCAGTGGCCAATAGGACTTTCATAAAAGAACCATTTTTCAGAGAATTGTTAAGTTTTAACGAATAACGAGCCTCGTAAAGGGAATATGATATTAACCCACTTCACGAATATTACTTTTACAATAATAATAATAATAATAAAAAGGTCCGAGTAGCAAGTGGAAGTGCATCATTATGGAATTACTTGTGTTTGACTAACAAATGGAAAACGTGCCGGGGAACGAGAAGATTGGACGAAGAAAGCGGGTAAACAAACACGAATTATTTTCTTTCACGGTTAACATTTTAAGTTCGTCAACGAAACCGAACGACACAGTCAACTTTTCAATTCGGATTCGAACAAGGTTGTTGTCTGTGTATGTGCCAATTAAAACAAGTTAATGTCGAAGTTAAACACCTAGAATAAGATACTTAGTTCTATTCAATCAAGCTTTAATTAAGAAACTAGTTCTCATTGAATTCGATTATTCGAGTAGTCAAAGTATCTTAAAATAAAAAACATAAGTTTATCTACTGAACAACTTTAAAGTAAGTACAGAAAATGTGAAATAAAAATGATAATCTTTAATTATTACATTTAAAAGATACCCCACACCCCTACACTCTCCCACCACCCAAGTGAAGAAGATTTACAGTGCTGAAAGAGCTGACTGAATATAAACTCTATTTATTTATTTGCATTTTTACACTATACAATAAGATTTTGACTTTTCTATGAATAAATATATATTTGTATTTATAATATTAATTATCATATCTTCAACACGAAACACTTTTTAATGTTAAAATTTGTTAAAGGTTTAACAAAGTTTATTTATCAGTATCACTGATATTTGTTGGGTGCAAACTGTCGTCACACTCTTTTTTAATTCATATAATAATGATATATGGTAATTAATAAAACTCAAATTTTATTACTCCTATATTAATTATAGTTATTTAATTTGAAATATCATTTTTCTTAATAATCCATATATTAATAATATCAAAAAAAAAAAACTATTTCAATCGCAAGTAATAATTCTTTCGTTAATCTTCAAATAAAAATCTTCAACGTTTGATCGTAAATGTGAAAAATGTTGACAGGGCTGTCATAACTTCAGCCAAGTACAAGTAAATAGTTTTTCGAGTGGTCAGTTCCAATTGTATTTAGTCTAAAAGCTAGAAGAGGGTTCAAGTCGAAATGATCGGTAGTGGGTTGCGGGGAGATTTTGGAGTGTTAATTCTACTCCATTTGGTCACGCAAAGACGACTGTCCCCTCGCATAAACCTCTCGTCATATTATTTATAGATTCTATCGCTGAGTCTTCTTATTATTGGGATTTTATCAGTTCATGTTCTATTTGGAAGATCTTTATCCGTCTTTATTAAATTGAACAACTCAGCCATAAATTATTGTATGAAGTTTTTTGTTTCTGGAAAAATTTTAAAAAGAAAAAAATCAAACATTTTTAAAAAAAAAAAAGATTCAATTAATTATTTCTTTAATTGAATTTTTAATCAATCAATGTAAATTAATTATTCCTTTTTTTAAGAATAGAGAAGAAATTTTTAATACATTCTTTAAATAATTAATTGAACAATCTCGTTTCCTTACTTGGGGAGAAGTATTTTTTTTTTTTTTTTTTTGCTTACTCAAGCAATAGTCATCATCAAGCGTTGATGGCCTTTTCTTATCATTAATAAATAATCATCTATTTATTCGAAAAGGCCGTTGATGAATATATAAACAGGAAAAGAGAGACGCAACCAGGAGGAAGTTCAACATTTCGAAGACGGAAGGAAAGAAACTTTAAGATACATTATTGGACAGCAAAAGATGGGAAAGAATCTTTGCAAACTGAAGTTTTAAAAGGGAGTTGGAGGAAGATGCTATAAATGGAGATTTTTTTCTCAAACCGATTCATTTCTTTTTTCTATTTGAAACATACTGAAAAAAATTACTTTAATTTTGATATAAAAAGAGTCAATTCAACAAAATCGATAAAATGTTTTTAAAAAAATAAATTTTCGAGTTTATTCAAACTCTTGATTTATAAGTAATTTTAATCAACGCAAAATACTATTTCTTAGTTTAAGTTGAAATTTGAAATAAATCAATAAATATAGTTCTATTTATTGTTGTATTATTATATTTTTAAAGAATCTAATTTATATTGTATTTTAGAGAAATTTAAAAAAATAATTATAAATAATAATCAAGAAATGTAATCAATGATAAAATGTTGAAATACTGAACTTGAGGATTTAAACCTCACCAACCATCAACTCAGGTGATAAGATAAAATAATTAGAAACAGAAAATATATATACATATTATGGAATATTATGGAAGAATGAAGACGATCAATAATGATAATTTCTTGGAAATAAAAATAGGTCTTCATAGGTTTAGATAATTACTTAAAACTTTGACTAAACTTCTTTTTTATTTTATTATATGTCTTAAAAAATGTCTATTAAACTTGCTATCTAGGGATAGATATGTAGGCACTATTTATTTAGAAATCTGCAATGTAAAAAATGATAAAAATCTATGTATCTATATATATATTTCTAATTTTGATAATTACCTAGAGGATTTTAATGAAATTTAAATATATGAATTTTTTCAGTTGAAGAATTACGGGAAAAATCGTTTATAAAATAATTGATTCTTTATCTATTTACTATGCACAAATTTAGTCCTGCAATATTTTTAAAATAATATTCTCCATTCTTACAGTATAAATTTTTTAAAGTACCGAGCGGCGGCTAGGTGAATCAGGTACATTTTCATTAATATAATTGTGAGTAATGTATGCATATATTAGTAATATTATTATATAAATATATGCATGTTCATGTCTAGAATTTGATAATATCGCAGGATATATTAAATAAATTATGGAAATTTTTATGCTTAATTTTTTTAAAACATTCATAACAATTTGAATGAATAATTCTATCATTTATTCCATTTTTTTTATTATTAATTTATTAATGATTTAATTTGTTTTTATTTTTACCTCAAGAGATTGGAAATGTTTCAAGGATTTTTATTAAAGTAGAAATTAATGATTTAATTAAGGAAAAAGAAAATAGATAATAAATGGGAATATATTTGATGTAGTGTAAGGGAAAGTATAATTAGTCGATGCTGCAAGTTCTACAAAATTAACCTCCATTACGAAATTAAGTTCGTTTAACAGCAAGTAGTAATAATAGCACTTGAAGCACCTTCTGAATTAATTGAAGAAGGTCCTTAATGATGGGGTCCGGCCTTTCCGGAAAGGGTATGCTTCAATAAGAGCCAATTGATAACAATGATTTACAAACTCCAACAAATGGCTTGAACGAATCATAAAAACATCTTTTATTTTCCTGAACTTTTGAGTTGAATATGATCAATTGGAATTTCATATTAAAATAAGAAATAAAATCTTTGTTATATTTTATTTAATAATACAATTATTCCATTTATAGAACTAGACCTTTAGTAGTAGCAGATTATTATTTTTGTTTTATCTTTAATAATTGTCCCAATGTTTCATCATTATCTAATTGGAATTAAAAAAAAAACATTTCAAATGACATAAAAGAGGATAAAAAAAAGGAAAAAAAAATGAAATAATTAAAAGAGGCCCTTTTGAACTAATTAATGATAAACTTGTGTTTTAAATAAAATAAAATCTTTAAATTATATTTGGGAAATTTAATATATATATTTGTTTGTTTTTTTATTATTAATAAGATTTTTAATAATTTAATAAAAAAAATAACAAGATTATCAAATAACAGAAAAAAAAGATATAAAATCAATGGATAATTAAATAATATGGAAAAATTAAATTTATCATCCAAATTGATATATAATATAGATATGTATATAGTGGTATTGTTTTTTTTTTGTTTTTTTTTTTTTTTGCAAAATTGGATACCTATGTTTACAAAATCTGAAATAGAAAGGGAAATTTCAAAGTTACACAAAAAAATATTGATATGGATTGCATCAAGGTGACAAGTGTATTTATTGGGATTAAACTTGAAAATGTTCTCGGACAAAGTTGACGGATTTTTTTTTGTTTCTTTTTTTTTTGATGCTTATGAGAAATTTAGAACAACCGGAAACTTAGCAAAAAGCCTATACAGTTATACAGAGATCTATTCAAAAATTGTATTCGCCCGAACGGACATGTTAATTACAAATCCTCGAAGCCAAAACTGTCTAAAAATCACGCTGACTGAAAATGAATGAATACGCTATAGAAGGTAACCAGGCTCCATTATACGATTTATATGACAAATGGATTTTATATATGTATATATATACAATACCATGCATCGTCTATTTGTAAATGAACTTGAATCGGAAGAAAGGACGGATCTCATCAACAAAATAATTAAATGTTATACTAGTAAAAAGAAAAAAAAAAAACGATTTTTATTTAATGAAAGGGAGCGAAGACCGTTAATGCAAATGCACACTCTGAAATGAAAACGTCATGGAGCGGATTTCTTGAATATATCATTTATCTGGATATAATCCAAAAATATTTAACTTCGATAATGTTTAAGACCGTCTAATTTCCATATGAGAAGCATATTCTAGGAGTCTGAAGCTGTCGCTAATGCTCTCTTTTATTTCGATCAATCTGGTTTTGGAAATCTCTTCTTATGATTATGTTTCATAGTTTTCCATTCGTAAGCGGCGAACCACGTAACATTACTTCTAGGATGTAATAAAAGATCGACAGGGATGGAGCTATCTCATCTCCTCATGAATATTACCCTTTCTCCTGGTCTCACCTCTTCCACCTCACTTCACCCTATATACTTTGCTATACGAAATTAAAGAAAATAATTTAAAAATGACATTTGATGGGATTTTGAAGAGATATGCTTAAGGTGCATTTTCCAAGGGAGGGCAATGATCTAATGTATATTTAATGTAGATTTTATCATTATAGAGTACATTAAATGTTGTCAAGTTTAAAATTATTTCACAGTAGGAAAGAGGAACGTAGCGAAGAAGCTCAGACTTAAGGATGATTTAATTTATATCATTCCCCTATTTTCACATTTTTTTTACATATGAATTAAGTTCGTAAGAGATCATTCATCTGGGAAATATTTAATATTTAATAAATATTAAAATTCTTTTTCTTTCTTTAAAAAAAAAAAAAAAATCTGAAAGTGTTTTATCATCCGTTAAAATGAGTTTTCTTTGGATGAGGTGTTGAACCTAACCTTCTTGGTAAAGGCATTTAACTAGATGCTTTACAAATCAAAATATACCTCCATAAGGCACCTTAAATAAATTATAAATCAATGATTTTGTTTGTTGACGAATGTGTAGATTAAAATGGGAACAACAAAGTAACCAAGATAAAGGGTGGAGGATTTGGGGTATGTTTATTTGAAAATATTTAGCTAACAGTGGATGAAATGCTTTTCAAATGCCGAATAAAGAATTTTATATATATATATATATATATATAATGAAGTATAATTGTTCTTTTTTTAAAATAAAAATAAGTTGACCTGTAGCCAGGCACAGAACCGACCGACGCTTTGAAATAAATTAATTTCAAGCTTCAGAAACAATTTCAAATTATTTAAATTTATCTATTAATGCAATAAAAAACAGATATGGATATAACATAAATATTTTTAATTTTATTTTATTTATAATATATAAGGAGGCACTGGCTGTGACGAGATTAATGGCTGGATGACGTCATATAATTTTAAATTAAGAAAAAACTAATAATGATGATTTTTCTCGAGGATAAAACCAATACAAAGTGGTGATATGTAAAAAATCTCCTTATGTGAAATTTGGTGCGAAAATAACCCTTCCCTTCCTATCGTCGATCGCTAATACTACCACTTCCGGTTTCCGGATTTGTACCAAAAGTTGATCAATTCATCCTACTGATGCATTAAGTAAATATACCAAATTTCATCAAAATCCGTTGAGCCGTACAGCTGTACACATCTATACGGACGGATGGACAGACATCATGCTAAAAATACTTTTTTCTGTTAAGAAAATGCATGATTCGTGGAGATATGTAAAAATCTCCACATGTGAAATTTGGTGTGAAAACAATACCTCCCTTACTATCGTCGGTCGGTAATAATATATAAATATTAATGTTTTTTAATGAATGAAATTAATTTAAGTTAAAAAGCAGAGATCCATGTTGTTGATGAAATCTACTTTAGGGTTAATGCTTTCATAATTTCTATATTAACCTCCCACACCTCTTCCTACCTTGTTAATTTAAATACTTACTGAACAATAATCAAGAAAATAGTTTGGCACAAAATTTCAAAAAAACAAACAAATATTTTATTTTTATAAATAAAAAAAAAAACAAAATTGATTTTACTTGGCACCCAGATACGTTTACAATTTTTAATTGAAAACCAAAAAAATATATATGTTCATCAAATTATAGGCTATATTTATTTTAAAAATTCTCTCATAAATTAATATGAAATAGAATATGGCATTTGAATTCAAAACTCATCAGATTTTTTTTTAAATTTAATTTCAAAAATTGATATTTTAAAAAAAAACAAATATTTAACATTGTAGTTTATGATTTTCGGGAGAAGATCGCCAATACAGAAAAATTAGAATTGAAACTGACCTGTTATTTTACATTTTTTCATTCTCGGCTTCCTTATTAATAAATAATTATGACTATTTCATCTATAATATCTATATTTATTGATTTGTGTATCAAGCAAATTAACAAATTAATTGGAATAAATAAGCTTATGCATTTTATTTATTTATATATTTTTTTATACACATTACGAATTTTAATTAGATATACAAATGAATCCATCATTTTATTTCAATATTACAATATATTTGAATAATTTTTAAATGCAATTATACTTCTAATAATATTTAATTAAAAATTCAATCTAAATCGAAATATATCATTTATTATTAATATTTTCATTTCAATAAAAAAAAATAAATAAAAATAAATAATATTACAATAATGAAATATGTTGGTTGTCGCAGAGGAAATAGAAAGGTAAATTGAATCCCTCCCGCTCAATTCGAATGTTTATTTTTGTTTGTTTGTTTGTTTTTTTTTAGAAATTATAAATTAATTCTTGAATGAAAATTCTTTTTTTTTATTGTTATGAGTATAATATGAATATATAATAGATATAAGTAGAGGGAAATCGAGGTGAAAGACTTTTAACAAATTGTTTGAAGCAATTTATCTTTTATCTCCCTAATGACGTCTGTTTTAATCAAGAACATCTTGAAATTATTAGGGGGATGCTTGACTTGTCTCTGGGTCTTAATTTTCCGTTCAAGTGAAAAGAATTCGCGGTTGTTTGTTCGCTTGGATGGAAGACAACACAACGGCGCAATTAGCAGGTGGCACAAAAGCCCTCCCGGGTTTAATGAAGTGCACCTCACTCAAACCCCAACTCGAGCCCCGGGGGCTCTGATCAGACAATTAACCCTTGCCAGGCACGCGACCAGCCCATCAAAACCAAGCTCAGATTTATCTAGAGTGAGAGTGAGAGTGTAAGAGAAAAGAGAGAGAGAGAGGAAAAAAAAAAAAACTTTCCCACTTGCAAGTAGCTAACTACTAGTAGAGAGAGAAACGGGAATATCCTTCCCAGCAGGGTGAAGAATCACAAGAAAAAGGGAGTAGAAATAAAAATTGGAAAAAACAAAGTTGATGGTTGTTGCAACTGAATTCTTCCTCGTATCGAGAAAAAAAGGTTTTTTGTTATCAAATTGGTTCCTTATGTAATCGAGCTTTTTCCTATTCCATTCCAATTGATGAATGAGAGGGAAATTTCACCAATTGGATCCATGTGCTTGTTTCGTTCAATATAAATCATCTATCTTTTACTAGACAAGAGTAAAATTATCAAGAATTCAAATAATTCCTTATTATTTATAAAACAATTTTATTTTATTTTTTAAAAAAATTATTTTAATTTAATTCTGTGCATATTTGAAAGAAGATATTTATCTATTCATTCAAGTATATGTATATAGTACCGGGACCCCGAGCCTCGGCTCGGTACTTAAGTTAAAAAATGATTCATTATTATTAGATTTGGCTGGTAATATTAATACCTGGGACACCGAGCTCTCGCTCTACCCTTTAAAATATATTGATATACAATTCTTTAATTATTTATTACAATTATTAAATGTTACACATTTGCATCAATCTGATTAAAATGAATGAACTTGTGCTCCTCAATAATACATAAATATATAATATATACATATATTTTTTTTCTATAGTCTTTTTTTGAAAAACTGTTTAGCTCCAAGTGGTTATAAAACAAACTAAAGACAAAAAAAAGTGCTTTGCAGCTTTTCGAAATTAAAAAAGCAAAATTGGCAGTCGTAGGACTGGCCGACAGAAGTGAAAACTTCTGCGTAAGAAATTTTAAAACAGACGAAATTCGCGCTATTTCACGAGAAAGATGAATTTCATATGCATGTATATATATATAACTTATATATTATTTTAAACATATATTTTAAACAAATTTGTAACTTATATATATATATATATACACCTTTGTTTAAAATATTGCAATACGAACTGTTTTATAAATTATCTCTAACATAAAATATATATATATTTATTATGTGAAGTTTATTTCGTATAATTTTGATTATATATGTATATATGAAATGAACTTTACATAATAAATATATATATTTATATGTCAGAGATAACAATTTATAAAACAGTTCTAATGACAATTCAAATTTCGCGCTCTGTTATTTTTACCGACCGACGATAGTAAGGGAGGTATTGTTTTCACACCAAATTTCACATGTGGAGATTTTTACATATCTCCACGAATCATGCATTTTCTTAACAGAAAAAAGTATTTTTAGCATGATGTCTGTCCGTCCGTCCGTCCGTCCGTCTGTCCGTCCGTCCGTTTAGATGTGTACAGCCTGAACGGCTGAACGGATTTTGATGAAATTTGGTATATTTACTTAATGCATCAGTGGGATGAATTGATCAACTTTTGGTGCAAATCCGGAAACCGGAAGTGGTAGTATTAGCGATCGACGATAGGAAGGGAAGGGTTATTTTCATACCAAATTTCACGGAGATTTTTTACATATCACCACGAATCATGCACTTTGTATTGGTTTTATCCTCGAGAAAATCATTTATATTAGTTTTTTCTCAATTTAAAATTATATGACGTCATTCAGCCATTCATGACGTCACAGCCTGGTCTTACATATATATTATAAATCAAATAAAATTAAAAATATTTATGTTATATCCATATCTGTTTTTTATTACATTAATAGGTATATTAAAATTATTTGAAATTGTTTCTGTAGTTGGAAATTAATTTATTTCAAACCGTCGGTCGGTTCGGACCTGGCCACTGGTCAACTTATTTGAGAGAGATTAATAAATATATATATATATTTTTTATTAAAAATAAATATTTTTAATTTTATTTCGAAATTAAATAAATTTTAAAATATTTTAATTAAAAAAAAATATCAATACAATTTCAGTTAAAAAATAAAAATGGATGCCACTTTTTACGTCACCCATATATAATTTTAAATCAAGAAATAAATAATGAAGATGTACTTTTCCAGAAATGTGATCAATAAAACTTAATTTTTCTTTATAAATACTATATCTAGTGTGAATTTGAAAAAAATCGTTAGAGCGGTATTTGAGAACCCTTGGCTAAACAAACAAACAAACAATTTTAGCTAGCATAATAAGATAAGATATATTAATCGTAAGGTATTGGCTAACCGTGTTAATCCACATTCTCGCGGTCCCGAGCCTGACAAACATCCAGGGCCAAAATTGGGAAGCCACTTGATAAAAAAGTAACGCTTCCGATCAAGAAAATCAAGGAAAAGATTGATACGGCCCGTTGTACTGATCATAAGAATAAGACACCTAATTTATATAACCGACTTGCATGGAATGGACAAAAGTCTGATGTTTTATATATATATATATATATATATATATTAATGGATTATAATCAAAATAATTTTTTATCTCCCAGGGTCTTTGAAATCTAACATCTTTAAAAAAAAACTATCTCTTTCATCTCTATGGCTCTGCGGAACTCGAAAGTTCTTGGCCGCAACAACCACATTCCTCCAAGTGTCCCTATCCTGAGCCACAACCATCCAATCCCTACCCTCTTTCATCTCTCTGACGTTCCTTATCCACCCACCAGGTCTGGTCTTCCAAGCGGATTTTTCCCACTCGACCTCCCCATCAATATATTTTTCGCCAAAATTTCCTCTCCCATTATAGCCACGTGCCCTGCTCAGCCTTCTCGAATTTATAACTTTAACTATGCTCAGAGATGCATAGAGATCATGTAATTCCTTGTTATGCAGTCTCCGCCATTTCCCGGTGACCTCAACATTTTTTGGGTGATATGTGCTGCGAAGAATTCTATTCACAAATACTCTAAATCTACTCTCGTGGGTCATAGACCATGCCTCACACCTATATAATACAAACGGAAAAATAATTGTTTAAAAAAAAAAAAACTATTATTATTATAATCATTTTTAGTGAGAATAAATATAGTACAAAATTTTTTATTATATTTATTAAATAAAATGATGGTAAAATTATTTAATTTAGCTATATTAATAAAAAAAAGCTTCAAAAGAGAAATGCAATATTTTCGAATTTATATTTTTACATCTTTGAAAATATGAAGTAAATTGATTCGGCTGATATGTATACAAAATGTTCTTTTCAAAGCAATAAAGTTCGAATAAATGTGAAATTTTAAATATTATTTTTTTTAATGATACATTATTTACCTACATATTTAGATTTCTAAAAAAAATTCCTATATATTATAATTGTTAGAAATATTTTAAGTTATATTTTGTAATATATAGTATTATATAATGTATTATATGTACTGTATTTCAAAAGGTATAAGGAAATGATTGTACTTAATCTTGGAATCTATTTTCAATGACAGAATAGTGATAAATTGTAGATATACTATGTATTAATATATTTTGATTTAGTCTTCCAGAAAAATAAAGAATCTCGGTGACTTTTTTTTTATAAAATTGACTCTTTCAATATACTTATTTATATATATATATATATCATTTCCTAATTCTTCTTCTTTTAAAATAATACAGTTCTATATTATTACTTTGGATAAAATTGAAAAGACGAAAAATCTCGTAATATTAGAATAGATCCCCTGAGTTTCAATATTCAAAATTGGAAAAAAGCGAGCTTACTGAATTGAAAAATGTCAGTATCCTATTTATGAAGCGAAGGGTTTTATCAAAGGAATTCAAGATTTTGTTTTAAAGTCCTGTCCGTTTCATTTGAATTTTCCTTCCGCCGTAGGGCAGTCGAAAAAAAGTGTTTGATCTATCGTGAGTTTTATTTTTAAAATTTTGTTAAGTTTATATGAATGAGTTTCAAACGAGGGAATTCTTTGAATATTTTATTTTTTATTTTATTTTATGTATTTATTTGAATGAATTATACATATCTATACATTCGTGCTAAACGAACAAAGAAAATTAATTAATAATATATAAATAGTTTATCATAATTGTTATTATATCAATAAAATGAGAGTTATATTAAAATTTAACAAATGTTTATTTTTTAAATTGTTTAAAATTAATAATTTATAAGATTATATTTTTTGAACAGTTTACTTGCTAATCTTTAAACCTTTCTGAATCAACGATTATATATATATATAAATTACGATTAATATTCTATACGCTTTCTAACACTATTCTATCTATTACACAAATGTTACAAGAGCGATAGAAAATGATATAACATTAATCGAAATAGACATATGTCAAGTTTGGCTAACAGGTTTGCTAAACTTGTAGTTAGTACCATTAGATTTGACTGTAATTATCTGATCCTTGGCATCGACAGCACTTCATTTCAGTACCATATACTATTTCTATACCAAATACTAACTAAATATTCTTTCTAATCTTCTAGAAAGTATAAAATTAAATGAATGGAGTAATCCAAAAATTTAGAAGATTTCAAGTTTTGTTTTTATTAGAATAATAAAGGGTGTTTCATAAAGTACGCAGTTTTTTAATTGCGCGGGATTTTTTTTGTTTGAAGATTGTCAGCACTGTTCCTATCATTTTCGTTAGCTATTATCACTCCGATTAGAAGATCATTTGTCGTTTTTCCATTTTGTAGCCATGGAGCGGTTCAGTATCGAGCAACGCATTCTTATTGTGAAAAACGGAGAGTGCTATGCAGACTGTCCGTAAACTTCGCGCGATCTTTGGACGTGACAATGCCCCGACCGCAACAACAGTTTTGAGGTTGGTACAGAAATTCGAAGTATCTGGGTCAGTTGGAACCAGAAAATCTCCTGGTCGAAACCGTAATGTTCGAACGCAACAAAACATTGTGGTAGTGCAAGAAGCACCAGCGAAGATTCGCCGATTGGATTTTGACTAGACAACAAGAGGACGACAATTGTGAAGTCACAAGTTTACGTGAACAACCCTCAAACGATTACCGAACTGAAAGATGAAAATTCATCGGGTAATTGACGAAATCGACAGGGACGTCTGCGAAAGAGTTATCGTTAATTTCAACGATCGGATGACTGCCTGCAGAGAAAGTGGAGGTGGACATATGCTCGATATCATTTTTCATTATTAAATCGAAGTATATGTTGAATGAAATTAAATAAAAATTTTGAATTTTGCTTCGATTTTGGCTGATTTATTGCATTTTTAAAAACTGCATACTTTTTTAGATGAGTATAATATATTATTTTATAATTTTATATTCCAATTTTTACAGATGATAATAATATGAATTCGAAAAAAAGATTTTTTAATGATTAAACTATTTAATAATAAAAGTTGTATGTTATTTTAATTTTATCAACACACAAACAAATAATTGCTTTAATATTCCATTCTCTAGTTAATATACCCATATATTGTCTTACTCTATATCGAGTAGACTTTAATTGGAATTCCCATCGTTATTCTATGCTCGAGGTGTTGGTATATAATCGATTCAAATATATCAAACAATAAAATGTTTTTTGCGTATCATCATTTTTTATTAAAAATTAATTTTGTTGAATTTTAAAAGTATGTAAATGATTAAACAATTCATTTTCTTTACTCATTCTCTTTTATTATGGGAGAAATTGTGTTAATTTCTACAAATTTAATTATTATTAGTTTTTCCATAGCCTATTATATTTTGTAAACGCTAAAAGTATACAATATTCCCAAGACGATAATGTAAGTAAGCACAATTTTTTACTTTATTCTTCTATGTATTTATGTTAAATAACATAGATAACAATCGAGGATATATGAACGAAAGGCTATATATACGTATATGGACATGAACGATTGTTGGAACTTGAAACAGTTGATGGCGTCTATTCCGGAGGGTTCCTCTCCAGTGGTTTACTGAAATGAATGCATATATGCTTTAAAAAGGCACAAATGTATTAAAGAGAGAAATGGAAGAACTCTTGGAATATTATGACCTATTTAAAATTCAGCAAACACTTTAGTGAAACCTCAATCTTTATTATATTCTTTTTTGTATTTGTTTTTTTCTTCAAATATCAATTCTTTGAAACATTTTATAGAAATATGATTCGATTCAATTTTCAGCTAAAAGTAAATATTTATTACCCATATTGGTATATATGTATTCTAGATAACCTGAAAGACTGTCCTGTCTTAACTAACAATAAGAATAATATTAAATATTATTTTACGTCTGCAAGAATTTTATTTCCTTGCCGATTCTCTTATTTTGGCTTACTGCAATGGTTGTTGATACACAATAAATACACAAAAAATAAAATTTTTTTTTTTAAATTTTTAAGATTATTTTCCAAGCTAACAAGGCGCCATTGGGTGTGTGGGTAGCGAACCTGCCTCACATTCACCTGGTCCCGGGTTCAAGTCCCGGGCCCGGCAAGGGAATTTCCCTAGCTGGGGTCTATGGGACGTAGTAAACCCAGCCTCCGGGGACAACATTGGGGAAAAGCTACTTGATATCGCCTCCGATCATAGGCGATGTCCTTGCGTAGGACGTACAAAGTCAGAGGTTTTTTTTATTTTCCAAACTAATTTATCAAAAATAATTAATTAAAATTTATAATCTAGAAAAATATGATAAACAAATAAACATTGCATATAGAGGGGAGAGTAAAGAGTAACAATTCATATGAAGTCCAACGCGGGAAATTCAAATAGTCGTAATTAAGTTTTCTAAAACTTGCTAATTTTATGAACAATTTTATTAATTTTTTTTCTCTAAAAACCTTATTTTTTTCTGTAAGAACCTTGTACAAAGTATTAAAAATTTTATAAAAAATGAATGAAATTGGTAAAGCCGTTGTCAAGTGATGCGATTACCGAGGGAAATAGGGAATCATTTTTATATATAAGATATATATTTATAATAAATAATTAAATCATTTGAGGGGCGAATTTGAAGAAGTTTATTAAATTTTAAAATGTAAAATTCTTAAGCGTGCTTTACCATTTTTTTAGTTCCTTAGTACTCGGGATAAAAGCTTATTTTTAGCTACTTTTTCAATTTATTTGATAATTCATTACAATGCATTACAATAAATAATATATTATAATTTTATGAACTTGTTGGGGTTCAATCCCTCGTCGGCAGAATAGCTATGAAGAAAAATCGTAATTTTTTTATTATTATTAGTTATATATTTTATAAGTCTGTGCCATTGAAATTGATAGACATCGGAGTTATCTTCTTTGTATTATAATGTAATATTAAGAAATATCTTTAATTAAACTTGAATAAATTAAAATGACAAATTGCTGGAAGTATTTTCTGCAATTTACTTGATTAAAAAATCCACTAGAATTTTATTTATAAATAATAAGTGAATAAAATTGACTGATGTTGGTCCACAAAAAACGTTTAATTAATAAATCAGATTACGTATAAAAAGGTAGATAAAAATTTAGTTGTCTCTTTTCTGGCTGGAACTATTAGCACGGGCAGCCTTCCAGAGCCATTGAGTCGCCGCAGACCTTAATTTCCTGCATGTCGGCTAACGAGCAACCCACACAACCCCTTCCACATGAGCCACTACTAACCATCGTACACACAGCCTGGATCAACTCTACAATTAATCTTGTGAACAATAACGGGGACAACCTTTAAAAAGATACATTGCTTGAAGAGAGATTGTCAATCGACCTGTAATGACAAAGCAAACTAAGCACCTTGATATGATAAAAAAAAAATAAGATAAATGAAGTTATTTTTTCAGTGAATATAAATAAATGATTAATTTTACCCCTAGCTATACTCCAAAAATAAAAATGTAGCCTTTTACTTGGGTAATTGAATAAAATTGGTGATAACGCTTCCCCTTGTTTTAAACCATTTCGAATTTCAAATGTTTCGGATAGTTAATTTTCACATGCAACCCTTCCTTTAGTACCCTCTAGATAAATCCTATCATACATACTAATTTTTTTAAATTCCCATGTAAATTTAAATTTACCTTAAATTTAATAAATCGAACCAATCAAATGCCTTGTTAAAGTTCATCAATAATTGATATAATTGGATAGTGAATTGAGAATTTTTATTTAATATAAAAATTAAAGAGAATATCCAATAAGTATTCTTTTAATCCCTCAAATTCGGTTGTAATTTTAATAAAATAATATTCGTTAGATTTTGTAAGACGTTACAAAAAAAAAATTCCTTGAAATTATTCTAATCGATTCTGTTTCCATTTTTAATGGGGGGGAAAATAATTGTTTCTAAAAATTCAACCTATTAAATATAATTCAATGGAATATATTAGATTTCGTTTTAGTTAGAGACATTCTTATATTCCTCATATACCCTATACCCAATAAAAAACAAGACTAAAAAAAACTTAAAAAATATAAAAATGTTTTTTCAAAAACCAAATAATTTCCTAATATATTTGGAAATATAATTTTATTTATTAACCTTCTGTTAATGATTTATGTTAGTTATAAATTAATATTATGAATAAATAATTTTTAGTTAATCCAGAGAGAATATATATTATTAGGTATAACTCAAGAGAGGTTTTAATAAATATGTTAATTTTTTTCCAACGGTTTTATATTATATCAAATTTTATAAATAGAGAATTAGATGAAAATAATTAAATATATTTATATATATTAATTAATTTTAATTTATATTTATTTGATATTTTAATATATTATTAATAAAATTATTGGCAGCTTTTATAAAAAAAATTCAATTCTCAAACAAAGTATAAATAATAGAAAGAAAAATAAAAAAAAAAAATCATAGGTTTTAAAACCAAAAGAAAAAAAAATATATATAAATGTACTTAAGTGTGGTTGTTCCTTAGGGCGAGTGTCACCATATGGTTGATTAATATTCACAAATTATTTGCACTAATATCACTTATTGCCTTCACAGGGGTGGGGAAAACAGGCCTCGACGTTGGGCGTCAATTTGTAAGGGGGGAAGGCCCACAGTGGATGCCAACAGGCCCCTTACAAGGAGGAGGGAAGAAGGGGGAGAGAAGGGAGGGAAAATGTGATAGAAGAGAGAAGAGGGGAAATGGGAGAGGGAAAAATGGATCTTATGTGGAGAGGGAAAAAAGGAGTTTAAGGTCTCCACAGGTAAACAGGTGGATATCTTCTTGAAGGGGGAAAATATTACCCGCAGCTGCAGAGAACAACCTGCCTTTCCTCCAGTGGTCCAGCGGAGATGAAGGTTAAATGGGCGCCATGCTATACTCAGGGGTAAAGCAGATTTAGAGACTGGTCAATAAGGATGTAGTTTAAGTTAAATTGAAAGACGGTTGTTTAAAAAGAAAACGTATAATTATAAGTTATAAGAAATATTATATTACTTCTCCACCATGGGAGTCAAAGAAAATGTATAATTATAAGAAATATTATATTACTTCTCCACCATGGGAGTCAAAGAAAATGTATAATTATAAGAAATATTATATTACTTCTCCACCATGGGAGTCACAAAGGATCCATCCAACATGGAGGATCATCAAAACACGTCTTTACATAAAGAACGCGGAGACAGGATAACACGTCTTTACACAAAGAAGGTTAGCATCTGACTAACTATATAATGCCAAGTCACCAACCGCGCGGAGGGCAGTTGGACTCCCCCAGACGTTGCCATTCAGTCATGCAACAGCGCCTGGGGTGACTTTGTCATATTTATATATAACAAATATACATTCGTTACATCCTCCCCCTCTGACTCCTGAAGAAGTCCCAACGAAGGAGTCAGAAAAAGAGAAAAGCGAAAAACAATATTTAATAATACAACAAAAAAAAAATTCATAAAGATTAAAGACAAAGATATAATAATTCTTAATACTTAACTAAAAAAATGGATAATACATAAGTTCACAAAAATTTAAGAAAAACACATAATAATCTTAATACTTAATTAAACAATTAATAATATAAAAAAAGTTCACAAAAATCAAATAAAAATATACAATAGTTCTTAATAATTAATTAAACAATTAATAATATAAAAAAGTTCACAAAAATCAAAGAAAAATATACAATAGTTCTTAATAATTAATTAGAGTCACCCTTTCGAGGTCGACCTCTCTTTTTAGGAATATATCTCCTATACCAAGAGCAAGTTTGTATAGGAAATGACAATTGTTGAAGATTTTTATCATTGCAATTCTTATTTTTTAATTGCTTAGATTCGATTCTTTCATTTATAACTTTCAAATTATTTGCGAATCTCTTTAGATAAGGGGTGATTTCTGGGACGAAGTTGTCATTGTAAATCACCTGTCCATTTATGTGCTCACCAAAAGGTGTAGGCTCTCCCCCTGCAGTAAAGATATTATTGGATTCGTTCAATAAGGGATTCGATTTCTGCTTTTGGGAGACGTTTAACATTTTGTTATCAATCAAAACACTAGATAAATAATCAATCCTATGAGGTTCAGAGGCGAAAAGGGGTTCCTCTTTCTCAAAGGGGTATTTTAATTTCATTCTATTATTAAAATACCATTGGTTTGAGCAAAGATCAATAATTAATCTTGCCTGTTTTAAAAAATCATTTCCCAATAAGGTTCTGGGGATTTTTTGATTTTGAAAAAACATCAGCCTGGTGGGCACTATTTTATTTTTAATATTTATAGGTAATTCAATTAAATCTACTTGATGCTCTTGGCTAGAGCCATCAGCTAAACTAATAGTTACTGATTTATTATAAAATGTAACATTTTTATTTTTTAAAATATTATATAATTTTTCACTCCCTATGGAATGAGAGGCACCAGAGTCAGCACATGCCGTACCCGTGGCATCGCCTATTTGAATGGGGAGGAGAGGGAGAAATCCTTTTTGTTCATTTGAAGATATTTTGATAGTATGATTAAAATTAAAAGTAGGATCTACTTTATTAGTTTTTAATTGGGGATTGCAATCAGTGCATTTGGGCTTAATAGTACCTATTTTCCCACATCCATAACATTTTTTTTCATTTTTAAAAGGTTTCTCCGTAGAAACGGTATCAGTGCCACGGGGGGCTACTTTATTTACAATTTTGCCATCCGTATTTCGGAGGTTGTCATAATTTTCAAGTTTTTTTATTAATTCAAGAGGCTTATTTAATGTTTCCCATTCATCTAAAAAGTGCTCACGACATTGTGATGACACGTGAGTTTTTAATTGATTTGTAATAATTAAATCCTTTAATGCCTCGAAGTTATTGATATTCAATTCCTTTATCCATGATTCAAAATGAACCAATAAGCTATGATAGAAATCAGTCCACGTGTGAGTGGGACATTTTTTACTGTTGTAAAATAATTGACGCATCTTTTCTTTAGTGATTTTAAATCTTTGCATCAAAAGGGTTTTAATATAATTAAAATCCATTAAATTTTTATCCGATTCTCTATATAACAACCTTACTAGGTCTAAAGGGAGGGTTGTAGATAAATAAGATACCCAATTTTCTTGAGGTATTTTAAAAAAATTCATCTGTCTTTCAAAGACCATTAAGTATGAATTAATATCATCATTTTTATTAAGTTTTGGGAGGCGATTGGCTAAATCTATTTGGGGAAAGGGGGCTCCTACAGGAGGAGGGTTGTGATGAGGTGAGTTAAGTCTAATTTTTTCTAACTCTAGCCTTTCAACTCTCTGTTCTACAATAGAATTGAGGATACCCTGAGCTATCTCATCATCAAAATCATCATGTGCTAATATAGCATCTTTAATTTGAATAATTTTCATTGAATTATTAATTTCAATGCCCAATTCATCAGCCAAAACTATTAAATCCTCCTTACGTGCTCTAGTGAGGAAAGCCATTTCTTAACAATAAATTATATACCACAATATACTACTAATTATAATAATTAATTAATTGTATGTAAAAAAAACTATAATATAAAAATAAAAATATATAAATTGAATATTAAATTAAATAAATCCTAATAACTAAATAATAAATAAATACAATGAAAGTAAAAATAAAAAATAATAATAATAATAATACAATGTCAATGTAACTGAGAAAGAGAGAAAAAAAAAATTCAATTCTCAAACAAAGTATAAATAATAGAAAGAAAAATAAAAAAAAAAAATCATAGGTTTTAAAACCAAAAGAAAAAAAAATATATATAAATGTACTTAAGTGTGGTTGTTCCTTAGGGCGAGTGTCACCATATGGTTGATTAATATTCACAAATTATTTGCACTAATATCACTTATTGCCTTCACAGGGGTGGGGAAAACAGGCCTCGACGTTGGGCGTCAATTTGTAAGGGGGGAAGGCCCACAGTGGATGCCAACAGGCCCCTTACAAGGAGGAGGGAAGAAGGGGGAGAGAAGGGAGGGAAAATGTGATAGAAGAGAGAAGAGGGGAAATGGGAGAGGGAAAAATGGATCTTATGTGGAGAGGGAAAAAAGGAGTTTAAGGTCTCCACAGGTAAACAGGTGGATATCTTCTTGAAGGGGGAAAATATTACCCGCAGCTGCAGAGAACAACCTGCCTTTCCTCCAGTGGTCCAGCGGAGATGAAGGTTAAATGGGCGCCATGCTATACTCAGGGGTAAAGCAGATTTAGAGACTGGTCAATAAGGATGTAGTTTAAGTTAAATTGAAAGACGGTTGTTTAAAAAGAAAACGTATAATTATAAGTTATAAGAAATATTATATTACTTCTCCACCATGGGAGTCAAAGAAAATGTATAATTATAAGAAATATTATATTACTTCTCCACCATGGGAGTCAAAGAAAATGTATAATTATAAGAAATATTATATTACTTCTCCACCATGGGAGTCACAAAGGATCCATCCAACATGGAGGATCATCAAAACACGTCTTTACATAAAGAACGCGGAGACAGGATAACACGTCTTTACACAAAGAAGGTTAGCATCTGACTAACTATATAATGCCAAGTCACCAACCGCGCGGAGGGCAGTTGGACTCCCCCAGACGTTGCCATTCAGTCATGCAACAGCGCCTGGGGTGACTTTGTCATATTTATATATAACAAATATACATTCGTTACAATATTTATTAAAATATATTGATTTCCTTTAAAAATATAAATTTATCCATTATTGTTTTATATTTAACTAGCTGCTCAGAGCTCCTTCGTCGCTCTTCACATCTAGACGGGGGCTCCGCCCCCTGTACCCCCGAGTGGTACATAGTATTTGGTTGAAAGTAGTAAAAGGTTTTCATCCATTTTGTTTCAAACAATGTATAACATAAAACATTCATTTCTTATTGTGTGATTATTTAAAATATATTTTAATTTAAATAGTAAATTAATTATATATATTATTATTGAATATGTTATATCTATCTACTCGAAAGTTCTTGGCAGCTACAACCACATTTCTCCAAGTGTCCCCGGTGACCTCATCTTTCTTTGGCCAATAAATGCTGGAAAGAATAATCTGAATCTACTCTCATCTCCCAGGGTCATAGACCATGCGTGGCTCAACGGTACTCGAAAGTTCTTGGCAGCTACAACCACATTTCTCCAAGTGTCCTTATCCTGAGCCTCTGTTCCATCTCTCGTACGTCATTCCCTCATCTTTCTTTGGCCCATAAATGCTGGGGAGAATCCTATTCTCAAATACTCTGAATCCACTCTCATTTCCTAAGATCATAGACCATGTCTCACACTCATATAATACAACAGACAAAATAATTGTTTTATATATTTTAATTTTCATTCCCTTTTATAATAATTTTGATGAGATAAGCCTCTTTACTGCATGATAACAGGCGTTTCCCGATTGCAACTTCGATTTAAATTCTTCTCAAATATTATTATCCTTCGTGATTACATTCAATTTTTCTACATATTCAAATTCTACAATTTGTATGTTAATACTGCTCCTGTTTGTTTCTAAATATATTTATTTATCATTATTAATTTCAAACCTCATCTCTTTTCCTAACTCGATTAATTTTTCCTCGCTATCTGTAATTGCAATTGCCGAATCTCCTATTATATTTAAGTCGTCTGGGTCACCTAATATTTTACAATTGATTTCCGCATCTTACTCTTTCTTTACTACCTTCAAGATATATTTTAAGATCAAAATTTGAAAAAGTTTATCCGGATCTATTGAGTCATGCGTAGGTTTTACTAAAGTCAACAAATAATTAGTGAACAGAGATATTGAATTCGCGGTTTTTTTAATATCTGTCATAATGAAAATATCTTAATTAATGTTGATCGATTTGGCCTGAACCCTCAATGATAGAGTTATATACATTGTGTAAAATGAGTCCGCCAGTCAGTGGGCCACGCCTGGCTCTTGAATGAACAACACGGAGAACTATATATAAACTTTAAAAAATTAAATTCTGCGGTTATTGATTAAATATTAATAAAATCTATAGCCTATTTTACCATAGAGGTATATAAGAATATTGTGATGTAATTTCATAGAAATCGTTTCTTATTTTTTGATGTTTATAATTCTAAATTACCGGTAAAGTGTCGGTTAAGTAGGAAATTTCTTTTTTGTTTGTTTCTATGACAGCAAAAAAGTAAACAAATTACATACATACATACATACATACATACATACATACATACATACATACAAACACTCTCCTTTATATATATAGATGAAACAGGGAAATTAGATCAAATTTGTTTAGAAATAGAATCCTCTCTATTTAAACAGTGATATTTATATATATATATATACACGAGGTGTGTTCGAATAGTAAGGTGACTTTTCAAATTTCGCGGGCAACGTACCAAGTTTCAAGTGTATGGCATTATTTGTTTGGTTGTGAGAGGCGTGCTCGGCGATTTTTTGCTATCGAAAAATATGGATCAAAGGATTTGCATCAAATTTTGTGTAAAAAATAAAATAAAGTGCTCCGAAACACTTGAAATGTTGACAGTGGCATACGGTGAAACTGTTCTGAGTAAAAAAAATGTTTACAAGTGATTCAAACTTTTCCAAGATGGCCGGGAAGATGCCAATGACGAGCCTCGCTCTGGACGCTTTTGCTCACTGTTTTCTTCGATTATCATGGCGTGGTGAATCAGGAGTTCTTTCCATATGGTCGTACGGTCAATAAACAGTATTATCTTGAAGTTATGCGCCGTTTGCGAGAAGCAATACGAAGAAATCGTCCAGAATTGTGGAAAAACAATTCATGGCCTTTGCATCACGATAATGCTCCTGCTCAATCATCTTTGCTTGTGAGAGATTTTTTGGCCAAAATAAACACCACAATCACGCCTCAGCCACCATATTCACCGGATTTGGCCCCATGTGACTTTTTCTTGTTCCCAAAACTAAAGAGACCTATGAAAGGACGGAGATTTGCAACGATTGAGGAGATAAAGACTGCATCGCTGTAAGAGCTCAAGGCTATACCGAAAAGTGCTTATGAGAAGTGCTTTGAGGATTGGAAAAACCGTTAGCATAAGTGTATTGTATCTGGGGGGGATTACTTTGAAGGGGACAATATAAATATTGATAAATAAATAAATATTTTTTCTTAAAAATACAAAGTCACCTTACTTTTCGAACATACCTCGTATATAACTAAAATTCTAATAGGAAGTTGTTAAATTTGTTTAATTAATTTTATATCTATATATATATATATTATATCAATGGGGTATAGTAGGTTTCTTCATATGTATATATACATAGGTACATAAATGATATTTATAATATATAAATAATAATTTAATTTAAAGGAAAAAAATAAATTGTATTGGTAAAAATAAAATTCATTAACATTAAATTTGAAAAAAAGTTATTAACCAAATGAAATGAAATCAGAATGAAAATTTTAAAAGTTTAAAATATCAAAAGATCATTAATTTTATTATTATTATAATTTATTTTGCTAAGAAAAATTTTTTAATTTAGGGGTGAATTGGACTAGAAAATATATTTTTTATGAAAAAGATATGAAGAGAAGAATACTTTTAAAAACTGTTTCTATAAAATATCTATTATATATATAATATATATATATATATATAGAATTTTATAAAGGAATATTTAGATTGTTTAAAGAAAAGACATTTGATAGCTGAATTGTTAAATGGGTCATTCGCGCGAAAAAAAGAAAAAAATAACAGATGATATGTAATTTATTTACTTTTTAAATATTAAATAAAGAATAGTAAATGAATAAAGCATACTCTTAATGTGATTTCATACGGACAGTCAATTTAGAGGAAATATGTTTGGATTGTACACGATTTTCCGGCCCATCAAGCAGGATTCCCTTAGCGTCATTTCCGGGAACCTTTATGATTGGATTAATTATTTCTATTCATCGGTCGCTTCACCCCAAGATTTCTATCATATTTATCTCAATGTATAAATAATATTATTATACGTATATATCAACAAAGAAAAATAAAATAAGAAAAATGTTTAATTTCTTATTATACTTTTATCCATTTTTTGTTAATATTATATACATTTATTGAAAAACAAAGTTTTGGAGCGGAAAAAATTATTTTTTTTAGATTTCTAAGGGCGCAGGTGAATGCACAATCCATGAAAATATCTCTTTTTTTCCTTTATACTTTTATCTACTATTTTAATGCTTCAATGAAAATGAATTTGTACTGAAATTATCGATTTAATTTAATTTAATTTTTTCTCTAAATAGGATCATAATTTTTTTCAAACATTCTCTTTTATTATTCAATACGATAACTTTTTAGAATACACCAAAACCTTAAAAAAATATAAATATAACTATATTTTTACCAACCAACGATAGTAAGGGAGGTATTGTTTTCACACCAAATTTCACATGTGTAGATTTTTACATATCTCCACGAATCATGCATTTTATTAACAGAAAAAAGTATTTTTAGCATGATGTCCGTCCGTCCGTCCGACAGCTTGAACGGCTCAACGGATTTTGATGAAATTTGGTATATTTACTTAATGCATCAACTTTTGGTGCAAATCCGGAAACCGGAAGTGGTAGTATTAGCGATCGACGATAGGAAGGGAAGGGTTATTTTCACACCAAATTTCACATGAGGAGATTTTTTACATATCACCACGAATCATGCACTTTGTATTGGTTTTATCCTCGAGAAAAATCATCATTATTAGTTTTTTCTTAATTTAAAATTATATGACGTCATCCAGCCATTAATCTCGTCACAGCCAGTGCCTCCTTATATATTATATTAGGTCGAGTCATAAATAACTTCCGTTTTTTATTCATACATTTATTTTTCGATAACACAAAAACAAATAAAAATTAATCTAAAATGTATCCTAACAGTTGATTGGGATGTATTGAGCTTCTGTGATAACTCTCTAGTTGACTGGCGTGGATTTTCTTCCAAAACTGACTTCAAAACATCGTCATCAAAGTCAGAAGGACGACCCATCCTTGGCTCGTCTTTTAAGGTCATGTCTCCAGAACGGAATTTTACAAACCAATTTCTTACTGCCCGATCAGTTATCACTCCTTCACCATATACACTGAAAAGTTTTCGAGCCGTAGCTGTAGCACTATTGCCTTGTTTAAATTCCCAAAGCATCACATGTCGAAAGTGTATTTTTTGATTATCCATTTTAAAGGTATAAATAAAAAAATATTTACGTGCGCACCGAAACGAGGTTGTCTAGAGACTGACCAGTTTATACTTGCTAAGCGAAAACAAAAATCCCTTATCAAGGGGAATCTCATTGTGTACAAACAATACCAAAAGAAGCACACTACTTAGGCGGAAGTTATTTATGACTCGACCTAATAAATAAAATAAAATTAAAAATATTTGTTATATCCATATCTGTTTTTTATGGCATTAATAGATACATTTAAATTATTTGAAATTGTTTCTGAAGCTTGAAATTAATTTATTTCAAAGCGTCGGTCGGTTCTGTGCCTGGCAACTTTTTATCTATTTATTTTTTTCAATAAAAAAAATGAAAAATATTTTTACAATAATTTTGTTTATAATTATTTTTAAAGACGATCTCTTTTTACTATCTCGCCAGAGATAGTATTGCGATCACGAAAATTTTCGATGTTGAGATTTTGATGTTTTTATACTTTTTGAAGGTTCCTGAATCATTTTCACTAAGGTTGAGAAAAATGTCTGTGTGTGTGTGTGTGTGTGTGTGTGTGTGTGTGTGTCTGTGTGTGTGTCTGTGTGTGTGTATGTAGGCAAGATTACGCAAAAACGGTTTGAGCTAGAATGATGAAATTTGGTACATGGACATTATTCAAAATTCATAGTTTTCTATCAACTTTTGAGAAATGTAGCTCAACCGGAAGAGGGTCATTACCTACAACGTTTTGATTTTTTTTCCTCTAAAGTGACCGTAAAAATAAAGATATATGTTTGATAATTTTTCACATGATTAATAATTGTATAAAACTGCTATATATAGAATTTCAGCTTGATTGATTCTCTGAAATTACCAGAATTAATTTTTTAACACTGCAAATCTCACGCGCCAACAGGTGACGTGGTGCCATCAACAAAAAGCCAAACATGCGCTGGTTTAATATTTATTATTTATTATTTATAATTTATAATTAATTAAATTTAATTTAAATATAATATATTATGTTATTTAATCCAATTCAAATTGCGAGATAGTCGAGTGGAGACACTCCAGCTAATTTTTAATTATTATTAATTCTTAATAAAAAAATATTAAAATTAATTTTTCAATTTGCATTTATTTTTCTGTTTTGAAATTTATTTTCTTTCTTTATATCAAAGTTTCTTATACTTTTTGATAAGATGATCCCATAACATTTATAAATTTTTTGTTGACCACCCTTTTAAGTATTGTAGCCAAATATATTTTTTTAATTTTATTGACTTAAATTTTTAATAAAAGATATAATAAAATTTTAAAAAATCTCTAAATTAAAATATATAATACAATAATAAAAATAAATTCAATAACTTACGAAAGAAACACCGAAAGAAATGATTAATATTAGAAAATGTAAAATAAATACTTTTTTCAATTTTAATTTGAAAATGTATACAAAAGTTATAATTTTCTATTTTGATAACTTTTCTTGTTAACATTTTATAATTCTAACTTAACTTTAAAATATTATACTAAATTGTATTAGTGATAAAATATGTATTTATATAAATAAAAGATTTTTATATAAATTAAACATTTTTACATATCTCATCAATTACGTTGAAAATCATTAATTTATAATTTATTTTATAGTAAGACTGTTTAATAATTAGCATAAAAGGGCTCGTATAACATTTTTCCAAAATATAACAATTTCACTTCTTGTATCAGACATTGATAAAATCCGTTGAATGTCTTTTCTTTCAAATCGAAGTATAGTAATAATAATAAACTATATATTTATCTCACGGTTCCTAAGGATGGAAAATAATCCTAATCATTTGAATGTATTATATTATATATTAAAGAAAATTATAGTGGAAGTGAGACCATAAGGAATAAATGAATATTCTTGAAAATCTTGTGAATAAATAGATGAAAAGAAGAACCTTAACAACAATGGAATATTTAATAATATTTATTTCGAATAAAGAAATATTATGATGAAAATTCGGTTCAGCATAGGGAGTAAATTTTAAGTGTCTCCTATGAGCCATTAACCTTTATAGTCTATAAAATAATATAGACTGAAATATTTGTAGACGTGTCAAATCCCTTCGTCTCGGATGAAAAGGGCCTATTTGTGCTACTAACCTAAGTAGGGGGACCTTTCATCCAATCAATATAAATGCGACCGAAATAAGTATCCAAGCATCTGTGGTCGCTTTAAAGCCTCCGCTCTGATAAGAGTGCTGTTTATGTAAGTATTTTTATTGCCTTTTAAGGGAGGCGGATAATTGATGACACCCTTCAGGGAGGGGATCAGATCTCGAAAGAAGATGAAAATGACAAGAGAGAATATTTTGAAAAAGGGAATGGCTGTGTCGAGAGTAATCGGCTTGTATATTCCCGGTTTAAGAATAATTAGATTTAACATTTTATACAAATCCAACATCTATTTAAATTTAATGAGAAATGAAAATAATCTTAAGTCAAAACTTTTCTTGTCCTATAATATATATATACGTACATATTTACTTATTTATTAATAAAAAATAAAAATAAAATTAAGCAAAAAATGAAGATTCGTCTACATTAAGATCTAATTAGATGAGTTTTTAAGCCAGTTATTTTTTAAAATAAATGTTGTCAACGCCAAAATATCAAAAAGACACATTTTAATTGATTAATATTAAATATGTCGTGTCTGTTTCTCTCTCTTCTATTTTTAATTCCCTCTAACCATTTTCATTTTGCGATTCATTTTTTTTTCTGTTGTTGTTAGGGTTGCATTTGACTTTTAGATGATAAGAGATTTGGATGAAATAGAATTTAAAATTGATACAATATTTTGGTTATGCATAAAAACATCGCTTGGGGCTGAAAAGTAATCGTGGAGTCAAAGATGAGGATGCCGGTGGCTGGGATGGCCACCCATTAGTCTCCTCGAAACTTCATTATCTCTGGGAAGCTTTGACCCTCTCTTAGTGTCTTTATGGATGGATTTGTTCGCTGGTAAAACGAATTATTATGTAACTCAATTCTCCCGGGTTAATAGATTGCCATGTGTAAACATGAATTACACCCAAGCTAACGAAGGAAAAAAAAAGGACTTGGGACTTTTTGCACTAATGCTATCATCCACTCTAGGACTGCCCACAAGGGAAAATGGTGGAGAGTTCAGGTCTTGTTCAACGTCTAAATGAAGATGTGGGTTAGAAAAAAAACAAGCTTTAACAATATTCCAGATTTTAGAAAAACATATTCTCCATAATGTAGGCAATTCGTCTGAAGAAATAATAACGTTTCGACAATTCCTAAAGGTAAATACTTTTAAAAATATATTAATTTGACAAAGTACAATCCGAAATATCTAAAGGCTTCTGTGATTTGTTTAAAAAAATAATATTTTCTATTGAATTGTATATAAATGTATAAACAATAATAGAAAAAAGTGTTTACAATTTATATTTGAAAAATATTTAAAAACCTATACCTTAAAACTATTTCCTTTTTATGTAACTTAAAAAATCGGGAGTGTCCTCCCCTAGACTTTCCCGCATATAAATAGATATAAAGAGTTGTGAATGAATATTTAGAATGTGTAAACTTGGTATTGATAAAGAGCCAGTTCGTGTTAGTTTATTGGTGTCAAATTTGATATTTGGTAACATTTATATATATATATATAAAATAAAGTGCTACTTCCGGTTAACTGATATTTTAAATGTAAAATATCTGGAAGTAAACTGTAACTTTACTAAAAAAGGTAAACGCTGCTTGTATAGGTGAAATGTCACTTCCGGTAATCAGATCATGATGAAATTTGGTATCTGAATTTTTTTCATATTTTTAAATATATATACAAAATATGAAGCAAATATCTCGAAGCAAACTGGTACTTTACTTGAAAGGTAAACGCAACCAGTGTAGGTAAAGTACCACTTCCGGTTAACCGATTTTGACGAAATTTTGATAGAAATCTACAAACTGTGAATAATATCGATGTACCAAATTTCGAAGTCCTAGCTTGATTAATTTCTGAGTAAATTTGCTCACAGACAAACATTACATACATCCATACATCCATACATACACACACAGACATAATTCGAAAAATGGTATTTTCCGACTCAGAGAGGTCTAAAACGTCAAGATCTATCGAAATCTCGAAGTCGAAATTTTTGACGATTCCAATACTTCCCTTATACGAAGTATGCGGGAAAGTATAAAAATATAAAATAAAATCATAAACATAATTCTTATTGGCAATAATGCATTATTTTAGTGGTTTATATTTTGATTATTAAACTTAATTCTAGTCTTAGATACACCAGTAGAAGTTTGAAAGTTTGTAAAGTGTAATATTTTGCTCGATCAACCTAATTAAAGAAGATTACGTCTCTAAAATTATAGTCACGTACCTCTAATCATTATTTTTAAGAATATCCTCTATTTTCTTTAATTAATAATAATAATGAAAATTGTTTTATAAGTTCAGATAGTAATATACTTAATATTAAAGATATTATTATATAATTAGTTTAATATATTTCGGAAAATAATTGTACCGCTAGAAATATAGAATAAAAGCAATTGTCAATGTGTAAAAAGTTAAACTTTCAAATGAAGACATTTGCCAACAATTAAAGTTTTTTTTCTAAGTATAAAATAAGTGCAGCTTCGACAAAACAAAGATTCTAATAAATTTAAATTAATTAAACCAAAATTAGAAAGGAAAAGAAAAACAATTTCAAGATCGTTGAGCAGAAATAATAATTAGCCCCAACTTTATGAAGAAGAAAGTGAAAGTAGGGTGAAATTCAATTTCATCCCTTGAATTCGACGAGGCCCATTCGTTTTCAGTGGAAACAACTCAAGTGAATAATAAATGTGATAATGTGTTGCAAGTTTTTATGATTCTAATGATATCATTATTGAAATGAGTCAAAAATAAAGGACAAGAGGAATGATATTTATTATTTTGAAAACTTTTGAACTTTTAATCGAAACAACTAACTATAAATCAACAAATGTTTGTTTTTTATTATTAGTTATTATGAAATTTTTCTAAATATTTTTAAATTAAATTTAAAACAAAAATTTTTATAAATATTTAATTAAAACTTGTCCACTTAAAAAAAAAAAATTAAAAACTGTTGCTTCATTCGGAAATTAAAATTATATAATTAACTAACTTCTTAAAGCTTTCCATCTCATTAAGGTACATTCATTTAAATATTATTTATATTTTTATTTTCTGAAAATCTTATTGAAATATATTAAATTTAAAAATCATGGTGTTCAACCAGAAAAGTTTATGGCGAGAGAAATGAATGGTATACTTGCTATATGTTCCTTGATTTGGATGTTCTTGCTAGATTCGGTGTTTTCAATAACGGGGATGTAGACAAACATTCCAATTAATTAACAAGTTAATCCCAAAATGTTGAAAAAAATATATTTAGAATTATTTAGTTAGCCCGTCAGAATTTAATCAAATTTTGCTTTAGTGTTTATATGAATATATGAGAATATCCAATCACTCGTACGTTAAACAAAATACTAGTCGAGTGGATGTCCGTTTGTTTGGGTCGTGGCCAAATTAGCCAGATGGATCTCGAACGGAAAAGTGCATCCATTTTAAATGGCGACGTCCCCGATGAAAAATGGTTGTTTGGACAAGAGCGAGTTTTGCAATTGGATTAAAATTGTAATGCGGCGTTGTCACGTTGGGGAATTGATAAAATGAATTTGAATCAAGTTGCATTAGTTGGCCCGCATGCTACAAAGCAATTATGAATACCTAATTGAACTGATTATGTTCTGGCGTGAAAAACATTATTCATTCACTCATAGCGATTGTTTGTGGGGGAGATTCGATACTCAAATAGATTATAAAGAAAAAATAATATTAGTTGGGATCAGAAATCATTGAAAGGGAAATATTTTTTTTTTTTCCCCAAGTTGAATATTTTTATGCCGAGTGTGTAAGAGAGGTAGACTGAACCCCACCCCGCTCCCAATTTTCATCATTAAAAGTCGCTTTCGAAAGCCGAATGCAAGTTTTCTTGGATGTCTTCGGAAGAAGGTGGGGATGTTTGAATTGGGTTCATTTTTGAGCTACTCGAAATCGAACGGTTCCGGTGAAGTTGGTTGTCCCAATCAAGAGCGATTGACCGTAACTGAATAGAGAAAACCAAAAAGAGGGGAAGGAGAGGCTGTGGAAGAGGCAGTTCTCGAGGGCGGTTTTCGGGAGTGTAAATCACGCCAACTCTGATGCTTGATAACCGAATTAACTTGTTCATAAATCTCCACTAACGCGTGTGACACCCACAACTACGTAGACCAGGTCATTAAGACCTGCCATGGGGTTGCCGCATCATCACCAGATATTCCTATATGCATTTATGTACCTTGGTCAATTAATCTTTAAACAGATCTCTTTCCTTAATTAAACATTCCCTGCAGAAGATTTTTTTTTTATATTTGCAAATTTATCGACTCAATGAAACTGGCATTAAGTTATCTGTTTATTTCTAAATCTTCCAAGTTAGTGAAACTTTTTAAATAAAAAAATCTTCACTCTCTGAATTGTGAAAATATTGATGGGAGAACAAACTTTGTAAAGTCTTATTTCGAAGGTAAATCAGATTCTTTTTTAAAGCCGTATGAAGGGAATGTATTTACATCATTATCTGAGATATGACTGTTTGATTTTTCGGCTGTTCTCTCGGAGGCCCTTAGAAGACGACACTCAACATGAGACGAGGCGAGAAATCACAAAATGCAACGACAAAAGAGAGTCTCACGTAGGATTCGCGACGTGGCGACGGCTGCTGCTGGCAAATCTTATTGGCGCATAAATCAATATTTGCGCCAAATAAATCAGACGCAAAGGCCTCCCCCCTCTTTAAGTTGGGCCGGGGGCGCAATTCATTGCCTGAACAAACATCACAGCCAGTGCCTTTGGATGCCTCCCTCAAACTACCTCTGAAATTGCAAGCCCCCTCCCTTCTCAACTAACCCTGCACTCATTCTACTCCAAAGAGAAGACCTCTGCCCTTGCTTTCTCGACAGGCAAAATTGCAAATGCCCAATTTTTTTTTTTCACCCTTCAGCCTTTTTAAAATTTATTTTTCCGACGATTGTGATGACATTTAAAAGATTAGAATTTATTTTAGTTTAGTAAATAAATTTCTCGCTTGGAGAATGTAAACGTTAGATAAATATGAAAATAATATTAAATTTTATTCTAATGATTGTATTTAATTAAAAAACAAATTAATAAAACATGAAGAAGTAAGTATATATATATAACTGCTTAATATATATATACCTATATCTTCTTGTTAATGAACTGTTTATAGTAAATACTCCCAAAACTAAATTTTGCGAGTTTCATTTCGCAATTTAAATTCGCATTCAATCTCTTTTAAGACCTAATGTTTAACTCTCCAATGCATTCTTTTTCTTTTCATCTCTCGTAATGAAGATGTGATAACATTCCTATTAAAGTTTTCTCTCTTTTGCATTCAAAGAAACAGTCAAATAAAATAAATATATTTTAAAAGAATATATAAAAATAGCTATAAAAAATATATTTTCTTCATAAAATAAATTGGGTATGAACTAATATTTTTGAAATAATGATGAAAAATCAAGTGGCGTGAAGTCATTCATCAAAGAGATTACTGATTTTCTTAATTCGCTTAGAAGCGGATCGAATACAAATACCCCTCTTACCAAATTTAATTACAAACTGCCCCTTGAGAGCGAACGCTAGTTTCTTCAGGTCCCCTAATTTGTTGGTTAATGATACTGGCTGGTTTGGAGAGAGGAAACAAGTTGGGAAGTCAAAAGAAGATTCATGGCTTAGTTAATTGAATTATTTAAGGAGTTTTAAAAAAAAAAACAAATTGCTCAATTAATATAAATTAACTAAAGAATTTCATTATTAAATTAATGGTGGAATGGATAGATTGGCAAAAGAGAGAGAGAGAGTGTGTAATTATATCTATTCTACTTTGTCTTTTGTTTAATTTCAAATAATTCATAGATAAATTATCAAATTGATCTTAATCTTTAATAATATAATGTAAGTATAATACTTTTGATGGAAAAATAATATAAGGATCTGATTTTAATCGATAAATTGAAAACTTCGATAATAAATAATTCAAGAGAAAATTTTTATTTTTATATAATAATATAAAATAAAATGATATATAAATAAAAAAATAAATGAATTTGTATTTAAATAGCTTTATAATTATAATTTTGTTATATACTGAAATAATTTCTTTTTCTTTTTTTTTAGTATCTATTCTTCGCCATCCCTATCGCGTTTCTCCTCTTTTAATCTCTCGACGTTCCCCCTACTCGCTAATTTTGTTTTTTATTGTTATCTTTCCACGAGGTTCTTGGTTTACCCTTCGATCGTTTCTTTCATCCCCTATTTGATAAACATACACAAAGGAAATATCGTGATTTAAAATGAATTTAAATAATAGATAATTACATGAAATAAGGGACAATAAAAACAATTAAAATTATTATTAAAAATATGTGATTAAATATTTTTAATATTTATTAATTTTATCTCATTATATTTATCTCGTAATATTTATAATACAATTAATTATACGAAAAACTAGCAATATAACTTTACAATTACAATGATTATAGGAAATATTGAAATAGTATAATTTACTAAAAATAAAGAACCAGTCATCCAAAATTAGAATACTAGCGAAAAAAACTTATTTATCTATTCTTTAATTGAAATTAATTTGAAAATGTAAACTTGGATTAAATAATAATATACTGGAAGATAAAAACAGTAATCAATTGGACATCGTATACAATAGATTTGAAAAGTTTAAGTATTTTAGAAACAAATCAAAATAAATTTAGAAAATAAAATAAAAGTAATTTTATAAATCAAAAAACTAAGTTCGAAAAATATAATTATTAGCTAATAATAAATCTTTACTATATAAAAGTGAAAACTCCAAAAGTAGCCTTTTAAATTATTTTGAAATTAATTTATTTTTTTACGAAATCAAATAAAAACATTATTCTTACTAAATGAGATGTTTGATTTATCTCAATTGTGCCACTCACACAGAAGCCAAAGCGATTAACTTCACATTTAAAGAAACTGAGAAAATGAAGTCCAAAGTTCACAGCTTGTAGAAAATTCAGGTTTATTGATTACAGAAAAATGTTTATTAATTGCATTGCAATATTATGGTTATCAAGTTCATTATTCACTTCATTTGTTGCAGATTACCTTACATTACATTACATTAAAATTTTAAAAATTGGAGTTAATCGGTTTGCCAAAATTATTGATTTTCCCAAAGTTAGCTGTACAATTAAGTTTGTTTTTATTTTACTTCAAATGATAAACATATTTACAAATAGTTTTACAATCTATAAAAATATATTTAAAAGATTGTTAATAATCTTAAAAATTTTATATTTTAAATTATTATGGTAAGTTTATGTGATAAATACAACATTTAAGTATAGATGGGTTTGGAAAAGCTTCTACTATTTTTATTTTAAAAATATTGGAATATTCGCATGTTAAATAATATATATTTAAAATACCTTACACTTAAATTAGATTGTTGTTATACCTTTGTCGGAATTTGAAATATGATGCTATTTCAAATAAAATTCCAACACAGAAAATTAACTTTTTCGGTTTTCATCCAACTGGATTCCATTTGGAATTTTTTTTTTTTTTTTATTTTATTTATTTATTTTTTTTTGTGTAGCCCGGGTTCAATTCTTTTATTAAAGAAGTCGGAAAAAGCAATCGCCACTGGCTACTATTTAGGTTTATGTATTAAGTCTTGAAAGACAGCCAGCAACTTTTCCAACGCGGCCAAGGGACGTGTCAGAGGAGCTCAATTGTCGAGCGATAACTCCATATAGGGATTCGACTTATGACGATCAACGAACGCTTCTAGTAGGATTTCAACCCCTCCGGCATTCATTTTAAAAGCAATATTCAACCAACGACAAAGAATCAAGTTATAAAGAACAAAAAGTCATCTTCTGTTTAAATTCAAGGGGATTTATCTAACAGGATAATCAAATGGCAAAACAAGACGAATGAGCTAAACAAGCGCGAAAAATGAAACTCGGGGGGGGGGGGGGGGGTAAAAAGCTATTAGCTGCGTACTTGCATGTGAAAATCATAATAAAAAAGGAACTAATAAACTTAATGAGGCATGGAGCAGCGTGCCGTAAAGATTATTCATTGGAGCGATAAAAACGTTTAAATAAAACAAGACTATATAAGCTTGATTCCCCGCTTGATGAAAAAAAAAAATCCTCCCCCTCCCCACAAGTCCATAAAATCTTCCGATCGAATGTTTATCAGTCGTCGTTTGTCTCATGCAATTAAAATATATTGAACCTCACTAATTATGTGTTTATTTACTTCATTAAAGGCTCTCGGCGCTCTCCATGCCTGGTATGATTTAAAAGCGTTTGGAGAGGGTGGAGGAAACCATGCATAAAATCGAGCCCTTACCGCCCGCCACAAACTTGAGTATTAGTTAACAAGTGGCACATTGTGCTTATGCGAGGGGCACATCCCTTGTCAAGTATCAATCTGATTTTAATTCGCAATCGAAAACCAAGCAGATGTGGAGGGATTTCCATTTTAGTTTATCCTTTGAAATAAAATAAAAACTTCAACACAAGAAAATCCTTCCCGTTCAAACTTAGATATTGAAAAACTTCTTTGGCCATAACATATATACATATATACATACATATATATATATATATATATATATATATATATAGGAAAAGAAAAATAGATTGAAATGGGGAGAACAAAAAAATAACATATTCAAACCATTTAAATCCTTCTCGACTAAGCATCAAAATCAACACATGACTACACATAATTCCATTACATGAATGAGACAAAGACTTTTAAACAATACGGAGATTGCAAAAAGGCAAAAACAACAAAAGCCCATAATAAAAGAACCAAGGCATTCATTTATTCGTTCATTGTTATTTTCTCTTGCTCTTTAAGCATCGATTCCAAACAATTTGTTTGTTTATTTTTGTATTATTTTCAAATATATATATATATATGTACGTGTGTGTGTAAATAAAGAATAGATGACTTTTACTAATCATTGAATTAAAAAAAAATCATTATTTAGATTTTGTTATTAATTCATTGATTGATCTAGAGAGTAATTATAATATGAATATTTTTTTTCTTTATAATTTCTTTAAATAAAATACTAAATTACAGATTTAATTTTGATGTAATTATAATATAGGTATAAATAATACACCAACTAGGAATAATGGCTAGGTAATTATTCATAAAATGAAACTTGAGATTTTAAAACGTTATTGTTTAGTCATTTATCTGAACATATGTACAAATTATAGTATAAAATAAAAAACATAAAAATTTAAAAAAAAATAAATTATCTATCCATCTGACTTTTCATAGCAGCAACAATCTATTAATTCTTCGATTCGACGTAGTAGCGACTCATATGACCGATACTCGTTCTGAGTTTATTCAGTGATTGTCAATTATTACCGACCGACGATAGTAAGGGAGGTATTGTTTGCACACCAAATTTCACATGTGATGATTTTTACATTTCTCCACGAATCATGGATTTTCTTAACAGAAATAAGTTGACCTGTGGCCAGGTCCGAACCGACCGACGGTTTGAAGTAAATTAATTTCCAGCTACAGAAACAATTTCAAATAATTTTAATATATCTATTAATGTAATAAAAAACAGATATGGATACATAAATAATAAATATAAACATTTTTATTTTATTTTATTTATAATATATATGCAAGACCAGGCTGTGACGTCATGAATGGCTGGATGACGTCATATAATTTTAAATCAAGAAAAAACTAATAAATATGATTTTTCTCGAGGATAAAACCAATACAAAGTGCATGATTCGTGGTGATATGTAAAAAATCTCCTCATGTGAAATTTGGTGTGAAAATAACCCTTCCCTTCCTATCGTCATCGCTAATACTACCACTTCCGGTTTCCGCATTTGCACCAAAAGTTGATCAATTCATCCCACTGATGCATTAAGTAAATATACCAAATTTCATCAAAATCCGTTGAGCTGTTCAGGCTGTACACATCTATACGGACGGAAGACAGACAGACAGACAGACAGACGGACAGACGGACGGACGGACAGACATCATAAAAATACTTTTTTCTGTTAAGAAAATGCATGATTCGTGGAGATATGTAAAAATCTCCACATGTGAAATTTGGTGTGAAAACAATACCTCCCTTACTATCGTCGGTCGGTAAAAAGTATTTTTAGTATGATGTCTGTCCGTCCGACCGCGTAGTGTGTCCGTAAAGACGTGTAGAGAGAGCTTGAACGGCTCAAAGGATTTTGATAAAATTTGGTATATTTACTTAATGCATCAGAAGTATGATTTCATTAACTTTTGGTGTATGTCCGGATACCGAAAGTGGTAGCTTACATAGTATTAATTTTATATTCATTGTCGGAAATTTTTCACTTAAAATATAGTAGTTATTAATAATTGAGTAATTAAATTAAAAATAAAAACCAAGATAATAAAATAATTTTTATTTAAGATTTAAAAATATTATTTTTTTTATACTATATATATATAATGTTGTTTGGAAATTAATTTATTTCAAATCGTCGGTCGATTCTGTACCTATCGACAGCTCATTGTTTTTAACTATAAATCGATTTTCCTTAATTTTTCCCCAATTCATGTCATGAGTCCGGAACAGCATAATAATTTACATTTTTATTTCAATGATATTTTAAAATAATTTATTGTTTATACCTATCAGTAAGTTTTTTTAAAATAATTTAGTATTTATTATTATTAATTTTAAATTATCATTTTCTAATTTCATTTTAGAATCTTCTTGGAAATACAACTAGTGAAAGTATGTAGAGTTATATTAAATTTTAGAGGAGAATTTTCGTTGAAGACAATTTAAATAGACCTGGATGGTAATTTCTACGTAGATTGAAATTCTATACCCTAAAATAAATAAAATCATTTTCGTAAATACTTGTTGGCAAAGTTTCTTGCGAGAATTTCATATATAGTTACAATTGAAAAAAAGAAAAAAAAGATTTCTTCAATAATTTTAACAACTTCTTATCGTACGTCATGCATTTCTAACACTTTATGTAAATTGAAGCTAAATAATGAGAAGAGACGTCAATTTGAATAGAGAAAGGGAGAAAGAGGTAAAAAATGAACTCACTTCACTAATGAAGACTCAAAAAATAAGTTGAGAGATTTGCTCTAGATTTAATTTTAGATTGCTTATCTTCTTTTTTGTTATAACGTAATATTGTTCGTTAGAAAATGAATCAACATCAGTAAAGTATTTTTTTGTTTCTATTAAATTAAAAAAAAACTATATATATCTTCTATAAATAGGAGTAGTATTTAATATTTGTCGTTGGAAATGATAATTAACTCAATTTTTTTCAAGGGTTTTCTCGTTAGAGATTATATTTTTTTTTATCTAAGGTATTTCGTAGAACTATAGTATCCTCTCTCGTACATGTTTAGAGTTATTCTCAGAAACGTTTAAAGAATGATGTTCTTTATTTTATAGATTGCAATTAAACATGTAAAATAAAATGAATATATTCTGTCAATTTCGTGGTTGTATATAGTAAAAGTTTCGTAAAACTTTTTAAAAGGTTATTAACCCTTGACCTAAGCCAATATCCTTAAAAAAAATAGACAAATGAAAAAAATTAAACTCACGGAAAGATGATTTTATAGAGGGACAGTAGAGAAAAAAATCGATCAAAAGAGAGTTTCTTTAATTAGAAAATTCTCTGAAATAAAGACCACTATCATTAACTTAATTAAAAAAAAAAGAAAAATTATAGCTGGAGTGTCTCCACTCGACTATTTCGCAATTTGAATAGGATTAAATAACATAATATATTATATTTAAATTAAATTTAATTAATTATAAATTATAAATAATAAATATTAAACCAGCGCATGTTTGGCTTTTTGTTGATGGCACCACGTCACGTGTTGGCGCGTGAGATTTGAAGTGTTAAAAAATTAATTCTGGTAATTTCAGCAAGCTGAAATTAAATATATAGCAGTTTTATACAATTATTAATCATGTGAAAAATTATCAAACATATATCTTTATTTTTAGAACTTTAGAAGAAAAAAATCAAAACGTTGTAAGTAATGACCCTCTTCCGGTTGAGCTACATTTCTCAAAAGTTGATAGAAAACTACGAATTTTGAATAATGCTCATGTACCAAAATTCATCATTCTAGCTCAAACCGTTTTTGCGTAATCTTGGTTACATACACACACACACAGACATTTTTCTCAACCTTAGTGAAAATGATTCAGGAACCTTCAAAACGTATAAAAACATCAAAATCTCAACATCGAAAATTTTCGTGATCGCAATACTATCTCTTACGAGATAGTAAAAAAAGAAAAAGTGCTGCTTAATTTTTGAAATCAATATGGAAAGAATAGAGTTTTGTAATATTCAATTCAATTGATAGACGGTGGTGATATTTGTTTTCAAACGACATTCCGAGATGAGCTCTTTCAATTGAAACACGATTTGCAAATTGAGACAGGCGGTCGATGATCTTAAGGCAAGATCAGCCGCCACCAATAAGAAGGGGGAAGAGAGATGGGTTTCCGGATCGACAAGTGTCTCCCTGTGACAAATGACCATGCGACAAGCACCGATAGCATCGATCTTCAACTTGTACAAAATATTGAAGCAGTCATTTGATGAATGGCACAATTAAAGATATCCATTACATATTTCACGACCTCCGTTGGGAGTGTGAAACCATTTCCCTTTCCCTTTATTCTCTCACATCTTACCGCATTATCATTCCAGGTAGCATCATTTCTCTTTTTTTTTTTTTTTTTAAAGGGACAAAAAATGATAAAAGTAAATTCTGCAAGTGGCAAGCAAGAAGAATGACTTAACCTAAATCAACTTTAATAATCAGTTTAAGCAAGAAAGGAGGGTAAAAACAACCGCAGTCATTTGTAGAAGATGACAGGACAACAAGCCAATGTATTATTTTAAGTAAGCTCTTCATCTTGGAAATCGTTTAAAAAGAAGGCGAGAATTGATGTCTATTATTTTTTTTTTCTCACACAGTTTTACTTTGCTACAATAAAAAAAAATTAATAATGTTGTTTGATTGTGATAAAAGAGAACGTATAACTTGGAAATAAAAGCTATTCCCAGATACCATTACTTCAGCTTTTCTGATTAAGATTTAGTAATTTAAAATAAAGTTCAAAATAATTTTCAAAAAAAATTGACCTTTCGTTCACTGAATTTTAGATTTTAGATTTTTTTAAAAGATATATATTTTTATAGGATAAGATATACTTAAAATTATATAAATATATTTTATTTTAATTCTTACCCTACCAAAATATACTTTTAATTCACACTATATTCTACACCAGGGGTTCTTAAACTGCGGGTCGCGACCCCCAGGGGGGTCGCGAGTCTACTGAAAGGGGGTCGCAAAGATCTGATACTTTTGAATCATTATAAATAAAATTTTAAAATTATTAAATTATATATATGTGAAATGAATGGGTATGTATTCTTTAATCCTTATTTTATTTACATTGTAAAATAGTGCGATATTACATCTACATCTACGGTTAATATATATTTCATTATATGGAGGAGGGGGTCGTTTAAAATTTCCTAAGCTTGAAGGGGGTCGCTATATAAATTATAGCTGGAGTGTCTCCACTCGACTATCTCGCAATTTGAATTGAATTAAATAACATAATATATTATATTTAAATTAAATTTAATTAATTATAAATTATAAATAATAAATATTAAACCAGCGCATGTTTGACTTTTTGTTGATTGCACCACGTCACGTGTTGGCGCGTGAGATTTGCAGAGTTAAAAAATTAATTCTGGTAATTTCAGCGAATCAATCAAGCTGAAATTCTATATATAGCAGTTTTATACAATTTTTAATCATGTGATAAACTATCAAACATATATCTTTATTTTTACGGTCACTTTAGAGCAGAGGTTGCCAAAGTGGTGGTCCGTGGACCACTAGGGGTCCGCGAGAAAATTTCGCTGGTCCGCAGAAAAATGTGGAATATACCTACTCATCATGTTAAGTTATGTTTTAAGATGCATTAAAGCATGATTCAATTCATAACAATACGTGATAATAGTTTCATTTTATTAACTAGGTACATTTTATGTGTTCTTTGATTACAATTTTTATTTATAAATATATTTAACACTTAAAAAAATCCTATTAGTGGTCCGCGGGATTTAAATTATGAATTAACTGGTCCGTGGTGTCAAAAAGTTTGGCGACCGCTGCTGGTTACATACACACACACACATACATTTTTCTCAACCTTAGTGAAAATGATTCAGGAACCTTTAAAACGTATAAAAAAAACATCAAAATCTAAACATCGAAAATTTTCGTGATCGCAATACTATCTCTTACGAGATAGTAAAAAGTTTAAGAAGCCCTGTTCTACACTATACAATTCTTATTTGTTTTTTTTAATTTTTTAACAAAAAATATACAAATTTGAACATAATAGGAAGAGAGTAAATAATGGACTTGATTACTGATAGTAATAATTCAATATTTCTTGAAATTTGTATAATATATAAAAAATGTGTGTTTGTCAGAGGCGGATTAAACGCCGGGCGGACCGGAAGGCCGCCCGGGGCCCACCAGCCAGAGGGGGGCACACTAAAACCTAATTAAAAATATTTCCTTAAAAAAAATTTAAAAAAACTGTTGAGTTTATGGATAATCGGAGTTTAAATAAAAGTTAAATAAAGTTATTCTTGATACAGATCTTTATTCGGTCGTGTTTGAACCCCGACTAACTTAAGAAAAAATAATCAATTTTGGGTCTCGGCGACCACAGTAAGATTATGAATTTTTTACATAAGTACTATATATGTAAGTATAAAACAGCCTAAATTATAATATAAACAAAATTTGTCTTTCAATTATAATTATAAATAACAGAGGGCCCATTTCAATTTTACCACCCGGGGCCCCCAATCAACTTAATCCGCCACTGGTGTTTGTTAATAAAAGTTGAAAATTTATTTAAAATGAAGATATGTAATATTGTCTGAATCAGACACATTTTATATCTCTTTTTTATATTTCGAACTAAAAAATAAGGAAATTAAACATAAAAACCCTATAAAAACTGAGTGGATTTTTTAAAATAATTTTGTTGGATATTATGTAACATAGCGACTGTTAAAGTTTAGGTAATTTTTTCAAATTTAACCATCTTATAAAGAAAAATATAAATTGTAGATAATTAAAAAGTGAAAATACAATTGAAATATTTAGCATAAGAAATAATTTTGATATTTTCGATTATCAGAAAATGTAGTAGTTTAAAAAAAAAATAAAATTGAAAAATAATAAATTAATTTATGAATTCATATACACAATGAAAGTAAAAATCGGTTTACCAAATGAAAGCACAGAATCAACAGGAACGGCTGAGATTAAACATCCCCTCCAGGACATAGAAAGTATCTGGTGGAGTTTTGACCCAACAACTCTCGGGAAGGGGAACCGAATTAATGGAGGCAAATTCTTTTGAAGTCGCAGCGGCGTGTAATGAAATCGTGAATATATATTTATGTGGGTGTGGGTGTGTAGAAAGAGAATTTATCTGAGAATGGATTTTTCTATGCGGAAAATGAAATGGCACAATTTAAATTTCACGCATGGACGATGTTTGCCTTTTTAACGGCGTTCCCCTGTCATCATGGCAAGTCATAGGGCGACTCTGTCAGATCTCAAACAGTTAAATAATGTCCCCCATTGTCAACTTACAACAAGATTGGAGCTCAGCACGTTCTCTTTCTGGTCATGACACTTATAATTTTATAGGACTAGTCATATTTTTAATATGAAATAATTGGAGAATTTAAAGAATTTAGTTGTTTTTTTTTTTTAAAAAAATATGTTTATTAAAAGGAGACGATTTAACATTGACTAGAAAGGAAGATTATAAAAAAATGAATGGGCAAATTGAAATTTTAAAATAATAAAGTATATAAATAACTAGAGTTGAAAATTAATACTTGAAATTCTAGAAAAACTAATTCAAGAGAATCAAAAATGCGTTGATTTAAATTTATTTTTAGCCAACTAAACACATCCACAAGACATATTTTGTAAGAAAAGTAATCAATAACAACTATTCAAACTTTATAAAATTCCTTAGTATCTACTAAAATAATATTATGTCATAAATTTCCATTTAGTGTAACTTGAATATACAATTTCAGTTTTATAGTATTTTTACTATCACGCCAGAAATAGTAATGCGATCACGATGTTGAGATTTTGAAAGTCCCTGAGTCATTTTCACTAAGGTTGTATATATATATATGTATATATGTGTGTGTGTGTGTGTGTAGAAAAGATTACGCAAAAACGGTTTGAGTTAGAATAATGAAATTTGGTACACAGACATTATTCTTAAATTCGTAGTTTTCTATCAACTTTTGAGAAATGTAGCTCTTTCGGAAGAGGGTCATTACATACCACGTTTTCATTTTTTTCCCTCTAAACTGACCGTAAAAATATAGATATGTGTTTGATAATTTTAGTTTAAAAATTGAATAAAACTGCTATATATAGAATTTCAACTTGATTGAATCTCTGATAGTACCTGAATTAATTTTTTTAATTTTTTAATCACGCGCCAGCACGTTCATTAAATTGAATTTAAATATAATATATATGTGTTAATTAATCCAATTCAAATTTGCGAGATAGTCGAGTGGAGACATCACATATTTTTAGTTTTATGACTAAATATTTTATTCTGATATATATAAAGGAAATTAAAAATAATAGTATAAATATATTTACTGAAATAGAATTAATTTTCATACTTTTAATTTATTACCGACCGACGATAGTAATGGAGGTATTGTTTTCACACCAAATTTCACATGTGGAGATTTTTACAGATCTCCACGAATCATGCATTTTCTAAACAGAAAAAAGTATTTTTAGCATGATGTCTGTCCGTCCGTCCGTCCGTATAGATGTGTACAGCCTGAACGGCTCAACCGATTTTGATGAAATTTGGTATATTTACTTAATGCATCAGTGGGATGAATTGATCAACTTTTGGTGCAAATCCGTGAACCGGAAGTGGTAGTATTAGCGATCGACGATAGGAAGGGAAGGGTTATTTTCACACCAAATTTCACATGAGGAGATTTTTTTATATATCACCACGAATCATGCACTTTGTATTGGTTTTATCCTAGGGAAAATCATATTTATTAGTTTTTTCTTGATTTAAAATTATATGACGTCATCCAGCCATTCAAGACGTCACAGCCTGGTCTTACATATAAATATGTACATATATTATAAATAAAATAAAATTAAAAATATTTATGTTATATGCCTATATGTTTTTTATTACATTAATAGATATATTAAAATTATTTGAAATTGTTTCTGTTGCTGGAAATTAATTTACTTCAAACCGTCGGCCGGTTCGGACCTGGCCACAGGTCAACTTATTTTTAATTGACCTTGATTTTCAAAACTTCATTAACTTCTTAAGTGGAAAATATCTCCGCCATTCAATTTTTTTTATAAATAATAAAAAAATCATCTCCTCGTCGTTCTTGATATTATTAAATAAACAATCTCAACTCGTTTTAGTATTCGATTGGAAAATGTATTTCATTCGAGGAAAAACAACTTCTTTTTTATTCGTTGATTTCGATTTAATGTAAAAAGTACATGAGAAGGAGGGGATTAATATTGACGAAGCCATTCTCCAGAATTGGTTATTTCTGGAAATTTTGCTACTTTCTTTAAAGGAGGCTGAAGATCCAAGTCAACATCCGTATAAATTGTAAATGTAGATAAACCGTGTTTGCGGGTTGAAAGATGTTAGGATTTCGATCAAAGCAAATCACTTTCAGGACCAAATGACGCTCCTTGGAGGGGCCCAAAGGATCGATATGGGGTTTAGACGGGGGAAAGGTTGTTGAGACCCTCACGATAATCCAGCAACACGTCGAGAAACAATAAGACCCTGACGATATAAAACGTGGCCCAATCGGGGGTGGCCGGGCATAATGTCGGTGTTTTTACGAGAATCGCTTGCATTATCCAGCAGGTGGCCGCCCCGGGGGATTGGGCCCCACGTGAACCAGCCGCGTGCCCTCATTAAATTTGTTTTTTTCCCTTTACGTTCTTCGCTACAGAGAGTCGAGAATTTTTTAAATTTATAGAAAGGGAAGGTGAATTTATGAAAAATTAAAAAAAAAAAATAACATAACAACTATTTCTATTTTTTGACTAAAACTCATTGCCTGTCCCGTCTTTTCATTTCGTCAATTTTATTCTTTTTATTTTTCTATTAACAATTCAGTAATAAATCAAAAGAATATCTATAAATATACATCATTTAAGTATCATTTTATTTAGGTTAATTAGAAGAGAAACAAAATATTGAAATGTTAGATAAGTGTTAAAAGAATGAAAATTGATAAATTGGTCTTTTGAAATACACTCGCCTTTGTTAACGAATCGTTCTTTAAATAGAAGAAAGGCTTTTGTTTTGAATAAAAAGAAGTCAAAAAAATAAATAAACAAACAAAAATATACAATAGAATACCTCCACTTTAACTTAATATCAGTGTTTCCTCGACGAAAATTATATAAGCATTTTGTATAAATAAAAATTTATATTATATATAAACAATTTATTATCTTATAATAAAATAAAAAAATTGTTTATTTAATAATGTATAAACAAAAGTTGACATAATTAACACGCCATAATTTTTGAATAAAATTAATTTTCAGGATTTTATTTTATATCTATCTATCTATCTATCTATAGATATATCTATACCAATATTGGGAATCTACTTGATAAAAAGTAGCGCCTCCGATCAAGAAAATCAAGATAAAGGATGATAGGACCTGTTCTACTGATCATAGGACACCTAATTGATATAACCGACTTGATAAGCATTGTCCTTGCGTAGGACGTACAAAAGTCAGAGGTTTTATATATATCTATCTATCTACCTATCTATATATATATATATATCTATAAATATATTTATAGTAGATTCCCAATGTTGATATAGATATATCCTCTGACTTGTATACGTCCTACGCAAGGACAATGCCTATCAAGTCGGTTATATCAATGATGTGTCCTATGATCAGTATAACAGGTCCTATCATCCTTTATCTTGATTTTCTTGATCGGAGGCGCTACTTTTTATCAAGTAGATTCCCAATTTTGATTCCGGAGGCTGGATTGACTCCGTCCCATAAACTCCAGCTAGAGAAATTCCCTTTCCAGGACCGGGACTTGACCACGAGAATATGAGGCAGCGTTATATATATACTATAAATAGCTCAAAGAAATTAATAGTATAATTAGTTGTTCTTTAATTAACTTATTTTTCCAAGTAATAACTTTTTAAAAATTTAAAAATTTTAATAGGTCTGATTGGATTCGATCAAAAGAGAATTTTAATTATTGAAAATATATAATCAATTGCCTATTATTTTAATATTGTTATGAATTATAAATAAATCTTGCTAATTTTGAACAATCCATAGCCAAAAATTTATTTGAATTTTTTATTTTTGTTTCAAATTATTCCCCTCTAAACGATGGGTAATTTTTTCCAACCAATGTGGATGGTAAAAATATTCTCTACTCTGGTATCTTAACAATTCTGATCGAGTACTTAGAGGCTACTTGCCATGCTGGACTTGTCTTGTCCGGCACCAATACCCAATATCCAATCACCCCGAATCCGCCCTCGCGCTTTTTAGAAGCAACTTCATGCGGCTTGGCTTGGCTCCAGCGTTCTAGCAGCTGTCTCCGTTCTGTACCCTTTTAATATGTATTAGATAAACTTACTAATCATCTTGTGCTCCGAGTATCGCGAGGTTTCCTGCTTCTAATACGAATCTCTTTATTGGGAGAAGCGAGGACGACTCGAAACGCACCTCATTTGTGCTTTCCCGGATCAATAGCCTTATTTAATTAACCAGAGAAGTTAGATTACGAATCGGTACAGTTTTAGAAGATTATTACATTCACTTTAAACTTGAAAAAAAAACAAACAGAAAAATTTTTAAATACAAATTTTATATAAATTCCACATTATTTTGAATCTAAGAAAAGTTCTATCTCATAAAAGTTAATATTATATATTATTATAATAGTTTTAATCAATAATTAATTAATTAATAATACCCTATATTTGGGAATGGTTTGATCTCTAATTTCATTCACCATTATATTTTGAGTTAAATAATATTTATTTTAGTGACAAAATGTTTTGAGAAAATAAATTCAACTTTTTATCTTGTTTTATATATTTATACAGGGTGTCCCAAAATGAAAGAGCAGATTTATTTGTAATAGGAAATTGGACACCCATTGGAAACTGCTCTTTCATTTTGGGACACCCTGTATATTAAATGATAGATATAGAATTAAAAATAAAGTCTGAATGTTATAGGAATTTATTTGTAGTGTTATACAATTGAAAAATATTTAATTTTAATATACTAGAAATATTCTATGTTTAAGCCTGCTGAATTAAAATAAAACTTTCAATTTCACTTTGGGACTTTGAACTTTTAAAGGGATTTTTTTTTAAATAATATATATATATATATATATATATATTCATTAAAATTTCTTTGAATTGCCTATGAATATGAATAATCCTATTTAACAATTCGTTTGAAATGATTCTTAAAACAATATATTGTCATTGTTTAATCTCGATTCTTGTTTTATTTTCAATTGTTCTTTGTGTTTAATGGAAATAGTTTTTGCGATGCATATGAATATGACATTGAGGGTGGCCACCCCTACTCTTCACTGTTCATTCTTGACAGGCCAAAATTGAATAATCTAACTGTATAATAATAATATTGAATATTTAACGTCGAAGCTCAATGAAACAATGAGAGGACAGATATTATAAAAAATGGATATTTATTATATACATATATATATATATATAGTATATGTATACTAGAGTGTGTGTTTTTTTTTTATTTCTATAAATTAATTTTTAAAAAAAATTCAATCATTAATTTATTATCATAAAGAAAATCACTTAGAGAGATTACTTTTCTTCATATATTAATTCTTATTCATATTTATTAAATAGTTTAATTTGAATTGTATGTATTATTATTGTTAAGTCATCACATTGTGGATTATCGTTAGATGAATGAACTATCTAGAATTAATTGGTATGGTTTCATGGAGAATGCAATAATTTATTTGTATATAACTGGAATGATCATTTATTTAGTGTATTAATTTATTCCCATTGAAAAAATCACATTCATGAATAAATCAAATACTATTAAATCTTACCTTTTAATAAAAATATTAAATATTTTTTAACACACTATGAGCGGGGCGGGTATTTGTACCCGTTGCGGGGACTGCCGCTTATAAGCGGGCGGGTATTCATACCCGTTGCCACTTATATAATATATATTTTCCCTTGTGTCACTTAAAATTACTTATTTTAAACGATAACTAATATATATCCCTCATATAAGTGGCAACGGGTATAAATACCCGCCCCGCTTATAAGTGGCAGTCCCCGCAACGGGTACAAATACCCGCCCCGCTCATAGTGTGTTAATAAGCATATCTAAATATTTTTTTTTCTTATTAATCTGTCAATTTCAATTATTTTTCAACGATCATAATTAATATTCCAAATAAGTTTCGAAATAGATTACGACTAGGGAAAATAGATATTTCCATGCTAATTGGATTTGGATATTTTAAAGCAGGAAACGTCAACGGTTAAGCTCACAATTGGAAAACATTTGCCAACCAGGGAGATCAGCTCGGCCCGGAGGGTCATCCCCGAAGCCGGAGGTTTCGAATGGAATTCCGCTACCCTTCCTCTCCATCCCATTCCAATTTTCAGCTCTAAATATTTAATCCTTTGTTTGGTTGCCTTTTTTTAAACTCATTATATATTTACAAATAAATGATGCATGTTGTGTTGTCAATGACCGACCAGTTGTTTTCGAATTGAAAGATTGTTTTAAATAGAACAATCGAGTTAATTCTAATGTCAACATTGTGTTGCAAGATGCTTTATTTCTATGCACCTAGTTGAATAACTTCGTTAATCCAAAATAGTAATTTTATTCATAATTTGAGTACATTATTGAATAAGCTGGAGTGTCTCCACTCGACTATCTCGCAATTTGAGAATTGGATTAAATAACATAATATATTATATTTAAATTAAATTTAATTAATTATAAATTATAAATAATAAATATTAAACCAGCACATGTTTGGCTTTTTATTGATGGCACCATGGCACGTGTTGGCTCGTGAGATTTGCAGTGTTAAAAAATTAATTCTGGTACTTTCAGCGATTCAATCAAGCTGAAATTCTATATATAGCAGTTTTATACAATTATTAATCATGTGAAAAATTATCAAACATATATCTTTATTTTTACGGTCACTTTAGAGGAATAAAAAAATCAAAACGTTGTAAGTAATGACCCTCTTCCGGTTGTGCTACCTTTCTCAAAAGTTGATAGAAAACTATGAATTTTGAATAATGTCCATGTTCCAAATTTCATCATTCTAGCTCAAACCGTTTTTGCGTAATCTTGACTACATACACACACACACACACACACACACACACACACACAGAGAGAGAGAGAGAGAGAGAGAGAGAGAGAGAGACATTTTTCTCAACCTTAGTGAAAATGATTCAGGAACCTTCAAAACGTATAAAAACATCAAAATCTCAACATCGAAAATTTTCGTGATCGCAATACTATCTCTTACGAGATAGTAAAAATGGAAAGGACCCAAATTTTGTGTGTGTGAATACCTTAAACATATACAATATATATATATGGGTATATATTATTATAGTAAATTATCACAAATGTATTTACATTTTTTATTTTATTATTATTATTATTATTGTTATAACTTCAGAAATTTTTAAGATAACGGAATATTTCAAACAATATAATAAAATATACAATATATACATAATATAGTAATATGAAATAAATTAAAATTTTTCACACCTCATCTTTTTGAAATTTATTTATAATGACAAATTATAATAAAGACTTTTCTCTTATAATATATTAATTATTTTTTTTTTTATTATAGATATTGTCCGTATTAATTATTAAAATATAATAATAGAACTTAAAATAATAAAAATGAAGTATAGTCTTTCTCTGTGGCTCTACGGAACTCGAAAGTTCTTGTCCGCAGCAACCACACTTTATCCAAGTATCCCTATATATTCTGAGCCACAACTCTCCAATCTCTACCCTCTCCCATCTCTCTCACTTCCCTTCCTACATTATCCACCCACCGCGTCCTTGGTCTTCCAACTCCCACTCGGTCTCCCACCAATATATTTTTCGCCATTCTTTCCTCTCCCATTCTAGCCACGTACCCTGTCCATCACAGCATAAAAATGAAGTATAGAGTAAGGTTAAATGTGAATGAGAAATAAAATAGAATTGTATATATTTATTGTGAAACTAATTGGAAAAGATGTAGTGGATATGGTGAGTGACGATAAAAAGTTTCAGACAAATGAGAATGGACGGAGGAATGTGATTGCTGTAGCCAAATTCTTCAATTCAAATGATTTAAACCTGATCATATATCATCCAAAATAAATATATGTAGATCACAGATCAAATTAGGAATATTATTTTTAAGGATTAATTCAGCCTAAAAGGTCAATTCCCTAGAGGATTATAAAGTCAATAGAAGCAGTAGCAGTTAGTTAAACGTTCTGATGGTCTGGTCAACATGAATGCTACAACAAAATCGTGATTAGAGATTAAATGGAATTAAACATTTTCCTTTCTGTAGACTTGATTGCGGACGAAACAAATTAAATATTAATGAATGATTTTAGTTATACTGTATTATATATAGTATAATGAAAATGAATGGAATGAATTCAATTATCAAATTTTATTCAGGTATAAATACGTGAATGGTCAAAGAAGTAAGTTTCAAAATTCCATGTATTCTTTTTTCATTAACTATTTTGATTCTCTTAAGTAAATGATTAGTTACAAATGAAAGTCGGATCGAATTTCAGTTTAGGCTCGAGTAATACAAGTTGAAGTTTTGATCTATGTCTGTGGGAAGCGAATTAAACTTCCTACATAATTACAAGGGAGGACTCGGTGTGTTTGCTCAGATAACAATGGAATATTAATAAGTATTCTGAATGCATAGATAAACAAAGGGAAATTCTAAATTATTGCTCGTGAAAACATTACCAGGGTATTTGAAATTGTATTTTTTTTTTTTGTTTTGTTTTTTTTTTCTCCAAATGTAATAAATATAAATGATAAATAAATAAATAAATAAAATATGTATCTTATGAAAATGATTTATAGTTGAAATGTAATTAAGAATCTTATAAAAAGATGTTTTCCATGTTATTATGAACTGAAAATTAAATTATATTACAGCCTTAATCTCTTTTGTGTAGTTCAATAATCTAATTTGTAATTTAATTATTGTTGTGTTACAACTCATTAGTTTAAAGTTTAAATCTCTTTAATAAATCTTGTTCCGCGTATATAATCATATTTAAAAAGAAAAATTATGTTTAATAACCATAAGGAAACAATTGTTATTTATAAATTGAATAAAATAATATAAACTTTTTTTCTTAGTTTTATAACGTATGTAGGTAATTTAATGACGTAATAAAATTGCAATAAAGGAATAAATTTTATTTTTATTAAAAATAATAATAAGATTAATAATGACAAAATAATTTATGCATGATTAAATGGAATTCAATTATAATATAGAATCAATATTAAGAGAATAAAACAATTACTTAATGTTTTTAAAATTTTCAAAAATCAAATCATTTTAAATTTGTTCAGTGTGCACAAGCCAAAAAATAAAATAAACATATTCTCAAATATTAAAATAAATAAAAATATTTTAGTATTAGGATATATATATATATATATAAACAAATTTTAGTTTTTTCTGTAGATTTAAATATAAAGATACCTAAATAAAGGATTAAATTGACTTATAGATAGTAATGTATATAACTATACTGGTCAATCTATCAAATAGCCAAAGAACTTAGGTCAAAACCAAAAAAATAAGATTTAAATTCATACTTTGATGTGATTTGCGTCAATCGTAGGATTTTTCAAGTGAATCTAGAGTTGAGGAAACTTCAACTTCACAATACATTTGATCTGTCCAAAGTTTAACTATTTCCAACATTATAGAAATATATCAAATATCCTTAATCACATGATATCTTATATTTTATATTTCACATTGTAAAAAGGATATTTTTCTTCTTTTTATAAAGTGAAAATATGATAAACCTAAAATATTTTAATTTCATTTAATAAAATTCAATTATGTTTATGTATTCAATATTTTATAAATGTAAGGTTAATTCTTTACAATTAAAAATATTTAATCAACGTTTTAATTATTATTTTTATAATAAAAGTACTACAATTCATTTCAATAAATTTTATTTATATACCTTTAATGAATGTTTTAAAACTATTTTTTACTTGAAAATCATTTTGTTTTATCTGTTTTTATAAAAATAAACAAAATAATATGATAGATCTATATATATAGGCTTTAATAAAAATATTTATTGTGAATATATATAATTGAAATATTTCCCTTTTTTTGAACTAGGTTAGATTTATTAGAATAAATCATTTTTGTTATTAAAAATTACAATCAACATTATATAAAAGCTTTATCTTTTTGAAAAACTAGAACATATCTTTTTTCTATGAGTATTCTATCATTTCTTTTTCATTATGATAATAAATTACGTATAATTAAAAATTCACATATATATTGGTAATCAGTAAATATAAAATATAATAAAAATGTTATTAAAAATGAATTTCCTTTATAAATTTTCAAAATCATTTTCAGTTCATGCAAATGAAGTTTAATTATTAGTCGAATAATATTTGTAAAATTATTATATTATTTATGAAACCTTAATCGCCTTTTTTCATTATTGAAACGAATTTAAAAAAAGGATTTGAACATGAAAGTGTAAATTTATATATTTGTAAAAAATAACAACAATATTAAAAAAAAAAATGAAAAATGTATAGGTAAGATTGGATGGTAAATTTTGTTTTTGGTAACTCAGCGGAATAAAAATAAAATATATAAAGAAAATTTAATAAGAAATAGTTGGTATCAGATAGCTTTTATTATTCCGCCTATTATTTCAATTGAGAGAATTATTTTGTACTTTAATGAGAATAATGCTAATACAACTAATACCCTTTTAATTTTTTTAAATATTTATTTTATTTGATATTTAATTATTATTTATTATAAGCAACTTTCAGGAATATTTTATTAATAATAATAATAATATGTGGTATATGATATATGTTAAGCAATGGCCTAAAAGCAAATTTAGGCGAACAGTAACCTACAAAATTAAATTTTTAATTACATATAGAATTATAGATAATATTAAGAAATTTTAAACAGTTTTAGATCATGTTTTTAACATTATATTTAAAATTTTTGAACCTTAAAGATCTTTTCTTAAGGATAACAATTTAAAAGGATAGAAGTAGTTGTGAAAGGAGTTTACATTGAATAGATTCAGAGAACCTGCTGGTTGATCCTTTACCCAGAACATTATACATTTATCCTGTCTCAATTTAAGGGTGAGTTTTGGTTTCATATGCAGATGAGAGGTTTATTGTATGTATCATTAAGCAAGTAGTAAACGTATAACCGTAATATATACATACATATATATATATATATATATAAATAGTTTATGCAATCTTAATTTGAATGATGTTTTGTTAAATTATTCTTATTTTATCTTCCAATAAACAATTTGCTACAAATCTTATTTTGTTTTTTAATTTCTAAAAATGAAGAGTGAGGTGAGTGTAATATGAGCAGTTAGGTTAGCTCTGAATCAACTTGCAAGTACTGAAATGAAGACCCCGAGTCAACAGGACGTGACCCGGCAACGAGAAAAGGGGCTCACCACGCAGCAAACTCGTCTTGAGGCGTAGAAAGGATTACTTAGATCGGCCAATGTGTTTGTGCTTGGTACAGATGATGGGTGTGTGAATAGGAAGAGATAAATGGAGTGGGCAAAGAAAAAAAAAGTCGAGTTAAACAATGGTTTCTAACTGTCCGTTTATTTTGACAAGTAAACCTCACCTTTCCATTTTAGCAGAATATGACATTTAAATAAAAAGTTTTCTTATTTAACGATAGAATATTGTAGATACGTATTATAAATGTTATTTTTCGAAAATTACAAATTCATAATTTATTCCAGATGAAATTAATTCACTTAGACCAGAGGTTCTTAAACTTATGTACTCCGCGGACCCCCACTTGGAGAAATTTTTTTTGACGGACCCCATCCCAACTTTAGGTACTTTACGTCATTTTATTAGTTAATTTCTGGCTTACGATCTCATAAGAACAAGGATATATGTTGAATATTTCTAACAGTGATTGGTGAATAACGATTTTTTTGCATATTGTAGAACACATTTTATTAGAAATTATAATATTGAAGAAAGAAAATTCAGCTAAATATGAAGATGGAAACGGGAGGAATAGTTTTCTTGCACATTTCGTTGAATTTGGGTATTTGATCTCTGTTTCCTCACAAAGCCATGCCATACCTCCTTTTATATTAAATAAAGTTTTAACTGACTCATCATTTTCTCGTGCACCTGTACAATGGCTTTGCGGACCTCCAGGGGTCCGCGGACCACAGTTTAAGAACCTCTGACTTAGACCATATTCATTTATTGTGTCAAAATCCAAGAATCAACAGAAGAAAGTATGCCGTTTATTATTAATATTTTTGATTTGCAAAAAAAAAGGTTCCAAATTTCACATTTATCCCTTTGAATTTATTTCAGATAAATTAAATAAGGTAAAAGTATTATAAAGTAATTGAAATTTACTTTTTCATAAACAACATCCAACAAAAACAAAATATAGCTTTTTGAGATAGGAATTAATTAATTATTATTTTATATTAAAAGAAATGAGTAATAAAATAAATACAAATTAATAATTGCTGGGATGTAGTACTTCTTTTATTTTTTTTTTTTTTACTTTTTTTAGGGTTATAATTTATATTTGTTTAAAAAAGCAACCTCGTGTATTATTTTTTTAATAGGATAAACCATTAAATGTGTGTAATATAAAAAAAGATCATTAAAAATGACTAATTTTAATCGTTTTTTTTTTTTTTTTTATTAAATGTTTTAGAAAATCGGAACTGAAATCCTTTAAGTTTGGACCCATGATTTAATTGAAAGTTAAGTAAATATTTTGATAAATTCATTATTGAAAAGAATTAGTTTGATCAATAAAAAAAGAAGTTTGTTTTTCATTTATATTGAAAAAAAAAAATAAAAACGTTCCTAATTTTCAAATGTAAACAATCTCTCAATATTCAGAACAAATCAATAACTAGTCCAACTGCAAATAACACAACTGCAATAATAATTTGTGTGATTTGAATTGTCCATCGATGAGGATTCAACGAAAGAATTTGGGTGAATGGATTTTTAATAATTTTTATATCAACCCAGCATGTGATTTAAAAGTTATTTGAAGTTATTTAATGCGCTTACTTTGAAACGATTATTTAATGAAAATGGAAATAAAGGGGTAGCCGAGGGGATCTCCCCCCTCTCCTTTCACCCATCTAAAATAAAAATAGCAAATAACGAACCGCTCACGGCAAATCGAGATTATATCATCAAACGAGTAATTACAATAAATGCCAATTTCCATTGATATAAGAAAGATTAAAAATAATTGATATAAAACATTTTCTATATCAATGATGTTTAGAGGGAAATAAAGCGATTAATTTTATAATATATTGACTTATTTTTACTATCTCGCCAGAGATAGTATTGCGATCATGAAAATTTTCGATGTTGAGATTTTGATGTTTTTATACGTTTTGAAGGTTCCTGAATCATTTTCACTAAGGTTGAGAAAAATGTCTGTGTGTGTGTGTGTGTATGTGTGTATGTATGTAGACAAGATTACGCAAAAACGGTTTGAGCTAGAATGATGAAATTTGGTACATGGACATTATTCAAAATTCATAGTTTTCTATCAACTTTTGAGAAATGTAGCTCAACCGGAAGAGGGTCATTACCTACAACGTTTTGATTTTTTTTCCTCTAAAGTGACCGTAAAAATAAAAATATATGTTTTATAATTTTTCACATGATTAATAATTGTATAAAACTGCTATATATAGAATTTCAGCTTGATTGAATTGCTGAAAGTACCAGAATTTTTTAACACTGCAAATCTCACGCGCCAACACGTGCCATGGTGCCATCAATAAAAAGTCAAACATGCGCTGGTTTAATATTTATTATTTATAATTTATAATTAATTAAATTTAATTTAAATATAATATATTATGTTATTTAATCCTATTCAAATTGCGAGATAGTCGAGTGGAGACACTCCAGCTTATTTTATTTACTTGAAAGTTATTATATATTCATTTTATACTTATAATGTATTATAATAATAATAATATATATAAATAAAATATAAGGGGACAGAACGTATGAATAAAAGTTTTCTTAAAGTCTAATCTGATTCAGCAAAATTCAAAGTAGCATAGAATTAGATAGATTCTCATAGAAAGTGGATTGCAAGTTTAACGACCCGAATTTGTAACCAGCGAACTCGGCGGCCCCTGGTTGAAGAGCCGACCTATTCATACGAGGGCATAAGGGTTCTTGCCTCCAGTTATTTCCAATCAGTAAACACACATCCAGCCAGATCCAAGCCACCTAAATAATCAAAAGTTGTTGATTGAACGCCATGGGCGGCTCCAAGTCTATGGATATATCAGAAAAAGAAAAAAAAAAAAAAAAATCGGCAACCAATATGCGTCTTGTTCACGAATTTGTTGCTGGTTCAGTGAAACTCTTTCGATCATCGGTCCGTCTGTTTATTTAATAGGGCATCTCACGAATTGGCTAGCAATATAAACCCTGTTTTAAGAATCGTCTTTTATTTGTTCTCAAGAAAAAAAAAATTGGATGATAGACCTTCAATAAATGGGAGATTTCTTTTATTGATTTAAAATTTTTCCAGTTTTCCTAGATGTGGTGAAAATTTTATGAAAATTCTTTTTTTATATTTGTTAGATATTCTTATTCTCCATTTCAAAACCCAAAAATTACTAAGGTACCTATATTATAAAATAATAGTGTAAATGAGAAATAATTATAGGACACTTTTTTGTTTTTTCTGAAAGGTCATTTGTAAATAATTTTTCTCTTTTATTCTTTAGAATAGAAATATATTTTTAAATTGGTGTACATTTGTTTCATATTCAATTGTCCTTTACTAAATTATTTTGTATGCATATTAATTATAAAATATAAATATAAAAAAATTTTATAAAATAACGTTTTTTCAATGGACTAAGAAGAATAAAATAATTTTTCTATAAGCCTGACAAAGTTTATGGATGAATTGCTTCATATTCAACGAAAAACGTTGGGCGCATTTAGTTTAATTTATTAATATGAACAATCAAGTCAAATTTTTGTAATAATAAAAATTTTATTAAACACATAAACTGACAATTTTTTTTATCATGTAATAAAATTGATAGTTTAAGAGCTAAGAAATTAATCTTTTATTATTTTTCACTTATATCAAAGTATGTATCAAAATTTAAAAGAATTTTTATTAAATTTACATATTATCAATCAAATCCAAAATGTTTGATAATATTAGAAGAAATTTATATTATTATTATTATTATCATGAATATAATAATAATGTCTATTTATTTAATAAAAAATATATATATATATTTAAATAAATAATAAATTATTTCTTTTAGTGATGATGAATAAATAATATGGGATTATATATTCAATTTATATTTTTTTTCACTTATAAATAGCGAATATTATTTAAATTTAGGAGAAAATTTAATTACATATTAATCTAAATAAATTAAGAAACGAATCTACAAATCGAAAAATAATCATAATATTTAGAAATCTCTGCAATAATCATAAATAAATAATTTTCCTATTGTATCTAAATTTGTAATATTTTAAATATTTTTGGAAGAATTTTATTATACATATATATTTATTTATTAAATTGCAATTAACAAATTATGTAATAATTGAAATAGATATAAATCTATTTGAGAATTAATATTTTCAATTAGTGAATTTTAGTGAATGTTTTGGTTTATAAAAGCGGATATGAAGGAAGTCAACAGCAATAGACTTGTCGGGGACAGGACTTAATCAATAACTTATAGAATATGATCAGGCCTTGCTTAGATGGTCAAACGTTGTGACACACAGGACAGAGTGTCTGGTCGATGAACCGGATCCCCTCTTCATTAGGTTGACAAACTAAACAATATTGGTATTTAACATGCGATACACTACCTGGCGAAGTGAAGAGAATCAATATGAATTTACATTACATAAAAGTTTTATTCAATATTTTTGCACAAAAAAATGAGTTCTTAAAAAAATTTTATTTTAATAAATAATAATTATAATTTATTATTACTAATAAATATAAAAAAAAAAAATTAATTTGGTTAAAAGATGACAATCGTATAATTCTGGAAAATTTTCCATTGACAATTAGCTGGGAATCATTGGTCGTTTATTTGTGTCAATTTCTACTGTTACAATTAGTGAGAGCATCGATCTGTGGCAGTGGTTTGAGGTCAAAACCTGCCAATTCAATTCTGTATAGGCAATCAAACAAGAAAACGTATCCTTTCACCTAGTGTAGGTGGGAGAAGGACTGGAAAGAAAATAAATAGATCTTTTGAAAATATTCCAAGAGAGTTGAGAGAATTTAATGAAAATACTTGTAGATATTAAAATAAAAAAATGATCCGTTTATTTTGTCAAGTAGAGTGCAATGGGAATTATTGGATTCAAATCCAATATTTATATAATACCAAAAACGAGCTATAGAAAGTTAAAAAATAAATACATCATATTGACGAGTTGCCAGGGAATCTTTAATCGATTTTGTATTTATTTAGGACCCCTAGCCTATGGAGACAAAGGCTTTTGGATGGGGACGACGTGGTTTCGCACTCAATGCAGATAATAGTGACGAAAGAAGCCCATTGAAGATTTGGAGCTTAGCAGTTAAGCTCATTTATTGAAAATTTAATATTGAAAATATATTAAAACTCATTGGGTGATCCTATAGTGAACAAAAAAGCGTGTTCACTGACACATAATAAATAAATAATTGAATTTAGTGAATTTATTTGATTATTTATTTTTTAATGAGAATTACTGAAAATATTTTAAACCGAAATGATACCCGAGAATCCATTCAAAATGAGTTTAATTAAAAATTAAATTTGAAAATCGTGATTTTCAAATGCCCTTTCAAATTAACAATAAAACCTTTATGGATATAATGAATTTAAAATATAATTTTATATTTTATCAAAATGAAAATCCTTTATTGTTCTCAAATCAAATGTTATTTTCAATTACATTTCTTACAAATAAAATTAATATTTCGAAAATAGATATTTTAAGTAAATAAGAGAAAATCATCTGAATTCATTTTATCTGTTTAATTTAATTTAATTAAATTTATCGTTGTTTTATGATATACACACACACACATGTTTGAATATCTTTTATATTTATATTAACACACTATGAGCGGGGCGGGTATTTGTACCCGTTGCGGGGACTGCTACTTATAAGCGGGGCGGGTATTTATACCCGTTGCCACTTATATGAGGGATATATATTAGTTATCGTTTAAAATAAGTAATTTTAAGTGACACAAGGGAAAATATATATTAAGAATGATTAGGATACAATATACAATATTCATACTAAATACTACAACATCTCGTTTATAAGAAATGATCAAATTTTATTAAGATGTCCATTTAGGAAAAATAAATATATATTAATTATAATTATATTTAAAGCCACAAATATTCTTATATTTTAAAATGTTTTAATTATTTCATTGTTTACAATGTACGTTATTTTCTAGTTTATTCAATATATATTATATTAATTTCTAAGATTATTTCTTTATTTTCAAAAAGTAATTGCATTATTTATTGTCTAATACAGTGGTTCTTAAACTGTGGTCCGCGGACCCCTGGGGGTCCGCGAAGCCTTTACTGGGGGTCCGCGGTCCTCGGAAAAAAATCATCGTAAAAATATATACATATATAAATATTTAAAGTTCATTGTGTAACTATATCCTCCTAGAGAATTACGGCTATAATTTAATACTATTAATAATACTATTTTATTTTATTAAATTGATAATTATGTCAATTAATTTTTTGTGAATAAATAAACATATATAAAAAACTATATATAAAATTTGAATTTTCATCCATTCATTCATTTAAAATCATTTTTCGATTGTTCCTTTAAAATAACCCCTCTTAGGGGCTCGGAAGGGGAGGCATATAAGGGAATTTTCTTTCACTTTGTTATTGGGGAAAACCAGAGGAGGGGACAGTCTTACCCGGAAAAACCCAAATTGTCAGCGTCCACTCTGGGGTTTTAAACAGTTTTAAAGCAAATGTTAATTATAAGTTCATTTCTCAACGAGTTGTATCTTTAAATTATTTTTATTAATGTTAATTATAAGTTCATTTCTCAACGAGTTGTATCTTTAAATTATTTTTATTAATTTAATTAATTATAATTAAATTATAGCTAATAATAGTTTATTATAGCTAATAATTTTTTTTAATTTTTAGTGTAATTTGCATGATCATTATTTTATAAAAACACTAAACACATTTTGCAATTTCCCAGAAAGGCTGTTTTTGAGAGTAAGTATAAGTTAGTTTTATGAATAAAAAATATTTATTTTAATAATATTTTAGAATCAAATTACGAAATTAATAATATTTTAGAATCAAATTACGAAATTAATAATATTTTAGAATCAAATTACGAAATTAATAATATTTTAGAATCAAATTACGAAATATATTTATTATATAAATTAATATTCATTTAAAATGATATTAAATCATTTATTTAAAATGATTTAAAACATTTATTAAAATGATTTAAAACATTCATTTAAAATGATATTAAAACATTCATTTAAAATCATATTAAAACATAGCTAGTAAATAATAATTCGTTATATTTATATTATATTTATATTATATTTATATTATTGTAGTTCAATGTTAATAAATTACTCCATAAAATGGATCGTTGGCTACAAACTGGTTCAACACAGAAACGGAAAGAATCAGATGATGAGGCATCAACAGCAAACTCTACCAAGAAACGCAAAACTAGAAAATATTCGGATGATTATTTATCATTTGGATTTACTTATATTTGCAACAATGATGTGGAAAGACCAGTCTGCGTTCTATGTCAGGAAAGTTTATCCAATGAAAGTATGAAACCTGCTAATCTCAGACGTCATTTACAAACAAAGCACAGCGAGCATGTTAGTAAGTCTATCGAATTTTTTAAAATGAAAAAAGAAGAACTTAATTCAAGTCAGAAATTGATGGTAAAGACGGGATCTGGTGGTATGAGTAAGAAAGCAGTAATGGCATCATATGAAGTAGCTCTACTTATTGCTAAAGCAGGAAAGCCGCATAATATAGCAGAGCAATTAATTCTTCCTGCTACAAAAGTAATTACAAATATAATGTTAGGAACTAAAGCAGCAAACGATATAAATTTGATTTCATTATCAAATGATACGGTTAAGAATAGGATTGAAGACATGTCATGTAATATAAAAGAAGAATTAATATCGAGAGTGCGCAAAAGTCACTATTACTCATTACAATTGGATGAAAGTACTGATGTCACTAATAATGCCAATTTGTTAGCTTTCATTAGATATGAGTTTGAAAATCAAATACAAGAAGATGTATTGTTTTGTGATTCACTACCTTCACGAACGACAGCTAATGACATATTTAACAGTTTGAATAATTTTATAACCGAAAATGAAATAGAGTGGCCAAAATGTGTTGGAATTTGCACTGATGGTGCTCGTGCAATGTCAGGTACAAGAACTGGATTGATTGCTCTTATTAAAAATGTTGCGCCTCAGGTTGTTTGGAATCATTGCTGCATTCACAGAGAATCATTAGCAGCCAAAAATATGTCACCAGATTTGAAAAGAACATTAGACGAAGTAGTTAAAATTGTCAATTTCATTAAGGCTCGTCCACTTAATTCCAGAGTTTTTAAAATTTTGTGTGAGGAAATGGGTAGTCAACATACACATTTATTATTACATACAGATGTACGTTGGTTGTCCCGCGGGAAAGTACTCATTCGCCTTTTTGAGCTTCGAGATGAAATACGATTGTTTTTAATAGATGCGCATTTTGAACTGACCGAATGTTTCAATGATTTTATCTGGTTAGCTAAGGTGGCTTACTTGACTGATATTTTTACAAAATTGAACGAACTTAATTTGAGCCTGCAAGGTACTGTTGTAAATATATTTAAAGTTGAAGATAAAATAGAAGCAATGATTAAAAAAATCGACTTGTGGTCGAAACGCATCCAGAACGGTGTATATGAGTCTTTTCCAACTCTCAATGATTTCATAGAAAGCTCCAGTGAAAAATTGCTTAATCAAACGCGTCAATTATTTGTTGAACATTTAATTACTTTGAAAAGCAACTTCAGGAAGTATTTTTCTACTCCTGATCCTTGCAATAACTGGATCAGAGATCCATTTAATATGGAAATTACAAATACTAAACATTTATCTGCACCTGAACAAGATATTCTCGTGGAATTATCATGTGATACAACTTATAAACTAAAATTTAACAAAACTGAATTGAGCAACTTTTGGTTACTTCTCAGGTCAGATTATCCTGCGCTTGCAAATAAAGCACTTCAACACTTGATTCCATTCTGCACAACATATTTATGCGAACAAGCTTTTTCGGTACTATTTTATATTAAGTCTAAATATAGAAACAAATTAAATGTAGAGCCGGATCTTAGATTAAAAGTTTCCAATATTAAGCCAGATATTGAGATTCTTGTTTCAAGAAAACAACTGCATACATCTCATTAAATATGTAAGTTATATTTAATGAGATAGATGCAGTTATTTTTTAAAATATTTCTTATTTAATATTTTCTGAAAAAAATTATAAAATATTTATATGAATTTAATGTAAGTACCCATTATAATTTGTGAGATTTGTTGCTATGACAATGTTTGTATTTTCTTTCTTCAATATTATAATTTCTAATAAAATGTGTTCTACAATATGCAAAAAAATCGTTATTCACCAATCACTGTTAGAAATATTCATCATATATCCTTGTCCTTATGAGATCGTAAGCCAGAAATTAATTAATAAAATGACGTAAAGTACCTAAAGTTGTGATGGGGGTCCGTCAAAAAAAATTTTTTCAAGTGGGGGTCCGTGGAGTACATAAGTTTAAGAACCTATAGTCTAATATCATTGATTTATTTTTAAGTTCATGAATTTTAGAACTAAGTAAATAATTTTTCGAATATTAATAAATATTTTTATTTTAAAATATTTTTTTAAAATAATTTAATTTTGTAATTATATTTTAAATTATTATCAATATCATCAAATTTTATCATGGCTGTTTAATAATGACAATGTCAAAATTGGTACACTTAATATACTAATGATTTATACTAATTTATAAAAGTAGGAAATAAATATAAAAAATAAATTTCATAACACTTTTTGTTTTAAATTTTACAACTTCTAGTTTTCTTGTTCAAGTATTATCGTTGAGTTTTGGGATGCCCTTTTAAATTGCGTGCTTATTAAATAATGAAATCAACTTGAAAATGTCTTTTTAATAAACCTAATTAGAAGAAATGCTTTGAAATATTTCAAAACCAACATCTTACTTGAAAGGCCTAATGGCAAAATCTCATAAACTTTTACTCTTTACTTGACTTTTAATCACAATATTTTTGCAGGTGTCTCCTTTCATAGTCAACGCCCATCTAGGTTCTTTGAAAATTACCAATTTAATTAAAATTAAAAAAATTATATATATATATATATTTGAATATGTACTTCCAAATTAATGAAATTATTTCAGGAACTTTTTTAAAGAAGAAAAATAAACTTTTTATTTTTACTATCTCGCCAGAGATAGTATTGCGATCACGAAAATTTTCGATGTTGAGATTTTGATGTTTTTATACGTTTTGAAGGTTCCTGAATCATTTTCACTAAGGTTGAGAAAAATGTCTCTCTCTGTGTGTGTGTGTGTGTGTGTGTGTGTGTGTGTGTGTGTGTGTGTGTGTGTGTGTGTGTGTGTGTGTGTGTATGTAGGCAAGATTACGCAAAAACGGTTTGAGCTAGAATGATGAAATTTGGTACATGGACATTATTCAAAATTCATAGTTTTCTATCAACTTTTGAGAAATGTAGCTCAACCGGAAGAGGGTCATTACCTACAACGTTTTGATTTTTTTTCCTCTAAAGTGACCGTAAAAATAAAGATATATGTTTGATAATTTTTCACATAATTAATAATTGTATAAAACTGCTATATATAGAATTTCAGCTTGATTGATTAGCTGAAATTGCCAGAATTAATTTTTTAACACTGCAAATCTCCCGCGCCAACACGTGACGTGGTGCCATCAACAAAAAGCCAAACATGCGCTGGTTTAATATTTATTATTTATTATTTATAATTTATAATTAATTAAATTTAATTTAAATATAATATATTATGTTATTTAATCCAATTCAAATGCGAGATAGTCGAGTGGAGACACTCCAGCTAATTTTTTTTTAATACTTTTTCTCTTCAAATTATATTATTTTTAAAAGCTCATATAATTATAATATTTTTATTAATGGAAGTATTTTTGAATTTCAAATCTTATTGGGTTCAATTCATAGATAATTTAATTTTTTTTTAATAATAATAGAAAAATAAGATTTTTTTTTAAATTAATGGAAAATATATTTTCAATCATACTACGGGATTCCATATTATAAATTCTTGTAAAAGTAACCAAGCATAGTAATTTAATCAAGTAAAGTGAAAATGTGAGCCTTCTAGGGAATGTTTCTTGGGTAGTCTAGAATTCAGAGGCGCTTTTAGATATTAAGCGGCATTTTTTAATTTGCCCAGGCTGCCCAGAAGGGTGCGATTGTTGGTGCTAGGATTCCAATAAGGCCCTTCCAACCGGATCGCATTCCTGCCACATTCCTTCTGTCAACATACTCTTATAGGGAAATTTTAACTCCTCATCTGTCCTCCTACCCTTCTCAAACTCTTATTACATATCCCTTTTATACATACATAATGACCATTGATTTTATTCCCAAATTGTTTAATAAATTCTAAAAAAAAAAAATAATTTATTTTTAATTTAATTTTAAAATTGAAATGATCTATATTTGTATATTGATATATATATATATAAAAAATATAATTAAACTTTTTTCTAATCCAATCTGTAGAGAATAAATAATTTTAATTATTTTGGGTTTACTCGAGATTTGTTTTTAAATAATAAATTAAAAGTTCAGTGATAAAATTTTTAAAAAAATTAATCAACGAATATCAATTAATTTCTATATTATTTCTTATATATGACTATTTCAATTCGAAATTTTCTTCATATCCCGTTAAATAATTTAGTAAAAAAATATTATTGCTTAATTTTTTAATGGACCTTAAGAAATTACATTCTTTTTCAAAATATATAATAATAATAATAATTTTAATTTTAATATTACAGTCTATTTTCTTTAATATTAATTAATAGTATTATTCTTATCATTTAATTATAAACAAAATAAATAAATTAAAACAATGCATGACAATAGAATCAACATTTGACAGACGAATGTAAAGAGATTAAGCATTTAGAATTAAAAGATCAATAGACATGTAAATTTCAATTTTATTTTCATTTTGGAAAGGATGATTAATACCTATTCATATCATTGAACCTTATCCTTGCATGCTCATTTAATCCTTAAACGCGTAGCTCAACAAGAACAAACAGAAGGTGTAAAGCGCGCTCAAAAAATAATGGGGCCAGTAACCGTATGGCAACAAAATGGCCTCATCAACAATTCTTTCTGAACTTCTTAATTAATGAATCAACTTTTTAAAAGGAAACAAAGAGAAACAAGAATGTTTTATAAACAAAATACTAATAACCTATATATGTAATTCTATTTAATACAAACTTATAAATCTATATGTTTATTATAGTTCTTATAGTTTAGATTCAAGTAAATTATTGAAAATGATTTGAACTATTAGAAACTTCGTAATAACACGGAAAATAAATATTATTCAAATATAAATTCAAAACAAATAGATTAATAATTTAAATAATTGTTTGTACGAGGTCAATAAGTCCGTGGTTTTTTTAATTTTGCGTCTCTTAAATGAAATGAAAACACTGCTTCTGTCAGAGGGCAATTATCAGCAGACTCCTGTCGAAATTTGAACCATTTGGGTCTTTTAACTTTGTTCAACATCTATTAATAGCAGGCTATCTCGTGTATGTATAATGAAAATAATATAAATATAAAATTTTTTTTATAAAATAACGTTTTTTACATGGACTAAAAAGAATAAAATAATTTTTCTGTAAGCCTGACAGAGTTTATGGATGAATTGCTTCAAGCAATTAATTACATTACAATTAATTAATTATAATTCAATTATAATTCTTCCATACCTTCTAGTCATCAATTGAAAATATTTTAAAAGTCCATCTCAATTTAAAGCTGATGAAAAATCGATTTCATTTTGTCTCATGAGAAAAACTTTATAATTATAATAAAAAATGAATTTTCCAAAAAAAATCCATGAACTCGGATACGAATTGCTCCCTCATCCGACCTATTCTCCGGATTTAGCCCCGAGTGACTATTTCTTGTTTCCAAACCTGAAGAAATGGCTTGGCGGAAAGAGATTTGACTCCAAAGATGAAATCATCTCACAAACAAATACCTATTTTGATGTCCTCGACAAATCTTATATTTTGAAAGGGATAAAAAAAAATCGGGCGAAGTATATAAAGCTTAAAGAAGACTAAGTTGAAAAATAAAATAATTTTTTATCCAAAAACTTGTGTTTCATTCAAAAAGTCAATGACTTATTGATCTGCTCTCGTATTTCATATTTTTTATTGTCTTAATTTATAAACAATATCTGAATCAATAAACAATTATATTTATTGTATAACCGTGTTATAGTTAATCTGGCGGATTGACAACACTAATTCCTATATAAGTATCACAGTCATATAGATATAGGCATCAAATCAAGTAAATATCTACGGTTTTAAATAATAATTTCAAAAAATAAACCATATTGTGAACGGAAGAGTATGTTTATTGAATACTTTGTATTATTAAAATTAAATAATAAGTAGTTAAATGTGAATGGTAGTTAAAGAGGGCTTAAAAGCATATAGTCAATAAAATAAATAAATCAGTGTGATAGATTAACTTTGAAATTAGAATAATAGCATAAAGATTATAAACGGATTACAGATTAATAATATAAAAATGGTATATAAACACCTTTGTATAAATACTAAATTATTTTTTAAATATATTCTATACACTAGATATGGGTCTAATTATTCTAGTGCTTTTATTACAGGTGGTAATTTTTCCCTTAAAAAAAAAGACACAAAAGTTTCATATTTTAACTAAACTTGTTTCAAAAATAAAAATAAAAAGTTTAAATGAATGATAAAATATTTATACAAACTTTTATCAAATGCTATTTCTATTACAAATTGTTTGTATTGTATTTTCTCAATCATTGTCCGTTGAGGGTGGGACTTCTTTTATTATACATTTGTCACTTAGGAATTTTTTAAAATCATTTTTTTTTTAGTTAAATTTTTTTATCAAACAATATTTTAAACAACCTAACTATGAAATTGGGGTGAAAGGGCATTTGAAAATTCTCATTAACAATTTAAATAACAAGAAAATAAGAAAAAAATAAAACGTTCTTCGGTTTGTTTTTTTGACTTAGCTCGTTTCTTCTCTGTCTAATTTTGGGAATGTTTACTTTCAATTAAATATTAAATTTAAAACAATGTTGAATAATATTTGCTCAAAATGGCGTACTCACATAAATTTACTTGAAAAACTTTCTCCGTGTATAGACATTTATTAGAGGGCTTTGATCAGGACTTTGAATTTAAAAACTCCGGGCATCAATTATTCATTAAGGCGGATGTCAAAAGTTTTTTTTTATCCCTCTAAATTTTTCTAAGTGACATTGGGATATTTAATGATTGCAAACAATTTATTAATTTTATACGACAACCCAATTAATCAATTAGGATGAAAATATTTATTAAACAATTTCTAAATTAAATTAGATTTAAGAAAAAAATAAATAAATAAATGATAAAAAAAAAATAGAAATTGTCTATTATAGTATCACTTGAAAATAAAAATCATTAAAATTTTTACTGTACTCAATTTGTAACATTTTATTATTTGATGATTTCCATATTTCTCTTAAATTATTTGTATAAAAATTTACATTAAAATTATTTAAAATCTTAACTAAATTTAATGTTTTTACTAAAATATAAATACTTATTGAGATATCTAAAAACACCAAACACAGGGACAAACGGTTTATCTTTTTTACCGACCGACGATAGTAAGGGAGGTATTGTTTTATTTTTTTTTTTAGAACCAAATTGAAAAAATTTTGAAAAAAGTACGAAATCTCCTAAATATTTTAAAAAAATGGGACAATAGGCTGTCCCGAAGACTTTTTCGGGACGCCGGGACAGAGCACCTAAAAACGGGACAATCCCAGAAAAACTGGACGTTTGGTCACCTTATCTATAGCTAAGTAATTTATTATAAATAGAAAAAGATATCAATTTTAAAACTCATCCAATTATTATTTTTATTGTTTTTTCAAAATAATATATTTAATTAAAATAAATATCGAAATTTAATCAAAACTAAATAATACTTTATTTGAATTTTTAAAATTATTTATTTATTTATTATTGCAATTTATTTAATTATTTGATATATTTTATTAAAAGAGTAACTTTTTATTGTATAAAATAGTAAAAATTATTTTCCAAACAAAGAGACAATATTATCATTACTGTATTATATACCAACATCTCAGTATTCTAAAACTATTGTAAGATGTTACTACATTCTTAAAACTAAAATAAAAATTATTTCAGTCTGAAAAACTGCATTTAAGAGAAAAAAAATTAAAATAACAACATTAGAGAACACCTAATGAATATAATTTTTATAAGAATAATAGAATAGTACCGGGACCCCGAGCCTCGGCTCGGTACTTAAGTTAAAAAAAATGATTCATTATTATTGGATTTGGCTGGTAATATTAATACCTGGGACACCGAGCTCTCGCTCTACCCTTTAAAAAATATTGATACACAATTCTTTAATTATTTATTACAATTATTAAATGTTACACATTTGCATCAATCTGATTAAAATTAATGAACTTGTGCTCCTCAATAATACATAAATATATAATATATAGGTACATATATTTTTTTTCTATAGTGTTTTTTTGAAAAACTGTTTAGCGCCCCAAGTGGTTATAAAACAAACTAAAGACAAAAAAACGTGCTTTGCAGCTTTTCGGAATTAAAAAAGCAAAATTGGCAGTCGTGGGACTGGCCGACAGAAGTGAAAACTTCTGCGTAAGAAATTTTAAAACAGACGAAATTCGCGCTATTTCACGAGAAAGATGAATTTCATATGCATGTATATATATATAACTTATATATTATTTTAAACATATATTTTAAACAAATTTGTAACTTATATTTATATATATATAAATACACAACTTTGTTTAAAATATTGCAATACGAACTGTTTTATAATTCTTATCTCTAACATAAAATATATATTTATTATGTGAAGTTCATTTCGTATAATTTTGATTATATATGTATATATGAAATGAACTTTACATAATAAATATATATTTATATGTTAGAGATAATTTATAAAACAGTTCTAATGACAATTCAAATTTCGCGCTCTGTTATAAGAAATTTGAAAGCAGATGGTTTCATGGTGTTGGTCACGATCACGCGAGTTCTATACTTTTTCCCCATCCCGCAAAAGTGCTCAACGCCGCTAAAGAAGTTTTCACTTCAAAAATTATTTAATATTTGGAAATATATCTGACTTATAGAAAAAATGAATATTAATTAAAGAAAGAAATAGTTTTTAAAATATCCTGAATAATATGTAACAATTTTCAAGATAGAAATTTATTACAATATTACAATTATTAACTGTTGCATCATTGCATCAATCTGATTAAAATGAATGGAACTTCGGGTACTCAATAATAATAAATAAAATAATATTAATAAATATATTGAATAATATTTTATTGAAAAAATATTAAAACTTATAAAACTATCTAAAACTTTATTAATAAAAGAACAATGAATAAATAAATATAGAATAGTAATTTATTAAAAAGTAAACAATAGATAAAAAGAAAAAAAAATAACAAAATCATTATTTTCATTTTTAAATAACGATTCACCCGGCGAGTTTCGAACCGACGAAATCCACTCGTTAAAACATCAGTCCAACCGCTGGACTATATGTATTTAGATAAAAAATTGTCATTTTTTTACTGTCTTAGCAGGCAGTATTAAAAATTTTGACGTTTTCCATATATAATTTTCAATTAAGAAATTAATAATGAAGCTGTATGTTTCAAGAGATATCATCAATAAAACTTAATTTTTCTTTATAAATACTATATCTAGTGTGAATTTGAAAAAAATCGTTAGAGCGGTTTTTGAGAACCAATATATATAGATAAATACATATATACAATTTTAGCTAGCATAATAAGATAAGATATAAACCAAATTTATATATGTATGTTTTAAGGGGTAAAAAATTAAAAAAATAAATAAATTTAAATAGAAATCCAATTTATCATTTAACGTTTATAAATATGTAAACATATTAATAATATTCAATATAGAAAGGATGGTATTTTAAATATGGGATATTAAATAAATAATCTTTGATGAAAAAATATTCAGTTATTCATATTTAGGTATATATAAAAATGAAAGGGATGTTTTGTGATGTGTAATCGAGCATAAATCAATTAAACTGTCTTTGCTTCAATCAAAACAGTGTAATTTCTATATGTTCTCAATGCAAATAAATAACTGTTCATAAAACCAGTGAATAAAAGTCCGTGAGTCTAATTGGCTGGCCTACTGGAGCAATTATCCAGTGTCCCGGCAGCTGAAGGCGCACGTGTCCCTAAGCACCCCCTCTGCTCTTATCATGATTGGCTCTGGGCGACACATCTCATTTGGATTGGCCGCTTTGATACGACACTTTATTTCTTAAAAAGGCTAATTAGAATTACTTGCAAGCACTTTGACATTGGAGCTAATGATAATAAAAATGATGTCCTTTTAATATGTCCCATGAATAATTAAATTCTTTAGACGTTCGGTTTCTCAAAATTTAATGAAAGTTGACGCTTAAAATAGAAGAGAAAAAAGAAAAAGAAGAGGATAAGACAGACAGATCTCTAACTTGGATCAATGTCAGACCGGGAAATTATTGAATTTCTCTTTGACGTCACTAAAGGAACAACATTTTGTTATATTAAAGGATCAGATTCCAAATACCACGAGAACAGGAAATAGTAACACTTCGCTAAAATGAATTTGAAAACACTTGACACTCAATAAATAGAAAGAAGAACACAAAATTCCTTTCTTTTCTTGAGTATAATATTATGCTTACCATTTTAAATTTACAAAATATTATAATTATATCTTGTCAAATTGTCTAAATAATCATGATTCTAATTATATAATACAATTTAATACAAATAGAGATTGAATGGTGAATTTTATTCTGAATAGATATCACAGACGAAGCAATGAATCATTTTTCTAGATTAGTATTTTATTTTGTAATCTCCACCTGTAATATTTGTATATACACATAGATAATTCGATTGATTGATTAAAAATGTTATACATTATAGGATATCTCATTATTCATTTACTTGTATGTATATATATATATACTTTTATTAATATTTAAATAATATAAATGAACAAAATATTTGAAATTTGGTCTTAGTTGATAATATATAAGGTGATCCACATTAAAATAAAAAACTAAATTTGTAGTTGACATGGATTTTTAACAGAGGTTCAAGTGTTGACAGAAATTTAAGCAATTAAGAAATGCTTCGGTCTTTATGATAATCAAATAAAGGAAAATTGTAGATTAAATTAAAATTTTTTAATTATATGTACATTAAAAAACATTAAATAATAATTAAGTAAACAAATACAACCATTTATTTTATAGTTTAGTTAAATAAACTTATTCAAATATTATTAATTAGCTAAAAAAATATTTTATAAATGTATGTATTGATTTATTAGTAATAAATATTATTTTATTAATTATTTAGTCTAATAGTAAATTATTATCTATAGGAAATTGTTATAAAAGCTCTATAAAATATAATTACAAATTATTTCTATTTAATAAAATACTTTGTTTGTAAATTGTGGATAGAAATAGAATATAATAGAATTGGGATGTGATTTGGACGAAAAGGAAAATATAAATATAAAATTTTTTTATGAAATAACGTTTTTTACATGGACTAAAAAGAATAAAATACTTTTTCTATAAGCCTGACAAAGAGTTTATGGATGAATTGTTTCATATTCAACTAAAAACGTTGGGCGCATTTAGTTTTATTTATTTATATGAACAATCAAGTCAAATTTTTGTAATAATAAAATTTTTATTAAACACATAAACTGACAATTTTTTTTATCATGCAATAAAATTGATAGTTTAAGATCTAAGAAATTAATTTTTTATTATGTTTCACTGTAATATACTTATATCAAAGTATGTATTTAAATTTAGAAGAATTTTTATTAAATTTACATATTATCAATCAAATCCAAAATGGTTGATTATATTAGAAGAAATAGTGTTACTTTTTATATACTTTTACTTAACTCACTCTGTCCGGTTGTACGAGTCTTGTCCGCGGCATTTTATAATCGATATTTCAACAACTTCCCGTCATTCAATCAACTTGAAATTTTGCATACGCGCTTGCTCCTGCTAATAATACACGAATCAATTGAAAAATCCACTGAATTATTTATCTATTAGTGGTAATTAATTAACTAAACTTTCATATGCGGAATATGGAATAGTTCACTATTTCAATCATAGATGGCGATATCAGTTCTAAAGGCGCTGAATACGACTAAAAAGTATAAAATAAATTTAAGTAAAAAGAAATCTTTTTAAAAAATACACTTTACATAAAATTGCACTAAAAAGTAAAAAATAAAATCACTTTAAAGTGTATGCGCTCAAATTATAATTAGACCGTAAAACATTTGCTTCCATTTAGTATTATTATAATTTGATCGCATACACTTTAAAGTGATTTTATTTTTTACTTTTTAGTGCAATTTAAAGTAAAGTGTATTTTTTAAAAAGATTTCTTTTTACTTAAATTTATTAATGAAGTGTTTTAGTGTGGTATGTATGTATATATGAATAATAGCTCTATAAAGGAAGTTAATTGCATATAAATAAAATGAAAACTAAAAGCGCTCGTTGAATATGAAGCAATTCATCCATAAACTTTGTCAGGCTTATAGAAAAATTATTTTATTCTTTTTAGTCCATTGGAAAAACGTTATTTCATAAAGAATTTTTATATTTACCCTACTTCATCGACGCTAGTGCTGATTAATAAGAATTCATCATTAATTTTAATGCTATGAAATATTTTTAAAAATGATCAAAATGAAAATCTACCCTGAAATCAATATTTATGTTCCAAAATCCGGTGAAAAAAAATTCATCGGAGCAATACAAAAGGAGTTAGTTACTAAAAGTATTTTTTTTTTTTATTTTCCAATTAAGATCTGCATCTGCCCTTTCTTTGGGCAACAATAAGTCGTTTACAATATATTTATAATAATATTTACAATATAATGGAAAGGAGAAATAGGGAGTATTAGGAAGTACTCGGCTCGGCTAATTGCCCGATAGAGTAGGACGGGAGGACATGTCTCAATTTAGGGTTGAGTGAAAGAAAGAGGAGGGAATAGGATAGGAAAGAAAGAAAGAGTAAAAGAAAACCTGCTGAATATACAGATTACAAAGGGAAATAGATAGGAAAACGAAGGGAACTATAGCTGAGATCAGAGTAGGAATTAATTACAATTAATTAATTATAATTAATAATTTCTTCTATGCCTTCTAGGGATCCATTGAAATATCTATAAAAATTTTCAAAAGTCTATCTCAATAAAAAGTCGATGAAAAATCGATTTCAATTTGTCAAAAGAGCGAACAGACCCAGACAGAGAGACAGACGCCAAGTGAAGTTGAGAAAAAACGTTATAAAAAGTATGACATTATCAAAAATATTTACTACATACATTTCTGCAAATGTTTTGTCTTGATATGATCGATTAAGGCAGTTGATTCATTAATAATTTTTTTTAAGTAATCTAAATGCCTTAAGTTATGTCAATTGTAAACATTTTAGTGTAATATCTATTAAAAAAGCAAAAAAATCAAAATTAAAACCTTTTCGACAAATTTAATAATACATATAATTGTTCTTAAATGAGCATTTCATAAAAAAAAAACTTTGATATTTATACAACATATACAAAACCATCACAATTTTTTTTTGTAAGTTAATATTTTTTTATTGTAGAATGTAATGAAAATAAATTGAAAAAAGTTTTTTTTGATTAGGTCCTTTTCTTGACCCTTTTGACGGTCCTAATTGTTACCATTAAATGCAATTAAGAAGTATTTACAATTAACGTGCCATGAAACGGACGACATCTGTGAAGCCAGCGAAGCTGCTAAATTGGTTTAATGTAAGTATTTCTCTTGAAGTCTCAAGTACCAATTAGTTAACTGAAATAGTTGATGGTGTCGAAGAGGGAGAGGAAATGGTTTGTTCAGGTGAAGTGATAGAGGTCTTTTTTCTCCCTTTTACTCGATAAGATGCGAAATAATATAACTCGACTAATATAATTTCGATTGAATTCTACGTTAGCTTTTAAGCTTTCAACCGGTATTAAATTTGATGAGATTTTATTATTTTGCACGAAATATGTTTAACCAAGAATTGAGGCAGATGATAAAAGAAAATGTGCCAAACCAGTTTGAGATAATTTATTTTTGTATTTGCATCACGTTCAGTTAATGGAATTTCAAGAAAATGTTACGATGGCAAGTTCGAAACGGGCGGGCAAATGTTTGTCTTATTGAGTTAACGTAAAGTTACCTTCAAAGTTGTAACCCGACTTGGATATATACTCAGAAATTCTTAACTTGTAATAGGAGCCGAATGTCTATTTATTGACAGAAAATTTGACTTCTCTTTCTCTCTATCTCTTTATCTATAATTAATATTTACTTTAGATCACCGGAATCAAAGTAGGTACTTTACTCTCTTGACCGGAATAATTTAATGAGTAATCGTTAACTTCAAACATTAATTGCTTTAGGGATAAGAAAAGCATCTCGAAAGGCTTGAAACATGTCACTTTTGAGACGAGTGCCAGCTAATTACTTCGACGAATCAAGTCTGTACCTAGATAGTGAAGGCTTATCATTGCCACGCTTGGCCGGGTCGCTTATCAGAAAGCCGACAGACAGCTGAGCCACCCCTTGACCACTGTCGGAACACAGGGGATGCCAGGGGTGAACCCATACATGCGCGAATATTAGCATGCACAGTCTATTCGTTACGCCTATATGATGCGCCCACAAGCGTGTATTGGCCCGATGATGCTCTACGGACGATAAACATTGCAACAGTTCCAGGGCCATCGGTGTTCGCGTCACTGCACCTCGGGGCATTGTTTTTCAGCCGTCCAGCAGCCTCAATTCAGAATATCCGTTGCATGATAGGTTTAGATAATAAAATTTACTTATCTAAATTTGAAATTTCCTAGTTTTAGTAATATCACGTGACTTATTAATATATTTTTTTTTGATCAGTGAAATGAAAATCCCGAAAACAGAAATATTTGAGAAATTTAATACTAACAAAATTCAGATGAAAACAGTTTATTTTTCATTTTATTGACTATCGGGTGATAAAACTATTTTAGTTAGTTTTCACAACTATTTAGATCATTATTAACTAATCAAATTAATTTATTGAATTTGGCAATGTTCGGACACTCGTTAAACGAACCATATCTATAACCATTTATTCACAATTTTTTTTTTTAAATATATATTTGATTAGATTTTTTATATATAGAAGTGTGTGTGTGTGGGTGATAAAATTTATATATATATATATAAATTTTGTTTTTTTATTCAATCTTCTCATTGGTGAATTCAAATTAAACGCTTTTCTTGTCATTTTACAAACTCCAAGAGGGTTTAATCTGGGATTTATATTATAGAGCGTTCATTAACATTCCGTCGCTAATTGTGTCGAGAGCCTAGCAGAGTGAAGAGCTGATAGGATGAGTGCAAACAATAGCGCATCGTCAAGTATTCGTGAAATGGACGAGATATACAACACGGGTTCCTCTTATTTTTGTTCCTCTATCATTCAGTAAAGGTATATGAAAACCAAAATTATAGTAAGTATATACATTATACATCGAGAAATGTATATACTTACTATAATTTTGGTTGATACTTAATTTCAAAAAGAATGATGATAAAACATGATTCCAAATCTTGATTTTCAATCCTTATAAAATCTCATATAATATGTTTTATAAAATTTTCTGAATGTATGAACTCACCTGTGTGAGTGCGTTGGTGGGATTTAAGGTGTGAGCTCTTAGTGTAGACTTTTTTGCAGCCCGGGTACTGACATTTGTGTGTTCTCTTTTTGGACTCCGGTGAGTGGTCATGCCTGGACTGGCTTGTAAGCCTGGCAACAGGGGTAGCTGCAGCCGGAGGAGAAGATGCAGCGGGGGTGGCAGCCAAGACAACTGCTACAGTGACAGCCAGTCTAAGACCAGCGTTACGAGGAGTGGTGGCTGCTGATAAAACAAATCAAGATAAAAATGCTTTATAAAATTTTTTTATAAAATATGAAACAAAGTTGGATATAGAATTTCTTATAGTTGTTGATATTGTTTATTGTTATATTTCTTTCAACGGTTGTCCAAAATGCGTTGGGGCGGTAAAGTATGGATGAATCAAGGAAGGCCACCAGCCACTGGGCAGACTGATAGCTGGTGCAGATCAGTAATCCTCTATCAAACAGGATGGGAAGAATAGGGAGGCAGGGAAGTTGAGAGAATCGTTGCCCGATGAGAGACAGGATAAACGATAGCGAATCAAACAGAAAACCTGCCTATTGTCTGCTCAAACATTGTGCGCGCGATTGATCAAAGGTGATTCAAGGGCCGCACCCTATGAAAACATCTCTAAAATGGAAACGAAATTGGGTAAACATTTTAACAAAAACAAATGTTTAAAATGATGAAAACATTTAAGAAATAAATGAATTTGAATGATTGTTTATGTTTATTTTTCTTTCAATTGGAAAAATATAAATATTAAATTCGAATATGTATTTCAATTACCTACACTATATTAAAAACATATAATTCTTATCTCTTGAGAAGTGGAAAAATCAATTTATTAATAATCGATAAAAAAAGTTGTTTTTTTTTCAAAGTAAATTGCTTCTAAGCATCTTATTCATTGAATAAATTTATGTAAATTATAGATGTTTATAATGTTTCAATGTTATAATGTTATAAATAATTAATTAATTATTTACAGAGGCGGACCAGCCCACCAGCCCGAGGGGCCCACCGAAACCTAAATAAAAATATTTCCTTAAAAAAAATTTAAAAAAACTGTTGAGTTTATGGATTATCGGAGTTTAAATAAAACAAGTTATTCTTGATACAGATCTATTTAGGGTGTTTTATACTTATTCTTGATACAGATTTTTATTGAACAACAGATTTTTATTCGGCCGTGTTTGAACCCCGACTAACTTAAGAAAAAATAATCAATTTTGGGTCTCGGCGACCACAGTAAAAATTATGTATTATTTACATAAGTACTATATATGTAAGTATAAAACAGCCTAAATTATAATATAAACAAAATTTGTCTTTCAATTATAATTGTAAATAACAGAGGGCCCATTTCAATTTTACCGCCCGGGGCCCCCCAATCAACTTAATCCGCCACTGATTATTTATATTATAAACATTGTTGTCATTGTTGAGATATTATGAAGGTTAATCCAAATGATAACTTATATTGATATATTTAATTGAAATAATTATAAATAAGTTTAAATAGCATATCTGGAATAAAGGACTTTTATTCAATTGTTACATTTTTTAGCAAACTTCTATTGTTCTATTTATATAAAACCTCTTACATATATAATCATTTTACAGAGAATAATTATAATAATAAACAAAAATAATGAAAACCGTAGAAATTGAGTTTATTGAATAATTCTCTTTGGTATTGAACTGCAAGAAGTAACAGGAGGAATTAAGAAAAAGGGAGATGAAAATTGTCTCATTGCAAGACAAAAACAAAACTGCTTTGCCCAACTTGTAATTAGTAAGGGTGGTGTTTCCCGCCTCAAGGCGATAAATAACAGGGGTGCTAAGGGGCGTAGAGACCGTCGGCCGGTCCTCGACAGCAAGTGCAAAACAAGGCTTATGTAAATGCAAAGACATTCTGTAATTCTGGCCTGAAGTCAAGACAATAGCTCCTGAAGCTTTGGCCAAATGATTCCAGACAGATCATATAAAGAGAGCAGGTATTAAATTACAATCCCAAGCATATTCAACGAAGAATATATTTGCATGAGGAAACTACCATTGTAATTTTACATATTTAACATAAGATAAAGAAAATATTTTTTTAAACATTCAGAATTTTAAAATAATTTCTAATAAAATGTTATAAATATGTTTGATTAAATACTTTTTAATAAATTAAAATAGATATTTTCAAATTTAAGACCAAATTGAATTTTTATCTAACATAGAAACTTAATAGATAATAAAAAAAAATCTTGAGTGTCTCCACTCGACTATCTCGCAAATTTGAATTGGATTAATTAACATATATTATATTTAATTTTAATTACAAATTAAAATTAATAAATATTATTTATTAAACCAGCGCGTGTTTGGCTCTTTGTTGATGGCACCCCGTCACGTGCTGGCGCGTCAACGTAGTAAGGTCCGGTACTTTCAGCGATTCCATCAAGCTGAAATTCTATATACAACAGTTTTATACAATTTTTAATCATGTGGAAAAACTATCAAACACATATCTCTATTTTTACGGTCAGTTTAGAAGAAAAAAAAATGAAAACGTGGTAGGTAATGAATGACCCTCTTCCGAAAGAGCTACATTTCTCAAAAGTTGATAGAAAACTACGAATTTTGAATAATGCCCGTGTACCAAACTTCATTATTCTAGCTCAAGTCGTTTTTGCGTAATCTTGTCCACACACACACACACACATATATATATATATATATATATATGTCAACCTTAGTGAAAATAACTCAGGGACCTTCAAGACGTATAAAAACATCAAAATCGAAAATTTTCGTGATCGCAAATTAGTAAAAACAACTAAGTGATATATAAATTATTTAAATCAGAATTTAATTTAATGGTGACATTGATACTATAATTATCAAAATGTATTATTATTAGTATTATTAGAAACTAGTATGTTTCCACATACCTAAATTTTAAATTAAATATATGAAATACTTAAATAGTATTAACTTTATTAATGAAATAGAAATGAAATTCTGTTAACTGAATTAAAAGACAAATTTAATAGTAAATCAAAATTTCATTTATAATGAATGAATTTAATATAATATTTATTAGATATATTTTTTTTACTGTATATAACATGATAATCCATTTATAGAGACCAAGTATTTCCCATTTCAAGAGAGATAACTAAAATGATTGTCAGAAAGACATGATTTAATTGATTTTAATTAGAAGATAATTATTTCTATTAAAAGTTCGTTTTAGATGGAAGATAGGCTGCACGATATTTGTTTTTTTTTTTATACCGGAAGGGCTAACGCGAATGGTGGCTTAGATAATAACCTAGGAGGATTAACTGACATAAATGATTCAATCATACCTTCGTTATAATTTTATATTTTTATATATGTATTTTGGAAAAACTTAAATATTTATTCCTACATAATATACTCTCCTTTATTTCTAAAATATTATATTGATGAATATCATAAAAAATTTAATTTAATTAGATTAATATGCATATAAAGTTTTATTATTCAAACTAAATTATAAAAATATATATATTATGTTGTTTATTTATTTGATATACCATATACTTAGGGTGACCATATTTCGAAAACACCAAACCGGGACAAACAGTTTACTTTTTTTTTTAGAACTAAATTGAAAAATTTTTGAAAAAGATATGAAATGTTCAAAAGCTTAGTCCAAAAAACGTTTCTTTTTTTTTTCTTTTTTTTTTGTAAGAAATGTTCAAAACGGTTGAGCTTTTTTTTAGGAGCAAATTGAAAAAATTTGGAAAAAAAGTTGTAAATATTTAAAAAAAACCTGGCATTAGGCTGTCCCGAAGACTTTTTTCGGGACGCCGGGACAGAGAACCTAAAAACGGGACGTTTAGTCACCCTACATATACTTATATATATATTAATTTAATGTACATGTTCAGAAAAAAGAAAAGTTTCTCAACAGCATTAATATGTGAATCAAAATTACAGAAATTAATTTTTAATACCATAAAAACAATATTGTCAATCATTTAAAATTAAATTAAATTTCTTAATTTGGATTCATATATACGAGTTAATCTGTTGAAAAAGGCGGTGCGCTGGCTTTTTTTCCATCAATATATCTGTGCTATACAATTTTTGCACTGAGAAATATAAATTAGTTCTTTTTTATAAACTTTTCAAAAAGTCTACTAATGTGATTTAATTCTATTATTAACTAAGTTATATTTATATTTCTTTAAGAACATCAACATCTTTGGATTTAAAAATTAAAGTGTTAATGGATTCTCTTTTAAGAAACTAAAGATTTAAATTTGAAGTATTATTTTTAATTAAAATGTATTACTTTCTCTCCTGTTATTTTGAAAGAACCAACTTTTCTTTTAAATTTTTAGTACATAAATAAAAGTTATTTTTTACTTTAATATAATTAAAAAAAAAAATCAATTTTGAAAAAATCAATTTTGCTAATTTTATTTTATTGATGGACTGATGAGATTTACTTCATAGTTAATGATTTATGAGATGAAACGCAATATGACCGATATTCAATATTATAAATCTCTTTGATCCTAGGACAAGTCTAATTGCGATAGATATTTAATTTGTAATTTTAACAAAGGGAAGGTTGATAATTATCAAATTAATTAGAATATCGCCCCCTAGGCTGAATAAAGGAACAACTTAAAAGCGAATATAAATAAATTTTCAATTTATTTTATCCGAGTTATTTTAAAGACTATTGAATATTACAATATATATTTTAATTTTGGCGTTGGCTAAAATTATGCTTTCATGAAAATATTTTCTATATTATAGAGGATGATATCAAACGTGATATTCATTCTAAAACATAAAAGAGAATATATAAGAAATGTGTGGTTTCTGGTTATAATGCTTAATAATAAAAAGGGAGAAATATTTACAATTTATATTCAAAAGCCGGAGTGTTAGTATTAATATGTTGGAAGGGGAAGAGGAAGTTTTTTGTTGTTGTTCAAACTTGATTCCAAATCTTGATTTTCAATCCTTATAAAATCTCATATAATATGTTTTATAAAATTTTCTGAATGTATGAACTCACCTGTGTGAGTGCGTTGGTGGGATTTAAGGTGTGAGCTCTTAGTGTAGACTTTTTTGCAGCCCGGGTACTGACATTTGTGTGTTTTCTTTTTGGACTCCGGTGAGTGGTCATGCCTGGACTGGCTTGTAAGCCTGGTAACAGGGGTAGCTGCAGCCGGAGGAGAAGATGCAGCGGGGGTGGCAGCCAAGACAGCTGCCGTAGCAGTGGCAGCCAGTCTAAGACCATCGTTACGAGGTGTGGTGGCTGCTCGTGGGGAGGTGATTCCCGTTGAGGCAGTGGACACAGGAGCTACAGCAGCGGAAGAGGAAGATGCGACCCTTAAGAGGCCATCCCCCTGGCTGCTGAGGGACGCCTGACTTGCAACAGAAGAGCGACTGGAACTGCTATGCTGACCACTCTCCGGACTTGATGGTGGTGTGAGGGTGAGTGTGGGAGAGGGTCGTGCCGGGGCTGGAGTAGGTTCCTCGTCCTCTTCTTCGTGTACGAAGAACGAATATTCCCATTCATCTTCGGTGTTGAACGATAGGTCATCTAGGGTGAGATTCCAGGGCGGGCTTATAAGCTCCGTTCCTGGTAGGCAACAATTATTCGGTTTAGGTTCATCCTTTAGGTAGAGCTCCATCTCGTAACAGGTCTGGAAAAATAAATAAATAAATATATTAGTATCATAATCAATAATGGATGAGAAAATATTTTCTAACTTATATTTTGATCCTTCAAATTAATTTTAAAACGATAAATGAATCAAGTATCATATTTAATGTTAAAGTTTTGGTTAAAGTTGTTTCTAAAACATATAAATAAATATTTACTATTTCATTATTGTACATCGAAGACAGGGAAGAAAAAAAACAATTAAATTCCTCGATAGCATTTCGACATGATAATCGTACAGTTACTTGGTAGTATTTATGATATTGTTTGTGGTATTAGAGGCATAAAATAATAAAATCAATGTATTGAAAGGATTGCTAAAAGTAGGAAGTGGAGGAGATGGTGAATGAACTAGTGGTGTTGGAGGAGGAGGTAGGAATGGGAATGGAGTGGTGGGTGGGGGCAGTAGAGCGCACGCGGGACCTCCAAAGTGGCGAACGTTAACCAGGTTACAACGCCGTTGCGAGATTAACGTGCATCCGATTACCCACTCCAAGCGCTAATGTATTCACCCTTTAATTCGAAAAGTTTAAAGTTTAACTTGCGACGATTTGAGGTGCTCAAAGGATCAACGAAAAACTCAGAAAAATACATGTTAGCCTGGAGGGCTTGTAAAGTGTCAGAGCAATTAATAGTAATGAGTATGAATGAAACTCTTTTAGAAGAGAAAGAAAAAGTAAAAGATTTGTTCGGAAGGTAACTTTACGAATACGAATCGCCTTTCAGATCAATCATTATATAAAAAATAGTCTTTCTTTTTTAAAGAAGAAAGTTATTTAAAGAAACATTTTATTACTTGTATATGTATTTTTTATTTCAATTTATTTATTTATATCTAACTATATCAAATTTAAAAATAAAATTATTTATTTATTTTGTAATATAGCCATTGGGTTCAAATTCCAATTCAGTCAACTTTTTTTTTATTACGAATTATTATATTTATAATTAAATTATTGATTCTGGAAAAGTTAAACCTCTCTTTCTCAGGTTCTGTAGGCAAACACTATAACAAATAATTTAATTAAAAAATATATTTTAATAATATAAAAATATGATAAACGATATAGTAGGTAAAGCTTTACACTGCTCCAATTAAATTTAAATTTTATATTATATCTTTATTATTATTATTTACGGATAGCCCTTGAGAGAGAAATTATTGAATTTCCCTAAGCTCAAACTCGAGTCTTCAGTGTGGTAGACTGTCGTGCTAACTACTAAACCACTGAAGAGTCAATATCTTTATTAGATTATAAATATAGGAAAAATTTAGAATAAATCGAAATTTACGTTCATCCAGTAATCAAAGAAATTTGAATATATTTATGTATATTTCTGTGATTAAGTGAGGAGTTAACAAAAGAAAATAAGTATTATAAATATAATAAGAAAAATATTACAATTTTATATTTGTATTAAAAAAATAAATGATGATAACTATTGATGATTATTTATTTAATCTTTTAATGAATATATGTATATAAAAATAATATTTATTTTAATATACAAATTTTAAAAAACTCGCAAAATTGAGAGAAGATATCAAAATGACTGTGATTAGTTTTAATATAGAAACAACGAAATGCTTTTTCAGATTTTTTATATTTCCATACAGCCTAATAATTTTAAATTATTTTTCCGATGGTATTTATTTCAATTCGGTCTCTATATTTAATTTATTCATTAATTAAATAATTTTTAATAATAATTTTATACAAAAATATATTTTTATCTTTTAGAAAGATATTTTTTTTTAAAAATAGTTAGAATGTTAAGAAATTAAATTAACATCTTTTTTATTACCTTATTTCCTACAATATGTTTAAATCATTTAGAAATATATTTAATAGTTTCTTTAAGAATAATTTATCTGGATTATATCTGAAATAACGTACGTTTTAAAGAGTTAATAGTCCATATTATGTTTGATTGACTTATCATCTATATAATTTATTTATTATTATTATTATTATTATTTTATTTTCAAATTATATTATATAGGAAATTTTTCTTTTTATTTTAAAAATCATGTAGAAAATATTAATGTTATAAAATGGCATCTGATAGGATCAATTTTAGGTTAGTTACATTGTTTTTTAATAGAGACATTTTTCCAGTTCCAATTACCTTTTGGTGAATCAATTTTTTCACTAAATAAACTTCAAAGCTCTAATCACTCAATTTTTATGTTAATAGATTTATATAAAAAAGCTCGAGTGGTCTGGGGAGTAGAATTTGAATGGATATTTTGGTAATGGATATTTTGAATTTTTTTTTTAATAGACACATTACTGATTTTGTTTAAAAAATAAAAATAGAATGTCAGTTATCTTAAACCTTTTTGTGTTTGAAATTTTTTTATGATTTATAAAATCTTTTTAAAAAATACAATTGTTCAGGAATAGATATAGTCAACAATTGCCCTTTGATTGAGTGACGGTTTATGATTTCATCTTTCATTGATAGTTTATTCCTTTTCACTATTGAAAAGTTTATTATTTATGACTGATTTCAATAATCAGGTGCAAATGTATATCTTCAATTAGTTTAGGTTGATTTATTTATAGAAGGCGGCCAAGTTACAGCCCTTTCTGTCAGGATAATATTCGAGATTCCATAAGAGAAAAGGAATAATTTATGTTAACTGCTCGTGATTATTAAAACTAGTAAATTTTGCTGAGACGATGTCGTAAGCCGCTTTTCCCTTCATATTGTTCCGATTTCTTTTATATTATTATTTTGTTAAACCCCGAGAGAGTTACCCGCCCACAAATTCGTTCATTCGAAGTTTCTTTAAGCGACAATGACTGGGTGGGAATTGAATGAGCGGCTAAGATGTAAAATATTTCAAATGCAACGAGGGGAGAGAATCACACCTGCACCTATATAAAAAGATCAGACCACACTCTAGTTTTTATTTTATATTTTAATTCAGGAAAAAAAAAATGGAAGGTTAAGCCTATATTTCTCTCAAGCCATATATAGAAAGCAAAGATTATGTAAATGAGTTGCACACCACATTTTAAATGTTCATTAAACAAATATCATTTTTTTAAAATCCAGAATTTATTTAGGTGGAATAAAAGATTTAATGTGTGTCTCTCTTTTTTTCTTATTTTTCCTGCCTTAGAAAGAAGATATAAACTGTGTTTACTCTAAAATACATGGTGAATTATTATACGGTTTCTAACCGTTTAATCTATTCTTATTATGGATATTTATGCCGGTTTCCATTCAAATTATAAATATTAGCGGTTGTAAGAGAAAATGTTAAAATTGCTGCCTTGTAAGGAAATGCTATTCCAATGAGTTTCATAAAATATTTTACCTTTATGTTGAATAACTTTATTTAATTTCATTATATATATATATATTTCTCTAATATTTCATTCATCAATCATTAACCCACTCCATCCAATTTAAGCCGTCATCTAGATCCTTCAAATAAGTACTTATTTACCTCCTACGATTATTCATCGTTTACTTGTAATTTGTTTTCACTTTTTCTTATATATTTAATTGAATAAATATATAGTTTAACTCTAATTAATTATTGAAATTTTGAATTTAAATATTTCTTTCATGCTTTATATCATATCGTAATTCGTTTTAGGAACATTTATATCAATATTATAAATATCACCAATATTATTTATATTATAAACATAATAATTATAAATAAATAAATACAAATACACTATTCCTATTTATTGATTATTTTTTTTTATCATTTTATCTTATTAATGAAAATTCAATAATAATTTTAATTTAAATTTAGTTTAAATATTATTCTCATAATTCTCAATGAGTATATGTTAAAAACTTTAAAAATACTCTGAGAAAAAATATATATTTCATATTGTTTAATTGAAGCTATCATTTATTCCCGCCTACTATTAAATAAATAAATAAATGTTCATGTTTTCAGAATAATAAAAAGCAAAATATCAAACATCACCAACTTGAAAAAACATGAATTTTGTTAAACATGTCTTGAATTCACTTGAGGGTTAAAAGTTTTTTTTCTGTATTCTACACAATTGCTATATATATATATATATATATATATATATATAAATATCTACATACATATGTATACCATATATATGTATTGCAAGTCGAAACTTTTCTAATGTAATCTAACTACTACACTATAATAATAAAATAAATATATTTAAAACAAAAATGATTCTTGTTTATAATAACTATTAAAATTGTATTTTTTTTCTAAATTAATTTATAAAAAAATTATCAGACAATATTGATAATACAAAATGAGCATTAAGTAAAAGGATAAAATATTAATCTACCTATATTTTCAACATTTATTTACCTCACTAACACTAAATAGCAAATTGGATTATATTTGTATTAAAAATGCATAGATTGAATGAAAAGCGGATGGAAAGTGGATGGCATGTTTTATGAGCAGAGGGTACCTCACTATTACTTACCTTTCAGAAAATAACAAAATAATAGAAAAAAAAATCAGAAAACCTTTGACTTTTGTACGTCCTATACAAGGACAACTCCTATTAAGTGAATTACATTAATTAGGTGTCCAATGGTCAGTAGAACGAGTCCTATCAACCTTTACCTTGATTTTCTTGATCGGAGGCGCTACTTTTTATCAAGTAGCTTCCCAATTGTGATCCCGGAGGCTACCTTCGCTACCTCCCACCCTTTTGTTTTAAATGTGTTTATTAGCCAATAAATATATACAAGGTTGATTATCCCTAAACACATGTGCGATTCACTTTCTACCTCCCACTCTGTGGCGTCCTAACATAAAATAAAATCAGAAAAAAATGTAATACATATTTTGAATTCATAGTTTGATTAATAATAGTTATATGGAAATATTATTTTGATTAATACTCAACCATATATACGCTATTATCTGAATCTATATACTAGAAATCATCGTTTTAGAAAAAGAGCTGAGTAAAATATCTAAATCATATTTTATTTTTTTTTTTTTTGTAAGATAATATTATTTCAATTTATATTTTTGGTGTTGCAGGAAGAAGAGAATTTGAAAAGCCTATCAGAGAGAGTGACCAACAACAGTTAATTTTTCTTTTGTTTTTACCGACCGACGATAGTAAGGGAGGTATTGTTTTCACACCAAATTTCACATGTGGAGATTTTTACATATCTCTACGAATCATGCATTTTCTAAACAGAAAAAAGTATTTTTAGCATGATGTCTGTCCGTCCGTCTGTCCGTCTGTCCGTCCGTCCGTATAGATGTGTACAGCCTGAACGGCTCAACCGATTTTGATGAAATTTGGTATATTTACTTAATGCATCAGTGGGATGAATTGATCAACTTTTGATGCAATTCCGGAAACCGGAAGTGGTAGTATTAGCGATCGACGATAGGAAGGAAAGGGTTATTTTCACACCAAAGGAGATTTTTTTATATATCACCACGAATCATGCACTTTGTATTGGTTTTATCCTCGAAAAAAACATATTTATTAGTTTTTTCTTGATTTAAAATTATATGACGTCATCCAGCCATTCATGACGTCACAGCCTGGTCTTGCATATATATTATAAATAAAATAAAATTAAAAATGTTTATATTTATTATTTATGTATCCATATCTGTTTTTTATTACATTAATAGATATATGAAAATTATTTGAAATTGTTTCTGTAGCTGGAAATTAATTTATTTCAAACCGTCGGTCGGTTCGGACCTGGCCACAGGTCAACTTATTTAATTCATTTTAATTCTGAGTATTTTTAATTATTTGTATTGTATTAATCTAATTTAAATTATTTTTAGTTTATTAATAAGATAGAAGAAGGTCAGTAAGAGGTAAGAATATCTATATTTCTATGTATTATTTTATAAATATAACAAAAAAAATATCCTAAAAGTGCTATTTGCTGCCAAAAGGAAGTAATTCTAGTGATTTTATTATATATAATTTTATTAAATCATGATTGAATTATGTGTCTAGTTTGATAGATTCGAATGATTCTCGAGAGAGTCATTCGAGCCAGGTGAAGTTGGCTTCTTTGGGTAGCTAGATCCAAGTTTAATTCGCTTTCTGAGAGAGATGGGACGTTAGTAATAGAAACGGGGCGAAGGGACGAGGCGGATTCATTAAGGTGAAGATTGCTCATTCGGAGCGTCTTTACGCGACCAAGTCGCTCGTTGGCGCTGAGACAAAAACTGAAAAGAATGCAATTAAATTAACAAGAGTGGGTCCTTTACTCTCCTTAGATGGGGGTGGTGTTTGATGGGGGTTGGAAATGAAGTGCCGAGTGGAGATTGGGTAGCTGTCGCCGCCTCGATGGGGTAACAGAGCAGGAGCACCCCGCCGATCGATCCGTCCTACAGCGCCTCTCTCTACTGTCTTCTCTCATTTCAAATTTAATTAATTAATATTCGAGAATGGAAAATTTCATGGCCATGGCTTTTTCAGTTAATTATTAAGAAAAAAAAAAGATCATAAACAGTCGAATCATAAATGAACGTGTTAAAATTGAAACGTTCTTTTTTTCTTTCTTAAAATTATTTGATCGTGCGATTTTTTTTTTTTTAAAAATTAATCAGAGAAAGATAAATAAAGAGCAAAAAAAAAAATCAATAAATTGCGTATGATGATCAATGATGAATAAAGAAATAATTTAATTTAGTTAACAAGAGAGAAGAAAGAATAAAATGAAAATTCATTCTCGGGAAGAAAAACAATGGATGGGTGATTTTTCTCTGTTCTGTCTTTCTTCATTAAAACTAAGCTCGAACATCAATCTAGATTAAATAACACTTTAAATATATTATTCTAACAGATACGTAGCAATGTATTATTATTTTTTTAAGGATGAAAAATATATTATAATTTCATAATTAATCAGTTTCTATTGTAAGCTGTTGTTAATTTATAAACTCATATTACTCTTACCATTTAATTATAATTAGATAGAAGTTTAAATATGTTAAATTCACTAGAATCGAATTAATTATTTCAGAAAAATATGAGAGGATTATTATTTTATTTTTTTTTTAAATTATATAAAAAAATATCAATGAATAATTAATATTTATTTTGTTTTTATAATAATCATATTATTAATAATAATTATTATTATATTTAATTATTAAAATGCGAATGAAATTTTATTATAAGTATATTACTTGCGATTTTTGCATTAAATTTAATATATTTATATATTTCAACTTCTTGAATTTTTTTAAATAAGTTTCTCTACCTCTTTACTTGGGATTAGGTTGAAAGTGAATTCCGAAATTCTATGAATATTTTACGCACAAACATTTCTTTATATGGAAAATCTGGTTGATTTATATATAGTATATATATACATATATATATATGTATATATATATATATATATTATATTTAATTTAACAAGAAACATTCAGAACAGGAAATTTTCTTTTCTTTCTAATTGATCTTCATTTCAAATTAAAAATTAAAATAAATATAAATATGTTTACTGTTGTCTTTAAATTTTATTGATATAGTTTTGTTTTTAAAAGTTTTTAATTCTTTTTAAAGTGCATGGTTTATTCCATAAGAAATAACATTTTTGTCAAATTAGCGAGAACAACTTATATATTTATTTGTAAAGAAACCATGTTTGTATATACATCTAAAAAACAGACTAATCATTAATACTCGTGTTCTTTTCCAATTATATATTATTATAGTAAGAGTATGTAGATAGCCTGTTTATACAAATAAGGTCACATCAAGTGGGTTAGAACTAAGAGGAGAAATATAAATCATTCATAGATAACAAATGTTTTGCATTATGTAAGTAGGAGTTGTGAACGCGAGGGTCTTGGTTCGCATTTCGATGCATTCCCCAGACAACATAGATAAAACAAAAGGAACCCATTTATGGGTCATCGACAATAGAGGAGACAAAGCCGCGCAGGTGGCTCTTGCGCAAACAGCTCGAGGCCCGAGTGATTCATACCCTAGCACCCTCAAAAGGACCGACTATTCGGCCTCTCCTAAACCGGATCCAATGTGCGGGGATATAATTGCATTACCGGGTTTTATTCAACCCCGTAAAGCTAATTGTACCTCATCGATAGGGTATGAACAGGAAGAAGGGTGAAAATAGAATAGAACGCGAGTGACACCCTCCCTCTCTCTCCCCCTCCAACATGACAGTCAATAATTCTGCGATTAATTTGATCGGGGCGTGAGTCACGCATTGATAAATAAGACACCTTCTATTGGGTCGAAAAGTGGAAAAGCAATCATTTCCTTATCAAAAAGAGGAGAGGTGTTCCTAAATCAACCCTCTTTCTTATAGCTTAGTTCCATTTGGATGTAAGTACCTAGTTGTATCCTGGATTTATAAATAACGAAGAAACTGTCAATGTTAATTATTAAAATGAGATGTTGTCTTGTCAACATCAATATAAAACAAATTAAATATAGAATCAAATGCAGTACGGTTATACAGAGATTCAAATAAAAAATACAATAAGAATCTGATTTTAAAAATGATAAACAGAAAAGGACGTGTGTGAGTAAACTTTGGAGATTCATGTTCAGATCCATCAGGTCCATCAGATAATATTAAGTACTTATGTACTAGATCTGGATAAGTGAACAAAAGGGATCAAATTGATTTATAACAAATTTAAAAAAAAATTAATAAAAAAACAAAAATTACCTAAATTCTTAATAAAAGAGAAGAATAGAAAATACACCTTCAGCAAAAGATTTAATATTAATGGACAATTTTTAAATACTAATAGGAATTGATCTAAAATGCCATTGTTAAAATTATTTTTATTTTAATATAATCCAAATAGAATGATTTATTTTAACAAGTTATATATTATAATCCAATTTGACTAATGTGGCAGCAACATTGCAAATGGTTGGATGAATATTTTCTCCAAATTATTTCTACAAATCCGGAATTGTATCTAGAAATACAAAGAAAGTTTGAAACTTATATCGTATATCAATATAGTCATAGATTTATAATTCAAAAACATGAAAAAATAGTTGAACTCTTATTCAATTTTTCAAACTAATCTTCTATACCCTCCATTTTAAAAAAACAAAAAACCAATGTACATTTTGGAACAAATCATTTTTATTAATCAATGTATTCCCCTTCTGCATCGATACACAAATTTGCACAATCCAACAAGTTGTCAAACGACTTCTCCATGTTCTTTATTGGAATGATCTTTAGAACAAATGAATAACGTGATTTTTGACCAAAAATTCAGTTACAAGTCGAGAACGATGTGATGGTGCATTAACGTGCAAAAGAGTCCAACTGCCGATTTCTCAATATTCTTGTCAGCAAACGCTTCATGACGCCCAAATAAAACTCTCCAGTGACTGTCTGGCCGGGTGGAACAAATTCTTTGTGGATAATTCCTTTTGAATCGTAAAAATCCGGTTCTGGGACGCCTGATCTTTCGTCATCATCCAGCGTCTCTACCCGATTTGAAACGCCCGAACCACTCGTAAACTTTCATACGGGATAGACAATCATCACCATATGCATTTTGTAGAATTTGGTGCGTTTCAGTAAAAGTTTTACCAAGTTTAACACAAAAATCAATTGCAGCTCTTTGTTTGAAACTCATTTTCCGACCGATGTACAAAACACACTGACATTTGAAACGGAATAACTTTTGTTGTATGCATCCAAATGTCATGAAATTTATACCATGAGGGACTAAGCCATCTACGGGTAAAATATTACAACAGATGGCATTAGTGGTACTATTTTTTTTAAAAAGTTCGGTTTCTTTTGGAATGGAGGGTGCATATCTGTTTGCGTTTCTAAAATATCATTTGCTTGCAAATTTTCGCTTCATAAATCCGGTAATTTCTTTTTATAAATATGGAATGAATAATTAAAAACTCCTTAAAAAAAACAGAAAATGGTTTTATTTAACGAATTACAATTTAATCGTAGAGAACTACATATATACGAATAATTTTTCAAAAAAATAATGCCATAAATATATATATCAAAACTTTATTTAAAAGAAATGATAAATTATGTGTTAACTAAAAAATAATTATTTGAATATCTATGAATTTAATAATTTTCATTAAATATCATTTTATTTTAAAGGCACGTATAAAAGAAACAATTACTAGAAACACTCGAATTTAGTTTTTGTTTTTAGATAATTATATTTGTCCTGCCCTTTAAAGTGTTTTTTTAGGTTATTTAAGATTCGATTCCTTTCATAATTATGCTATTTTCTACTTTAAATAAATATCTTTACGAACTATTTGGTGGTTTAAATTTAAAAGTTCTTTATAGAAAAACCAAAAATTTAGATAAATCTTCCCAATCTTTTTTTTTCAAGAAGAGTGGGGGCAGAAGAGAACTTTAAGAAAGATTTATTTGGATCTTTGAAAAGAATATAGATGTTAGAAAGAGAACGATTCCGGAAATGTTCCCATTAGCTTTAAACGGATTCAGAGAGGGGAGGATAAGGCGCGACTTTTGGATATTGATAAATACGTTTTTGGGAAATGTTCTTTAATACTGAAATTAAAACGACCTTCACTAATTATGTTCATATTTTAATAATAGTATTTATAACATTTAAATTATAATTATAATATTAGGTGGTTTTTGAAATTCAAAAAATATCTGTTAAAACATTTTCAAATTTTTACTTTTAATCCTTAAAATATCAAAATGTAAAATTAAATTATTAAAAATAAATAATAAACGACAATAATTTAAATAAATTAAAAAGGGCTAACATTGTTCATTATAAATTCTAGTAAATACAATTTTTACCTTCAACAATTTCAATTAAAAATAAGTTGACCTGTGGCCAGGTCCGAACCGACCGACGGTTTGAAGTAAATTAATTTCCAGCTACAGAAACAATTTCAAATAATTTTAAGATATCTATTAATGTAATAAAAAACAGATATGTATACATAAATATAAACATTTTTAATTTTATTTTATTTATAATATATATGCAAGACCAGGCTGTGACGTCATGAATGGCTGGATGACGTCATATAATTTTAAATCAAGAAAAAACTAATAAATATGATTTTTCTCGAGGATAAAACCAATACAAAGTGCATGATTCGTGGTGATATATAAAAAAATCTCCTCATGTGAAATTTGGTTTGAAAATAACTCTTCCCTTCCTATCGTCGATCGCTAATACTACCACTTCCGGTTTCCGGAATTGCACCAAAAGTTGATCAATTAATCCCACTGATGCATTAAGTAAATATACCAAATTTCATCAAAATCGGTTGAGCCGTTCAGGCTGTACACATCTATACCTGATGGACAGACGGACAGACGGACGGACGGACAGACATCATGCTAAAAATACTTTTTTCTGTTAAGAAAATTCATGATTCGTGGAGTTATGTAAAAATCTCCACATGTGAAATTTGGTGTGAAAACAATACCTCCCTTACTATCGTCGGTCGGTAAAAAACTAATGTTAATAAATGTTAATAGAAATTTGTAAATTTATAAAACTATTGAGAAAAATATATACATTAAAAAAAATTTAAAAGAAAATAAATAATTCTATATTAAAAATAATTTATTACCAAATAAATCAAACTAAAAATTAATATATTATTTATTTCATACCTATATTAAAGAAATATTTAGGTTACTAAATAATTTCAATTTTTAAATTATATTTATTAGAATTGATTAAAACTCGCCAAATATAATTATATAGTTTAACAATCATTAATAATCCGAATAATATAATAAATTATTAAATAGATAATATTTTAAAATTTTAAGTAATTAATTAAGTTTAAGAGATTTCGATTGTATATTAGTTCAATTTAAATTTACTAAAATTTATACCACTTTCTAATTAATCTGGATTCTCGTAAATAAAAGATGGGTTGACATGAATTAGTTGAATAGTATTATTATAAACATATATATATATATATATATATATATATATATATAATCATAATAGAATTCAGTTATTGCATAGAGATTGTATTTAATCATTTTGGGCTCAAAGGGATTGTTGTTTTCTCTTTATGACATTCTCTCCCTTCAAGTAGAGAGTTAATAGAATGATGATTATGACGGATATAGTGAGTTGAGGTGGTTTCTAATAATGATTTAATTAGCCATTACGCTGATAGGAATACTATACTTACTAGTTATTACTATATTGTTAGAACTTATGCGATATTTTGGAATCACATCGAATAGTTTCGATTACTATTAAAGCCGAATAGAAAATCTGCTTCATTTACAATTGTACCGATTTTCAATTATATAATTGAAATTATTTTATTAATAATTATTAATTGAATACTAAGAATATCACAAAACTTTTAATAAAAGATATTATAATTTAATTAGTGGATTAGAATGTATTTCATTTGAGTGATGGTTTATATTGAATTTTCAATTGTAAATAAATAATGAGATTTTAATAATAATCTCACAATCAATGAACATGAGCATGGACGTCAATATCTATGTATGTACTATTATACTCCTTTAATCCTTATGGAGCATTAGAGAATAAATTTATGTTCGTGACAAATTATATATTTCGGAAGCATTGGTGTTTTTCTGTTTTTTTATTTTTATTTTTATTTTTTAATGATAGAGATGTTATTATAAAGATCAGATGGTCTGATAAAAAAATGATAGGGGATGAAATATAAAGGGTTTCATAGAAGAAATTTAACAAACACGATTGTTCCACTCTGAAAGTGATCAATAAATGTCAAGTAGATATAAAATTGAAACTTTTTAATGGCAATTATTTATTTTTAGGTTTTTATCTCAGACAGTAAATCGGCAATCTTCTTTATTAATTTTGATATATTTGTAGAAAGAGAACTGATCCTACTTATATCTTTTCAATAATACTGAAAATAAATGAATAACCTAAAAGCAATTCAACACAAATTTAAAATAAGGTTTTAAAAAAGAAAAAATTTATTTAAATAAGGAATATTTGAATTAACCGGTCATTTTTATTTAGTATGAATGTTGAAGAAAATTAATATTGACATGAATACACATATTTATCTAATTTGAATATTATTCGAAAGTTCACTAAAATATCCAATGGACATGGGGGATTTAAGTTGGCAAATATAATCTCAGATTATTTTACTGGAACCGTTTAAAAGGGCATTCTCGCAAAATTTATCACCCCAAGAATGACATAGAATCTGAGAAGCTTTGAATAATAAAGGGATTTTAAAGCGTTGTTGGACGCGTTTATTTGTTAAATTGTGTTACCTTCGTTTACGCATATACATGTACTTATAGAGGAATATATAAAACTTTTCCTATTATATCAAATAATACACTGATATATGTAACTTAGATATATATTAAATATGAATTGGGAGGAAAAGGATTTTTTCCCAGGATACAAATTATCATTTTAATTCCTTTTTTTTATTTAAATTAAAAAAATAATAAACATTTTAAAAAAAGTTCTAGTTAATATCAGTATCATATAATTTCTTTGAAAAAATAAATAGACAAACAAAAAGTAAAGTAATTTTTTTAAATTATCTTATTAAATAAGAATCTTTCTCTTTAAGTTTTCATTAACAAAATTATATATATATATATAAACTAAATATATAAATAACTAATATTATATATATATATATAAATACTCTCCAATTGCCACAACCCACTTCTGACAACGCTCATATAATGGTTGAAAATTGTTGGAGAAGTCTTGATGTGGAATCGTTCTCAGAGTAGCCGTCACAACGTTCAGGCCGGCAATCCACAAGCAGGACACCAGAAAATACTACTTACTGTGTCTTTGCTAATACCCAATTCTTCGCCGATCTTTTGTTAGCATCTCTCGTACACGTTCAGTGTTTTCTGGTGTCTTGCTTGTGGATTGCCGGCCTGAACGTTGTGACGACTATTCTGAGAACGATTCCCCATCAAGACTTCTCCAACAGTTTTGAAGCGTTATACGAACGTTGTCAGAAGTGTGTTGTGGCTAGTGTAGAGTATTTTGAAGGTTAATAAAGGTATTTACAATTAACATTATCTTTTTATGTTTTTATATATAATACCATTCACCGAAATTTTTAGACACACTTCGTATATATATAGTATTATATTATACTATAATCTGATTTAGAGTTTATTCATCCTTATTAATGTAAAGTATTAAAAAATATTTTAATGTCAGCCATTAAAGAAATTAATCATTCAAAAAATTATTTCTCTTGGGTTATGCAATTTTCTAAAATGATAATTAAATATAAGATTATATAATTCTTCCAATTTTCTTTTTTATTAGTGTGAAGACTATCTTAATATAGTATCTAGTAATTTCAAAAGATTTTTTTTTATTCATTGACTAGTTCGTGACTAAGCCTAAATGAGCCTGAGTAGAAGAAGAAAAAGGTCGTATTATGAATGAGATTTTGACGACCAAATAATTCAAGTGCCAACAATCTGTTCTAAAACTTTTGTTATCAAAAAATGAGGGTCGGTAATGGAAATAAGAAGATTCATTTCATTTTATGGCCATCCCTCGATCTTCTCCAACTTGAAATGAGATTTTAAGAGATTAGTTTTAAAGTTTCATTTACATAATAGAAAAAACAGGTATTTTCTATTAGAAATTTATAGTTAAAACGCTTAAGAAAATTGTAAATTGTTTAGTACTAAACTATTAGTTATAATTTTCTACTATAGAGATAAAAAAAAATTTTGTGGTACGTCTTTGAAAGTGGGGAAGAAGTTGAATTTAATTTGTGGAAAAAGCCTTAAAAAATCTCTGTAATTGAAATTTAATAATAAAAAAAAATTTAAAATCAATTTAAGAGTGGGGATTGAATCAGAGGGCTATGCTTGTAAAGGATAAATATGAATTCTAACTATTACTAGATCATAACTAAAGTATTTATATTTTTATTTATTTAATAAGTTTAAATATATCTTTATTTAAACCTAAATATTATTATGTAAATAAAATAATATATTTTAATTTTAATTCCATTTATTTATAGATATTTTTTATGAATGCAATAAGAAAATTAACTTTATTAAAATAAATGTAATGGAGTACCACACAAATAGAAAAAATAAAATCTATTTTTTTTTATCTAGTATAAATCAAAAATAAATGTAACTTTAATAGAGCAAATATTTGTCTTTTTTCATGGGAGAAATAGAGAGCCATTGATGGATTTTAAATTCCCAAGTTTATCAAATCATTTAGTTAGTTGAAATGGCTCCGTTTGAAAAATACCCCTTAAATGATTCAATAAAGTTTTTCTTCAATACAAATGTAAAAATAATACGATTTAGTTGAAATCCTTTTCTTCTAGTAGCTGTGAAGAAAGGAATAAAAAAAAACCTTAGAATTGATTTGTTGAGATGAAATATCTCCGAAGAAATCAAATTCATTCGTCCTCGCTTGGTGAGCATATTTAAAATGATGACTAAAAGGGAATGGAAATGACCAAACACAAAAGAATGACAAAACACAATATTGTTCCTTTTAAGGGTGGACGACATGGCGTATATTGAAGGAGTCAAGTGAAGTGTGATGGTCTGGCGAGGGACCTGCAACCATCCGTCATGAGGAGGTCTTAGCCCCTGGGACTCAATCCCGGGGGGATGAAGGGGTGAGGGGCGAGGGAGTGACTAGATGACGGACTTATTTAAAATGTCATTAGATGAAATGTTACAGCTTTCGCCTCCGAGCTAATCTTCTCCAAATTGTAAGATGTATTTGTGAGCTTGAAATGAAATTAACATAATGGAATTAACATTAGCCACATTCCAATGACTTCCAAATATCTCGCTCAGCGTGTCTTGTCTTTTTTAGTCTAAATCAACAGGAAGTGGAACGAAACCCATCTTTCCGAAATCCATGTTGAATTATTTGTTTTTTACATTAACAAATTAAATTACCACCAAGAGAGATTTAAAATGAAATATCTTCTTTAGCACCAGATGGACAAATTTTAAATATTTTTTTCGAAAAGAAAATATTTCTATTAAAAAAATAGTAATTAATTTTCATTTTTAATTCAAAATGAAAAAAAAAAAATTTCTTTCCTTGCACTATTATTAAATTAATAGATGAAGTTTTAACTTTCTAAGAAATTTTTTATACAATGTTCAGAGCCTATAAAAAAAGAGGAAGCATCAAGTTGATTAGTTATTTCAATTTATTTTAAGTTTATATGCAACTTTTTATACAGTTTTTTTACTAAAGATATAATTTAATATTATTTATAAATAAAAACAATAAAAACAATACCTCCCTTACTAAATCGGTAAATATACTTTTTCTATCTAAAATAATTAATTTATTATAATTTAAAAAATATTTTTTGTGATAAAAAAATATTTATTTATATTTATAATCTGATGGTGTAGAGTAATAATTATGTTTACACACAATTAAACGTATATTATAACTACTAATTGTTGAACAAACCTCAATTAACCTCTCTTTAGTGTCATACAATTTTGATCAAATTACATACTATCTACATAATCTACAATATATGTTTAAAAGAAAACTTTAAAAGCATTTAAACCAAATGTTTAAAGAGATTTTTTAATGAAAATGTAAAGTTAATAAATTTTACATTAATGAGATATTAATAATTTTAAATTCAGTGAATCTAAAATTATATATGAAATCACGAATTAAATATGAAAACTGTATTAATATATTTATATAAATGGAGATTATTAATCAAGCGTCCATCATAGACACATATTATAGACACATATAGACAGGGATGGATATATGGCCGCCCTTCAAGATAACATCTAAGAAAAAAAAAATCAAAATTTAACTTTTAATATTTGTTTTATTATTTATTATTACACTTAAAACCAGTGACTTGGATGAAAAAAAAATTGGCGTCTCTAAATATGTGACGTTCGACGTTCGGCCGCCTTTTAATTCGGCCGCCTGCGTGCGGTGCACGCAATGAACGCTGGTCAGGCACGGCCCTGCATATAGATATTAGATATTGATTATTGAAATCCTGAAACGTAAAGAAATACCAAAATCCGTTTATAATGATTAGGACATTGGAATCTGAAAATAAAAATATAATTATATGTTCATATTTTTTTTTTGTAGATATAAATAAATAATTCAATTTATAAATGGATAATGGGAATATTCAAAATTCAGCAAATTATGCTCGATGTTGTTTTTAATTAATTATGCAAATATTCAAGATAAACGTATATGTGGAGAATAAAATGAGGAACCATTAAAGGATGCATTTGTGAACCAATTACCAGGGGTTGGCTGCAGTCTTAAATGAAGGTGTCTGTTTCTCGATTGCATGTATTCACAGAGCAGACGACGAGACATTTAATAAGTCAGACAGTCAAACTACGAGAAGAAAGAAGTCTTTATCTCTGGTTGTCATTAGTAAGAATCACACTACAGATGAGTTCCTAGCTAATGGGAGGAAGGGGAGGTAGTACGTCTGCTGGTTAATTCAGAGGCTCGTTAACGCGCGAGTCAAAAACTGGTATCCGGGACGTGACTATATCGCGAGGGGTTGGGGTTCCGCCCTGGGGGTGCATTGCGGTCGGTGCGTGCTTTCCACCCTACACAGCTGTGCTGGGGACGGGGATCATTTGTAGCTATAGCAACGTGGTGTCGTAAGCCTCAATGGAAACGACACCTTCCTTAGCCCTTTTCTAATGGGACTCTACACCAGTGCAAGAGTGGATCCTGGACTTGTACTAGACACTTAGCATTATGGCCCTCGACTTAAAGATGGCTGTTGAGAACCTTTTGAAAAACTCGAAGAACATAAGCAGCATCAAGGATCGTAAGCAAAAATATTGTAATCATCTGGCAAATATTTTGTTTTTCCGTTAAAATAATAATACTTAAGACTTAAGAAAGAAAATTAACTAAAATTAAAGATATAAAAGTGGAAAAAAAAGGAATTCCAGCGTTCTTTAATAAAAAAGTGTTAATTAAGATATGGTTCAATAGAAAAGGAGGACACTTTATACATTATTGATTTATTTATTATAAAATCATTAAAACATTCTATTTTATTTAATATATTATTTAAACAAATTTAATTTATAGATAATTTTTTTTTATAAATCATTTTTCTTTTATTAAATAGTTTTCAAATATAGGGATAAGATTATTGATGATAATCATGTATATAAGTGTATATACCTAAATCATTTCCTTTCGTTACCAAAATTCATTTATTTTATTTTTAATGAAATTTAACTGTACTCTTTTATTAATCAAAGGAAAAGAAAAATTGTTATAAAGAAGCCATTCATCACTAATACTGGTATATAATTTCTCATCTTAGAAGTTCACGACCTCCAACAACCATATCGCTGTGGAATGTTTTCTTCCCAAGGCAACAGAACCACTTTTAAGTTTTTGTTAACTGATTGAAATGAATTCTTTCATCTATATTAATAAATTCTAAAATATACTTTTAATTAATCCTATCGAATTGATTTCTTTTTATTTTATTTCATATTCTAAAAAAATGACCTTTAAGGATATAAATATCAAAAAAATCATTTTTGTAATTTTAAAGTTATACGAGAAATATTAATATCATAATGAAATTTTTAATAAAAAATGACTTAATAAAAATTCGTTTAATAAATTAATAGGAAACAATACATTACATACATTTCTTGTTATAGAAAATAGAAGACGCCACAGGATAGGCAACATCGTAGGTTCACATTATCGTGGTCCCTGGAAAGGGAATTTCTCTTGCTGGAGTTTATGGGACGGAGTCAACCCAGCCACTGGGATCAAAATTTGGAAACTACTTGATAAATAATAGGGTACCTGATCAAGATAATAAAGGTAAAGGTTGATAGAACAAATTCTACTGATCATAGGATACCTAATTAGTATAACCGTCTTGATAAGCATTGTCCTTGCGTAGGATATACAAAAGTCAGAGGGTTTTTTTTTGTTATAGAAAAAATAAATATTTATTAATTCATAAGTATCATATATGTAATTACAAAATAATTATTATATCATAAGTATAAAACATGATATTTAAAAAAATTTTAAATTATTATATTTCAAATTAATAAGTATAAAATTTTATTAAAAAATGTTTGTTTTATGTTTTAGCGATTGACCTTTTTTATTAAATAATCAAATAGTACAAACCTCGATGAATAATTGAAATGTTAAAAAGATAATTAATGCATTTAATAAAAAAATTTGTTACAGGTGTAAGATAGCTTCATTTTAATTTTTCATATAAATTCAAAGTTCAAAAGAGTGGGAAATAGGCGGTTGGGTAAAGGTGAGGAAGACTGAAGTGGGAGTAAAAGTGTGTGTGTTAAAGTGAGGGAGAGAGAGAGAGAGAAATACCATTTTCTACATGAATAGGTGGTAATTAAAACAAGGGTGATTATTTAGCAAAGTTATTTAAGGTAAAAGTTTTCAAGCGGATAAGAATGGTGGAACTTTTTTTCTAGAAAGGGGAAAGAGATGGGAGAGATATTTAATTTATTTATTTATGAGTGTTTTTATTTTAGATAAACGAATTCTTCAATTTTTATTTAATAAAATACTTTATTTTCATATTTTTTAAAAAATAATTTCATATTTATTAAATGTGCTATATTAATATGTAAACTTAATTTAATGCACTTTAAGTTTATGTTGGTAATTAAACATTTTATTTTTTATCAACATGGACTTTATAAAATCCAGATACATCGATTGATAAACATCACGGCTATTTCATTAATTTTTAACTATGTAAGAATATAATTAATAATTAATTATGGATTAATAAAGGCAAAAAAATATTTATTTAACTTATTTTTTTGATAAATTGATCTTTTTTATATTTTTTTCTGGTGATATTGATTTGAAATTTTTTTTGATTTGTTAAGACAACTACTAATCGAAAAAGTCTGTGATTCTACAAAATGTAAAGCTGTTTGTTTAAATGAGAATTAAAAAAGTTGTAAACATTTATGGTTTGGTTTATTTACAGATGACACATTACAAGGTTTAGTTTTATGAACTTTACTTTTCATTGTGAAATCAGTGAGATGAAATAAATTACAATTACATTTATAGAGTATGAATCTGGCAAATATTCTCTCTCTCTCTCTCTCTTTCTCTCTAAATATACGACTTGGCAATTCCAATTTCAAATAAGAAGATTCTTTGTGAAATCAAATATTCTTTTTTCGCTCAATAAAAACTAAAGAACTACATGTCTACAAATGTAGTTCACTGTAATTCAAAATTCCCGAACATAAAATATATAAATGTCGTTTAAAAAATAATCTACACAAAAGCAATGTCAAGGCAATATGATTCAAACTGGAGACGATTTGGTTAACAAAAATCAAAGAAAATAAATTGAAAATTAAATAATTTATTGAAATAGATTATTTCCTAGTGTAATAGTTATGTAATCTCAACTAAGATTATTGTATAAGTCTTTCTATGTATATAATATACAGGCGTAATCTGGATAGAAAAAAAAAATAACTTTGGTATAGAGACACGAGAAACAGGTAAGTTTGTTAAATAGTGAGGCCTTCTCTGACTCGACGAATGACTTTAATGTCTAGTGAATAATTAAAGCAACCGTGTTCAGGATTGTTATGGGCACGTTTTAATTTGTTGTGGGTATTTTGTAAATAAGAGACTTGACTCGAAATATTAAATGTCGTCTAAGTGAATGGGAGAGTCGTGGAAGAAAGGCAGAGGAGAATCCTCTAATTAGGGCCCCAGGGCTTTCGTACCTCGAAGGAATATCCAGTTGCAACTGTGCATTTGCATATAATGCTTATGAAAGAGGAGGTTTACAATTAACGATGCCTGAGGGTGTCCTCGCCAATTGGGAGCACGAACATATCTTGTATATTTGGGGATATAACTTTAAATAAAAAATCATTTATATCTTTGGTTAGAAAAATAAATATTCAAATGAAATAATACTAATTTTTATTTTGGTTTGGTAAAAATTTAAATAATACTTTGCATTAAATCTCGGTCATAATTCAAAACATCACTTTTTCTTTTAATCCCTCCCCCCCTCTCAAAAAAATCTAGTTTTTAAAAAATTAATGCGTTCATTAAAATGTAATAATACAATTTTAAAATATTTTTAAAATTCATTGGAAAATATCAAAGTTAAATTAAACAAAAAACTATATATATATATGTATTTATATTTATATATTTAGTTGATATATGAGAAGTTTAAATTTAGAAAAAAATTAAAATGTTATAAAAAAACCGCATTGTGATTTGAAAATAAATCTTTATGTCCTAGAAAACATCACCATAAAATAAAATGTGGCAAAAAAAGTGGAGAGAATAATAATGTTCCAAATAAAATAAAAAAAAAACTTTTAAAGACCAATTAAAGAGAAATATAAAAAGTAAACGATCTATAAAAGTTGTGAATAACAAATTTCGAAATTTAGAACTTTTTCATTATCCCAAATTTAAAAAAGAAAACAAAAACAATAATCTATTTATTTCAAATGATTTATTAATAATGATTTTTCTTATATTTTTATTGTAGAGAAGAAATAAGAAAATATTTGTTACTGAATTGTAAAATTATTTATTTATTATTTTCATGGACCTTAAAATTTTATTTTTTATAAAGTAAAATTAATTTTAAAATAAAATAAAATAATGATTAAAAATTACAATAATAATTTATAAAGAATAAAACAAGAAAAGAATTGAAGTTTTAAAAAACCCCTAGAAATAGGCCACCGATACTCGATGAATAAAAAAATATAATATATATTTTTAAAAATTAAATATTATATTAATTTATTGGTAATTCAATCTTTAATCTTTTGTTATTTTTTTCTTCTATTTAAAATGAATTTACGATTGTGAAAAATTAATGAGATCATCCAATTGGAATATACTAATATACTAATATATTTATATATTCTACAATATTTTTTTTATATTATTTATTTATTGTTTCATACATGATCATTTTTAAATAAATTGTTAAAATGGAATTATTTGAATATAATATGATTTCAGTTTGGGAGAGTAGTTTTATGAAAAAGGTGTAAAATGAAACGAATTTAGTGAGAAAAGACTAAATTTCATTTAATTTTGAAAATAGACGTATGATAGTAACCTTGAAGCGTTTGTCCCAAATGTGCTGGGCAGAAGTGACTTGGAATTCAAGAGCAGCAAAGACAGAAAGGGGGAGAGTGATGGGTGGTTGGTAGGAAGTCAGGAAGATGGAATGAGAAAGAAAGAGACTTAATTTCTTCGAGCAGAACGTGCCCGTGCCGGCTTAGTTTAATAAGAACCGAGGGGAACAACTTTATATCCGAGACCTGCGAGTCGAGAGGGCGACTCGGCAGAAACTTTGCGGGATTTTAAGAGCTGCCGCCAGTGCAGGAACACAAAGAGAGGTAACTTTCTTTCCTTCGATCCAGTCGTTTTCACCAGGGGTATATACGGTATTCAGAAGGGATGAAATGTTACTCCCATTTAGACTTAAGCTTTTTCGTTGAGTTGTTGCACTATACTAGAGAACGAAGTTTTTAAGATTTTATTTTTATTTTTCAACCTCTGGACAACATAAGCATATAAATAAGAAATAAATGAAAACTAGAGAAAAAGTAGACACAACAATATTTTTTCAATTTTTCGTTTCTTTTTTTTTTTCTTTTACTCTCTATGAAAGATATTTATTTTATAATAATTCACATAATAGAAAAAGAGGGAGAGAGCGAAAGAGATAAAATCTTTTATACCATATTATTAGTAATTAATTAAGAAAAAATATTTGAATAAGATATGCTAATTATTCAGCTTTGTCAGATAAAGCTAACACGTGATTTTTATTAAAATGATTAATGGACAATGCATGTTAACCACCCAATTGAGGAAAATTCAAAAATTAAAGGAAAAAAAAATCACTTAGAATAAACGGTAGGAAAAAAACTCCATCATTTGATGATTGAGCTGAATAAACTGTTGGATGGTGTAATTAATTTAAACAATTGTTAAACCTGAGTGCCCTAATGCATCAATAGAGATAAAGAGTGAAAAAACGATCGATATAAGGGCGAGGGTGAAAGAATTTCACCCCTAAATGGCTCTATATACGAGCGCATCTCTCGGGCGGAATATTCAATAAACAAAACAAGAATTTGCCAGGGCGGAACGGAAAGCGCCGAGGGAAAAGTAAGCTTCAGTGGGGGGTAAGGCGAGAGCAGGAACCGTGTTTTTTTATTTCTTCGTTTTTTCCCTTTAAAACATAACAAAAAACTGTCCGAGGGGTGGATGGGAGGGAAGAGGGTTATACTCTGAATTCAACTTGAAACATATGTTGCCCAAATTAAAATTAGCTAATATTTAGTTGATGGAAAAATAAACCAATCATGTGGAATGTTTGAAAATAAATTTTTGGATAATTTACAAATCTAGTCAACTCTTAAACCAAGTAAATCACTTTATGAATAAAAAACTAAAAACTGTAACAATGTATATTTTTATATATTATAAATATGACAAAGTCACCTTAGGCGGTGTTGCACAATTAAATGGCAACATCTAAGGGATTCCCACTGGCCCTCGGTGCGGTTGACGACTTTGGCATTCTATTCTCATTCTCTTTTTAGCGTTCTTTATGTAAAGACGCGTGTCCTAGTGTTTAAAGGCGATCCTCCATGTTGGGTGGATCTTTTGTAACCTTTTTCCTATTAATGTTCTCAAGTAATCCGATATGTTTGGGGAGAACATCCTTTTATATTTATTCAATTAATCCCTGAAACTGGATTATAATTATATTATTTGTGACCCTCATGATGGAGAATTTATATAATATTCTCTTTAACTTCTTATAATTATATGTTTATTATTTATAATCGTGTTTAAATTGATTTAACTACTCCTTATTGTCCTGTCTCTTCGATTTGCATTACCCTGTGTATAACATGGCGCCCAACTAACTTCATCTTCGCTGGACCACTGGTGGAAAGGCAGTTTGGACTCTTCAAGTGCTTGTAATATTTTCCCTCTTCAGGAGAACCTGTGGAGACCTAAACCCTTTTTCCATTCCATAAAGTCCATTTTTCCCTCTCCCACTTCCCCTCCACTCCCTTTCATCATATTTTCCCTCCCTCTTCTTCCCCCTCTTCCCCTCTCCTTGTAAGGGTCCTACTGGCATCCCGTACGTGGAGCCCCCTTACAAAACAGATTTTAATATATGTTTATATAAAATTTATGATTTTATTGAAAAAATAAGGCTAATCTTAACAATTATTATACACTTATTGATATATTACTTGTTAGTATACATCTTCATTTCCAAAGAATATAAATATCGTAGAGATGATATAAAAATTAAATTACGTTGATTTTATAGCAATAATTTTTCGAGTCATAAAAATGCCTTTTTAGTATAGTTATAATTTTTATCAACAAAATATAAATTCAAAAATATATAGAAAAATAATTATATCAGGAATTGAAAAAGAGATGGAAGCGAATCAAAAGTTCAATTTTTAGTCATATATTGATATCATTATTAAATTTAATTAAAAATGAAAACATGTCAATCAGAATATTAAAAGTTTATTAAAGGTATATTTTCAGTTTAATTAAGTAATATATTTAAATTTTGTTAATTAATTTAAATTAGAACTTGAATCTCTCGAAATAAACTTCCATCAATTTGTCAGGAGGATTATTGAAATTTTTTAACCCTTGCCCCTGTGATCTGCCCGCATCAAGGTCAAGTGCATGAACAGGAGGTCGAAGAAATGATAAGCTTCCCTCTATTCCAATGGATGTTCATTTAATAAATAAAAATAATGACTTGAAACGATGGGAAACAATCCTAAAAAAATTCAATTAAATTGGTTTAATTTAAAAATCATATAAAATTGATTTAATTGAATATATTTAGTGTATTAATCAATTAACATAAATTATATAAAATAAATAAAAACATCTGGGAATGCTAGGAAGCATTACTATCAACGAACTTTTATTCATATTTATCACAAAATTGCATAAATAATTCCAATTTATATGATCTTAATATATTGTGAGAATTAGATAAATAATGTAGAGAGCAAAAAATTTTGTTCTGTTTCTGTCTGTTTGTCTTGGCAAAATTTAAATTGAATCGTTTGGATCTATTGGCACATTTACAACATTTCCTTTTAACTGATATTTTCCACCTCTTGGTAACGACAAAATTGTTTCAGATATTATTCTTGCCGAAACCATACATTCTTCTAAATCATTCAAATCTGGTAGACATTCAGGAATTGTCAGAAATTCAAGTCCATTTGATAATTCAAGACGAGGAATTTTTTCTGTATTTATAATTGTACTTATAAATGTTTGCTGTTCGTTAGTGTTCATCTTTTTAACTTCAGCTCTAGCCATAAGATCATTTTTTGAAATTTCTCGAATTTGTGATGGAAACCAAAGACATCCACAACATGAACAAATTTCGGTAGATCCATCTAGGTTTGCTTTTTCAAATAACGCAATGTTTTTATCTTCATTTAAGTTAATCGATGTACGTAGATCTTTTTTTTTGTTTTTTATCTTGGAATTTTTCTTGATTTCGATATTCTGGGTCAGCTCGTTTTTTAGCCATATACTTTTGAGTGTTTATTCGTTCTTGACTGCAATATTCGGGATTCGTTCTTTTTTCAGACTTATAAAGTTGATCTTTATTGCGTTCTTCACTACGAAACTCTGGATCAGATCGTTTTATAACGTTCTTATCTGCAATATTCGGCATCAGTTCTTTTTTCAGTTTTATAAACTAGATCTTTATAGCGTTCTTGACTACGGTATTCGGAATCGTTTCTTTTTTTTTATTCTTTCTCTGTCTCTTTTTCGCTTTTCATTATAATTTATAATAATTATGATTATTATAATTTATAATTATAATTATAATGATACGACCTAAGATGCACTGAAAATATCGCTTATTATAATTATCCGCTGAATATATGGGAAATTATCAATTATTTGACCGCCGATTTGACCATGTTCCCAACCGAATTTTAAAAAACCAAGACCACTTTACAATTACACTTTTTTAAGCTCTACTCAAATCCAAAATCAAAAGTTAAAACATCGAAAATCGCCATAGAGATTTTATAAACGAACTAAAAGTAGGTTGAATATTTAAAACAAAAAAAAAACACATCACCAGGTATTAATAAATTGCTTGATTAAATTAAAACATGGATAGTAAATTATTGGAATAAATTAATCAAATCAATTAATATACACAATATACTATGCTTCTACTCAACTCAAAAATTTCTCAGGTTTTACCCATTCTTATCGACCTCCATCCAATTCATATTCAAATTTTATATTATTTTTAATGGCTTTATTAGTTTGCCTTCAATAGTCTTTTTTCAATTGGTTAAATAAAGAAGTTTACGTTATTATCTTTGTATTTAACTTGAAAGATTATCTCCTCAAATTCTTTATATATATTTGAAGATGTTTAAAGGACATGTAATTGAATAATTATTATTATACTAATCAATTTATATTCTTGTATAAAAGAATGTTTGGAATATAATTTACCTTATATAAAACTTTTATAATTCTCTCTAACCAAGGAACTATCCAGAATTATGTTAAAACTTGAACCTAACTTAGCATAATACGGTGCAAGCCCCTAAGGGTCAAAGTAGTATGTAATAATAGATAGTGTTCTATCCACTTTTCATGTAAATGTTGATAGCGCAAGCTTTTATCTGATTAAAAGGCAAAAATAAGATGCGTCTCCTTAGATATTGAATTCAACAAAGTATATATTCTCGTAATATGATTTTAAAATTAAACAAGATCTAATAATTTGATATGAATATTAGATAAATTTTTAAATTACATTTATAAAAAAAAAATTGTTTTTTATTTTAAGAAAATAGTAGGCTAAAAAATTATATCATATTCAAATATAGATGTTTTTTATTTCTTATAGAAAATTAAATGAAAGAAATATTTTTATAAAAAAAAAACAACGTGAATTATACTTAAGATTTAAATAATTTTTTTCCCTCTTTTTTTCTTTTTTTTTCCTTTTCTTTTTATCTAATTTCTTTTTCTATTATTCTAATTAATTTATTCCATTCTAACAGTATACGTTTCGTCTGGAGAAATTAAAAAAAAAGAGAATATAATGAATAACTTTTTTTTCAACATAATTTCTATCAAAGATAATTGGACGTCATTAAAAAATTAAGAATATCGCTTTTCTTTTTTCTTTCTTTTTTTTTATATTATCAATGAAGGCTTTTGTTTCTAAAAGGAAATAATAAAAGAAATTCAATTTTTCTAGATTAAACTCGAGGCTGCGAGAGAAAATGACAAGAGTTGTGACATTTGAGTAAGGTAATTTGCCCTGCCAGAGGCAACTGGACCAATCGAGAGTGGATCCAATTAAACAAGGATACCCGATTATAATTCCGGCATCCTCTGGGAAGCCACATCAAGTTTTGTTATGACGGTATTCAAACTGATTGATTTTCAATCAAGCCCAACTCAAGGGGAGAAGAGGGGGGGGGGTGATTTTAAAGGGAAGCGTCGGGGTGGAAAAAGACCAATTTTAAATTGTTTCAAACAATCATTTAGGGGATGTTACTGAATGAAAGCACAAACAGAATTTTACATATGAAAAGATAATAAGTGCGGTATTTAAAACAAATATAACATGGAAAAGTAGAGATGGTGCCGAGTTGGAAATCTTTACTTTTTAGTTGGAAACAATGAATGCTAAAAAGGTAATTTGCAATTCCATCGGAATGGCATTTATGTTTATGTCTCAGTCAGTTCTGTATGTCTGAGACCGTTTCGGGGATCACAATATTTAATTAATTTGGATCGGATTTGAATTGGAAATTAAACATTCAAACACGGAAAAAGTACAAAAGTGGAATATTTTTAATAACGTTTTATCAGAGAGTTAAAATTTTACCTTGATATTTTTCCAGTGGGAAAGAGAGAGAGAGAGAGAGAGAGAGAAATGTTTTTATTTAAATTACATGCTATTCATAAAAAGAAAAAAAAAGAATGCCACTCCATTTATAACTATTACTCCAAGTAAATTATTCTTATTTATAGATAAAACAGTATTTAATTGGGGGTAAATATAATTTTTATTTTAAACAGTTGGAAAGAGGTGTCATTAAAATTAAAGTGTGATGTTGGGATTAAAACTTTCCCTTGCAAATCATTTAAGAATGAATTATAAAATTTAATCAATTAAATTAAAATAAAATACAATTCTAAAAATAATTTCGTATTATACTTAAAATAGAAATGATAAAAAAATAAAAACTGATTTTAGAATAAATCGGGTTATTCGAGTACAAATAGTATAAACAATTCCAAAACTTTTACCATTTATTTAGTGTGTTTTTAATAATATTTCTTTTAGGGGAGGCTGGGATTCCATGGCTTTTCAATAACATTATAAATTCAGATAATATTAAAATATAAATAAAATACTACTTTTTTATTTATTATCATTACAATATTATCTAAATATATTATTATTAATAATTAATTTACATGTTTTCTTATGTTTAATTTTTTAATTAAATTTCATTAAAATTTAAATTAAATTATTGTAGAAAATCATCTTTTTTTTAAAAAAAAGAGAAATATTCTCTTATCTTGAAAAGTCACTCAATTAGTAACTTTCCCTGAGTACATACATATTTTATTGTCTTGTTCAGATTTCTGTTTTTATCAAATGAAAAGATATTTTAAACTCTGTCATATAAATTGAACATTATAATAAGTTTAGCAAATACATTTTAATATATGAATATAAAAAATGTTTTATGCTAAAACTAATATGGGTTTAATTTTGTGATTGTGTTAGAGATTTTATATGCAAAATTATTTATAATATATTCATTTGTTATACTTTTATTTATCGAATGTCCCTTACCTTTAAGGTTAAATAAATATATATTTAATTGTTTATTTATAATTATATTATGCCGTATATGAAAAAAAATCAATATTTGAAATAAAATATATTCAATGAATCATTTTATAAATCATTAATATAATTACCTCCAATAAATCATTTTTTTTTTCTTAAAATATCTTTTCTAGCAATTTGGAGTTGATTAAGAAAAAAGAGACATAAAAATAGATATTATTTATTATGTGTCCACTCAAACTTAGCGCCTTTCTTAAGGAAATGGGTTTTCTTCACTTCCGTTTGCTATCAGCAAAAGTAAGAAGCATTTGAGAAATAGAAAACAAAACAAAAAATAAAAATAAAAAAAAAATCGAAAAATATATACTTAAATATCAGTAAATTATAAAACAGAAGGTTTAGCATTTCTAAAAATCAAAATTTAAAATTCATCTTCTCCGAGAGAGATTAAAAAAAAAATAATAACTATTCGTTATAGAATGGTTTTCAATCAATGGATTTTAAATATGTTGCGAATTATTTGCTATGGAACGATTCTTTTGGCCGTTGCCAAATGTCTCGAGCACAATTCCTTTTTTCTGCTATTTAATTTCACTTCTTTTGGGAGTCCATTCATAGGAAGGGGGGAGATGTTTGGCTCGGCTTCGCCATATCTCGATATGGATGCGATCATATAGCTTTACGTATTCTACAATCTCCTTTGTAATGAATCACTTTCAAGTGAGAAAACGGAGGGCGAGGGAGATTGATAGAGAAAAGAAAAAAGCTTTGGCTCCCGTTCAAAGGAATAACGAGGCAAGCAATTCAACATCAAGATTCAAATGTTTTCCATTCAATTTTCAAGTTGGCTTTTGGCATTTATTCTATAATAATTAATACCGTTATTATTAGTAATAATAGTTAAGTTGGATCTGGTTGTTCAATTTTGCCAATAATCTAATTATGAAGTTATATTCACATTAGAGATGAAGATATCTGCCCATTGGAAATTCACCACTTTGCCTAGTTAATGGAGTTAGAGAAGGAGGAAGAGGTAGGGGAAAGGGTGAAGGGGAAAGACAAACCAACGAGCAACGAATCGTGGCGACCATCAAAGATTATCGAAAACATAGCGATTCAATTTAAAATATTGGATTATAATTCAAAAAAAAAAAAGAATGACAAGAGGAACATAGTAAATTTTTATCAAAACAATGAATATATATAATTATCAATTTCTCAACTACTTGAAAAAGATATGTTAATTTAATTTATATTTTTTTTTCATCAAATATATAATCCAATAAATCTTGAAAAATTATAGCGCCCTTTGAGAATTTGGAATACATATTATTTTGAAATATTTCCATGTAATATTTATAAAAACAGAGATTTAAATAGAAGAGAGAAGGTTAGAGAGGGGTGTATGAAGAAGGAGGAGATGATTTATCCACATAAAAAATTGCATCATTAATTCTAAAGGCATCATATTTTATAAAAATTTATATAAAAATTAAAAAAATATCCATGAAAAATCTCAGAGTAAAATTAATTTTAAAATAAAATAAAATAATGATTAAAAATTACAATAATAATTTATAAAGAATAAAACAAGAAAAGAATTGAAGTTTTAAAAAACCCCTAGAAATAGGCTACCGATACTCGATGAATAAAAAAAATATAATATATATTTTTAAAAATTAAATATTTTATTAATTTATTGATAATTCAATCTTTAATTTTTTGTTATTTTTTTCTTCTATGTAAAATGAATTTACGATTGTGAAAAATTAATGAGATCATCCAATTGGAATATAAGGAGACTTTCACTCAATGGAAATCTAATAGAGTATATTGAATCGACATCTCATATTGGAAGTAGAAATGAATGTTCCTTCGTTGTTATTCAATAATATATCTCGATTCTTCGAAGAGTATAATTGAGAGAAGATTGTAAAAAGAAATCCAAAAAGGTAAAGAAATATGTGCATGGAAAATAGATGGATGCGATTAAATAAATTTAATTTTGTTGCTAGAGGGCAAACCAGATAGTCTGTCTATTCGGAGAAAAAGTCGGCGTGGAATAAGGAAAAGAGCGCAATGTTTCCGTGGGGCCAATCACGGCACCCGCGGGGCTTATATTGTCCTAGGAGACCAGCCCGGACCGGGGTAAGTAATCCCCTGAACCCCGAAAGCCAGGTCGACTAGGCCCCGGGAGTAAGATACGCACACCACCATTAATAAAGTACGCCTGCCATGTTCAACTTGATCCAACGAGGTCGAATTTACCCTTGGCTCGTCCACTAAGGCACCCTCTCGTTTTGATTTTCAAGAGTGGGGTCAACCAGAACAACAGCACAAATCACATCGAATCTATTCCAAATGAATGCCGGCTTCGAGTTACAATCAATTGACTGACTTGAATCTAAATTTATTACACTTTAAAATTTAAAATAGATTTATATATATATATTTTTTTTAAAATATTAAATTAAACTATGGAAGTTTTCAGGATCATGCTTGTATTTAATATAAATTCAGAAGAATTACAATCAAATTAAATAAATAATTTCTATTTAAAAAGAAATAAATAAGTACTAATTAACCTGATAATATCACCTCACAATTTTCACCATTTATAAAGTGTTAAACATTTACATAGGGCTTTTATTTCAAAAGATATCAAAAGATCTTGTAAAAAAGATATATGAAAAGAGAAAAATAAACTGAATCCTTTAAATATAAAGAGTTTATTGAAAAATCGATAAAAGCCGACTTTGACTAAATAGCCTTCTTCCTGTCGAATGGAAAAAAAGAAAAAAAAATGCTTTTTGAAAAAGAATTTGAATACATCCAAATTTCTTAAAAATTATTTTTATTTCAATAATTTTTTTTTTTTATTTTGTATTTTTAAAATAATTGGATTAAATTCTGATGTCTCTATTGTTCTGTCAATTTAGACAGTTTAATTAATGCTTTGTAAATTGTTCTCTAAATCAATATAGAATAATATTTAAATAATTTCCTTTAATTCATCAGATATAATGATTCCTGACATAAACGAAAAATAAACAAAATTTATGACAGTTTATTATTATAGTTATTTGTATAATATTCAATTAGCTAGAAATAAATAAAAATTTATATAATAAAACTATACTAAATAATTCTCTCCAAAAGAATGATTAAAGTGATTTCTAAATGATTTCATTTGAAAAATGTATTTTCTTTTTAATACAAATTACGTACTAATTTTTTAGAGAAATAATAGGACTATATGAAATCCATCTTATATTTAGTTTAACATGACCAGGGCCGCCCTAACCACAGGGCTAATTGGGCTATAGCCCTAGGGCGCAATCCTTCTGGGGGCGGCATTTTATATTGGTTTATATATTTTTTCTTATGGTTAAATAGAAGTTTTATAGTAACCTCCAACCCGTAGTGACATCACTTCAAAGATTTTAATCATGCACATTCAAAATACATTTCTATTTTTCTTATTCATTATATCCGTATAAGCATTGAATAAATAATTTTAATAAGAATCCTAACAGCAGCGATAATTGTGCAGTTTGCAAATGTTGACATATAACATTTTCAACACAAATGACACTGTTTCAAATTTTATTGAAAAGTGTCTTTATTTTACGTGAATTTATTAGAAAATTTCTTATGAAAAGGGGCGCAAAATTTTAGAAGCCCAAGGGCGCAGAAAATATTAGGACGGCTCTGAACATGACATATTCTTTTCTAATTGTCTAATGTCAAAATAAATCGGCTATTGGTGATAAAAAAATTTTTAAAAAAGAACATTTTAATGTATTCCATTTAACAATTTAATATATTTATGGATGACAATAAATAAATATTCAATTTAATTATTAATTCAAAACATTATTTATAATATGTGAAGTAGATAAAATAAATGTTAGAAGAAAATTAAATTATATTCTTAAATAACATTTCCTTATGTCGGATTATAAGAAATGCTTCATGTTCTCTGGGTTTATGAAATTAAAAGAATGACCCTCAAGAAGTTTAATGTTGTTATTATTAGTTTATTATACTTGAGAAATGGGCAATTATATTCCTTTATCCAAGGTATAATCCGAAACAGGCTGTGATGTTGCACGGGAGGTCAAGAGGCCATATGAGCTGAATGGGGAAAGCACTTCGCTGTTGTGGGGCAATAACACAGCGCCAAGCCCCTCAGCGGGGTGCTCACCCATATTTCTTACTGTACACATAATAAGTGCAAATATAACCTCCATATAACTATACTATACAAAATGAATATATATATTCCATATACCTTCTCTTTCGTTAGCCCTCTGCTCCATCAGGATCGCATTACATTCGCATCAGAACATCTCTGGACGTTGATAAGTCGATTAAATGCTCATGAAACGAAATTACCTTCACTCATTCCCGATAAATTCAGCTCAGGTACTACTCGTCAATAAGACATCGTTTTGCGTTCAAGAGGGATATGAGAGGATATAAGGAAGTAAATCAGAATTATAAAGAACGAATTGGTAACAAATTTTGATATCTCTCAAATATTAAAAAAAGATAAATTATCAAATTTTATTTTATTAATAGATTAAAATAATTATCAATGGATAAGATTTATTTTTTATTAGAATTTATAATTGAATATTTATTCATTTAAAAAAAAAATAAAAATAAACAAAAAATATATAATATTTTTTATTTATTTATTATGACCATTTTTTAATACTATTGAAAATTTAAAATATTTCCTATAAATATAAATATAAAAAAAACTCTGACTTTGTACGTCCTACGCAAGCCAGTTATATCAATGAGATGTCCTATGATGAGTAGAACGGGTCCTCTCAACCTTTACCTTTATTTTCTTGATCGGAGCCGCTATCAAGTAGCTTTTCCTTAATGTTGTTCCCGGAGGCTGGGTTGACTCCGTCCCATAGACCCCAGCTAGGGGAATTCCCTTGCAAGGCCCGGGACTTGAACGCGGGACCATGTGAATGTGAGGCAGGTGCTACCCACACACCCAATGGCGCCTCATATTTTAAATATATTTAATATATTAAAGAAAAATTTTACCAAACAAATTAAATATAAAAATAAAAAATTATATGAACATTTATTGATAAAATACAATTTTTTGAAAACATAACATTCCAATAAAATGAAAGAAAAAAATTATAAGCTAAATTGAAAAAATCATTAATATGTTTTTAATTCTAGATTGTTCTATTAATTGAGAGGTAGTGGTTTCCTATCTTTTTCCGAGGTCTCGTTCACAAAACACGTGTCAAAGCTTTATAATTAGTTCAATTCAATTTAATCGCGATCAGAAAAACGACTGATGAATAAATTTGTGGAAAAAATCTGTTTACGGATTTTTTGACAAAGTTTCTTTAATGAAAAAAAAACCTCGATAGATCATTTGATAAAAAAGAGAGTAAATTTTAGTTAAAAAAAACAACTTCAAATAGAAGAGTATGGGGAACAGTAAATAAACTAAAAAAAATTCATATGTAATCAAAAAAATTTTTTTTTAAAAATTTGATTTTAACTTTCATTGATAAGCAAAAACAAATTTCAATATTATTTGGATCTTTAAAATTCGTGTTTATTAGATATCGGTTGAAATATTTGATGAATGTATATATTTTACATAATGGGTGTGAATGAAAGGGAAATTTGACTTAACAAAAAAAAAATCTGGAGTGTCTCCACTCGACTATCTCGCAAATTTGAATTGGATTAAATAATAATTATATTTAAATTAAATATAATTAATTATAAATTATAAATTAATAATTAATAAATAATATTTATTAAACCAGCGCATGTTTCGCTCTTTGTTGATGGCACCACGTCACGTGTTGGCGCGTGAAATTTGCAGTGTTAAAAAATTAATTTTGGTACTTTCAGCGATTCAATCAAGCTGAAATTCTATATATAGCAGTTTTATACAATTTTTAATCATGAGAAAAACTATCAAACATATATCTTTATTTTTACGGTTACTTTAGAGGAAAAAAAAATCAAAACGTTGTAGGTAATGACCCTCTTCTGGTTGAGCTACATTTCTCAAAAGTTGATAGAAAACTATGAATTTTGAATAATGTCAAATAATGTAATGTACCAAATTTCATCATTCTAGCTCAAACCGTTTTTGCGTAATCTTGGATACATACATACACACACACACACACACTGACAGACATTTGACGAGGATTCAAACCTCAAAAAAATTATAATATAAAAATTATCAAATAAAAGATTATCAAATAAAAGTAAATTTCCTAAATTGGCTTGGATCCCTATATTTCATACATACTTTAGCTCTAAAATAATCTTCTCTTTGTATCTATCGTACTGGTATATAATATTTTATATTAAGTACAATAATATGTATAGAAATAGACAGCATTGTCATTATCAATCAATTTGGTCTTTGAGATAAGTAGGATATTTCTAAATAATTATTCTTATTAATTTTTAATTTGGTTCAATATCATATAATAGTATCAATGAAGAGGGTGAATAGGTGATGGGTCACAATTTAACATTATCCAACACAGGTGACATTCGTATTTGACAGTTGAAATGGAGAGACACTCATCGCGGCGGCTGTTTCTGTCATGATAAAGACACGACGCGGATAAATTAAGTCGATTGTCACTTTCTTCAATTAAATATAAAAGTAGAAGAAAAAAAATCCAGTCGCAAAAAGGAGGCGCATTCTTCTGCATTGACGTAAGTGAATTCGCGGTTGCCAGGTAAACACGCAATTATATTCAAAGACAGATGTCTCATTCGGTTTTTCATTATCACTAAGAGACACTCCATGAGAGAGAATAAAAAACGGGTGGGGAGGTAAGTAAAATGGGGAAAAAAGGAGGGAGGGGGGTATCATTGGGACAGGAAGTCTGCTTACAGCTTTATCAAAGACGGGTGTTATATATCATCGCTAGTCAATCTTGCAAAATTAAAAAAACTAAGAAGGATCCACAGCACTTGATCTGCACTTAAAGCTGACGCTCGGTTTATTGTCTGGGTTGAAAAAGTTGCTGTTATTTCGGAGAGATGAACTATAATGGAGAAATCGCCGCGAGATGAACAAGCAACACAACAGTCAGCTTTGTTCATGCCTTATCGATATATTTTACGAGAGATTTTACGACCAAGTGGTGTCGAATTCTTCTGAATAGATAAAGTAAAAGACAGCTAGTGAGGATCTTGCTTGCTCTATCGAGAATGCTGACTACGCCAATTCGAATATTATTCTCAAGAATTCATCTTAACAAAACAATAAAATGTGCCAATAAAGAAACTTATGGATGTATTTAATTAAAAGAAACATTATAATATACTTAAATTTTTATTATTAAATACACGCTTGGAATTTTAGCATTACATTATTGTAAGAAATAATATCATAAATTAACAACGATATAATAATTAATCATTTTTTTTCATTTTTTGTTGTATTTGTTAAATTTATTCATTAAATTAATTAAAGTTAGTGAGAGTTTCATGAAAACTTTAAAAGAATATTCCCTTTAATGGAGGAGAATTAAATTAGGTTAAGGAACATATATATAATAAATAATATCATAATTATATAGTCCAAACTATTTATTCTCTCTTAGTCAAAGATTACACAAACAGTACATTTAATTATTAAGATTAATAAATACTTTTTTTCATAATCGTCTAATATTCAAAAGAATTTGTTCACCAGAAATACATTTTTTTAATATAACATAAATCACTTTTCCATAAATTTTAATTAATGCGTATTGATGATTTGATAGTTGTAGTTATAATGTAGAAATTTTGGTTGTAATTAAATTTCTTTCTGAAACAAGATCTGTTTAATAACAGAAAATTGCACTCCGATGAGGAGGCATTTATCCTTCTGTTGAATTTGGGAATACTCGGCTAGACTCCCTGTCGGCTGCAAAAAGAGATGAGCCATGTTCCATTCAAAACTCAACCCACCACATTTTCCTATCACTTGACGATCGATGACCCAAAAGAAACCCTGTAGTAGTGTAACGAGGGAAAACGACGAATATCAGGGATATGTGGACGGAAGAGTGGTCTACCTAGGAGTAAAAGGGTGTTCAAAGGTCTCCATGGAAACGTGCGATTGAAACCAGAGTCCTCCCCACCCTTAGAAAGTCCAACTTGTTTGGCTAGTAAATAAAACAAGCTCGAGAGACATCGCGAACTGGTCAGTTGACCAACCAACCAAGCACCTTTGAAAAAGTTCTATGCTTAAAAAGCAAATGAAATGACTCCCTGGTGCCAAGGAGTTTCCATAATCATCGCTGACTATCAATTAAATCCCTTATTCCCTCCATATATATATATATATATATATATTGTATATAATTAAAGAATTCCCTTAAAGCATACTTTTTATAAATATCAAAATCCCTTTTGAGAATATATTCATTAAATTCCTGTACTTATTAAGTGTATAAATAAAAAAAAATATTAAATATTATTTAATAGTTATTTAATTGAAAATTATTAGATCCCAGATGAACTGATTGATTGAGAAATTTAATTGAAATTTCTACAAATGTATAGATAGATAGATATTTAAGAGGGAGGATAGTGATTATGTATATGGAAATCTCGGAATGGAAATGTCCCACCAATTACATACCTTTCATTTTCAAATTTAAATTTAATTTACCACTTAGAATTTAATTTTTGAAATAAATTAATATGTCATTAGCAGAGTTTCGAAATGGTTTCGACTATTAAGAATTTATTATTTTGCATGAAAGAAAAATTAAATTATACGAATTGATTTTTTTCAAATTAAGAAATTAATACAATTTTGCAAGTCGCTCTATCTACATTTCAATTAAAATATATATTCGTATTATATATATATATATATATATATATAATAAACAATATTCTATGTTATTTTCCATTAATCATTCGAGATTTTATATTAAAACTTTAACGAACGGTTTGTAGAAATTCAATGAGAATGCCACTGTCATTGAATTAGTTTTTGTTTAATACGAAGTTGAACCCAATTTTAAATGAATAAATGAGAACAATTAGATAATTACAATTTCAGAAAAGATAACGATATCTAAGAACAAACTAATTTAATATTACAATACAAATATAATACTTTTTTTTGTTTTAAATTAATTAAGAATTTAAAATCTTGAAATAAAATAATAGTGTCAAATATTCACTAACTAGCACATTATTATATTATTCATAGTAAATTCTAATAAATGATATAGGGAAATTAAAATTTAATAATAAATAATAATGCTTATTAAGGTAATTTCATTGTAAAAATTATAATTAAATTAATAAATAATTTACTCTGACTAAAATCATTAAATTAAATATTTTTTTATTCTTTATGTTTAAAAAGATTGATCTTATTATTAAATATTTATAGTGATGTATTTTTAAAACAATAATTATTCAATGTATTGGGAGAAAATAAATTTTCAATAAATAATAAATATAATTGGATTTCGATAAGTTATTTAGGGTTATAATTTATAATTTTTTTTGATGGGTACCTACCTATAGAGCATTTACATAATATAACTAAATATTTATATGCTAAATTTAATATTTAATTTACTATTTGTAAATAACGGTTATTTATCATTATTTATTATTATTGTTATTATTTATTCAATACTAGAAATATATAAATATTCTCTCATAATTAAACTTTGTATTTATTGTAGTTACAATTAATTTATTTCATTTATTTAATTAACCAAATGTTTTAAATTGATAGAAATAGAAATAATTTCTATTTATTTTCAAAAGTATATCCCAGATTAGTAACTGTTTCATTAAACAAAATAACTAATTTTCACTTTTAATTTATATATTATATATAAGCCTTCTAAAAATTTAAAAAAAAATGTATTGTTTTTTTTAATGCTTGATCGTAAAAATTTCCATTACTATTTATCTCTAAAAAATAGTTAAAATTATTTTTAACTTATTAATATAGTTTTTGGTTATACTGTGATTAAAATCTTTTCCGAAATCTCAAGTGTAATTTTTTTTCGAGGAGTTGAAAATAACTTTGAGATGAAATGAATCAGACATTCGACATTGGAAATGCGTATTAATGAAACAGATTGCCTTAGAAAAAGGAATCTTAAAAGTATGGCGAATAAAGATTAGGATAAAATTGATGTTGGAGGATAAATGTTAAGGAGACTTAAAGGATTAATTTTTTAGAATTTAGAAAATTGAAAAAAAAAGAGAAAATGTTAACAGAAGGGAATGCAACGTATAAATTTCAAATTAGAAAGAAAGACAGACTACTTAATAGCAAAATATTTTAATAAAAAAAAGACAAAATTAAATTTTAAAAAGATTAATTTCAAAACTAGAACAATATATTAATTAAATCGTACAAAAGAGGGGTGAGAGATTGAACGAATGAGAGTGATATTCAAGGCGGATCGATGAGACGAAGTGCCGATGCTCAATACTGACACATGTAAATAGTATAATCCCACAAGAGATTTATGTCAAAATCATTTAAAGATGTTATTAGTAAACAAATAATAAATAAATCAAATAATTTTATTAAAATTCTTATTTCTTTTCTTTCAGAAGAAAATAAATAAAATAAACTTCATTTCATAGGGAACAGAATGAAGGCTAATTTCATTTAAAGACGTTAATACATGAGCCATCAATTTTGATCAATCTAATTGACTTGCAGGGGTTGAGCTATGATTATTAGGTAGAATGAAATCCCAGGAGTTATTCTTTGGACAGGTGCACAGGACATAAAATTAAAGTATAGCTGTCCGAGGAATGGCTCTGCTTAACTGGCTCCGTCGCACCTCCGGCTTAAGTCGGCTGCGCATTCAGGTCAGATAAAATGGGATTTAGAAAGAGAAACATTCAGTGGCGGTAAACTAGCCAAAGGGCTGCTCTGGCACATGCGTTACTAAAACAAAAACCCATCCCCCCACATTCACTCTCACTCTTAAACAACATTCCCTCAATCAAATTGGATGTAATATATCGTAAAATAAATTAGTGTACAGTCATGAGCATCATTGAAATATTATTTATTTTTATTTTTATTCTTTTTTTTGTAAAATGTTGGCTTAAAGAGACATTAATTTTTATATTAATCCCATTTGTTAGAAGAATTATCCTTTTTTTTTATTTTCATGGATCATCATCAGGAGGATATTCTAAAATTGAAAAATACATTTTTAATTGTTTGGAATATTTAGAGAATTTTTACATAAATATATATATATATAGTTAAACCGATTTGTTGATATGGAATCTAGAAAAATATTTGTTAACACTTGTTGAAATATACCCGGCCCAACATTTTATTGTTTTAATAAATTAATTTATTAGATTACTTTACTTTACTTTACTAACTTCAAATGAAGTACGATATATCAACATTATTCGTATAACAGTTCTGTGAGGTTTTCGGTTAAAAAGGCAGAAATGAGAAACCAATGATTTTGCCATTCCAAGCTATCAGCTTGGTCAATCAATCGCCAGACAGAAACATCGAAGTAGATAATTCTGGTTGGATTTAAGAAAACGAAAGAAAAACAAGAGCCAAGTAAATGGGAAGAAATCAAAGAGAATTATTAAACAGTCTGAAAAGGAGAGAAAACCCTTGAGATGGACACATACTCACACCTTAGGGTCAGAAAGTTGTTTGTGGAGTATAATGCCCCCCATAGCGGTCATGCCACAAGTACTAACAAGCTAGGAACTACCGCCTGGACTCGTCAGCTAGTGGATTGCATAGCTACCTCTGATGGAGGCACCAATAACCCTTGGGTTGAGACAGCTCGTTTTAAAGCACTATTCGATTAGCAGTTAAAGTCGTCTGAAATGTTCCAATCCTGGAAACGAAAATTGAACGATACTCAAACGTGCATTTTAGGTGAAAGTGTGTAGGAGAAAAGAGATTGGTGTTCTAAGGACTTTCAACGTCAAAGTGCATTAGTAGATTACTTAAAAGTAAATGAGAGTTTTCAAAATTCCCTCTTCTTTTATTGTGTTTATTAATAATCATTAAAAAATAAAATAATAAAGAAATAAAAAACTTAAGACTATACATTAGAAAAAATTACATGTATATAAGAATAAATATCAAATTTGAATATCTTTTATTCTTAGAGAAAGAGAATGAAGTAGCTGTAGAGTTTGCAATTAATTTAAACTGTGCGGAACCCCGCTTTGTTAGACAAGAAAGGTATAATTTATAGCAAGTGATGTGTTGATATGGTATGTTTTTATGAAAAAATATCCATTCACATTTATATATTTGGAGAAAAAAGAGAGAGAAGGTGAAAACTTTCTATTTTTCAAAGAGTTTTTGATTCTCAGCTGGCGTTGAAATTCGTCTCATGTTCTATATTCGAATGTCCTAAACAAGGAATGAACTTGACGAGACTGGGATGACAGCCAAAGGTCGGGAAAAAGTTATGAGAATGAGAAAAAAAAGCCCAGTATAAGTGGCATTGTATGTGTGAATCAGACGGGCGTTTCTCTCTTTGTGAAGGATTTTGTTTGCGCCCTGGAGAATCCAGGGGCTGTGGGGTTGACATGGCCCTCCCGGGGGCGGCAGAAAACTCACCCGTCTCTGAGATCATCCCTGAGGAATTGCGCGAGTGAATGCATACAACAAGGGTCAACATGGAAAAATTTCTCACAAAAATAAATAAAAAAAATTGTTGAATTTAAATCAACGCAGTAGAATTATATATCCACGTATTTTATTTTTAGATTCAACCATCCACGACTTAATTGTGTGAGATAATATCATATTTTGTTTTCTCCCTAATTTTAATATTTTATTCAGTTAAATTTAAACAATATTAAAATTGAAAAAATTAGTTTTGGCAATTTCATTTATATAGTCATTAATATTATAAATTGAATAAAACCATGCTTGAATCTTAAATGGATTTCATATTTAGTAAAATGATCATATTAAAATAAAAATGTAAATAAAATGCCAATTAATTTTATTAAAATTAGTTTATATTTTATTTAAATTCGATAAATTTTAATATGTTAGAATAAAAAAAGTGAATTCTCTCAGTAATCAGTTAAACTATAAATGAAACCTTTTTAGGGTTTCTAAAGGACTTCACTATCAGGGAATTAATTGGAAATCGAAAGAATAAAACGGCCAGGGTAAAGTCATGCGATAAGAAACGAAAAAGATGAATGGGGATGCAGATAAGCAATAAGGGGAGAAGAAATAAGAAAGAATTGCTGGTGAGTCTAGGCGAAAAGAAGTATGAAAAAGAGGGAAATTGTCAAAATCGCTGTCTGTGTATATGTCTAGAGAAAAAGAGAGATAGTGGAAGACATACACTTAGATCCATAGAGAGAAAAGGGGTAAGAAACGGACAGAGATAATTCAAAGGCTGTAGACATGGAATAAGATGAATAGGGTTCCTGGAGCCAAGATTACCCAGTCACACATTATGGAAGCTGGCGCATTTATGTTGGTTTATCTCTTGACGTTTGCATTGGGTCGTTTGTTTGCTGGCCCCACAAGGTGTATTTGTGACATGTGAAGGTGGGGGTCAGATTTTTTCAATACAAAACAAATGCTTTAGATGAAATTATTCTTTACAAATAAAAGTGATTTAAAACTCATTGTCAATCAAATGTCTTTATTTATTCGATTTCAAGATATTTATTTTAATATATATATATATATAAATTAGATATCTAAAGAACAAACATTATCTATGATAGATTTATTTTAAATAACAAAATACAAATTATAGAAATCAATAAAATATAGAAATGAGTTTATGTCAATTATATTATATTCATATAAAAAATTTGCAATAAAAGAAATCCAGTAATTTGTTCTATAAATTCCCTGCATAGAAAAAGATGAAATTGTTTGACGTCTGAATTTATAAAGCAATGTCTGTGTAAATCAAATTTAGGTATAGAAATAAAAAGTTTATGAAGGAACACAAAAGAAAAGAGACAATAAAAATATCTGTAAAGATGTTGTCAGTGAATATGAACAAAGAAGTAAAGTGAGAGTAAGAGGGTGAGAGATGGAAAGAAAATAGTGTGAATTAATGAAGGTACCAAAAGATGCAAATACCAATAAAGTATTATAAACGTTAGAAATACTATTATGAATATATTTTTAATACTATTGATTTATTTTATTTTATTATTGTCAAGCATTTCGGTAAATTAGATTTTTCATTAAACCACAGCCGAGAGAAAACATAAATTGAGCAACATACGGTTTTCAAATATCTTTACGCCTGAACTGTTATAGATATATGTAGGTTGAGCGAGTGACAGAAATACATTGAAGAGCTTTGAGCAAGTGCGAGATGGCTTATTAAGAGAAATGGGACGTGGACTCGCCTCGGGGACGAAACAAAGCCTGGGTTGCAGCACGTGGGAACTCGGACATCCGGTTTGGAACACAAGACGAGGGTTCGGGAAGACGCCGCCTGGCAATTTAGCGACAATACAGTCTCCCAGGGGAATTTATAAAACCGCTATTAGTTCACAGCAAGGAAATATTAAGTTTAAATATAAACGTCAGATGAATAAAGAAATCCAAATTTTAATACCATTACAAAAATAAAAAAGAATAATGAAAAAAAAAAAATTTAATAGCGCTTTTATTAAAATCAATTTCTATAATTCACGTTTATTTTCATTAAAGCTTATAGTCATCTATTTATTTTCTTTTACTTTAGATATTTTTAAATCTATATGGAAATCTATATTCCATAGGGGTTAGTAATATTTAAGAAGTTATTACTTATTATAATTGATTAACAAAAAAAAATCATGCTTTTATTTAATTCAGGATTCAGAGTGTTGAAAGCAAAAACACCCCTACTTGGGATTAACAATTCAGTGTAAATATAATTATCGTTTTGATGTGTATTTATTTAAAACGAAAACTTTTTTGAGGTGAAGTAATAAACTAATAATGTTAATAATAAGAAAAATAAGTAACGAGAAAAAAATATAGAAGGGAAGCGACAGGTTGTAAGCGAGAGGTGTTCAGGGTGTGGATTGTTTGCGCTGGCGCTTCTTGCCTCTGCTTGTGTGGGAGAGAGAAGAGGGAATGGGATGGAGGGGGAGGAACGCCTAATTATAATTGAGTACCGAGTATAGAGACAGGAGCGAGTTTGTTGCTTCATGCACGAGAGTAGGTAATGTTATTAATAAAAAGTTATTGTACTCTGCGCAAACAGAGACACAAGACAAGACTCCAGGCAAAGTTGGGAATAACTCGATTATTCTGACGAGGTCTTCTGTCCAACGGGAGCTAGAACAAGAGATCAGGGGTATAGGGGGCCAATGAAACTCGGCTTTTGGGAATTTCGTTGCGTCTGCGCCTACATTTGGAAACTTAAGGATAATCCCAATAGGAAAGGATTAGTTCAACGCTGCTTGTATTATCTATCCAAATGAAATTGATGCAAAAACTGAAAAAGGCAAGTTATATTTAGTTAATTAAATTTTCTAATGAGGAACGATTAACAATACATTATAAACAACACCATAATTATAAAAGGAATGTGATATTATTTTATAAATATTCACAGATATACTAATTATAAAATAATGAATTATGACAATTAAGAGTAAATTAAAATTGTATATTTCAATTAAATAAATGAATCTAATAATTACTAAAATAAAAATAAGCCTAAAATCTTAATTATCATAAAAGGGTTTTGAGGAAAAAAATCATATAATAAAAGTGTTTTCAAGTTATTTTCTCTAATTATCTAGAAAGTGGTAGATATGTTCAATCTTCTGTGTAGATTTACAGACGGAAAGGGAGGAAGTGGAAGTGTTTGCGTAGATGTCAGGAGCTTTACGCAGCCCGGCTCATTAATTCACAAGACAACCTAGCGGTGGCCTGTTATGCTTCGCAAACTTGATAAATATGCCTCAGCTAGCTCGAAAGGAGTTTATCAACTGTTTAAGGTCTGGATTGCTTCGGGTCTCACTCAACCTCGGTCTTCTGGAGTGTTTTCCTACAAATGTTTAGTCCAATGGAGGTCATTAATAAATTGAAATTTCTGTAAAGGACTAAATTTGAACTTATTTTTCAATGAATATTTAAAAAGATCAAACTATTTTAAAAATAACTTATCGTAAATTTTTAAATGATACATATATAGCGATTCTTTATAAATATATATGAGGACGTAGAAATAATGCTATCTTATAAAATAAATCAAATTACTGAAATGGCCTTTTTAAAAGAAATGAAACTAATTAAAAAAACTAAATAAAGTCGTAAAAAGAAGAAAAAAGAGAGAAAGAAGAATAAAAGAGTGGGACTCTTCAAATAAGGAAGCAGAAGATTTTCATAAAGATGATGTATGTACTTCAAAGAGGGTAGAAGAAAAAGAAAATGAAATTCTTTTGAAAAAAATCAAGGATCAGGTGAGAAAAGTAAATTAGAAGACGAGAGTCAAAGGTGAAAACAATAGATCCGCAATAAATAGAATGCTTGAAGAAGAGAAGCTGGAAGGGGAGGTAAAGATAAAAATAGACACACAAATAACTAACTCGTAAACATGATACTGATTAGTGCCTAAGAATGACACTTTTAGTTCAATTGAGAAGTTCATCAAATGATATGATTCATAGTTATGACCTTTTAGATGCGTCATAGGGGGCAACGGTTACATAGACAACCATTGAGCTCGAAATAAGGCTGAGAATTGCATTCACTTAGCTGCGCTCTGTTTTTAGAATCATCACCAACTTTAAATTCAATTATTAAAAACAAACCAAAAATTACTATGATATCTCGTTTATCTATGTTAATTCATTAGAAAAAAATTATTTATTTTTTTAATATTATTTAGAAAGTTCAATCTATATCTCCTTCTTTCATTAACCCTTCGCTCGACTTAAAAATTTAAGGGAATTAATAACTTACAAACCAACCAAGAATATTTTTTTATTATCTTAATTTCCTTTCATATTTAGTACTTTCTTTAACCCCAACTAAAATTTGCATGTTCAATATTTTATGCTATAGAAAAAAGTATAGAATTTCAATAAATTTATTAGTTTCCAAAACAAGTATAAGTTTATCAAAGAATTTATCTAAATTAATGTATATCAATGTACTAGGGTCGTTCAATAAGTAAAGAGACAAATGGGTATAGATCAAAAACTGTTTATTTGATTCTTTCAAAATTCAGGCTGTTTTTAACAATAATCACCCCACAGTTATGCAGTTGTCCCATCTTTCTTACGGTTTCCTAATTCCTTGGGGAAGAATTCTTTCGATTGAGACCGAAGCCACTTTTGTGCCACTTCCATAACTTCTATGGAAGTGGCACAAAAGTGGCATATATATTTTATATAAATCATTGTTAGCAAGTTCATCTCCTGCACTATTTCGGCCACTTCTAAACCGATCAAACAACTTGTAAAAATTCGCACGGTTCATACTCTTCTAAGGTGCAATCTTCTAATGAACTTGCCATGGTAAACTGAAAATTTTGAGGTTATGTTGAGAGATAAAATGATAAGCATATCCGAAGGTTACCAACTAACCCCCCTGAAAAGATTGTACACATTCATTGAATAGTTTTAAAATTATAGGATTTGTTTCTTTACTTATTGATTGACCCTCGTAATTAAAATATAAAATTTGATATTTAAGAAAAGTTTTTTCAAAATTTGATGTAATAAATACCTTATTATTTATCTATATACAGCAAAAAAGTTTATTTTAATTTTTAAAAAATGAGCTTACTATTCTAAAAAAATATTTAGGACAAAGTTTAGACATTTTAAAATATTTATTTATATAAAATATATATTTACAAAATATTATAATAAAATTTTATGAGATCTATACTGATGCTAAATTAGAAAATCCTTGGTCTCAATAACCACTTCCTCTATCCTGAGCCCCATCTCCCTCCAATATTTCTCTTAAATTAGAACAAATTCAGAAATTAGATAACGGAAAAGATCAGAACAATTATAATAATATTGAACTATTCATTAAGAAAGGAAAGAAACATTAATTTTAAAATAAATAATATTTAATACCATAACTGTACTTAATATAATGTTTTGTAATATAATGGTTATTAATGGAATCCATTAAAAATTCGACGAGTACTCTCTTAAATATGAAATTGCCATTACGAAATTGTGAATGAGGCATCATCTTTAGGTAATGACTTGTTTGTCGGGGAACAAACCGAGACGAAGCACTTTGCGCCTTAAAGGTGGGAGTTGAGTTGAATATTTGACGCGCAATGAAACGACGAACGCCCCAAAAGCAATTAAGGTCTGGTAGCTTCAGACCGTGATTACTATGACTGAGAGATAAGGCGAATTATTTACCAGGCCAACAAGGTAATGATGGGCCCTATAGTGGCCGTTGACGAGCCCTGTAACGGTGACGAGAGCTTGTCACGTCTCGGCCTAAATTCAATCGTGCCCAGACATTTCTCACTTGCATATTTATGGATATTTAATATTATAAGCCTTAAGCGCGTCTCGATCCAAGAATGCAATAATCTCCATAATTTGCACGAACATGAATTCCTTAAGTCAAAGTCCCTTTGAAAGATGCGTTAGACTTTTATTTATTATGAAAAATTGGAAAATGGAAGAAAATTAATCAATATAAATGTACTTTAATAAAAATATAAAAATGAATAGTTGATGTAAAATATACTTATATAATTTTACAACATAAAAATAAGGAAATGGTTTCTTTGGAAAGATTTATTTTATTTTGTATAAATTATAGCAAAATTTGCAATTAGAGACATTAATTTGGATTTACTTAAATGTATCTAATTAATTAATTAATTATAAGGAAACAAACTGCATTATTCTAACTGAAAGATTAATAAATTTTATAACTCACTCCACACTGAATATATACTATATAATATAGTTTGACAATAGACTCATTATTAAACTCAGTACATTAAAAGGCTTAGTACTAAAAGTTTTGGCCAAGTCTTTGTAAGGAACCCAGGGGAACTTTGATCGTTGAGTCCTTTGCCCTTCGATGTGTCCCTTCATATAATGAAAGCAAGAATGCCCCTCTTACGTCCCATATGTGAAATATTTAGTAATATGCGGTTTTGGATTTTATGAGCTCGCAATGTATAGTATATAAAAAGGGTCGTAAATTTTATTGTCATCAAAATTTATTCATTTAATAGCACCACCACACCTTACAAACTTAAATCCCCCATCAACTCAATTAATATCTCCAAACGAACCCGAAAGATAACATTTTTATTAGACATTTAAAAATCATCTATTAATGCAAATATTGAAATTAAATTGATGATATTTCAAATGAGTTCGAATAATAAATATAATTAATTAGAAAATTTTAGTTAAATTGTAAATTTAGTTGTTTTTTAATTTTTAAGAGAAAAAAAAAACCATTTAGAAAGTATTTTATTTATTTATGTCAAATTAATAAAATTTCTATGTTAACAGACCATAATGAGTTTCATTATTTCTAATGTATTTTAATAAGTACTTAATAAGTAATAAACTAAAATTTTCCTCTTCTTTCAAAGATAAAATTATTCATTTCTGCTTTTCGGTTAAAAGCAATATTCATAAGTTTTAGATGCATTACTTTTATTTGAATTCGATAGATATTTTTAAATTAGATTTGATTTATATTTCTATTTTTGACAGAGGAAAGCTTTTTTCTCTGATGCTCTTTAGAAAGGGCATCCCCTTTAAAGCCGTCTCTTGGTTTATCTGGTTAGAGATTACTTAGAGAAAGAAGTAAAATGGGTTGCTTTGCCTAGAAATTTACACTTTTTCTTTATTAATATTTAACAGATGAGTTTAAATCGCAGCTGGATCTTCTTCATGAGAATAGATATCATCTAAAATTAGTTGAATTGTGTACAGATGAGATGACATGGTCCAGTGAAATTTTAGTTAAAGTTGGGAGAGAGAAATTACAGATGATCTTTTTTTACGATCTTTCTTGAATTAGATCCCCCTTTTAAGACCATAGAATATAGGTATATATTATATTTAAAGTGAACTGACCCAAAATAAAAATATTAAAAATTTACCCAAAAAATATAACAATAAAAACATAAAACCAGTTCGCATATGAATTTTATATCATTTTTATGGTTAGATTTAATTGCATTCTTTAATGTATATAAAAAGAAGACGCCCTCTTGCCTTTTTTAGGGATCCATGATAATAGTTCTATTGACTATGGTAATTAACATTCAACAGCTTCTTTCACGATGCTGGTTATAATTTTTCGGGTAATGAACGATAAGATGTTGATACAATGATTAGTCTAATGAATAAAGTATTTACGAGAGGTACAACGCATAAATTTCCAGTTTATGTATTATGAATAGATGAACACGATAAGATTGTTTATACATAATAATTACAAAATAAATCAAACATTCTGTGTCGTATATAAATTTAAAATATGCATATAAGTATATAATTTACATTTACCACTTTTTAAGTATGTTTGAATAATGTAAATGAAATGTAAATAAATAGTTTGTTTTACTTTCATTTGTATATGTTTGTATACAGTGTATACTATATATACTATCTGGAGTAAGTGAAAATGTTTTAAAAACAACAATTCATATTTGAGTTTAAGCTAATTTGGAGATCACTGGATTGATTAAGAGTAATTTCAGGTTTGCGGTGATTGGTTTCCTTTTATGAAAATAACCCTTAATTCTAAAAATAAATCTATAACTTAAATTTAAATCTGAAACTAAATTATATCCAATTAAATTCTACCTTTTCAGCTAAAAAAAAAATCTATACTCACGTGTACAATAGATATAAAAAGTTTATTCTAAAGCACGATAATTTAAAAATTTGGGGAAATGATCCAAATTATTTCAATCCAATAAAATAACTGTTGTTTTTTTTTTTAAAAAAATAAATAAATATATTATTAAAAATATCACGGATAAATGAGCTTGTTCTCAAATCCTTAATTAATAATAACAATAATGAATAATTAAAAATGTTTTTATGTTATTTAAAATAAACATTTTTTTTTAAATTTTTCGTGTCTTTGTTTTCAAAATTAATTTAAAAAATTATAATCAATATATAAATATTATTTTAATCTTCCCCCAATCCCTCTCCTACATCCATTTCATAAAAATGCAACTTCAAGGATGTCCTAAATGACAAGATAAATATTTTTATAATTAAAATTATATACGTATGAGAGTAGGGGTATATGCAGAATTCATTTCTCTCTCTCTCTATATATATATCAAATTAGTATTAATTGAAAATATAAATAACTGTTACATATATAGTACGAGTACATTCATTATATATTAATTATTTTTGTTCGAGATAATTTCATACAATGATTCATTTCGTATGATACAATCCAACAATTGACCAAACAGAAAATAAATAGAGGGTGGATAAATTGAAGAGCAATTAGAAATTGGAAAGTGCTGTTGGTCTGCGTTCCTTCTTTCGTTCGAGTATTTTGTTCATGGTATATACTATATATATACATATGTATATTGATGGGAGCGCAACTTGTGCTCCTAAACAAATGACTTTGAAAGGTTGTTGAATAACTGAATAAAACATCGACGACTACTTGGAGCTCTGTTCACAAGTTGCCTCCAGTAATTTCCTTTGGCTCAGTCAGACGTCTCGGCAAACAATCAAGTGCTTTAATGAAGAGCATTGCCAAGGGGGTCACACCACACCCCTGCACTCGAAATTTTTTTCGTTTTTTTTTTTAAATAAACATTAAGGACATTCAACTACGGATTTAAAAAACAATAAAATTGTAATCTGAAAATTAATTAAAATAATAAATTGAAAATCAAATAACAATGAAGTTAATCAATCTTTGAAATAAAAAAAAAAGTGGGGGAATAAAAAAAGTAGTTGCAAGATCTATTTAATATAATATTAATATAATATATTGGGGTGACTGATGGTTTAGAATTTAACATTTTTTATATTCCTTTTACTTAATTATTTAAAGAATAAAAAAAAATACTTAATAATTTATAATTATGTCAATTTTCCGATACCAACTTAAAATTCACTGATTGGTTAAAAAATTCATTTTTACTTATTTATATAAATTAAAAATAGATAATAAGAAGATCATATGACCATCATTATTGTTGGCTTGAACTATTAAATTATATTAAATTCAGGAATGGAATAAATAATTCTATAATATTATAAAAAATATTCACAGAGAGTGTCTTAAGATTAAGTTTTTACGTTTCCTATTAAACTATGAGATGGAAAAGTTTTAAATAATGATTTTGACATTCCCTTTTGTCTCTCGATTATCATGTTCTTACTGGCCGTTTTGTGAAGTGTTCCAACTCCCCCTTTCCAAAGCCCTTGCTCAAGCAGTCCCATCGTTTTCCTCCGTCATTCCCACACCTTTGCTTTATCTGAATTTAATTTAAATGTACTCCTGTCCATGGCATTTAATTTGTTGTCACAAGGAGTCAGCAAATTTACAATTCACATCAACTGTAAAATGAATATATATAAATATATATAATTATGTAAATAATGCATGAAAATTAGATGAAAATATATAGTATGAAAGAATTTGTAAAGATATTTTTTAAAATATGTATAAATATGAATTATAGAAAAATTTGAAATAATATTTTTGGATTATTATTTTTATAATTCTCTATTTGATCAAATATATATTTATTTATGTTTTATTGTAATTTTAAGTTATTTTTATTAAAAAACTTAAAAAAAAATTAATTGCGACTATATTTCCCAGATATATTTCAATTTAGATTATATATATATATATATTTTAATGATTCATTGTAATTTTTAAATTCTTTCTTTAATAATTGTATTATATAAAATAACCATATTTTATTATTCCTTTATTATCAATTATGACGAGCAATAAAAGCCTATTTTTAATTAAAAATAATTGCGTAATATAGTTTTTATTTTAATCTCCTTTTAAATTAAAAAAAAATAGATGAGTGATAAGTTATTCTCCCCTTTTCTTTTTTTTATAAATAAATATACATAATAATATATAAATCTTATTCTTAATCTTTTTTCGATAATCATCCTCTACTCCCCTGAAATGTTTAAGCATACGATTACAAATATTATAAAAAACAACTTACAAATAAAAACGATCGATTTATAAACTGGATAAAATATATTATAAATATCCAAATAAATAAATTCACTTAATTAGATAACAACTCTTATTAATGCACATATTTTTAAATAGGAACAAACAAAATGTTTAAAAAGGAAATGAAATAAGATAAGTGTAATGATATCACTTTTCTTTTATTATAAGATCTGATATTAATGAAAAAATAATAATAATTATAATTAATAATAATTGGTAATTATTTGCATCCATGGTTCCGAGATAGAAATGATTGTCCCCAAGAGGGTGATACCTTCAACCAAGCTTGGCTTTAGGTCAAGAGATGGCGCGGCCTTCACCATTGTGTTTGCTTTCCCCAGTAGATAGTGCAATTAAAATAATTTTTTTTGAATGACTTTAGTATGAATCTAACTATTTCTAAAATAAAATAAACCGAATTTAAAAAACCGAAAAAGCATTTAAATGACTTTAGTGTTAATATATATTTAAATTCAAATTGTATATATATAATTGGGCTATCTACTGGGCAAGGTGAAGGTTTCGCCCTCTTGTGATCATAAGTCATACTATAACTGTCAAAACATGCCCCCCCACCCCCAATTTATATGCAAATTATATTAATTTTTCTCTCGTACACACGAAATTTCCAGAAAATATTTCATATCAAAAATCAATCAGGATAATCTAAGGTACGCACTGGTATTTTTTTTTCCAATCCATTGAGGGAAGGACTAAATGATACTAGTACCTAATAATTATATTAAAGTTATATTATATAATAATATAAATTATAATATAAAATCTCAAAGAAAAAATTAAACTTGTAAAATATAATTTCGTATTGTTTAATTTTGAGAGTCTTTATCCATTATAATAATTATTATAATTAATTAATATATAAAATAAATAATTATCTTTTAAATGTTAAATTAGTGACCAACCATTTGCTTATATTCCCAAGCCATGTTAAATTAAGCTTTGATAATATATAGTATACACTATATAATATTAGATAAAATTGATTTAAAACAAAGATTTGTTAAATTTAAATATTTGGATTTATAACCTAATTTTCCATTAATCCTTCTAGGAAAAATATTAATTTTATATAAATACAGAAAAAACATTCGATAATATCTGGCTTAAATTTTAGAATTTCAGATCATATTCTAAAATCTAAATTATAAAATAATTGTTTAGAAGTATGGAAATTAAAATTAATATACATAAATTATAAATAATTAATAATTATTTTTATATCATATTTGAAGAATTTATCAATAATTAATATGAAATTATAGTGTTAACTATATGGATTAGTGTGAAAACATAATTATATTTTATTGTAAATTTTCTATCTAGACAATTTAAATGGTTTATTGTTTATTAAAAAAATATTATTTGAAACCTTTCATTTAACAAACAATTTATTTTACTTCTATTCATAATTGATGAGCAAAATAGCACATAAATATATTTCGATATCATTACTTCCTAAAACGAATGAAATCATTATTGATAAATTTATCTAATTTTACTTTCCAATTACTAAACATTTATTATTATTATTATGTTTATTTATATATTTTTAAATTCTTATGTACAGATAATATAGAACAGTTTGGATTAAATCATCTCCCTTTAATATTATTAAAATCTAAAGTATGCTTTTATATTTTAAAATTGAACAATATATTTAATTGGAATTGGACTTAATTTAATGAACAATTCATTTAGGGAAGTATTGAATAAATTTAAAATGTTCTTCAAATTATATTCGAAATTATTCTCTTTCAGTGGAATAATAACTCTTTTACGGTTTATAAATCAGTAATTTAATTCAAACAGTTTGTCAATGACACTACTAAACTCGAATGTTTTGACCTCCGAAAGCACATTCCCAACCTCCATCCAATTTTTATCCTTTCCTAATACTCCTGTATCTACTATTAATTGTGTTCCAATTGATTTCCATATAAATAAATTTCCCGTTAGTCTTTCTTCTCCCATTCAAACCTCGTGTCTCAATTATCATAAACTCATCGATTTTAGGGGTATAAGTAAATTAATTTATTTTTATTTGAAATAGAAGAATTTTTACACTGTAACCATGTTCTTTCTTTAAATATTAGAATATATATATATATTATGTAGTACAATATATTCTCTACCAATAGTTACTGTAGTTACTAAATATTAACTGTTCGATAAGTTTCAGATCTTAACAACTTCAATGAAATCTGAATAAAAAGAGTAGACGAGTGATGAGATAAAACCATCAAAATGGCAGAAACCAAATCAAGAAATCAATTATTTGTTTATCTGGATTTAAAGTCAAATTTAAATTTAATAATTTAATTGATAAAACTTTAAGTCCTTTATTTATAGAAATTTAAAAGGGTATAATTCGATTGTAAAATGTATAGATATTGATGTTGCTTATGATCTTTGGGCTATTGACTTTAATATTGGTTAATTAATAACCAATGAGTATAGTTTTGAACAGAATTTATAGAGAATAGAAAGTTGATGGATTCATCTCCGGGTCCAATAGTTTAGTTTGCATTGCGTTATATGGGTTGTCAAATTAAATTATAGATTCATTTGATACCTATTGATTTTGACAATTAGAATATAATCTATTTCTAATGATCTTGTCATTTACTATTTATCAAATATAAACATATAATACACATTCGGAAAAATTTATTATATAAAATAAATATTCATTCAGTTGAAAATAATGTATATTATAAAGTAAATATTGAAATTTTGCTATTTTTCTGTTCTGTTGAGAAAGAAGTTTTATTTTAAATAATTATCATTATTTTATGAATTTTTTTTTTTTAAATTAAATTGTTAGTTGTTAATTTTTATTTTTAGATTTTTAAAAATTAGAGTAAACTAGTATAATTTACAAATAATATTTTAGAAATATCTTTGAGAGTGAAAAATCTTGAAAATATAATGCTTTCCTTTAAAGTAAAGAGAAATTGTATGTTAATTTTTAACAAAAATAATAAAGCCATTAGCATATAAATACATTTTCAATTCAATGCGTAAAGAATTCCGCCTCCGTGACACATTTGCAAATGTATATTAGCATATAAAGTGTAATAGTTTAAGTGAGCTTCAAAGAAGAACTGATAAAATATTGCCAAAGTCTTTTGTTTCATTATTGAAACCAGACCGTAGTTTAATAATAATAATAATAATATAAAAAAAATTCAAAAACAATATCTAATATTTAATGATATGCAGAAAAATATATAAGCTTATTTGTGATTCTATTTAAGAAAAAATAATTTTCTTGTATTTTTAAAAGTCTTTATTAGTTTTTGTAATCGCTTTTCCATATAATTTATAATCATCAGAGAAATTGGAAGTATGTGTTAATTGGAAAGCATATCTTAAATAGATGTTTGCTTATTTCGTTAGTTTTCATTTAATTTTGTAAATATTTTTCTTAAAATATAAAAATATACATAATAATATATCTATATTATATATGTATTTATGATAATATATAGATAAAAATATCTGTTTGGCTGATTTTACCTATTCATTTAATATTAGGTCAAAAGGAATATACTTTTTATAAATAAATACATTTATATTTATAGGAAGAGAGGCATGAGTTTTTTTGTTTTGAATTGATACAAACGATGGTGAACTAGATATTTTATTTTTTTTTTTATAATAAACCAACTAATAAATTAAAAATAAAACGTTAAAAAAATAAAAAGTTAAAAAAAAATTTAAGTTTTATTTTTTAAAAACTGAATTTTTATCTATTTTTTCCAATTAAAAATAAATACAAAACGTGACAGTCCTCTTCCTCTTGCAATTTTAAATTAAAAAAAAACCTTGTGAACTCTAAATACAAATTGAAAATAATATTTTTGTTCTCTTATGTTTAGAAAAAAATATATTAATTTACAATTTGATCATATTTTCATTTAATAAATATAAAATAAATTATTTATTATCCCTGTTTGAAAATATTTTTATACATTATTATTTTCAATAATGGATTGGAGACAACGGGCAACAGGTTTAGGGATGAAACTCACTAACTTTTTCAACCAATTTGTTATCATTTCGGTCTTGAATCAGGACTCTCTTCTGAACTTTGGTTATATTATTTTTCGTATATGGAGAGTTATTATTTTTTTAATATTATTTATTTATTTTTATAGTCAAGTTAATCAATTATAATATAATTTGTTTTGAACCAACTGATCTAAATTAAATCCTGTATCTCTAAAAGTATGCATTTATTTAAAACTGTCATATTACAAAAGTTTTCCTTTATCAGTGAAGGTTAATAATTAAATTCTAGCCTCTTTTCTTGACTAAAAATAAATGACCATAAAAATTCAATATAATCACCAGATGAAGACAATATTACTATAATCATAATATTTATAAATTATTCATCAGCCGTGACATATTTCTTTTAAACATTTAAACTTTTATATGACTTAAGGAAAAATATTGGAAAAAATTTTTTGATAAGTAAAAAAAAAGATAATCTTCGATTTTATTTTATTTATACATTTCATTAATGTATTTTTAATTGGTAATTCTTAAACGCTATAATTCAATCATTAAGCAGTTAAATAAATAACTGAGATAGATTAAAAAAGACATAATGATTTTAACCAAGAATTTAGAGATGGAGAGAAAAACTAGCGGATGTCGTTCGTAAGGGGAACTCATCAAGGGGATGGGATACATATATTTTTCGTCATTCTTATTGTCTTAATTAAATGTCTTCCTGTGTGATGTGTTTTATTGTTATTTCATTAAAATGTTTGTTTTGGCCGGAATTGAGGTCCACTGAATGGTACAAATCGCTTAAATCAAGTTGAAATTCCGATTAAATTGAATCGTGAAAATTTCCTTCAAAAGTATCTCATATGCCAGTTAAAATAATATATTTTTTTTTAAATCAATCTGCCATTTTATAGACCGGAAAATTTTCTTCATTAAAACCCACATTTTTCTATATAAATTTACTTGAAACTAATAAAATGTTTGAATTTAAATTGGAAACGTTTAGTTTTTTTTTGCTTTGACCGATATTTGACATAATTAAATTTTTTAGTTCGAGTTTCCTTCCATTTCTCTAACAAAATATTATTTTAAAAATAATATAAAATTCGATTAGACATAATACTTTAGTATTTACCCTAAACGAAACTATTATATTATCAATTATATATATTTATTGTATTTGTTCAAGTAGATATAATATTATGAAAGTTTTCAAATAATAATTGATTATTTGCTTAAAATAATAGAATATATGACAATTCATAATATAAGATAAACAATAAAAATTAAAAAAATTAGAAAATAGCTAGTTTTATTCCCAGTTTATTTGACCTAGCACCCCCTTTCCAGAAAAAAATTTACTCAGTGCCCCCTGGAAATTAACTTTTTTATATTTTAATAACAAATATTATAAATAAAGGTGTATACTAGAATAATTGAATGTATGTTTCTATTTATTGAACTCAGAATAGAAAAATAATATACAAGTAATTTTCCTTAAATGCACCCGGAGCCATCACTGCCCTCCTTGTTCGCTGCAGCACCCACGAGTTAGAGGCTCCAATTTTATTATATTTATTAGAACTATAAGTTATCATAAAATTAAAATATGAACATTAAATACAATTCAGTTGAATAACCTTCAGGCCATGTAAAAATCGCTGAAATTTAATTTGGAAAAATATATTACTATCGCTTATCTAATTAAATACTAAAACTTATTATCTCTATATAATTAATTAAATTTGTAAAATTATTTATTATAAATATTAGAAAATATAAAAAAATCTGATTTTTAAATAAATAACGAATAGAAATAAAAAAGTTTGGCTTGGAAAAATAAATTTATTTTATTTAATATTATATTAATACATATTTACAATAACTATATTTATATATTTGTGGATTGAACTTTAAGGTAATTTAATTTATTATAAATATAAATTTGTAATTTTATTTTTATACTTATTGGATTAAATAATAATAAATAGATGACAAAAATAAAATCTATCGACGTAATTAAAATATTTTAGTTAAATTTAAAAATAAAATAAATATATCAACAACGATGACTATACCTCAAACTAAATCCTCTAAAATCATTTTTTTTTCCTGAATAAAAAAAAATTATAAAATACAATAGAAATTAAAGTTAGCTAACCTTTTATCGATGAGTATTTGTTCTTTGAAAAAAGTTTAATTTCAAGAATCGATCCATCATTCGAATGCTTTGATATATTTCCATTTAAAGGCGTGTTTGTAAAAAGAGGAAGTTTAATTAGAGAGTGTAAGAGGTGGCACCTGGCAGAAGGCGCAGGTGGTGCCGGGGGCCGAGGATTTGCCAAACAATTAAATCGCCATTTACCTGTCGTCATGTGTTTTGTCTTCAAGAAGAAGATGAAAAAAAAACCGAGTAGACGCCATTAGCCTCTGATATTAACGGAAAATTAAAATAAATTTGCAATTTAGAAAGCGCCGTTGCGTTTTTTTCGTCTTGGCTTAATTGCCTGTGCTAATTGATTTAACGCCGGCTCCATTCTTAATAAATAGATTCAAATAATAAGAGATAAGTTGACTTTATGAGAGTACACTGCTGTCAAGATAAATACTCCCGCACCGGACAACATATGTGATCCGATTCATATTAATTGTCAAGGGACGCATGTCCAGAGTTTAAAATGAAACATGGGGAATGGGCTTAAAGAGATCCAATGGTTAAAAAAAAATTCAATAAAATGAACTAAATACATTTTAAATAGTATTTACTTTTATGTGGGACGTTTTCAATAAATAAAAACAATACTTTTTTTAAGAGAATAAAATGATAAAAAAAATAAAATTAAAAATTAGTAGATATAATCAATCTATTGCCTTAAATTTTTAATACAAAGGAAAATGAATACTGCAATTTCTGAAAAACAATTAATTATTTATTATTAATGTTTTCAAAGATGATTGAAAGCATTTCATTATATTAGAATCGAAATGTGTAAATAAATAAATAAAGTGAAACTCCAGTACTTTTTATTTATAGAAAATCCGGATTATCTCTTTACTTTATCTTTCTCGTTATTTTTACTATTTATGTCCTAAAATTTGTACTTGAACTTTACAATTGGGTTAAATTATATCGCAAATGTTATCACAAAGTTTTAAGTCATGAATAGTAAAAATAACGAAATATTAATGAAGTCAAAGGAAAGTGAAAACCAGGTTTTCTATAAATAACTAAAAAAAATATCAAGCACCATACAATTTATTTATTTATCAACATAATTTATTATTGAAAATAATATTTATTTATTTTATACACCTTATTAATGTCCCTAATATCCATTCAAATGATATCACTCAAAATCTGAATTACAAATATTTGTTTTAATAAAAATAATTACTTTATATAATGAATAAAAAATTTAGGAAAAGGAATTATTTATTTATTTCCTATTCCTAAAAAATAACGATAAGATAAAATATTAAAATTATAAAGTATATCATTTGGCGTATACCAATACAGCAGCTGTTTTTTAATTCTATTTCCTACTCTCTGACCTCGTAAGGGGTTCGATGTTAATATTAATCTTCTGTAACCAATAGAATCGATAGAAGTTACCAATGAAAATGGAATGTTAGAAATGTATCGGAAAAAGTAAGGCAACAGCTGTCTATTTAAAAAAAAAAGATGTTTTTATAATATTATTCATTAACTCTTTTTTAGTAGAAAATCATAAGCATTGCTTGTCAGTTTTTTGCTATTAAATTTCTTAATTTCAATAATATTATATTAATTTTGTAATTCTATCTATTATTATATTATATATGGGTTTAATTGGTAATTGAGTATAAGAGACATTTGAAATTATTACCCCTTACGTTGTAAGTTAATGCAACCATCAATCTGCTTTATATAGATTGGTTGCATAAATTCACGGCTGAGTTACTGAAATATATATAGTTTATATTCTATATATATATACTCATATGTATATTGTTTTTATTTCAATATAAATTATTTTTTAATTTATCTTTAACAAATAATACAAAGGAATAATAGGAATGAATAATTAATATATATTATCATAATAAATAATATTCTATACAATTTTATTATTTACTCACTTTTTTGCCCTTTGAAGAATAAAAAAAAATAGTAAAAACAAGATTCTCTTCTCACCTGAAATAAAAAGAAAAAGAATTATATAATTTTTAAAACATTTTAAATAATATTATTTTTTTTTTGTTCGGATTTAATTAAGTGACTCATTAATTACATATTTCAGTTTATATAATAATATATGGTTACTGTTAATATAATATTAAAGTATATTAAAATAATTAAAAAAATATTTTTTTTTTAAATTACCCTGGAAATTTTTCACCTATATCATCCAGTTTACACATTTATTTATTTATATATATTTTATTATATTTTTCAATTTTTGTGAATTTTGAGGAGTTTTGAACTTTCGTCTCCAAGATTAGTTTTTTAACATTTTACCACTGAACTAAGCTTTTTATTAATTAAGCAATTCTAAGTTTATGAAATTTTGGCTAAATGTAATAATATATTAATTCTAAATTATTCTTTAATCTTTTTAAAATTGTTTGTTGTGTCTTCATACTTTTTATTTTTAAATATATATATATATATATTATATAAAAATATATTATATATTTTACATTTTTTGATTCTTCTATCATTTCCCTCCCATTTTCGTTCTCTTTGGTTAATAATGTATATTCGTAGAGATTCAATAAGTAATAATTTTGTCAGGTATTTTATTAAGCATCGCCACCCTTGGTCTCGTCGAGCATAATTCCTCGTATCAGTAAGCATATATCAGCGATACACTTTGATTTGTGAGTCTCTGAACACGGTACATAATAGCCATTCGAGCGAGAGACTGCTACTGTTAAGCATGCCCTATCTCATGGACATTGCTCTATCCATAGTTAGAAGCTAATATGCTGTATGATATGCGTTTATGTTGGCACCGCTTGACTATTTAAGCCCTCTTCCTGTGCCCCGTGTGTTTATGCATTTCTGCTTGAGTGCCTATTTAAGAGGAACTCGTTGCCTGTGCAGCTGCGCCCCAGTCTTTGCCCTGGCGCCTCGTTTTGTTTATATTGGGTCTTAAGAGCATAAATATATTTATGAAAGTTTCGGAGGGGGAATGTCAGCTGGACCATTATTCGAGGAATACAAATTATCTTCTTTCTATACGCTTCACTTTATTTTAAAAATTTTTTTTTTTTTTTTTTTTGGAATATTTATTATTATAAATATAAATTCATTTTAATTTGTTTTGTGTATATATTGTGTATTATTTTAATTGTAATTTATTGTTCAATCATTGACTAGATTTTTATCATTAATTAAAATATTTATTTTTAGAGTATGCATATTACACCTTTTTGTTGTTTAACTTATACAGTATACTTTCTTGATCCTTGTTAAAGATTATTAAAAGTTTGAAAGTTAAATTTATTGTTTCATTATAAACAATAGTTTATATCATAACCAAACAATTTACCCTCTAAGTAAAAATAAAATAAACTTTTGAGAGATTTAGTTTCATTTACGTGATATAAGAAATATATATAATATCTATGTATCTCTCTCTCTCTCTATATATATATATATATATATATATATATATTTATTTATTTTTATATAATTACGTGATAAAAAGAAAAACAATAATAATTTTATTTTATATTAATAAAAGGTAAAATCAAAGAAATAATTATTATTGTTAAAATTATTTATAATTTATTCATTCAGTTTAAAAAAAACAAAAAAATTCCACATAGATAAGAGAATAATAAAAATAAAACTTCGATATAAAATTTCAATTCCTCTTTATGGATTTTTGAAAAATATCATTTTGGAATTAAATTAACCTCAAAGAATATAGATGTATATTTTAGGATTCAAATTCAAATTTTGTAGCAGAATGCTATGTTCATATTATTCTAATTAATAATTATATATAATATTAATTTGTATATTTATTAGTTAAAGAATATAGGTATTATATAAATATTATATAAATATAAATAAGTGTATTAATAAAAGTAAAATGAACCAATATAAAATTAAAATTAATTCTTGTAATATTTTTACAAAAAGTATTTTTTATAATTTAATTGAGATAGATGAGCAAATATTGTTACTTAGGAATGCCTTTAAAAACCTTTTCTCCCATCTGAAAATTTATTCACATTCATTTAACTATCATTTGCACAATCCGATAATTTATAGGTAATAAAGTACCTGAAACGTGTTGAAATTATATATCAGAGAGGTGATAATAAAAAATAAAAAAAAATGCATTAAAACAAAATAGCATTATATTGTTCATGCTATTCCTATTATAATACTAAATATTTTAAAAAGATATAAATTATAAGAATTTTATTATGAAATGTAGTGAACAGAAATAAGAAATAAAATTTACGACTGAAAAAAATTATATATAAACGTATACCTATACAATATGTTAAAGGGACCTATTAGTGAAACGAATTAATGTAGTTCGATCAAGCGAAATTCCATTTAAAATTCTTTTCTGTAATTCCATGAAAGATATATACATATTTTACTATGAATATGTATATATCTATCGATGAATCGGAGTAATAGATAATTTATTCGTTAAAGAGGTTTCTATTATGGATTCCATTTCGAAATTGAGCATTCAATTTATTTAACCGAAACCAATAGTCTCCTAAATAAATAATTAAAACAATTCTTTACCTTTTTAATTCTATACTTTTATCATAAAATGACTTTTTTATTTAATTATCATTTTGAGTAAAAAATTAATTTATGACAATTATTTTTTCTATATGACTTAGTTTTGAATTGTTTTTTTTTTTTATTAATGTATCATATTCAATTTAAATATTTATATTATTTTTTAATATTAATTTATAAAAATTGTAATCTAGTAAAAACAGATAGAGTCATCAATTATTGATAAGCTTTTGATATATAATAATATTCCTATCAAAAACAAAAAACATTAATCAATATCAAATTGTTACTATGTGAGGATGTTTAACAAAAACTCAATGAAAAAATCTCTTTTCGATTTATTAATTCAATAATAATGAATAAATTTATATTTATTTATATATTAAAAAGAATATTATAATCAAAGAACATATAAATATAAATCTTATTAAAAAACAACTAAAAAAAAAAAAATAATAAAAAGAACTAAAAATTGATTCAATTGCTACTTTGCATATAATAGATGACAATCTTTGCCTCATGCATAATTATAATAAAGAAATGTTTGAATAATACATTGTACATTTATTAATAATTATTTTGATTTAGTTAAGGTGATCTAATAAATATATATATAACAACTTCTTTAAACAATTATGCTTTCATGTTTAATTTACATTATTAATCTTTATATAGATATATATGTTATACACACACAAATCTTATTCCTATATATTTCTCTAAAACATTTATTTTGTTAACAGAATACATTTTAAATTTACAAAAATGATTAATAATCATAATGTTTCGAGGATATAATCCAATTATTCAATTAATTTATTAATTAACATAAATTTATAAACAAAAATAAAAATATAAAAGATTAAAAATTATTCAAGTCTCACAGTTTATAAATTGGGAGAAAACAATCATTAAGTTAATATGATTCAAATTTGTTAACTTTAGATTAAACCTTTAAATGTAAATACTACATGTAATTTTAAATACAACCCAATTCATGTCTCTTATAATGTATTGGTATGTTTACAATTATTAATAAATAAAAAGTATAAATAAAATAATTTTCACTTGGTATATATGTTAGGCATAAGAAAATCAATAAGCAAATAAAAGAAGAATAAATAAAAATAATAAATAAAGCTAAATATTAAAATTTAGAATTTTATAGACAAATAAATCAATAGTCGTGGCAAATAAATAATATAAAAATTAAGTAGCAAATAAATATTTATTAAAAAAATCTTTGTTGGTTTATCTATCTATAATGAAAATAAATTTATAATTTAAATTTTAAGTCTTATATGATTTATTATAGTTCATTCTAATTCTATTCTGATAAAAAATAATTAAGAAAAACATGAAAAAATTTCATAATTTATTCAAAAAAAGTAAATAACTAAATTATTTAAATCAATACTCTCGATGAAATTAAATCAAAATATTATCAACTATATTGCATGAAAAAAATCTATATTTTAGATATTTTATTTGTAATAAGGATTTATTTGTTACTCAGAAAAAAAAATTGTTTTCTAATCATTAGGATAAAAATCTGTAACGAATATTAGTAAATATTATGTGAATGAATCAATAATTTAATTTGTTTTATTTGGCAAAATTAACTTATCTTTCTTATTAAATGAATTGGTATAAGTTTTGATATAGGTATTTCCTTAAATAAATTAAGTGAAAAATTATTCTTGATTTATTCTATTTTTTCTCTCCATCTTTTTACAAAAAGCGACACAATCGAAAAAAATAATACAAATCATTAATATCAACACCTGCTATTCAATAAATTTATATAAATATATATATATATATAACAATCTATATATAGTTCTACTATTAATAACATAATAACACATCTAAATGATAGAAAATATTGGGATCAATTTGTCGACCACAAAGGAACAAAAAGGCATATATTTGGAGAAAGTACCACTTGAAATTTAACACTTGTTCCAATTAGATAGAACAATTATAAATAAATTAAAAGAGTGTCATCGAATCCGACTAATTTTCAAAAGACCACAACGAGGAAAGTTTATCATTTAGGAGGGCTTTAAAGAGAATAGACTATCATGCTTAAGTGTCTTTCTCATCCTGCCCCTAAATGAATCCCGTTATCGTGGGAAAATTAAAGTTAAAAATCCATTCTTCTGCCCTTTTCATTTTAAATGGATTTATGCATGAATGATTCGGTATATTAAGAAAAAAATTACTATTTAGTTAAATTTCAAGCCTATATATATAATAAAACGTTTTTTTTTATGGGGAAAAATCTTAAAAAAATATAAGAGACATTCAAGAAGAATAATAAACTGACATAGTTATTCCCACCTTTATTAGAAAAGAGAGATAAATTACTTTTTATAAAAAAATCATTGAAATGAATGATTAAATGTTGCTAATTTGATTAGTGGTTTGTTATCTTATCATAAATAAGAATAAAACACAATGCGTGAAATTAATTCAACTTTATAATAATTAATAATAGTATATTTTACCTTATATTTTAATTAAATTTATATTACAAATATAATCTAGAAGATAATAATATGGGCTTTCACTCATTCAATATTAAAATAATAATTAGATTGTAGAGACTATATTAAAATTAAATATAATTTTTTGATAATTCATTTTTATAGGCCGACGATAGGAAGGGAAGGTATTGTTTTCACTCCAAATTTCACATGTGGAGATTTTTACATATCTTTACGAATCATGCATTTTGTTAATAGAAAAAAGTATTTTTAGCATGATGTCTGTCCGTCTGTCTGACTATGTGTCCGTCTGTGTGTCCGTATAGACGTGTATTGCTTGAACGGCTCAACGGATTTTGATAAAATTTTATATATTTACTTAATGCATCAGTAACATGAATTGATCAACTTTTGGTGTATATCCGGAAGTGTTGGTTTACAAAGTTTTAATTTTATATTCATTGTCGGAAAATCTTTCACTTAAAATAAAGTAGTAATTAATAATTGAGTAATTAAACTAAAAATAAAAACCATCACAATATAATTTAGTCATTTTAATTCAAGTTATAAATTTTTTTTTATACTTTATATATATATATAATGTTGTTTGGAAATTAATTTATTTCAAATCGTCGGTCGGTTTTGGACCTGCCCACAACTCATATTTTAAATAAATTTTAATTGAACACCTACCTATTCTTATTTGGAATCATATGCCCTTACGAGGTATATATTAATAAATTACACCAAGCTCTTTTATGTAAAATAAAATTATTATTATGAAAGTAGTGAAAATCCATTTTGCCTTTCTGCTAGGACAGAGTTGGAAATTACATCCTGGACTTGGGCCATTCTCTAGATTACCAAAGATTGCATCCGCTTGGCCTGGGTACTACCTACTACCTCTCTCTATGAAAGTTTTAATTAATTTTCTAATAACTATGAACTAGACTATCTCTATTCAGATATTTGGCAAAGATTTAGTATAGAATGAATGCTTTTATGATGCCAAACAATCCTTATATTTCATTTTCATTTCAATATTTTTTTTTTAATGTAATTATTAACTCAAAATAAAATTCATCCTTTATTAAAAGTATTTCAGTGAATATTATTGGAATAAATTTGAACTTGTTTTTGATTAAATCAATCAAGTAGTTATGTATGAAAGGTTCATTTTTCAATTTTTCCACCCTACAAGTGACTAAAGTTGTCAGCAAAAGAGGTAAAACACTGTTTAGAAGATTTGAAGTTTGAACGATTTTTATAAAGGTCATAAATCTCTTTAGAAAGTTGATCTATCACGTATATACCTATATATCATTCAATAACTTGTAAATATCTATCAATCGTAAAAAAACTTTTTTTTTAGTTTCAAGATATATGGAACAAACATTTTGTTTTAACAAAAGACAATGATTAAATTCTAATGCATATATAAAATATTAATCTATTGGGATTGTATAGAAAATGCCAAGAGGCTTGAATTTTGCTTCTTAGAAGATATATCTTTAAAAACAATTTTAACGAAAAACACTAAAACTTTAGTAATTTTTTTTAACTCTAAAAATAGTAATATTGATCGTTCATTTTATTTAAAAAAACAAACAATCATATTTTAGGGTATTAAAAATGTAACCCTTATATAAAAATAATTATTTGATATTAAAATAATTTTAATAAGTATATACATTAGAAATGATAGTAATTTTAAAAAATAAATAATTATTTTTATTTACTTACCTTTAGTTTAAATATTTTTTTTTAAAATGATTAAATTAAGTATAGATTAAAGTTAATTATAATCCTCTTAACTATAGGACAAGTTAAATTTCAAATTTTGGTTTTATGAACTTTATCCAAAAGTTAATCCATGGTTAAATATTCTTTATTTTCCCACTAAATAGTACGATCGTATTCTATTATTATATTGTTTCCAATAAACAATGACTTTAATCACTCATTCTTTTTTTCATAATTTTTTTTTTTATTTCCCTTTGTGAGAAATTTAATAATTGTTAATAAAAGGTGTTGTTTTTTTTTGTTTTGTTTTTATTTAAACAGAAATTAGTCCTCTTGAATATTTGCGTAAATAATTTTCAATTAAATTAAATGTTACGTAAAACGGTTTATCTTCTATTCGTAAAATTGAATTGCGTTTAGTAATTATTATGGATTTAAGCAATATACATTGATAAGTATTCTAATTGTAAAGTGTAATGGAGACAGAATAGCAATAATAGTTGTGTGTGCATCGCGGATCCAATAAGCAAGATCTATCTATTTGATGGAGTTAGTTAAGTGTATCTATTCAGCCTTGAGTCGCAAACTGAATGTTTGTTTGAAAGCAGCAGCAGATGATCGGATTCAAAGACGGGGGTTGGTTGGGGGTAACAGCTTGGGGCGATCAGTCAAATGCTCGGCTCGCAAGAGAGATTTCTTAAATACACCCCGGGGCCGGATGATGGATCAGCCGACATCAGAATTCGAGTCCTGAGGATTCAGAAGCACCGTGATAGATGTGGCCCCAGGCCCACCCTGACCAGAACTCACCCGATTGGATGGATACGAGAAAAAGTTACACACCGTATTAATACGAAAGTTTACATTCTATACATTTATTTATTTTTAAATAAAAGATGTATTCTCTTATTTATTGTTTGTTCAAACATTGAATACTTATAAATTGATCTTCTCGAACAATATAATTAATCATTATATTATGACAAGATTTTGTATTTTAATAGGAGAATTAAGAGGAACAAAAATATCCAGACTAGAAATAAAGGAGCTTGCGAAACTGAAGAGAAAAGCATATTTGGATTATCTATCCAGCCAATCAGATGAAAAGAAAAGATTGTATGTTGAGGTACGGAATAAAACAAATGCTAGGGTTAGGAAAGCTTTACGGCAGATATGGAGCATGATATATATGGAGCTCAAAAGAAAATATGGAAAGTAAAAAAAAAAATAGAAAAGAAATAAATGAATTCGTCCCCAACAACAAAATCCCAATAAAGAAATGGGAGGATTTCTTCTGTAACCTATACTCGAACTCTATATACTCTATTACTGAACCTTTAAGTTCTAATACAAACGACGTATCCCTATCCAAGAAAGAGATAATAGAGGAATTAAAAACCCTGAAAAATAGAAAATCCCCAGGCCCCAATGATGTATCAAATGAGATGTTGAAGTAGGGCGGGGACATGCTAGCCTCGAAAATCACTAATTTGTTCCAGAACATCTTGGAGCAATGCAGAATACCTAAATCCTGGAAAGAAAGACCGATAATATCGACATTTAATAGAAGATGAAAAAACGATCTTAATAATTACCGTGGTATAACTCTACTAAATAGTACTCTCAAACTATTTACTAAAATCATCCTAAACAAGATGCTCCACTACATTAACCAGAGAGAAGAACAGCAAGGCTTTAGAAAGAACCGTTCAACAACAGATGCCATATTCATTATACGGCAATTAGTTGAAAAATCAATTGAATTCAACAATTCAGCCTTCCTTTGCTTCATAGTTCTTAAAAAAGCTTTTGACCGGGTAAGGCTGGAAGATATAGTGGATTGTTTAAAAGAAAGAGAAGTCCTAGAAAGATTAATTCGGATAATAATAGCTATGAACACCAACACCTCTAGGTCTCAAACTGCCACAAGGGGGCGTTATCGCCCACTTTGAGAAACACTGATTTTGATTAAAAACTTTGTTTAATTCAATTTTTATGTCTATTTATCAAATGGAATAGTGGAATTTTATGAGAGACATACTTTCAACTTTATACCCCTCCTCCTTTTTCTTTAAGTGGAATTGCTTTACATTTTAATAGTAACAATTAAAAGTTAAATTGTTAAACAATAAAAGACAAACAATATAATTGAGTTTTGAATTTGTAGATATGTATTTTAATAGAAATAGAAAAATTATATAAATATTTATATATATATCAAAAGAAATTTTAAATAAAAATTATCTATTTCTTTAATTAAAAAATTATAATTTGATATATAGATTATATATTCAAATATAATTACTATTTCTCTACTAATTATTTATTGTAAAATTTAAATTTATCGAATTATCTATTTCATTGTTTTTTTAAACACACCCATTTAATAGCATGGCTTTACCATATGATTTGTTTATAAATTTAATTGGAAAAAATTCACAACTTAAATTTATTTGAATTTATCTACTATTTAATTTATCTAAGTAAAGTTCCAGAAGAAGAGATGTTTTTTGGTTGATATCAAAAAGTTAATTTTCAAGTTTTATTTCACTTTTGAATATAAAATTTTAAACGCGATGTTAATTAGAACGAAAATTCAATAAAACGACGACTTCTATGAAAAACAAAACCGAGTACGCAAAATAAGAACAAATTACTTCAGAGGATAAAATTAAGTTACTAGAAAAGTTTATATGATGTTGGTTCCCCATCAGGAGTTAATGTTCTTAAAAGTGCTTCGTTGATGATGCTAGTGTATTTCCATGTACCTCATTTGGCGTATTATTGTCTCCAAGAACATCAAGTGCGCTGTAATTAGAATTTTTTTTTATATTCTTTATTAGATCGATCATTAATTAAATAATCAACTGAAATATGAAATCGGTCTTGTGGAATAATGAATGAATGAAAGGGTGATTGTACGTTAGACTAAATTTAAATTAAAGTTTGTAGACATTTATAATTAAGAGGGAGGTGGGGCGGCGTCCATTTAGCTCCGGTAAGTGCCATTTATTTTGCACGCGCTCTCTTGTTCTCTTGAGTCACTTACACCTTGTGACGTGACACAGAACAATTAATCAGTAATCAAATAGCTGTGAAAGTGGACGGGTGGGGTAAGTGAGTGCGCTTTTCAAAGTAAAGGCCCAAAAGGACCAATTTAATGCCCTGCTGGTAGGTCCGGTCCACCTTATGTCTTTCCGATATATTTTCTTTCTCATGCTCCCAACATACAGTTTACCGGGAACGATATAAAATCACCAGACGAGATCAACTCGTCATGTTGTAGTGGCCGTGAAAGATCTATGCGGAGAGACGAGGGTCTGGGTAGGTGTTAGGCGTGTTTTAAGGATTTTATTTGAAATAACTTCAAGCCCCAACTCCGGTTGATGGACCAACAACCTCTTTTATATGAAAGATGGATAGGTTAAGCCGGGCTTTCCCTTCCACAAACTCCAAATTGAAAGAGCATTTATATAAATAGAACCAACAAAAATAGTTTGATATGTTTTATTTTTTATTTATATTTTTTTTTTCCTATTATTAAAAATATTATATATAATATATACTCGTATATTGTAAGGATGTTGGATATTTAAATTTTTGCAATTTAATTTTGCAACTTTGCAATTTTAGTGGTTTTGAAAAGCTATGTTCTTAATAAAAAAAAGTGTAGAAGAAGAATTACCAAATTTGCATGTCTAAGGGAAGGATGGAATTAACGATCTTGTGGTGTTAAAAAATATGACCGGACAGTATATTAAAACGACTTTTTCTCTATATATATGTCAGTTAAGAATTAAAAATCTGCAATCTCTGTCAAATCAGTTAGATTAAAATTATTTAACATTCTTTTTTAAAAGTTTAATAAAATTAAGTGAGTGAAAGGGGAGTGTGGAGGAGGAAGGTAAACTTTATTTTAAAATCGTTGCTGATGGATAAAATCAATGTTCCATCGTCGCCTCATTTCATTGCAAATGATTTGTTTAGAAAACCGAACACTTTGAGGTTTATTAATCCCTAATGAAAAACATTTAATTAATTAGTATGGAAAACCAGTTCTTATTAATTTGAGTTTTATTAGTCTAGGAATTCTAAAATTAATTTTAATTAAGTTTAGCTAGGAGAGAGTGCTCCGCCCCTTGGGACCTAAAGCCACAACCTACTCAAAGGATTGTTTACAGTTACGAACTTGGCGAGAATACCAGTTTTACATTATTACTATTATTTTTATGACAGAGTTTATGAAAAAAAAAAAAATCTTTGAGGAAGATAGCACAAAATATTAAAAGAGCTTAGTTCTCCAGAGAGCGGTTCCAGTTCGCTACGTAATGGAAATAGTCTACGGGATAAGGCGGCTAATTGGATAGTGTGTATATTCACCAACTACATAAAATAAAAAAAAAATATAAGAAAAAATAAGTGCAGATTTTCTTGAAGCCTTCTCGAAGATAATGATTTCGTTTTTATTATTTTTTTTTCACAGAAAAGTAAACTAAGCATTTCTTTTCGAATATTATTGTAGAAAGTGAATCATAAAAAACAAATTCAAGATCAATATCCATAAAGGGGAAACATTCAAAAGATAATATTATATTCTTTAATTTATTAAACATATTGATATATTATACATATTTAAAAGTGCTTTGCCAAAAAATTATTTGGATATCTAAATAAAAATATATGAAATTATATTTATATTTTTAATACCAGATATATTAATTTTTTAATTTTAAATTTTGTAAATTAAAACTCCGAAATTTTGAGAATGTATAAATATTTTAAATGCAACTTGACTTATCTCCAAAATCCATAATCGCACCTTGGGGAAATCAATCTACAGAAAGTCGTGAATACTTTTGAGAAAAGATTTAAAAAAAAAAATAAAAAATAATTACTAAAGAGAAGGACGAGAGTTAATGGAGATATTCATGAGATTATCAGAGGGAATGTAGAAAATTTCAAATAATATAACAAATTAAATCAATATTTTTGTTGAAAATAATTATTTTTGTACAAGAGATTTGATCACTTTTTAAATATTAGTATGTTGATTAAATTTACCCTAAATATGATATTTAAAATTACAATTATTATTTTAACAAATTTATTTTTATTTTTTGTTTCAGATAAAAATCATTATAATTACCCTTAAAATTCATTTAATTATTTTGATAAATATTATTTTGTTTTATATATATTATATAATAAAGAATAAAAATTTGAATGAATATTTCGCCTTAAAAATTTAAATCTTATTAATTAAAATGCTAAAAGAGAATGAATTCTATTTTCGATGGATTTCATTTAAATAAAATACACGAATAAAAAAGTCATTAAGTATTTCAAAGTGCGATTAAAAATTGAAAACGATTCCGAAAAGGGTTGATGAGAAGAGGGTGGGAGCAACGAAGATTGTCGTTCATCTTAATCCGGTCCTTAAATGAGTAGCGGCGTCTCTAGACCCCTATTTGAATATAGATAGGAGCCAGGAGAGCCAAGTTCAATGAGGCGTTGATGGACTAAAACTAATAAAGCAAAAGGAAGGATCATTTAAGTAAGAGCGAGTTCGAAAAGAGACAGAAATGTAAGTGAAAAAAACAAGAAAGTATAATAAAAAAAATTGCACATATAAGGATTTAATTAAAGTTTTGATTATTATTTAAAGATATATGAAATCGATAGATACTTCCTCCATTTATGGGTAAAATAAAAAAAAAAATAGTAGTTAATCCAATTTATGTTTGGGTAGGTGAGTCCCTAAAGGCAACGTCAATTTCTCTTCGAACCAAAGTAAGTTCTTATTTACAATATAATTAGTAGACGCAGGTGGTACAAGACCCGCTTGTCGGGAAACTACGAGTTAATCAGTGTAAATATAAAGTTGAACCAAAGAAGTAAATTTTGAAAATAGAATTCACATGGTAATTATTATAAGTGAGATATCATATTAATTAAAGTGGGATGGTCAATAATGTCAGTACATATTGGTGCGTTGAATTAATATAGGTGAAGAGAATTCATTTCAATAAAACCACCGGTAGATAAAAAGTTTTATTTAAACTTTCTTGGCCAATATGTAAAAATAATAAAAAAAACAAATGAAAATAAAAAAAAAATCTAAAGGGTCAGATAAATGAAGGGGATTCAAAAAGCAGAAAAAGGAAATAGCATAGATAATGGAGAGTGAAATTGTTTTTTTCTTGTTTTTGTTTTTTCCTCAATCTCTCTAATTTTATAAAATCAGAAAAAAAAGAAGCACGCCAAGCATTTCAAGTTTCAAGTTTCATTTATGAAGAGTTTAGCGAAGTTTCCTTTGTTTCATGTTACTTTTAAAAAATTTTTTTTTTTCTTAAATTTAAAATTGATGTCAAGCTTTTAAAGGTATAACTATATACATTTTAAAATTTAAATATGTAGTTTATTTCTAATTCTCTTTGAAAAGAGGTTGCTTCTTTTCATAAAATTGATAAAAAGTATCAAAAATCAAGAGAAAACGTTATTAAATTTTACTAAATTATAGTAATTTTTGTGCTAAATAAAAAAATAATTAAATTACTATAATAAAAAAAGTATTAAGTATAATTTATCATTCAATTAATAAATCTTATATTCTCGTTATATAAAAAAAAACAATAAAAAGTCGTAATAAATTCAAGATATACGAGAATAAACCTGGAGACGTGGAAGGCTTTTAGTCTCATTTTTCAACATTTTCTTTTTTATATATAAATATTTTAAAATATGTATTAAAATAAAAATATTTTAATCGCGTTTTAAAAGTCATAATTTTATATTATACTAGCTGCTCAGAGCGCCTTCACACCTGAGATTCCTATCCTCAAATACTCTGAATCTACTCTCATCTCCCAGCGTCATAGACCATGCCTCCCACCCATATAATACAACAGACAAAATAATTGTTTTATTTATTTTAATTTTGATTCCTTTTGATAATAATTTTGATGAGATGATATTACTGAATGATAACAGGCGTTTCCCGATTGCAACCTCGATTCTTCTCAAATATTATTATCCTTCGTGATTACATTCAATTTTTTTACATATTCAAATTCTACATTTTGTATATTGAGATTTTGTATACTGTACCTCTTTGTTACTAAATATTTTTTCTTATCACTATTAATTACAAACCCCATCTCTTTTCCTACCTCAGTTAATTTTTCCTCGCTATCTGTATAATTGCAATTGCCGAATCTCCTATTATATTTAAGTCGTCTGGGTAATCTAATATTTTACAATTGATTTCCGCATCTTAATCTTTTTTTTACTGCCTTCAGTAAATTTGAAGATCAAATTTTGAAAAGGTTATCCGGATCTATTGAGTCATACGTATGTTTTACCAAAGTCTACAAATAATTAGTGAACAGAAATATTGAATTCGCGGTTTTTTTCTAATGAAAATATCTTAATTAATGTTGATCGATTTGGCCTGAACGCGCAATGATATCTCCTAATATTTCCTCCGCCTACGGTTCGTAAGTATTGAATGTTATAATAGAAATAGAGTATACTTTTTCTTGATCATTTCATTTTGATATTTTATTTTCATTGCTTGATTTTTATTGAATATTTTTAATTATAATGAAATTTGAGAAAGTGCAAAGTTAGAGACTTGAGACAATTTATAAAAATTAACGGTATAAAACTATAGATAAATTAACAATATATACATTCATTAATAGTATTAATTTAAATTAATTGATTTATTTCTTTTTTTATTATTAAGTTCATTTATTAATTTTTTTAGATCATAGTTATTTTCCTCCCTTAAAAGAAACTTATCTAATCCTGTGGTGCTAGGAAATTTGAAAATTATTAGTCGCAACATGAAGATTTACAGTTTCTGTCATGTCCGACCTCCATCCAACAGTTATTTTCTCTCAAGTTTCTTGCTGCTCTTAATCATGTGATCTATATATTTAATTTTATTTAATTAAAAATTTTCATTTTGTTAATTTACATAAATTTCAATTTAAACTGATTATGAGTTATTCACTTTGCTAAGACTCTGAATAATTTGTGTACAGAAATATTGAATGTCCTTAGCGAGATTTGATATAATGTTGTCCGATTTGTGCTAAATCTGAATTAGAAGAAAATTATAAATTGCCTCCTCTTCCAGCCCAATTCATTTTCCCATCCATGTTGTATAAGGCATCTTAATTTAAATATTTTTGTATTCATAAAACATTAAAAATAATAATTTCTGTTTTTTTATAAAATGTAAAACCTTTACTTTTAAATAGAAAAAAAGAAATATTCAAATATAGAATGAATAAATACAAAATAATTTAAGTTAAACATGATTTAAATATTTTATTAAATTAATTAAAATGAGAACTTTTAGAATAAATTATTTAATTGAAATGATATTTAAATATAAGAATTTAAAAAAAAAATATATTAATTCTTTGTTTGAGAATTGTTATTTAATTATGTGCAACATGATTCGACTTACACAGACCATCTTTATTTTTTATTAATATCACATAATAAAAAATAATATTTTAAACATAATAAATAAATAAAAAAACACTTTATTAAATTATAATAGAATATAATCATCTGGATTTAAAACAAATTTAAAAAATATACCCAATTTAAAAATGTCAAAAATTTAAAACAAATTTATATCATCATATTTTAATTTTTATATAATATATATATTTAGTAATTAATAATAGAGTAATTAAATTAAAATAAAAAACAAAGATAATATAATTCAGTCATTTTAATTGAGGTTTTAAAAATTATTTTCCCTTCATAAAATACTAAATATTATTTTTTTTTTATTATTAAATGATAAAATTTATATATTATTATATATTATAGAAAAGAAGAAATATTCAAATAAATAAAAAATAATTTAAGATAAAAATATGATCTAAATATTTTATTAAATTAATTAAAATAGGAACTTTTACAATAAATTATTTAATTGAATTGATATTTGAATATTAGAATTTAAAATAAAAAGTTAAATATTATAATAATTCTTTGATTGGGAATCGTTATGATAATTCATTGTTTAAAATGATTTCGCTAGGGCCAGTGAGCCGCGAGATGCTCTTGAATGAACAACATGGTGAATTATATAAACTTTAAAAAATTAATTTCTGCGGTTATTGATTAGATATTAATAAAATTTATAGCCTATGTTACTATAGAGGTATATAAGAATTTTGTGATGTTATTTTATAGAAATCGGTTCAGCCAATTCTGAGTATATATACATATATAGATACAGTTTATATATACAGATTTATTTATTTTATTTTCAATTTTTTTTTATATAAAATGTTAGGTAATTATGCATTAATGATGTCATCGAGAACAAACAATTTAAAGTTGCTGCTCCATTGAGTTCAAATCTCATGTCTTTCGAATTATTTTAAATGTAAGGATGTCATTCAAGTTTTTTTTTAGATCTGATTTGATGAAGGCTATGGTAAGGAATGAAAATGACAATATTATATTCTTATAAAAACACAAAGTTTAAAATTTTATTATTCAAGATATAATTTCATGTTATGTTCATGTAGATGCTTACCAATTAATTAAATTATTATTCAATAGGACACAAAAACACTCTTTATATAATTTCTATAGAGGTTTTATATGTATTATATATAATAATAGTATTAGTAATAATTTAAAATGTTTTTTTAATCTTCCAAGAAAAACGCCTGATGGATATGCAACTTACTATTCTAATGAGGAAATATATTGCTTAATTGTTTTCATTTTTATTTGAAGCTACAAAATTCGAAATGAGGAAATATATTTATTTAAGACTTTATTAAATTCCATATTTTATTAAAAAAAATAGTGAATTATATTTTAATTAAAATAAAAAAAAAATCCTTCTTATAAATATGAGTCTTTGATTGTAAATTTTCTTGATGCGTCGTTTCTCATAAAATTAAATCACTTTTCAAGTCAGTTAATAAAGCTAGAATAAAATTGATATTAACGAGGAAGTCTAATTCAATACGTAGTTGGAAGGAGGAGGGGGAGGGGAGGAGAACGCAAGAGCTTTCGAAAGAGTTGAGCACCAACTTATTTGCTCTTCTCTTCTAATTTTTAAGGCCTTATTTGAATGCCAGGGATGAATTCTAAGGACAATTTCAAGCTTCAGTGAGAATCAAGATGGTTTATTATTCAATATATAAATAATAAAGATAATTTCAATGAAAATTGAAATTAGATTTTGTTTTATTTTCTTAAAAATTGAAATTGAATTTGTTACTTGACAGAGGGTAGTAATTGAAAAGTTCATTTTTCTGACCCGCATTGCCTCTTAAAAATAAAGAACAAAGAAGCCGGTCTCCTTCCTCTTTTATTTAAGCCAGTTTATTGCATTTAGTTTTTCTCTCCAGGAATTGAATCTGCTTTTAATTCGCCTATTACTTGTTTCATTCAATTATTTAGAAGAAAAGAAATAATAAAAATACAGAATAAAAATGGCTTAGAGCAATTTTTATTGAATTTAAGCTTTTTTCTCCCACTAATGTTCATTTATATTAGTATCGTAATATTGTATTTGATGATTCCTAAGGGATAATGAATCCTTTTTAAAGAAAAATTAACTTTTATTAAATACCTTTTAGAAATGAATAAAATTTATTTTATTTACTCGCTGGTTTATGGTTTGTTTTTTTTTATTTTATTCTGAATTAAATTTAAAAATTAATTTGATTGGAATTAATTAAAATTTGTGATTTTATAACATAATTGCAATATTTTTTAATAGGAATAATTATATATATATATATATATATATATATATATCAATTTACATATATATTCAAATGATATATACATAACTAGCAGAATTTATTTTCAAAATATAATGAAATTGTGAAAGAATGGATGAATGAATGTTGGAGCGCTATAGGTAGGAATATTTACCATATATATGTCAAGAGATACCTACCTAAACATATATTAAAATAACAAACTCGATATTCGAAATTTCAAATTGTAGAACAAATATTATTTAAATTAAATATGAAGTAATTTAACTGGAAAGTAAATAAATAACTTTGAATTTTTTTACTTTCTTATATGTATTTTTTTGTTTATTTATTTCGCTTTAATAATATATTTTATTTTATTTAAATATAAAAAAACAAAATCTCTGATAGTTGCATATTTTATGAACGGCCATGGGGATTTCTGGGTGTCTTCTATCACATAAGAATATTCACCAACCTGGGATTAACATTACAAAAGAACTATGACGAGATTTTTTAAATCAATTTGAACTTCGGAATAATATCTCCTCGTGAATAATTCAAATGAGAATGATGTCATTTAGATATGTACATAAATTCAACGAAAGACATGAAATGCTCGTATTCTACTTTCAATTTGCCAATTTGTTGTTTCAATAATTTCCTGTTGAACCTATTAATATGCATGCATCGCTCGTTTCTAACAAAATATGTCGTTTGTTTCCATTATTTTTCCCTTTAAAGAAAATAAATCAATTTATTGTTAAATATATATGTATATATATATATGGCTGCAAAAAACTTTTCACATAAAATATTTATCCATGTTTTATTAAATTTTCATTGGGAAAAACAAAAAAAAAAGTGAAAATTAAGTTGTGTAAGATAGAAAGAACATAATAAATGTATGTTGGTGTAGTTTTGGAGACGAGAAAGAAAGGGAGGGGGTGAAGGGACTATCGGTGGTGGATAAGAATACGAAGAGTGAATCCCGAGGGTCTGGTGTAGACTAATTGATATCTGGCGCCGGGTTGATCGGATCAGCCCTCATTGGAGGCAGCCATCTGTTGCCCCCTCACAATGCGATATGATTAAGGTTCACGAGTATTTTGTCAAGCAACCAACCCCTTCTAAGGCTAGTGGTCCAGAATGTCGCTGACCTCTAAAATCACTTCTGATTGAATCTCGATGGACATAAGAAAATAAATGTCCTGAAGCGAGAGTGGTTTTGTCGCCTGATCAAATTTACAGTCAATCAATAGAATCCGAGGGTGAAATTAAAAGGGTTTACAAATAAAACTTGTCTTCTAGTCAAACGAAGAGAAAAAAAATAATATTCTTTTATACTTGAAAGATAGATACAATATATATATATATATATATATAGAGAGAGAGAGCGAGAGAGAGAGATCACGTTTAGTTTATTAAATAAATTTGACTTTCAAGATTAATATTTTTATCTATTAAAATGTAATTAGAAAATTATAGTAAAAATTTCCAAATACTATATTAATAAATATGAATACTCTTATTGGCTTTATGATAATTAAATTTAAATTTAAAATAAAACAGGACAAAATAATATAAACATAAACATTTACAAAAGTTTTCTTAAAAATATCTTTAAAGTATAAAATCGTATTTTATTATAACTAAATTAGAATAGAAAAAAATAAATTATAATCTAAAGAACATAAATGAACTTTTTACTATCTCGCCAGAGATAGTATTGCGATCACGAAAATTTTCGATGTTGAGATTTTGATGTTTTTATACTTTTTGAAGGTTCCTGAATCATTTTCACTAAGGTTGAGAAAAATGTCTGTGTGTGTGTGTGTGTGTGTGTGTCTGTGTGTGTGTGTGTATGTAGGCAAGATTACGCAAAAACGGTTTGAGCTAGAATGATGAAATTTGGTACATGGACATTATTCAAAATTCATAGTTTTCTATCAACTTTTGAGAAATGTAGCTCAACCGGAAGAGGGTCATTACCTACAACGTTTTGATTTTTTTTCCTCTAAAGTGACCGTAAAAATAAAGATATTTGTTTGATAATTTTTCACATGATTAATAATTGTATAAAACTGCTATATATAGAATTTCAGCTTGATTGAATTGCTGAAATTACCAGAATTAATTTTTTAACACTGCAAATCTCACGCGCCAACACGTGACGTGGTACCATCAACAAAAAGCCAAACATGCGCTGGTTTAATATTTATTATTTATTATTTATAATTTATAATTAATTAAATTTAATTTAAATATAATATATTATGTTATTTAATCCAATTCAAATTGCGAGATAGTCGAGTGGAGACACTCCAGCTAATTTTTTTTATATAAATAAATAATTTATTTTATTTATTAAAAGTTTAATACAAGTTGTAAAAAAATTTAAACAAAATGTAATCTACATTTTAATAACTAAAATTAAAGCTTAAATCAAAAATTAAAAAAAAAAATAATAATTAATATTAAATAATTTATTCATTCAATGATTCAATAACTCAACGGAATCAAATATAGCGTTATTGAATATGTAAATATGATATATATTAACATCAATTTTATTTTAAAAAATTAAGTAAAATTTCTAATTTTGGTAATAATATTTTATTTATTTTTTTTTTTTTTACTATTTTCTTGGTAGATATAAACTAAATTTTAATTATTTTAAGTTTAATTAAATAGGATAATTTATTATATTCGCGTAATAAAATTGTAGGAGAAATAAAAAAAAATTTGGGTAATTATTTTTGACATTTAATTTTTCTTTTTACTATTAATGACTTATTTTTATACTTAAATTTATATGCAGATAAGATAAAAGTTTTATTTTTACGAATTACAATTTTTTATTTTATTTTATTGAGTTTTTTATAAAGGATGATCTGTGACTGTCAGATCAAAAAGCTACTGCAAAGGACTAAAAAGATTAATGGTACAAAGTAGAAAAATGCAATTATTCAAAGAGAAAAAGTACATAAAAAAGAGCTAAAGAATGAAGAAGAAAAAGAGGGTGTTCAGGACGAATAACGTATAGGGCAACTGGGATGAGGTTTCAGGGGTAAATGCTAGAAAGGAATGACAAGCACCCTGACAAAGGGTATGTGAGGGAGGAAAACGTGAGCAGAACTGGAGTTGAAAACCGCAACGCAACTTGAGAATAGAACCTGTTGTAGTCGGTGAGGAGTGATGCTCTTGCTTGTGCATATATCGGGATGATGGCCCAAAGCGAATAACGTTCAAAAGCCTTTCTGAAGAGAGGAGAGAAATAGGAGACGACATAGATAAATGGCTTGAGAAGGTAAGCTTAATTTGAAAACATAAAACAACAACAACGCCTTTTTTATGACATTATTTAAGATCACAATTCTTCAATGAATGATATTGTATTACGAATATATTGAGATATTGAAAGAAAAAATAGATATAACCTTTAAATAAAGCATAATAAGACTTTAAAAAAACAACAACTAATTATTAATTCTCCTAAATATAAAAAGGTTGCAACAGGTTGATTCAAAAAAGATAATTGTTACAACTTATCTGTAGCCACTATTTTAAGTCAATTAAAAAAAAATGTTATTTGATTGCAGATAAATAAACAATTAAACAATTTAAGAAAATAGAGACACAAACCTTGAGATAGGGAATTGATTTGAGAGAATTCAGATTAATAATTCCGTCGTGAGAGTAGAAAGGGTAGTTGACATTTAGACAGGCAGAGTGAGATTTAGACGGACTGTCTCACAAAGACACATGTGAATACATTAGCTTAGGGAATATTAGTGCTGTTGAGAAAGACAAAGGGATTGTGCTAGCGACTTTGTTGGCCCAGCATCAGCTGCTGTCATACGCATGCATTTCCATAGCGACCGTCCCTTATGGATGTAATATGCGAACGGATCCCCTGACGTCTCGAGATAATCATGGTTTTTGGACTTTCAAGAGAAAATTGGGGATTTGAAAAGAACAAGTTGACCGTCAATTTGTATCTGAAAAGATGGAAAAGTTACTCGAAGTTGACATTACTACGATGAGATTTGAGAAGTTGGAATGAAGTAAGGAAAAACGCCCGACGGACGGACTTCTATTGAGACAGCAGGGGTAGTAACCGCTGTGTTTTTATTAAATTTGTTTTTTCTTATGTGTAGACACCAAGTGTTACCCAATAGAGGGTGAATTGAATTTCAGTTGAAGTCATTCTATCCCCCCCCAGCCTCTTTTTTTTGTTGGCTTGCCATCTCAAAGGATGCTTTTGTCTAGCGAGGGAATTCTTTAATTATGAAAAATCAAATAGAAAGTTTGAAGCCAATTCAGAATGTAATGAATTCTTCTTAAGGATAATTACTTTGTTTTATAAAAACAAGCTGTTCTCAGTAACAAAGATCATCAAAATGTTGGTCTCAACAAAAGTTTGAACTTGATATTTTAGTGAATTAATATTAAATTTATATTATATAAAATTTCCGTGATAAATGAAACCTGTGAAATATAAATTTAACTTAAAAGTTATTGTTCAATTATATGATTTATATATATATATACAATGTACATTTATATAAAAACTTTAGTACTAAAATATAACAACGCCATTAACATTATCAGACAAGTATAAAGAGTTAAAATAATAAAAACAAATGAATTCAATAAATATATAGATAAATCAAACAAAATACAAGAGAACATCACTTCAAAGCGTTTTGTCAATTATACCACTGTTTGGATCATCAGACCATTTTCAAAATTGAACTGTTTGACGTGTGAGGGAAACAAAATGTAAAAACAAACTCTCTATTTTATGAACGATTACAATTGGAAAATCTATTTATCAGATGTTTGAATTAAAATTATTATGTTTAGTTCATTCTAGAAAGATATTATGAATAAATTCACTTCCTGGAAATTAATTAATCATTCTTTTGATAATTTAAAATTTATCAACTTCTCCTTAGTAAATTAAATTAAGTATTATTGAATTTTCTCAATTTGTTTTTTGTAAATTTCGGTCAAAGTTTAAAATTATCTCTAATTTACTATTATGAGAGTCTTAATTATCTAGAAAAAATATTATATTAGCCTTAATTATATATAAAAATTCGCCTTTTTTGAGAAAATTATAAAAAAAAGTGTAAAATCTATGATTATAATTTTACAAAAAAAAAAAAATATCAAAACAATATTATTTCACGAAACACTGTTTAATGTTGGAGTATATCTTTAATTATTAATTTATTTATCCATAAAATTTGTTTTGTTTAAATTTTTATTTTTATTTTTTTTTACTTCTACTGGAATAAATTATAGGAGACACAAATTAAATATTTAATTACATTACATGGAAGGAAAATTCAAATTGGAAACAAAAAGTTGAGCCCTGACAGTATAAAACCATAGAAAAGTTTTTTTTTTTACGATTTCTTGAAATTTGTGGAGTCGTTAAATGGTTGCTTTTTATGCAAATGACAAGAGGACACGCGCATGCTGAGCTCAGCACGGATCTGATATGTGAGAGATATAAAAAAAATCAACAACAAATAAGGAAAGGAGGAGCAGGTAACAAGAAAAACAGCCTCTGCAATTGAGGCAACCGAAAAAGGAGCAAGCGATTCGTTAAAAGACCAGTAAAGAAGTTTATGGAGATTAAAAAGGACATTGTTGTACGATAGTTTGATTTGATCAACACAAATTAAAACATAATAAAAGAAAAGTATCTAAACTCAAATTTCTTAGAAGAAAATTTTGGTAACAGTTACGAGACAATCAAAATAAGTATAACAGATTTATAAAAAAAAGTTTCTGAAGTTAATCTTCTAATTATGATTAATTGATTTAAAAAAACATATCGCCATATGTCATCAATTACTTAAATAATTAGAAACAACTGAGAATTTTTTTTTTTTTTTTTTTTGATAAATATAATGAAATTAAGAGAATATGTACTAACGAGAAGTGACAAATAAATCAGTCTTTCTTAATGGAAACAAAACAAAAACTTACTAAATTTACAACTTAGAGAAAAATAAAAATATGAACATAATCACCAAGGTTTACAAAGTTAGTTGGTTTAAATTTTAAATGATCAATTTCATTTATAAAAGTTGTAATTCTAAGAATTCATATAGATTCCAAAATATTTTTTTTTTTATTTTCCAATTAAGATCTACATCTGCCCTTTCTTATCGGCCAAATAGCCGAGCAGAGTACTTCCTAATACTCCCTATTTCTCCTTTCCATTATATTGTAAATATTATTCCAAAATATAATTAATTTATATAATTTCCTAACATTTTTTGACAGTTTTATTTAAATTCAATAAAAGAACATATTTCAATATACATACTTGTAGAAATTATTGGAATTTTAACCAGAACATATATTAATTAGTTCTAATTTGAAACAACGATTAACATATGACCCATATTGTTTTAATATTTCATGATATCTCCTTTTTTTCTCCTATATTTATTTGTTTTTTGAATTTCATTTCTTCATTTCAAAGCCTAGCTTTATATATATATATAAGGTCCAAAACTTTGTGTGTGATGGAGCCCCAATCTGTTCATGACGGCCGTTCTAACAACGCCGAAATAAAGGACTTCCCTTATATTATAAAATTGATTTGAAAAATAGCTCCAAGCAAAAAGGCAAAGAAAATAATATTTATTTGAGTGAAGTTGTTCTGATCTGGTTGGAGCAGAGGGAAATTTTATTTAACCCAATCTGTGTGGATAGTGAGTTTGCACTGATCCTTCTCCAAGCTCAAGCTAATATGTTACGCTCGCCTGACTATGCAGCGGTCTTGATTCTACGCCCAAAATAATGAAACGAAAACATTACCAGCTTTCGTTCATTTTTCGAGAATCATCGTAACAATGAGAGAGTTCTGTTCTTGGTTCAGTTACTCTTAATAACCTTGCATTCCGTTTAGAAAGGGTTTGCAAAAGAGGGTACTCTTTTTCAATTAGAAGGGGATTTATAATATTTATTCTCTTTCAAAAAACAAATTTAAGAATCAGAAAATAGCAAACATTTTTCTTCTAAGTTGATTATTAGACGTCTCTCTTTTGGCTTCGATGAAGGTCCGTCTCGGTTTCGACAACTCCCAAGGCAATCTTCTGCTTTTCGATTTCTTTTTTACTTCCCTTTACTCTCCAATATTCCCTCTTTGCTTTTCTTGTTGGTTAGAAAGCTATAGAGTGGACTTAATTTACGGTTCGGCCGAGCGACTCTGATCTATAGAGGAGGCAATTGAAAAACTCTTAAATAAGATTTCGACGGTGGTGAGTTTTTAGTCTGGCTGGCGATCGAGTCGTCACCGAGGACCAATCAGACGCTGATCTCTGTTGCCTACTAGGACGTCAATCAACTGACAAGCAAAACAAGCTCAGTTGGCAGCGTCTCGCAATCGATTGAATTAAGGAACCCCTACGGTTGGGTCGACGGTGTCAAAACAGAGCAGACAGATCGTCCAAGGAGAAACCCTTTACCCCTCTAGATCTTTTAACAAATAATATAAAATAAAAAATAAAAATAAAGAAATTAATATTAAATTTTCACAAAATCTTAAAAAGAATTTACCAAATTAGTAATTCCATTGTTTTAAATGATTTTTTTTTTACTTAACTCTCTTCAAATGTTTATATATGGTAATAAAACTTAATTTTTATTATAAGTATATTCATATGGCGATGAGTGGAGCAAATGAAAATCTAATTACCCTGGAAATTGAGAAATTTCCCCGTTCCTTAATGGATGGTGGCAATGTTAAGTTAAAACTTCTTTGGGTAATTTTCAACAATTTCATTGTTCATAAATGAAATAGTGGGACTTTAATATTGTCTTTTCCTTCATTATTTTTGCAAATTATTTATTCACTTTTGTAATAATTTTTTTTTTAATGAATGTTAAAAGTAATAATATAAATTAGATAAAATGGTTAAGAACTTTACTAAATATAATTTTTTTTATGACTACCGTCACAAAAATATTTGATCAATAGCGTAGTTCAGTGGTGAAATGCTGAACTACTGAATTAAACTTATCGAGTTCAAGATAATATATAATAATTTAATTTAATTTAATTTGATGATGATTATAAAAAATTGTGTAAATTAATTAAAATGGATTTATATTTTAAGGATTAATATAAAATATGAAAAATAATATAAAGATAATTAATAAATCATATATATAATAAGTTTGGAAAATATGTTACAAAATAACAAATATAATGAGTTAATATATCCTTATATTATATATGCTTTGAAAAGAGAATGTAATGCCGAGATATGGAAAAATTAAATAATTGTCACTTTATAAACAGAAATGGGTTATGTGAAAATTTAATTAATATTTATTAATTTGTTATATACAATTGGATGAGACGAAAGACATTCTATTTGTATTCAAAGCATAAGTATTTCATGCGGTTAGCAAAAAATTGCATTATCTATCTAATTTCGACCATTTATTTGCATTAACTCATATAGACTTTAGGCATTGTGTTTATAGTTGATTTAACTTTGATAAAGAAATCAACTTTATTGTATACTCAAATTAACGAGATCGGGAAGAGAATTATGATAGATGATGTTTTATTTAGCGATATTTGAGGTTGAAAAACTTTCTCCACAGCTCAGCACTTTTTCAAAGTTAAGTTTTAAATAAAATATATTTCTAGGTATGAAAACATTATTAGACTAAAACAGAAAAAAAAGAAGCATTAATATGAATTCTACTATAAATCTAGATAGAAAATAAAATATCATATATTAAATATTTTACACGTATAAATAATTATTAAGCCATAAACAAAAGTCAAAATATAATACTTTTGTAAATAAAAATATTAAAAAGTTTTCTTTTTCTATAAATATTGTTATTAAGTATAATAGATGGTTATGTTTTAATAAAAATATTTATTAACTAAATATCTTTTAAATTGAATGTTTATTTATCTAAACGTATTTAATTTATCTAATATAATATTTATATGTAGAATTAAGAAAATGAGTTACCAGGTTAGGTACATACATTTCTGGCAATATTTCCAAGGATTTTTTTTTTGTGTGCATAGTATTGTTTTACTCCAGGCTTTTCAAAACTTATCTAAAATAAGTTGACCTGTGGCCAGGTCTGAACCGACCGACAGTTTGAAATAAATTAATTTCCAGCTACAGAAACAATTTCAAATAATTTTAATATATCTATTAATGTAATAAAAAACAGATATGGATATAACATAAATATTTTTAATTTTATTTTATTTATAATATATATGTAAGAACAGGCTGTGACGTCATGAATGGCTGGATGACGTCATATAATTTTAAATTAAGAAAAAAACTAATAAAGATGATTTTTCTCGAAGATAAAACAAATACAAAGTGAATGATTCGTGATAATATGTAAAAAATCTCCTCATGTGAAATTTGGTGTGAAAATAACCCTTCCCTTCCTATCGTCGATCGCTAATACTACCACTTCCGGTTTCCGGATTTGCACCAAAAGTTGATCAATTCATCCCACTGATGCATTAAGTAAATATACCAAATTTCATCAAAATCGGTTGAGCCGTTCAGGCTGTACACATCTATACCTGATGGACAGACGGACAGACGGACGGACGGACAGACATCATGCTAAAAATACTTTTTTCTGTTTAGAAAATGCATGATTCGTGGAGAAATGTAAAAATCTCCACATGTGAAATTTGGTGTGAAAACAATACCTCCCTTACTATCGTCGGTCGGTAAAAATACTAAAGGCAATTATATTTTTTGTTCTATTTAATTTACAAATAATATACAAGTTAAAAACTAATTATGTCCAATAATTAGCCTATTTAATAAAATATTTAAGAGTTTATAATGAATTTTGATTTTCTATGAAAATTTCAATAACAAATAATAAATTAACATTTCTTTGTAAGTTTTACTTCAATTCTAAACAAATATAAAATAATTATGTAAAATGGATATTTAATTTTCACTGAAAAGTAAATGATAGGATAAAAATATGTGTATGTACTAGTATATGTGAGTATGTGTGTGTGAGAAAGTAAAAGAGAGAAAGAGACAGAGAAAAAAATACAAAACAAAACAATTTTAATGTAAACATTAAATTAAATATCCAGATTTCAGATTAGAATTGTTTTTAAACAAATTTATATTAGTCTAAAAACAACCCGAGAGTCAAATATAATGCGAATCATCTGTTTAGAAGGGGAAAAAGATTTTTCATTATCTTCTTTGGGTGGAGAGATTTTCAAATGGATATTACGCCTCCATACGCAATTTCATAATATAATATTTAGATACAATAACGTATATATATATATAAATATATATATAAACACTTAATTTAGGTCATACGTAAAGCTAAAATAATATATTAAAAAATATTAAAAATATGATATGGTGTCAAATACATTAATGTCTTTTGTAATAAATTACAGTAAAATTATATATTCTAGGAAATATCAAGTATATGAATATTCATATTGAGATTATTGAATTTAAAAAAAGAAAAATTATAATCATATACGACGAATATGTACATACTTGTGTTGGATTCATTCAATTTTTGACTTCAATTGTTTGAGCTATTCGAGTATAAGAATTCTAAGTTAAAATAATTGTTAGAAAATATTCTTAGAGAGATTCTTTAAATGTGGTGATTTATATAAAAATTGAAAATTATAACCATGAACTCTATTAAAAATTAATTAATTAATTAACGTAAAAATTAATTTTCTTTGTATATCATTTTCTATTTGAGTATTATAAAATTTAATAAAAAAATATGATTATTTTATCTAATTTCTAAATAATACTTACATTTTTATCTTATTGGATCATATTTACCATTGGAATATGGTAAAATCTTTTTATTATCGAAATTTGTAATAAATAAAATTGTTATTTATTTTTTTCAAAATTATTCGAGTAGTTTGGAGAAGCTAGTTGATTTATACCTGAAAAAGAAAAAGAAAAATATTTTAAATTATGCATATATATTGAACATATTTTTAATTCCTACATCTAATATTTATAATAATTTCATTCATAAGGTGTAGTTATTAAGGTAAAAAAAAGAGTCATAGGAATGTGTTTTAATAAAATTTGAAATCAAAGTGTATAATTATTAATTTGAAAAAATATTACTATTACCAATGATACAAATGGTGATTTACAGATTTGATTCGAACCTCTCAGGGACAACACCGAAACATAAAAACATCTATTGTATAGTACATATCATTAAATGTATAATTAGATAATTCTAATTTAACTGTTCGGGCAAAATGAAATGTATTTTTTAAATTATTTATTTTCAACACAAATTAGATATAATTTAATAATTGTATTGTATTGGAGAGGAAAGCTCATTTTAATTAACTAATAATAAGCAAAATTTGAATTGTGTGGATAAAGTTTGATTACCAGAGGATGGGTAAATATTCTTAATTCCAAATATTTAAATAAAATCTATCCGTTATAATTAAATTAAATACATAGTTATAAATGAGTAGTTACCATAAATAAAAATAATAAATTATTAGTTCCAATTTGAAAATCTTTAAAAGATGTTGCTCGAATATTTTTGACAAGTTTTTTTCTTATTTTAGTTTGAAATGTTAGGATTTATATTGTTTAAAAGCAAATGGTTGTTGATTTGTTTTGAACTAATATAAATTTTATTAAAAGTAAATTCAAATACTTGAAATGCAAGTTTTTCCGCTAGCTTACTGGCCAATCGGATCCTGGCTGATATAATGTAAACTTGTCAGCTTAACCCTGACTTTATAATGTTTCCAGTAAGTATATTTTCTGGATGCCTTTCCATTGGGACTCCCAAGGGATCGGCTGCCAGACTGCCTTATTCTAATGTAGGGATGCCTTTGCATTGAACGTCTCTCGACCGATAAAACCCAATGTCTGCCAACTGAGCTGATTACTGGACAGCTCTCAACTCAGTGGAACAGACAATGAATGTTTCCTCTTCTAGAAGACACCCTCATCTCATTTGGAAATTCTCTGTTTCGAGCCGATAACATACTTACAAGTTCTTTATTATTAATTAAATATATAATAATATCAAATGCCTTAGCTCTAATATTACATTAAATTTATATAATTATTTATTAAAAAAACGATTTAAATTTTGAGGTAACCTATTAATGAAAAAGCGAATTATTATTTTTTTTTGTAATGAAATTTGTAATTTTAAAAATGTGACTATATTATATTATCTATTAAAATGAGACGTGATTTATTGGGAAGCAACCGGTTGATAGACCAATGACGCGGTGCGTAGACATTGTATTGCGGGGCGTAATGGAGTCGGGAGAGAATAGGACTTGGATGGAGTTAGCTCAGGATAAGCACTTTTGGGGGAATCGATATTTATAAGATCACAAGGTTAGACGGATCGTAGAGTTATAAAATATTAACTTAGGTAAATTATAACCGTTATCTATCAAATATAATAATTAAAATTATATAGGTATATATTAGGTAGATCCAAAAAGGTCGGACCTCAGTCGGCCTTGGAGTGTTGTCAGTGGTAATGTTAGTGCAAAAGATTCTTCGGGTCTTTGGAACACAGTAAGTCCAAAAACTTCCACTCATTCAACCCAAAATCCCAATATCGACTTTTGGTCACACAAACTACAACTCTTTTTAGTGATTCTGAGTTGTAGTTTGTATGACCAAAAGTCAACCAACTACAACTCAGAATCACTAAAAAGAGTTGTAGTTTGTGTGACTCAACCCAAAATCCCAATATCGAATTTTAGTCACACAAACTACAACTCTTTTTAGTGATTCTGAGTTGTAGTTTGTATGACCAAAAGTCGATATTGGGATTTTGGGTTGAATGAGTGGAAGTTTTTGGACTTACTGTGTTCCAAAGACCTTCTAAATGAATTCTCATAAACACTTTCATATTTATATATGTAAATATAAATTTATATTCATGAAACTATATTAATAGATAAAATTTAATCAAGCTAATTTAAAGATGTAAGAGAATTGCATTATTCAATAAAATATTTTAATATTAGAATAAATAGATAATAAATATAATTAATATTCTATCAGTTAAAACCAAATGGATTTCAATTTCCTAAAAAGATAAATAATATTATTATTGGATATATATCGTCGGTTACATAAACATTGACACTTTGATTTGTTGTTACATAATATGAGTTTTTAATAACGAACGAAAAAAGATTGGGGATGGACAAAAAAAACATATAGCAATAAAACATTACAAAATAAGGGAAGACTGATAAAGGGATAGAATTTGTGTCAATTTCGTAAATGTTGTCATTGCTTATTGATACAAATTGACTTTCATTTGATGATATTGCGACCTAAGGGAAACGGAAAAAAAGAAGAGCGGCTTACGGAAGACTTGCTAGCATGTCAGAGCACGGCCCCTTGATTTTCAAAAAAAAAATTCAATTAACCATAGAATATTGCTTTAAAATCAATTCGCGTAATATTATTAAAAGAGCAACAATTATTTGATTTTCTTGTTCAACTAAATTTATAAAAATAATGAAAAAAATCCTCAAGGTTTTAATTGGAATTTGATTTATGTTCTATGTTATTAAATAATTAATTTTTTTAATTCATTATAATGTAAAATATATTTATTATTTTTTAAAATTTTAATCATATTTGCTGATAATTTTGAATTCACCTAATTATATTCGTATACATTTATTTTCGTCTATCCTTTTATTCCATTATTTTTTATTATTATATTTGAGATAATAAATCAATATTAGTTTTATTTTTATCAGTTTTAAGTTAATAGATATACTTATTTGTTATAACTTTATATAAAATTTTGATAATGAAAGGATTTGCCTATTAATATATATATGAAATATATTAAAAATATTGTAGGTATATAAAAAATATAGTATAATGTAATTTATTATTTATTTAACGTATTAATTAATCATAAAATAATTAAATGTACATAATAAATAAAAAGGTAAAGTCTTGTCTTTGGCTTATATTAATTGGTTTTAATTATTATTAGAAAAATAAATACAAAGTCAAAATTAAATACACCTGCTTACATTGCATAGCTAGGCATCAGTATAATATTCAATTTATTTAAAATAACAAACATTCAATAAAAGCAAAAGGGATTAAGAAATTATTTAATAATTATTTTAAAATTTTATATAAATATTATTATTATTATAATCAACCAGTTATTTTATCGTTCATTTTTGATTAGATCAGTTAAAAACAAATTATCCTTATACATGTGTTTAGAACAAATAACCGGAAATTCCATTGAATATACGAGAATATACAAGTAATTAATTATTTAATGAGCACAGAAGATCATCAAAATAGTTTCGAAGGTCGTTAATATCAGTTTATATTATTATTATTATTGTTAGTAGTAGTAGTAGTATGAATATTATTATTGAGAGATTCTTAAGCATCAAGACTTCTCGTACTGGAAGAAGGGAAAGGTTAAGATAAAGAAAGAGAGAGAAGAAATAGATACCTATATATATACAGCCTTACAAACAAGTCTTTATAATGAAAGTGTAATGTTAAATTATAATATACTATCCTTATTTCATTAAAAAAACTATAAATAATATTAAAAACAACGAGCTATTAATATTCTAAAATAAATTCTAAATTCTAAATTAAAATAAGTTCGAGAAAAAATTTTTAGGTGTAAAAAGTGAATCTTAATATGCATTTTTATTTTAAGTATAATAAACTAATAAATTAATATTTTCTAATCTTAAAAATATAAAAGAAATTTTAAATAAAAATTAATTTAAAAAAACCTTTTATTAGAAATGCTTTAAGAATTTAAGACTTAAGGATTGTGTTTGCACATATAGTCTAACAAATCTTTCTGTCCGTTTTTTAATTTATTTATATATTATATTTATAAATTATATAAATAAATAAATTATATTATATTATAATATAATATATAATATAATATATAGTATAATATAATTTAATTAATTGTATAACTTATATTATATGTATAATTTATTTATATGAATATAGATTTAGATATAGGGTGTGTGTGTATATAAGTGTATTAGTTTTTAAGAAAAAAAATAATGACAATATTTATCAAATTGAAAGAAAGGAATAAAACTCTGATAAAATGAATAATGATAAGTTAGAAAAAGCAAACCTTTGAAATTAAATGAGAGGTATCCAGGGAGATATCGGAAAAAGCAAAAAAAATCATGTCATCCATCCTTCGAGTAGGAATTTCGTTTGATATTAAAAGAGAAAAAAGCATCAAGGCTTAAGCAAACATTTTTACATAACTATATACTTTACTTAGGCGCCATTGGGTGTGTGGGTACCGAACCTGCCTCGCATTCACATGGTTCCGGGTTCAAGTCACGGGCCTTGCAAGGGAATTTCCCTAGCTGGGGTCTTTGGGACGGAGTCAACCCAGCCTCCGGGAACAACATTGGGGAAAAGCTACTTGATAGCGTCTCCGATCAAGAAAATCAAGGAAAAGGTGAGAGGACTCGTTCTACTGATCATAGGACACCTCATTGATATAACCGGCTTGATAGGCGTTGTCAGAGGTTTTTTTATATACTTTTTATATACTTTACTTCCTTAGTAAATTAACTATAAATGGCAATATCGGTGACTCACAATACAATAATTCATTTTTTTTTAAATTTTAAATTACTAATTTATTTATGCCCCCCTTCATTTGAGAAATGGAAACCAGCCGGTGACCGAAGCGCGTGCGTTTATTAAAATAAAACGAATAAAATGATGTCCCTTCCACCTTCTATTTTCCACCCTTTTTCCTCTCCACGCTCTTTTCAACTTCCATTTTCGGAGACCTCTTCTTTAGTCCTCTCACTCGGATATCATTTCCTCATCTTGCTTATTCGTTTCTTGTTGTTAAAGGAAAAGATTAAATTTTACCCCCGGCTACTAATTTAGATTCGAAAAGCATTCTTTAATGTATTTATTGCCAGCGAATGCGAGTTATTTATTAAATACATATAGCTGTTTAGAAAAATAATATAAAAATGGAAAAAGAATACAAAAACGAAAGCAACTGAAAGGAAAATGAGAGAAGCAAAAAGATCGTCGGAGATGAAAATAAAAAGCATGATTGATTTATTTCTTATTATATTAAAGATACTAAATTTTGAAGGGAGGGAAATGAAAGAGCAACATCGATCTTCTCTCTTTCAAATAATAAGATAATCAATTTCAGAAAAAAAAAATGATTGAAAACATATTGAATTAATCAAGAGTCATAACAGGTGGAGGTCCCGGGAGATGACATTTGACTTTTAATATCAAAAACAATTTTTATGCAAATTTTTAAAAATAATAATAATTGCTTTTTATATATAAATATATATGTATACGTATATATATTTATATTTTTATGAAATTGATTATCTTATTATTTGAAATTATTATCTTGTTATTTAATTTTGTATATATATATATATATATATATATATTTCTTAAATAATGATTAAAAATTATTAATGAAAAAAATTTGAAAATAAATTACTCTTATTATAATTACTATACCTGAACAAACCGAAAAAATGTTTAGCATAAACAAAAAAAGTTAAAATTAATTATAAATTATTTTTAATTAACACAAGTGATTTTATGGCCCATATTTTTTCTGGAGATATCAAATTTAAACTTTAGAAATGTTCATACAAATCATTAAGAAGAAATTGGATTAGAGTATTAGGGGACAAAAATTTAGAAAAACTATTTGTCCACTTAATTTACTTTTTTTATTAGTGTTTCAAGGTTACAGGTTAACTGAAAGGTGAATTCTAATTTCAAAAGTTCAATATTAACATTTAATTGCTATACTCGCAGGCATAAGAAGTGATATTTCAAATGTGAAATAGTGGCATCTTAATAATCATTGGAATTGTCACAATTTTATAGGTAATCATTTAAATATTTAATGTTAACCTATCACAACTTTGCATTTTTTCCCCTCATTGTCAATTAAATTATCAATTTGAATGAGTTAAAGCTATTCAATAATTTTATACAAGAGAACCTTAATGAATTTTAATCAACTCAAGAATTTAGAGAAATATTACATGCTTAATAATATTTATCTGTTTAAACCTTGTAAAGTCAAAAAATTAATAAAAAAATAAATATTTAAATATTTTGAATTGTAGTTAGCTATATGAATAACTAAATGTTTTGTTTGTTTAACAAAATAAAATTATGTATGATTTGAAATACCCTATATTTAATATTTATTTTTTTAAAATAATCCTTTCATTTTATTTCATTTATCTTATTTGTTTTGTTTTTTATAATGTCGAATCCATAATCTGGTTATATATGCGGAAAGTTGTTAACATTGGTCCATGGCCAAGAGATGCCTTGTAGAATCGAAACAATATACAGCTGAGAAGGTGGCGGAGAAGGAGGATGGGGCGGGTGAGAGGGGGAGGGGGGTGGCGACTGAAGTCGTGCGCGACAACTGGTTATTTATCAAGTTGGAGAGAAACAGCCGAAAGCACTTGTTGAACCATTTGCACTATTTAAATTGCAATTATTTTAAATAAATATTTATTTCATTTACACAAGAATTCGTAATTCGCAAGGGTTTTAGGAAAGAAGACCTCTGCTGGTGTTTTAAATAATGCAATTATTTTTTGTTTGTAATTTAATTTTCTCTAAATAACCGACGAATAGAATGGAAAATAATCTTTAAATAAATCAAGATGAAGGAAGAGGGGGCGTTGTATTGGAAAATGATACAAATCTGATGGGTCATTAGAATCCAATTTTACTTCATTTAAAGAAAATGATGATTATTATTAATTCTATAAAAAAAAGAAAGCATAATAAAATAAATGAATAAAATCCCAGAGGGATTAAATGAAAAATAACTTTTTTAATCAGAATACTTTCAGGTTTAATTAACATTCGAAATATAGCAAAATCAATAGTAAAAATCCTCTTTTCCATCGAAATAAGAAATTACAAAATAGTAGTCAGCCGTTTTTAAATATTTCATTAGCACTTTGAATAATTACTTTAAATAATATTAATGAAAATAAAATAAAATGAAATATTTATTTTTATATAAATAAAATTATAATTATTATGAAAAGTGAAAAATAAGTTTTTCATCATTGTCTTCTTTACCTATTAACTATACATTTTTAAATTATCCCGTTAAATAGGATTATTAATAATTTTTGATATTTTTTCTAATAATAATAGTGAATAAATCGCCAGTAACTTAAAAAGACTATAATTTTCATAATAAAAATGAGTAAAAATGGTTTCTATTTTCCTAATATAATTATTTATTATTTTTACTATAACTGCCATTAATTATACTTTTATCTGTGAAAATTTCTCTTTGAATTTAGTCGTCAGGAAATCGAGGACACGCCGGTTGCTTAATGTGATGGACAGTGAGACTCGAAGCAATCTTAAAGATGGTACGACGATAACATTTAACAAGATATATAATAAAGTTCATTAGAGGGAGAGTCTCTCGATTAAAGAGCCCTCTTTATGAAACTCTTCTAATATTGAAGGTTTATATATTTACTTGTATAATGTATAGATATTATATGCTTTTTTGAAATTTTGATCCCAGCAGCGAGAAATTAAGAAAAATCTAAATTAATAATAAAAATAATAATAAAAGCTCATTTATATACTTTACTTTTAAGTGGACTTGGAAAAAATTTTTTAGTAGTTCCCAGTAGTGATAAAAAAGTTTTTTAATTTCATGATAGCGAACTCGTTTTTGTGACATAGAAAACATAATTAAAATCAAATGATAAAAGAAAACGATAAAGGCCCAAGATAATATAATTAATTTATTTCTGATCTGTATTATTTGGAAACGAAACAACTCCATTAGTTTTATTAAAAAAAAAGAGAAACAAAATAATATAAAATAAAAATAATTGGGAGAAAAGAAAAAGAGTATATAGAAGGGGAGGAAACGTTACCATTTTTCTGGCTAATATAATCTACCTTCAATTGTGAATTGCCTCTTTTCGTAGATTATAAATAAAATTTTCTTCTTGAGCCAATATTTTCACCCTGAATGAATATCAGCCAAAAGATTTACCCTGTAGTATGTTCGCATCCGATCACTTTGCGCTCCGTTTCTTTTAACTCCTACCACCACTCTTGATTTAATTAACTTAGAAGGAACGTTAAAGTTTAGATAAAAGAAGCCAGGCTGGAAAGAAAATAAAAAACGCAAGGATAAGTGAAGTGACGTCGGTTAGAAATTGGGCAGAGATATGGAAGAATTGAATTTAATGGCGCCCTAGTGAGCGCAAAGCAAGAGAGGCGGCTCCTGAGAGAACGAAGAAAACCGAAAGGGAGAGGAGGAGGGGGACAGGACGAAAGTTGGGGTTTGAGGGGGACCACGAGGAAAGAGAAGCCACTCCATTGGATGGATACTGAGTGGCCCACTAATTTCTTGCAAGAGGCGTGAATTGCTCGGCACCTTCGGCCATCGCTCACGAATTCTGCTAACAAAGCGGAACCTATCCTTCTCCCCCCTCTCTCCCACCATCAACTCAAATCCTCCTTCCACCTTCTATTGATTTCTGAATTTATTCAAATAAAACTGTGTTTTTCTTTTATCCCAATTACATTTGTGTACGAGAAGATTTATTTATTAAACAATTTTAAGAGGCTGAGTGGAAAGGGGAGAGAGGAGGTCGAGGGTTGATGGGGGTGTGGGGAAAAGAAGGAATGGAACAAAGTTTATAAAAGCTGATGATTTAAGAATATATTTCATTTAATAATAAAGAAAGAAGTTTTTCAACTGTTGTCGAGAAACATTTTCCAACATCGAACAATTTATTTATCTTGTATATAACAAAGAATAAAAATAAATAATAAGGTAAAGGTTTTATAAATTATTTCATACAACAAAATTGTTTTATTCTATAATTAATTGCAAAAAATGCTTTTGTGGCTTCCAAAGCCTTCACATTCTTCTTTTTCTCCCGAGAAGAAGAAAAAGAAGAGAGAAAAAAAAGGGGGATTTTTCATAAATTATTTCGCATTCTCGTTGGAATTTCAAATAAAAAAAAAATTGAAAGAAAGTTAGAGAGCAACTTTATCTTGTTATAAAATTATTAGTATTATTAGTGTTATTATTATTAATATATAATAATAAACAATTGTAGTCCCTTCAATAACCATGAATTTGCAAGATTAAAATTTTATTCATTTTAAATGAATAAATAAACATTTGATTGATGCTTTCATAATAAATAAAGATTCTGTTTAAATATTACAATAAATATGCATATATATATAGGTATATATACCATTTATAAATAAATTTAAACTTAATAATATTAAGATTAATATAAGAGAATAAAATGCTATAAAATTAAATGGAATAAATATTTTTTTTTATTATTATTTTAGTGAAAGAAATTATCTAAAGCCCTTCTTAAAAAAAAATGTTTTTCATTATTTTATTTAATTATAACTAATTTAATAGACTAGAAACTTCAAAGAGGCGATAATGATATTCAACAATAAATAAATAAAATAAATAAATATTTATAATTTAGCAGTATTTTAACTAAGTATTCAGAAGGAAAGGAAGATTTTTAAAAAATTTTTATAAATTTTTTATAAATTATTATTGTAAAAATTTAATAATTAAACTAAAATAAAGTGAAAATAAAAATTTTTGTTAATAATAAGATCATTCAATAAGCTTTATTATTAGAGATATTTTTGGAAAACATTTAACGTGATGATCGATTATAATATTAACACACTATGAGCGGGGCGGGTATTTGTACCCGTTGTGCAGGGACTGCCACTTATAAGCGGGGCGGGTATTTATACCCGTTGTCACTTATATAATATATATTTTCCCTTGTGTCACTTAAAATTACTTATTTTAAACGATAACTAATATATATATCCCTCATATAAGTGGCAACGGGTATAAATACCCGCCCCGCTTATAAGTGGCAGTCCCTGCACAACGGGTACAAATACCCGCCCCGCTCATAGTGTGTTAAATAGGTATAATTAAAATTATAAGCAAAATTTTAAATGATTAATTTCATTATGCAAATCGTAAATAATTTTTAAATATGTTTCAACAATTTTGTATGTTACAATTTCAACAAAATTTAAATAAATTATCTTTATTATTAAAAATATGAACAAATATGCTAAACCAGTTAAAGTGTAGAGGAGAATTTTCTACGTCATACCTTCTCAACTTATCCCTACTCACAAACAAGTTATTTTCTCCTAGGTGGTAACATTGTTTAGTATGTTGTACAGTCATAAACTGTTTAATTATTATTAGTGATAAACATTAACTAATATAAATGAAACATTTATCTCTATATAAACTTTATAACTTTCTGGAAAGAGGATTTTTGTAAATTATTATGACATCTGTAAAGCATTTCGTTTAGAGAAACACAGCATAAAATTTTCTTTAAATTATGAATTTGAAACAAGATTCATTCATTATTTTTTTAGCTTTGAATTTCTATAGTTGAAAACATTGAAAATATTTACCCTTGTCCATTTTGTATTAATAGTGGTCTTATAATATCTTCATGACTAACCTAATATATTATATTATAATATCTTAAATATACATTATATAATTGAAGGTTAAACCTATATTAGTATTGGGGAATCGAATAATATTGGTGAAATTCCCATGGGTCTAGTTTGTTTTATTAATTAAGGATATAGGAAGTGTATAAAACAGTGACTGGCTAACTGTTTGAGTATTGTGAAGTGAAATATTTAGATTAATTTGAATATACCACAGAAAAATTTTAGCCAAGTTTCTTACCTTATAATTAGTTGAGTCGCTGAATCTTATTTTATTGAATATTTCATTTTCCAGTGCAACATTGTATTTAGTCTAATTTGGAGCCGCATTTTGACATTTTTTTTATTCAGCATCTTTCTCATTAATAATATCGCTGCATATTTTCTATTTATGTGCATTATATCTCATTAAAATTTTATTATTACTACTCTAAAACATTTGAATATTTTTATAAGTTATATTTAATTTTTGAGATTTTTTATTTAGTGTCCTCTGAAACAAATAGTCTTTTCCTAATGTGTCACGACAAAAAAAGTTTAGAAGTCACTGGTATATACTAGAGAATAGAGAAAAGAGGATAAAGAAAACACTTGATCCCTTCCTTAAAAAGAGTAAAGAAATAGAAAAAGATTATATATAATTACCTAAATAATATAGAAAATTGAAAATTTATAATTGTTGATTCTTTTTAATATTTATTTTAGGTCTTTAACTATAAAATATGTGAATATGAAATTTGTTCAAATAGAAAATAAATTAAATTTTTTTTATTTTATTTTTGTTTTTTTAAATCTCTTCCGTTATAAAAATTGTAAAACTAAATGACGCTGAAAAAATATACATCCCTTCTGAGAGAGAACAGGTGTATTTCTAAATTTGAATTTCATTTTCTAGGTTTGATAATTTAGTTTAAAGTTACTCAGATGTAACATAAATTTCGACCTATTACGATAAGCCAAATATTTTATGACAGATTTATATTTACACTTCGGTGGTTTTCTTCAGTGAATTTCGCCAACCGACCTGAACCAGTAAGGTCGTTAAATGCTTCAAGGGACAATTACACTAGCCCACAATTAAATGGGTATAAGATTTCAATTCACATAAAATTGGAGTTAAAATCTAAAATTAATTTATTATCCTAGATCAATTTTAGTCGAACAATTAAATAAAATAAAACTAAAAAAAAAATAGATCTTCGATATAATATTTCTATAATAAATAGATAATTAAACATCCATTTTAATTTATTATGCGATTTTAGAAATATATAATGGAAATTTCTTGGGCTTGAACCTTCTCTCTCACTGAAATGATTTTTTTCTCTCTTTCCATCCTTTTGTACAGAATCCAAAACTTTCTCTAATTTAAATGAAAATTAGAAATATTCCGTATTAAAAATATTTCAAACTTTAAATATTCTAGATATTTTTTTTTTCTTTCTTTTTCGTGTTTGAATTATTTTTCTTTCTTCTAAATTTGGTCTTGTATTTTCTGTAATTGGTCAAAGTAGTAATAAAAATAATCAAATCCATACTATATTTTTTTAACTTTATGTTTTTCCTTTACAATGAAGATTAAAATAAATAAATAAAAAGACAGAAATACAATTTAATTTTATTTTTGCTGTTCTAAGTAGAATAAATAGAAATAATATGTTTTATTATTTTTATTACTACTATTATTAGATACCAAATGATAAATGCATAACATATTTTAATTAATCTTATGCCTGTTAAAAATAATTAAATATCCTGTTCTCGGATATTGGTTTATAATAATCTATAATATGAAAAGCAAGTAGGTAGGAACTCCTAAATTCCAACAACCCGCTTGACTCTTTTGCTCGTTTGATCATCTCTTGACCGATTGGCAGGGGAGTTCGTTGTTGCTCTTGCAATGGTAATAAATTCTCGTATTCGCCATTCTGCTACCCAATAACTCGTTTGGATACTCAAGCGAGCGCAAAACAATTCATCCATTCATTGGCGTTTTTGTTTCGTATTTATTCATTTGTTTAGAAATATTCAAAAATCGGCATGAGGGTCGCAATCATATGAGTGTTCAGAGTGTGCTGCATTGGGAAAGAGTGGGATGGTAAAAAAAATTATAGCTTTTAATCAAATTGTTTTCAACGGTAGAACAAAAACCATTTTTAATTTTGTCAAGCTGCACTTGATCAGGATATTATATTTCTGCGATAAAAATCATTTGAAAAGTGTGAAATTTAATAGGGACGAATGATTTGATTGGATCAGAGGGGCTTTAGAGAGTCGAGGAGTGACACACAGAACAGAAATAGAGGTAATAGTTAATTAAATTCACTCTCAATTGGTAGATAAAATTACCAACTCTGGTCGTTGTGAATGGATTTAATATTTCAATTAATTGACAACAGCTTGTTTTTGATTGACTAGGACTAAGTCAAGTCAATGCAAAAAAAAAAAATAAAAATAAAAAATAGAAAAATTTCCAATGTATGAAAATCAATCTTGGGGAAAAAAAGTTTTATTAATAAACAGTATTAAAAATAAAAATTTAAATTATATTATTCACGAAAGAAGTATAATCTTTGTTTTTCTTTCAAAAATAATAGTTTTTTTGTTGACATTATTCCTCTAACATTTTAATAAGCATGCAAATTTTTTATTTAATTTTATATAAACTAATTTTTTAAAAAATTAAGTAACCGTAACTAATTTATTTAATTTTTTTAAGCTTTATAGAGAGTATATTTGTTAACTTCTTGAGAAGCGTTTCAAACAATTTATTTATTACTATAATTTTGAGAGAGTGTCACACCAACATGATTGTTTCTTTAGAATGTTAGTTTCAAATAGCTAGATAAAATATTATATTATATTTGTTTATGTGTTTTATCTTTTTGTTGCATTTAATTATAATTTTATTGAACAATAATATTGTTTGTTTGTTAATGGCTTTAGCTCTGTTAAGGTTTTTATTAGGGGATATTTCTCGAAACGTCACTTTCATTTCGTCCCCTACTCTATCAGTCTTTTTGAGAAATAAAACAAAATTAAAGTTATAAAAAAGACTATATGAGAAAAGATAATTAAAGATCTGTCTCTATCAAAGAAGGTCGAATCCAATTCGAAACAAGACTTTTTATTAGCGTTATGAAAAGCTGTCTTGAATATGGATCTTCCACTAATAGCATTAACTGCTGATGTCTCTTAAACCCAATATAAATAAAAAAATATAATAATAGTAATAATAATAATAATAGAGATGCTTCAAAGCATTTTTCTCAATTAATACTCTTTTTATTTAGAAATTCTATATTGTATAAATAAATAATGGAAAATCAATGAGGGTCCATTTTGGCACAAATTAGAATAGGATATAAGCATTGAAAAAAAGGAGTAGATCAGTTGGTCCAGGGTGCCAAAGGACCATGATGCCGATGAACCCAAAGTGTCTCGCCAAGCAGAGCGCTTCTTTGGCGGCTTTATCGAGCGAGTTGAGATCTCTCCACCTCCAACCCTTGCTCACTCATAAAGCTATCGCTCCCGTCCCCTGCCGGGGTAGGAGGAGACCAGATAGAGAGGGATGTCGGGTAAAATGGGACATGCTTTGAGTCGCAAACGTCCCCAGGCACCCACCAACTCACCCACCCAGCCACCCACACACACACACACACACACAGATTCATGCCAATACTAACAAGCATAGCGTCACCTCACGCTTTGATCTCGGCAGAATTGAAATTTCCTTCATTTAATTTTTTGTCGCATTTTTATTGGAGATTAATATTTCTGGTCCTTTTTATCATCTCTGTTTTGCGCCCCTGATTGTCACTTGTTTGTGCCATTTATAAATAATGGATTAGGAGAAAATTTTATTCAATTTCTAATCAGAACTTTTTCAATTGATATAAGAGCAAGACCACAGTGACGCACATGCAGGTATGTCAACCAATTAATCATTTAAAATTGCAAATTAAGGTGATTCATAATTTGTTGTAAAAAAAAATAATAGTTATTTTTAATAATAATATTAGTCTGATCATTCATAACTAATAATTACCTTGAAAAGCCTCTCTTGGAATTCTTTTACTTTACGATCAAAAGATGATGATGATGAAGTTTGTTTAACGCTAAAAAGACGTTTCTAAGACCGCATTCTATTCTATATCGAAGGTGGTTAAAAAAGAATAGCCTAATTTCTTATTCACTGAATGCATTGTTCCTGCAACAATTCTTTTTCAACTCTTTGATTAAGATTTGTATGGAATTCACTCACGCATTTCCGTGTTTTATTTATTAACTATTTACTAACTAAATAAAAAAACTTTTATTAACTTTTGTATATGGTGATCCAGTGAATATAAATTTAAATTATTTATATATATACATATTAAGAATTGATTAGTCCAATAATCCTGGTCTGTCAAACTTGAAATCGAAGGATAAGACCTTACCAAATTCATGAAATTTATTATTTAATAAAAAATTATAAATAAAACAAGAAAATAAATATAAAAAATCAAAATTAAAAAAAAAAAAAATATTAAAGAAGTTTTAAATAAAGTTTTGATAGTTTTAGTGTTGTGTTTGTGTATGAATTAATAATTATTTTCATCTTATAATTAAATATCAAGTGTAAATACATATTTTCAATTTTATTTTATTTAATTTATAAAAAACAAAATATACCATCTATCTTTTTCATCAATTTAAAAAATTAAACTCAAAATAATAAATAAAAATAAACTCGAAATAATGTTTAGAAATATAGAAATCTAAAGAAGTATTTATATTACATGTAGGATTTTGACAAAATTTTAAAATTACCATATGAAATGTTTTAGGATTTATAATTTGCTCTAAAAAGTTTTTTTTTAAATAGTTGAGGTTTTCAAGCTATAAAAATTTCAAGTCTGAATCGTTACTTGAACCGAAATATAATCGTCAATTTCGTGGTTGGCATTCGCTATCAGGGACAGTGAATTGCACTGAGTCCTTTGATTTCATCTATTTTAATATATATATATATATATATATATATATATATACGTATATATTTATACATGTATATATCCATAAATTCAAGTTGTGATATGAAATTGTCCTGGGAGAGGGGGTGTCTCGTTGTCGACTAGAATTAAATGCCTAGGCTCATTGGATTCGGAGTCAACTGAATTTTCATAGTAATTTATCTCTCGTGGGGTTACCCCCAGTCACGATTCCAATGCTGCATCTCCCTGACTGAATGAGCTAGATTACTCATAGCCTTCACATAAATTAGGGATAATATAAAATAAATAAATAAATTTCCAGTATAAAACTTGCTAATTTATCGCATAATTCCGAATGAAAAAAACATGCCTATATTTTTTAAAAATTTATTTTATCGTCAAATAAAAATATTTTCTATTATTGGCAATTTTTTAGGTTGAAAAACATTAGCCCTCTCAGACAGTTATCATGTGACCGAACAGACGTAAACAAACCCCAAGGTTACGGCCTCGAGGCCCTCCGCTAACCCTTGCATCCTGACCTGCTGAGAGAGGGTCTCACACCCCTCATCCCTCTCTAACTGTACTTGGAGTAGACCTTTTAGTTTGTTTTTCAGACAACGTTTTCAGTCACCAAAAATAAACAAACGAATTGGATTTTTTTTTATTGCTCAAGTTTGAAGTGATTAATTATATGAAAACTCCTTTGATTTACGGTCATTTATTATGCCTGGATCAAAACAACAACAAAAAAAAAAAATAAATAAATAAATAAATATAAAAAATCTACGAAATAAATAAATATTCTAAAAAATGAAACATTAAAAATATTATTATGAGAGTTCAGCTATTTCCGCTAATTTATACTAATTATACTACAGTATAAAATAAAAGTAGAATAAAGGTGTCTGTTGTGTTTTCAGAAAAGTGGTTCTTACAGTTTATATTTGAATTTGAATAATGTATTATTAGCATTCAATTTGCATATTATTTAATTATTATACTAAAATTGAATGAGAAGGCAATGAGTGGACTGGAAATTTGTTTCTGGTATAATAAAGATTTTTTTTGGTTAAATAAATTTGAAATCTTTTTGAATAAATTATAAAAGCGATAAAAAAATAATTTTGTAATTTAGTATGAAGTTATAATAGTTTACTATAAACTATTTATCTTACTTATTTTACTTACAAATACTTACAAATAAATATAAAACAGTATTAAATTTGAAAATATATACTTGTCTCAACCAAATTTGTTTGCTCATCTTAAGATATTTTCTTCTATTTTATATCCTCTTTAATCTTCTTTATTACAAGTTTTATGTATCTATACATTGTCTATGGATCTATCTATTCATTGATTTAGGTAAAAGATTATTTTGCTAATTTGTTATTATTTATTCTGAGAGAATATGTATCTCTCCATATCATTTCAGATGAAAATAGATAAAATATTGATTCACTATTTCGGACCAAATAATAAAAACAGTTAAATATAAGGTCATTAGTTTTTAGTGAAAAGATGAATTTATTCTATAAGAAATGTTGGAAAGAGGTTGTATAATTAATCCTTGATGTTAATTTTATTCATTTCGTTTTTGATACAACAAGATGTTAAAAAATAATTAAACTTGATTAGTGAGTAAAAAGGCAGTCTATAAAAGTAAAATGTTAGAAAATGGAAGTAAGAAATTAAAAAAAAATAAACAGATCTGTGAATCGAATGAAAATTAGCTGGAGTGTCTCCACTCGACTATCTCGAAATTTGAATTAGATTAAATAACATAATATATTATATTTAAATTAAATTTAATTAATTATAAATTATAAATAATAAATATTAAACCAGCGCATGTTTGGTTTTTTGTTGATGGCACCACGTCACGTGTTGGCGCGTTAGATTTGCAGTGTTAAAAAATTAATTCTGGTAATTTCAGCGAATCAATCAAGCTGAAATTCTATATATAGCAGTTTTATACAATCTTTAATCATATGAAAAATTATCAAACATATATCTTTATTTTTACGGTCACTTTAGAGGAAAAAAAATCAAAACGTTGTATGTAATGACCCTCTTCCGGTTGAGCTACAATTCTCAAAAGTTGATAGAAAACTACAAATTTTGAATAATTCCAGTATACCAAATTTCATTATTCTAGCTCAAACCGTTTTTGCGTAATCTTGGTTACACACACACACGCACACACAGAGAGAGAGAGAGACATTTTTCTCAACCTTAGTGAAAATGATTCAGGAACCTTCAAAACGTATAAAAACATCAAAATCTCAACATCGAAAATTTTCGTGATCGCAATACTATCTCTTAGGAGATAGTAAAAATAAAACGATCTAAACAAAAATAATAAAAAAAACAAACAATTGATTAATGTTAATAAATTTATCTTTTTCATAATTTCATAATAACTTACGAAATTTGCAAGCTTTGATTTATTTTACTAAAATTAGATTTTCCGAGTAAAACGCCGGCAAGTCAAAATGAATAATTCAAATTTGAGAGAGCGGCCTCCATGTTTATGGATGCATACAAGTTTTCAATGTCTCGGTTGGCTTTTTTCGATTATTCAGATCTCGGTGACTTCGAAGACCCAATATTGATTTGAAGTGACGTTCCAAGTCAAAAGTGATTTCAAATAGATAAATCCAAATATAAGATAAAGTTACTGAGTTGATATTCACCAGTCAAATGCAACAGCCTCCATGAGAGGGGTGGGGTGGGAGGAGGGGGGGGAGGGGAATGGAATATTCGCCTTCGTTTAATAAAAGATCTTTTATAATTGAATATCAAGAAAAAAAAACAATTCTTATTGGAAGCAATGACAAATAAATTGAGCAAAAAAAAAAAAAAACAAAAGCGAATGTCACTCTTATACGTTTATTTATTTGAAATATAATAGATTAATGAATAAAATCCCCAGCCCTCTGACAAATTCGAGTTGCAGAAAATTGAACTCGATATTTGTATTTTATTTTATTTTATAATTCTTTCTGATTGTTTTGAATAAAAGTTATTTTTAATTCAAAAAATCTATTAGCAAATTATTATTTTTATTCTCCTATTCGAATTATATATAAATATTTATTATTATTTCAAATCAAACCATTAAGAACATTTCTACTCTTAACCTTTTAATCTTAAGGTAATATATTTTAGATTTGTTTTGTTTTTATTTTTCTTTCCTATAAATAAACATTTTTTTGAAATTATTTTATTTAATATTGTGTCTTGATAGAATATATAAAAAAATTCCAATGCAAAATATTAATACCTTAAAAAGTAAAATAATAAATCTTTAAATAATAAAACTGTAAAAAGTATATTGTCTTTATTTTATTTTTAAATAAAAATAAAATTTAATCCTGTAAATTTAAACATTAGAAAAATGAAAGAATATCATATTTTCCTTATTCTTTTATACATATAATATTAATAATTTCTCTGATAGAGAGTACAAAAATTTTTTTTTTCTGTAGAAATTGTAAAAGATTCAAATGTCCAAAAGAATTGAATATTAAAACATATATATATATATTTATTTATTTATTTTTTCAATTTGTCTCTTAAAAAAAATTAGCTAGAGTGTCTCCACTACTATCTCGAAATTTGAATTGGATTAAATAACATAATATATTATATTTAAATAAATTTAATTAATTATAAATTATAAATTAAAATTAATAAATAATATTTATTAATTTATTTATTTATTTATTTAAACCAGCGCGGGTATGCCTCTTGATGACACATGTTGGCGCGTGATTTGCAGTGTTAAAAAATTAATTCCGGTACTTTCAGCGATTCAATCAAGCTGAAATTCTATATATAGAAGTTTTATACAATTTTTAATCATGTGAAAAACTATCCAACATTTTACGGTCAATTTAGTGGAAAAAAAAATGAAAACGCTGTAGGTAATGACCCTCTTCCGGGTGAGCTACATTTCTCAAAAGTTGATAGAAAACTACGAATTTTGAATAATGTCCGTGTACCAAATTTAATTATTCTAGTTCAAATAGTAAAAACTAAAAAATTAATATTTTCATGAAAGTTATTTAATTTATCTTTTAAGATAACTTTCATTTTCTTTAAAATGATAAAAAATTTGGAATGTGGAAACAAAATATACTTTAATTTCTTTAGTCATATATAAATGAAAGTAAAATCAGAGTTCTACGGGAAATTTCAACGACATACTGTCAATTAAAGCTTATAGAAACTAAAAAGTTTTTGAGTTTATTTAAAGAAGCACTTATCCAAAATATTTTGAGAGTTATTTGGTTGACTTCTTATTGAACCAACTTTTAATTTTATGTTAATTGAAATATAAATAAATAAATAAATGTATATTACTTTTACTTTGATGAAATATCACTTCATTTTTATAATAATAAATTAAATAATAAACATTTCGAGTAGCTATAATAAATAAAATCAGTATTTACATTTGAAAAAAAAGAAAAAAAGATATAGGTCACCTAGGGGAAGATAATTCCCATTTAGGGGTTGATTTTAGGGTATTATGAGTGTGGCTGGCATCCGATAGGATATCAATTAAGGGCCAGGGTGGCCAACGACACCCATCGGAATGCAACGCAGTTCGGCAGGAGGGGCAGAAGGCCGGCTGCATTCCTCGCTCGGCCATTCACTGCGCTCGGGTGGGATACGTGACGCGGTCCGTACACCAGCAGGAATGTACGGCCCACGGCCCACGGCCCTTACTGATATAAACATTAGCCACATGATAAGAGCCCCTCCACTTTAGGAGAATCCTCTCTCACTACTTGGTTATTTATTCATACATATTTCTATTCCTTCTCCTCTCGTTGACTTTTATTATCAAAGTAATTTAATGCCTATTATTTTCGAATGTCATTTCGTTATTCATTTTTTTTCAGTAACTCCCAAGCTCAAAGTTCAATGCACATGAGAACAAAGGTAAAATTTTTTTCTTTTAATAAACATTTTAATTATAAGATATTAAAGTAATACAAATAAATAAATAATATGAATATTATTATAATTAAAAAAAAATACGTTATATATATATACCTATATATAATTCCCAATGTTATTATTTAATGAAAACATAAATTAAAAATTAAAGTTTGAATATTATATTTTTTAAATTATTACCTTTTAATTTGTTAGGAGGGACAGAGGTGGTATACCTTAAATGAATAAAGTCAATAAAGTAATTCTGAATATATATATATATAAAGAAAAATTATTAAATGAAATATTAATACAAGTATTATTCGATTTTTCAAGTATATGAATGGAGTGTTTAAATTGAGTCAAGTGAAAAATGAAATTAAAAAATTAATTGAATTTATTCTTGATTTATAAAAAAATATGGTGGATATATATTTGAAAATTAAATTGTAAAGAATTGTATACATTGTAAAATAAGGAGATGGAGTTTCAATTTTAAATATAAATTAAAAGAAAAAAATATTTGTATTTGATTTTCGAATATTTATTTTTAATTTTTATAAATTATGTATACTTTTTTTTAATTTAAGGGATATATATATTAATATTTACAAGTAATTTACAATCCATTATGTTTTATTTTATTTAAGATGTTTAAATTATTAATTAACTTATACAATTTTATGTATTTTCATTGTCAGAATATCCTGTCGATATAATTTAATTTAATATATATATATACCAATCCAAATTATGTAAAAGATTTCGACTTTTTATTTTGTACAAAATTGTTAAAAACTTTCAACTTAAAAAATTAAATTAAATAAAAAAAAAAATAATGGATTGTAAATTACTTGTAAATATTAATATATATATCCCTTAAATTAAAAAAAAGTATACATAATTTATAAAAATTAAAAATAAATATTCGAAAATCAAATACAAATATTTTTTTCTTTTAATTTATATTATTAAAAGAAAAAATTTATATTATTAAAAGAAAAAAATATTTGTATTTGATTTTCGAATATTTATTTTTAATTTTTATAAATTATGTATACTTTTTTTTAATTTAAGGGATATATATATTAATATTTACAAGTAATTTACAATCCATTATTTTTTTTTTTATTTAATTTAATTTTTTAAGTTGAAAGTTTTTAACAATTTTGTACAAAATAAAAAGTCGAAATCTTTTACATAATTTGGATTGGTATATATATATATTAAATTAAATTATATCGACAGGATATTCTGACAATGAAAATACATAAAATTGTATAAGTTAATTAATAATTTAAACATCTTAAATAAAATAAAACATCAATTTCCTTCAACATATCATTATTGTAATTTGAGATAGAAATAAATTTATTGTTTAAATTATTTTTAAGTTTGACTAAAAATTATTTTCTCAAGGCGTATTTTTAGAAAAACATGTCAAACAGACCTTAACCTTAAAGATTCGAAATGATATAATGTCATTCAATGTGTTTATTTACGTTACTTTCGCTAAGTCTTTAAAAAATCGAATTTAAAATTATAATATTTGAATATAATATAATATTTGAGATAATTAGTACTATATATACTATTATTAAGTTTATTAATTAATTAATATAAATAAACGAGATACGAAAATTTAATTTAATTTTTTTTTTTTGCATGGAAAGTTCAAATTTGGTTACTTATTTTTTTCTTTTAAAGAAAAACATTAAATATGGTATGAGATATTTGAACAAATTATCTTTTTCATCCCCGTAAAATATTTTATTATCATTATTAAAAAAAACTAATTGAACACTAAATAATATTTTTTTTAATGATATTATATTGACTGAAATTGAATAATTTAATTATTATATACGTATAACAAACAACAATAGATACAATCATTAAGAATTTTATTTTCTAATTTCTATTGTATTTTATATTGATTATTTTCAAAATAATATATATGTATATGTATGTTAGTAATTGGGAGTCAAATTATTACTCCAAGGACAAAAAATAAAACTAATTTTTTATTATAAATGTTATCAAGTAGAAAATATCTCACTTTTAGTTATATGATTATTATATCTCAAACAGCAACGATACAAAATCAAATTAGCCCACTAACTTATTTAACGTTCACTGATATGATAAATTCAGTTAAATAAAATAAATAAAAAATCTTCAAAAATAAAAAATAATGCCAAATCTAATATGAATATATGAATATTTAAAATAAACAATAATATCGTTATTATTATTATTGTTTTATTAATTATGTCATTTATACTTGGAGTAAAATACTTCTCCCAAACAGTTTCGGGCCTCTTTTGAAATAAGAAAGCATGGAGTTATAAAATTTAGTCAGACAAAGATTATTTTGATCACTTTTATACAGATATTATTAAAACATATTGTATATACATGAGTAATTTTGATTTAATAACTGCAATTATTCTAAAAAATATTACCAACCCTTGGGTAATTAAATATATGTTATAAAATATTGTTAAAAAGTTAAAGTTAAAGTTAAATTGACAACTTTCAAAAAATATTCTTTTATATTTAATGAAAACATAATAATTGAATGAATTTATGATAATGAGTATATATTGTTTTACTTTAATTACTATTGTATTGTAATTTATATTAAAATTATAAATAATCACCAAGTTGAAACTAAAATATTTGTCAAATAAAAAAAATCTACCATATGGAAGAAAAATTTATTCTTAAATTTATGTAAATTAGCTGGAGTGTCTCCACTCGACTATCTCGCAATTTGAATTAGATTAAATAACATAATATATAATATTTAAATAAAATTTAATTAATTATAAATTATAAATTAAAATTAATAAATAATATTTATTAAACCACCGCATGTTTGGCTCTTTGTTGATGGCACCACGAAACGTGTTGGCGCGTGAGGTTCGCAATGTTAAAAAAATAATTCTGGTACTTTCAGCAATTCAATCAAGCTGAAAGTTTATATATAGCAGTTTTATACAATTTTTAATCATGTGAAAAATTATCAAACTTATATCTTTATTTTTACGGTCACTTTAGAGGAAAAAAACATCAAAACGTTATAGGTAATGACCCTCTTCAGGTTGAACTACTTTTCTCAAAAGTTGATAGAAAACTACGAATTTTGAATAATACCCATGTACCAAATTTCATCATTCTAGTTCAAACCGTTTTTGCGTAATCTTGGTTACATACATACATACACACACACACACACAGAGAGAGAGACATTTTTCTCAACCTTAGTGAAAATGATTCAGGAACCTTCAAAACGTATAAAAACATCAAAATCTTAACATCGAAAATTTTCGTGATTACAATACTATCTCTGGCGAGATAGTAAAAATACAAAAACTTGATTATAAATTCATTTTAGTATAATAGTATAAGAAATTAATCTTTTTTCCTAACCAACAAATTTGAAATCCAGAAATACCTATTAATAATATAATTATTAAGCAATTTGCAGTAGTGTCACTAATTTATCAATAATTTATATTATTAATAAAAGTAATTTTCAATTGACATTTTATTCCTATTAATCGATTTAATCATGCTATTTAAAAGAATTCGCATTTTTTTAATTTTAATGTTTTTTTATATAATTTCTAAGTCGTATTTATTTATCTAAAGTAGTATATAAATAATATTATTTTTAATTGGTTATTATAATTTTTTATCACAATTATTCATATTATCTTTATTACATTTCAGCACCCCATCAACATTATATTTTACTTTTTTATTTACTTTGTTTATTTGTATTATTATTTTATATTCCCTTTATCAATATATAAATGGTCCAGTGATGTGGTTAATGCAACGAATTTAAAAGAAGAATGAATGAACGAGTTTTCTAACAAACAAAAATTTGATTTTTTAACTTAAACATCACTTTAAAAGACATAAATGAATATATTTGTTACTCAATAAATATATCCTAAACTAAATAAATAACTTAATATGTAGTAATAGATATATCCATGTAAGAAATTAAAAAATAATTTAACACAATTAATAATCATAATATATATATATATATAATTTAACTTTATTCCAGGATACATTAAATAATTCCAAATCAAACTCATATTTAAAATAATATATTTATTAATTCAATTGAATATCTAATTTTTTAGAATAGATAAAAAGATTTTGATTCTACATATAATATATATATATAATATATGAATAATGATTCTTCTTTTATTATGATATAAATTAATCAAACGTTTGAGTATGAGCAATTACGCGAGCGGCGACCGAAGATGTAAACATAAATTGAAGGATATTTATGAAAAGCTGTGAGGTTGTGTGAGGTGAGTGGCCTCTTCTTCCAAGGCCGCCCAGCCGGCAGTTCGACCCATTTCCCGCCAAAGACCACAACTCGGCATCTTGCTGAACAAAGATGATTAGTCAAAATAACAACAGAACACAAAACATGATCCCCTCTTCGCCATTCATCCTAATCCAATCCAAGAAAAGTTAGTAAGATGGAAAAAGGTGCCTCTTATATAAGAAAATAAACAAATATTATACATTTCAAATGATCAATTAATCACTTTTATATTTAATTATGGCATGCATGTAGTTATGACATTGGTTAATGGATTGTTGGTTTAAAATATCAGTTGAATAAATCGAGAAAGTGATACGTTTTCTAATTAAGAACTTTTGTTTCCTTTTATAAAATACATATCCTTTTAAGGTTTTGTTTGATCAACTACCTCAGCTAAATCTATAAAGGTTATAAATAATTTAAGGTCCCTTGTTTACATTTCATGAGCTGCTTGTTTTATAATCGATCGTATATAATTAGTATGATTATTAAAATATCTTTAACAAATAAGTTTATCGTATTAATGGGATTTAATGATAGGACGTTGTTAGCTAAAAGATTCAATCCCACAATGTGATAATTTTCCTTGTTAATGACTCCATCGATTGAATCTTTATTAAGTTTTAAATGTGGGTTATTATGAAAAAATAAAATTATTTCATTTCATTTGGTTCGAAGAAAGGAAGACGTTAAATGTGTGTGTGTTGACCCGTGTCATTAAAAATTCTCTAATAAAGACCAGAAGAAGTAAATAGTTGTAAATATGAATGAAGGTAGTGAGCAAAGGCGATGATCACAGGTGGCATCTTATCACCCTGATATTAACGCCAATAGCCGGCGTTTGATGTTGCTTTAATGAGCTTGTCTGGCACAAGAGAGAGTATAGGGGGACACTTTTCCAACGTCGCTAATTTCACGAGAGCATACAAACAGAAGAGCGGAGAAGAGCCCATAAAGGGTCTCTTCGAAAGAGGACACCAGGAAAATGGCCAGCCGGGACAGTGATGGTGAAAAAGTAAAAAAACACTACACTTTAATCTCTTTAATGGTGAAATAAAGGGACTTGTACTTACTTGTTCACCTAGCTAAGATAAAAGCAAACGTAGAACGTAGACCAATTCGGAAAGACAAGAATTCCTTTTATTGGGGAAATATCGAATATTTTAACGGTTTTTGATTACAAAGGTTGCTGAATCTGAGAAAAAAAATTATTTCCTTGTCTTTTTTTTATTTTCCAACACTGAGAGGAAAAGGTTGAAAGCGATCACCAATAGGAATTTAAAAAGAAATAATCTAATCGATTTTTGATAAATAGGAGAAAAAATAGGATTTTAAAAGAAACTACTTAAATAGCCAATGATTCCGAACTTTTAACTACCTGAAATGTTAAGGTTGTCAATTACAATCTTGGCCTTTAGTATAAAAGTGTATAAATGTAATAATTATATATATATATAAGATCGAAAATATACTTTGAAGTGACATCCATCAGATAGAACCTCAAATATACTAATGTTTAATATCGAACCTAGGATAATTATTTTTAATTTGAATGTTTCAGAATGAACTTAGAATATATGTTCCCTTTTCATTTTGATGGATAATTATACTATACAAAATGAGCAATATTATTTTACTAGCCATTCCCGGCGGCATAAAACTTCTTAAAGGGACAGGCGGCTTCTAACCGCACGAGATTGATTATTAATAATAATTTATAGGAAATTTTGTTTCAAATACTTACAAAACACAATGTTTAAATATAAAATTATTAACTTTATTGAAATCGTCGTAATAATTTTTGAATTTTTTTTATTTGATACTTATTTAATTTAACAAAACAAAATTTTAAAAAAATGAAGTTAGTTACAAATTAATTGACAATTTGTAACTAACTTCATAATGTAACAAACATCACATACATACAACGGAAATTATTATTATAAATTAAGATTATATATAAAGAAATATCAGTTAAAATAATTCATTATTATATTTTATGTAAAGTATCATATATAAATATACATTGATTTCCTAATGGAGTAGATTCATAACAAACAAGTTATATAAGCTTATAAAACACATAAAAAGCTTGTATAATATAAAATATATTCTTTATTTATTTTGTTTTTAGATATAGATTTAATACAAAATTCAGCTTCATATGTATTCAAATATAAATTGAATAGCTATATCTTTTCTCTTTTACTCTAAAAAATAATATTGTCCTTTTTTAAGGTTACTTACTAATATTGTATATATATATTGATAATTTTTTTTACATACATATTTGAAACATTTGAATTTGATTAAAGTGTCAATTTTATGGCAGAAAACACACACCCTCCCTCCCTCCAAATGTAATCAGAGTTTTTCTGTGGAAATAAACTAAGCGTTATGGCCAAATAAAAAAATGATATCCATAAATTCGAAGAAGGACCACACGACAGATCATCTCTTTTAAAACCATTCGTCACTGGAATCCATTTTTAGCGCAACAACAACAAACAAACAAAAAAAAATTTATGCGAATCTATGGTAATATTTTATGGTTACCAAAAATGAGAATTTAATAAAAAAATGTTTTCATTTGTTCTTTTTTCATAATGTTTAAGGTTAAATTATAGGCATTATAGGTTGTATTACGAGAGATATTCAATTTTATAATTAAAAAATAAGATAAATTTATATGAAAGAATGTAGTGAAACAAATATTATTGATTAATAATCAACAGAATAAGAACTGATGATTGCATAATGAACGGGGCTCTCTGTTCTAATGCATCTTGACTTTTTACTATCTCGCAATTTTCGATGTTGAGATTTTGATGTTTTTATACGTTTTGAAGGTTCCTTAATCATTTTCACTAAGGTTGAGAAAAATGTCTGTGTGTATGTATGTAACCAAGATTACGCAAAAACGGTTTGAGTTAGAATAATGAAATTTGGTTTACTGGAATTATTCAAAATTTGTAGTTTTCTATCAACTTTTGAGAAATATATCTCAATCCGAAGAGAGTCATTACCTACAACGTTTTGATTTTTTTTTCCTCTGAAGTGACCGTAAAAATAAAAATATATGTTTGATAATTTTTCATATGATTAATAATTGTATAAAACTGCTATATATAGAATTTCAGCTTGATTGAATCGCTGAAAGTACCGGAATTAATTTTTTAACACTGCAAATCACGCGCGAACACGTGACGTGGTGCCATCAACAAAGAACCAAACATGCGCTGGTTTAATAAATATTATTTATTAATTTTAATTTATAATTTATAATTAATTAAATTTAATTTAAATATAATATATGTTATTTAATCCAATTCGATTTCGAGATAGTCGAGTGGAGACACTCCAGATTTTTTTATTTCAAATAGTCTTGTCTTGTATAAAAATATATTACTTAAAGTTTTCTTCTAATTGTGGAAAATATATAAATATTTATTATTGATTTTAATTAAAAAAACATTATAAAATTTTTTTTTTTAGGATCGAGCTTTCGAAATGTTTTTGATTTTCTACTCCCTTATTAGGGCCCATTAAATACTTAAGATAAAGTTTTTTGTATTGTTTTTTTGCACCAGTCCCTGAAAATTCCTGAGGGCTTAACTAATAACATTGAAAAATGATTGATTCATTATCTTAAAATTTGACTTGATTAGACAATCTGTTAATTTTTTTTTAATTGTTATGAATAGAAAAATAAAAATCGGGTATTCATTCTTAATATGTTTATTTTGATCAATTATAAGAAACTTGAAAGATATTAAAAAAAGATTTTGAAGGAAGTAATTAATATCCATGGAAAACACTTTCGAATGAGTGTGCAGTGCAGCTGTACTTGTACAAGTTTATTGTTAAGGGTCGTTAATCTCTTTATGATTGGGTTATCAAAATAGTTTCTGTTCTATCTTATGATCTATGATACAATATTGAAGAATTTATCCGCTTTAAAATGTGTTTAGGCCAATGATTGGAATAAATGATTGCTTTAAATATTACTTCCCTTCTCTGACTCTAGAGGGAGACCGGTAGCTCAAAGGAGTTTGTGATCTTAATTAACACCTCTGAGATATCCCCACTTCCCTCACATTTCACATATCGCCAGTCTAGCCACAACCATCCCACAGTCTACTTCTTCCATTAAGCTTCAACCACAGCTAGGCTCATCCAACATGTTCAACCTCTCATAACCTAATATAAGTAACCAAGTCCTTCCATCTATCAATTTATCCAGTAGATCCAATTCTTATTCCAGTAGCACTACCCATTTACAGTGAATCTAGTTCTCCTTTATTCTATTCCACTCAACAACAAGATCGTGTTTCAAACAGAAACACATCCACAATACAAACGGATTGGGAAGACGCCATCCACTACCAAACTACAAACCAAGTCGACCCACATCCACAACGAGTCACACCATATGGGAGAGAATTTCACTGGCTTGGAGTCATCTGCTTCGCTTAAGTACCATTGGATTCCACTTCTACAACACCCAGGATTTGGTTACACTATTTATTCTTTATATATATATTTATATAAACATTTCAATTGTATTATTTTATAATATCTATTATTTTGTCTATATTCATTTATTAAAATATTGTTAAGGAGAAATCTAAGTTTCTTTATTCATTGATATCTTGAATTGCATCCTCATCGGAAGTTAACGGCCCCTGATTATTTCGGCTTTTATCGAAGAGGTAATTGCTGTGCCAAGTACAGGACTAATAAGATATGATTTTAATCAATCGAGGTTAGGACTGGAATTGTCACGATATATGCTTTGACAAAATGTTTTCCTCTTAGATCATTACTTTCTAATCTCGCATTCATTTGTCATCTTAATTTTGTTATTTAATTAGGATGATTCAAACAGCCAGGCCAACCAGGTGGTTTTAATCACCTATTTTTAAGGGGACATAAAAGGTCACCGGGTCATTTAAATGAAATACTAAAGAAGTATCAACTTTCAATTACTTTATTATCTTGTTACTATCATAAAATATTTTGCAAATTATAGGAAAGTTCTCATTTGAAAGACAAAAAACCTAGAAAAAATAAAACATAATCTTAACTGAATGAAAAAAGAAAAGAAAAAAATATAGATAATAATAAAGAAACATTTTTATATGGCCATCGCTTAACAGAAGGAATTCATGTCCAAAACAAGACGGAGAAATTTTAGGAGATAGACACGATTTCCGTGAAAGGTTCACTCGTATAATAATATTGAATAGAAAAGTTTTCTCATTAGATTTAATAACTAGTATAAATAATAACCTGTATCAACAAATAATAGAAATATGTAACCAGGTATATTCTAAGATACTAATTATAAAATAGATCATGAAATAATTGATTGAATAAGTTCAAACACAATAAATAAATAAAAAATAATTAAATAAAATAAAAATTAGCTGGAGTGTCTCTACTCGACTATCTGGCAATTTGAATTGGATTAAATAACATAATATATTATATTTAAATTAAATTTAATTAATTATAAATTATAAATAATAAATATTAAACCAGCGCGTGTTTGGCTTTTTATTGATGGCACCACATCACGTGTTGGCGCGTGAGAATTGCAGTGTTAAAAAATTAATTCAGCGATTCAATCAAGCTGAAATTCTATATTTAGCAGTTTTATACAATTATTAATCATGTGAAAAATTATCAAACATATATCTTTATATTTACGGTCACTTTAGAGGAAAAAAAATCAAAAAGTTGTAAGTAATGACCCTCTTCCGGTTGAGCTACATTTCTCAAAAGTTGATAGAAAACTACGAATTTTGAATAATGCTCATGTACAAAATTACATCATTCTAGCTCAAACCGTTGATCAGTTAGTTGTAAATAAATATATCTAAATATTTTTTATGTATTATAATAACACACACACACACACACACACACACACACACACAAAGAGAGAGACAGACAGACATTTTTCTCAACCTTAGTGAAAATGATTCAGGAACCTTCAAAACGTATAAAAACATAAAAATCTCAATTATCTTATATAATTTTTATTTATATATAATATTCTATATATTCTTTTTAGATGAAGTGACAAAATGACAAAATCCAATTTCTTTATAATTAAAATAATTTATTTTATTATTAGTTAATTTTCCAATTATTTTTTATAATTCATTTCAATATTTCCAAATTATATATTCCTATATAATTATGTATTCAGCAAATCTATTTTAATAATAAACTTATCACAAGTTTATAAAATGTTAGAATATATTAAAATTAAGAATATATAGTGAAAATATTAGTAATTGTTTAAATTAATATATAATTAATAATGATAACAATTATTTATATTAATAAGATAGTAAGATAACACAACATACGAGGGTGGTGGTCTGAAAAGTTTCCGACCTGACCAAGTAAATCGATGTTTTTAATTTTTTTTTTGCTATATTTTTCAACATAATCTCCATCAATACTGATACATTTCTCATAACGGTGTTCTAATTAATTTAATTAATTAATTAAATTTGATTTAATTTAATTTAAGTCTCATCAACAGTAATGAATCGACGGAAATATTCGTTTGGATTACGCCTACAGCGCCAAATGGTCGTTAGAAATGGTTTTTCGAAGCAATTTTTGGTCTAACGTTAGGAAATGCGGCACCCACGTTGCACACAGCTTTCCATATTCAAATATTTTGCAAAATATTTCGCACACGTTCAGCTGACATCGTACAGGTCTCAGCTATCTTGAATTTTGAAAAATAAAACAAACAAAAAATTGAATAACATCGTTTTTCTTGGTCAGGTCGGAAACTTTTCAGACCATCCTCGTATATATATGTCCATGTCCCACAATATTTGTAAGATACAATTGATCTGTTAAAAATATTTTTACAAATTTTTTATTGTATGATTTTAGAATAATGAAATGATTGAAATGACTTAAAAATCAAAATATAATCGAATTGAGAAAATACGTTTTTAATGTTTTAATATTTTGAGTTTTAATTTAGTTGTTGAAAATGTTCATATTTATGATAATATAAAATTTAAGGCGATCATTATATATATATTTATGGTGAATCACATCCTAAAGGGAGGTCAATCCTCCTTTGGTTGACTCTGTTCTTCCTCAAGAAGTCATGATTATAAAACACATACACAGCACATTTTAAGCATAATAAGTAAAAAAAAATTGTTGTTTTTGTAAATTTTGTATTTTTAAATTAATAAAATGTTTAATTTATTTGCGAATTACTTTTTCCGTAAACTTTTTGTTCTCCTTTTCATTCTAAGAAATTGGTCCCCTTAGTATATACCTATATTTAAATAAGCATCTGCTAGTGATAAGTGTATTTTTTACTAATAAAAATCCTTAAAAAAAAAAAAAGAAAAAGAAAAATAGTTGAATCACATTAAAATTCAAAAAAAAAAAATAAAAAATCTCTTAAGATTAGTTAAATCGGTTAAGAAACTTTGAATTTATGTTGATGTAGGGTAATGGCTGGATCGAGCAAGCGAGTGTTCTTTTGACCAAACTAAGCCTAAATGCCAGTTACTAGTAACTAAGCTAAAGGTGGAAACACAGGTTTGGCAAGGGGACCGTACATCCTTGGGAACTGCGTGTTTGATGGTGCAACGTTCACGAATTCCGGAAAGAACTCATTTTATGCTGTGAATACGTCGGGTTAAGCGTATTTGTGCTTGTATCGGTGTGTATCTGCCCGAAGCGAGTGTATGAGTGAGTTCAAGGCTAGCCGGGGCACACGAAGCAAGCCGCTTTCCCTTTCCGAAGACCAATGCTCGGTCGTTGTCCCCAGATGCCGATGCTCCTCTTGAGCCCTCGGACGAAGAGGAGAAACCTCTTGCGCGCTATCTTCTCTATTTCTCCCTTCTTATGAGTCGTTTCATTTGGTAAAAGAAAAAAAAACGTAAACGTTTTTCGTTGATGATTTCAGAATTCATTAATGTCAATAGAAGCGTGTTTCGGTTTATTAGAGATCTAATAAAAAAAGACATACGAAACGAGGTAAACAGAAAATCTTGAAGAAGTGAGAATCAGTTTAGAAACGTAGATAAATATTCCCAAATTTTCTCTTATTTCTTCTTGATCCAACGGAAAGAAAAAAAACATATAAACAAATATCAAGAATAAGATCAATAAAAATTAAAATGTTCTTTTTATTAAATTATTCATTGCCTTTGTAGTAAATCTGTATTAAGGTATTTATAAACTTCTATATTTATCTTGTTATAATTCTGAATTTCAATTATTTTAAATATTCATTTTTATCAATGATATCAATTTATACATTGTATTAACCTGTATTAATTTTATTTCAATTTTTTAGTTAATATCTACTTATTAATGAGTTGTAAATTACAATTCTATACTTATTAATTCTAAAATATTTGTATAAGCCTTTACAGTGGTTGAACCCCTGATTTTCTAAATATACTTTTAAATTGTTAAATTAACTGTTCAGCATATACCTTTTTCATTACATTATAATAAGTTGTGTTAATCGCTGGTTGGACCTTCCTTTGTGAAATTCAATCAGCCCTAACAATATTAAAGACATAGAGGAATTTATTTTATTTAGATATTAGATATTGGTATTTCGTATAATTCAAGATTATTTTTTTTCAATTATCAATAATTACCAAATATCAATTAATTATTCGTTTAATATTTAAAATATAAATTAATTATTATAATTTAGCTATTGTGGGGATTAAATTATTTGTTATCATGTGATTAGTAGATTTGTTTAGATATTTTGATTTTGATTTATTAAATAAATTAATAAATTTGTATTAATAAATAAATATTTTAAATTTTGACAATTAAATAAGAAATAATTTATTATTTTTCATATACATATAAATTTTTTTTTTTTGTGAAATAAACTTTTTATTACATAAAAGAAGCCAAATAAAGTACTGTTGATGTTGTAATTGCTATAAATTTGAATAAACCAAGTGTTTTCGATTTTCTAAATGAAAAAATGGGACATACTAGTGAAAAATAGTTTTAATGATCTAATGATGCACCATCACATAATAAATATATAAATATTAGATTAGTTAGATTGATGATGTCATTTCCAATTATAATCTCATTGAATCATTTCAATTTCTTTCAAGAGAAAGTGTTCTCTTTTGTACGCAATCTTTTGAATATAAATATACTTGTAGTTGCATATTGCAATATATTCGAAAATATCCTGATTCATTATTTATTAGAGCAATTAGGTAATGATGATTGATTGATTGTCATTCGTTAAAATTATATACTATTTTTTATAAAATATAAGCTGGATTTATTTAAAATATTAAATCACATGACCTAAATTAAATTTTTCCGTTTTTAATATGAATTTTATATATTTATTCATAAAATAAAATCTAAATTCGAATGAAGTTTTATATACAATCTAAAAATATCTAAAACCTTGGGTTTTTTTTTATCTTTTTCTGTAATTAAAAATAATCATTACAATAAATTCTCGTAACAAGTCAATTACCAACATAATTTGTAAAAGATAACCTTGGTTGAGTGAACAGACATGTATTGTACTTTAACTTAGATTTTAGTTATTATCCGCTTATTTTATTCAATCATTTAACGATGTTTCATTTTAATTATTCCCTAAATCACAATAAATTCAACCAATTATACATTGATCTTAAATTTATTCTATAATAAAATTGAAAGTCAACGGGAAGGTAATAAAATTCGGACTTAAATAATTTGTGTTGTAGTTGTATCTTTGGGGTTAAATTGAAACTGTAGAGCCAACTGCAGCTGACGAAGAGTAAACGCTCTTTCAACAAATCCTTCAATTAAATAAAATGAATTGATGATCTTAAAATTATTTAGAAATGAAATCAAATAAAACAAAAACAAAAAAAAAAAAGTTGTCTACATTTGCATGGGTCGAAATGAAATTATTTACGTTAAAGTCACTCGATGCTTTTAATGGGCTTCTGTTTTAATTATCTAGAAAACTTTGTTTTTTAGTATAAAGAGCCTTTCTAAAAGCTATAATACAAATGTTTTTTAACTTTCTTTAATGGTTTTTGAGGGTCTAAAAAAAAGGACAAGAAAACATTAAATTAATGATTAAAAATTCTTTCTTTACGATGAATGACAGATATTTTTATCCTTTTTTAGTGGAAAAAGAATACAGCTTTTATAATTCATTAGGAGGTAAAAAGAATTGTTACAATTTAATTATTTCTTAACCTCTGCAAATGAAAAGAGAATTATTTATTTGAACATGGATTTTTTTTAAACAAATACATTGTAAAAAAACATCAGATCTAATTAATTAACGAATTAAAAACTATAATTATTTCTAAATTATAAATATATTATTTATCAAGTTCTTTCGTTCTATTAGAAAGTAGTCTAACCCTTCTAAATATATCAAATTAATTTTAAATTAATTTATGAGAAAAAATTTGATTGTTAATTAAATTAATCTATTATAATATTAAGTATTTTTTAATTGACAAAATAATAATAATAATAACACCATATAATAACACCATATAACTATTTATAAATTCTAGTTTAACAACAATTTCTAATTTTTATTATTAATAAGTTTCAAAATTGATTTGTATTAATTTAATATATACCATATATAATGTCGAGGGGTTTACTTTTTAAAATAGGAAATTGAAAATATCGTTTTTGTTAATTTTTTTTTTTTTTTGTTTAATTTAATTATTTATTTTGATTAAATAAATTTAAAATTTAAAATATAATTAATTTACTTATAACTTATAACCATATACATATTATTATTTTCTTAAAATTTTTAATAAGATGTTTATTGGATCTCTTAAAGTAGATTTATGCGCGCTCGAAGAACTTTTTCGATTAGATACTAACCTAATACTATACCTATAATTAATATTAATTATAGGTAATAATATTTTTCAATATGTTTTAAAATATTTGTGTTTCAAATTAATCTTGTTCATCTGTTAATAAAATAGTATTTAGTTATTAAAACATGAAATAAAAAATAGGTTTCAAGTAATGGAATGCTGTTTTCGTAAAGGTTTAAGCGGTCATATGGTGCAACTTCATTCAAATAAGCTTGCCTTAAAAGGTTTAATAATTTAGTTGTATTTGATTTCTACTTTCGCCTAAAGTCAGAAGGTTCAAGGCATTTTGCGAGATTCGAACAAGACAGAGCTTCATTAATTAATGGCCAGAGGCGGTTGCGGTGCTGGTGCTGGAAGCAAAGGCACCGTTCAAATGTCACAGGGTATGTGGCTGCAGGTGACAGTGAAAAGAGACGAGTCTCAAAGCTAGGAAGACAAAGCACATTGGAAATTGAAGAGAAAAACCCAATTCATAATGCCCTTTTAATTTCAATTCTAAAATAAAACACTCCTAGTGAACAACGGAAGATCTACGATCATCTTTTCTTTGAAGTTCCAAATGGATACATCGCGAAGAGTATTTCTATCATCCTTTTGATCTTCTACAGAAGTAAATCTCTTTAAAACATTTAATTTTAATTAAAAATAATAGGAAACTAAAGGATTTATTTACACATATGCCCAAGGTATCCATTTATTTATTCTATATATAGAATATACCTAAATTTAAATAAATATTTTTCTTATGTTAATATAATATAAAAAATAAAATTTAATTTAATTTAAATTTCAAATATAACACTCATTATCAAAATGCAATCAAAATTATCAAAATAATATCCTAGAACCGCTGACCATCAAATCTATCTATTTGTCAAACGTAAAGTGTTCATATAGTATATCATAAATTGCACCGAATTAGTTAAATGTATAGAATTTTGAGTGTTTTGTTGAAAAGATAAGGGAAGTAATTCGCTTCGTAGTATCAGTAATTGTACTTAAATTGATTATAATGAAACCAATGAGAGAGGAAATTTAAGGAAATTCCAATTCCCATCTCTGCTAATTGCAAAAACTTAATGGACCTGAATCTTCCCACCTCTATGAAAATTATACATAATCTATTAATTTTTAAACATCGGAAAGTTTGATCATTCTTTTAAATGAAAAATATATTTATTCCTAAAATTCTATATTTACTTTATTTTACTTAACATTATTAATCCAAAAAATTTATTTGAAAAAAATCTATCTATCTCTGTGGCTCTACAGAACTCGAAAGTTCTTGGCCGCAGCAACCACACTTCTCCAAGTATCCCTCTGAGCCACAACCCTCCAATCCCTACCCTCTCCCATCTTTCTCACGTCCTTTCCTGCATTATCCACCCACCGAATACTTGGTCTTCCAAGAGGCGTTTCTTTCCTCTATTTGAAAAAAATATAAATAAATAAATATTTAATTTAAAAGTTGTTTTTACAGTAATTTTATTTGTTTAACTTGTTAGCTAAAATAGGATAAGTATAAAGTAAAATAATATTTGATGGAAGTAGATTTGATTTGATTTTTTTACAAAAATACAATATTGTAAATATCTGTCTGTTGGAAAGTCGTTAATGTACTTCAGTTCATATTTTTTCCCTTGGATAAACTTCTAAAGATTAAAATTCATAAGTATTTTAGACATTGGTACAACTGAAAGGCAATAAATTATTAGCTCGATGACTAATAACTTGTAATTTATTCGTATAATCGTATAACTAAGTAAATCATTTGTTAAAATAAAATAAGTTTTTTAAAAATGGACCAGAATCAATTATTATATTTAAAATATTATTTATACTCTTTCATTATTTTTAGCAGTGTATAAATTAAAACAAAAGAAAACAAAAAAAATTAAAACTCCTTAATGTACAAACAAAACATTATCTTATTCCTAAATCTTAAATGATTCATTGATATAAATTATTTTCTGTTTAGGTGTATTTCTAATTTGTTTAAATAAAATATTTTTCATTTTTTTTTAATTCATTTTCTATTATTCAAAAATGTATATGACATTTTTTATAAAATAAATATTTATTAGTCACACACACACATTTAAGTGATATCGAAATCCAAAAATTAATTAAAATAGAACTATTTAAATGTTGGGAATCACAATTAAAGTAATTTAAAAAAATGTTTAAATGATTAATAATATAATCATAATAATAATATATAATAACTAAATATAATATATGTGATTTTTCGTATTAAAAAAATAATTTACATGAAAAAATATTGAATATTGTATTTATAATACTTTCAAATGGGAATATTTGAATTTTTCAAAATTGTATCTTCTGTATGAAATTTGGAAAATAGGTTTGTTGGAATCTCATCATAAATGTATTTCGGCTGATGGACCCAACCCTACTCTAGTTTATTATCTTAGAAATTAAGAAAATTAAGAATTATTTTGAATTGAATATAAAAAAAGTGACTGGTGCTGTAACTCCTTTTCACGGCGCTACACCTAAGATATCAAAACATAATTAAATAGGTATACGAACCCTCGATAACCAAAAAAAAATTTCAGTTTTCTAGTGTTGATACTTTTTCAGAAATCCAATTTTTTTCAGATCAACTTTTTCTACCTTTTCACAAAGAAACCATCCAAATTCGCGCCAACATCAAATTCTGTTTCAAGCTTGGAAAAACAGCCACAGAAACATTTGAAATGATTCAAAAAGCACACGGAGAGGAAGCCACGAGTCGTAAGAACATTTTCAAATGAGAGAAGCGACCCAAAAAAGTCCGGCTATAAAGGCATCATCCATCAAGAATTCACTCCCCAAGGGCAGATGGTTAATGGAGAATACTATCTGAAGGTCTTGGATCGTTTGTTGAAGAGAATCGCTCGAATTCGCCCTGAGTATCGCGACAACGCTCTTACGCACAAGGGCCTAATTGTGACCGAGTTTTTGGCGAAAAAACGCGTTGTTCTTATCGCCCATCCTCCCTATTCCCCTGGTCTAGCCCCAGCTGACTTTTGGCTATTCATTAAACTTAAAATGGCCATGAAGGGAGAGCGTTATTCTTCGGTGGAAGAAATCCAGAATTACGTACCGCGGCCCTAAAAGGGCTCCAAAAGAATGACTTCTATTTATGCTTCAATTCATTTTACAAAAGATTTGAAAGATGTATCAATGAGGAAAGGATGTATTTTGAATAATCTGAAATTAAATTTATAAATTTGTAACCCGTTTTGTTTTTATGGTCTCAGCCACCTTGGTTATTGTCCACACCGTGTATTATCAGTTTATTTTCATTTCTACATTGACGTCAGAAGAAAGAAAGCAAACATCCCTTACCACTCTTAAATTGATTAATTAACGTCTTAAGTAAATGATTTGAAGAACATTGTCTATTTAAAATTTCATAGCCGTAGATTTTTTAATCCATAACGAAAGTGAATTTTGCCCTTTGCCTTGTTAATCACTTTAACATTGATAATGCAATTAAAAAAGGACTATAAACTTCCATGATTAAATCTTTTTACCATAAAAATTCATTCGATATTAAAACTTTAAATGGATTTTAATAAATAGAAATATTTTTTTTTAACAGCGGCGCTGTTATTAATCATGAAAAGCGGATGATATTAAAAAAAATTATTTTTTATATTAATAATAATATTTCTATCCGTTAATGAAAGTAAGAATGGAATGATGGTAAGTCCGTCTCAAATATATTAATGTGAAACTGGTATCTTGGAAATATATAAGTATATTAAACCTGTGCATAATAGAAACTGGAGGGGCGGGGATCTCTCTCTAAGTTGCATTCCCCGAGGGAGGAAGATTATTCTGAAAATTCAAAGGAGACTGCTTCGCTTGCACAATTTAACCATGAATCGAAAACGTTCACTTATTCACGACTATCAGCGGAAGCCAGAAGTGAATGCGGTTTACACCACACAACTTGCACGATTAAAAATTGACGAGCCATAGAAGAAAGAACTAATTAGAGACAAGGCAACTTTTAAAATCTTCTAAATTTCTTATTAAGCTCGAAAGACAGAAGTATACTGTCAGAAAGTAATTCCTCACTCCCCCCTCTCATTTTCTTCCTTGTCTCAAGTTATGTTCCAGAACTGGCAGTAATTCATAAGTGGTTCTCTTCATATGAGGGTAGAGAATGTCTCTGGCATTCAATTATTGAGTGTAAGATAACACCAGAAAATAGTTTAATTGATCTTTTTATGAGTTTTCAAGCCTGCTATCAAATATTGCTTTAACTCGAGACAAACAGATGCTGTTGTGCTGGAATGTGACACTCGATGAATGACGAAGGAGGGGGAACCAAACCAACAACGAACGAATGAATGAACCGACTTGGTGAACTCTTGACATTTGAAATTTAGTCAAAATTCAAAACTCAATCTCCTTCTTGTCTGAGAGGGGAGGCTTATTGTATTGTAATTTTAATAGGTTTCTGCCACGTCTCAATGTGAAGTATTTAGGTTACTATTCAAACGACTTGCCAAAGAAAACTAAATGAAGTGAAATTAAGATGAGAAGACTTTTGTCGCAATTCGACAAATGTTTTGTTCTCCAATTCTATATTCCTATATATATATATAGGTATATATACAAAGGCATTGAAAATGAACTCAATTCAAAAAAATTTAAATATATATATGAGCTTTTCATTTTAAGTACGACTTTTATAAATATTAATTGTTTAATTTCAAAATTAAAGACACTTCAAACGAAGTTGCGTTCAAATTCCTTAAGCTGTTTCTTTTTAATAAAAGAAGGTCAAAATTCAATTAAATGAAAGAAAAAGTTTTTTTTCTTCCTCATTTTTTTTTTTATTATTAAAATTTCATTTGACTTCTTTTCAATTGGAATATTTTTAAGATATATTAAGCTATACAACTGCTGCTATTCTAAAGGGATTAGAATTTAATACGTTCTTATGTTCACATTCCATTAAATAAAGAAAAAGTATAGGGAACATATAAACGATGGTTGGTAAATTTCAATTACGATTTATAGGAATATTCTTTTGTATATTTCTAAACATTTTTTTTTTTTTTTGATTAATTTACAATATATTAATCTTTAAACGTTATTATTTGTTGTTGTTTTTTTGCTCTTTTTTCATTAATATTTCATATAATTTTATAAAAGATACATTTTTTAAATAATTCATAAAGAATAACAAAATAATTCTATTATTATCAGTTAATGTTGAATTGAGATAGATTATAATCCTATATTTGTATGTCAAATGTAAACTTGAAAATAGAAAGATACGTTGTTTTTGTATTTTCGATATATCAATAAAATTTTGGTTTGGTTAGAATGGACTATAATTAATATTGCCCTGGGACGAAGAAACCAGATTGTTTCTATTGCGGCTTTTCGCCTCTGATCAATTTTATGTTACAAAGATATCTATTTTGTTTAATAACAACATTTAAACTCGGGTCATGTGCCTGAAGGCTAAGTTCGATTTCCGATTAGATTTCCTCCCTTCCTTCTACAAATACATCCCATTTCATCAAATACGACGTAATTAAATCCATCGAATGAAATGCTTTTTGGTGGTTGAATATTGGACAAGTTGCATTTCTCAAGCCGCACAATGACGTATTTAACAGACAGGTTTATGCAACGGGTTAGTCATCGCTCATTAGACAGGAATCTGTTGATTATATAACCAACAACGGGTGTACCGTAAACAGGAAACATGGCAATTCACAGGTGTCTGAACCTACTAACTCATAACTAAAAATAAATATTACATTAGATTGGATTATTTAAAAAAGCGAATGTTTTTTTTTTCTGGCCATTTCTAAACAATACACAAATTTAACTAACAAAAAATGAAGATGCATTCCACCAAAATTATAGAATATCTTTTTTTTTTATGACATCTCTCAAAAAAGTATTAATTGCAAATTTTGTTGATGATTTGGTCAGAGGGTTGAATAGTGAAATTATAAAAAAGCTAACAGGTTATTGGGAACGCCCTTTTAGTGTCATTGTTTCATTTTGTCAATATTGAACAGGAAACTTCATTAGGGTATCCTTTTAGCGTTTTTTTTTCAAATTTACAAATAGATACAAATTACAAATACTATAATGTATGATGATACTTAAATTAAAATTAAGTAACCAAAATGAATTTGTTGATTTACAATTAGTCTTATTAAATGTTTTGAACTCTTAATTAAATAAATATATGCAATTTTATTTTAGAAAATGAAACGATCTTTTCATTTATCTTTTGTCATATTCCTTAACTATTGGAATTTATTTGAACTGAATTTAAATTTATGTATTTTGAGGAAGAGTAATCCATAAAATGGGCCGAACTCAGGTTTTTCCAGAAAATGAGAATTCGAAATTGTATTTATATATTATGAGAAAATCGGTTACGTTTTTAGGCTATTGTTTGTATTGAAATTTGTTTTGGTATTATATATTTAATTATATATATTAAAGTTTAGTTATATTGTTTTTTTTTTAACTCTTTTTAAAAGTATGATAATAAAATGTTATCAAAACAGACATAATTAAATAATATTCTATCGGCTTAATATGTGTGAAAACGATAAAAATTATGTAAACAGTGCGAGAGAGTGCAATGTAAATCAGCTATAATAAAATCACTTGACGTTATCTTTCAAATAAATTTAAAATAATCCTATTAAGATAAATAGGTTTTTTACGATGCATTCTTTCATTTTTTCTTCTACCTTCTGTTATGTTGTTTGTATGTGCATGTACTTACTAAATTGAATTAAGGGCTTTTCATGAAAACGTTGAAAAGGAAACTCACCTGGAACAGAATGAAAAAAAAAACACATTAGGAGCTAATTATATTTTGGATTAAGTATTTTTTAAAAAGTATACTTAATGAAAGAAAAATAAAAAAATATCTAGAAAGAGATGGATCGTTGATAGGGTAAAGAACCCTTCAATTCTCGCTGAGCAGATTGCCCCGGCATGGTCGGGGGGTAAAAGAGGGTTGAAATGGGTTAGTAGGGTTGGTGGCGCTTCGAAGGAAACGAGAGTGGCTAGATTTAAAATTCTAATTGGTATGGTAATAGCAATGGGCGCCGTAAGTCCTCCAGAGGAAAAGCAACCCCTGCATCGGTCCCCGATCATTCAATAGCATGATTGCCACCCCCTCTAATTTCACTCTATTTATATATCAGCTCCCAAATATGTAATCCGCTGTTTATAGTTCACCTTATCTTGTATATAGTCTTTTAATAACCTTTTATTATGAGAATAATAAACCCGAAAAACACGCCGTTTCCCAATGGAGTAGCAAGGGGACTTTGAATTCGAAATGAAGTCGCCAAAAACAATAAAGGCGATCTGATGCGGTATCGCATTGCGACATCACTAATAAATTTATTTATCAAAGGGACTAAAGAGATCTGTATGAAATAGTTATAGCCTTCGGGTCGAGTTCGGGTGGTATCAGGTCCAGGTCCGGGGTCAGGTCATGCATTTTTCCTGTCGACTCATCAAAGGTTCTCGGCACGGGGCTGATAAATCTTACAACGGCCCGAGTTATTAGAGTGCAGGGCTGCCATCGTCGCCATTCGCTAATCCAACCCCGGTGGGTTCGAACCCTGGTCACGTGCGGAGGGCTAGCACAAGAATCGAGTTTCCCCTAACCAAGGTTACCACCCCATTCATCCCAACCTCATAGCTGAGAGAGTAAATCCCGCGACGACTCGCTGGGCACCTATTTCATTCCCGTCTGTTTCTTTTCAGAGGATTTTTGTAACAAATAAAAAAAAAGAGGAAAAGTTGCTTCGTGACCATTTTGAGATGGACAGTGTCAAGTGTAAGCTAAGGACTAATGGGGTTCCTCAAACCCGAAGAATGAAAGAAAGAGTTTCTATTCCCGGAACTCAAACAAGAAATATAAATATTTTATTTATCCAAAAGCGTAGGAAGAAAGATAAAAATAATATTTAAATGCATTAAAATTATTCTGATTATAAAAAAATTAAAAATTGTACGAAAACAAAATAAAAACAATGAATGTATATAAATCACATATATCAAATTGAATATGTACTATATAAACTAGGTTCTTGATGTCCACAATGTCATAGGAGTATTAAGTGATAACAAATCACTTTGAAACATATGTAGAGTGTTCTATTTTAATCCCTATTTATTGATGTTACAAATGTTATCCGAGTAATTTTCTTTTTATATAACCAACCAAAAAATATTGTATATTGAAAATTATAATTATTAATATAATAATAACTATTATTATATAATATATAATAATGGAATTATAAATTTATAACTCCCTTAAACAAAAATTATTTAATTGAAGTTCCATCTCAGTGAAAGAAATCAAGCATATATATAATTAAACATAAAAAATTTTCAAATATTTAACTATAATCATTTATAATTAAAATACAAAATTATTATTTTCATTTAAATGTCGAATGAAATTGCAAATTATACAATGGCTTTCTGAAGATATAAATCTAATGTATGCATTTAATGTTTACTAATGCAATTTAATACAAAATAAAATAGTTTAAAAAACTCTAATTTATTAAATTAATATAATAAATGAAATATTTAGACTTATTTCGATTTCAAATTAGGGTAGGTTTGTAAAAAAAATAATTGAAAAATATCTGAACAATTTACGAAGAGGAAAAAAAGAGATAAATTGCCTATCTCTTAAATTATAGTGTGATTTTCAAGATAGAATTTTATATAAAAACATTTTTTCTGGCGATAATATAGATGATCAAAGAAGACTAACATTTCTGTATATGTTCCGATTGATACTCTCTAATTTATTAAAAAGATCGTTTCATTGCTGAATTGATTTATAGCTAGTTATGTGCATGTGTGAAAAAAGACTTGATATTAAAAGGTTATAAAGGGCATAAATAATGTGAATGATTGAATGTTATAAATCAACTCAATATAGAGAAAGCTAAGCATTAAGTATCTAGTATGGCGCGCCTCGGGGTACCTAATCCAAATATGTAACCTTATGCGATTAATGAAAATTTAAATAAAAAAAAATATATTTTTTTTCCTAATATTATTAAATAAAAAAATATATGTTTGATTTATTTAGTTTATTTATATTAATATAGATAATTAAAAGATTAATAGAGTGTATATAATTTTAATTTTAAAATTCAATTTATTAATGTATTGAATTCTGCTTTTATAATAATAATAATAATTATTTTTAAAGATATATCGACATGAAAATAATAACATTTTCGGCTAGTTGGAGAACCAGTAATGGTTCCAGAAGCTAAAAAACAATTTTCAAATTAATAGTCAAATTAATAATTGAATAATAACATTGATGTGAGTAGGTATATCAAATTACAGAAATATCATAACAATAGGGATAATTGATTTTTTTAAATAAACATACTTTTTGAATGGGCTGAAGTTTTAATTATATATGAAATGAGAGACAAAACGTGTAAAAATTAGACTGAAGAGCATACAAAATACAATAATACATAGAATTAATTAACATTATAAGTGTGAAAATATACTTATTTAAAGAACATTACAATACGATTTTAAAATATGTTTTCATTTGAGAAATGAATAGGAATAATTTTTTTATTATTAACTTATATATTATTTAGTATTATTAAATTAATTGTATTATCTGTGATGTCACTTATTGAAATTTATTGTTCTTATATTAATTTAGATAAAAATTTAAATTGAATGTTTTTTATAAATATTGTACTAAAATAATTTTAAAATTAAATTTATAAAATTAATAGAAAAATACTTAAATATATTACTTCTTCTTCTTAAGGTGCCGTCTCCCTTTCGGAGTTTGGCTATCATCATGACTAGGATAGCATTAGAAGCTGCCCAGCCATGATAATTTTTCTTGGGAATGTTAAAGCGGTGGTTTCCCGTTGCCTTCCGCCTGTATAGAACCAGGAACTGACAGTTCCTGGAGCCAGAGGCATCTGATGTTAAATTAGAAAAATTTGTTCTTAGTTGGAATCGAACGCCGACTTCTTGTGTAGAAAATTGCTATGCTACACTCTCGGCTAGCTACCTCCTCATATATTACTAATAATTATAATTCAATAAATTATATTTTTAATCTCATTTAAAATAACATGACTTGTTTGTTGGATTTAGTTAATGACAATCAACTTCACAAGTTAATTCATAATGAAAAATTTCCTATAAAAAATAACTTAATATTCTTTCTAATGTGATGTTCAATAATGAACTGTTTCATAGTTTAGATATGATAGAATGTTTTAGCTGATATGCAGTATGACAACAATTTTAGTTTAAACTGATGATTTATACACGTACAGTAATTTATAGATAATCCCATCGTTAAGGTTTTCATAGATCATGGAATATACTTAAAACCTATTTAATCGACTAACTAGCCCAAATTATGATGGTCCTATGGAAATATGAAAGATACATTATAATATCAAATACTAAAAAAGATACTAAAAAGCGACTAATAAATATGAAATAGAAAATAAAAATAAATGAGGGACACAATCAGAATACTACTATTACTACTATTAGATTAGTTCTTAAATAAGTTTCAATTTTAATAAAATCCTACCAATGAATGACTTTATTTTGTTACTCTAATCAGCAATTTTATATCAACTCTTGATTCATTTTTTATTACAACTTATTATTATTTATATGATATTTATCATTACAATAAGTTTTTAATACCTAAAATTTATTTTCTATTTTTTTCCTTTATCTCTTTAATGCTTGAATAGGACTAATGATGTTCATTCTTTATTCTATCGAATTCTAAAATTATATAATTCAGTGTCAAAAGTAAAAATAAAGAATTATTTCTAAGAGTAATGAAAGATAGAGTGAACCAAATTTTTAAAGCAGCTAAAAAAATATTAAATATTTTATTGAATCGTAAAATAAATTCAGATTAAAATTTTTAAATAATTATTTTTATGTATAACTACTTACAGTAAAAGTATATTAAATAAAATATTATCAAAAGATTACTAAGATCATATCCCTATTAATTTTATTTTCATTGTAAACCTGTAAACATTGTAAAATTGTTTTTAATAATTCGTGATTTCGAAATTTTGAAGGCATTTTCTATTCTTTGAATTCATACTAAAATTATGATAATACATACTCTTTTTCACCCAATGTGTCTACAATGTTTCGGTCCCGTACCAGGAATTTGGTTTTGTTATTTTTCGCATTTGAAAAACAATAATGAATAATATATATTCAGTTACACAAAAAATTGTTAATAATATTTTTCTATCAAAATACAACTATGAATAATTTCTGTAGACTTGAATCTTTTATATATAATATAATATAATTATATAATTTATAGTTATTATTATTTCTATAAAATCTATAAATAACATTTATCATTTTAATTTATGAAATTCACCTTTATTAAAAAAATTGATTCTCTTTCTCGTGTTACATACTTATATACTAGATACTTGTTGAAGATTAATTTCAAGATATTGTTATTCTATTCAAATTCACTTCATACACGTCATAAATGATTTGATTTTTTTTTAATATTTGTTTGATGTCTCTAAAGCTGTCATCGTTTTAGAACGCATTCAAGTATGGCTTGGCAAAGTGTCCAAGCCTTTTTGACAGGAATTGACAGTTTTTCATATTAAATTATACATTCGTCGCGCGGGAGTTCATTATATTATAAAAAAATGAAGCGTTCTTACAAAATAATTTCAAAGACATGAATTTCAATTTAATAAAAACAATTGTTTTTTTTAGTCATTTATCAAATATTCTAAATATAATTATTCAATCCTCGATAGGATTATACTATTTTCCTTAATTATTATCTTATCTTATTATGCTAGCTAAAATTGTATATATATATAGCCATGGGTTCTCAAAAACCGCTCTAACGATTTTTTTCAAATTCACACTAGATATAGTATTTATAAAGAAAAATTGATTTTTATTGATCACATCTCAGGAAAAATACATCTTAATTATTTATTTCTTAATTTAAAATTATATATGGAGACGTCAAAAATGGCATCCATATTGAAATTTGAATCCCGCCTTTTTTTAAAGGTTATTGTATTAATATTTTTTTATATTTAAAATATTTTAAAATTTTTAATTTAATTTCGAAATAAAATTAAAAATATATATTTTAATAATATTTTATAATTATAAATTACGATATATATTTATCATTCTTCCAATAAAAAAATATTCATTCACTTAGAAACATACCTAATAATACATATTTATGTATCATTGAGGACACCAAGTTCCATTCATTTTATTCAGATTGATGCATTGATGCAACATTTAATAATTGTAATAAATAATTAAAGAATTGTATTTCAGCTCGGTGTCTCAAGTATTAATATTACCAGCCAAACCCAATAATAATGAATTATTTTTTTTAACTTAAGTACCGAGCCGAGGCTCGGGGTCCCGGTACTTGTTATTATTATAATAAAATTTTAAAAAAAAACGATTAAATTGTACAAATTAAAAAAATAAAGAAATATTATATTAAATTAAATCTATAGTGTGAAAAATATACAAGATTTTCAAATAGTTATAAATTTAAAACTTAATATGACTGTCTTTATCTGGTAAATTTATAAAGAAATCTTCCTCTTCATATTAACTATTATTATATATACATATTTACTAGAAAACTACATCTAAGCACGATTATTTCGAAAACATACAACCAATAAATATTCATTTGCGTTCTAATTTAAACATATTTTACTTTAAAAAAAAAAGAGATATATTGGATTTTCTCTCTGTTTAGAGAGAATGGAGAATGGCGTGAATGTCTGTAATTCTAATTATTTTCAATGCATTGTCGGTTCATTTGTGCTTTGAAACAAAGTTTTGAATTTGTTGTAAATTAAATGATTATAGGAAAGTTTAATTTTGTGCTTATTTATATCAATTTATCTAAACTGTTTTTATTAAAGGATTATATATGTCTAAATATATATTTAAGTATATATAATTGAATTGATATGAAAAGTGAGAAAATTATATTTTTCAATTATATATCAAATAAACAAATATATTTTGGACAAAAATAATTAAAATCATATTTGGATTAGTAAAATATCAATTCATTGATTAATAAAAAATAAAAAATTAAAATTTTCTATTCAATACAAATAATCTATATATTTAATACGATAGTGTCCGTCTGTACGCAAAAAACTCCAGAGCCTAAACTACAAGGAGTAAGGTAACCAAATTTTTCCGAGGTGAAGGGTACCTCAAATGATGAAAAATAAAAAAGAAATTAGAATCTTAGGTAACTCCTGAGCTGAGCTGCGGGTGTTCCCTTTTCCAGAAATATATATAAAGGAGAGTGTTTGTATGTATGTAATTTGTTTACTTTTTTGAGCTGTCATAGAAACAGATATATATATATATAATTAGAACCTCTCTCTCTCCCTCTATTTAAAATTTTAAAAAATGGAGTGTTCTAGCCAAATTAAGAAATTTAAATTCCTTATGCAACATTCATAGGTAAATGAATTGGACTGGAAGAGAAGAGATATGATTAGAGAAATTGGGGAAAAATCAACCGAAATGTAATTAAACAAAAAAATTCAAGAATTATGATACGGATACGACTTACATACAATTAACATACAAAATGTAGAATTTGAAAAAGTATAAATATTTAAATACTTAAGATCTCTAATCACGAAAGATAATAATATTCGAGAAGAATTTAAATCGACGTTGTAATTGAGTAACGCCTGTTATTATGCAGTAAAGGGGCTTATCTCATCAAAGAGGATCAAAATTAAAATATATAAAACAATTATTTTTCATGTTGATCGATGACTAGGGTGACCATATTTCGAAAACACCAAACCGGGACAAACGGTATACCTTTTTTTAGAACTAAATTGAAAAAATTTTGAAAAATAAATTACGAAATGTCCTAAATATTGAAAAAACGGGACAAAAACGGGACAAAAACGGGACAAAAATGTCTTCGGGACAGTAGGGTGTCCCGAAGACATTTTTGGGACATAGCACCTAAAGACGGGACGTTTGGTCACCCTATCGATGACTCTGGGAGACGAGAGTAGATTTGGAGTATTTGTGAGATTAATATTGTTCGCAGCATTATGGCGGAGATGGCATAACGAGAAATAATGTCCAGTTAAGGTTATAAAATCAAGAAGGCTGGGATGGGAAGGGGACGTGGTTGGAATTGGAGAAACTAGAAATTGGGAGAAACCGATTGGGAAACATCCGGTGGAAGACCAAGGACCAAGGTGGGTGGACAATGAAGGAAGGGACATGGGAGAGATGGGACAGGGTAGGATTTGGTTGTAGCTCAGGATAGGGACGCTTAGAGAAATGTGGATGCTGCGGCTAAGAACTTTCGAAAACTGTAGAGACAGAGAGTTAGATAAATACAATAATAATATATAATTAATTTACTGATTAAATTAAAATATATTTTCCAAGAAAACAAATACATGTCTTATCTACTTATACTGATTGAAACAAAATGGATGAAAACCTTTTACATACAGACTTTCAACCAAATACTATGTATCACTCGGGGGTACAGGGGGCGGAGCCCCCGTCTAGGTGTGAAGAGCGCCGAAGGCGCTCGGAGCAGCTAGTTTTTAATTATTTAGCTAGTTCGTTTGAGATGTCGATATAATTTTCATTAATAATAATTTTAAAAAAATTCTGAAAATTAATTAATATCTAATAAATTGTGTATTTGTTCTGGATGTTATGATTAACAAAATCAACTCCTTTACTTTATTCAACTCATTAGCATAAAATTAATTATAAATTTAATTTATCCGGTCATCGAAAGATCATTACTTTGAGCCGGAGGATCACTACTAAAAGTCTTTTATTTTCATATTAATTAAATAACAAATTATTAAAATCTATTTTGTATTTGTTTTTATTTGATAAATAAAATATATTTGTTATACAATATCTTAAATAATATATGTATTTATATATAATAACTATTAGGTAAATTGCAATTAGCATTAATTCTTAAAACTTTTATTATGAATAAATGAATAATGAATATTTTTGAATTATATTATATAAGATATAATATCATTTATTTTTATTTTTTATACAATATTTCAAATGAATAATTTATTGTTTAGAAATAATAAATTGATAGATGCTTTTTCTAATGTTATTTTTCAAAGAATTTATACAAAGAGGCAGAGTTATAATCAAAATATTATTAATTTGAAACGAATAATCCGGTGAAATATATTATTGTTTATAATTAATAAATGAACAGCTTTTTAAAAATTAATTCAATAATCTAATTTATTAATTTTATTATTATTAATTATGATTAAAATGATAAATGCATTTTAAATGAAAAATTTAATAAAATTTGATAAGTTGATTTTATGTTCAATGGATCTTAAATCCCTTCGGATAATCAAACATTCTCAAATTTGTTTATACAAGAAATTTGTGCAAACAAACCAGGCCTGTGCAAAGTTGACAAAAATACCTACCCTCTTTTTTGACAGTGGATTAAAAATCTGGTTTGCTATTGATGTAAATTACCCTTATCACTTCTAATTAATTAAATGAAATCAACAACGTAAGATAAATATTATTTCTAAAAGAAGAAAATGAAACTTTGGCTTGCATTAAAATTATCAATCGGTACCATAGAGGAGGTTGTTAGAAGTTAGGACTTTTTTTTGAATAATCAGCATAAAATTTTAACCTGTAATGGACAGGAAAGCGGAAGGTGAATGAGGGGATCTTTTTAGTTTTAGACCTTTCGACAACTTCGTTTTGGGAGTTTTCAAAGGGAGCAAACGAACCATTAGCAGACCATCAATAACCATTAATCAATTGAGAAAGCGAAATGTAAAGAGACTGGTATTTTGACTGTGCGACTAATAACTCCTAAAAATCGGTTAACTAAAAAACGTAAAAAAGTTATTCGATCTAACAACTA